>CM077151.1:285722725-287100438 GCA_039583875.1 Platanthera guangdongensis | reverse complement strand
TCGCGCGTGAGAGCCACTGCTCTAAGCGATTAACCCCTTTTGAAGCTCCATACCCCCTCAACCATCCACACAGGAGGGTTGTTGGAGGTCAAAAACCTCCCTTTGAATGAGCGAACTCGACAATTAAATTGGGTCGTATGGGGACTTCCCAGGAGGTCACCCATCCCAGTACTTCTCTCGCCCAAGCACGCTTAACTATGAGTTCCTTCACCTCTCATCAGCAATTGACCTGCAGATCAATTGGTGATGAGAGGTGAGAGAACTCCATAGTTAAGCGTGCTTGGGCGAGAGTAGTACTGGGATGGGTGACCTCCTGGGAAGTCCCCATACGGCCCAACTTAACTGTCGAGTCGCTCATCAAAGGGAGGCTATGACCACCAACAACCCGCCTGTGGGCAGGAGAGGGGTTGGGGTGCTTGGGCTGCAGCTCGGTAACGTCGCATAGAGCAGAGCCATGACATTGTCGCGTTGGATCAGCTAGGGTCGTTACATAACTAGAGGTGATATTCCTTATTATGTATAGTATGAATAAATGTTATTGTTGAAACCGAAAATCGGTCTCCTGTGAAGTTTGCCCTTAGGGAAGGGGTGGTCTCGCACCTACTTCACTCCTGCAAGCAAAACAACAAAGAAGACAAGGAAAGACCGACCCAAGGGCTCGGCGGGGAGGTCCTACCACACACCCGGAAGATCTCAGAGCGCTTCCCCTCCTTAGCCAGAGGCCGAGCTAAGGTACCCTCAGAAAGCACATGAAAACTGGAGCAGGAAAGCACATGAAGCCTGCCTTCTGGGGTACCCCTTGGGTCCTATTTATAGTTTTTGGAATCTGAACTGCCAATAACAAAAGGAACTGACATGAAGTTACCAAAAAAACCCTTGGCTTGGTCTGCCAACAGCCAGACTCTGCTGTTTTGAAGGGCTATAGGCAAACAGCGGGGGCAAAACAGTAAAAAGTACCTCATAGGTCCAGGCGAGCTGGGGAGCTTGTTCACCTCGGCATATCCTGCTCGCCAACTGTTGTCGAGCTCCATTGCGAGAGGCAGGACGACGAGCTCGCCCATCCGTCGGTCTCCATTAGTCGAACTCAGCTCGATGATTCTTGGGCTAGCTCGGCGATTGCCGAGCTCGCGGTCGACGAGTACCGATCTCCGGTCGACGAATGTCGAGCTCCTGGTCGACGGATACTGAGCTCGGGCTCGGCTTCTCTACTGCCGAGCTCGCGCACTATCGTCAACCCGACTTGTCTGGTTCCTGGCGATCTTGCTCGCCGGACACGGGGTTGTACATAATCCCCGCTCTTTTTGAGCTTGGCAAAGCTCGGAAAGAAACATCCAACCTCAAGTGTGCGGCGAGCGCGGGATGGCGAGTTGGAGGGAATCTTCGGGTGGGTCCACCTGCGGCTATATATATATACACCTGCATACCTGCTTGACTCTTGCCATTCCCTTCGCTCTAGTACTGCCAAGATGAGGATTCCCAAGGAAATCCAAGAGCGCCTCAACCGGGCTCGTCAGGCCTCGGCTGCTCGTGTGACCGCTCTGACAGCGGTCCCGTCCAATGTTCTTGAGAAGGCCAGAGAGGTTGTCGTGGTCGGCGACGACTCGGATGGTCAACCTGATGGAGGGGCGTCACGCCGCGAGAGCCCACACCGCAAGGCGAGACCACTCTTGCAGACTCGCAGTTCATGACACCGGATAACCGTCCCCGGGACCTCCCTCTTCTCTTGGGATCCTGCTAGTGAGCTCGCAGAGGCCGAACTCGCCAGTGCGCACCCCCTCTCCTCGGCAAACTGACGCGGCTGCGGGGGCGGGTCTGGGAACCATCCCCACCCCGGGATTCGAGCTCCTCTCGCCGGGGGCTCGCGGCCCAGGCCGCGGGAAGAATTTGAGGTTCATCCCTCCCCGCATCTCCTTTGAGCCGCCGAGCTCGGCAGGTTAATTTTGCTTGAATTCTTGCCTCATGAGCTTTTTCTGCATTCTTCTTCTTGCTGACGTTTTGTCTTCACAGCTCCCCCCCAGCCAATCTGCTGCCGAGGAATCTTCGCGGACAGCCCACTACTCCCCCCTCCCCTCCCCAAGCTCGCTGGACTCTTACCTGGGTCTTGAAGTGGATCAAGGCGAGCTGACGAGGAGGGAGGTCAAGCTTCTCAAGAAGCTGGTGTGTGGGCTGAGCGAAGTGCAGGGGTCAATGAGACGTTACAACGCGACTACGCGCGTCTCGCCTACGAGGTGCGAAGCGGCCAGGCTGGCGAGCTGATGTCCCCCTCCCGGCTTCTGGATGAGATAAATGATGGCCTCTCTGTGGCGCAGAGAAATTCTGGGAGGATCCGCGAGTTGCTCCGCGCGCGGCAGTCTGGGGGGCGGGAGCCGCGAGATCGGGGTAGGTAAGAGGGCGGCTCCTTTGCCGACCGGTACTCGCATCCTGATGCTCCCCCTACTCGCGCGCCCCGCTTTTTATTCCTGAACTTGATCTTTGTAATAAGTTGTAATAAGTAGTTTTAGAATATTCTTGGACACGCATTATTCAAATAATATACTGCGATGTTTGACTTAGCCTTGGTTGGGACGCGTCGGAAGTCGGCGGGCTGGGTTGGCGAGTTGGGGTGGCGAGCTGGGGTGGCGAGCTGAGCCGATGGGACGCCTGACCCTAGATTTCCTTTTCTATAAATAGCCCCCCCTTTACCAACCACCGTACTGTGCTTTTATTGCTCTTTCTCCCTGCGCCTTTTTCCTTTTCTGCTCGCGCTTGCTTCTTCCTCTGCGAACATGGGCAAGGCCAACCCTGATGCTGACGTCGCTCCAAGTGCGCGCAGAACTTTACTAACTATTGCTTCTTTGAGGGGCACACCAGCGAGGAGGAGCTCGCGGAGTTCAAGGCCGAGTATGTGTCGCCGGGCTTCAAGGCGCGCAGACCAAGGGATGGGGAGGCTATCAATACTTTCTACGAGGATGAGCTCGCCTTCCCATCTCACATTTTGAGGTGGGGTTACGCCTCCCCCTCTGGCCGGAGATCCGACAAATCCTGAAATACTATGGCGCGGTACCCGCGCAGTTGAATTCCAACGCTGTTGCGATGATGGTGGCGTTCGCGAGCTACCACCGGCGGGAGAGGATTGAGTTCAACCTGACAGTGTTCAGGAAGCTCTTTTCTTACAAGGCGACGCCGGATGGGGTCGCCTACTTCGGCGGCTCGCTGATCAAGGTTTCGCGAGATCGCGAACAAGCATCACACTTGGATGACCAAGATCGCCTTCATCAAGGGCGATCTCGGCAACATCCCCTACTCGCCCCAGTAGAAGGGCGAGGAGGTATACCGCCCCCCCCAGCCGTGTCCGGCAACGATGTCGAGCTCCACAAGTACTTCCTCCACAAAGACTTCGAGGTCGCCTTCCTGCGGAGGGGCCTCGACGCGCTTCCCCCTGTCCTCCCCGGCGAAGGTACTGCTTCCCGCCTTGTCGAGCTCACCCGATGGCTGAGCTCGCCACATTGCTGCTGTGTGAGGACCCTGACGAGCCTGGCTCACCAGCGCTGCATACGTCCCAGGACCCCATCATGGACTGCAGTCCGTGCCACCCCAACCCCTCTCCGTGCCCCCTGCGGCCACGGCGGGTTGTTGGAAACCGCAGCGTGAAAGACCCTGACCACACACCGCACACTGCTTACGTGCTTCCGTCCCAGGCCCCACGGACTGCAATCCTCCCTTTTGACGAGAAGTGAGCCGGTTAAGCGGGCCTACGGGGACTTCCCAGGAGGTCACCCATCCCAGTACTACTCCAGCCCGAGCACGCTTAACTATGGAGTTTCTTTCACTTCTCATCACCAATTGAGCTGCAGCTCAATTGGTGATGAGAAGTGAAAGAACTCCATAGTTAAGCGTGCTCGGACGGGAAAATTCTGGGATGGGTGACCTCCTGGGAAGTCCCCGTAGGCCCGCTTAACCGGCTCACTTCTCGTCAAAGGGAGGATTGCAGTCCGTGGGGCCTGGGACGGAAGCACAGTAAGCAGGTGCGCTGTGTGGTCAGGGTCTTTCACGCTGCGGTTTCCAACAACCCGCCGTGGCCGCAGGGGGCACGGAGAGGGGTTGGGTGGCACAGACTGCAGTCCATGATGGGTCCTGGGACGTATGCAGCGCTGGTGAGCCAGGCTCGTCAGGTCCTCACATAAAAGTGCACTTTTTATTGTAACGTCCCTAGCCGATCCAACGTGACAACGTCACGGCTCCGCTCTAGGCGACGCTAACCGGGCTGCAGCCCAAGCACCCCAACCCCTCTCCATCCACAGGCGGGTTGTTGGTGGCCACAGCCTCTCTTTGATGAGCGAACTCGACAGTTAAGTTGGGCCGTACGGGGACTTCCCAGGAGGTCACCCATCCCAGTACTACTCCAGCCCGAGCACGCTTAACTATGCAGCTCAATTGGTGATGAGAGTTGAAAGAACTCCATAGTTAAGCGTGCTCGGGCTGGAGTAGTACTGGGATGGGTGACCTCCTGGAAGTCCCCGTACGGCCCAACTTAACTGTCGAGTTCGCTCATCAAAGGGAGGCTGTGGCCACCAACAACCCGCCTGTGGATGGAGAGGGGTTGGGGTGCTTGGGCTGCAGCCCGGTAGCGTCGCCTAGAGCGGAGCCGTGACGCTGTCACGTTGGATCGGCTAGGGACGTTACAATAAAAAGTGCACTTTTATGTGAGGACCCTGACGAGCCTGGCTCACCAGCGCTGCATACGTCCCAGGACCCCATCATGGACTGCAGTCCGTGCCACCCCAACCCCTCTCCGTGCCCCCTGCGGCCACGACGGTTTTTGGAAACCGCAGCGTGAAAGACCCTGACCACACAGCGCACCTGCTTACTGTGCTTCCGTCCCAGGCCCCACGGACTGCAATCCTCCCTTTGACGAGAAGTGAGCCGGTTAAGCGGGCCTACGGGGGACTTCCCAGGAGGTCACCAGCAAGGGCCGGAAAGGTGGCGAGGTCCTTCTTCCGCGGCGGCGATCTCTCCTCCCCCTTCGGAGAATATGGCGGCCCGCGAGCGCGCGGCGCCGTAGCAACATCCCCTCTTCAATTTAGGGGGCGGTGGAAGGACTCGGCGGGGGAGTGTTGAAGTATTAGACCGGGCGGCCTTGCGGTCTTGTCTGGCGGTTTGTTGACCGAGCGGTCTGGCGGTCTCCTCTGGTGCTTGGAGACCAGGCGGTCTGTCGACTCTCAGTGCGGTCTGTTCTTATCCTGCTGGAGGTGCCGTGCGGTTAACCCATCTGACTAACTGCGCGGCCTGGGCGGTCTCCTTTATTTCTAGCCGCTCTTCCTGTAAATGTTTAGTCCCACATTGTTTGTTTATACTCTCTCATATCTCCTCCATTCTATATAAGGGAGGTCATACCTTTGTAAATGATATCTTTTTTGGATAATAAAATTTCAATTATTCAAAAGTCTATCTGTTTGTTCTTTCTTATTCGCTACTTTCTACATGGTATCAGAGCACACGGTCATTTCCTCCTGATTGTGTGCGCTCTCTGATTCTCGCGGCTTGTTTTCCGCTTTCCGCGACCTGTCTGCGGCTTACCTTCTCTTCTGTCCGCTGCCCTATTCGCGCGGCTTGTTTCTGTCCGCTGCACTGTTCGCACGGCTGTTCGCGGCTTGCTTCTCTTGGTTCTCTTCTCCTGCTGCTATTCGTCGTCGCGGCCTGTTTCGTTGCCTCTCCCGACTTCCTAGTCGTTGCGGCCTGTTTCTGTTCGCCCGGCCTGCGACTTGTTGTGGTCGCTGCTTCTTGCCTCCTCTTCTCTTCTGTTCGCTCGGCCTTTTCAGTCCGCGCGACCTTTTCCCCACTGTGCCTTTGACTGCTTTCTAGCCGCTTGTGTTCGCGTGGCTTCTTCCTTTTCTATCCGCTGCGGTTTCTTGCTGTGTTCTATGACTACTTTCCGGTCTCACCACTACTCCTGCAGCTCCTTCTCCACCTCCTCCTTCGGGCAACCTTGACACCCTTTCTAAGCTTGTTGGCTCCAACTATCCCGATTGGAGCGTTTCTTTCACTTTTCTCCTTCTCTCAACGCAAGCGTCATCACCTCACCGATGACCCTCCTCCTCGTACCTCTCCTGAGTTTGATGACTGGGATGCGAGTGATGCTCTTGTCCGCACTTGGCTGCCCCACAGCCTTTCTGATGAGTGCCTTCCCGTCATTCGCCATGATGAGACGGTCAAGGCCGCCTGGCTTCACTTGCTGCTCTCTATTTCGAAGGGGGGTCAGACGTCCCGCATTTATACTCTCTATGCGGACCTCTTCGCCCACCCTTCTATGTCTCCTGCTGCGGCTTATCAGCAGGTCCAGACTCTTGGTGCTGAAATCCTCCAGAATCGTCCCTTCTCCGCGGACTTGGCCGAACAGTACAAACACTTCTATATGAACTCTGGTTGTTTGTTATCTTCTTCGTCTTCCCGATTCTTATGATATGATCCGCCAGCAGATCTTGAGTGAGGCGAAATCTCCTACTTTGGATGCCACTGCGGCTCGCATTGCCGCTGTTACTTCACTTCTCCAGCGGCCTCTGTTGGCCTCCCCCCCCTTCCCAGGACTCCTTTGCTCACCAGGCTCAGAGGGGGGGGACCTAGTGGTCGCGGCCACTCCGGCGGACGGGGTTCATCCCGGTTTCCTCTGCTCTCACTGTGGTCGTACCGGCCATTCTGTGACCGCTGCTGGCAGAAACATCCTCATCTTCGCCCTTCGGTGATGCTCCTTCTTCGGCCTCCGCCTCTTCTCGTCGTCTGCCTCTGTGGCCACGACGTCAGGTAGTGCCCACGTCGTTACCCAAGGTAAATGGCTGATTGACTCAGGTGCTACAAATCATATGACGGACAACCCTCATTGCTTCTCCCGTCTTGAGACACATGACCGCTTACCCCCGGGTTCGTGTGGCGGATGGTTCACCGTCCCCGGTTCATGGGACGGGCATGGTTCAACTCACCCATCGCTTTGCTTGGAGGACACCCTCTATGTCCCGAAGTTCCCGTGCAATTTGTTATCAGTTACTACTTTATGCCGGCAACTTCAGTGCTCCGTCTATCACATCCCACACTTGTTCTTTTCAGCACCCGAGGACCCAGCGGACGATTGCTACTGGGACTGAGAGCGGCGGCCTCTACTTCCTCGACGATGTTTCCGCTCTGTCCGCCTACTCCTCCCCCCCAGATCTTCTTCAATGGCACCTTCGCCTTGGACATCCACCTCCTCGGATTCTTCGCCAGCTTCTGCCCCACTTACCTCCTACCAGTTCTCCGCTCAACTGTGATGCGTGTCAGCTTGGCAAACATCATCGCTCCTCCTTCCCACCGAAGCAAGGCTGTGGCTCCTCTCGCCCGTTTGATCTTATTCATTCTGATGTATGGGGTCCTGCTCCTACCCTCACTGTTGGTCGGGGCAGTTCCTATTTTGTCACTTTTATAGATGATTTTTCTCGCTGTACCTGGTGTATATCTGTTAAAAGATCGCTCTGAACTCTTTTCTGTTTGGCAATCATTTATTTTATGATTCAGACTCAATTTGCTCTTCTATTAAAGTTTTATGTTCTGATAATGCCAAGGAATATCTGAGTCATGAGTTCTCCTCTTTCTTTCACCACATGGCCTGCTTCATCAAACGACTTGTTTACACCTCCCAGCAGAATGGGGTGACGGAGCGTAAAAACTGTCACCTGCTCGATGTTGCTCGTACTCTCATGACGCAGATGCACGTCCCTCGCTCCTACTGGGGCTACGCTGTGCTTCTCGCCTGCTACCTCATCAATCGCTTTCCCTCCACAGTTCTCCACGGCCAGACCCCCTTCTCCATTCTCTACCCCCACAAGGCACCTTTTCCTCTCCCCTCCGTGTATTTGGCTGTACGGCCTTTGTTCACGCTCCCTCCGCTACCCGCGACAAGCTTTTCCCCCGTTCCACCAAGTGTGTCTTTTTGGGGTACTCTACCTGTAACAGCCCAAAGTTCTGAAACAGGAAATTTCAGGTGACACGGCCTGCGACACGGGCGTGTCGCAGGGCGTGTCAAGGTTGTGTCAACGATTGGGCTTTGTCTCGACGATTTTTCTCTCGACGATGCGTCGAGAGGGAGGCACACGGCCCAGGACACGGGCGTGTCCAAGGCCGTGTCGCATGCTCGACGATTTTTTCTCGACGATCGTCGAGTGTCGAGAAGTGAGTGTCGAGTGTTGAACACGGCCTGTGCCACGGGCGTGTCACAGGGCGTGTCAAATCAGGCGACGAACTCAGCCCGCCGAAGGTTTCGACAGGGCGTGTCTTTGTGCCGTGTCTGGGCACACGGCCTTTGACACAGGCGTGTCACAGGCCGTGTGAAGTCTCGGGATGATTTGGGATTTTTTTCACCCAGGTACACGCCACAGACATGGGCGTGTCTGAAGGCGTGTTGGTGACACGGCCCATGACACGGGTGTGTCCCATGGGCGTGTCACTGGTTTGGATAAGTCGGTTGACCACCGCTTGAGGCACACGGCCTGGCACACGGCCGTGTTCGAGGCCGTGTCGGGTCAAAATTTGTGTTTTTGGCAGAATCGTGGTCGTCCATTCCTTCAGTCTGGATCCAAGGGCTGAAGCATCTTCCTCTTTTTCCTTAAAGGCCGAAATCAGAGAAGGATTAATCATTTTGATTTGGCCTTCATCTTTCTTCAAGAGAGAGAAAGAGAGAGAGAAAGGAGGAGGAAGAAGGAAAGGGGGCTGCTGTGGTGGTGCTGCTGGTTACCGACGAGAAATCTGAAGCCGTCGTTGCGGAGGAAACGCTCTTGCGAGTCTTGCAAGCAAGCTTGGAGGTCATGGCACCGAAGCGGTCGTCAAGGGTAACGACTTTTCTCTAGCCATGTGAAGGCTTCCTTTTTGGCATATTTTGTGATTTCCCCCACCAAGAGGTGGCTGGTTTTGGAAATCTTTGGTGGGATGCTTGAAATCCCCTTTATTAGCATATAGATCCAGAAATAGAGTACGGAATAGGCATGCCGTGTGAAGCCCATCTGGACAGGTTAGTCTGGATTGGTGATGTTGCATACGAACCGGAGAAGACTCCGTGATAAACGTGTAGTGTAAGGAGTCTACGGGTTATGCCTGCGAAAAGGAGTAGCAGGAAGTACTGGAGTGGTAACCCAGGAAAATAGCCATGTGATATATTTTTGGTCCAACCTGTGTTTGAGGCACAGGAAGTACTGGTGGGACCAGGAAAGGCCCTTTTTGTGATGCTTGATGTCGTAGGGTGTCCACCTGTGAAGCGAGTAACAGGAAGTACTGGCATGAGAGTAGGAAAGACCCCTGACATTTGTGCTTGTGCGGTGTCCACCTGTGGAGAGAGTCACAGGAAGTACTGGTGTGCCCAGGAAAGACCCGTTGTTGCTGTGAGGAAATGGGTATAGAGAAATACCCAGGCTTGAATGCCAAGAACAGGATTGGTGAGACCGACCCGCGCCTTTGATATAGCCATGACTACGCTGTACTCGGAGAAGGCAAGGCAATTTGAGCAACGGGGGGTGGAGGATCCGACCTGCGCTATGTCCGTCTGACGTGAGACCAAAAAGTGCGGTCTGTTGGAGCGCATAGCAAGAGTCTTCGGCCTGCGCGCCATGACACAATGGGGGGCTACGGCCATCCCGGTGTTCGAAGACGAACTCCGGCTGCACGCCATGGAGGAAATGCTCAAGAGAGTTACCGTTGGGTTGTAACCCTGATACGGTGGTGGGCAAGAGGTTGCCAGAACACCAAGAATGTGCCCTGAGTGCACGGACCGTTGGACCGGGTGGCGAACGGTTGTGATGGCTTGTGTGCGTGAAAGCACATTTTGATGATATAGCTTGTCATACTTGTGATCTAATATGCCTGCAGGGAAGAATACCGCTGCCCCGAGAGAAGGGGTAGGGTCGTTATAAATTGGTCAGCTGAACGCTGACCGTTGCCTTTATTTGCCACCGTTGGGTGGATTGTCCTTGTACAGGTGCTGGAGAGCCGAGCGGGACGCATAGAGGTTGATGTTCCTGCTGGTGTTGCTGCGAGTGCTGCTAGCCCTCGAAGGCTACATGTGTACTTTTGGGTGTTTTCTTTTATTGTGGCCGGCCTGCGCGCCAATTTATTTAGGCCACTGTGTGAAAGCCATGTAAGGCCATAAGGCCAACTCTTTTGACTTGTTGTAAGACATTCCTATATGATATAAAATGTGGAGTTTTATGTTTGGACATTCATGAGGAGTTCAAGTTGTAGTCTAGGCTTCCGCTAGAATGCTTTGTGTTAGGTGCGATGCGCGACTCTGGTATCATCCTGTACCTTCACCGACTGTTTTGTGATATATCCTGTGGGGCCCCGGTCGGACCTTCTAGAATATATCATATGAACGGATGGGGTTGTTACATTTTTGGTATCGGTCGTCTTGGTCGTTTCCTCTCGAAGTCGTGGTCGACTTCTTTTGTGGGGTGGCGAGCACGTGTTTGTGCACACCAAAGTCTACGAATGAACTCCTGAATGTCCATGATAGGAATGCATATTTGTGTTTGAGAAACCTGCGTGTTCTTCTTCTGTGTTGCTTGCTTGGGTACGACCGCTAATGTGTGTGTCTTGTCCACCTTTAGGTGACACGAAGTGGAGCTGGGCCGTCTGAGTCACAGCGTTCTGATGAAAGTACGGCACCAGCCGCGGTGCCTACACCTCCACCGTCTGCAGAACATGTGCGTTTAGTTGCGGAGGCCTTATTTACCATGATCCAAGGCCAGCCCCTTAGGCAGGAGCAAGCGGCTGTGCGAACAGAACAGGTGGCGGCAAGGCCTGAACCTGTCATGGATGTGGTTCCTCGAGCGGCTGAGAAGCAGCTAACGCGGTTTATGAGTTTCCATCCGCCTACGTTTTCGGGAGCGGGAACCCCGACGCAGGCTGAGGATTGGCTATCACGTGTCAAGCGAGTGATGACGGCGATAGGAACGGCGGAGCATCAGAAAGTTACCTTAGCCACCTTCTTGCTTGAAGGAGAAGCTCGATTATGGTGGGATGAGATGAAGTTGCATCACTTGGCGGGTCGTCCGTTAACCTGAGTATCGATGGAAGAATTCTTCAGGCTCTTCCTCGCGAAGCACCTTCCTGCGGCTCAGCGGATAGCCATGGAAAATGAGTTCCAAAGGTTAACCCAAGGTGATGGCAGTGTTGACGCCTATTTGCATGAATTTACTCGCTTAGGGCGGTATGCGGGTTCTATTTTTGCTGATGAGCAGAGGAAGACTAATCGGTTCTATGAAGGACTGAGGGACGAACTGAGGTTCCTTGTGTCCAGTTCTATGAACCAAGGTTTCCAAGCGCTGGTTGACACCGCGACCGCGTTGGAAAAGGATATGAAGAGGGTGCAAGGGAAGAGAGCTTTGGCTGTGACGCAACCGGAGTGGAAGGCGCCCCGATCAGGAAAACCATTTTATAAGAAGAGATGGGGTAAGAAGTCCAAGCCTAGTGGACAAGCTCCTTCATCAATTGCAACGAGAGCAACATCAGGGGCGACCTCAAAGCCAGACACTCGTATCTGCTTCAATTATGGCCGGATGGGATATATTGCGCGAGATTGTCGGATGCCGCCAAAGAGTGAAAAGAAGGCGGGTGCATCTTATGCGGAGAAAGGAAAGGCGGTGGTGGATTCCTATGCCTCGCAGGCGCAACCCCGGGTCTACAATCTTGGCCTGCAAGAGGCCATCAAGCAGAGTGACGTTGTCACAGGTATGAGTTAGTTTTGCTTATGCTATTGTTTGTATGCTTAGATTCGTACCCCTATGTTTGTGGTTTGTGTGTGTGACATGTTTGTCATAGGCTTTGTGATGATTCGGGACACGCTGGCGCGAGCACTGTTTGATACAGGTGCATCACATTCTTTTCTGTCTCATGAGTTTCTTACACGGCTTGGGCTATCCAGTCGTGCAAAGACAGATAGCGTCAGAGTGGTGTTGCCGAATGGTTGTTGGATGCTTGCGGATCAAGCTTGCGATGTGGCGGTTCAGTTAGGAAGTCGGGATTTTTGTTTAACCGCATTTGTTTTGCCAATATCGGAATTCGATGTGATTTTTGGGATGGATTGGCTTGCGGAGCAACATGCTATGATTGATTGCCAGTCCAAAGAAATCATGTTGGGCCAGAATACCGAACAGGAGACCAAGTTCGCGGGTATGCGAGGAGTAGGCGGGACGTTGATGTCTGCACTCCAGGTAGTCAAAGCTGTTCGGAAGGGTGCGGAGTGTTACTTTGCACTAATTCAGGCTGTTGAGCCTAAGGCCACTTTGTGAGAGGTTCCGATTGTGGCAGAATTTACAGATGTGTTTCCCACGGATCTCCCTGGGCTACCACCCCAGCAGGAGATTGACTTCACGATCGAGTTGGTGCCAGGTGCGAAACCCGTGACCCGCTCGCCATATCGCGTTGCGCCTAAAGAGATGGCTGAGTTGAAGGTTCAACTACAAGAAATGCTAAAGCAAGGTTATATCCGTCCAAGTATGTCACCTTGGAGCGCGCCTGTGCTTTTTGTAAAGAAGAAAGATGGTGGGTTACGGTTGTGTATCGATTACCGTGAATTGAATAAGCTGACCGAGAAGAATAAGTATCATATACCTCGGATTGATGAATTATTTGATCAGCTGGTGGGATCTACCGTCTATTCGAAGTTGGACCTGAAGTCTGGTTATTACCAGTTAAGAATTTGGGAAGGTGACATTCCCAAAATCACATTTGGAATGCGTTATGGGCACTATGAGTTCACAGTCATGCCATTTGGATTGTGTAATGCGCCCTCGGTGTTTATGGATCTGATGCACCGTATTTTTCGTGAGTACCTGGATCTGTTTGTGATAGTGTTCATTGATGACATCCTGGTGTACTCGAAGTCCAAAGCCGAACATGAGATTCACTTGCGGTTGGTGTTGAATACGTTGAGGCAAAATCAGCTATATGCCAAGTTCTCGAAGTGCGAGTTTTGGCTATCGTCAGTGGCATTTTTAGGCCATGTGGTGAGTGGAGCGAGCATTGCAGTGGATCCAGCGAAGATGAGAGCAATACAAGAGTGGCCAAGATTGTCTTCCGTAGCCGAGGTCAGGAGTTTCCTTGGACTTGCGGGCTACTATAGACGATTTGTGGAGAACTTCTCACGGATCGCTTTGCCGCTAACCACACTGACGCGAAAATATCAGAAGTTCGTTTGGACGCCAGAGTGCGCACGAGCTTTTGAAGAGCTGAAGGTTCGGTTGACCACAGCGCCGGTATTGTCTTCGCCATGTGGAACCGATGGCTTTGTGATTTATAGTGATGCCTCAGGGAGCGGCTTAGGCTGCGTTCTTCTGCAGAATGGAAAGGTTATTGCTTATGGCTCATGCCAACTAAAGGTGCATGAGCGAAACTATCCCGTCCATGATTTAGAATTAGCGGCGGTGATTTTTGCACTCAAGTTGTGGCGACACTACCTTTATGGAGTGAAGGTGGAGATCTATACCGATCATAAGAGCCTAAAGTATCTTTTGGAGCAGAAAGATTTGAATATGCGACAACGAAGGTGGTTGGAGTTCCTTGGGGACTACACTTTCGAGATTCACTATACGCCCGGGAAGGGGAATGTTGTCGCGGATGCCTTGAGTCGGCGGGTTCCGGCTAGAGCGAATTGGTTACAAAGGCATGATGAACGTCTTATCTAGGAACTGGAGGCATTGGAGATTTATTGTGTTGACAAGAATTCCACTGCCATTGCATGTTTGAACTGGACTGAGGTGCAATGTGACCTTGCAGACCGAGTTCGACGGGCAACGGAGTTGGATGAAGATCTCTTGCGCTATGGAAATGAAGGGCCAGAAGGCAAATTCACCTGGAATGACGGTCTTTTGCGAAAAGAGGGCTGTTTGTGCGTCCCGAATGTGGGAAATTGAGGGAAGAACTGCTATATGAAGCGCATTATACAAAATATTCCATTCACCCCGGGAGCACAAAGATGTTCAACGATATGAAGAAGCTTTTTGGTGGCCAGGACTCAAGAAAGATGTTGCCCTTTATGTCTCTAAATGCCAAACATGTGCGATTGTGAAGGCGGAATGTCAAAAGCCGGGTGGATATTTGAAGTCACTGCCGATCCCAGTGTGGAAATTTGATGATATTTCCATGGATTTTGTGCATGGGTTGTCAAGATCGCAGTGAGGAAATGATTCCATTTGGGTAATTGTTGACCGGCTAACGAAAGTAGCACATTTTCTCCCGAATAGGCGGGATGAGTCAGTAGAAAGTTTGGCAAAGTTATATGTTGACCAGATTGTGCGGCTTCACGGTGTTCCGCGGAGCATCGTAAGTGATCGAGATGGGCGATTCACGTCAAATGATTGGAGGCTAGTTCACCGATTGTTGGGTACGAAGTTGACTTTCAGTACGGCCTTTCATCCCCAAACGGATGGCCAAACGGAACGTACCAACAAAACAATGGAGGATATGCTCTGAATGTGCGCCCTTGATTTCAGAAAGAGATGAGAAGATCATCTCTATATGGTGGAGTTTGCATATAATAACAGCTACCAAGCAAGCATTGGGATGACACCATATGAAGCTCTATATGGAAGGAAGTGTCGTACTCCCTTGGCTTGGGTAGAAGCGGGCGAAGCTCGGGTTGTTAAACCAAATGAGGTTGAAGAAGCAAACTCAACCATACGGACGATTCGAGAGAGATTGCTTATTGCTCAAGATCGACAAGCGAAGTACTACAACGCCAAGCACCGGAACGTAGAATTTGTGGTTGGCGATTGGGTCTACTTGAAGATCAAGCCATTCAAAGGTGTCTCCAGGATTCGACGATTGAAAAGTTGAGTCCCAGAAATTTGGGTCCGTTTGAAGTGGTTGAGCGAGTTGGCGAAGCGGCTTATCGGCTAGCTCTGTCGGCAGACTTGGGTGGGTTACATGATGTCTTTCACATCTCGGTGCTTCGGAAGGCCGTGAAAGATCCACCTCAAGTGATCGCGGATGATCGTGTGCCGGTGGAGTATGGGCTAACAACGAAAGTTAGACCCATTCAGATCGAAGATCGAGCCGAAAAACAGTTGCGGAACAAGACAGACGGTATGGTAAAAGTCCGATGGGACAACTGCGGCCGTGAAGAACTGACGTGGGAACGCGAGCAGACCATGCGAGCAGAGTTCCCTGAGCTGTTTGTGTAATCTGTAGCGAGAGTGTTGTAACATAAAATTTTATATGTTGTTACATTTTTCTTACTGCTTTCTGTTGCTTTCCTATCTCTAAATTTCGAGGACGAAATTTCTTGTAGGAGGGGAGGATTGTAACAGCCCAAAGTTCTGAAACAGGAAATTTCAAGTGACATGGCCTGCGACACGGGCGTGTCGCAGGGCGTGTCAAGGTTGTGTCAACGATTGGGCTTTGTCTCGACGATTTTTCTCTCGACGATGCGTCGAGAGGGAGGCACACGGCCCAGGACACGGGCGTGTCCAAGGCCGTGTCGCATGCTCGATGATTTTTCTCGACGATCGTCGAGTGTCGAGAAGTGAGTGTCGAGTGTTGAACACGGCCTGTGACACGGGCGTGTCATAGGGCGTGTCAAATCAGGCGACGAACTCAGCCCGCCAAAGGTTTCGACAGGGCGTGTCTTTGTGCCGTGTCTGGGCACACGACCTGGGACACGGGCGTGTCACAGGCCGTGTGAAGTCTCGGGATGATTTGGGATTTTTTTCACCCAGGTACACGGCCACAGACATGGGCGTGTCTGAAGGCGTGTTGGTGACACGGCCCATGACACGGGTGTGTCCCATGGGCGTGTCACTGGTTTGGATAAGTCGGTTGACCACCGCTTGAGGCACACGGCCTGGCACACGGCCGTGTCGGGTCAAAATTTGTGTTTTTGGCAGAATCGTGGCCGTCCATTCCTTCAGTCTGGATCCAAGGGCTGAAGCCTCTTCCTCTTTTTCCTTAAAGGCCGAAATCAGAGAAGGATTAATCATTTTGATTTGGCCTTCATCTTTCTTCAAGAGAGAGAAAGAGAGAGAGAAAGGAGGAGGAAGAAGGAAAGGGGGCTGCTGCTGGTGGTGCTGCTGGTTACCGACGAGAAATCCGAAGCCGTCGTTGCGGAGGAAACGCTCTTGCGAGTCTTGTAAGCAAGCTTGGAGGTCATGACACCGAAGCGGTCGTCAAGGGTAACTACTTTTCTTCCTAGCCATGTGAAGGCTTCCTTTTTGGCATATTTTGTGATTTCCCCCACCAAGAGGTGGCTGGTTTTGGAAATCTTTGGGTGGATGCTTGAAATCCCCTTTGTTAGCATATAGATCCGGAAATGGAGTACGGAATAGGCATACTGTGTGAAGCCCATCTGGACAGGTTAGTCTGGATTGGTGATGTTGCATACGAACCGGAGAAGACTCTGTGATAAACGTGTAGTGTAAGGAGTCTACGGGTTATACCTGCGAAAAGGAGTAGCAGGAAGTACTGGGGTGGTAGCCCAGGAAAATAGCCATGTGATATTTTTGGGTCCAACCTGTGTTTGAGGCACAGGAAGTACTGGTGGGACCAGGAAAGGCCCTTTTTGTGATGCTTGATGTCGTAGGGTGTCCACCTGTGAAGCGAGTAACAGGAAGTACTGGCATGAGAGCTAGGAAAGACCCCTGACATTTGTGCTTGTGCGGTGTCCACCTGTGGAGAGAGTCACAGGAAGTACTGGTGTGCCCAGGAAAGACCCGCTGTTGCTGTGAGGAAATGGGTATAGAGAAATACCCAGGCTTGAATGCCAAGAACAGGATTGGTGAGACCGACCCGCGCCTTTGATATAGCCATGAGTACGCTGTACTCGGAGAAGACAAGGCGATTTGAGCAACGGGGGGTGGAGGATCCGACCTGCGCTATGTCCGTCTGACGTGAGACCAAAAAGTGCGGTCTGTTGGAGCGCATAGCAAGAGTATTCGGCCTGCGCACCATGACACAACGGGGGGCTACGGGCCATCCCGGTGTCCAAAGACGAACTCCGGCTGCACGCCATGGAGGAAATGCTCAAGAGAGTTACTGTTGGGTTGTAACCCTGATACAGTGGTGGGCAAGAGGTTGCCAGAACACCAAGAATGTGCCCTGAGTGCACGGACCGTTGGGCCGGGTGGCGAACGGTTGTGATGGCTTGTGTGCGTGAAAGCACATTTTGATGATATAGCTTGACATACTTGTGATCTAATATGCCTGCAGAGAAGAATACCACTGCCCCGAGAGAAGGGTTAGGGTCGTTCTAAATTGGTCAGCTGAACGCCGACCGTTGCCTTTGTTTGCCACCGTTGGGTGGATTGTCCTTGTACAGGTGCTGGAGAGCCGAGCGGGATGCATAGAGGTTGATGTTCTTGCTGGTGTTGCTGCGAGTGCTGCTAGCCCTCGAAGGCTACATGTGTACTTTTGGGTGTTTTCTTTTATTGTGGCCGGCCTGCGCGCCAATTTGTTTAGGCCACTGTGTGAAAGTCATGTAAGGCTATAAGACCAACTCTTTTGACTTGTTGTAAGACATTCCTATATGATATAAAATGTGGAGTTTTATGTTTGGACATTCATGAGGAGTTCAAGTTGTAGTCTAGGCTTCCGCTAGAATGCTTTGTGTTAGGTGCGATGCGCGACTCTGGTATCATCCTGTACCATCACCGACTGTTTTGTGATATATCCTATGGGGCCCCGGACGGACCTTCTAGAATATATCATATGAACGGATGGGGTTGTTACACTACCACTCAAAAAGGCTATTGCTGCTTTGACCCCCTTCTCCGCAAGCAGTTTGTCTACGCGGATGTGACTTTTTTCGAGAATGCTTCATATTTCTCTCCTACCTCTCCTCTTCCTTCTGATATCTCCGTTCCTTCCACGCCTCTCGACGTGTTCCCACCTCCGTCTCTTCCTCCACCGACTCCTTCCCAATCCGTCTCCCCACCCACCCCTCCACCCTCCTCTCTGCCGCCGTCTCTCTAGTCCCGGGCCAGCCTTCTCCGCCACGGACGCTCCGGTCGCTGACGCTCCCGTCGACCTGGATATTCCCATTGCTCTTCGCAAAGGGGTGCGTGCGTATACTCAACACCCGCTTGCGGCAGTTGTTTCCTATGATCGGCTTTCTCCTTCTTGCAGGTGTTTTGCCTTGGCTATCTCTGCTACTTCTACTCCCCGCACCTACCAGGAGGCTCTTGCTCTCCCTCATTGGAAGTCTGCCATGGATGAGGAGATGGCTACTCTTACTGAACGGGGTACCTGGACCCTTGTTCCTCCTCCCGTGAGCACTGATGTGGTTGGCTGTCGCTGGGTCTTCGTTGTGAAATTTCGCCCCGACGGTACTGTGGATCGCTACAAGACCCGGCTGGTGGCCAAGGGCTTCACTCAGACTTACGACATTGATTACTTTGATACCTTTTCTCTGGTTTCTCGCCTCAGCACCATCCGGGTTCTCCTTTTTGTGGCTGTTAACCGGGATTGGGCTATTTCCCAGCTTGATGTGAAGAATGCCTTTCTCTATGACGATCTTCAGGAGGACGTCTACATGGAGCAACCTTCTGGGTATGTTGCTCAGGGGGAGACACGCGTATGTCATTTGAAGAAGGCCATTTATGGCCTAAAGCAGAGCCCTCGGGCATGGTTCGACAAATTCAGTGGTATTGTGGCTACTATCGGCTTTAGAAGGAGTTCGGTCGATCACTCCTTATTCATTCGCAAAACGGCCTCAGGACTGGTGGTTTTGGCAGTATATGTGGATGATATTCTTCTTACTGGTGATGACCGAGATGGGGTGGACTTGACGAAGAAGCACCTCCATCAGCACTTGGTCACGAAGGATATGGGCTCCCCGAAATACTTTTTGGGGATAGAAATCTCTCGGAAACCTGACTCGTTGGTTCTCTCCCAACGGAAGTATGCCCTTGATCTTATACAAGAAGCAGGATTGACAGGTGCCAAACCGGCTCGGTTTCCCATGGCTATTGGAGAAGACAAAACGTGGACGGATGACTCGCCTCTTCTATCTGATGTCACAAGGTACAGACGTTTGGTGGGCAAGCTCATCTATCTCACGGTGACTAGACCCGACATCGCCTATGCTGTAGGCAAGGTCAGTCAGTTTATGCAAGCTCCCAGGGAGTGCCATCTTCAGTCTGCCCTGAAGATTTTAGAGTATATCAAAGCAGCACCAGGCAAAGGGTTACTCTTTCAGAAGAATGGTCATCTGAGGGTTGATGCCTACTCAGATTCAAGTTACGCGGATGACAAAGGCGATCGTAAGTCCACATCAGGTTTTTGTACCTTTGTTGGAGGTAATCTTGTGAGTTGGAAGAGCAAGAAACAGTCCGTTGTCTCCAGGTCCAGTGCAGAAGCAGAATACCGGAGTATGACGTCAACCACGTGTGAGTTAAAATGGTTGCGGGCTCTCATGCTTGACCTGGGCGAGGTATATGACTATCCTCTCCCTATGTTCTGTGACAACAAGGCCGCTATATACATATCCAGGAATCCGGTCTTCCATGAGAGAACAAAGCATATAGAGGTGGACTGTCACTTCATTCGGGAAGAGATTTTGAAGAAGCAGATTTGTACTCCATTTGTCACCTCCGACAAGGAATTGACAGATATCTTCACCAAGCCGGTCTCTACTTCCTTCTTCCACATTTGTGACAAGCTGGACATGATTGATATCTATGCTCCAGCTTGAGGGGGAGTGTTGAAGTATTAGACCGGGCGGCCTTGCGGTCTTGTCTGGCGGTTTGTTGACCGAGCGGTCTGGCGGTCTCCTCTGGTGCTTGGAGACCGGGCGGTCTGTCGGACTCTCAGTGCGGCCTGTTCTTATCCTGCTGGAGGTGTCGTGCGGTTAACCCATCTGACTAACCGCGCGGCCTGTGCGGTCTCCTTTATTTCTAGCCGCTCTTCCTGTAAATGTTTAGTCCCACATTATTTGTTTATACTCTCTCATATCTCCTCCATTCTATATAAGGGAGGTCATACCTTTGTAAATGATATCTTTTTTGGATAATAAAATTTCAATTATTCAAAAGTCTATCCGTTTGTTCTTTCTTATTCGCTACTTTCTACAGGGAGCCCATGACGCAGTGGGATGAGCTGGACCATCGGGTCTCCATCTGCACCCTGCATCCATCCTGGCATGACCGCGAGCCCGCCACGGGCCATGCTTTTGCCCTCGGCTTCGGCCTCTATGGCCGCAAGGATGCCGAGGCCTACAAGAATATGACCCTCCGGCAGCTCGGCCATGAGGGTCTGCAGGCCCACCCGCGGACCATGGAGCTCCACCACATGCTGACCCGCCACAGCTTTGCCCTCAGCAATCAACTTCTAAAAGCCGAGCAGGCCAGCGATGTCGCCAATGATAAGGTTGTTGATCAGGAGAGGCAGCTCGGCATCGCTGAGGGCCTCCTCGCCCAGGCCGCCGGCGGACTGGTAAGTGTCAAGCCCTCCTCTGCTCTTTTACTTAGAAGATTTTTCGCTGCCGCTAACCGAGTTTCCTCTTCACCAGGATGCCAAGGCCGCAGGGGAGCTGCGGGCTCGCAATGCCGAGCAAGGGGAGGAGATTGGCCAGCTACGCGCCCGCCTTGCCGAGCTGGAGGGGGCGAACATGAAGCTGAAAGAGGAAAATCAGCACCTCCACCGTGAGGTCCGCCGCCAGGCGAAGATCTTCTTCTCGGCCATCAGCTCCGATCCTTCCCTCCCTTACAAGAGACCGTGGATCTTCGACGAGGCCGATCTCGCTGAGAGGCTGCGGATTAACTCCATCCAGCCCGCCGAATGCACCCTCCAGATGATGAAGGATTCTGGAGTGCTGGTGGAGGGGTGCGAGGAGATCTCGGCCCGGGACCTGATGTCGAGCCTGTTCCCGGCGACGCCGCCCAGCAAGAAGGAAGATAGCTTGGACGCGATGTTCGGGAAGAGCTTCCCGAACCTGTCAGGAGAGGGAGGGGAGGACCGCCAATCTGACGGGGGGGGGGGGGGGGGAGGCCTAGATGTATATAATCTGTAACCACGCCGAGGCGAACTCAGCATGTAAATATTGTCATTTAATGAAAGCATATTTTTGATACCTTTCGCTCTCCTCATTGTAATGTTATTTTACATATATTTTTTGGGTTTCCCTGTCGTGCCCCGTTCTCTTGCTCGTCTTTTCCCCAGCGGCCTCGCGTAGATAAATGTTACAAGTAGGACTGTTGCTAGGACTCACCCTTGAGAGAGTATGTTTTGCGTGCCCGCCAAGCTTCAGGTGATTCGGGAGCGGGCTGCTCTTTGCCCTGGTCACGCCACCTCACCTCGCCCGCGAGTCATCTAGGTTGAACTTAGAAAAAATTGTAAGTAAATCAGACAAAGGGGTGAAGTGCCCCAGCCAGGCTCGCCTTCCTTCGGCGAGGTCCTGAGGCCTGGCTCGCTGTTGAAGATGCTGACCGGGCGGTCTGGCGGCCTGTCTTGGCGGGTTGAAGACCGCGCGGTCTGGCGGTTTGTCTCAGCCGGCTTGGAGATCGGGCGGTCTGGCGGTCTACCCTGGCAGTCTCTCTTTCTCTCTGATGGTAGCCGTGCGGTTAGCCCTTCTGTCTAACCGCGCGGCTTGTGCGGTTTATTTTTTATAGTCCGCTTAGTCCTGTAAATTTTTAGTCTCATATCTCTTATTTGTATTCTCTCATCTCTCCTCCATTCTATATAAGGGAGAGCATACCTTTATAATAGATACCTTTTTCAGATAATAAAGTTTTTGTTAAAACCTCTTCCGGTTTGTTTTAGCTCCCTTTCGGCTTGTTTTTTGTTCACTTCAACATGGTATCAGAGGAAACGATCTTTTCCTCCTGATTCAGCTTATTCTTCTGTTCGCGCGGGCTACCTTCTAGCCGCTCGACTTCTTTCCCTCCGCTTGATTCTCGTCTTCCCGCGACCTGTCTTCGCGGCTTGCCTTCTCTTTTGACCGCTGCCCTGTTCGTGCGGCTTGTTTCTCCTTGCTTCTCTTCTCGCTGCTCCTCTTCGTCGCTGCGGCCTGTTTACTAGTCGCCTCGACCTGTTTCCTTCTACCCGCTCCAGCTTGCTTGTCGCCCGCGGCCTTCCTAGCCGCACGACCTGTTTTCTGTTCGCCTGACTTGGTGCTCTTTTCTCTTCTTCGCTTCACCGTTCGGCTTCTTCCTCTTCTCGCGGCTTGTGCTTATCGTCGCTGTTTGCTCCTCTCTTGCTTCCATGGCTTTCCCCTTCTCCAGTCTGTCCGCCTCGGTGGTCACCTCTTCTGGTAGTGCTCACGTTGTTACCCGCGGAAGATGACTAATTGACTCTGGTGCAACAAATCATATGACAGGCAATCCTCAATGTTTCTCTCTTCTTGAAACACATGCTCAATTGCCCCCGGTCATTGTTGCGGATGGATCTCCCTCACCGGTCCATGGAACGGGCATGGTTCAAGTCACTCCATCTCTGTGCCTGGCTGATACCCTCTTTGTGCCCAAGTTTCCGTGCAATTTACTATCGGTTACTTCTTTATGCAAGCAACTACGGTGTTCTGTCTTATTCACCCCTACCTCTTGTGCTTTTCAGGATCCGGACTCCCACCGGACGATTGCTACCGGGACTGAGAGTGGTGGCCTCTACTTCCTCGACAATGTCTCTGCTCTATCCGCCTTCTCCTCCTCCTCTACAGATCTTATCCAATGGCATCTTCGTCTTGGACATGCTCCTCCCAGAATTCTACGCCAGCTCCTGCCGCACCTCCCTCCTCATCATCCTCCTCTAAACTGTGATGCATGTCAACTTGGCAAACATCACCGCTCATCCTTCCCACCAACACAAAGTCGGGGCTCTTTCCGCCCGTTCGACCTCGTTCACTTTGACATATGGGGTCCCGCTCCTAACCTCACCATCGGTCGGGGTAGTTCCTATTTTGTCACCTTCATTGATGATTTCTCTCGGTGTACGTGGGTGTATCTTCTCAAAGATCGCTCCGAGCTGTTCTCTGTTTGGACCTCATTTTATTCTATGGTTAAGACTCAGTTTGATACGTCTATAAGATCCTTCGTTCTGATAATGCTGAGGAATATCTTAGCCAAGACTTCTCCTCTTTTTGTCTTCACCATGGTGTTATTCGTCAAACAAGCTGTGTCTACACCTCACAATAAAATGGGGTGGCGGAACGCAAAAATCGTCACCTCCTTGATGTCGCTCGCACTATGATGACTCAAATGCATGTTCCTCGCTCCTATTGGGGCTATGTTGTCCTCCTCTCCTGCTATCTCATCAATCGCCTTCCCTCCACAGTTCTCCACAGTGCTACCCCCTTCTCCATTCTTTATCCGGACAAGGATCCCTTTCCTCTTCCTCTGCACATCTTTGGGTGCACTGTCTTTGTGCACTCTCCCGCTGCCACCCGTGATAAACTCTCACCACGTACCACTAAATGTGTCTTTCTGGGGTACTCTCCCACTCAGAAAGGTTATTGTTGCTTTGACCCCGTTACCCGCAAGCAATTTGTCTCTGCGGATGTCACCTTCTTTGCCAATGCATCTTACTTCTCTCCCGCTTCCTCCTCTCCTCCTCCTGATCCTACTTTTCCTACCACCCCATCCCTTCCCTCTGCTCCCACTGATGTTCCGCCATCTCCACCCTCTCCACCCTCTTCCCCATCCCCATCATCTCCACCCTCTACTCCGCTTTCTCCCTCCACTCCGCTGCCATCTCTCTCTACTCTCGGGCCAACTCTCTCCATCACGGATACTCCGGATACTGAGGCACCTGCTGACCTGGATCTCCCGATTGCTCTTCGCAAAGGGGTTCGGGCATGTACCCAACACCCGCTTGCTGTAGTTGTTTCCTACGATCGTCTTACCCCTTCTCGCCGAGCTTTTGCACTGGCTATCTCGGCCACTGCCACCCCCCGTTCCTACCAGGAGGCCCTTACTATTCCTCATTGGAAAGTTGTCATGGATGAGGAGATTGCTACTCTAACTAAACGGGGTACCTGGACCCTTGTTCCTCCTCCTTTCGGCACGGATGTTGTTAGTTGTCGATGGGTCTTCGTGGTGAAGTTTCTCCCGGATGGCAGTGTGGATCGTTATAAGGCTCGCCTGGTTGCCAAGGGTTTTACCCAAACTTATGGCGTAGATTACTTTGACACTTTCTCTCCAGTGGCTCGTCTCAGCACTATTAGGGTTCTTCTCTCTGTGGCTGTCAACAGGGATTGGCCCATCTCGCAGCTCGATGTTAAGAATGCCTTCCTCTATGGTGATCTGCAGGAAGATGTTTACATGGAGCAACCTCCTGGGTATGTTGCTCAGGGGGAGACACAGGTATGCCGGCTAAAGAAGGCTATCTATGGCCTCAAGCAGAGTCCTCGTGCCTAGTTTGACAAGTTCAGTGGCATTGTTGCGGCCATTGGTTTTACAAGAAGCTCAGCAGATCTCTCCTTATTTGTTCGGAAAACCACCTCTGGTCTTGTTGTTCTTGCGGTTTATGTTGATGACATTCTTCTTACTGGCGATGACCAGGATGGGGTATTGATGACCAAGAAACACCTTCGTCAACATCTGGTCACAAAGAATATGAGTTCCCCGAAATACTTTCTGGGGATTGAAATCTGTAGAAAGCCCAACTCCATGGTCCTTTTCCAACGGAAGTATGCTCTTGATCTTTTAAAGGAGGCATGACTCACTGGTGCTAAACCTGCACGTTGTCCTATGGCTGCTGGAGAAGACAAAACTTGGACAGATGACCCGCCTCTTCTCTCCGATCTTACGAGATACCGGCGTCTGGTGGGCAAACTCATATATCTCACGGTAACCAGACCTGATATCTCTTATGCTGTTGGCAAGGTGAGCCAGTTCATGCAAGCTCCGAGGGAGTGTCATCTACAATGTGCTCTGAGGATATTAGAGTATATTAAAGCTGCTCCAGGAAAAGGACTCCTATTTCAGAAGAATGGTCACCTAAGGGTTGAAGCTTACTCTGATTCAAGCTATGCGGATGACAAAGGGGACCGCAAATCGGCATCAGGTTTCTGCACATTTGTTGGAGGCAATCTTGTGAGTTGGAAGAGCAAGAAACAGTCTGTAGTTTCCAGGTCTAGTGCAGAGGCGGAATATCGCAGCATGGCATCGACTACATGTGAGTTGAAGTGGTTGCGGGCTCTCATGCTTGACTTAGGAGAGGTTTACAACTATTCTCTTCCTATGTTCTGTGACAATAAGGCCGCGATATACATTTCCAAAAATCCGGTCTTTCATGAGAGAACAAAACACATAGAAGTCGACTGTCATTTTATTCGGGAAGAAATATTGAAGAAACAGATTTGCACTCCATTTGTCACTTCCGACAACGAGTTGGCAGATGTCTTCACCAAGCCGGTGTCCGCTTCCTTTTTCCACATCTGCGACAAGCTGGGCATGATCGATATATATGCTCCAGCTTGAGGGGGAGTGTTGAAGATGCTGACCGGGCGGTCTGGCGGTCTGTCTTGGCGGGTTGAAGACCGCGCGGTCTGGCAGTTTGTCTCAGCCGGCTTGGAGATCGGGCGGTCTAGCGGTCTACCCTGACAGTCTCTCTTTCTCTCTGATGGTAGCCGTGCGGTTAGCCCTTCTGTCTAACCGCGCGGCTTGTGCGGTTTATTTTGTATAGTCTGCTTAGTCCTGTAAATTTTTAGTCCCACATCTCTTGTTTGTATTCTCTCATCTCTCCTCCATTCTATATAAGGGAGGGCATACCTTTGTAATAGATACCTTTTTCAGATAATAAAGTTTCTGTTAAAACCTCTTCCGGTTTGTTTTAGCTCCCTTTCGGCTTGTTTTTTGTTCACTTCAACACTCGCCACCCCTTTGCCGGTGCCGAGCTGGGTTGGGCGAGTCCAAGCTCGCCTATGTAGAACCTCTTCCCCCTTTTTCCTTGGCATTGGAAACTTCTTGGTCTTTTACCTGGCGATTTCAAGGCTGATACCATCGAGTGACTTCCAGCCCTGCCAGCTAGGTGAGAGCCTGACAGCGGGATCTGCTCGGGGTCCAATACCAATACCATCGAGTGACTTCCAGCCCTACCAGCTAGGTGAGAGCCTGACAACGGGATCTGCTCGAGGCCCAAGGATGACACCGAGTGACTTCCAGCCCTGCCAGCTAGGTGAGAGCCTGACAGCGGGATCTGGTCGGGGTCCACCACCAATACCATCGAGTGACTTCCAGCCCTGCCAACTAGGTGAGAGCCTGATAGCGGGATCTGCTCGAGGCCCAAGGATGACATCAAGTGACTTCCAGCCCTGCCAGCTAGGTGAGAGCCTAACAGCGGGATCTGCTCGGGGTCCACTACCAATACCATCGAGTGACTTCCAGCCCTGCCAGCTAGGTGAGAGCCTGACAGCGGGATCTACTCGAGGCCAAAGGATGACACCGAGTGACTTCCAGCCCTACCAGCTAGGTGAGAGCCTGACAGCGGGATCTGCTCGGGGTCAACTACCAATACCATCGAGTGACTTCCAGCCCTGCCAGCTAGGTGAGAGCTTGACAGCGGGATCTGCTCAAGGCCCAAGGATGACACCGAGTGACTTCCAGCCCTGTCAGCTAGGTGAGAGTCTGACAGCGGGATCTGCTCGGGATTCACTACCAATATCATCGAGCGTCTTCCAGCCCTGCCAGCTAGGTGAGAGCCTGACAACGGGATCTGCTAGAGGCCCAAGGATGACACCGAGTGACTTCCAGCCCTGCCAGCTAGGTGAGAGCTTAACGGCGGGATCTGCTCGGGGTCCACTACCAATACCATCGAGTGACTTCCAGCCCTGCCAGCTAGGTGAGAGCCTGACGGTGGGATCTGCTCGAGGCCCAAGGATGACACCGAGTGTAACAACCCCATCCGTTCATATGATATATTCTAGAAGGTCCGGCCGGGGCCCCACAGGATATACCACAAAACAGTCGGTGAAGGTACAGGATGATACCAGAGTAGCGCATTGCACCTATCACAAGCATTCTAGCGGAAGCCTAAACTACTTGAACTCCTCATGAAGGTCCAAACATAAAACTCCACATTTTATATACATATAGGAATGTCTTACAACATGTCAAAAGAGTTGGCCTTATGGCCTTACAGGGCTTTCAATCAGTGGCCTAAAACAGATTGGCGCGTAGGCCGACCACACTAAAAGAAAACACACAAAAGAACACACTTAGCCTTCGAGGGCTAGCAGCTAGAAGCAGCAACACCAGCAGGAGCATCAACCTCTATGCGTCCCGCTCGGCTCTCCAGCACCTGTGCAAGGACAATCCACCCACCGGTGACAAACAAAAGCAACGGTCAGCGTTCAGCTGACCAAATTATAACGAACCTACCCCTTCTCTCGGGGCAGCGGTATTTTATCACAAGTATGGCAAGCTTATCATCAAAAAGTGCTTTCACGCACACAAGCCATCACAACCGTTCGCCACCCGGCCCAACGGTCCGTGCACTCAGGGCACATTCTTGGTGTTCTGGCAACCTCTTGCCCACCACCGTATCAGGGTTATCACCCAACGGTAAATCTCTTGAGCATTTACTCCAGCCGGAGTTAGTCCTCGGACACCGGGATGGCCCGTATCCCCCCTTTGTGTCATGGCGCGCAGGCCGAAGACTCTTGCTATGCGCTCCAACAGACCGCACTTTTTGGTCTCACGTCAGACGGACATAGCGCAGGTCGGATCCTCCACCCCCCCGTTGCTCAAATCGCCTTGCCCTTTCCGCGTGCATCGTACTCATGGCTATATCAAAGGCGCGGGTCGGTCTCACCAATCCTGTTCCTGGCATTCAAGCCTGGGTATTTCACTATACCCATTTCCTCACAGCAACAGCGGGTCTTTCCTGGGCGCACCAGTACTTCCTGTGATTCCCGTCACAGGTGGACACCGCAAATTACAAATGTCAGGGGTCTTTCCTGGGCACACCAGTACTTCCTGTGACTCGCTCCACAGGTGGACACCCTATGACATCAAGCATCACAAAAAGGGCCTTTCCTGGTCCCACCAGTACTTCCTGTGCCTCATTCACAGGTTGGACCCAAAACCATCACAAGACTATTTTCCTGGGCTACCACCCCAGTACTTCCTCCTACTCCTTTTCGCAGGTCTAACCCGTAGACTCCGTACACTACACGTTTATCACGGAGTCTTCTCCGGTTCGTATGCAACATCACCAATCCAGACTAACCTGTCCAGATGGGCTTCACACAGCATGCCTATTCCGTACTCCATTTCCGGATCTATATGCACAACAAAGGGGATTTCAAGAATCACCCAAACGACTCCCAAAAGCAGCCACCTCTTGGTGGGGGAATCAAAAGATATGCCAAAAAGGAAGCCTTCACATGGCTAGGAAGAAAAGTCGTTACCCTTGACGATCGCTTCGGTGCCATGGCCTCCAAGCTAGCTTGCAAGACTCGCAAGAGTGTTTCTTTCGCAACGCTGGCTTCGGATCTCTCGTCGGTAAACCGCAGCACCACCAGCAGCAGCACCCTTTCCTCTTCCTCCTCCTTTCTCTCTCTCTTTCTCTCTCTTGAAGGAAGATGAAGGCCAAATTAAAGTGAGCAACACTTCTCTGATTTCGGCCCTTAAGGAAAAAGAGGAAGAGGCTTCAACCCTTGGATCCAGACTGAAGAAATGGACGGCCACGATTCTGCCAAAAACACATATTTTGACCCGACACGGCCTCGAACACGGCCGTGTGCCTGGCCGTGTGCCTCAAGCGGTGGTCAACCGACTTATCCAAACCAGTGACACGCCCACGGGACACGCCTGTGTCATGGGCCGTGTCACCAACACGCCTTCAGACATGCCCGTGTCTGTGGCCGTGTACCTGGGTGAAAAAATCTCAAATCATCCCGAGACTTCACACGGCCTGTGACACTCCTGTGTCCCAGGCCGTGTGCCCAGACACGGCACAAAGACACGCCCTGTCGAATTCCTTCGACGGGCTGAGTTCGTCGCCTGATTTGACACGCCCTGTGACACGCCCGTGTCACAGGCCGTGTTCAACACTCGACACACACTTCTCGACACTCGACGATCGTCGAGCAAAAATCGTCGAGCATGCGGCACGGCCTTGGACACGCCCGTGTCCTGGGCCGTGTGCCTCCTCTCGACGAATCGTCGAGAGCAAAAAATCGTCGAGACAAAGCCCAATCATCGACACAACCTCGACACGCCCTGCGACACGCTCGTGTCGCAGGCCGTGTCCCCTAACACGCCCTGGGACACGCCCGTGTCCCAGGCCGTGTCACCCAAATTTTCCTGTTTCAGAATTTTGGGCTGTTACAATCCTCCCCTCCTACAAGAAATTTCGTCCTCGAAATTTAAAGACAGGAAAGTAACAGAAACTAGCAAGAAAATGTAACAACATATATCTATATATACATAAATGTTTACGTTACAATATTCTCGCTCCAAATTACATAAACAACTCAGGGAACTCTACTCGCATGGTTTGCTCGCGCTCCCATGTCAGCGCTTCACGGCCGCAGTTGTCCCATCGGACTTTCACCATACCGACCGTCTTGTTCTGCAACTGTTTCTCGGCTCGATCTTCGATCCGAATGGGTCTAACTCTCGTCGTTAGCCCATACTCTACCGGCACACGATCATCCGCGATCACTTGAGCTGGATCTTTCACGGCCTTCCGAAGCACCGAGATGTGAAAGACATCATGTAACCCACCCAAGTCTGCCGACAGAGCTAGTCGATAAGCCGCTTCGCCAATTCGCTCAACCACTTCGAAAGGACCCAAATATCTTGGACTCAACTTTTTCAATCGTCGAATCCTGGAGACACCTTTGAATGGCTTGATCTTCAAGTAGACCCAATCGCCAACCGCAAATTCAACGTTCCGGTGCTTGGCATTGTAGTACTTCGCTTGTCGATCTTGAGCAATCAGCAATCTCTCTCGGATAGTCCGAATGGTTGAGTTTTCTTCATCCACCTCATTTGGTTTAACAACCCGGGCTTCACCCGCTTCTACCCAAGCCAAGGGAGTACGACACTTCCTTCCATATATGGCTTCATATAGTGTCATCCCAATGCTTGCTTGGTAGCTGTTATTATATGCAAACTCGACCATATAGAGATGATCTTCCCATTTCTTTCCGAAGTCAAGGGCACACATTCGGAGCATGTCCTCCATTGTTCTGTTGGTACGTTCAGTTTGGCCATCCGTTTGGGGATGAAAGGTCGTACTGAAAGTCAATTCGTGCCCAACAGTCGGTGAACTAGCCTCCAATCATTTGACGTGAATCGCCCATCTCGATCACTTACGATGCTTCGAGGAACACCGTGAAGCCGCACAATCTGATCAACATATAACTTTGCCAAACTTTCAACCGAATCATCCCGCCTGTTCGGAAGAAAATGTGCTACTTTTGTTAGCCGGTCAACAATGACCCAAATGGAATCATTTCCTCGCTGCGATCTTGGCAATCCATGCACAAAATCCATGGAAATATCATCAAATTTCCACTCTGGGATCGACAGTGACTTCAAATAACCGCCCGGCTTTTGGCATTCCGCCTTCACCATCGCACATGTTTGACATTTGGCTACATATAGGGCAACATCTTTCTTAAGCCCTGGCCACCAGAAAAGCTTCTTCATATCGTTGAACATCTTTATGCTCCCGGGGTGAATGGAATACTTTGTATAATGAGCTTCATACATCAGTTCTTCCCTCAACTTCCCCACATTCGGGACGCACAAACGGCCCTCTTTTCGCAAAAGACCGTCATTCCAGGTGAATTTGCCTTCTGGTCCTTCATTCACATAGCGCAAGAGATCTTCATCCAACTCCGTTGCCCGTCGAACTCGGTCCGTAAGGTCACATTGCACCTCAGTCCAGTTCAAACATGCAGTGGCAGTGGAATTCTTATCAACACAATAGATCTCCAATGCCTCCAATTCCTGGATAAGACGTTCATCATGCCTTTGTAACCAATTTGCTCTAGCCGGAACTCGCCGACTCAAGGCATCCGCGACAACATTCCCCTTCCCGGGTGTATAATGAATCTCGAAAGTGTAGTCCCCAAGGAACTCTAACCACCTTCGTTGTCGCATGTTCAACTCTTTCTGCTCTAAAAGATACTTTAGGCTCTTATGATCGGTATAGATCTCCACCTTCACTCCATAAAGGTAGTGTCGCCACAGTTTAAGTGCAAAAATCACCGCCGCTAGTTCCAAATCATGAACGGGATAGTTTCGCTCGTGCACCTTCAGCTGGCGTGAGCCATAAGCAATCACCTTTCCGCTCTGCAGAAGAACGCAGCCTAAACCGCTTCCTGAGGCATCACTATAAATCACAAACCCATCGGTTCCACATGGCGAAGACAACACCGGCGCCGTGGTCAACCGAACCTTCAGCTCGTCAAAAGCTCGTGCGCACTCTGGCGTCCAAACGAACTTCTGATCCTTTCGCGTCAGTGTGGTTAGCGGCAAAGCGATCCGCGAGAAGTTCTCCACAAATCTTCTATAGTAGCCTGCAAGTCCAAGGAAACTCCTGACCTCGGCCACGGAAGACAATATTGGCCATTCTTGTATGGCTTTTATCTTCGCTGGATCTACTGCAATGCCCGCTCCACTCACCACATGGCCCAAAAATGCCACTGACGATAGCCAAAACTCACACTTTGAGAACTTGGCATATAGCTGATTTTGCCTCAACGTGTTCAGCACCAACCGCAAATGAATCTCATGCTCAGCTTTGGACTTCGAGTACACCAGGATATCATCAATGAACACGATCACAAATAGATCCAGATACTCACGGAAAATACGGTGCATCAGATCCATAAACACCGAAGGCGCATTACACAATCCAAAGGGCATGACTGTGAACTCATAGTGCCCATAACGCGTTCCAAATGCGGTTTTGGGAATGTCACCTTCCCGAATTCTTAACTGGTAATAACCAGACTTCAGGTCCAACTTCGAATAGACGGTAGATCCCACCAGCTGATCAAATAATTCATCAATCCGAGGTATCGGATACTTATTCTTCTCGGTCAGCTTATTCAATTCACGGTAATCGATACACAACTGTAACCCACCATCTTTCTGCTTTACAAAAAGCACAGGCGCGCTCCAAGGTGACATACTTGGGCGGATATAACCTTGCTCTAGCATTTCTTGTAGTTGAACCTTCAACTCAGCCATTTCTTTAGGCGCAACGCGATATGGCGAGCGGGCCACGGGTTTCGCACCTGACACCAACTCAATTGTGAAGTCAATCTCCCGCTGGGGTGGTAGCCCAGGGAGATCCGCGGGAAACACATCAGTAAATTCTGCCACAATCGGAACCTCGCACAACGTGGCCTTAGGCTCAACAGCCTGAATTAGTGCAAAGTAACACGCCGCACCCTTCCGAACAGCCTTGACTACCTGGAGTGCAGACATCAACGTTCCGCCTACTCCTCGCATACCCGCGAACTTGGTCTCCTGTTCGGTATTCTGGCCCAACATGATTTCTTTGGACTGGCAATCAATCATAGCATGCTGCTCCGCCAACCAATCCATCCCAAAAATCACATCGAATTCCGAAAGTGGCAAAACAAATGCGGTTAAACAAAAATCCCGACTTCCTAACTGAACCGCCACATCGCAAGCTTGATCCACAAGCATCCAACAACCATTCGGCAACACCACTCTGACGCTATCTGTCTTTGCACGACTGGGTATCCCAAGGCGCGTAAGAAACTCACTCGACAGAAAAGAATGCGATGCACCTGTATCAAACAGTGCTCGCGCCAGCGTGTCCCGAATCATCACATTTAGGGTTTAGGGTCCCGAATCAAAACTAAACTCATACCTGTGACAACGTCACTCTGCTTGATGGCCTCCTGCAGGCCAAGATTGTAGACCCGGGGTTGCGCCTGCGAGGCAGAGGAATCCACCACCGCCTTTCCTTTTTCCGCATAAGATGCTCCCGCCTTCTTTTCACTCTTTGGCGGCATCCGACAATCTCGCGCAATATGCCCCATCCTACCACAATTGAAGCAGGTACGAGTTTCTGGCTTGGAGGTTGTCCCTGATGTTGCTCCTGTTGCAACTGATGAAGGAGCTTGTCCACTAGACTTGGGCTTCTTACCCCATCTCTTCTTATAAAACGATTTTCCCGAGCGGGGCGCCTTCCACTCTGGTTGCATCATCACCAACGCTCTCTTCCCGTGCACCCTCTTCATGTCTTTTTCCAACGCGGTCGCAGTGTTAACCAACGCTTGGAAACCTTGGTTCACAGAACTGGACACAAGGAATCTCAGCTCGTCCCTCAGCCCTTCATAGAACCGATTAGTCTTCCTCTACTCATCCGCAAAGATCGAACCCGCATACCGCCCCAAGCGAGTAAATTCATGCAGGTACGCGTCAACACTGCCATCACCTTGAGTCAACCGTTGGAATTCATTTTCCATGGCTATCCGTTGAGCCACAGGAAGGTGCTTCGCAAGGAAGAGCCGGGAGAATTCTTCCATCGACACTTGGGTTAACGGACGACCCGCCAAATGATGCAACTCCATCTCATCCCACCATAAGCGAGCTTCTCCTTCAAGCAAGAAGGTGGCTAAGGTAACTTTCTGATGTTCCGCCGTTCCTATCGCCGTCATCACTCGCTTGACGCGTGACAACCAATCCTCAGCCTGCGTCGGGGTTCCCGCTCCCGAAAACGTAGGCGGATGGAAACTCATAAACCGTGTTAGCTGCTTCTCAGCCGCTCGAGGAACCACATCCATAACAGGTTCAGGCCTTGCTACCGCCTGATCTGGCCTCACAGCCTCTTGTTCCTGCCTGAGTGGCTGACCTTGGATCATGGTATACAAGGCCTCCGCAACTAAACGGACATGTTCTGCAGACGGTGGAGGTGTAGGCACCGCAGCTGGTGCCGTACTCTCATCAGAACGCTGGGGCTCAGACGGCCCAGCTCCACTTCGTGTCACCTAAAGGTGGACAAGACACACACATTAGCGGTCGTACCCAAGCAAACAACACAAAATAGGAACACGCAGGTTCCTCAACCATACAAAATGCATTCCTATCATGGACATTCAGGAGTTCAATCGTAGACTTTGGTGTGCACAAACACGTGCTCGCCACCCCACAAAAGAAGTCGGCCACGACTTCGAGAGGGAAAGACCAAGACAACCGATACCAAAAATGTAACAACCTCATCCGTTCATATGATATATTCTAGAAGGTCCGGCCGGGGCCCCACAGGATATACCACAAAACAGTCGGTGAAGGTACAGGATGATACCAGAGTAGCGCATCACACCTATCACAAGCATTCTAGCGGAAGCCTAAACTACTTGAACTCCTCATGAAGGTCCAAACATAAAACTCCACATTTTATATACATATAGGAATGTCTTACAACATGTCAAAAGAGTTGGCCTTATGGCCTTACAGGGCTTTCAATCAGTGGCCTAAAACAGATTGGCGCGTAGGCCGGCCACACTAAAAGAAAACACACAAAAGAACACACTTAGCCTTCGAGGGCTAGCAGCTAGCAGCAGCAACACCAGCAGGAGCATCAACCTCTATGCGTCCCGCTCGGCTCTCCAGCACCTGTGCAAGGACAATCCACCCACCGGTGGCAAACAAAAGCAACGGTCAGCGTTCAGCTGACCAAATTATAACGACCCTACCCCTTCTCTCGGGGCAGCGGTATTTTATCACAAGTATGGCAAGCTTATCATCAAAAAGTGCTTTCACGCACACAAGCCATCACAACCGTTCGCCACCCGGCCCAACGGTCCGTGCACTCAGGGCACATTCTTGGTGTTCTGGCAACCTCTTGCCCACCACCGTATCAGGGTTATCACCCAACGGTAAATCTCTTGAGCATTTACTCCAGCCGGAGTTAGTCCTCGGACACCGGGATGGCCCGTAGCCCCCCTTTGTGTCATGGCGCGCAGGCCGAAGACTCTTGCTATGCGCTCTAACAGACCACACTTTTTGGTCTCACGTCAGACGGACATAGCGCAGGTCGGATCCTCCACCCCCCCGTTGCTCAAATCGCCTTGCCCTTTCCGCGTGCAGCGTACTCATGGCTATATCAAAGGCGCGGGTCGGTCTCACCAATCCTGTTCCTGGCATTCAAGCCTGGGTATTTCACTATACCCATTTCCTCACAGCAACAGCAGGTCTTTCCTGGGCGCACCAGTACTTCCTGTGATTCCCGTCACAGGTGGACACCGCAAATTACAAATGTTAGGGGTCTTTCCTGGGCACACCAGTACTTCATGTGACTCGCTCCACAGGTGGACACCCTATGATATCAAGCATCACAAAAAGGGCCTTTCCTGGTCCCACCAGTACTTCCTGTGCCTCATTCACAGGTTGGACCCAAAACCATCACAAGGCTATTTTCCTGGGCTACCACCCCAGTACTTCCTGCTACTCCTTTTCGCAGGTCTAACCCGTAGACTCCGTACACTACACGTTTATCACGGAGTCTTCTCCGGTTCGTATGCAACATCACCAATCCAGACCAACCTGTCCAGATGGGCTTCACACAGCATGCCTATTCCGTACTCCATTTCCGGATCTATATGCACAACAAAGGGGATTTCAAGAATCACCCAAACGACTCCCAAAAGCAGCCACCTCTTGGTGGGGGAATCAAAAGATATGCCAAAAAGGAAGCCTTCACATGGCTAGGAAGAAAAGTCGTTACCCTTGACGATCGCTTCGGTGTCATGGCCTCCAAGCTAGCTTGCAAGACTCGCAAGAGTGTTTCCTTCGCAACGCTGGCTTCGGATCTCTCGTCGGTAAACCGCAGCACCACCAGCAGCAGCCCCCTTTCCTCTTCCTCCTCCTTTCTCTCTCTCTTTCTCTCTCTTGAAGGAAGATGAAGGCCAAATTAAAGTGAGCAACACTTCTCTAATTTCGGCCCTTAAGGAAAAAGAGGAAGAGGCTTCAGCCCTTGGATCCAGACTGAAGAAATGGACGGCCACGATTCTGCCAAAAACACATATTTTGACCCGACACGGCCTCGAACACGGCCGTGTGCCTGGCCGTGTGCCTCAAGCGGTGGTCAACCGACTTATCCAAACCAGTGACACGCCCACGGGACATGCCCGTGTCATGGGCCGTGTCACCAACACGCCTTCAGACACGCCCGTGTCTGTGGCCGTGTACCTGGGTGAAAAAATCCCAAATCATCCCGAGACTTCACACGGCCTGTGACACGCCCGTGTCCCAGGCCGTGTGCCCAGACACGGCACAAAGACACGCCCTGTCGAATTCCTTCGGCGGGCTGAGTTCGTCGCCTGATTTGACACGCCCTGTGACACGCCCGTGTCACAGGCCGTGTTCAACACTCGACACACACTTCTCGACACTCGACGATCGTCGAGCAAAAATCGTCGAGCATGCGACACGGCCTTGGACACGCCCGTGTCCTGGGCCGTGTGCCTCCTCTCGACGAATCGTCGAGAGCAAAAAATCGTCGAGACAAAGCCCAATCGTCGACACAACCTCGACACGCCCTGCGACACGCCCGTGTCGCAGGCCGTGTCCCCTGACACGCCCTGGGACACGCCCGTGTCCCAGGCCGTGTCACCCAAATTTTCCTGTTTCAGAATTTTGGGCTGTTACACCGAGTCACTTCCGGCCCTGCCAGCTAGGTAAGAGCATGACAGCAGTATCTGCTCGGGGTCCAAGTTCACTTCATTCCTACATGAGAACTCACAGCGATAATATTGGCATGTTAAAGAATTTTTATTAAAAATCAAGGCATAACTTACAAGCTTCAAGGAAAAAAACGCTTTAATTCGTCACCACTCCAGGTGAAACTTAGGGTCTCGCCCTCCACATTCTGGAGTCGATAAACTCCCGATTTTAAAGCCTCCTTTACAATAAACGGTCCTTCCCAGCTGGGGTTGAGCTTCCCTACGGACGCCGACCTCCCTGCTGCATCCACCTTCTTTAGTACCAGGTCCCCTTCCATAAATTGTTTGACTCTGACATGCTTGTCAAAGTACTTGGCCATTCTCCTCTTCACCTCTTCTTGCCGGAGGGCGGAGAGGTCCCGCAGTTCTTCCACCATGTCGAGGGAGAGCCTTAGCTCCTCATTCTCGGCCTGCCATTCTTCCCTATCTTCCTTGGCCGCAACAACTCGAGGTGTCTGAACTTCAAACTCCATGTGGAGCACCGCCTTGCACCCATGACAGAGCTTGAAGGGGGTCTCCCCAGTGGCTGTGTTGGGGGTGGTTCTCAGGGCCCAGAGAACTGCGGGAAGCTGCTCCACCCAGCTCCCCTTCAAATTCTCCACTTTCTTCTTGAGGAGGTTGACGATGATCTTGTTCGCAGCTTCCACCTGCCTGTTGCTCCTGGGGTGGTGAACCGAGGCGAACCTGAGGTTGATTCCCAGCTGTTCGCAGAAACTAGTGAACTCGGCGCTGGCGAACTGGGGCCCGTTGTCCGTGATAATGGCCTGGGGCAGCCCATGACGACAGATAATCTCCCCCCCAAACAAAGTTCCTGATAACCTGGGAGGTCACCTTGGCCAGCGCCTTCACTTCCAACCACTTGGAGAAGTAATTGATCATTACTAAGAGAAACCTCCTCTTCCCACTGGCCTGGGGGAACGGTTCAACCAAATCCATTCCCCAAATGGCGAAGGGCTAGGGGGCCGTGATACTTTTGAGTTGCTGGGCCGGCTGTAGTTGGAGGGGGGCAAACAACTGGCACTTATGACACCTTCTTGCGAACTCCATTGCATCATGGCCCAGGGTGGGCCAGAAGTACCCCTGCCTGACGATTCTTCCCTCCAGGGTCCGACTCCCGGAGTGGCTCCCACACTCTCCGGAGTGGACTTCCTCCAAGATTCTTTGTACCCAAGAACTTTCCCCTGCTGGACCCGAAGACACATTTCAGGGGATTCAACCGCATCTTGTATCTGCGTAGGGTGGAAAAGGTCTCTTCTAAATCTTGAAGGTGAGAGTCCACGTCCTGACTCTTGATCATAAGATCATCAACGTACATCTCCAAGTTTCTCCCCTTCTGTTCTTTGAAGACCCTATCCATCATCTTTTGATAGGTTGCCCCTGCGTTCTTCAGCCCGAAGGGCATCATCCTGTAACAGTAGCACCCATCCCCCGTGATGAACGAGACATCCTTGATGTCCGGGGGGTGCATCCTGATTTGATGATAACCTGAAAAAGCATCTAGAAAACTCATTACAGAAAAACCAACGGCTGAGTCAACCAGCGTTTCGATCCGAGGCAAAGGATAACAGTCCTTAGGACAAGCTTTATTAAGTAAAGAAAAATCGATACACATCCTCCACCGGCCATCTCCCTTTTTGACCATGACTACATTGGAGACCCAGCCGGGGTATTAGATCTCGGACACGAAGCCGGCCTTGAGAAGCTTTGCCATCTCCTCTCTGATGGGCTCTGTCAGCTTGTCCGCAGTGGACCTCTTCTTCTGTTGGACGGGGCGTGTTCCCGGGTCCAAGTTGAGGCGGTGGCAAGCCACATCCGCGTCAACCCCCGGCATCTCCGCGGCGCTCCATGCGAAGATGTCCACATTCTTTTGGATGCACTCCAGCATCTTGCCTTGATCCTCCGGGGTCAGCCCCCCGCTGACGCGGACCTTCTCCACCCTGCCTTCACGGGTGCAGACCTCCAGCTCCACCACCTCTTCCGCAGCCTCTAGCCTGGATTGCTCCCCCATTCTTCAACATCTCTCCCCTCTAGAATGGGGACCTCCACCTCCATCTCTTCTTCCACGGCCATCACTTCGGCCATCTCCTCCTGATCTCTTCCCGCCGCCTCCTCAGCGCAGCTCTCCACCTCCAGCTCCTCCCTGCCAGCCTCCTGCTCAGCCTCCTCCATTCTTCGCCCCATATCCTCGGCTCCATCCTGCCAAGAGATAGAATTTACGGCGGTGACATAGCATTCCCGCGCCACCTTGGGGTTCCCCCTGACCCGGACCTGAATCCCCTCAGCGTTGAACTTCAAGCACTGATGGAAAGATGATGGGACGCAGCGAAAGGCGCTGATAAGGGGCCTCCCGAAGATGGCGCTGTAACTGCTGGGGGCGTCCACGATGACGAATCTGCAGTTTCTGGACTGACCCCCCAGGGTGACATGGAGGCTGACTCCTCCCTCCACTTCCTTCCTCTCCCCCGAAAACCCGAACAAGGGTCCTTCCGAGGCCAGCACTCTTTTCGCCTCTACCTTCATCGCGTCGAACGCCTTCTTGAAGACGACGTTGACGGAGCTCCCGTTGTCAACGAGGATCCGAGAGACGGTAAAATTCTCGATGGCTGCCTTGATGACCAGCGCATCACAGAATGGATCCTCGTGATCTGGCATGTCGCTTCTGGAGAAGATGATCCTCTCCTCTGGGGGTGGGGTCTGGGATGTGGAGGCAACGCTCCGACGGTTCATGGTGTGGAGGCTCGCCTTGCGGGAAGCCTCGACCCCCACCCCCCCCCCCGTGGATCACTCTGATCCCTCCTCGAGTTCCAACATCCACCCGGTCTTCGCAACGGTCCTCCTCCACCCGAGGCAGGACCTCCTCAATCCTCACTTCTTGTCGCCCCTGCTGTTGCTGCTGCTCCCTATTTTCTCTCATCTTAAGAAATTCCGGGCACGCGACCGTGGCGTGCCCCTCCTCCTGATGGAAGTCGCAATAAGGCAACTCTACCCTAACTTCTCTCCTCTTCCTCCTTACTATTCTCCTCCTCGCCCCAAGGCTATGGCCATAGCCTCCTCTTGATCGGGGAGCCGGGGCCTCTGGGCCTGCTTCCAACCCGGGGGGTGGAATTGATCCTGCCCCCTGATAGCGGTCCCTTCCGTGGTGTCCCCTTTGTGGCCCCTGCCCTTGCCATTCAGGCCTTCAGCCCAGTCGACGGTCGGGCTCCTGACACCCCCACCTCGGCTGCTACTGCCACTGGAGCTGCCTCTACTCCCTCTGCCGGGGCTCTCCTCTCCTCTCCTCCTGTCCACTTCCTCCTCTCGACTCCTTCTCCTCCTCCGTGGCCCACCTGGCCAGCTTTCGCGCAAACTCCGGGTTTGACGCCTCCCCGTCAACTTCTCTTGTCGCCCTCTCCATCAGCTCCTCATAGGAGAGGGGGGGGGGGGGGAACTCTCTTCAGCTCCATCCTGAAGAATCTCTGCTGCAGGCCCAGGGTAAACGCCATCATCAAACTATGGCCCAGCATCTCCTGGACCTGAGTAACCTCCTCCTGGAACCGGTCCACGTAGCTCCCCAGGGTCTCATTCACCCCCTGTATGATGTGGAACAGGGATTCTGACTTCTTCTTCCTTTTCTTCGAGGTAGTGAACCTCAGCATGAACCCCCGGCGCAGGTCCTCAAAGCAGTTGATGGAGCTGGCCGGTAGCTGATGGAACCACTCCCTTGCCTTCTCCCTGAGGGTGATCGCAAAGAGTCGACACTTGAACCCGTCCGACATCTGTCTGATGGAGACTACATCCTCGAACCATTGAACATGCTGGACCGGGTCTCCCTTCCCGGTGTAGTAGGACATCTCGGGTTCCCTGAACCCATCTGGAACTGGAGCTGAGGAGACCAACTCGCTGAAGGGGCTGCCTCACCCTGCTAGGCGAGCTGGCGAATCTCGCGAGCCTAGCTCGCCGAACCGGCCTCGACCTGCCGAGCCGTGGAAGAGCTCGCGCCCGGGGAGCTCGCACCCCCAGCCTTTCTCGACCACTTCCTTCCCAGCTCGCCTGCCAGGGGCGTCCTTGCCCAAAGAGGGGGCGGCCGTGATCTGGACTGCTGGAGTCGAGCACTCGGCCCGCGTGCCGAGTGCGCACTTGACGAGGTTCAGCACCTCATTCCTGAAATCCTCGAACATCCCCACCGTGGCGAGAGGCGGGGGGGGGGGGGAGTCCGGCCTGTCAGATCCCTGTCCTCCCGTCATCGAACTCGCTGAAGCTTTTCTGCACTGACCACTCTCCACACTCACCGCACCAAAAATATTGAAACCGAAAATCGGTCTCCTGTGGAGTTCGCCCTTGGGGAAGGGGTGGTCTCGCACCTACTTCACTCCTGCAAGCAAAGCAACAAAGAAGACAAGGAAATACCGACCCAAGGGCTCGGCGGGGAGGTCCCACCACACACCCGGAAGATCTCAGAGCGCTTCCCCTCCTTAGCCAGAGGCCAAGCTAAGGTACCCTCAGAAAGCACTTGAAAACTGGAGCAGGAAAGCACAGGAAGCCTGCCTTCTGGGGTACCCCTTGGGTCTTATTTATAGTTTTTGGAATCTGAACTGCCAATAACAAAAGGAACTGACCTGAAGTTACCAAAAAAACCCTTGGCTGGGTCTGCCAACAGCCAGACTCCGCTGTTTTGAAGGGCTATAGGCAGACCAGCGGGGGCAAAACAGTAAAAAGTACCTCATAGGTCCAGGCGAGCTGGGGAGCTTGTTCACCTCGGCATATCCTGCTTGCCAACTGTTGCTGAGCTCCGTTGCGAGAGGCAGGACGACGAGCTCGCCCATCCATCGGTCTCCATTAGTCAAACTCAGCTCGACGATTCTTGGGCTAGCTCGGTGATTGCCAAGCTCGCGGTCGACGAGTACCGATCTCCGGTCGACGAATGTCGAGCTCCTGATCGACGAATGCCGAGCTCGGGCTCGGCTTCTCTACTGTCGAGCTCGCCCACTATCTTCAGCCCGGCTTGTCAGGTTCCTGGCGTTCTTGCTCGCCGAACACGGGGTTGTACAGTTATGAGTAATGTTGTGCGTCACCTGCTTTTCCTCCGGTCCAGCGAATCAGACAGTCTTACCTCGGAGTTGGATCGGGTGTGCAAACAGTTAGTGTAAATCCAGCAGCAGTGACAATAGACTTTTTTTTACAGTGAAAAACCCGAAAATGGTGAAAAACCACATGGCCGGATCAGTGTCATGCCAAAATCCACTATTTAGGGTTTAGGGTTTACAAGTTTTGGGGAGTTTTCTCGGAGGGTGACAAACCATCGCTCAATTACAAGTTCTGAGTACAAAAAAACAGAAAATAAACTAAGTCCACGAAACTTGGATGAGAACGTCCATGAAGCTTGATCGAGAGATCCTACAAAGGTTGGATGAGAGCGTCAACGAAACTTGGATGAGAGCGTCCACGCGAGCATTCCTCTACAGGAGCGTTTTCCAGCGTCTTTTTCCGAGCTCACAGAAACGTCCAAGTGTGCGTCGAGGATTGTGCAAGCTAGAGAGGGAACAAAGCGAATTTCAATAGGAGAAATGATCTAAGTCTCACGTTCTCACCGGAAAACCTCAAAGATCTCTAGTCCATGGAGTTGTTTGACTTCAAATGAAGACCCAATGATCATTTTATTGTTTTTTGGAGGATTGTGCTAGTAATTTTGCAGGGTTGAGTATTGAGTTGACGAATGACCTCACTCCGTTTCGGTCATCCGGATCACCAATTCTCACGAAATGATGAACATTCACCTGGGCGATGCGGGTGGCCCGAGTAAGATGCCCGACGACGACAACGACCGAAGGCGGTAGACAACGGCGGAGTTGGATTGGTAGTTCGGCTCGAGCGCCGATGCGTTGCTACCGAACCTGAGATTTTTTTAATATCTATACAATTTTCCCGCCGAAAACTCATTATGGTTCACTTTATGTGGTTCCATCTAATTAAAATTCTACTACTTAAAATATTTCCTTAGTATTTTTTCTTTATAAGATTATGTATGAGTAGGTGATTGCAGTTGGAATGGAATAGTTGGAGATAAAGATAATATTGTGTTATTGAATAGAGCCCCCTCCATGAGTTGGATTGGTGGTTCCCAATGAAGGCCAATTAAATATCTAAAAAAACATTTACTTTTTGTCTAACATTATGTTTGGCACATTAATGACGTCATAAACGCAATGGTTATGAACCGTCGTCCGTGAACGTCTAAAGTTTCACAAGAAATTTCATCTTCTTTTAGGTTCAAAACTAGTTTTCATTTCTTGGAGGTGGTCATGTAACTCTCTTCCACCAACCCGGTGAGCCTGATCAAAACTACGTTACCAGGTCGTAGCCCAAGCTCCCCAACTCCATTCTTCGCGCTTGTTTCTCAGCAGTAGAGGATTATTGAGGAGGGGTCTTGAACCAATAATCTCTCTGATGAAGGGTCTGTTTGGCGCAGCTCTGGCGGCTGGAAAATCTCTATTCCAGCCGCCAGAGCTGCTTTATATATGTTTGGGACAGCTCCTTGTGAAGAGCTTTTCAAAAATCTGGAGCTGTTTTGTAGCTTTTCAGAAATCTCCGCCCTCCCCAGCTTCTGCTCCTGCAAAATAGCTTTCTCTCTCATAGGTTTTGGAAATCTAATTGTTTCTTCAGTTGGAACATGCTTAGAGGCCGGACGGCCTTCCTCCGGCGATTCCGAGCCCGGACGGCCTTCCTCCGGCGATTCCGAGCACCCGGCATCCTTCCTCCGGCGATTCCGAGCGCACTTCTGCACAGAACACCCAAACACTCTGCAGCTTTTCAAAACTGCTCCGCAGAGATCTATTTTAAAACAGCTCTATTCGGACAGCAGCTTTTCAATCCGCCAGAGCTGTCCCAAACAGAGCCGAAGTGTCTTTAAACCAATCTTTATCACCAATTGAGTTGGAAAAAATGCACCTTTTATTGTAACGTCCTTTCCGCCAGCTCGACGAGCACGATCAGGACTACGTTATTGGGCTGCAGCCCAAGTACCCCAAAGTCTCTCTACGTATATTTTTCGGACGGAACACATTTTTAAGGCCGGATCTTGAACCCGTAATCTCCTTAATAAAGAGCACAACCATCTCTAGCACCAAAGTAAGAAACCACTCTGGCCGTCGAAGTGGGAAACCGAACAGTCAACTATGAAGTATTAATTCCCTTAATAATAAATCTAGTCAAAGGTTGCAGTAGCCGGCAGGCCCGGCACCCGGCACCGGCTCCGGCTCCGAGCCGACACGCTCCGGTTTGTACAGTAAAATAAATAAATAAATATATTTTTAGCATATCCTGAAGAAAACCATTGTTGGAGTCTCTCCTCCATTTCGCCGTCTCCTCGTTCGGGAATCAGGTATTCCAGGCCATCATTGCCTCCTTCTGGCAACATGATTTCCCTCCAATTACTAGGGGGACAAGGTCTTGCAGCTCCTAGCGTTCTCATGGCGTTCTAGGGTTTTCCACCGATACTTTCGGAATCGGCTCCCAAATTCTTCTTCGAATTTGTCAAATTGGTTCCCCCTTCGATCCAGATGTCGTCATCGAGGACGCTCAACCCGCCCGCAGAAGCCGCCGCCGACCCAACGCCGCTGCTCGGCCCTCGGGCCGGAGGTGCGGACGAGCGCGGGTGGCGTCCGCCTCGGCGGCCGAGCTTGAGAGGCGCGGCGCGGTTCCTGAGGAGGGCGAGCAGCCGCCGGATGATGAGGGAGCCGTCGATTCTGGTGAGGGAGACGGCGGCAGAGCAACTGGAGGAGCGGCAGAGCGATTGGGCGTACTCGAGGCCGGTGGTCTTCCTCGACATCTTGTGGAACATGGCTTTCGTGGCGGTGGCTGTCGGGGTTCTGTTTATGAGCCGGGAAGAGAGGCCGATGATGCCCTTGAGGCTGTGGATCGTCGGATACGCGCTGCAGTGCGTGGTGCACATGATATGCGTTTGCGTGGAGTATCGGAGGAGGCATCCGCCGAGGCTAGTGGTTTCCGGATCAGCGGATAGTGGGCAGGGGAGCTTGGGGGCCAGAAGTCGGGGGAGCACTAGCCCAAGCTCCACGAGGGATTTGGAGGAGGGAGCGGGTAATGGAAATTATGATTCAGATCAGAGCCAGGATGACGAAGGGACAAGGTAAGGAAGCTGATTGATAATTGTCCAAGTGAGACCGATGTTTTTTTTTGCCTGCTTAGTGCTGAAGCTGAAGGTATTTTCATGCTCACCATAGTATCCTTCGTGATACTATTTGGCATCATGACATATCTACCACGTTAAGACAGTAAATATTCACTTGAATTTTTGCTGTTTACTTGCAGGACAAATTCTGAGTCAGGAAATTGATAGAGAAACCTTTATTCATATATGAAATCCATCTCAATTTTTGAGTCATGGTAGTAGTAATGTGACTAAAAAACTAGTTTTCAAGCAGCAACAGACTGATTAAGGACGCCACGATCCTTACATAGTCATATGGTCTCACATAATGATGTTCATTAGGGATGATGGTCCTTCTAGCTTCTTCAGAGTTGGCTCACAATAGTATCCATGCCAACCTTCTCTAATATATCGATACAAAGCACTTCCCATGCAATTAATTTGGCGTTCACTGCGCACAATAGACCATCCAATTCAATTCGTTATGGTCACCGTTCATAAATTGTTGCCATCACCCTAAAGCATGATAGTCTATCATATCTTCTAGTGGCAACACCGATTAGCTTTCTGCCACTTGATTGATCGGAGGAACAAAACAACACCCTAAAGCGAGAGATATTTTTATCCATTATGGATTTGATAGTACTCTCTATGGAGCCAAGGTAGATGTCTTTCCCTACGTTGAGCTCTCACTCTTTATTTCTAATTTTAAACTCTGCTGTATCTAACTTCAACTCTTATTTGACTTCAAACTCATTAGGAATGATCGGGTGTTTCACCTTCATGGAGTACTAGAGAGCATTGTGTCCGACGGGGACAGTTTTCACTTCAGAGTTTTGACAGGAGCTCTTTGCCCTTTGATGCACAAAGCTGGTCCTCTCGTCCGCTTATCATCCCCAGTCGGATGGTCAGGCCGAAGAGGTAAATAGGACGCTCGAGATGTACCTCCACTGCATTACCAGGGATCACTCCAAGGATTGGGTCCGTTGGCTTCCATGGGTAGAGTATTGTTATAATACTTCATATCATACGACCCTCCAGACCATTCCTTTCCGCCTCATCTACGGCCGCGACCCGCCCCGCCTCCTTACCTATCAGAGTGCCTCTTCCCGCTCCGCCGCCGTTGACCCCTAGCTACGCTCTGGTGATGACCTTTTGCACCTTGCGCATGACCGTCTTCTTCAGGCCCAGGCACGCATGGAGACGGCCTACAATCGGGGCCACCGCGAGCTGTTCTTTGCGCCTGGGGATTGGGTTTGGATGCGCCGCCGCCCTTACCGCCAATCTACACTTTCCAAGTCCGCTTCTTAGACGTTGGGGCCCAAGTTCTTCGGGCCATTCGAGATTTCCCCACCGTATCGGGGATGTGGCGTACCGCCTCCGCCTCCCTTGTAACATCCGTAAATTGACACGCGATTTTATTTAAAATTGTAGGGGAAGGTCGCGACGAATTTTTGATCGAGGCGGCGCGTTGAGGCGGCGCGTTGACATGGTATAATGTTACTTTTCCTTTTGTTAGCGACCATTAGTTCGTTAAGTGCATAAACTTTAGTGCGTGACGCGTTCTTTTAGTGGCGCGCAGTGAGAATGAAGTTTTGTATATAGCCAAAAATTAATAGCCTTGGGGGTGCCAATAGTATTCCCCCCCCCCTCTTCTCATGCGGTTACCAAAACCGCAAGACTTATTTAAACCCGCACGACTCATTTCCACGGGAAAGAGGAGAAAAACCGCAGCCTGACGCTTACCTCCCGATACGCCAGTTCCGCAGCATCGCCCGTCCGCTCGCGACGATGCCAGGCCGACGGACTCCCGCTGCCCTAATCGGCGGCCGTTTCTCCTCCGGTTTCCATCTCCGACCACTCCTCCCTCCTCTACGAGCACCGGTAGACATTCCTTTCCCTTCCTTGGCCGTGGAAGTGCCGGATTCAACCCTAATCGGTGGAACTTGGAATTTTTCGGTTTCGGTGAGTTTATTTCTTCCTTTTCTCCATTTCCTCACGAAAATCCTTCGATTTCGGAGTTAGTATAACCTAGGTTTTCTTCTTTGTGCCATAATTAGGTTTTGGAGCACGGTTTCCACCGCGAAATTGGAGTTGGGCGCTTTGGAAACTTCAATCCCTCCCACGTGAAGGTAATATACTATGTTAGCAGTTAGTTTTGGACGACTCTAGCATTTTGGAATTTTTTTTCAAAAGTTTAACCCTAAGGGAAAAGTGCGATAATTAGGACTGCCTTGAATTTGCAGGACTTTGGTGGGGTCGGGGCAACATTCTAAAGGTCCCCAGCAGTAGGGTTTGCTTTTGGAAGAGAATATGTCGCCGCGCCGAGTATACGAACGTCGCAGCACCACTGTAAGGAAATCCTAATTCCTTTTAGTTAGACATATCAAATAATTGTATTTTATACGCATAAGTAGGTTTCGTACAACATCATAATCGTGCATAGAAAAGTGTGACAGTAGAAAAATAATCGTGGAGACACGTATGAGAACGCCTTTTTCCATAACCACGTTAGTTAAGTCGTGAACAGTTAGTTAAGTACGAAACTTCACATGTACACGTAGGTCTGGAGACTGTCCGACCAAGGGTGCGAAGGTCCATTCAAGTCGACCACGAGAAAGTCAAGGGTCGCTCAGTAGTACACTAGAAAATATATCCCATGCAGAGTAGCGTCAGACCAAAACTGGTCAGTAGCACACCAGTCTTTTCGTGCTTGGTAGAGGCGCACTACCATCCTCATAGGGCATATGGTATCCTATGAGTTACAGTCTTGGGAGTTGACTCCCCTTTGAGACAGTTAGCAGATTCGAGACCGTGTCCGCGTGGCACTAGAACAATTGAGTTCGTCAGATGGTCTCGGGTCGTCAGTTTCAGATTTTGCGCGTTAGGAGCTACTCTGTCTAGAGCCTTCCCAGTAAACGTGTAGGCTAGAAGCCACCTAGAACTCAAGTACAGACTTGACGTGAGACAGTACACTAGTTAGTGAACGTCAGGACTTGGGTAAATGAACGGAAAGTCATGAGTTTAGAATTATAGTTTTCACCAGTAAGGATAGGGAAAAGCATGCATATCATATATCATGAAATGTTTTCAGTGCACGAGACTAGTTTTAAAGACATGCATGCATTCATATGTAAATCTATTTTTAGTGTCACTAAGGGGAATTGTTTTTCTTTACTCTGACCCTTCGTGGGCAATGTTTTTCAGGTGACCCAGGTGGGAAACTTCGTCTAGAATGAGCGTCATGGTGGTGTCCGAGTGTAGTACTTTTTTTTACTATTTTCAGTTTACTCCATTTGCAGCATGTACTTGAAATTGTGGACAGTGTAACTCATTAATATTTTATATATCTTTTATCAGACTTATTTTGATAGTTCAGATTTTCAGTTAGTACAGCCTCTTTCTTGTTTAGCGGCTCTGTGAATCCAGACATCAGGTATGTGGTTAACCTTAGTTTAATTTTTACTCCCGCTGTAAGTATTAAATCTGTTTAGTTTGAACTTTTATTACCTGCTACTAGTTTTAATACTGCTTCCTAGTTTTCTTTATATCGCTGACCCGGCCGGACGACTGATTTCTGTAATACTGAGAAGGGGTGTTACAAATTGGTATCAGAGGCAGGTTTAGGATCCCTGGACCCTAGAAGGTTTTCACAGAGCCATAAGACTGTATAACAGTAAACTTTTGTTAGTACAGTATTTTAAGTTGCGTTTAAGGCTTAGTTTTTCGCAGGAGTACGAATATAGTTGTCAAGCCAGTTTTAGTAGACGCTTGATAAATAACCAGATTTCTTTTATATGTTCTATCAGGCAACTCGAGTAAGTGAACCAGGTGAATCTTCACGTCAGGACCCTGTTCCTAACGCGACTATGGGAGATGCTGCAGTGCCACAGGTACCTCCAGTTCCAGCAGCTTCAGAGGGCACTGATATAGCGTCTCAGATTGCCAAGGCGGTTACTGTTGCCTTGATGGAGTTCCAGAGAGGACTGGCTGCAGGGTTTCCAGTTCCAGTGCACGTACTAGCCCCTGCACCAGCTCCTGCCCCAGCACCCGTGGAGATGACCCTGGAGCGTTATTTGAGGAATTTTAGAGAACTTCAGCCTTCAAACTACAGTGGGGATGAGACCCCGATGGATACAGATGATTGGGTAGCAAACACCAGAGACCTGCTGGATGTTTTGGAGTGCCCAGAGAATAAGAAGGTTCCTCTAGCAGTTTTCCTCCTCCGAGGTGAGGCAAATGTCTGGTGGGACAAGTACCGGGCGGATGATCCCGCAGGTAAATGGTTATGAAAATTCCTTTAATTATTTTGGAAGTGATATGTTCTCTCTTTAAATAGTATGATTATGTTTTTGGCCAGGTCGTACGCCAGACATGTTTACGTGGGGCGAATTTTCTAGAGCCCTTGCGAATTGGTTCGTGCCTCCTTCCGCACGACGAGGTCTACAGGAGAGATACCTTAGGCTTTTCCAGGGGGACAGGACTGTGTTGCTGAGTACGAGCGAGAGCTTACCCATCTGGCTCGATATGCGGGCGTAATGCAGGGAGACCAGACTGAGAAGTGCAGCCGCTTTGTGGATGGCTTACGAGACTCATTGAGACAGCCGCTGATGACCATGGTCAATGCTGATTACAGGAGCTTAGTGGATACGGCTCGCAGGCTGGAGGCTGACCAGCAGAAGGTTCAAAAGCGAAGTAATTTTCGTGCAAAGCGAGCTCAGGATTCGCATCAGTCGCAGCAGAGCAGGAATGATCAGGGGAAGAATTGGAATAAGAAGCAGAAGCCTAATGCGAGGAAGTATGGTCAATCTGGTGACAGGAGCAGGGACTACCCCCTTTGTCCCAAGTGTCAGCGTCGCCATCCAGGAGAGTGTTTGGCCAGCGCGGGCGTGTGTTACAAGTGTCGTCAACCTGGACACATTGCTCGTTTCTGTCAGGAAGGTGGTTCGAATCAGGTAATCAACCTTGTTGTATTTTTGTACATTTATAAATTTTCGGTAGATGACAAATGCATTTCGTTCCTGCAGTCGAAGTATGAGATTGGTGGCCCTAGTAGAGCAGACAAGGGCAAAGCGTTGATGATTACCGATGGAAGACCACAGCAGGGTCGAGATTTGGTGCAGCCCAGAGCTTATGGACTTGGTCAGCAGGAGGCTAAGGGGCAGGAAGATGTAGTGACAGGTAAGTGTTTAATTTGCCTGATAAGCTTATTTAACCCTCCGTAGTGACACTCTTTTCTTTTTGAAAATTCATTCATGTAGGCATCCTTATGATTCAAAATTTACCCTCTAAGATTCTGTTTGATACGGGTGCCTCGCACTCGTTTATCGCAGAATCTCTAGTGCGTAAGTTGAATTTAGAAGTATTCTCAGAGACTGTAGCGCTGGATGTTATGATGCCGAATGGATCCCTTCTGCAGACCAGAGATAGGTGCAGGGTACCGGTGCAGTTTGGTGACACCGAGATTATTGTGGAAGCTTTGCAGCTACCTATTGCAGGATTCGACCTGATTTTTGGAATGGACTGACTTTCGGCAGTCAACGCCAAGTTTGACTGTAGGGCGAAGCAGATACAGTTTGATGGCCCCAATCAGACTTCTTTTTCTTTTCAGGGCTTGAAGGGAGTAGTGAAAATGATTATATCTGCAGTCCAAGCAAGAAGGTGCATCAGTAAGGGTTGCGAAACCTTCGTAGTACTGATGAATGCAGAGACTAAGGCTGAGTTACCAGAGGTACCAGTGGTGCAGGAATTCCCCGATGTCTTCCCGGAAGAGCTCCCTGGTGCCCCTCCAGATAGAGAGATTGAGTTCCCGATAGACTTGCAGCCTGGGGCTACACCGGTAGCCAAATCTCCCTATAGGATGACTCCAAGGGAACTAGCAGAGTTGAAGAGTCAGTTGCAGGAGTTACTTGATTTGGGTTTTATACGCCCCAGCACTCCACCATGGAGTGCTCCAGTGCTTTTCGTGAAGAAGAAGGATGGTAGTCTGAGACTGTGCATAGACTATCGTGAGTTGAATAAGCTAACAGTGAAGAACAAGTACCCGATTCCCAGGATTGATGATTTGTTCGACCAGTTGGTGGGATCAAACACTTTCTCCAAGTTAGATTTGAGGTCAGGCTATCACCAGTTAAAGATTCGTGATTCGGATATTCAGAAGACGGCTTTCAGCACCAGATATGGACACTTCGAGTTTGTGGTCATGCCGTTTGGGCTGACCAAGGCTCCTTCAGTATTTATGGACCTGATGAACAGGGTATTTCGGGAGTACTTGGATCGTTTTGTCATCGTCTTTATAGATGACATCTTGGTGTTCTCTAAGAGTGCAGAAGATCATGCAGCACATCTCAGGATTGTTTTGAGCACACTCAGGAAAAATCAGTTGTTTGCCAAGTTTTCAAAGTGCGAGTTTTGGCTTTCAGAGATTGCATTCTTAGGCCATATCATCAGCCAGAAAGGAGTTAGTGTTGATCCGAAGAAGATAGAGGCCATTAAGAGTTGGCCAAGGCCGACGACAGTTTCAGAGGTTCGTAGCTTTTTGGGTCTTGCTGGTTACTACAGGAGATTCATCAGAGATTTTTCGAAGATAGCCTTACCACTGACTTCCCTCACCAGGAAGGGTAAGAGCTTGGATTGGACAGTTGAGTGTGAGTTGGCTTTTGAGGACTTGAAGGGCAGGTTGATGACCGCACCGATTCTGAGTTTACCCTCAGGGCCTGACGGGTTTCAGATCTACAGCGATGCATCAGGTCAGGGTTTGGGATGTGTTCTCATGCAGCATGGAAATGTCGTAGCCTATGCCTCGAGACAATTAAAGGTTCATGAGAGGAACTATCCAGTGCATGACTTGGAGCTTGCAGCAGTCATACATGCTTTGAAGATTTGGAGGCACTATCTCTATGGAGTGCGTTGTGAGATCTTCACTGATCATAAGAGCCTCAAGTATATCTTTGATCAGCGAGAGCTCAATTTGAGGCAGCGCAGATGGTTAGAATTTCTATCAGACTACGACGTAGACATTCAGTACCATCCAGGAAAGGCGAACGTTGTAGCTGATGCCCTTAGTCGTAGAGGTTCATGTTTCTGTCTCCTCACTCAGCAGGAGGAGTTAGTGCGAGAGCTGGAGAGACTGGATATTACCGTTGTGCCACGCAGTAGTTTTGGTTCTGCAAGGTTGAATTGGATGGAGATTACCTGCGATATCAAGGACAGAATCAGGACAGCTCTACCGTTGGATCCAAAGATGACAGAGATTTGGAGTTCAGTGCAGTCAGGACAGAAGGAGGGATTCACTATTCAGGATGATTTATTGTTGTTTGATGGCAGAGTGTGTATCCCCGATGTTAGTCACCTTCGCGAGGATATTTTATTTGAGGCACACAATTCCAGATATTCTATACATCCGGGTAACACGAAGATGTATGCAGACCTCAAGAAGTTAGTATGGTGGCCAGGCTTGAAGAGAGATGTTGCAGATTACGTAGGGAAGTGTGAGACGTGCAAGTTGGTTAAGGCCGAGTGCCAAAGGCCTGGAGGCAAGTTGCAGCCACTTCCCATTCCTGAGTGGACATTCGAAGATATATCCATGGATTTCATTCATGGTTTGCCGAGATCGCAGAGCGGGAATGATTCCTTGTGGGTTATAGTTGACCGACTTTCTAAAGTCGCTCATTTCATTCCTCTTATGAAGACGGATCAAGGTCCAAAGCTGGCACAGTTATATTTGGACGAGATAGTTCGGCTTCACGGTATTCCCAGGACTATAGTTTCAGACCGAGACGGCAGATTCACCTCCACGGAGTGGCGATACGTTCAGGAGCGGTTGGGTACCAGGTTACACTTCAGCACCGCTTTCCATCCCCAGACCGATGGACAGACTGAGCGCACAAATAGGACTTTGGAGGATTTGCTACGGATGTGCATTTTGGATTTTGGAGGAAAGTGGGAGAAATATGTTACACTTGTGGAGTTCTCCTACAACAACAGTTTTCAGACAAGTATTGGTATGACACCGTTTGAGGCCCTCTATGGCAGACGTTGTCGGACACCGTTATGTTGGGCTGAAAGTGAAGAGAGATCCACAATCAGGGAGTCATGGATTGATAAGATCACTGATAGGATCAAGCTTATTCAGGAGCGTATGAAGACAGCTCAGGATCGCCAGACCAAGTATCATGATCAGAAGCACAGGTCAGTAGAGTTCAGTGTTGGAGACTACGTTTATCTGAAGGTCAGACCAGTCAGAGGAGTTTCTAGAATAAAGCGGATGAAAAAGCTGAGCCCCAGATTCGTTGGTCCTTTTGAGGTGCTGGAAAGAATTGGTGAGGTTGCTTACAGATTGGCCTTACCTGAGGAAATGAGTGGTGTACATGATGTATTCCACGTCTCTTATCTGAGGAGAGCAGTCAGAGATCCTAGTCAAATCATCAGCACCGAGGAAGCACCAATTGAGACAGATCTTAGTATTGGGATTAGACCAGTCAGAATAGTGGATTCAAGGATACAGAAGCTCAGAAATAGAGAGATTCGCATGGTCAAAGTCCTTTGGATGAACTGTGGCCGTCCAGAGTATACTTGGGAGCGTGAGGATGAACTCAAGAGCAATGCAGACTATTCTTTTCTCTTCGATTCAGGTATGACTACAATTTTCGAGGACGAAAATCTTTGTTAGGAGGGGAGATTTGTAACATCCGTAAATTGACACGCGATTTTATTTAAAATTGTAGGGGAAGGTCGCGACGAATTTTTGATCGAGGCGGCGCGTTGACAAGGTATAATGTTACTTTTCCTTTTGTTAGCGACCATTAGTTCGTTAAGCGCATAAACTTTAGTGCGTGACACGTTCTTTTAGTGGCGCGCAGTGAGAATGAAGTTTTGTATATAGCCAAAAATTAATAGCCTTGGGGGTGCCAATAGTATTCCCCCCCCCCCTCTTCTCATGCGGTTACCAAAACCGCAAGACTTATTTAAACCCGCACGACTCATTTCCACGGGAAAGAGGAGAAAAACCGCAGCCCGACGCTTATCTCCCGATACGCCAGTTCCGCAGCATCGCCCGTCCGCTCGCGACGACGCCAGGCCGACGGACTCCCGCTGCCCTAATCGGCGGCCGTTTCTCCTCCGGTTTCCATCTCCGACCACTCCTCCCTCCTCTACGAGCACCGGTAGGCATTCCTTTCCTTCCTTGGCCGTGGAAGTGCCGGATTCAACCCTAATCGGTGGAACTTGGAATTTTTCGGTTTCGGTGAGTTTATTTCTTCCTTTTCTCCATTTCCTCATGAAAATCCTTCGATTTCGGAGTTAGTATAACCTAGGTTTTCTTCTTTGTGCCCTAATTAGGTTTTGGAGTACGGTTTCCACCGCGAAATTGGAGTTAAGCGCTTTGGAAACTTCAATCCCTCCCACGTGAAGGTAATATACTATGTTAGCAGTTAGTTTTGGACGACTCTAGCATTTTGAATTTTTTTTCAAAAGTTTAACCCTAAGGGAAAAGTGCGATAATTAGGACTGCTTGAATTGCAGGACTTTGGTGGGGTCGGGGCAACATTCTAAAGGTCCCCAGCAGTAGGGTTTGCTTTTGGAAGAGAATATGTCGCCGCGCCGAGTATACGAACGTCGCAGCACCACTGTAAGGAAATCCTAATTCCTTTTAGTTAGACATATCAAATAATTGTATTTTATACGCATAAGTAGGTTTCGTACAACATCATAATCGTGCATAGAAAAGTGTGACAGTAGAAAAATAATCGTGGAGACACGTATGAGAACGCCTTTTTCCATAACCACGTTAGTTAAGTCGTGAACAGTTAGTTAAGTACGAAACTTCACATGTACACGTAGGTCTGGAGACTGTCCGACCAAGGGTGCGAAGGTCCATTCAAGTCGACCACGAGAAAGTCAAGGGTCGCTCAGTAGTACACTAGAAAATATATCCCATGCAGAGTAGCGTCAGACCAAAACTGGTCAGTAGCACACCAGTTTTTTCGTGCTTGGTAGAGGCGCACTACCATCCTCATAGGGCATATGGTATCCTATGAGTTACAGTCTTGGGAGTTGACTCCCCTTTGAGACAGTTAGCAGATTCGAGACCGTGTCCGCGTGACACTAGAACAATTAAGTTCGTCAGATGGTCTCGGGTCGTCAGTTTCAGATTTTGCGCGTTAGGAGCTACTCTGTCTAGAGCCTTCCCAGTAAACGTGTAGGCTAGAAGCCACCTAGAACTCAAGTACAGACTTGACGTGAGACAGTACACTAGTTAGTGAACGTCAGGACTTGGGTAAATGAACGAAAAGTCATGAGTTTAGAATTATAGTTTTCACCAGTAAGGATAGGGAAAAGCATGCATATCATATATCATGAAATGTTTTCAGTGCACGAGACTAGTTTTAAAGACATGCATGCATTCATATGTAAATCTATTTTTAGTGTCACTAAGGGGAATTGTTTTTCTTTACTCTGACCCTTCGTGGGCAATGTTTTTCAGGTGACCCCGGTGGGAAACTTCGTCTAGGATGAGCGTCATGGTGGTGTCCGAGTGTAGTACTTTTTTTACTATTTTCAGTTTACTCCATTTGCAGCATGTACTTGAAATTGTGGACAGTGTAACTCATTAATATTTTATATATCTTGTATCAGACTTATTTTGATAGTTCAGATTTTCAGTTAGTACAGCCTCTTTCTTGTTTAGCGGCTCTGTGAATCCAGACATCAGGTATGTGGTTAACCTTAGTTTAATTTTTACTCCCGCTGTAAGTATTAAATCTGTTTAGTTTGGACTTTTATTACATGCTGCTACTAGTTTTAATACTGCTTCCTAGTTTTCTTTATATCGCTGACCCGGCCGGACGGCTGATTTCTGTAATACTGGAAGGGGTGTTACATCCTACGACGCTCAGGTTCATGATGTCTTCCACGTTCCCTAGGTGAAGGCCTTCATCGGCGAACCGCCCACGATGACCTTGGTTCCACTTCCGCCGCCATCCCAGGACAAGCTTGAGGACAAGCTTGATGTCGAGGCGGTTGGAGATGTTACGGATCCACGTTGGGGGCGTACATACAAGCGCCGCGAGGCTCGAGTGGCGTCCGCCTAATTTATCATAATATTTTGTATTCGAAATTTTATGTTTTCAGTAATTTCAATCCTCACTCTTTGTTAAGCATTGTAAGGGGACGTTTGGGTACTTGGCTGAATTTTTATCTCCTGCTTCAACTTTAATTGGGAGGGTCCAATTATGTGGAGGTAACAAGGAAATTATTAGTGAAATCTCTCTCTCTCTCTCTCTTTTCTCTCTTGCGGAACGCCCGACCGAACCTAGCCGACAACCGCGCCGCACGCCCGCTCCGCCGCAGCCACCATAGATCCCAAAGATCCAAGCCAGTCTCCTCCTCCTTCCTTGAGGATTTCCTCCACTTTCCTGGGTCACGCACTCTCAATCATAGGCTCGCAACACACTGCATCACTATCACTGCACCCATCCCCAAAAATACTCTTTTCTCTGGTCACATTGCCTTAATTCATTTTCGGTAGATTCAAGTCGCAAGGAGTAATTTTCCTAGGAAGAGTCGCAATCGTGAATTGAATAACAAAACTTGATTACCGGGGCTAATGATCTTAGCACTCCATAAATGGAGATCATGAAATTTCTTTATCATCTCTTTGTAAATTTGAGAGTTTTCGTACGCTAAACTTCACCATTCATTAAGTTCATTAATTTGAAAGCGGCACTTCTCTCCCTCAAGATTTATACTCATGTTTATTGTTTTGACCGTCGAGTATGACTGTTCGATATGCCCACAAAGCGCGTCAGTTTCCTAGACCACTCAAATGCATGCTACAGTTGTGTTGCTAGAGTTAGTTAATCTTCTTAATGATTGCACTCTTCTTCGGTGGCCAATAGACGATTTTGGAACAACTCCATCATTTGCACCACATGTTTCTAAAAGAGGTTGAGTATGAGTCACAAGATCAACATAATTTTCTTCTGGGTGGAACGTCCGGTATTCTGCTCACGACACTCTGGAAAGTGAAAGAAAAATAAGAGTTTTCTATCTCTTTGATTGGAGGGGATTGCATATTTACAACTTCAGAAAATTGATACTCAATCTGTAATATCTCTTTGTTGCTCTTATGACCGAGCCTCTCAATATATGCTCACTATATTTATAGATGGTGAGAAGTTACAAAAGGGAGGATTATTAATTGTGTACTCGCTAATCTTGGACTTAATTAAGTACTAAATTTAAATGTGGCAATTGATTACTTTACAAGAATCACATGCATACTAGTTAATGATTCTTGGCCATATAGACGAGTTTCTCAGCTACACTACTCGAACCATCCTGCTTCAGATGAGATAATTGTTTCAGATGTCTTTTTTATGTGTTGGCTTGTGTCTTGCCGACTTGGTTCTTTATCGAGTTCTCCTTTCTACTTGCTTTTAATTCTCAAGTAGTTAAATTAGTTGGATTTTGATGTCGACTTGTAGGTAATCCTGCCAAGTGTTACTGTGTTGACGAATGCCAACATTACCTTTAGACGGTTTCTTTCTTCCCAACTCAGATCTACTTCAGTTTGGCTTATTCTCTAGTAGTCGTGCTTAGGCCAACTTGCTGAAACTAGTTATTGTCGACTTTATTTTAGGCGGCACATCATCAAAATGTTGTAGTGTGTCGATTGCTAATTTCCCGTTTCAACGCTTTGTGGATGTACTGTGAATTTTCTTGGTCCGGTTCTTCATGCCTTCATACCCAAATTTTCTCGACCCTTGTCTTCTACGGGCATGGTCGAGGAGTTCTTTTCCTCACCTTCAATTGTATGGCTCCCCACTTTGGCTAAGCGGCTTCTTTGTGATCTCCTGATGAGGATGGTAGTTCTTTCAATACATCCGGCGTGCTTGTCTTAGTTGTTTTAGTTGTCCTTGTTCAGTGCACCTTTGATTTTTTTCCATTGTGATAGTTTTCGTTTGTCTACATGCGTTTGACTTCAACATCGATTCCAACTATTATTACTGTCTTGGTTGTTGTTCTATGTTTGAACATCTATTTTGGTTTTATCCTACTTTGCTCAACTGATTTAAGTTTTTGACTTTCTTTTATCTCTCCTGTCCTCTTATTTGTCTGATAGCTACCTATTTTCAATTTGGTGGCAGTTTAGCGAAACATCTAGAGTCCGCTAACACAATGTTTTCATTTATATGGTGGATCATTGGTTTCTATTGGGTATCTGCTGGTGGCCAAGTTTTAACTCGCGAAGCTCCTCAACTCTACTGGTTGAATTTTTACCCAATTGTATTTTAGTTTGAACACCGTGAATCTCCCACCCCTCCTATTTTTCTTATTTTGCCTGATCTATTATTTCTTGCTCAATCTTTTCTTGCAGGCTCTGTATTGTGTTTCTGGCATTTGATGTGTTTTTTGTTGTTTTCTGCGTTGCCCTGGCATGCATTATTGGTATTGCTGTTTGCTGCTGTCTGCCTTGCATCATTGCAATTTTATATGCTGTGGTGGATCAGGTAAGTCTCCTATATTGCTCACTTTTTATGCATCTTTTGATAATTTCTATAATATGATAAAAAGAAATAATCCGTTCGCATGGTTACTATTTTTTCTCAAGGACCTTTGGTTAAAATCATGTTCGTGACATGGCCTTTTGACCTTTATAAATGTTCTTGATTTGTTGATTGAACTTTACACTTATGGTTTAAAGTGGAAAATTTTCCACATCGGGATCTAATACTTGATTCTTCCTTGTTGAACTTATGAACACATACATATAGTGTGGCATTTCCAGAAATTTTACTTAAGTGTAAAAGCTGACTAATAATTGACAGCTTTTTTATTCTAGTGGTGTACAAATACTTTCAATAATAATTATTAAAATTCATCCACCTTGTTGGAAAAGCCCACTTAACATTAGGCCCATTTGTATAGCATTTATTGCTTTTCTCTCTCTCTTTAGTCCCACATTGTGTATAGGACTTTTCTCTCTCTTTCTCTCATCTATATATATGTACTCATTCTTTGTATTTGTATTAAGTGGACATATATACAAGGTTGGCTTTCTCCATTTCTACATGGTATCAGAGGGAGGTTCGAATCTCCTGCGGACTCCCTCTTCTGTCCGCCCTGCAGCCTGCGGTCTCTGCGGCCTCCCTTGTCCAGTCCGCACCTTCTAGTCGCGTCTCTCCTGCGCCTCACTTATCCTGTCCGCTTCCTCTCCCGTGGATCCACTTCTATTCCCCCCCTCTCCCTTCCTCCTCTGGCCCCCTCCTTTTATAGCCATCCTGTGGGGTCCACTGCTTCCCTTGTCCGCTGCGGCCTCTTCCTGTCCGGCGCGACCTCGGCGACCTCTATCCTTCGGTCTTCTTCTGACCGCCGCGAACTCTGTCTTCGCTTCCTCTCCTTGATCTCCTTCATCCGCCGTTCGCGCAGCGTCCGCCAGCTCGTCAGTTCGCCGTCCGCTGCTCGCCAGTCGCCAGCTCGCCTCCTCTTCTTGGTCTTCTTCTGATAGCCAGCCCGCCAGCTCGCCAGCCCGCCAGCTCGCCAGCCCGCCAGCCCGCCAGCCCGCCAGCCCGCCAGCCCGCCAGCTCGCCAGCCCGCCAGCTCGCCAGCCCGCCAGCTCGCCAGCCCGCCAGCCCGCCAGCCCGCCAGCCCGCCAGCTCGCCAGCCCGCCAGCTCGCCAGCCGCCAGCTCGCCAGCCCGCCAGCTCGCCAGCCCGCCAGCTCGCCAGCCGCCAGCTCGCCAGCCCGCCAGCCGCCAGCCCGCCAGCTCGCCAGCTCGCCAGCCCGCCAGCCCGCCAGCTCGCAAGTCAGCCCCGGCTTGTCTTCTCTTCTCAGCTCACTCCTGTCAGCCGCGGTCTGACCCAGACCGCCGCGACCTGACCAGGCCCGCAACATCTTCCAGCTCGCCGCGACCTCATCCAGGTCGCCGCGTCCTCACCCAGTCCGCTGTCTGTTTGCTTCCTCTAGCTGCTGCCTCCAGCCCGCTGCGGTCTCCTCCTGCTCGCTGCGGCCTCCAGCCCGCCACGGTCTCCTCCAGCTCGCTGCGGCCTCCAGCCCGCTGCGGCCTCCTCCAACTCGCTGCGGCCTCCTTCAGCTCGCTGCGGCCTCCATGTCTACATCTGCAGACTCCGTCGGTACGGCAGTTCCTCCTGAACGCCCGGCCTCTATACCGGAAGTCCGCGACGAGCTCCGGATCACTACAATTTCGCTCACTGGCAAGAAGAACTTTGTGGAATGGGCACACTCCGTTCGCCGTGTCCTTCAGTCAAAGGGATTCCTTCATCATCTGACCCAGACCGTTATTGGTGTCCCTACTGAGGAGTGGTTACGCAATGATGAGCGTGTGCAGACTTGGCTCCTCAACTCTCTTGATGGAGAATCTTATCGCTTGGCCATGTATCATGAGACGGCCAAAGGCATGTGAGACGAGCTACACACCCTCTACTCTGGCAAAGATAGTCTCCACCATTTATATGATATCATCACCGCTCTCCAGGCCCTTGACAGCAGTGGCGCAACCGACTTGACGTCCTTTGTTGCTCAAGCCCGGTCTCTGGTTGAGGCTTGGATCCACCATCAGCCTCCCACTCTAGATCTCGCTGCTCAACGTACCCAGAAGGAAGCTGTGGGTATCGCCATGATGATGGCCCGGGTACCCCCTCATCTTCACAGTGTCCGGGCTCACATCCTCTCCTCTACTGTTACACCTTCCTTTTCCGACGTGTGCTCAATGCTTCTCAAAGTCTCCCCGCCTCCGGATGTTCCCGGACTTCCTTCTCCGGCCCTTGTTCAACAGGCACCAGCTCCCTTATTGCCTCTTCCCCTCTCTGCCCGTGGTGGACGCTCTGACTCTCGCGGCTGGGGTCGCGGTGGCCGGTCTAGGCCTAAATGCTCGTTCTGTGGTAAAGATGGTCATCTTGAGGCCACTTGCTTTCGCAAACATGGCCGACCTCCTCGTCCACATGCCTCTGCTGCTACTACCGACTCTGCCTCCTCTCGTACTGAGCTCGACGAGGTTCGTCTTCAGCTCCAGCATCTTCATGGCTTGCTCAGCCGTCCGCCTGCCTCGGTTGCCTCTGCTGCCTCTATCTCCAATGAAGGTATCGCCTGCCTATCCTCTGGCACGCGCTGGATCCTTGATTCTGGTGCCACTCATCATATCACCTCTGTTAGGCCACCACAGTACTTGTCTTCACCTCACCCGAAGTACATTACTGTTGCTAATGGGGCGTCGGTTCCCGTCTCTGGATGTGCTGATATTTCTCTCACCTCTTTTCTCCTCCTGCGCTCGGCTCTACATGTTCCGGGCTCTCCTTTCAATTTACTCTCTGTCGGTCGCCTTACTACTGATTCTAATTACTCAGTGACATTTACTTCTTCTTCTTTTCTCATACAGGATCAGCAGACGCAGACTATCATTGGTAGAGGACGGCTGCAGAATGGGCTCTATCTTCTTGACGACTCTCCTACTGTCCTCGCATCTATCTCCTCTTCGGATTTGCATCGCCGTCTGGGACATGCTCCTCTTCAGTCCTCCGGAAGGCTCTTCCTGATGTCACTCTCCCTGCTTTTCGTTGCGACACATGTATTTTGGGCAAACAGCCCCGTTCTTCTTTCCCCCCCTCATTGTACTCGGAGCTCCGCTCCTTTTATTTTAGTACACTCCGATATATGGGGTCCGTACAAAGTTACTAGTATTTCTGGCTATCGCTATTTTCTTACTTTTATTGATGATTACTCTCGCATGACGTAGTTATATCTCCTTCGGGATCGCTCTGAACTTCCCCGTGTATTCCGGGCTTTCATCCTCAAGACTCGCACTCAGTTCTCTGCGCCTATTCGCACTATTCGTACTGACAATGCGCGGGAGTACACCAGCCATACGTTTGCCACTCTCTGCTCTGAATTCGGCATTCTTCACCAAACCTCATGTCCGTACACTCCACAACAGAATGGTGTCGCCGAGCGCAAGAATCGTCACCTTCTTGATGTCGCTCGCTCGCTTATGCTTCAAATGCAGGTCCCCAAACCGTACTGGAACTACGCTCTCTCCACGGCTTGCTTCCTCATCAACCGCCTCCCGTCTTCCGTCCTCCAGTATGCTACTCCCTTCAGCCTCCTCTTTCCCACAACTCCGCCTTTTCCCCTTCCGCCACGGGTGTTTGGGTGTACCTGCTACGTTCACCACCTCGGTCCCTCCACGGACAAGTTGGACCCTCGTGCCACCAAGCAGATCTTTGTCGGGTACTCGCGCACTCAGAAGGGTTATGTATGTTATTCGCCTACTACCCGCAAGGTTACTGTCTCGCCTGACGTAACTTTCCGTGAAGATCTTCCATTCTTCCCTGCTCCGGATATCGCTCTGCATCCCGCTCCCGTCGTTCGTCCTGTCATTCCTGCTCCTCACTCCTCAGCCTCTCCCTTCCCCACCTCCGGTCCGTCCACCACCACCGGTTATCCGGGTCTATTCTCGTCGCTCTCCTCATCTTGTGGCTCCTCTGCAGTCGGCTTCGCCCTCTGGTGCTCTGCTCCCTGCTGCTCCGGCTCCCGTCTCCACCGCTCATCCGATGGCGAACTACGTCTCGCTCCATCGCCTCTCCCCCTCTCTTCTTCACTTTGCCACCTCCTTATCTTCTGTTTCAGTCCCTAACTCTTTGCAGAAGGCGCTTCACCATCCTGGCTGGCGGGCTGCCATGGACGAAGAAATGACGGCCCTTTGGGCCAACCAGACCTGGGTCTTGGTTCCCTTACCTCCCGGTCAGCACCCTGTTGGATGTAAATGGGTCTTCGTCATCAAGCATGCTCCGGATGGCACTATTGCCCGACTAAAGGCCCGTCTTGTGGCCCGTGGCTTCACACAACAGGAGGGCCTCGACTATGAGGAAACATTCTCTCCGGTGGCCAAGCTTAACACTGTCCGCGTTCTTCTCTCCGTCGCGGTGCACCGCCGCTGGCCCCTTCATCAGCTTGATATCAAGAACGCCTTTTTGAATGACGACCTTCAGGAAACTGTCTACATGCGCCAACCGCCCGGGTTTGAGACCACGGGGGAGTCTCGGGTCTGTCTTCTCAAAAAGTCAATTTATGGTCTCAAACAGTCCTCACGGGCGTGGTTTGACAAGTTTAGCAAGGTGGTTCGGGACATGGGGTTCACTCGGAGCTCTGCAGATTTCTCCCTTTTACCCGACACCGGGCCACTGGCACCATTCTTCTGTTGGTTTATGTTGACGACATCCTTCTCACTGGGGATGACTCAAAGGGGATTCAAGACGTCAAACAACACCTGAGCACTGTTTTTCAGACTAAAGATCTGGGGAAACTTCGCTACTTCCTTGGTCTCGAGATCGCCCGGCGGCCGGACGAGTTGGTACTCTCCCAACGAAAGTACTGTCTCGATCTTCTCAAGATGCTGGTCAGTCTGGTTGCAAGCCAGCGTGTACCCCGATGGAGACAAATCACAAATTATGCGCTCATGCTTCGGATGACGATTTGCTACTTCCGAACCCGGAATACTATCGACGCCTTGTGGGCAAGTTGATCTATCTAACAGTCACAAGGCCAGATATATCATTTGCAGTTGGGGTTGTCAGTAGGTTCATGCATGCCCCCCGGGCTTCTCATCTCCAAGCGGTTGAACGGATTCTCCGATACCTTAAGGGAGCTCCAGGCCAAGGGCTGGTTTACAAAACCTCCGACTCTGCTCCCGCATTGGTTGCCTATTCTGATGCCGACTATGCGGGTTCCCTGGACGATCGACGGTCAACTAGTGGGTTCTGTACGTATTTTGGTGGGCATCTTATTACTTGGAAGAGTAAGAAACAAGCTGTGGTGGCTCGTTCCTCTGCAGAGGCTGAATACAGATCGATGGCCTCAGTTGTTTCAGAACTCACATGGCTTGAAAGTCTCCTTACTGACCTGGGAGTAAAACTCCCCTCCTCTGCTGTTCTATTTTGTGATAGTCAAGCCGTCATACACATCGCAAAGAATCCGGTCTTTCATGAGCGCACAAAACATATCGAGGTTGACTGTCACTTTGTTCGTGAAAAGGTTCAATTGAAGAAACTTGAATTAAAGCATGTTCCAGGAACTGATCAAGTTGCCGACATCCTCACAAAGGCCTTATCAAGCACTCTGTTCTACCAATGTTTGTCCAAGCTGGGTGCATATGACCTATACGCTCCAGCTTGCGGGGGAGTGTTGGAAAAGCCCACTTAACATTAGGCCCATTTGTATAGCATTTATTGCTTTTCTCTCCTCTCTTTAGTCCCACATTGTGTATAGGACTTTTCTCTCTCTTTCTCTCATCTATATATATGTACTCATTCTTTGTATTTGTATTAAGTGGACATATATACAAGGTTGGCTTTCTCCATTTCTACACACCTAAACTCAAAATAGGAATGAACACATTTGTATAGGATTATCTGAGTTAGAAAATTGGTATGCCCTAATGTTCAGTTACACAATGGAACTTCTAAAAGCATTACCTAAAATATATTCTTAGAGGCTTTTATTGAATTTTATTTTTTTTCAAATAAGTTGTATCTTGTTTAAACCTATAAATAGAGCTGGGTTTATAGTTGAAACAGCCATTAAAAACCGAAATAACTTGTTTGAATAGACACGAAAGAGCTAAATTAGATATGCTCTTTTACTACATATATGAATAAAGCATTTACCTAAGCCTCAATCCAAATATGACGGTAAGAAAAACTAAGCGAAAGAATTTGTTTAGCATTCGGTAATTGCTTACGTATTATTCATTGACAGTATATTTCCCTTTTAATTTTTTTTTCATATTTGATGGATTCTTGTTGGTTGATTGTTTAGTAATTATGCACTTGAACTACATGATGAAGGCTTATTCTCGAACTATTATTATGAATTGCAATTGTTTGGAAAATACTATTTATCCTTGCAAAAACTGATATCAGAACCATTTTGCTGACATGGGAGTTGCTTGAAAGATTCTTAGCCATCAGAAGTGTTGGGACATAGGTCTAAACATCTATTTAATTAAGGGAAAAAATTAGAGCAATGGAGATGTCCAGAAGATAAATGACTTCAAATTTGTAGAACAAAGATGATTTGAAGTGGATTATATGAAACAATTACCAATTTAGTTTATTAGAAATAAAAAGAAACCTAGGTGTGTAATATGTTTCAGAACCTTGAATTGATTGTTGAGAAGAGCAAGTATTTAATTTCTGAAGTTTAAGGCAGATTAATTAAAATGGAAAAATGTTTCAATAGTTAAATTTTTATACGGGAGCAGTCAAAGCCCCGCAGAATCCCTAAGCCTCACGAGAGCAGAAGCAGGCGCAACGGATCACATTTGCTCAGATACCATGTTAGAAAGTAGAAAAGATAATGAACGATGTGTTTTATTCTTCCACATAGGGGTAATATGTAGGTGATTACAAAGACACTTAAACATGGACTCATGATGTGGAACAAAACCCAACTACTCCTAATGACCCTAATAGACCATCATATTAATATCAAGCTAATAATTCCAACAATTATGTAATAAGAGGATATTCTGTAGACCTGATGGTAAATTATATCGAGCCACAATTAGGCCAACAATGCTGTATAAATTTGAGTCTTTGACAATAAAAATGTAAGGATATCTTAAACAAACTTGAACATACATTGCACTCTAATTGAAAATGGGATACAATTTTCGAGGTATGCTTGCACCAAGCTCGTTAGGGCAGATTCCCTGAAGAGTTCCTCTCCAAGTAGAGCTTACAAGACTTGAACCCAAAAAAACTTCTAAAAACTCATCACACTTGTAGGGAAAAGGGCACACTAGTGTCTCTTAATTTATACCGCTAGGTATATATTACATTTGAAATGCAACAATTAGTAAGAGACACTCCCAGGCAGCCGAGGGATCTCCAATTGCCTAATGGCGGGCCTTGTGAATGTATATACATGTCTATTGAGGGTGCGTACACATATTGATATTTTTTGCCCATCAGAATCAACCCTGTTCTCAATTTTGTGTTCTGGTAAGGGTCATCCTCAAGCTCAAGAGATTCAAAGTCAACGAGGGTGATGTCTTCATTTTCAGCACCAAGCAGCATGTGCAATTATTTGAGTGAACATTTGTGAGTAGGAAGTAAGATTGTTTACAGTAGAAAATCGGAAACAGAGATCCTGACGACATATGTCAAGGTAATCTTGGTGTGATAAATTGCGAGGCGGAGATTTAGCTTCAGTGGGGGTACTGGTATGAGTGGTGGAAGTGAGGTACTAACATAATTGATGGCGGTAGGGCTTCATGTCGGTGAATGAGGGTGCTTTGTGTTGTCTTGGTCTGGCTGGCATACAACCATGAGTGGTAGAAATGCATGCTATAGCGACTGGAGGAGGCCAATGTGAGCGTGATTAGGCTTAGAGTGCGTAGGCAAGCATGTATGAGAGATTGGAACACATGCATGAAGTTGCTTAGCTAATGGGCCTAGGCCATTGATAAGCTTGTAACATGACATATCAGCTCCAAAAAATCATCCACAAATGCCTCCACCGAGACCATTTGATGTACTGCACTGAGACGCTCAAAGGAGTTTCCGAGACAACTTGCGCCCTAGTGTAATTGAGTTCTTCTTTCAACATTGCATACGTCATGTGTGGCATTGATTGAGGAAGCCAACGCATCCAATGAAGGTTGGATCCCTCCATGTAGATCATTGTTAGGGGAACCTTGACTGGCTTCAGAGGTGAGATATAACTCAAACGGTTGCTTTGCACAGGCAATCCAGCCTAACAAATCAGAATCATTAAATAAGGGAACCTCCACTCGTCAGAATGGAAGGTTGGAAGGTGAATGTAAAACGAGGGCAGGGAGCTCTGGCATACGACTCAGTGTTGTCGGGGTTTGTCATATCGATGTGCGTTTAATTGATGGTCGTAGATGAGGGAGCTTTGCTTGTTGCCGGTTTGGTATTGACAAAGGATTTGAAATATGTTGGTTAAGGCATATTCTACCACATCCGTATGAGAAAAAAATGTCCCATAGAACACTCCACCTCTTTATGATCCTCCATGCCTCGCATGACTGCCATGCAATCAACCCAATAAAAGGTTGTTCGTGGAATCGTCCAATCTTGCAAGCACTGATGGCATCAGAAATACTATCAATAGCAGACGGAGGGACTGTGATGGATTAGTGGTGCATCTAGAGTGGATGACCATGAGGCGTGCTAGGGGTGCGCAGTGCTAGGTGGCGAGCAGGGCCAGAGATCGTGTATGCGACAAAGATTGTCGTATTTGTCGGGTTGGCCAATTGCGCATGAGAGATCATTGGCAAAACAAACATGATCTAGTGTAGTGGCATGCGAGTGCAGTTGTGTGATGGTCACACAATCTGTTAGGGATTGTCTGTGTTTGATTCATGTATCTCATGATCAGCCAACTAGGTACGTGTGGGATTGCCCGCGTTCGATCAGTCAAAATTGCATAGGAGGATTTTCATTGTCTCGCGGTCGCGTTACTTATACTTGCTGATGGTCGTCCGATTGCTATGATGTGGAGTTGGTTCCACAACTTGGTTTTCGGGAGAGGGAAAGTGGCAGGTCGGACAAATTAATTTGAACTTGAAAATACGTTGCACTCTGCTTGAGAAACAAGATACAACTTGTAAGGTATGCTCGCACCAAGATTTTGAGGGTTGGTTACCTTCTTAGAGTTTCTATCGAAGGGAGCTTACAAGACTTGTTCAAAAATAAACTTCTATGACTCATCACACCTCCTTATATAGGGAGTTAACATTAATATCTCCTAATTTACCATAATGTCATTAAGTACATATTACATACAAAATGCTACGACTAATACGAGACACTCTCGGGAACCTGGATATGGATCTCCACTTGCCGTGAGGCGTATTGTTCAAAACGCTTGTACATGCTTACCAAAGGTGCACAAACATACCAATATGTAAGTTGAAAAAATGAGAATGCTAAGATGGTTGCGAGGCAAATTGAAAAAAGATAAAAGAATTATTATTTAAGGAACAATGTGAGTGACATCTACCGAACGTAAGATGATAAAATAAACTTAGTTGTTTATCATGTACAAATAAACTTAGGAAATGCACGTACTAGAATTAGTGTGGAAGAATTAGATAGAAGTAGTAAATCCAATGTAATATGGTTGAAGGTTGTTCAAGATGATTTATATAGTTTAGGGATTTAGACTTAACATTGCGGGCAACATTCAATATGAACTAATAAAAAAATATAAATTCATTAAGCCGGAGACCAATAGTTTGGTATTGATGATGTTGATGATGCTGATAAAATGTTAGGTTAGAGTTGTGGTAGCACAAGAATTTTGGTTAGTTGTTTCATGTGGCTCATGATGATTATTGTAAAAAAATGTGTTGAGGAAAAGAGTCGATCGTAATTCATAACATTAGAGGCTCCCATATATATACATATATGGGTGTACAAGGCGATAATACAATAACAACATAAAAACCCATTATTCTAACATATTCCAACACTCTCCCTCAAGTTGAGCGTGTAATGTCTGTCATGTACAACTTGTTCAGTATTCTGTCAAACGAGTTCTGACTCAGCTCTTTGGTAAGCGCATTTGCAAGTTGCTGATTTGATGGGACAAACAGTGTACTCACAATCCCCTTAACAATATTTTTCTTGATGAAGTGTCTGTCGATCTCCACGTGCTTGGTGCGATCGGGTTGCACCGGATTGTGGGCAATGCTGATCGCAGATTTGTTATCGCAATAGATCCTAATTGGGCCGTCACAATTCACGCCAAGGTCCTTCATGATCGTCTAGATCCACAACCCTTCACAAAGCCCTTGTGCTATAGAACGAAATTATACCTCTGTATTGGATCTGACATGTTTTTTCCTGCTTCTTCAGGTTGTCGAATTACCCCCAACAAGGGAGCAATACCCTGATGTCAACCTCTGGTCATCAACTGATCCTGCCCAGTCCGCATCTATATAAACCTCTACAGTCAATGACTCATTGAGTGAGAAAAAAATTCCCTTACCATAAGTGGATTTAAGGTACCTCAGAACTCTGTGTGCAACATCCAGGTGATGTAATTTAGGTGAATGCATGTACTGACTAAGGACCCCCACAACATAGGATGTCTGGTCGAGTGTGGGAGAGATAAATAAGTTTTCCCACCAATCGTGGGAAGCCAGGTACATCATCAACAACTTCTCTTCCATCTCTTCCAAGTTTGTGATTGACCTCCATTGGGGTATCAGCTAGCCTGCACCCGAGCATTCCAGTCGTCTCAAGCAAGTTTAGATCATACTTCCTTTAGGATATAAAAATCCCATACTTGGATCTAGCCACCTCGATGTCCAAAAAATATTTAAGGGGGTCAAGATCCTTCACTTCAAATTCCTGAGACAATCTGGATTTCAAATGTTCAACTGCCTCGGTATCATCGTCGGTTATTACTATATCATCCACATAGACGATGAGAGCAGCCACCTTACCCTTACTATGTTTCACAAACATGGTGTGATCAGCATTGTTCTGTTTGTACCCAAAAGAGATCATTGCCCGGTGAAATCTCCCGAATCACGCACGTGGAGATTGCTTCAAGCCATACAGAGTTTTCTTCAACCTGCAAACTTTCCTTCTGATCCTTCTTGGCTAACACCAGGAGGTAAGGACATGTAGACTTCCTACTCAAGGTCACCATGGAAAAATGCGTTGCCACTGGTGCAAATGTCTCATGATAGTCAATGCTCGTTGTCTGCGTATATCCTCTCGCCACTAACCCGGCTTTGTATCGTTCCACAAGACCTTGGGAGTTTTGCTTCACAGAAAAAACCCACTTGCATCCCACAATAGTTTTCCCCTTAGGGAGTTGTACCAGCTCCCAAGTATTGTTCTTGTCAAGGGCTCCCATTTCTTCCAGCATGGCTGCCTTTCACTCACTACGCTCAAGTGCTTTTTGCCAAGACCGAGGAATAGAAATAGAGGCCAAGAAGGTGACAAATGCTCTATGTGAAGGAGACAATGAGTCATAAGTCATAAAGTGAGAAAGAGGATGTAGAGTAGAAGTAGAGCTACATTTGTTAATACCTGACTATGGATCGGGTGATGGCTCAGGTTGAATAGCAAGAGCCTGAGTGTTCATGCCACTTCTACGTTTAGTGTAGACCTGCAAAATAGGAGGAAGCACCAGAGACACTGGAGGAACGGGAGGAAGCACCAGAGGCACAGGAGGTAGCATCGAAGATGGAGGAATAGACAAAGGAACGTAAGGAGGGGAACTCACTTCTGTAGTTGTGCTCTCCCTCTGAAGAGAGTTCCCATAATAAGCTTCATATTCCCGGAAGGTGACATCCATGGTAACAAACGCTCGTTTGGTAACCGGGTGGAAGTACTTATAGCCTTTCTGGGTAGGAGAGTAGTCAATAAACACACACTTCAGGGCGCGTGGATCAAGTTTGGTCTTAGGCTGAGTGTGGACAAAGCAGACACATCCAAAGACACGGGGAGAGAGAGAGGTAGGACGGACCCCTAGAGTGGTGAGAGGGGTCTGAAATCCGAGGACCCGTGTAGGAAGACGATTGATGAGATAGGCCGCGGTAAGAACAACATCACCCCAGTAATACTTCGGGAGATGCATCCGAAGGAGACGACACCTAGCTATCTCAAGGAGGTGTCGATTCTTACGCTCAACTACCCCATTCTGAACATGGGTGTACACACAAGAGGTTTGATGGATGATACCTAGGTCACGTAGGTATTTATCAAGACGAGCATCAATATATTCACGACCATCTTATGAAAGCGCCATATTGAGTAGTGACCATTTTATGAAGCGCTGAAAAATAGAGAACACCTCACTTTTATGATTCATTAAGTAAACTCAGGTACAACGAGAGTAATAATCAATGAAAGAAACAAATCACAAGCAACCAGAAATAGAAACAATAGGGCTAGGTCCCCAAACATCAGTATGAGTAACAGCAAACGAAACTGAGCTATGGGGGGAACATAAGAGGAAGAGTACTACGATGATGTTTAGCCAGTTCACACACATCACAATGAAAAACATTAAACAAAGTAGAAGACATAACAGGAAGTAACAACTTCATAATAGCGACAAGAAGATGTCCTAGCTGACAATACTAGGAATCTAACTCAGAGGGACAAGCAACAAGAAGGGCGTTGGGAGGCCGAGCGATGTTGGATGAAGTGGAAGCAGAGGGGTCGAACACATAGAGCCCGTTGCACAGTTTACCAGAGCCAATCATTGTCCCCGTCTTCAGGTCCTGAAATACACAAGAGGTAGGAAAAAAGTCATTGAGCAATTCATAGAGTTTATCAGGTGACTAATAGAGAGGAGATTGCAGGTGAAAGCAGAAACATGAAGAATAGATGATTGGGTAAGAGAAGAGCATGGAATGGATCCTTTCCCAGCAATGAGAGATAACGATCCATCAACAATGCTCACTTTGTCCCTGCCCGACAGAGGTATGTAATACAAAACCTGTTCCGTAGCCCCGGAATCAATGATCCACTGAGAGGAGAGGTAAGAGGAAGCCGAGTGAGCACTTGCAGGTCCCTGATGAGCATAGGAAGAGGAGGCAGAACCAGACGGCTCCGCTGGAGGTCCAAGCATCATTCGGCGGAACGCCAGAATTTCTTCAGCCAAAAGAGCAATAGAGTCATCCCCAGCGTTTGACAAGTGGGTTAATCTGGGAAGAGGAGGCCTGTGTTGAGAGTGACCACCTCCTCGACCACCACAAGAGGCAGGGCTGCCTCGAGGAGGAAAACTATGATGCTTGAAGCAGGTATCTCTAGTATGGCGGGTCTTCCCACAATAATCACAGACTGAGTGATATTTCTCTGCAGTCCTCATTCTAGTGTCACGAGTAGGACGAGCCCTAGGCTGAGAAAGAGAGACAAGGGCAGATCCCTCTAGGGCAGAGTCAGGAAGCAGAGTCGGACAACGATTGAATTCCTGCCGGACAAGGCTGTACACCTCGGGCAGAGAAGGTAAAGGAGAGCGGCCAATGATCTGAATGCTGATCAGATCAAAGTCCCGATGTAAGCCGTGGAGGAACTCAAAGATGCGATTGTGTTCTTCTCTTGCTCGGACAAGCACCTCATCTTCAGAAGACACCAGAGTCAGAGAATCAAAGGGATCATATTCCTGATAGAGTTGGGTGAACTCTGAGTAGTAAGCCGAGGGGGGTCGATCACCCTATCGCAGGAGGAACAACCGACGACGAAGTTGGTAGATCTGAGCAGCATTGCCGCGACACGAATAGGTAGTCTCTGGACACTTCCAGATATCCGCGGCGGTATCCATGAACAAGTAGTTCCGAGAAATGGACTCTGTCATAGAGTTAAGGAGCCAAGACATCACCAGGGACTTGTCAGACTCCCACTGAAGCCACTCAGGAGAGTCAGATGTAGGATCCTTCAACGTGCCACTGGCATGGCTAAATAACCGGCAGCTTTTGAGAGCAAGAGAGATGGAGGGAGCCCACGGGAGGTAGTTTGAACCATCTAATTTTATAGTGGTGATTTGAGGAGCACCATGATCTGAGGGGACGCGATAAGGTCCAACAGAAACTGGAGTCGGCGAGGCCACTCCATCGGAAGACATGGTGGTAGAGGACTCATTGCCCGCCATCAGGAAACCTCAAATAGAAATCGAGGAGGCGCAAAAAAATCACCAAGGACGTGGAAGGAAACCTCCCTCATAGAAAGAGGGAAGAAGACGAGGGGACCGCCGACATCGAGAGATTCAATACCCCATGGATCCGGCGTCCCATGAAGAACAGAAGAAGAAGAACGAAAGAAGAAGGAAGAAGAACGAAAGGAGGAAGAATGGAAGAAGAAGAACTATACGGAAGACGAAGACGAGACGCGCAGCGGAGACAATACGCGTTGTGCGGGAGGAGACGGACTGCGGAGGCGCGCTGTGCGAGAGGAGTTGGCGTTGTGCGGGAGCGAGCCGACGGCTCTGTGGCGCTGTGCGGGATCCGGAAAACCTTAAGCGTTGTTTGGCTCTGATACCATGTTGGGGAAAAGAGTCAATCGTAATTCATAACATTAGAGGCTTATATATATACATATATGGGTGTACAAAGCGATAATACAATAGCAACATAAAAAATCATTATTCTAACGTATTCCAACTAAATGAAATGCAAAGCAAAACATATTTTATTTCTTCACGTATTTAATCCATAATACATGAATTTGCGCGCGCACACACATATATATATAGAGAGAGAGGGAGAGAGAAAGTGAGAGAGAGGAAGGAGTGAAAACTCAACTCTAAACCAAGATGTGAGACTAAACTATACATGAGAAACACGGGTCTTTACATAGACTTTACATAGTCTCTTACATGGGCTTTGACACGAGCTTTTACATGAGCTTATTCAGTTTTTCTATACTCCCCGCAAGCTGGAGCATATAAATTGGAAATTCTTAGCATGGAAACCGTTGATATAGTGAGCGTGGTAAGGTCTTGGTGAGAACATTAAAAATCTACTCGGCAACAGCTACATGTCTCAAATCAAGTTTGTGACGTTAAATTTTTTTTCTGGTTGAAATGACAATCAACTTTGATATGCTGGGTACATTCATGAAAAATGGGATTATCAACAATATGAATAGCAACTTGACTAGCACAGTAGAAAATTCCCTGAGAGGTGAGTTTCGCACCAAGATCAATCAGAAAATTTTCCAACCACGTGAGTTCAGAAATAGCAAACACCATTGAACAATACTCAGTCTCCGCAGAATAGAGTGACACTACCACTTCTTGCTTCGCCAAGTGACCAAGTGTCTTCCAAAATATGTGCAGCAGCCACTCAAAGACCGACAATCATAGAGAGAACTGACATAGTATGTATTATGGTAGATAATTAACGATAAAAAATAGGTCTTATGCGCAATCCGCTTTCCTGGAGCATTTTTCAAATACCGAAGGATTCGCTCGACAGCTTGGAGGTGGGACATCCGAGGAGCATGCATGAAGCGACTACCCCAACAACAAAAGATATATCGGTCCATGTGACAGCCAAATTGATGAGCTTGCCAATAAGGCGATGATAGTACTCTTAGGGAGAAGCAGATCAGAATTGAAGGCATGCATCTTCAAAAAAGTCGAGACAATACTTCCGTGGAGACGAGTCCATCGGATCGACGAGCTACCTCGATACCCAAGAAATATTGTAGGCGGCCCAAATCTTTAGTTTAGAAATGTGAGATCAAGTGCTTCTTGATCATAGAGATACTGTTTAGATCATCGCCCGTGATGAGAAAATCATAAACATATATAAGAAGTATCACCGCACCTGTCGGGCAGCTACGAGTAAATATGGAGAATTCTACCGAGCTCTGAGTAAAGCCAAAATCTCAAACAACCTGACTGAAATTATCAACCAAACTCGAGAAGACATCTTGCGGTCATAACAATGTTTCTTGAGGTGCTAAACAAGGGACTCCCTTAGGATTTCATTATCAGGAGGTTGTTGCATGTAGATATTCTTTGCGAGATCACTATTAAGGCATTCTTGATGTCAAATTGATGCAAATGCTAATGACGATGCTAGGTAAGGAGATCAAGACCTGTATGACATTCAACTTAGCGATGGTTGAGAACGTGTCTTCATAGTTGAGGTCATATTGTTGAGTGAAACCGCAAGCCACAAGACGAGTGTTGAGCCGCTCAATGGCCCCATCAGGATGATGCTGACCAATTTACATCTCATATGGAATTGGCCAGGTGATGCATCCCCTGTCGCATCCAAATACGCATGAACATCATCATGCGTCGTGGATTTATTATTGCTATGCATTTATTTATTGTCATGTATTTTTTTCCTCGCGCATATGCTTTTATTTGAAGTTGTTCGGCTCGTCGGTTTGTTCACCCGATGAGACCTTGAATAAATGGTCCGATAATTTTAGTAGTTAAGACTTAAATGACAAGCTTAAAATTATTTAAAATATATAAATTTAAAATTTAAATTCACCACTCAAAATATTGATATTTAGAAGTTGGGGAAAGAATAGGAATTATTATGTTTGGAAATAATTTCAAAATCCATAAAACACTCTTGGAATACCATTTGGAAAGAGTTATTTGGGAAAATAATTATTTTTGCAATTCATCAAAACTATCGTGAAGAAGAAAAGATAACACTCACCTATATCTAAGGCCCGCGGTGAAGAAGAAAGGCAAAACTAGGTATAATTCATAGGTACAAAAATTTTGTTTTCATTCCCTCTAAAATACTTGCACAGTGCCTTCGTTTTCATCCTTCTCCTGCCTGTTGAGCCATTTCAGCCTCCAGCGGCTGTTCCAGATGCACATTGAGGACGTGAGCAGGGAACAAGTCCACCTCTAACGAAGCTACCTTTCTCCGATCGTTGCACCGTCGTTGATCCGTTCCAGAGTCGACGCCCTCCTTCTTGTCGGCCGCCAAAAACCCAGACTCCATTGAACTCACCTCCCACTCCGGCGTCCATCTGCAACCTTCACCGCGAGTTGACCTCGACTTCCCTGTTAACTGCGGCGAACTCCTTCCCCGTTTGTTGACTTCGATGATGACGCATCCCTTCCTTCAACAAACAGTCGCCTATCGATTATCCTATGTGACCTGGACTTGGTCTGGATCATTCCCCGCGTAATTATAGCGCGTCCTTGCTCCTCTCTTAGCTTATTTTTATACGTTTCAATTAAATAATTATAAGCTTGCCTCGAACGTTTTACCTATTTCAATTATTGTTATTTCATAAATTATTATTTGTATTTTGCTTGTGCTTTTACGGGTTTCGCTTTGGTGCAACTCGATAGTCACTCAAGGGGATATCTTTGAATAATGATTAACGAATATAGTGAAGTTTGACATCACGAGTGTTTTTGTGCAAAAAACTCGATTTAGCCCGCGCGATCTACTTTCCAAAATTTAAATCAGTTGCAATTAAAAAATTATCTTGTTTTTTTAAACCCTAATTTTTGTTTACATCAGAAAAGGAAAAGGTCCCAAGTCTTATGTTAAGGACCCGCATTCGGTCACATATATCGCCGGCGCGACTACGCAACCCTTATCTAGTTTATATTTAGTTTCTATTTTTATTACGCGCATTTTGATCCTCCGCGTCTAAGCTCAAGGGAGGACATTTCAGGATCCATGTTGGACTAATGGACTATTATTAATTCCCGGTTGGGGCCAAGAGAAGGAGGCAGCTATTATTCTAATTCCCGCTCTCTCTCTTTCTAAGTCTCTCGGTTATCCCTCCCACTAACCCTAACTACCACACGACGACGCCAACGCCTCTCCCCGCTCGCATCCGTCGTCGATCCATTACAGCTCGCTACAACCGCCGGCTTCCTCCCCGCCCTTCGTCATAGGACTGTCCGTCGCACGCCAGGCCAACCCCCTCTCCCGTCTGTGGACCCGCTCGCAATCGGCAACCCGCAACATCTTATTGGCCTAGAGGGAATCCATTTCTTCATCTATCGTGACCCACTACCTTGGATGTTGAAGATGGACTATGGGAAAAACACTTTATACCTTTGTTGGAGATAGAAGCGACGGAGACGGAAGTCTGAGTAACCATTCCCTGGAGATGTCATCGTCTGAACCATGTTCGATGATTTTGGAGATCCCAAAAGAGATTGAACAGATGTTTATGGTTGTCCTCCCCAAAGTGTAAGCACTTCAATTCATTCCACAGTCTTCACGATCTTGTGGTGCATAGTCATGCCGTATGGATCACTTTCCATGGAATTGAGATTCCATGACTATACACGACCATCATCCTAAAGTCATTGCTTGTAGGCTCAACATGGGTGTCACTCATGATGAAGAAGACCTTTGTCCTGGAGGACTCGACTCACGTAGTGTACCCACTCAACAAAATTTTTCTTCCCAGTGCGGGAGATAATGGTAATTCGTAGTTCGTCTCAGATATCAAGGATAGGGGCGAGTGCGAGTGCTGGAAAAGTAAAGGAAGCAGCCGCAACATTCGACCCCATGATAGCGTGGAGAACAGAGTGGAAGGAGACGACGAACTAGTTAAGAGAATAACGACGATCCTCAGAAACCGCGAGCTTCAGGGGCATAGATGCTCAAGTCATGAGTTCTCACGAAGAGCACAAGCAGGTAGCAACGAGGACAAGAGAAAACCAACATTCATGGGAACGAGAAGTGTCGATTTCTGGAAAAGGGAGACCGGCGAAATTCGGTCAGCGAGGCTGGCGATTGTTGAAGTGCCAAGTTTGACGAGAGTAGCACCGTGAGGGAGTGACGCGTCCTACGCCAGAGCAGGATGCGAGAAGTAGCGACTTCCAGAGCAGGGACACCGGCGAGTGAGAGCGTCGAGTTCGGAAGCAGGGACCTGTGCAAGCTTGGGATGCGAGAAGCGACAACTTTGGAAGTAGTGATCCAGGGTGTCTTCTCTATGCGAAGGCAGCAATTGTGAAAATCGCAAGGAGGTCGCGAGCTCGGGCAACATAGGAGGGACGAGCACAGAAGGTGGAAGTATTCACACCTAGGATGGAAAGTAGTTGTGATTCCTGTGGCCCAAGGGAATGACGAGACCTGTGGGAAGAAGACACATTCGAGCAGAGGGCAGTTCCACGAGTACCGAAGCGAGGCATGAGTATACGAGCTTTTTTGCACCTGTAAAATACGGGAGCTGGTAGGTTTATATGTGAGGGTTGGGTGCAAAAAAGGAGTAAGTACTCAGATGGAGACGACGAGTGCCAGGAATAAAAAACAAGGAAAAATAGCTCAATCGGCGAGATCCGGAGCTCAATCGGCGATAGTTTGATTCGAGAAATCGTTTGGCTCTGATACTATGTAGAAATATAGAATGCGGAGTAGAAAAATATTTTATCTTGTCACATATTCAATCCATAATACAAGAATTTGTGCATATATATAGGAAGTGGAAGTGAAAACTCAACTCTAAAACAAGATGTGGAACTGAATTATACATGAGAAAAGTGCGCCTTTACATGGGTTTATTCAATGTTCTACAATTATATAAGGTTTTATTTTTCTTACGTATTAAATATAAGGTCAAGAGTTATCATGCCTTCAGCGATCATTTTTCTGTTGAATTCAACAGCCTATCATGATACTTAGTAGAATCTAAACTTTTTTACTGTTTATATGTAAGCTGAGACACCTTTCTAGAAAACACGGGATATATATAAGTTTTAAAGTTGTGTTGTTATCGTAAAATAGAGCTTAATATTTGAGTTCATATCCATGTTCATTCCTCTTAATCCAATTAATCTTTAAAGAAATTAGCATCACCAATTATTGATTCATCATTATTCGGATCATTTGGGGCCAGCTTTATAAATCCTCATTTTTCATTCATTCCTTCCAAGCGTTGCTCGGAGAGTTAACCTAAACTACAGAAATCATCTTGAACAACTAAATCCACGTTACCTTGATTGCACCTCCTATCTAATCCCGCTACACTAATTTATCTACTCATCTTATTTGTGCATTTGCTAACATTTGTTATATGCATACCACGGCCACCTCTGTGTTTTCTCTATTATTTTATATTCAGTAGATGTTACTTTCAATGTTACTCCATAATCATTCATTAATTTATCTTTTTTTAAGTTTTTCCTCACATCTCAGCTTTATCAGGTTTGCTACACTCAATTTAGATTTTGGCAAATTTTATATTGTACAATATTAGATTTATACAATATCATTGACCTAATTGGCTAATTGGAATTTTATAAACTTCCTGTTCTCATAATATTCACTTATCCAATATCACTCTCAAGGCACTTCGCCATTTTAACAACCTAACATCAACTGTAGTAGTTAGATTATCATTTATCTCCCTTTTTTTTGAATAATCGTTCCAAAGCACTTAAACTTATAACACCTAGGTATCTCTTATTAGATTGATGATAAATAAAATGGTGGAGATTAAAAAGAAAACAAGATGTCCTCCGTCCTCACATTTAGCTGCTTAACATCGACGGCTAATAGGCCACGCCTTCTCATGCGGTCTGAAGCTTCGACTCTTCTTCTCTCAATTTCTAAATGTTTTTTATCCTCATGAACTAATAAAGGGTAAAGGGCAGACCTTCTATTATAACATGAATATTTGTAAGTTCAGCTTTCTGTAAGTAATCATGTTATCCCATTGTGATATGTTATTACTCATACTTATTTCATCGTGAAGGGCTGATAGTTACCCTTTGATATGAGACCCTTAGGTTTTTGAAATCTAGGGAAATTTAGAGGGTTTGGTCTCATTAGCCAAAGTGATGCATATAGAAGTTATAGAAAATGAGTTATGATTACACCGAGCTAAGAATTATTTAATTTTTATATGAAATCATATGAATTGCTGAGAGAGGGGCACGATAGAAATATTGTATTAAACCTCTAGTTGGATTAATTAGATGAGATAATATTAGAGTATGCATTGGTCGAATAATTTAAGCTTAATATTTGTTCATGTAGATAAATAGTGGGATTGAGTAGAATTGGGATGTTGGCTTAAGAATTTTCATGATGCGATTACTAGTTTGCATATGAAAAGTGCATTGATCATGTACAGATGACATGGCTTAGGAGGGGTGAATGTGATAACCTAAATGTTATGCAGTTAAATTTTTTAATTAATCATGTTTATGCTTCATTCTAATATTTCAGTAAATAGCCCTTTCATTTAATTTCTTCATGGAGGGCACTATGTTCATGAAAAAAGCTAATAAGAGAGAGAAAGCAGTAACTAACACGGGTTGAGTTGGTAGGTGTCTTATGTATATCTTATTATATAAAGCAATATAGGTATTTGGAGGCACACCATAAATCAAACAAGAGCCATTGGATCATGAGAGAGAGCATGAGATGGGGGGAGAGAGTTGGGAGAGAGAGAGAGAGGAGGGAGAGAGAGAAAGAGAGTGGGGAGGAGAGAGAGGGAGAGAGAAAGGAAGAGAGACGGCGGAAGGGAGAGGATAAAGGGGGAGGAGAGAGAGGGAGAGAGAAAGGGAGAGAGATGGGAAAGAGAGAGAAAGAAGAGGGAGTGAAAGATTGCCTGAAATTAATGTTTTTACGACAAAACATAATTTTTTTCTATAAAATAAAAATTGTAATATTGATTTATATTTTTTTACGGTCATTTTGAGTACCCATATGTATATATTGCGGTCACTGCTCGTCTTAATGGGGGTTCATCCCGCTTTGATGCGGGTGCATCCCGCTTTGATGCGGGCGCAGCCCGCAACGATGCATCGAGCACAGGAGAAGCCCATTCGGAGGCGGGCGAAGCCCGCCTGGATGCGGTCGAATGCCGCCCGAGAGCATCGAGCACGGGCGTAGCCCGTGAGAAGATGCTCGTATATATATATTACTCATAATATTTTTAAATTTTATGAGTAAAATTCAAGTATCAGAGGTAACTGATGCTCTGAAAAATATGAAAAATGGAAAGACGGTTGGGTCAGACGATATATCCTTCGAATTATGAAAATGTTTAGAGAATGAAAGAATTTCGTGGCTTACATGTTTTTTCAATAAGATACCGAACTCAAAGAGGATGTCATACCAATGGATAAAAAGTATATTGGTACCGTTGTATAAGAACAAAAGAGATATACAAAATTGTGTTAATTATAGATGAATTAAATGGATGAGTCATACCATGAAACTATGAGAACGAGTAATAGAATAAAAAGAAGTGTAAATCGAGAGACTAACATCTCAGAGAATCAATTTAGATTCATGCCAGGGCGGTGGACCATAGAAGCTATACATCTCTTGAGGAGACTCATTGGTAACTACCGAGAAAGAAAGCAAGATTTGCATATGCTGTTTATTGATCTTGGAAAGGCTTATGATAGAGTTTCAAGAGAGATCTTGTGGAGTCTTAGAAAAGAAAGGTGTAAATGTATCATATATTGACATAATCAAAGATATGTATACAAATTCAGTGACAAGGGTGAGGACATCTGGAGGATTAACACAAGAATTCTCTATCATTGTTGGCTTATATCAAGGTTCAGCTTTAAGCCCTTATCTCTTTACCCTTGTCTTAGATGAGCTCACTGGACATATCCAACAAGCAATACCTTGGTGTTTATTGTTTGTGGATGATATAGTTTTGGTTGATGAGACACGCGAGAGTGTAAACGCAAAACTTTAATCTTGACGAGACACTTTAGAAAAGAAGGGTTTTAGGTTAAGCTTGGCAAAGTCGGAGTATATGGAGCCTAAATTTAGCGGTACAAGAAGGATGAATGATTCGTTATTAAGTTGGGTGATCAAGGTATTTCCCCCAGTTAGTGTTTTAAATATCCTGGATCGATAGTTCAAAAGGACGGAGATATTGATAAATATGTGACACAGAATCCAAGCGGGTGGGTTGAAGTGGAGAGGCGCATCAGGTATCTTATGTGATCGTAAAGTATCATTAAAACTTAAGGGCAAGTTTTACCGCACTGTAATTAGACCAGCGATGCTCTATGTTTCGGAGTGTTGGGTAGTGAATTGTGTACATAAGCAAAAAAAATGGGAGTTGCGGGGATGAGAATGCTTCGGTGGATGTGTGGGCACACGAGACTGGATAGAATTAGGAATGAATGTATCAGGGATAAGATTGGAGTAGCACCAATTGTAGAGAAGATGTCAGAAGCTCAACTAAAATGGTTTGGACACGTACAAAGGAGACCATTAGAGGCACCTGTTAGCGATTGTGAGAGTCTAGTCACTAGGCTAAACGAGGGAGGAGTAGACAAAAGATAGGGCGCAATGGCGACAAAGGATCCATTTAGCCGACCCTACTATAGTGGGATAAAGGCTTGAGTGTTGTTGTTTTTTATTTCATATAAGAGATCTATAATGATTACAGAACTATTTAGAATATAATTATCTAGAAGTGCTTTAATATCCATGTTTAGGGCCCATGCAGCCACGCTAAAAAAAATTTAGAAGCTTGTTTCTGTTAATTTCAAGTTAGATTTCAAATGTAGGATGCATCAATGTTGTACTTATGCTGGGAACTTACCCTTTTATTAAGCAGCAGTGCATTAAAAAGACAACTATTCTGTTTAATTTGCTGGAACCTAAACCTTTTTGGAAGCAGGAGGGAGCATCAGAAGAAGACATACGCCATTTGCCGAAGTTCAAATTCCGAAGAACTGGAGATTTTGGTAAACTTGGTGAAATGTCATCTTTTGGAGGTGTAATGAGTGAATGCGGAGATCCTCATAATGAGGTTGCGCTCTCACATGAAAATGCGGTAAGCTCTTGTTCATTCAAGTTTAGAATACCTGTTGACAGTTCACAGATTAATGAGATAATTAGCTTTGAAGTTTTAATACTTATTTACTAATTTTATTTGCATATGATAGTATGATACTTCATTGATTTTTCTCCACATAATTTTGTAAAACTGTTAGAAGTTTTTTGTACAAGTATGAAAGCCAATTGGAATGGAATTTAAAGGCTAATGGGAGTTCATTGTTAGATAAGTTTTTTGTATCCTCTTTCTATCAACTAGACGGGATGACTTTAATTGAAGCACTACTTACCTCATAATTGTGCCGGAAAGTGTATAGGAGGAGATAGAGCTTTGTTTCCTGGTGCTTCCCTCTTCTTTGATTAGAAATGCCAGTTTAATAACTGGAGGTGGAATTTAGATTCTTTTTTGCCACCCAATCATTTTGCAGACTCCATGAACATATGTGGAACATTGTGGAATAAGCTTAGTATTATTTCTTTAAATAGATGAGCTACCTCCCACTGCTGCAAGAACACAACCGTATCTTTCAATTTTCTTACTAGCTGGTGGGACAAACCACTATAATAGCATCCAGTGTAGAAACATCTTACACATGAGTGGAGTGAACAAAATCAAGAAAGGTGGTTAAAAGCCCTTGGATTTTACTTTGAAATATGATGGCTCGCAATGCCTGACACAGGTCTATTTCCGCAGGAGGAGGTGATCCGCTTTCCAATCGGACGATCCGAGTCTGTGGTTGCGTCCGAATGTTCGATCCGAGTCGTTTTGATATATTACTTTTTTATGTTTCAATTTGTATTTAACGCCCGATGGCCTGGACATTATGAGCCATCCGATTCGGATGCTTAAGTTGGTTTTAGGTTTATAAATAGTGCAGGCAGTGGTTCATGGGTGCTATCGAAGGCTTGCGAAAGTTTTGCAACCATCGGTCTCCACGATTTCTTCTGGTGCGACGCCAGAGGAATCCCGCGCTTCCCCTTCTTGGTGCGACTCCAAGGTAACTTCTCCTCTTCTCCCCATAGCCAAGTCACCACAGCCCCTTCCCTTCAACCCAAGACCACCCATCCCACCCTCCCTTCATGCGCCCAGAACTCTCACAAACCACCCCCTTCCTTCCACCCGTGCAGCCATCGCGTAACCTATCCGAACTCTTCCTGTACCGATCCCTCCCACTCCGCAGTCCCTGCTACCACCACCTCCTCCCCTTCTAACATTCAGCTTCTGTGCTCATCGCACATACCTTGTTTCCCTCGCCCGACACCAGTTTTTTGCGCCCAGAACCCATTTCCAACGCCCATAATTTGATTTCCTGCTCCCAAATTAAAATTTCAATCTTCCGAACACGATTCCCAGCAGTCCTACATCCATTCCAGCCTCTATCTTCCTTCTCTTCCAGCACTCCCACTTCAGCATACGATGCAACCCAGTCATTCCTACTCCGTCATATGCACCATTCGAGCCCCTCCAGTCCAGAACTCCTCTTTTGATGCCTTCCCCGCTTGCCGCGACCTTGGATGCTCGCATTCAACTATCATTCACCGCCGCCTGTCCGTGTAAGCTGTAGTTGGAGTTTTATTTTCTATAATTGTGTGTTTAGCACCGAACTATAGTGCATGTTCATTGTTATTTGCTATAGTTCGATCGTCGCGTGATTTGTAGGGTTTATTCTGTGCGTGCCAAATATTGATTGCGCCTCTATCGATTGTCGAATGAAATTTGTTCTTTTTAATCGTGGTTTGCGAACGCTTGTGCTTCTGTTCATTTTATAATAATCGATTCTTGTTGCTAAATTTTAAAACAAACCTACTTTTGCAATTACACCAGTTTCCATTGCATATAGGGTTGCATTTAGAGTGTCCACCCCAGATCAACCTACCACTGCATCAGAATATCTGTTGCATGATGTTAATGGTGACAGTTCAAAAATGAGGCGCAGATCACAATTGATATTAGATGAAGATTGCAAACCAAGGTTTTTGAGAATTGTGGAATGTTTGAGAACTAGGAGTTTGACAAAGGATCTCACTGTTCTCATTGTTCATGCGAAAAGGAAGCTTGCAGTCTCATCGTTCTTTTCGATGAGACCCTAGCAGTCCGAGTAATTTGTGATATGGAAGCTCACAGATGGGGTATTTGATTTTTTTCATGAGTAATCCATGTCAATATTGGATAGAAACTACAAAATGGGGCGGCATAAATGCTCGATATCAGCGTGAAGGACACAACTTGCCAAGAATTCTTAGTGTATTTTACTTTTTTTGAAAAACAAACTGTAGAACACAGATTTGAGTATGTGTTAGACAATTTTAGTGAGTTAAAGTGAGCAATTATCAAGCTATATATTAGAAGTTAAAAGATTTGAGTATATGTTTGATTTATGTTTTGTCATATAGTGTCTGTCTTGTAGTGATATCTCCATCTATATAGGGAGTCCTTTTGGCAGTGAGATATTACTTTGGAATTATAGTCTTTTGGCCCTCTTGGAGAGGGGAGTACCTTGAAGGACCCAACCTTCGGGTGCTTGCCGAGAGCTTGTTTCTCGATTGTATCCGTGTTTAATTCTATGCAATGCAAGTTTGTGTTCCTTGTTCTAGATCTTGATATATCGTAACTAGCCGATATCAATTTGATACACACGTCTTTAAGTATTTTGTCCTATAGTGGAGGGACTCCATCTATATAAGGAACCCTAGGGGGTGATTTATCTTAATCTTTTGGAATTGTAGTCTTTTGACTCTCTTGGAGAGGGGAGTATCTTGGAGGACTCAGCCTTTGAGTGCTTGATGAGGGGATTGTCTCTAGATTGTATCCGTGTTTACTTTTATGCAATGCAAGTTTGTGTTCCTTGTTCTAGATTTTGATATGGCGTAACTAGCCCGTATCAATTGGTTCTACTTTCCGCTCATTTAGGGTTTCAACCGAAACTCTAATTGGACTTGCTTGTTGGTCCCAGTCGCCTGCGTTTTTCACCTGCCTCCTCTCGTCTCACTGCTCATCCGTTCCATTCTTAACCCGTATACTGCTCTCACTCGGCAAAATTGACGCCAATGACTACGAGCTCGATGATTCTACCGCTCACTTATTGCGTTGCTCAGCTCCCTCGACAATCCGCGCTCGACGACAACCCCACTTGACGACAACCCACTCCATCGCTCCTCGCCGACACATGCTTGACGACGCTCTCTCCGATCGACCTTTCCCTCCCCATCTGTCGTTGTTCGGCCTTCCTCGTGTCTAGTATGCATGAAGCGCCTTGTCCGTCTACTTCTCATAGCTCGTGCGCCTCCCTGTCGTCACCAGTGGGCTCTTCTTCTCCAGCTGTGTTCAACTGCACCTATAGCGGCTCCCGCCTGCACTTTTGCATTCCAGCTCCGCTCCAGCCACCTTTTCCAGCCGCCTTCAGCAACTGTTGTGTCCGTCCACCCTTCCTGCCGATCTTGCAGCATTCTGGCGGCCCTCCAAAGCTTCCTATCGCATTCCGTCACCCTCACACCCTTTTTTCCATCCATAGACCTCCTTTCGTCTCAATGCATGCTCGATGCGATTGAATTGATGCTTCCATGGATAACCTTATTGCCATATCAGCATCATTGAAGTGTATTTGCGTTTTAAAAAAAACTACTATCATTGCAGACCCACCCTTCTAACAAGGCCTTCGTGTCTTAGTGTCTTGTATTTGCATATGACATAATTCAAATTTGTGAGATATCAACCAAGTTAAGTAAAAAATTAGAATTAGTATATTATTTAGAATAGAGCTTCAAATTAGTAGAACACGGATTTGAGTATATGTTACGACAATTTTAGTGAGTTAAAGTGATCAATTATCAAGCTATCTTATTAGAAGTTGAAAGATTCCTAGGTATGATAAATGTAAATACTTTGAAGTTCAAAAGATGAGGATATAGATGGTGCTATAATCTCTAGTGGTAAGGCTTAGTGGTTAAAATGGAGAATACGAGTGTTGATGGGGATCACACCACCAGAGCTGATCATCCTTAGAGGCTCGTACGAATCTACACTCATAGAATACACAATTGAAAGCATTGTTCTCTATCAGAGGCAGGGGTTAATATAAAATAATGTTTACATAAAATGTAAAACAACTAGAAATGAAATTGCGCAGAAGAATTATTATCAAATCTCTAACATGAGACTGAGCACCGCAGAATGTAAAGAGATATAAATTAGTATTAATATTATAACAGGTGTACATTACAACATCATACATACATATGTATATGCCTTTGAATATATAGTGCAAAACATGGCATTTAGAAGCATCCATAAAATCACCATACCATCACAAAATCAAAGAAAGGTTAGTAGCAAACTATATAAGAAATGTGCAGTGATTTATGAAATGAAATGAAGAGTAAGGAATAAGCATTTATCTAATCATTGATCTCCAGCTAAGCATTGACATAGTATTACAGTATGTTCTTTATAAAGTGCACTTATATTTTTCACTACATATGGTATTAAGCATACATTCATCGTGATTCTTAATCTTACTTTCATTAACATCATCTTCTTCACTTTTCATCTTATTTCATTCATTTGACAAGGTTAAGGGTAACTTAATCTCTTATTTTTATATTGGTTCAATGCATTTTTTTACATTTATTTATCTTTCATCATTCCTATTCTTTAATTCATTGGTTGTATTTTATTTTATGCTCCCTTCGAAATTCATGCATTTCTTTCTTAATATTCTTATCACATACGGTTAACATATGTCGATCGTACATCTAGAATACATTTCATCTGGTTATCAGTATCATTTAAAGAAATTCATTCCTCATCAATCATCATGGTTCCATAACATATAAACATCAAAATACTTACTCATTTTATAAGAACAATTCATTGAAATAATGCAAGCATAGACATGAAATTAAAAGAAAATAAGTGTAAATTAAAGAAGAATCTCGCAGAAGTTTTTCCTTTACCCTTTCCCTTACTGTGGTTAATGTATTTTCCTTCCGTTGATGCCATCTCAAGTGCTATTTTTCCACTGGGACTTTTATTTAATTGGGGATGGACTCGGAAATACATAGATTCCACTTTTAATTTTCTTTTATTAACACGAGTTGCAATCTAGGGAAGAAATTTCATTAACATTAGGAGGATAATCCGACAGTTTTTTGATGGGGTCATCGTGGTTTATGAGCACTTTAAGAAGTTTAATCTTACACCAATAAGATGAAAATAACATACATAACCACTGATGAGCTCAACCACTGATTGTATGAAAATAACGAACGTAACCACTAACAGGCTTCCCAACTATATTTCAGATTTGAGCATCATAACCACTAATTAAATTATTTTTATAGTAATAACCTTTGATCATAGTCCTATCAGTTTAGAGCAGCTGATACTCAAAGGAAATTCACAAAAAATTCATTGAGTGGACACAAAAAGTTTAGGTAATCAAGATAATTCTTTAGAAGAATAAGAAGACGAATGACCAAGCTAGGAGCTGCCAAATGTATCAGGAAAGAAAACCAAAAGCCACCAATCAACATACCCCCTTACAGATCATTATTAGAAGAAAGAAAAAAAATTCCATCTCATTTCAAGTAAGAAAGAAGAATCATCATAACTTAAAGGATGTGCCTTCATTTTCACTGAATAAATCTCCAGCTGGATTCGGCAAAGCAACATGGATCACGATAACGAAGCAGAAAGCTAAGTTCGCAGCACTAAAGCATGGCTCTACTAGAGGAAAAAAAAAAGAAAGAAGAAGTTGTGAGCTTCCGACGATCGCAACCCCAGCACCAGGAATCCCTAATCGTCCTACTCGGGAAGCGTTCACATGAAGAGAAAACGAGATAGGGGAAATGAAATGATCGAAAGCCGATTATTCTCTTTAATTTCATCATCGCGTTTCTTTATGTCCCTAAATTGCCCATACATCAAAACCTTCTGCTTATAATAAGGTATCACTAGGCAACTGTTATTGGTCTCTCCCGTAACAACGGTAGCATCACCAGAGGGTGGTCGGATGCGGGGATGCATAAGCTGGGTGTGCTCGGGAGGAGAGAGCTACCACAATCTTATTAAGGGGACGAGGAATAGATAACTTCCTACTTGTTTATATTTCATACAATCAATGCTTTTAAATAGATTTACAAGACAAGACTCATAAATGGTATTCCCTAACTTCTAACTCCCAACCACTAAATAAAGAGAACACTAAAAGACAAACCAACACTAATAAAGGACAACACAATAATAATGTGTTGTGTGCTCGCTGGAGTGGTGGCCAGAAGCGGAGACGATACTGCGGATCCGGAACCGGCCTAGGCGGGGATTGATCGGGACGAGAAAGCTATCAAAATTTCATGCACAAGACAAATGGAAGAGAATAACTTCTTTCATAACATTACAAGACTCAGTGAGTCCTTTAAATAGAGGATACAATGACATAAAAGTAATTAAGAACACATCAAAGTATAACCTAAGATACTGACTACGACATAAAAAATAATGCTACAAATTAACTAAAGGCGCATCAAAATAATTGGGCACATCACCTATAACATCTCTACTGCCGTGCAGAAAGAGCTTGACCTCAAACTCAAGTGAGTCCGACGACGATGCTCACTTCACCTGACCCCTTCGTCCTTAGAGTCCTCTAAATGCATATAAAAATGTCTTGCATCGATGGCTGCGAGTAAACTACTCGTTGCAGTTAAAACACAACCCCTACATGCGCCGGTCAACCATTTATGTACGAGACAGTTGACAGGTCTACGGGGTTTGGGTGTCCTCGGCACGCCTCTCTGGAGTCCCTGTGCTAGTGGGGATGTAGTCCTCTTGCGCCAACTTAAGTCAACGGTCGCGCAATCTTGCTAAGCTTATAGCAGAGACCAAGTCTAGGGGGGCTCGAATTTGACATCCAAACGTAGTCGATCGCGTAGCCCGGTGGTAAAGATGACTACCTACATCTCAGGTGGAATCATCATGTACGCCAGAAGAATCTGAATTTGTTCTAGATAGCCATCAATCGGTCCTGTCTGACGTAACATCGTGAGGGATCCCGGGGGGTTGCTGTGAATTGGGGGGCCAAAGCGCATATTGAAAGGCCACTTGAATTCGTACCAGATCAGTTCAGGTTTGTTCGCCTGCAAACGGGCGAACCATAACTGCGTCGTATCGAGCCTGTGGAAGGAGGCCATATACCTCAAGCTCTTTAATTAAGAAAATTGTTAAGAGAACCGCACTTTTGGCTAGTCGCATCGTATTTAGGTGTATTTGGCACTTAAAATCTCCTTTATAAAAATCCTAGTCACACTCACCTAAGTCGCACGCTCCCTGATCCCGCAACACTCCTATTCGGCGACTTCCTGAACCCTGACGCCGCTCCTCCCGCCGTCGACGCCCGCCAAGAGCATCGCAACCCGACGCTGCTCCTCTCGTCTCCGCTCCTCCTTTCCCCGCCTTCTCGCTGGAGTTCCATTCGTCAGGTAAGTGATCTTAGGGTTTTGTTTGTTGCTACCTAGGATTTCTTATTAGCCCATTTTACTCATGGTTTTCCTCCCCCTTTGATCTACCTAGGGTATACTTCATAGCTGGCCGATTCCTCCTCTTTGTTGAAGATCATTGCGTTGAAATTGCCTCTATTGTAGTATGGATGAGCACTTGAATGTTTCAACCATTGTTTGATCTATTATCACAACCGATTATACTCATTTTCAATCATTTATTTTTATTTTTATAGAAACATGAAAATGTGTGGTGCCTTTAACAAAGCAGTGCAACTAGCTAAAGTGCGGTACTCTTAACAATTCTCTTAATTAATCATCTATGTGATAAATTAATTCTTCATAAAATGTTATAGTCTGCTAAATTTGCATGCGGGAAACAGAAGGCAGGCGACTCGAGATGTATAGAAGGAACTGGGCTCGATATGGTATAAAAGGCAATGGGCTGCCCCTTGCATGCGTTCGGGAGAATGGCATGGGATCAGTCAGAAACTGAAAGGGAGAAACAACGAAGGTCCTGGCTTAGTTATTAAAGCCGCACCAAGACGCAAAGGGGTCTTGGATCCTTGGCGCAGACGTGTGCCTGGCGAAGGAAAGGCGCAACCACATACATTTTAAATAATCAACATCAAATATCATTTCAGCTTCTCGATCAAATTCTTCATCTAATCTACTAATTAATCATTAATTACTGTTATTTATATCTCTTAAAAAATAGAATCAATGTGGTCACTTGCATCATATCTAAGTCTCAATGCACAATTATCTTTCACAAACACTAAATCGATAAAAAATTATTGAGTTCTTACATTATTTTTTTCTTAATTTTTGAAGAAAAAATTTACAACAAAAATCTCACTAAGACACGTCTTTTATATTCTAAATGTGCAAATAAGACGCACAGAGACGCAAATCTCTAAGTTTGAACCTGATACAATCTAGCAAGAAGTAGAGAGGAAAAAGGAGAAACTAGAGGGGAAGAAGAAGAGACTAGGGTTAGGGTTTGAGAGTAGAGGAGGAGAATACCTGATAGTTCATGAATGATCATCCCAAGCATCCCCGGGCTATAAATACCCGGGGAAAGAGGGGGCCGGCCGGCCCCCTCAAGTGGGGCTGAACCGGAGTGGTTCAGCCCCTATCCCGGCCGGTTTATTGTGTGGGGGCTGAACCGGATGGTTCAGCCCCGTTGTCTTGAGCGCGCTCCTTGATCCGTCGTGAGTACTTATGTCCCGAGAACCCAAGCGGGTGTGGGGGCATAACATTCCCCTCCCCATCAAGCACCAGCTTGTCCTCAAGGTGGAAGTCTGGAAACCGCTCTCGGAACTCTAGCAAGTCAACCCAGGAGTTGTGAGCTGCATCCATCTGTTGCCATTTGACAAGCACTGCTGGTCGGTATTCCGTGCCCGACTTCTTCCACTTGGTGAGCAAAATAGTTTCGGGGGATGGCCGCAACTCACTCGTGCTGGTTGCCTCGGGTAGGAAAGGGCTGGCCTGAACGGAAGCCCCGAGCTTTTTCTTTAAAACAGAGTCATGGAATGTCGGGTGGATGCGAGACCCCGCCGGAAGATCCAAGGTATATGCGACAGGGCCCACCCGGCGTAGGATGCGAAATGGCCCGTAGTAACGTGGGGCGAGTTTCTGATTGACCCTCCGAGAGACAGACAGCTGGCGGTAAGGTTGGAGCTTGAGGAAAACCTCATCGCCCACTGCGAATTCCCGGTCGGTGCGGTGTTTGTCCGCCTGCGCCTTCATGCGGTCCTGAGCGACCCGCAGATTGTCCCGAAGTACGGCTAAGGTGCGATCCCGGTCCTGAAGTGTCCGTTCCACGGCTGGAAGAGCGGTGCTGGCGGGTTCATAAGAACTCAAAGTAGGGGGAGGACGGCCGTACACCACCTCGAATGGGGTGAGCTTGCTAGCCGTGTGGAAAGACGTGTTGTAGCAGTACTCCGCCCAATGCAACCAACGGGTCCACGTGCGCGGCTCATCCATCACAAAACACCGCAAGTAAGTCTCCACCCCCCTGTTGAGGACCTCCGTCTGTCCGTCTGTCTGAGGATGATGGGCGGTGCTCATGCGTAGCGTGGTACCCTGTAGCCGAAAGAGTTCCTTCCAAAAACTGCTGATAAAAACCGGATCTCTGTCGGAAATGATGGAGCGCGGAAGTCCATGGAGGCGCACAATCTCCCGCGCAAATAACTCTGCAACTGTCTCCCCGGTGTACGGATGGCTCAAAGGCAGGAAGTGACCATACTTGGAGAGCTTGTCTACCACCACCAGAATGACGGTCTTGCCGTGGGACTTGGGCAGTCCGTCAATGAAGTCCATGGAGATGGTGTCCCAAACCTGGTGCGGAATCTCTAGCGGAGTGAGGAGCCCGGCTGGTGATGTGGTCTCGTACTTCTGGCGCTGGCAAACCTCACACTCCCGCACAAATTGCTGCACATCTCGCCGCATTCCCTTCCAGAAAACATTGGCCCTAAGCCGTTGAAGAGTCCGCAGGATTCCCCCGTGGCCGCCGGTGGGAGAGGCATGAAACTCCTGCATCATCGTTGTCCGCCACGGCGACGCGGATGGAATGACCACTCTGCCCTGAAAGTAAAGCCGCTGGCCCTGAAGATGATAGCCCGGCTCCGTCTCCTTACCCTGCTGTAGCGCCTCAACAATGTTGCATAACTCGGGGTCCTGGAGTACCTCTGCCTGTATCTCGTCCAAGGTGGTGACGACCGGTCCCGACACGAGAGAGAGAGAGCTCTCAGGTAGGCGGGAGAGGGCGTCCGCAACCACATTATCTCGGCCCCGTCGGTACACAATCTCGTAGTCATACCCCATCAGCTTGGTTAACCACTTCTGCTGCAATGGGGACGCTAAACGCTGCTCGAGGAAGTGCTTCAGACTCTGATGGTCGGTACGGACCTGGAAGTGCTGTCCCAAAAGATAGGGCCGCCACATTTCGACTGCATGGATAATGGCCAACATCTCTTTCTCGTACGTCGAAAGTCCCAACGTCCGAGGGGCCAAGGCCTTGCTGAAGTATGCGAGCGGCCGACCCTCCTGCATCAGAACTGCCCCGAGGCCGACGCCAGACGCGTCAGTCTCAACCACGAACTCTTTAGCGAAATCCGGCAGGGCTAACACCGGTGTAGTAGTCATGGCCTGTTTCAAGGCCCGGAAGGCCTCATCTGCTTCGGTGCTCCACTGGAAGGCATCCTTCTGTAACAGTTGGGTAAGAGGTCGAGCGATCTTGCCGTAGTCCTTCACAAAACGGCGGTAGTATCCCGTCAAGCCGAGGAAGCCACGCAAGGCTCGCACTGTCGTGGGCTGGGGCTAAGACACCATACTAGCAATCTTCTGTGGGTCGGCCTGGACCCCACGGGCGGACACTAGGTGCCCCAGGTACTCGACCTCGCTCTGCCCGAACGAGCACTTGGACCGTTTGGCGTATAGGCGGTGCTCCCGCAGTGTGGCGAGGACATGTCGCACGTGCTCCAAATGGTCGTCCCAAGTCCTGCTATAGATTAGTATATCATCAAAAAATACCAGGACATACCGGCGCAGAAGTGGTCGGAAGATCTCGTTCATCACAGCCTGGAAGGTGGAGGGGGCGTTGGCCAACCCGAACGGCATCACCAAGAACTCATAGTGCCCGTCGTGGGTGCGGAACGCCGTTTTATGGACATCCTCTCCCTTCATGCGAATTTGATGGTAACCGGACCGAAGGTCCAGTTTGGTGAACAGACTTGCGCCGTGCAACTCATCCAGCAGCTCTTCAATCATGGGAATGGGAAACTTGTCCTTGATGGTGGAGCTATTCAGCCCCCGGTAGTCGACGCAGAATCGCCAGGAACCGTCCTTTTTCTTGACCAATATGATCGGAGAAGAGAACGCGCTGGTGCTGGGCCGAATGATGCCCGTTGCCAGCATCTCCCGTACGCTGCGTTCGATCTCTGCCTTCTGAACGTGCGGGTAGCGGTAGGGGCGGATATTGGTAGGGTCCACCCCCGTCTTCAGCTGTATCTGGTGATCCCGGAAGCGCGACGGAGGAAGAGTGTGTGGCTCCTGGAAGACATCCTCGAACTGTGCTAAAAGAAGCTGCAACTGGTCCGACTCCACCTGTGTTTCGGGTCCCTCAGCCGTCACCCCGAGTATCATGGCCATCATACTCCCCTGCTCCTCCAGTCTCAGCAGACTTCGTAGTGAGATCTCCTTGAGGGGGGAGGATCGTATACCGTGTAAGCAGTAATCGGTCCCCTGCTGCGTGAACTCCAGTGTCATGCGGTCCCAGTCCGTAGTCACCCGCCGTAGTTGGCGGAGCCACTGTACCCCAAGGACCATATCGGACCCCTTAATCGGCAGGAGGTAGACATCGGTGCTACACACATATCCCGTAAGATGTATCTCCACTCCCTTCAGTGCCCCTTCGCACCGCAGCTTGCTACCATCCGCGACCATGACCTGGAAAGCCGCATTCTTGTCTACTGGGTGCCCTGCCCTCAGTGCCACCTCCGGGTTGATGAAATTGTGGGTGCTCCCACTATCAATGAGGATGGTTACCCTTTGTTTGCCAATCCTGCCCTTGATCCGCATAGTGAGGGGGGCCATACACCCCTCCATGGCCTGAATCGAGACTCCAAACTCCGCCAAGTCCAACTCCTCCTCGTCCTCGATGCCCGGGGTGTCCTCCTCCTCATCCTCCTCGCGCAGCATGAAGACTTGCACCTTTTGGCAGCGATGCCCCGGGGCGTATTTCTCATCGCAGTTGAAGCACAATCCCTTCTCCTTTCTGGCCTGTAGCTCAGGCCAGGTGAGTCGCGTCACTGTCGGTCGAGCCGCCGGTGCCTGCTCCCTTCTACCTGCCGCTGGGATGGGTGGGGCTCTTGGTGGAGCCCGATTCTTCTGTCGGTTGAAGCGCTCCTCCTGTATGCGCGCCAGACTGATGGCATGACTAAGACTGCGCGGCATGTACGCATGGACCTCATCCCTCAAATGATCCCGCAGGCCGGATATGAAGCAACTGAGGAGCGTCTTCTCCTCCCAATTGACCCGGTTTGCTAGCTTCTCAAAGTCCGCTCGGTACTCCATCACTGTACCCTTCTGACGAAGCTTCTGTAGCGTGGCCTCCACATCCTCGTATTCCAACGGCCCAAAACGTGCCACGAACCCTTCCACAAAGTTGGCCCATGTTGCGTATCCGTAGGCCCGTATGAACCACTGAGCCCACTGGTATGCGTCGTCTTCCAGATGGAAGGACGCCAACTGCACCCACTGGTCATCTGGAATCTCCTGATAAGTGAAAAACAGCTCAGCCTTTTGCACCCACTCCAACGCATCCCCGCCGCGGAATTTAGGGAAATTCATGCGAGTTCTCTTCGGAGGCATGTAGGGTCGTTGATGCATGTCGCCGTGTCTCCCGTTAAACTCCGGTCCCTGTGGTGGTCGGCCGTAATGGTCATGGAAGTTCGCTCCCCCTTGGCCGCCGCCCCATTGCTGTCCTCCGCCTTGAAATCCTTGTCGGGGAGGCTGTTCGTGCCATGTTTCGTCGTTGCCGAACCTCATCGGCCCTCCCACGTGCTGTGGCGTCGGTAGAAGGCCCATTCTTCCTCCGAAATTGGCGTTGACAGCCCCCGGTGGTCGCAAGGGCACTGCTGGAGCCTCGCGGGTCCGCCAGGGCTCTGCCGCGGCCCTCTCCTGGGTGGCGGAAGGACCGCCTGGTCCGCTTCCAGCCGGCACGCCCGGATGCGGCAGATGTTGGGCGGCCCAGGTCGGCGGGTGTCGGGGGAGATAGCTGCCCCCTGGGCGGCTGTAGTCGGCGCCCCCCGACGCCCCTGTCCAGCCCGCCTGGCTGGGCGGCGCTCCGGTCCAGGCGGGGGCCGATCCGATGCCCGCGGGCTCCGTGCGGCTCGGATCGGTCCCGATCCCGCCCTGGAACAGGTTTCCGGAGCCGGCTGCCCCTCCATTGGTTGCCGGTTGGCCATTTTGCGACGCCTCCGCCTCCGAATCGCTGCCCGGAACCGCTTTTCCCTTCAACGACTGCATCAACAGCGCCTTGATCTCCTCCATGCGTCCATCCATGCGTTCTTCCATGCTCTTTGTGGACGTGTTCAAGCGAGCTTCCATTGCCGTCACCGAATCCGCCAACCCTACGTAGTTCTCCTCTAGGGTTGCCAATCGTGACGCTTCCGCCTCCGAGCGAGTCACCATGGTCGCAGGAAAGTTGCTCTGATACCAAATGATACGATCTAGCAAGAAGTAGAGAGGAAAAAGGAGAAACTAGAGGGGAAGAAGAAGAGACTAGGGTTAGGGTTTGAGAGTAGAGGAGGAGAATACCTGATAGTTCATGAATGATCATCCCAAGCATCCCCGGGCTATAAATACCCGGGGAAAGTGGGGGCCGGCCGGCCCCCTCAAGTGGGGCTGAACCGGAGTGGTTCAGCCCCTATCCCGGCCGGTTTATTGTGTGGGGGCTGAACCGGATGGTTCAGCCCCGTTGTCTTGAGCGCGCTCCTTGATCCGTCGTGAGTACTTATGTCCCGAGAACCCAAGCGGGTGTGGGGGCATAACAGAACCTTAGGCACTCTTGAGGCGCACCTTTAATAACATAGGGTCCTGGAGCATCGAATAGCTTACAGAAGCAGAGGGGTTGCCGATTTTTTGGACACCCGCGATCGTGAGGTTGTTGGTGCGTCGTGATCGCTGATTGGAATGACATGTTTGTCGCAAGAGGGGAGCGAGCCTGCTGGAGGGGTCGATCGCATGAAGCGGCATCAGTCGTCATTGCAGAGACGTGCAGCGACGGGTCCCGATCGCTGAATGTTGCTGGAATCAAAAGAAGAAGGGAGAATTAAAATGACAGCGACTTCGACGGAAGAGGAGGATTGAGTAGCTCTGATACCACATTATTTTGTGTTCACCGGAGTGGTGGCCGGAGGCGAAGGGTAGAGCCGGAATCGTGGTTGCCTAGGCTAGAATTGCTCGATAGGAGAGAGCTACCAAAATCGAGGACACAATCAAAGCAAAATTACAAGACTCAATGTGTCCTTTAAATCGAGAATAACTTCTTTCATAAAATTACAAGACTCAATGTGTCCTTTAAATCGAGGACACAATGACATAAATGTAATTTATGACACATCAAAGCAAAACCTAATGAAACTTAAGACACGGGCTGTGACATAAAAAAGACAATACAACAAATTTACTAAGTACGCATGAAAATAATTAGGCACTTGCCCATAACATAGTGATAAACCACTAATAAAAGACAGCAATAAAGATAATTAGGCCAGCCACCTAAGGCTCTTAACATCTCATCCGGCCTTCAAATTGAGCTTGTCCTCAAGCTCGAACGAGCTTGGCCGAATCATCAGGCTCCTTTATTTCGCATCAAAACATCTCCTTGCAGTGTGTCGCGGTGGCGGGGGATATAGAGAGTGACATGCCTTCTTCGAGCTCCCGATGTTACGAATGATGGTGACGTCGTTGGCGGGTCGTAGCATGGATGGCGAATTGATCGAAGAGGAGACCGTAACATGAGCTTGAAATGATTGAAGCAATGGTGGAGAATCTTTCGCAAATGCCCGATGACTATTCATAATCATATCAATTTTTTGCGATGACCCGAAATGCAGGTCACCAATCTCGATGAAGTTGTGATGCTTTGGAAGATTGCAACAGTTGAAATTGAACGGGGTTGCAACAGTTGAAATTAAACTGAGGTTGCGGGACTTGCTTCGACGTTGTGTATCAAACGAAGACAGGGTTTTTAAGGCGGAATGGGTTATCGAGGAAGACGTTGCTGAAGATGATAGCGACGACAGAAGATGCTTCGACAATGGTTGTTGCGAAAGTGAGGAGGAATGTGGTACCGGGGGAAGGAAGACTGATACCAAGTTGTCATGAGCTTCTCTCGTAACAGCGGTGGCGTCACCAGAGGATGGCCTGAGGCAGGGATCCCGGGATAACTTAGGAAAATGATTCAGTGGAGCCGAAACCACGACTGCATAAGCCGGGTGTGCACGAGAGGAGAGAGCTACCACAATCTCATTAAGTGGTCGAGGAATATATAACTTCTTGCTTGCTTCCATTTCATACAATTCATGCTTTTAAATAGGCTTACAAGACACAAGACTTATCAATGATAACTCATAACTTCTAGCCCCCAATCACTAAATAAAGACAACACTAAAATACAAGACAACAATTATAAAGGACAACACAATAATAATGATAAAACACTAAAAAAATACAATAAAGATAACTAGGCCCGCAAACCCATAAAGATAACCAAGGCCCATAAAAACTGCCAGTTAGACCCTACTCAGGAGCTAAAGAGGAAAGCCATTCTTTCAAATAGGAGCAACCCAAAACAATATCTCCAAGGCATATACACACATTATTGAATTATAATTTAATATAGGCAAACATAAATTACATAATTTAATAATCACGTTCGAAATCCGATTCAAGACCACTGCCACCTCGTTGATTTATCATTACGGAGTCTTTATTTTGTTTAAATAATTTTTTTATTTATATTTAGGTGTAATCATGACTCAAAATTAACTTCGTATCTTATCATGTTTGACGAGATATTACATGTCACATCTGGTTCGACTGTTCCATATTTTATGTATTTATTTTGATGTCTACCATTATGGTCAGACGATCATGACCGACCACCATAATAATCGCCTGAATCTATAAAATAAACATATAGGGATTCATTTTCAGCAAACAAAAATTTTGAACAAATATCCAGAAAAATTTAGTCCTCTCCTATCATACGGAAGCCTAGGACACTTTGGCCACCACATTATATTAGAGTAACAATTGTATTAAAGTTAACATAATTGAGTATAGAAATTTGTGTTGTTTGGGTAACATGAATAACAACAACAACAACACTCAAGCATTTTTCCCACTATAGTGGGGTCAGCTATATGGATCCTTTGTTGCCATTGTGCCATATCATTTGTCATAATCTCACAATGCCTAAATACATCATGTCTTTAGTTATAATTTCATTCCAAGTCTTTATTATTCTACCCCTCCCTCGTCTAACATGCCTAATAACTAGACTCTCACAATGCCTAACAGGTGCCTCTAATGGTCTCCTTTGTACGTGTCCAAACAATCTTAGTCGAGCTTCTCGCATCGTCTTGGTGCTACTCCTTCCTGTCTTATCCCTGATACATTCATTCCTAATTTTATCAAGTCTCGTGTGTCCACGCATCCACCTAAGCATTCTCATCTCTACAACTCTCATTTTTTGCTCATGTACACAATTCACTGTCCAACACTCAGAACGATATAGCATCGCTGGTCTTGTTCTTTCAGTAATATAAAAAGTAGTATTTCAATGTAAATTATAGTTGGATATAGTTTTTGGCCTGCTAAATAGTGCTATAACCTGAAAGAAATGTTAGAGACTTGCAGTAATCATATCCTATGGATTAGGAAAATACTCTTTTTTCCTATTACATTTTAACTTTTTTAATTTCAACTTAAGGATCTTTAAACAATGAAAATCATGATCATGATTTACATTATAGAAGTCCTATCAAATAAATTCATGGATTTTAATGAAAGTTTACCTGTATAGTGGGGTTGGCTATATGGATCTTGTCACCATTGTGCCCTATCTTTTGTCATAATCTGACTAATGCCTAAGTACGTCATGTCTTTCCTTACAGTTTCATTACAAGTTTTTATTGGTCTACCCCTCCCTCGTTTAACATGCCTAGTGACTAGACTCTCACAACGCCTAACATGTGCCTCTAATGGTCTCCTTTGTACGTGTCCGAACTCATGTGTCCACACATTTTCTCTGCAAATGGTGCTACCCCTGTCTTATCTCTGATACTTTCATTCCTAATTTTATCCAATCTCATGTGTCCACACATCCACCTAAGCATTCTAATCTCCGCAACTCTCATTTTTTTGCTCATGTACACAATTCATTGCTCAACACTCAGAACCATAGAGCATCACAGGTTTAATTGCAGTATGGTAAAACTTGCCCTTAAGTTTTAGTGGTACTTTACGATCACATAAGATCCCTGACGCGCCTCTCCACTTCAACCAATCCGTTTGGATTCTATGTGTCACATCTTTATCAATACCTCCGTCTTTTTGAACTATCGATCCAAGATATTTAAAACACTCACTACGGGAAATATCTTGATCATCCAACTTAATAACGAAGTCATCTGCCCTTCTTGTACTGCTAAATTTAAGCTCCATATACTCCGTATTTGCCCTGCTCAACCTAAAACCCTTTTTTCCTAAAGTATCTCGCCAAGATTCAAGTTTTGCGTTTACACCCTCGCGCGTCTCATCAACCAAAACGGTATCTTCCGCAAACAATAAACACCAAGGTATTGCTTGTTGGATATGTCAAAAAAAAGTTTATTGATGGGCAGCCCGATGCACATGGTTTCCCCGCGCAGCTAGTGTTTGGGGAAGTGTCCCACTACAAGGGTGAAATGTAGGCAAACCTTACCCTGCATTTTTGCTAGAGACTACTTCTAGGACTCGAACCCGTGACCTCAAGGTCACACGACAACACCTCAAATGGTGTGCCAAAGCTCCCCTTCAAAAAAAAATTTATTTGCTGATGAAGGATAAAAAAAATGATACGGTTAAATACTGGATTAAAATGGTTTTGAAAAATAGGAAAAATGGTTTTTTTTCCAGTCTGGAATAAGAGCCTTATTCTCTACATAAGCATAGGAGCAGTAAATATCTCAATCAAGTTATGTCAAAAATTAAGGACCTGAGCATGGGTTGAGAGCAGGTGTCTGAAATTTGAACTGTGCGTTTTACTTGAACATAAACTTATTTTTTGAAAACATTTTCAAGGTGTCAGTGCTTGTCATTATAGATGCACTGGGGAAGTAAACCTCAAATCAGAATCAATAGTAACAAAATCGATTTTTTATGTTGTACCAGAAGGCATGTTTTAGGCTATGTTTGGGACTGCTTTGACATTTCAGTGGTGTTGTGCCCACGTTTGATTCTTCGGAAGCCGCATTTTCCCAAACTCAATTTTTGGGGTTCGGATGATTGCGACCTCTATTGTCTATCCACGCTTGGATGATTGGGGTGGTGTTTTGGCCCAAAATGCCATTTTTGGAAAATGTATTTCACAGCTTTAGCTACCCCAATGCGCTAGCTGCGTTTTTCACCACCGCTTCTCAACCGCACCATTTCCCATTTCATGTAGCGTTCAGGTAGCTGCGGTCGCAACCCCTGTTTTCCCAAACAATATTTTGGCCAGAACACGACCAGCATCATTCAAGGGTGGTCATGCGTTGGCGATCAGTCGATCACAAACACCCAAACCCCCAAAATGAATTTTGGGCTGAAAACACTACTCCCAAAGTTCCAAATGCAGGGTAATAAACCAACACTGCTTTTAATTCCACAGTTTCATTCGGTCAACGCACAATTGTCACAGATGTACTGAACAGAACCTTAATCTATAACTCTCTTCACTCATCTTGTTTAACCCTCTAGAGCAATGCAGGAGTGTTGCATCTGCCTCTCAGCATATGACGATGGGGTCGAGCTGCGTCAACTCCCCTGCGGCCATCATTTCCACTGCGCTTGCATTGACAAATGGCTTCACATCAACGCCACGTGCCCTCTCTGCAAGTATAACATCATAAAAAGCAGCAACTCCTCCAGGGACGAAGTATAGAAAGCCAAACGGTATTGCCTTTCTGTACGCCCTCCACCCTTATTCGTGTCTCTTCCATTGCGGCTTTTAACAGGGAGTTTACCTCATCTCACACATGAATTTCTTTTTTTTTTTTTGCAGTGAAGAAAATTTATCTGTTGTGTTTAATTAATATTGTTGTCTACATTTGGAGTCATGTAGATATATCACATCCTCTCCCCTGCTTAGAAAACAATACAAGTTATATATGGGTTTGTAGTCATTGGTGCGACATTATCTTCGGTGAGTATTTGCTTCGAAAACAGTACAAGTTATTTATGGGTTTGTCGTCATTGGTCAGACATTATCTTTGATGAGTATTTGTTTCTGAAATTGGATAGGAAGCTGCAAAAACTGTACTAATCACTGTATTCCTTTTCTGAAACCAACATCCCCTATGCTTAAGGGATTCCAACAGTTCTTTTACCTTGAGAGGGGGGGGGGGACACAATGCCTTTTTATTATCTCACTTTGATTGAGATGAATTCTTTAGATGACTTTTTTTAGTTGACTTCTTTCCCAAGCTCTCATATCTTGTTGATGTCGCTGATACGAGCCTCAGATTGGGAGTGGGCGTGCGGTCTTGAGAGAGAATTTTCGGAGAGGATTGTCTTGGCCCTTCTTCGACCTAGCCTTTCCAATGGTGGGAGGTACAACGGTAGCCGTGCTCGACCGAGAGAGGAGGGAAGAGGGAAGTCTTGCTCAATCCTAGCCCTACCCCCAGCCAAGATGATGAAGGAAGGATGCGATTCAAGGGAGAGAGAGAGAATTAGGGTTTAATCTTTAATAACCATCAAACCCACTCCACACCTATTTACTGAGAGGAAAGCTTTTGAAAAAGTACCAATTCTGCCCCTCAACTTGGCTACTTAATGTCTGAGAAAGATAAGTGTGCGAAAATAAGGAAAGAATAACAGTGCACGGTGAATAAAGATGCAATGTACTAGTAGATACACATCATTCTGGACGCGCGTCGTCACTCCCGTCGTAGACCCATAACAGTCACCTGTTAGGTCTGCCATTCTAGCTGGAAGATCGAAGAATGCTTGATAGTCAGCTTGAGTTTTGTGTTGAATTGTGTTGGATCAAAACATCTCTCGATCCGAATCATTTCTAGATAAAATTTGGCTAGTAGTTGGGTTTCAATTCATTTTTTAGACGGGTCTAGGCTCGAGATCAAATAGAAATATTACAAATAATTTTTAAAAACTGTTTTGTATGACTAAATAAAGAACATATAATTTTGAATCTTTCGCAATGGCGACAAAAGATACATAAAAGCTCAAGTGTTGTTGTTGCTATCTCAACTCTTCGTCTGCCTCTTATCTTCATATGTTTTTTGTCAAAGTTGTTCAGCCAAGAGATACTGCAGTGTTTGTTAATTGCTGTTGAATTTGAGTATACAAAGGTTTGCTTCACAATTCCTGATCCTCTTCAGATTTCGTTGTATTATTGTGGCATATACCGTTTGTTTGTGGCATATATCAGTATGCACGCGCATGCAATTTTGAGCTAGCTCGAAATAGTTTCGGGATGACTTGAGTTCGAGCAAGTTTGAGCCTGCTACACATCATCTCCAACTTGAAATCATCTTAAAACCCACCATTTGTGATCATCATTTGACTTCAAATGAGTTAGGCTCCGTTTGGGGGTTCTTATTTTCACCCGTCAAACGGTTACGACCACATGAAACAGACCATAATTAATGCCCGTTTCATGTAGTCGTAACTGTTTGACCGATGATAATAAGTGTTTCCAAACGAAGTCTTAGGCTCCGTTTGGGGGGACTTATTTTCACCGGTCAAGCGGTCATGACCGCATGAACCGGACTTAATTAAGTCCCGGTTCATGCGGTCATGACCGCTTGACCGGTGAAAATAAGTCCCCCCAAACTGGAGCTTAATCTATATGCTTTTTAAGAACCAAAAGGTCCAAAATCAACTAAAAAATTAGGGATTGATCTAGGGTTTGTTTGGCCCAACATTTTTGCTTGGATAAGTTCGGATAAAAATGCCGCCATCATATGACCGCAAATATGAAAAAAAAAAGAACAAACTTGAACGATAATTGATGAAGTGAGGTTGAGCATTCACGAACGATAGTTCATTGCCTCCACATTCACAAATGACAGTCTCATAGGGACGATATTTACAATTTTCGTGTTGAACACTTTTCTTAAAAATGTATGTACAAAGTGTATTTTCAAAAGACGCGAAACCTGAACGTATTTACCCAAATACGCATTGTACATGCATTTTTAGAAAAAGTATTCAACACGAAAGATCTACGAGATCTACAACTTTTGTGTTGAACACTTTTCCTAAAAAAACATGTACAAGACGTATTTTCAAAATGCACAAAAAATAATGAAAAAAATGTGGTATGAATAGCCAAAAATGCGGTGTGGATAGCAGCGTCCAATATATATATACATATATATATATATATATACATATATATATATATATATACATATATATATATATATATATACATATATATATATATATATATACATATATATATATATATAACATTACATAAAGAAATATGAATGACTTTTAAAAGTTTTGCATTAAAAAACTATCAAATCAATATTAGCCTTTGGATCATTTTATACAGACCTGCAAATAACCAATTCTTAAAAAAAGCTTCGTCCCAAACAGCAGAAAATCTCGATGCCCCCCCTGAGCTCCGCCCAAACTCACCTTTCTTCCACGCCTCCGCCGACGGAGCCGCCGGATGGCTGACCGGTGCCCACCGGCGGGTTTGCGGGTCCCCGGCGAACTCGTCGGGGGTTGTCCGGCGGCGAGCGGGCAGGACCACCGCCAGATAACCCCCGGCGGCGAACACGCCGGTGGGCACCGGTCAGCTCGTCGGCGGCTCCGCTGGCGCCTGCGTGCAGAACCTGTAAAGGCGGGCGGTGGATCGGGAAAGGGCTAGTTTTTTTATATTTTTTATTTTCATTATTATAAAAAATAATAATAAATATATTATGGATCATAAATTTTTTAAAAATAATTTTGAAAATTAATAATTAAAAAAGTGTTTAATTAAAACAATATTTAACAAAAACAAATAAATATAATATTTAAAATTTTAAAACAAAAAAAAATATAATATTTTAAATATAAAAAATTTAAAAAATTACATGATTAAAAAATGTCGGCGGAGGACGGAGCAGTCCGTCGCTGGCCGGGTAGTGTCGCAAAAATGTTTGGGGCGGGCTTCGCCCGCCGGCGGGAGCGGGCGGGCGAAGCACACTGCCAATTGGTAGGTACTGTCGCGCTTGGTCGTAGGGTGGGTATGTCTCCTCGTCTACACATCCAAACCAACCGTATAGGTATGATCCATCGCCATAAACCGGTACTATCGCGCGGGGCACGAGGGCCGGAGGCGCGTGTCTGTCACTCGTGAGTGTGTGTGCGCGCGCGCGCGTGTGTCTATATATATATAAGCTCAAGCTTTTTAAGCCTAAAAAAGCTTGAGTCGGTTCTCCCATAATATATTTAGGAATTAGGCAAATAATATATGCATTTTATATCTACAACTTTCATGTTGAAGAGCTTTTCAAACTCTACACGGTTTAGCCGAAATCTGACTCGAAATGTTGTTGGCTCGAATTTTGAAATTTATTATTATAATCATTTCGAGTCAGCAACCTTTCGGACGAGAATCCGGTCAAACCGTGCAAATTTTAAAAAAATGTTCAACATAAAAGTTGTAGATCTCGTTTTTGGCTATAAAATACATATATTATTTACCTAAATCGGACATGTATTGTGAGAGAACCAGCTCAATTTTTTTAGCCTTAAAAAAACTTGAGCTTATATATGTTATTTTGTATATATATATATCATCTTCGAAGGGGCTTCGCTCGTTGTCGATGCGGTGCTACGGACTTCGTCCACAATCAAGCAGGGGCAAAGCCCTCCCCCGACGGGCCTCGCCCGCCCCCGACGGCTATGCTCGTGCTCGATGCTCTCGGAAAGCCTTCGGCCGCATCCAGGCAGGTTTCGCCTGACTCCGCACGGGCTTTGTTCGTGCTCGATGCGTCTGCGGGCTGCGCTCGCATCATATATATATGAGTACTCAAAATGATCTTAAAATATATATAAATTAAGATTATAGTTTTTATTTTGTAAAAAAAATGTACCTTGAACTTTAAAAAAATATTGTTTTCCCTCTCTCCCCTTATTCCTCTCCCTCCCACCCTCTCTTTCTTAAGTCATTTCCACATATTTCTCTCCTCTTTCTCTTCTCTCTCTTCCTCCTCTTTCCTACTATTTCAAGAGATTATATTAATTTTTGAGAAGATCCAATCGTTTAAATTGAATGGATTGTGTGATTTCAAATATCTATATTTAAGATAAGATATAAGATAAGACAAGATATATATGATATATAAGATAAAGATATATATATATATATATATATATATATATATATATATATATATATATATATATTTATATATCTTTATTATATAAGGGAAGAGCTCAAATCTCATGGTGTAACATTTTATTCCCAAAATACCGTCATGAAATAAACTGCTTGATTTTTCAACTTTGTTTTTTTGTCTTTTGGACATAACTATTTTGATTTGAACACATTTTTGAACTATTCAGCAAATTTATTTATCTTTATACTTTTCTGCCTCCGGCCAATGTCTCCGCTCCCGATCAATGTCTTCGCCCCCGATCAATGTCTTCCCCACGACCAATGTCGCCCTCACGACTAATGTCGCCCCCACGACCAATGTCGCCCCAGACCAATGTCGCCCTCACGAAAAATGTCGCCCCCACGACAAATGTTGTCCGCACGGGGTCCCCCGTGCACGACTGCTTGTATTTATATACATATTTGCCTTTCCTCCTATGAAAAAAAAGAACGATTTCGGGGTAATGATAAAACCGTATTGGGCCGGCATGCGGGCCTTCTAGACTCACATATTTCGATGTCACGTGCCTAAGAAATTCCTATCACGCGCGCTCATCGCGCGCAATCAGACTTGCTCTCACATACCCGATGCGGCCGCGGACAGTAGACCACCCACGGCCAGCGATTCTCCGCATCCTGCGCCGCCGGAGATAAATCCGACCCCAGATCTGACACCTCACGCTGCGCCTCCAGCGCCTGCTTCTCGCCGCCGTCCTCCGGCCGCGGCCTCTTCTCCCCAATCGACACGCCGAACAGCATAGGACTCTGCCATGAACATCCTTCTTCCACCTTCACCTCCATAGTCCCGGCCGGTATCAGATCAACCATTTCAGGCGGCAGATCACCTGACTCCATTTCCTCAATCCCGCCGCTGCCCTCCACTTGCTGATCGGAGGCGTACTTCGACACGAGGATGAAGATGCTGTTACAGAGGCTCTTCATCCGTGCCAGTTCGTCCGACAACGTCCGGTTTTCCTTTCTCAGCCGCTCATTTTCCTCGAACAACTCCGCCGAGCTCCCAATCAGCGGCGGCGCAACCGACGCCGACGGTGTGGAGTTCGAGGATAATACTTGCTCCTCGCCGGAGTTCGATGGAGATCTCGGGCGATTCGCCGCTGAGATAACCGGAGGTGCGGATATTACCGGCGGGGCATTCTTACGGCGCTGGATGTCGCAGAGAAGCCTCTTCTCCCCACGCCTGAATCCGTCGTTGGAAAACTCCCATCTATCCGGCACGATCTTTCTAAATCCCTAAAAAACATCGGAGAATAAATCGAGATTAGGAGGGATTAGATAGGAAATTCGATTGGACCCGAGTCGGGAGATTAATTTGGCAACTGACATAGGTATTGAGCTGGCGGACGAAGCTGGAGAAGTTGTTGTGCTTGAAGTATTTGGGGAGGATATCGCGAGCGAATTCGTTGGGGCGCCACACGACGAAGGTGGATCCGTCGTCGCCCCAGGAGATCAGATCGTCGACCGTCGGATCATCGACGAGCTGGAAGGTCTTCGTCAGGAAGGGCGTCGGCAGCGCTCTCTGTCCCTCGGACGCAACCGCCGCCTCCTTGTCCAGAGAGTTTCCGGTTAGCAACTCCGGCGAAGCCCCTGTCTTCTTCGCCGGAGCCGGGGACGTCTCCATCGGCTTAGAGATCGCTTGGCGGAAGATGAGAGATGTTAAAGTTTCTAGAACTCTCTAGGCGGAAAGTCGGAAACGATTCTAAGAATGGAAGGCAATTATGAGCTCTAGAGAAAAGGAAACGGGCCGGGGCTTCCTGCCTTAATTTTTATTTTTTCGTAATCAAAATCCGATATATTAATTAAGAAATTTTAATATTTAGTTTTTTATCTCAACAAGGTCAAAATTCATGGCCGAGCTCCTCCTCCTACTTCTGCCAAATAAATGTGAAAAAGGAGGAATAAATTAGGGGTATTTATATGGGCAGATTAATTTAGGCTATTGACAAACCAATTAATCAAAAAACTACTTGTTTTTTCTCCTCCTCGTAATTGTATCGACTATTGGCAGCCCGTCTTTCCCGTGATGGAAAGCCCTAGTCCTGCTTGCCTTCATGTGATCCGTAAACCCTCGCTGCCGCCCCTTCCTACGCCCAGACCTCCATCGATCCTCGTCGCCGCCTTTCCTCCCCTTTATAACTTTCTCGCTCCTCGTCGCCGTCGTGTTAGCCGCTTTCGGAGCCGAAATCTGCAGGCGGCGACGGAAGGAGCATAGAAGAAGAGAAGCAGACTTCTTCTATCGCGATCTGTGAACTTCTACAAGGGGAGAGTCAATTATGTACGACCGCCCTGTCATGAATCAAATATTTGTGGAATTTATTTTTAATATTAAACAAAATTCCATTTTTATAAAAACAAAATAGAATTCAGTTTGGAAGGATTGTTAAGTGCACTACAATTTTGACTAGGTGCACTACAATTTTATGTAAATTGAGGTTTTATTTCATTCCCATAAAAACACTAGGTGCACTACAATTTGAGTGCACAGCAGTACCCTCCAGTCCGCGATTTTGATTCTAGGGTTTCCTCAACTGTGACTCTCCCGCCGTCTCTTCGTCGTCGACGATCCGCCCTTTGTGGACTCTCCCGCCGCCTCTCCAGCCCGTGAAGACCTTCGTGGACTCTCCCGCAACCTCTTTCGTCAGCGTCAATCCGCCATTCGTGATCTCTCCCGCCCGCAAGGACAGCCCCGCCTCTCCCGCTACCTCATCTGCAACTCTCCCACCACCTCATCTGCGACTCTCCCGGTCACCTCATTTCAATTATAGGTTTTCTGAAATTACCTTCTTTGATTAGAAAAAACACTATTTATGAACAAAGCATTTCAGCAGTGGTTGGACCTAATGACAGTGGGAGGAGTAATGTCATTAATGCTATGCTCTTTGTTTTTGGCAAGCGGGTAAAACAGGTAAAGTTCTGTTCCATGTCAGCATTTCTGAATTCATCATCATGTGAGAAACTATGCTCCTCCATTTTTGTCCAATTATTCTTCCACTGAGAAATATTAGTGTAGTGGATTCTTTTTGCGCTAGTAATTTTTGCTCAATGGAATGCATATATGCATGTTATGCTGGTTTCAGATTTAAGTTACTTATCTGCATTCATTGGATTCATTGATATATCAAGTTAATCTTGTTAGTTTACTAATAACAAAAATGCGGTGTCCCTAATAATTTTGTGTGCACCTATCATAGTGTGGTGCTCTTAACAAAAAAATACACCTAGCCAAAATTACAGTGCACTTAACAATCCCCTATTTAAATTTGAAACTCAATTCTTGCCTAAAATAGCTCGATTTTAGGCAACTTAAAAGGATTGGATTTGGATTGTTCCGGACTAACTCAATGCCCCGATCGGGCCGGATTTGTTCGAACCGTCTTAGCTCATGAGGCGGTTGAGCGCACACACAGTCAATGAAAGTAGAAAGTTGACACAAGATGTGATGACGTGAAAAAACCCCTTAAATGGGTAAAAAAACAAGTGACCGGGTCTCTGCCGATCAAATTCCACTAGATTCCGGTGATTACAGTGTGTTTCCGGTGATTACAGTGTGTTGGAGAATCGGGGCGACAGATCGCTCCCGTTACAACTTGGGGGAGAGAGAGACTACGGCCCCCAACGGGCAACAGACTGCGCCGCGGGAGTAACTTGGGTGTTGAAATGCGTGGGATGACCCTGGGGCTCTGGCGCATGCGGTCGCGCACACTTGCTAGCGACGGTTGCCTTCTTCCTTTGGCTTTCTTTGGAGACTTGGGCGTTTTCCTGCTGGTGGTATGTTGGTGGTGCGCTGGTGGCCGCAGGTGGCCGCCGGTGGTTCACGGCGACATGAGGCCGACTCGAGGGAGGAGGCAGGCGAGCTCTCTCCTGAGGAAGAAGAAGGCAATCCGGAGAAGGGAAAAGGGTCCAGAATGAAGAGGACATGGGGTCCCTTTTATAGCCTCCGGGGGAGGATCATGGCGGGCCCCACCACTCAAGTAGTGGGTTAGTGGGTGGTTACGCTCTTGATCGGACGGCGAGGAGAGCCTCCACTCGAACGTATGGTGGGGAGGTCGTCCACGGCGACGGGCCGCCACGGCGGCGGGCGGCGGGCGGCGGGCGGTCGGCGGCCGGCGGCGACGGCCGGCGGCGGTGGTCGGTGGCGGGCGCCCGGCGGGTGGCGGCGACAAGCGGCGGCGGGCGGTCGGCGGCAGTTTCCCCCTAAAGGGGGTGGTTTTGGAGAGAGAGAGTGGGCCCCACCCATGGCATTGCGCTCTTGTTGGCCGCTTAGGCTTGAATTGCAAGTCCTACAGTGGTCTCAAACCATCCCATGGCATGCCCGAAAGAAGCTACCTATGATACGCCCCTCAAGGACGCAATTACAAAATGAGGGAGGCACATATAACCCTAGCATCTCAAGAGGAGTCGCCTCTCTCTAGCACTCTCATTGTCCCCTCCTCTATTAGAGAGGGGAGCACAATTAACCTCACACAAACCTTTACTTTTCTCGACGAATCTTATTCGTCCTGATGTTCATTGATGGTCGGATCCTACGACAAAATCACTTATAATATCAAACCGCATATGACGTCAAACCAACGTCCGCCGCATCACATAAAACAAACTAAACCTAATACTTGCAGCTTGCAATCAATTACTTATAAGCATTTTATCAAACACCTTGAATGTAAAAGGCAGTAAAGTAAACATTTGAGAAAATTTCATTTATTCATTTCATAATTTCACCGGTGAAAGAAAGCAACAGAAAATAAACTGATTGAAGGAATGGAGGAAAGCTCATTGATTTCACATAGCAGAAACAAATACAGGAATCTTTGAGTACGATTACAGAGCACTCAAAACTTAAGGAAAAGAAAGAACAAAGCACGGCTTGCTCTGCTTCGGATTGAAGAAAAATGCCAGCGAGAGAGGAATGCTTACCAGAATAAAGAACAAAATTACAGAGAGTTGGAGTCGGAGAGAGCGAGAGAGGAATGCTTACCAAAATAAAGCCGAAACGTGCAGGTGACGTTGAAATTGGGGGGAAGGCGTTTTAGAATTAGATTTTTGAGAAACTCCTTCAAGAAGATGATGTCGATGAAGAGGGCACTGTGGCAGAGATGCTGCAATTGGAGGAGCGGAGGACTGTGGCAGTGGAGAGGACGGAGGTGGTGAGGAGGATGAAGATATCCGAGTGATGTTTGTAGAGATTGTTTCGCGCCCGTCCACGGTCAAGGAGGAGATTATGGTAGAAGCGAGCGAATGTGTGTAATCACCAAACACTGCTTTTTTCGCGATTTTCATGCCCTGGGGCGCGTGCCACGTGAAAAATATTTTGTGGGTTACTCTCACCTAGAAGTAGATGCAATTTTAAATACTGATCGTTAATCTGATATCCTACGGCTCATACGACATTAAATACTGACTGTTGATCAGTATTTCGACCAATCATGTTATTTCTACAGGAAATCAACGGTGAGTATTTAATACTGCACCTATTTTTAGACAAGAGCTCCTTCTACATGAGTCCGCCCATGGCCCCGAGCTGTACCAAATAATTAGGAGACTGTTATGGGCAAATTAATTTTGGATAGGTGCAAACCAATTTTACGGGCAAATCAAAAATTTATATGTGCAAACAAAAATGTTACCTGCAAATCAATATAAATTTTTTTAAAAAAAATCTTTAGCAAAATATGAAAAAATAATTTAACAATAATATTATAAAATTTAATGTATGACAAAAATTTCAAATTCATCATAAAAATTTTCTTTTAACAATAAGTGCGGCTTTTAGAATTTTTTTTTCTTCACTAGAGAAATACGAAAGCAAATGATGAAAATGAGAAATATGAAAAGAAAGGTTTAAATTTACGGCTTGTTTCAGATCAAAGAAAGTAAAGATGAGCTAGAATGTCCGAAATAAATAAATATGGAGCTCCCGCAGTGGTCAGAAACAAGGATGTGGTAGGTGTTATCACCTATGGCTTGCGGTGGGCATTGGCGGCGACAACGGTGGCGGCGGCTGCGAAGAGAGAGTCGTCGGTGGTGGTGGCGGTGTCGTCGCGTACGGCTCACTCCTGTCAACGTGATGGGAAAATAGTTTGCCCCTGTTAATTTTACTGTAATATTTAAAATAATTATTTAAAAAATTCTATTTTAGATGTTGATTTGCAACTATTGAAAATAGATTTCAAAACAAAATTTGACCCGTCGATCAGCTGCTTCGTGGGCCCCACCCAGGGTGGGGTTGGACGGGAAAGACGTGCGGGCAGAGATGACGTGGCGGGAATGTCTTATTAATAATAATAATAATTCTAAAAAATGTGGGGGGCTTTTTCCCATCTTCTGCGGCTCCGCTCCAGGTTGGAAGTTCGTTAGCTTCTAGAAGATTTCCGGAGGTGACGTTCCAATTATCGATTGCCGTTCGGTGTTTGGACTTCTGCTTTTCACTTTTTTTGGTCTTTTCCACGAACTTTTTTTTATTAATAGATAATCTTCTTTATTATTTTTTTTTAATAATTTATGGTGATGATATTAACAGATATTTTTGAGTGTCAAGGGCAGATAAATTTTTATCCTCCACTACCCGCTTCCAGAGAAAGGAGGGTGGATAGCGCAGGAGTCGTCCGATGGTCTTTAAAAAACGTGTTCTGTTTGTTTTCTTTTGATTTTTTTATTATTGTAAATCACAAATGTTAGATTTAAGGCTGAACGGCTTGAATCTCACTCGCTCTCAGAGGGGGGAATGCTACCCATACAGAACAATTACTACGAGAACAGACCGACTTTCGGGCTTAATTGTAGTCAATAAATTTCTAGCTCAAATGGTTATTGGCAACCACAAAAAAAACAAAACTTCAGCTCTATTTGTTTGGGCGTTTCGCAACATTGTTTTGGGCAAACGCCGCCGGAAGGAGGGTAAACAAATGAACCACCGGCATCGTTTGCTCCGTTTCCACCCGCCCGCCCTGAGAAACGCCCCAAAAAGCTCCGTTTGGGTAGCCACCTCCCCCCTCCGGTTCGAACTCTCCGTTTCCACCCGCCAAATCGACTTGCCACCGCTAAAACAAATGAAGCCTTTTTTTCCCATTGCGATCTCCTCCCTAGAAGTTGCTTCTATCGCCCTTCCCTGGCTGCAAGGTTTTTTTTGAAGAGTAAGGCTTCATTTGGGGGGACTTATTTTCACCAATCAAACGGTTATGACCGCATGAATCGAAACGTAATTAAGTTATAGTTTATGCGGCCGTAATTACTTAACCGGTGAAATAAATCCCCCCAAACTGAGCCTAAGCCACAGTTTGTGTCACCGTAGAATCGTCATCTAAAGCCAAAAATAGTATGAATGAAACTTTAGATCTTACATGAAGGTAAAGCACAACCCTGGGCTCTCCTCGTCGACGATGCTTAGTATCGGTTTGCTCCTTCACGGAGATAGGGGTTCGGCAGGATCTGGACGGAGGAGCTGCAGGTGGCCGAAACAATGTTGGTCGGAGCAACAGTCATGGACCAAACTGCTTGGAGGAAGATGAGTTCAGGTAGGCCGGAGCTGGAGTACATGGCTGGATAGGATAAATAAAAGACTGATTTTTTAAATTTTAATAGGCTCCACTACCAAAAATTAAACTGTCTATAACACCTCTCGCAATTTTTTGCTATTCTTAGCCTCCGTTTGGGAGGACTTATTTTCACCGGTCAAGCGGTTTCGACCGCATGAACCGGATCTTAATTAAGGTCCGGTTCATGCGGTCGTAACCGCTTGACCGGTGAAAATAAGTCTCCCCAAACGGAGCCTTAGTCTCTTAATATTCACAAATTCCTAAATTATATGTATAGCCCAACAATTCCACAATCTCCATTATCAACCTAACCAAATTCTCCATGGAAGGTAAATCAGCCTCCTCTTCAACCTAGCATCACACTTAACAGGATCATCAACTACGACCTCCGAACTCCACCTCACAAGAGCTAAAAACTGATCGGCCATCCAATCATACCCCCTAAACTTAGGGCTGGTTTGGTGCGGGGGCAGATTTCGCCGCACCGCTGGACCGCTACTGTGAAAATTGCAGTGCAAACGAAATCCACGGAGTTCCTGCGGCTGGGCGGAGCAAAACCGCCCGACCACGGCCCCGCCAAACAGGCAATCTCCGCGACAGGGCGATTTTGTCCGCACGACCGGCGCGGAACCGCCCCGTCAAGTGAAACCTTAATCTTTCGGTGCTTTGACGGTATCTACCATCCCGCTTAGACCTTCAAGATCAACTAGTTCCTTTCTTGTCATAACATTCTAGATGAATAAAGCATCTACATCACCTCATTCCCCAAGTCTCTCGAGATGGACTTTGCTTCCTCGCACCTAAGTTTAACCACCAATAAGCTCCTCCCAAGCCATCATGAATTTCTTCGACCGCTAACAAAGCACTTCAAAATATTAGCCAACGACGCAACGATATTGATTTGTGGACTTCACTTGAAAGTGTCTCCCTTACCATCCAATTCTAGCTAGTTTTTGCCCTTTTCCAAAAGCATGAGCCGGGGCAACAAACCACCAACGCGTTGAACGCGGTAGCTATTAAGCGAAGGACTAGCTTCTTCCAATCTCCCTTCTCGCTACTCCACAAAAAAAGGATAGCCCGTGCCATTTTCCCCCTAGACATTTCAGACACAAATGACGATACTATCAAGGGCCAATTTCACATTCCGCACGCAGTCAAGTTTTAACTCAATGGCACCGCCTGCTTCACAAAATACGGCCTTTGCTTCTACTCCCATCAAATCCACACATCCGCGAGGAGACCTCTCCACATTTGCATTCCCTTTCCTACCTTCAAAACAGAAATACCCCTAGTTTATAGGGGGTAAATTATTCTACATTTAAGTATACTATTAATTTCTCAAATTTCTCCTGAGTTATAGCATAATTATAGGCTTCTGTAAGTTTACATTTCATAGCATGCATGGACATCAGGACCAGGGCATATTTTTGTGCATGCATGTTATAAAATGTGCATTTACAGGGAAGGCTTTTGTAATTTAGGATCTATTTGGGGCTAATGTGCCTAAGAAAAGGATAGAAAGAGAGCTGGAAATGTCTTTGAAAGCATGTACACATAGTCAAAGCACCATAATATTAATAATAATAAAGAGGGAGAAAGTCAAATATTGCTTTGAAGACATCGTAGTCAAAATTCAAAAAAAAAACCCATTAAAATTTGAAATTGTTTTACACGAAAAAAAAAGTGAATTGATTCTCTCGGCCTTCCCAAAGTCAAAGGTTGTAAGCAGCTTACGCCAACCATGACTTTGTTTTAAACACAAAACAACAAACAGAAGTTCAACAATGCTTTTTAATACACAGCCGAAGCCCAGCAAACTACAATTAAACAATGATTTCGTGTTCACACAACACCTCCAATAATGCTTTTAATACAATTTCATGAAATTCAACACCTCAATATAAACTATATATATATATATATATATATATATATATATATATATATATACGAATAATTATCAAAACTTCTCCTAAGAAGTAATATAATTATAGGTTGCACCTATCTTATTTTTGAAATTACAAAAACATCCCCTGGAGATTAAATTTCATAATATCCATGAACAAAAATACGAGCATAGAAAGGTGGCCGCATAGAAAGGTGGTGTTTGCTTTTGTGGGTCGAGCATGGTGAGTTCAGATGTTGGAGAAGGACTGGAAGATCTTGAATGATCTAAAATATGCTTTCGGGGAGGCAAGCGTGATCCTAGGAAAAGGGATGGTGCGGAGCAATTCTGTAATTCCAACTGAAGTTGTTAGCTTCATTTGGTCTATTCTTACGTTTACTATACTGCCCTCATAATCCAATCAGTCATTAGGGGATTGACAAAATCTACACTACTGCTGTGGAAAGCTATAAGGGGGTCGTTCCAGTTCCAGTTTCACGAGAAGCATGCTTTTGCAGGAGAACGTTCTTTCTACTAAGCTGGTGAGAACTGTTGAGGAGCGTGAAGAAGCTTTCACAAAGAACTTATGCAAGGCCCGTCTCTTTGACAGAGAAACCAGTTGGCCCACTGATGATTTTGATTTTGACGAGGTATTGGAGGAGATTGAAAAATCAAGAATGAAACCAAGGATGCCTATAAGGAGTCGAAAAGGTTCTTTCTACTAAGCTGGTGAGAGGAGCATGAAGAAGCTTTCATGAGGAACTTCTGCAAGGCATGTGCCCCGTGGAGAGGCAATGATTCTATTATAGGCAATCAGTACTAGAATATTATCTTATTTTTATTTTTGTTGTGTCAGTTGTCTTTATTTAGCTTTTTTCCGCCGACCTATTGCTGATGTTTTCAAGACAGGCGTATACATAGGCGTGAGAATGTCCTTGACAGACAAACTGAACCAGCTTGACCGTAATTGTTAGCCTTGAAAAGCAGGGCTGTATTCTCCGTGTCATGCCTACGTGGCCGGGACTTTGACACCAAAGAGGCTCTGTCCTTCAGATTTTCACGCTCTCCAAGCATTGTATGAGAGAAGCATGACTCTACCAGTGGCTGAGGAAATGTGCTTCCTCAAGTGACATACAGGAGAGGGAAATTGATGCAGTGGTAGGTCAACTAAAAAGGGGTTTCTAAATGCAAATCTAATTGCGATGATGTGAGTGGAAGTGCACAAGTAGTCCGTAACAGAATAGCAACGAGTAATTAATTATTTTAAATGAAACAGCATAGCACATGCAGTTGTAATTAATTGCTGAAGGAGAACAAAATATCGGATTTCACAAGCGATAGAGGCGCTAATAAATTCAGGCGAATGCCGAATACATCCTGCAAATTTAACGACGAACGACTACTAGCACAATAAGAAAAGAATCCACACAGTACAAGATTTAGCAAAATAAACAACATTAATAGGACAAGAACTTTATACCATGGGTTGCATACGTAGGCGGCGGCGACAATGATGGAGGAGGGAAGCCGACGTTGCTGGACGGTTGCGACTGTTTGAGGTGGGGTCGAGGTTGGTCGCTTTGGAGTGGTTCCACGACGGGGAGACAAGGGAAGAGGGGGTTTAAAGGTTTGACTGGGTTGTGGGCTGCAGGTTCGGACAGGGAAGGGTTGAATGGTTATAATGGAGTTCATGATGGGGAGGAAGGGGTAAAATTGTTGGGCTGAAAGCAGGAGTGGGAGTTAGGATGGTTGTGACTTTAAATAGGAGGGATTGCGGGATGACCGGAAGGAAGGAAGAGAGGATAAAAGGTGGAGGAGGTGGGGTTATGTTTCAGGCGGAGGTGAAGGTCGACGGGGTGTCGGTTCGGGTAAGGGGAGGATGTCGTGGGTTGCCGGTTTGAACAGGGGAAATGTCGACGGGGTGTGTTGCAAGGGCTGCGGACGGGTAAGGAGGAAGGAAGGAGAGGGGAGGAAGGAGAGCACCTGTCGGCGTCGCACCAGGCTCGGGAACGTTGATGGCTCCTGGTGTCGCACCAGGAGAGAAGACCGAGCAGTTCCGGAAAACTCCAAACCTTCGATGCTTCTTCCCCCAAACCGCCGGGTATAAATACCCTAAAATGAGAACCGCCGCCTATAATGAACCGTTGCTAGTATAACTCAAATAAAACCACCCCGATCGGATGGCTAGGATTGTCTGGGCCGATCGGGGGTTAAATACATGTCAGAATAAAAAAACATAAAATACGAAAATGACTAGAAATGATAATCCGGACGCGACCACGGGCTCCAGTCGCCCGTCCGGACAGCGGATCACCGCCTCCTGCGAGAATATACGCGCGTCGGTCGTGGCGCGCCGAGAAATGTTGTTCCTGAAGCGTCTATGAAAGAAATGTGGTCCAATCAGCAGAGGAAATCATGCTTCCCGAAGTTTTGATCTGGAGAACCGTTGTTCTGTTGACAGGGGGAAACATGGTTGCTGAAGTGCCATACAGGTGAAACGTGGTTCTCCTTCTAGTAGAGTGAAACGTGGTTCTCCTAGTAGAGTGAAACGTGGTTCTCCTAGTAGAGTGAAAAGTGGTTCTCCTTCTAGTAGAGTGAAAAGTGGTTCTCCTTCTAGTAGAGTGAAAAGTGGTTCACCTTCTAGTAGAGTGAAATGTGGTTCTCCTTCTAGTAGAGTGAAAAGTGGTTCACCTTCTAGTATAGTGAAAAGTGGTTCACAAGGTACCGCATATGAGGAATACCATTCTCCAATTAGGAAAGAGAAATCTGGTCCTCAAAGTGCCTTACAAAAGCAATGTGATCCTCAAGTTAGCAAAGGGAAATGTGGTTCCCGGACACGATTATCAGGATCGCGATCCGGATGATAGGATTTTAAGATCCTATGATCCATATTTTTGTACATCGATCCAAATTTTACCTAGGATCTAAATTAACATATCTGTGAGTGAGATCACGATCCAGATCTTAGGATCGCGATCCCGACCCGATTCAACGGGTCCAGGTAAAGGGAACTAAAAACATGTTCAACTCTATCCTGACACATTCAACTGATCTAACGTCCATACTGATACGACCCCGCCTGGCGCTGGGCTGCTCGCAGGGCCATCTAACCCATGATCCATAGCCAGCCGCTCGAACTCCGTGCGATATTCCGTCACGGTCCCCTTCTGTCGGAGTTTCTGCAAGGTGGCCTCCACGTCCTCGTATTCCAAGGGGCCGAAACGGGCTGTGAATCCCTCTATGAAGTGCGCCCACGGCGCGTACCCATAGCTTCGCACGAACCATTGTGCCCACTGGTATGCGTCGCCCTCCAAGTGAAACGACGTCAACTGCACCCATTGCTCATTGGGGATTTCTTGGTATGTGAAGAACAACTCGGCCTTCTGTACCCATTCCAGCGCGTCACTACCTCGGAATGTCGAAAGTTCATCCTCGTACGTTTTGGTTGCATAACAGCCCGCTGGTTCGCTCCTCCATTCCTGCCATATCCTGGCTCTAGCCCTGCTGGCCTGAGTTGTTCGGCCACTGGATTCGGCCTACCATAGTAGTCGTGATAATGTTCCCCTCCGTATCCCCCTCCCATAAGAGGGCCCTCCTCGTCGTCAAAAACGTGTCTGGGAGGATATCCCCGCCATTGTTCGCCTTGCCCCATCCTCGCTGGAGTCCCTAGTACCGGTGGTCTGGGGAGAATCCCATTTCCCGCGCCATTCGGCCCTCCCATGTGCAGCGGCGGCCTCCAAATAGGCTCCTGAGGTCCAAAAGGGCGGCCGGCAGCCACTCCGGCGACTCCACCGCCGGCGGCCACCCCTCCCGGGCCGATCCACCCCCCGGTGACCTGCTGGTGGAGGTTCGGTCCGGATCCGACCCACGGTCTGGCGGCAGGAGCGCCCGCGCCTGGGCTGCGCGGAATCGGCGTCGTCGGCCTCGTAGGGCTCGGTTGTGCCGACGGCCCTGCGTGGCCGGCAGTCCAGCCTGGTTCCGGGTTGGGGCCACTGTAGGGCATCAGTCCCGGCCCTCCCGTGGTGCCTCCGGCGGAAGACAGTGCCGCGTGCGATGATTCTCCCGATTCCTCCATCTTCCCCCTTAGGGTTTGCGTTAACAGCGCCTTCAACTCATCCAAGCGTCCTTCCATACGTTCTTCTAGATTTTTCGTGGAGGTTTTAACTTGTTCTTCGATCCCGGACACGGAATCCGCCAAGGCGACGTAGTTCTCTTCGATGGTGGCTAAACGCGCCATCATAAAAGTGCACTTTTATGATACGACCCCGCCTGGCGCTGGGCTGCTCGCAGGGCCATCTAACCCAGGATCCATAGCCAGCCGGCAGCCGGTCGCACCAGGGCACGCGGCTCATACACCCCAACCCCTCTCCACTGCGGGACCCAGGCTGCTCACAAGGCCCAACGCGAACTCAGCCACCCAGGATCCATAGCTGGGCTGCCCGCAGTGACGGGTTGTTGAGGCGGGGGCTCGATCCCCCAACCTCCTAGACATAAGACTCGCTTCCGCTGAGTCCCCATCACCAACTGAGCCGCGGCTGGGCTCAGTTGGTGATGGGGACTCAGCGGAAGCGAGTCTTATGTCTAGGAGGTTGGGGGATCGAGCCCCCGCCTCAACAACCCGTCACTGCGGGCAGCCCAGCTATGGATCCTGGGTGGCTGACTTCGCGTTGGGCCTTGTGAGCAGCCTGGGTCCCGCAGTGGAGAGGGGTTGAGGTGTATGGGCCGCGTGCCCTGGTGCGACCGGCTGCCGGCTGGCTATGGATCCTGGGTTAGATGGTCCTGCGAGCAGCCCAGCGCCAGGCGCGGTCGTATCACATACCCCATCATAGCTTAACCCTATCCCAATCCTGACCACTGTACCCCGTCGCAGAATCATATCTTGCCGCTTTACCTTATCTCATGTGTTGACTACCGACTGCAAACAAAGGTCAAGGGAGACGTCTTCGATCGTTTCCAGTCCAGAAAACGTCTTCTTTTGCCTTCCTTATCTAGTTCCATTTCAGGTGGTGTCGGTGTCTTCTCTTTCATTCCAGCGTATGAGCAATCGGGTTAGCAATTGGGTGTATTCATGCTTCCAAGTTAGTGTTTTCTCTTCCTTTCTAACGTACGAGCGATCCAGCATATGAGCAATCCAAGTTTCTAGTTCTAGTGTACGAGCAATCCAACAGTCCAAGTCCATCTGTTGCTTCCTGCTTCCAGAAATTCATCGGTCCAGATTCATTTTTACTGTTAGCGGTCATTGGGCGTCCTACCTAAAACTGAAAGTGAAGTTAGAATGATATAATCAATTTGATTTAGTTATTCAGTTGTTTTTTGATATAATTATTCGCATACTGCACAATTTAATGATTTTTTTGTTAATTGAGCATATAATTGAATGATGCAAAGTTCAATTTCATATTTTTAGTCATAATTTATGAATATTATGGGATCTTGCAATCCTCGATCCGATCTGATCCAACTTAGACACGAACTCACCTAGGATCTCGATCCCGACAACCATGTTCCTGGAATGTCATACTGAAGAAACATGCTTCTCGTGTTAGCCAAGGAAAATGTGGTTCACAAGGTGACAGAAAATTAAGGCTCCCATGTTAGCATTTCATGAGAAATACATATGTAAGTTGGATCTATTGATAAAACATATGTAAGTTGAGCGCGCTCCAAGTGCGTGGCAAGATTCCCTTATTAAGTCTTTATCTTGTAGTTTTTGGGCATGATGACTACTAACCATAAACTACCATTCCCAAGAGGATGAAAGGTTTACTTTTCTGTAGGACCTTTCAAATCATTCCAACTTACGTACCCGCGTGCACGTAGAGGTAGGTGCAATACATTTTTAGGCATTGGATTTGAGATCTGACTGCCAGCATTAAAGGGAGCAAAAAACATTTAAAAATAGGCAGGAGTTTTTGTTGATCGGACGGCTCGCAATGCATCGCGGGCACCATCCTCCACATGCCCGCGTATACCTAAAAATTTCTGCTCCGATAGAGAGTGACATCAGCCTAACTTTCAGGTTGCAGTTCCGAGTAACTGGATTCCTACAGTATGTCGTCTGAAGCATAGCATCTTTGGTTTTCATGATGAGGTCAGCGTTGTTGTGAAATAGTACGTCGTTGCTACTGGGCCAAAGTTTTGCACCCGAGGACTTGGATGTCTAATGTCTACTGGGATGAGTGCTTGGGGTCCTAGCATAGGTTGAATGTAGCCTCACCAGTCTGGGCTCAAATTGTGCATTAAGCTCATAGGAAGTCTAAAAGAGCATCAACCTGTTGCTCATCACCACCTTGGAGGCAAGTTTGAGACCTTTGAGGATGGTGTAGTTCACGACATTCATTTTGGGCTCGCAATGTCTCCGTTGATTTTACAAAAAAATGCAGTAAATACCTTTTCCTATGGATGCCCAACAGAGGATGAGGCGGACACGAGCACGTTTAGTGTACACACAGCCCGTGGCTTTGAAAGAATCAACGTTTATGAATGCAATCCATAGCTAGAACATGATGAGTTCAGTTTTATTTCAGCACTAGTTCTGTCTCAATTTTGCATTAATTTGCAAAATTGTCCCTATCTATTTTGGTTTTAGGTACTTTCTTGTGTTTTTGAAACTCTCATGTTTGTAATCTTACTTTGAGCCCATGGCTAACCAAGTGGAATATGCCATAATAATTGCTTCGTGAATTGTGCACCGTTCCTCCTCTTAGTGTGACTCGATATACCATCCATCATCCTGATAAGATCAATTAACTTACACCAAGCAGCCACAAATGCTTTAATGCTTGTCGACGCCCGCGTGAACATGTTCAATCAAAGGCCCGCGGCGAAGAGATGGCCTCAATAAAGCAACCTTGCAACAAATCGATTCCCAATTGGAACGACCTCAACCAACCCAAGCCACATGATCCCACCTTCCGCCAATGAACCATCTTCCCTCCTCAACATCCCAACCACAGTGACTCCGGTGAGGCCCACCATTGTAGATGTCACCGCCCACACTCCCCGATGTAGTCTCTTACATGCATATAATATTTATCCTTCTCATAATCATCGTATGCACTACTTTCATCGTTTTTCCCGTTAGCGTACCTATATTCCAACTACCAAACCTAAGTCGGTCATAATTCAAACGACATACTTCCCTAGGACGTCTAATATGTGATGATTTGTGTCTATTTAACACTACACTTAAGTCTACTTGGAGGTGCAGCGGTCTTTGTCACGACGCCGCATTCGGACCATACAACGAGAATTCTTGCATATTTAACGCTACACCCAAGTCCTGGAGATGCAACGGTTCTTGCCAAGACGCCGCATTCATACCATGCAACGTGTTCCTTAGGGGGGATAACCTATCTTTTGCACAATTTCTCAAATGATCCATATTCATAAGGGTGACTAAATTTTACGTTAACCGTCTACCTAACACAACCCTCATCATTTCTCATCCGAGCTTGGGACCGGCATAGACTGGTTTATGTTAGATTATGACTATTGAAAGTATTTTTTAGATTTGGCAATGAATGTTAATAATGTTATTCTAAACCGTAGGGTTTCGCACCACTTCGGTCTCCCTGGGCGAGACGACACCGGAGCTCTAATTTTAGGGAGGCCTACCTGAGATTTGAACTGAGTAAGGACCATAAAGATCGTCTTATTGCTCTGTGAATGCTGACACAGTTTTCCAAGCACCTAGACAGAAGAATTATGGTTCATTATTCTTTCAGGGAGCAATTAGCCCTCTTTATCAATGTGTGATCCAACATAGCAAAAATACTCAAAATCATATGACTTGAGTTTCTTGTAATAAATATGAGAAAAATAGTTTGACTCTACTGCCTTTTTCTATCTAAACAGTAAACACATATAAACCTTAAAATGATTCTCAACACCATAAAAATATAGATATAATACTTCAAAGCATTTCAATAATCAAACAAACATGTGTAATATACGGATTACATAGACATAATCAAGATGAGAAAATCATAAAAGGATAAAAAGCTTCTAGAGAGATTAAAATAAAGATAGAGATCTTCCCTCATCCATCTCATTCTTCCTTGAATTTTCCCGTACATTGTTGCGTTTGGTCTTAAGATGACTCATGTTATGTGGTACTGAAATGATTGGTACCTCCAATAGAGGTCCAAGGGGGGATATTTATATTAAGTAGAGAACAACATACAAATAGTTTATAAGTGATGGGATTAATGAGTCTAACACTCCCCCTCAAGTTGGGTCGTGGGAACTTCCCAGACCTAACTTGTTACATATAAAGTTCACTCTGACTCCTGTAACTCTCTTGGTAAGAATATCTGCAACTTGATCTCCGGTCTTCACATGACTTAAAGAAATAAGTCATTCATACTTCTCCCTTACAAAGTGCCGATCGACCTCTATGTGTTTTGTGCGTTCATGGAACACATGATTAGTAGTCATCTGTATCGCAGCCTGATTATCACACCATAAAGGAGTGAGATCTTGGACAGGGTACCCGATTTCACCAAGAATTTGTCTAACCCACATGATCTCAGCAACAGAGTGGGATATAGCCCGATATTCCGCCTCAACACTAGATCTAGCAACCGTGATTTGTTTCTTACTCTTCCAGGAGACGAGATTCCCACCCAAAAAGATAATAAATCTCATGGTTGACTTTCGGGTGGCTAAGCAGCCTGCCCAGTAAGAGTCACAATATGCCTCAATATTAGAATGACCTCGATTCTTGTATGATATCCCGAGACCCGGATCTTTCTTTATGTACCTGACGATTCGGAGAACAAATTCCCATTAAGAGATAGTTGGAGCAGCCATGAACTGACTGACCTTACTTACAGCACAAGCAATGTCAGGACGAGTCATGGTAAGGTAGTTCAGTTTTCCAACCATTCTACGATACTTCTCCGGTGAATCAAACGGTTTGCCTCCAACATGAAGACCTTTTTCCCCCGGTTCAAGAGGAGAATCCATAGGGCCACAGTTAGACATTACAAGGTCAGATAGAAGATCGAAAGCATATTTGTGTTGACAAATAAAGAGGGAATCATCATAATTAGCAATTTCAATCCCTAGGAAGTACCGTAATGAGCCCAAATCCTTTGTCTGGAAGTTGGAGTGTAAGAATGGCTTGAGATTTGTTATCCCTTCAGAATTGCTGTCTCTGATAACAATATCATCGACATAAACCACTAGAAGAACAGTACCAGCCGAAGATTTCTGATAAAAGAGAGAGAAGTCCTTTGTACTCTTGGTAAGCCCAAATTAAGTGACCACAGATCGGAAACGAGCAAACCATGCTCGAGGGGGTTGCTTTAATCCGTATAACGACTTCCGGAGATGACACACCTTGTTACGCTCCCCCTCAGCAACGAACCCAGGTGGTTGTTCCATATACACCTCTTCATCTAAGGACCCGTGAAGAAATGCATTCTTGATGTCCAACTGGTACAATGGCCACTGGTGAGAGACTGTAAGAGAGAGCAGGATGCGGATAGAGGACATCTTAACAACGGGAGCAAATGTTTCATCATAATCCACGCCATAAGTCTGAGCATAGCCTTTGGCAACCAAACGGGCCTTCAAGCGATCGAGGGAACCATCCGCATTAACTTTGATAGAATAGATCCATTTGCATCCAATAGCCCGCCTGCCAGTAGATAAGGAGACCAAGTCTCATGTGTTGTTAAGTTGAAGAGCTGTCAATTCATCGTGCATAGCAGTCACCCAGCCAGGATAAGCTTTGGCCTCCGCAACAGTGGAGGGGAGATGGTGTTGATCCAGAGTGGAGTGCAGGGCAGTATGAGAGGCTGACCATCACTGGTAAGAACTAACATATAGTGGTTTGTCCCGACAGGTCCGACTCCCTTTTCAGACTGCAATTGGGGAATCTGGGATGACTGGCATGAAAGCAGCAGGCACGCTAGTAGGTGCTTCCGTAGGAACAGTCGGCATATCAGCGGTGGGAGAGGTAGGCTAAGGTGGTGGCACTAATGTATTATTAGAAGAGCGACGAGAGTAAACGTGCCCTCAAAGGGGACACAGAAGGTCAGTCGGAGAGAGGATTGCAGGTGCAGGGCGAGGAACCAAGATGTCATCAAGAGATGGGTCAGGACATGGTGATCCACTAGAAAGGTAAGAGTTTGATTGCAGGAAGACAACATCCGATGAGATAATGTATATGTCGAGATCGGGAGAATAACACCGATATCCTTTAGTAGTCCGAGAATAGCCAAGAAAAATACACTTCAAAGAGCGATGATCAAGTTTCGAGACAGAGGGACGAGCATCTCTAACATAGCAAACACACCCAAAGACCCTCAAAGGTAGAAGGCGACCAGCAAGATCTGGGTAAAGAGTGTGATAGGTGTCTCCCCCTTGAGGATATGAGTGGGAAGATGATTAATGAGGTGTGCAGCGGTAAGAACTGCATCACCCCAGAAGTGTTTGGGTACGTGCCTATGATGAAGAATGGCCCGAGTGACCTCAAGGAGTTGTCGATTTTTCCTCTCGGCAACACCATTTTGTTGGGGGGGGGGGGTATCTGGACAGCTGATTTGATGAATGATACCTTTGTTAGAGAGAAAATTAGACATGAAATGAGAAAGTTATTTCCAACCATTATCAGTTCGAAGACACTCAAGACGAACAGAGAATTGAGTGAAGATTTCATTCCATAGATTTTGAAAAATAGACGGCAGCTCAGAACGATTTTTCATTAAGTACACTCAAGTCATCCGAGAGAAATCATCAATAAACGTAACATAATATTTGTGTCCTAACAACGTATGGACAAGACATGGTCCCCAAACATCAGAATGAAGTAAATCAAAAGGTGCAGAAGCACGAACATCAAGACGAGGAACATAGCTAACTCTGTGGAATTTAGCAAACAAACAAGACTCACAACTAAGATGGGAAACCTTCCCAAGCTCAGGATACAGACGACATATGACCTGCATATACGGATGACCATGACGGCGATGAAGATCCCAGAATTTGGTTGAGGCAGCAGAACAAGCAAGATGGGAGATTTCGTCCAGAACATAAACGCCACCAAGCAGCTTTCCTCTAGCAATAATACGACTCGTCAACTGTTCCTGAAAAATGCAACCAAAAGATGTGAAGGTAGCAATACAATTTAAATCACAACTAAGCTTACTAATGGACAATAAGTTGTAAGCAGATTCAGGGACATGAGTAACGAAGGATAGAGTCATGTCAGGTGTCACATTGCAGCTACCAAACCCGACAATGGGCACAGTTGATCCATCCGCAACTGTAATTGAAGACCCACTATGAGGTTTGTATGAGTGTAAGATACTTGAGATACTAGTCAGGTGATCAGAAGCACCAGAATCTGTCAACCACTAGACGGGACGCTGAGAGGTGCAAACTAGCTGAATGGTTTGGATCACAACAGCAGTATGATTCGGAGAGTCATTCTGGAGAGCCTGCAAACGACGATACTCATCCTCAGATATTTCAAAAGTTGTAGAAGTAGAGTCGGCCAAGTGCGCAGAGCGAGATGAAGGAGGGGGTTTGGAGGCCCAGTCTGGCTTCCCATGAACCACCCAACATGTATCTTTTGTGTGGCTCCGACGCCCGCAATGGGTACAATGTCTTGTATCGGTATCACGACCACGACCAGAGCAGCCCCCTCGACTAGTTCCTCTTCCACCCCAAGAAGCAAGAGCCATCGACTCTCCTGAGGAAATATGTAGAGCAGATGGAGTATATGCTGAACTGGCTTTAGTCAGACGATGGTACACACTAGCAGTTCGCAGGGTAAAAGGACTCACTAGCATTTCAGTCTTCGTTGTCGAGAAGTTTGGATCAAGTCCATTTAGGAGCTAAAGAAGTACAAGATGCTCACGTTGAGCTTGATGCTCTTCCCTAGTTGAGGGGATCTCCAAAAGTTCTAAGATTTCATCAGCAAGAACCTTCTTTTCTGCGAAGTACTCAGTAACAGGGCGTGCCCCTTGTCTCAGCTCAGCTATCTTGGGGAAGAGTTCACCAAGACAAGAGAGATTGTTCGCCTGAGACAACACCATATGCAGAGTATCTCATAGTCCCTTAGTGATGTTACAGTTCTTGCACATTTGCTGAACAGATGGATCCATGGAGCTCAAGAGAAGAGCAAAGATGCGGCAATCATCACTATACCAATCTTCATACTTTGTACTCCCCTCAGCATGAGTTGGGAGACAGGTAAGGCGGTGCATACGTCGGATACCTGATAAGGACATAGTAACCCCCTTTTTCCATAGTTGGAAGTTGGAGGAGGTAAGGATAGTTGTAGCAAGCCTCGCATTAGGAGGAAAGTTATTGGTCGAATCCCCTGAGGGAACGGTCATCTGAGTGGTGCTCGTAACTGAGGAACTCATGACCAAGATCAACGGTAAAGGAAGACAAGATGCTGGATGACAGCAAAGATCAATGGCATAGGGAAACCCACAGCATAGAGGTCTACATCATGATCATCGGGAGAAGCCCAAGGAAGAGCCGCATCAGCAGGATCATCGGGATCATCGGGAACATCGAGATAAGCCCAGAACTTTTCATCGAGCATGAGCAGGAAGCATCAGCAGGAAGCATCATCTCTGAGGGGCGCCGCCGTCCCGATCGCCTCTGCGCGCCGATGTCGCAGGTGGCCGAGGGACGACGAAACGGAGATGAAGCAAGCAGGATCGACGAGACTGCGAGCGGGATGGACGAAGCGGCGAAGCGGGATCGACGAAACGGAGATGAAGCTCCGATTCGCGCCCCTCACTTCGGGTAGCTTCATCGCGGTTTGGATTGGTTTGGGGACTGATCTCCTCGTGGGGCTGACTTGTCTCTTCGGGTTCTAAGTAATATAGATAAGAACTATTGCGGAAACACTGCCATAGGGTGGCTATGATTCTGGCTTTGTCGAGGTTGGGTATAGGAACGGAGAACTTCATAAGTTGAAATCGTGCAGCCATGGGTATAGATAAGCGGGAGCGAGGATGCCCTAAACCGCCTCTGATACCATGTTATGCGGTATTGAAATGATTGGTACCTCCAATAGAGGTCCAAGGGGGATATTTATATTAAGTAGAGAACAACATACAAATAGTATATAAGAGATGAGATGAATGAGTCTAACAACTCCAAATAACTTTCTCAAAGAAGGGAAAAGTGTTTCTTTCAGTGCCGCGATGTTAGGGTTTCGAAAAAGAGAGAGAGGGGGGGAAAGGGATTAGAAGAGAGAAGAGAGGGAAACCCAGAAGCTCCAAATTCATTCAAGCATGCCAAAATACAACAGATCTCCGGCTTATATACTAGTCGGGCTCAACTTAACGAAACAGAAATAATAATGTCAATAACGAAACGGAAATAAGACAACAATAATCTAAAGAATAAAATAACGCCCCTCGATCAAGTCGGCTAATACGGCAAGTGACATGCACCACGCTTGCGACGTTGATACACCCGCCACACTGGCGGTCTCCCATCGCCCTCGTCCGCTCCATCGAGATCCGTAACAATACCGCCCTCTGGGAAATTTGTCTTGTCCTCAAGGCAGAAATCTGGAAACTGGTGGCGCATATCTGCTCGGTCCACCCATGTCGCCTCAAAGAGTGGGTGGCCCTGCCAAGACACTAAGACCTGCTCCACTGGTTGCGCCGCGCAGAGAGTCGTGCGTGTGTCTGTAATGCTCAGGGGAAGGAACACCGCTGGAGAAGCGCCAGGGTCCGTCTGAGGAAGTGCCTCCTCGACTACGTGATCCCCGATCACCATCTTGAGCTGCGAAAAGTGGAACACTGGATAGATGCGGCTCTCTGGAGGTAGGCGATGGCGATATGCCTGAATGCCCACCCGAGTTAGGACCTCAAAAAGGTCGTACAACTTGGTCGTCAACTTAAAGTGTGGTTGTGGGGTTGTCGTGACCTGTCAGTGTGACTGGAGCTTGAGAAACACTGAATCCCCCTCGGTGAAATGGATGTCGTGTTGGTGGCGGTTGGTTGAGGCCACCATCCTATCCTGGGCACGCTGGAGGTGTTGGCGCAACTGACAGAGCATGGCGTCGCGGTCTCGGAAGAGGCTGTCCATGGCGGCGACCGCACATTCACCCGACACGGCATGTGTGAAGACGGGCGGAGGCCTTCCATAAATTGCCTCGAACGGTGTGGTATCTGTGCTGGAGTGGAAGGACGTGTTGAAGGAGTACTCTGCCCAGGAGAGCCACTTGGGCCAAGCCTGCGGGTAATCACACACAAAGCAACGCAGATAGGTCTTCGGGCATCGATCCATGACCTCGGACCGTCCGTCCGTCTGCGGGTGATATTTTGTGCTCATCCGAAGTTGTGTACCCTGCATCTTGAACATCTCTTGCCAAAAAGAACTGAGGAAGAGGGGATCACGGTCACTCACAATGGAGCGGGGAAACCCATGGAGGCACCACCCCGTCAACGAAGGTAGTGGCCACTCCCGGAGCTGTGATTGGGTGTCGAAGCGGGATGAAATGAGCATACTTAGAGAGGCAGTCTACAATCACCAGTATGCAGTCTCATGTCTTGGAGAGGGGGAACCGGAATATGAAGTCCATAGATATGTCTTCCCAGACCTGTGTCGGAATGGACAGTGGCTGGAGGAGGACCCCAGGAAAGGTAGCCTCGTGCATGGCTCATTGGCACGGTAGGCGGGCCGCAATGAAGGTCTTGGCACGTTGGAACATTCTCGGCCAATACAGGGAGGCGGCGATACGTCCTAAAGGCACCCGCGTGACCCCCTTCTGGGGTCGCATGGAACTCAACAAGCAGGCGGAGAATCAGCTGGGAGGATCTTGACAAGACCAGACGATCCTGATAGTAGAGGCGGTCGCACATGAGGCACTAAGGTGGGCATGGCGTCCCGCCGCAAGGTCTCCACAATCGACTGGAGCTCTAGGTCGGCTGCTACTTCGCGCTGAAGAATGGAGGCGTCCTCCCAAACCAGTAGGGAAATGGCAACTAGATGTGTCGTCTACGACTGACGTGAGAGGGCGTCAGTCTCACGGTTGGATGATCCCGCGCGAAACTCGATGTCAAAGTCGTACCCCAGGAGTTCCGCCACCCAAACTTGTTGTGTCAGGGTCGTAATCTTCTGATTGACGAGAGGTAACGCGGGCTGTGATGATCTGTTTGAACAATGAAGTGGCGGCCAAGCAGGTAGGGCCGCCAATGTTGTACTGCTAGCACCAACGCCATCAACTCGGACTCATATGGGGAACGAGGCCGCACGGTGGCGGCAAAAGAACGACTGAAATAGGTGACGGGTTGGCATGCCTGCATCAAAACCGCCCCAACACCCGAGTCGGAGGCGTCGCACTCCACAAAGGGCAGCGAAAAATCTGGCATAGCTAACACGGGGGCGGTGTTGAGGGCCTACTGAAGGGTAAGGAATGCCACGGCCACCGCCGGTGGCCACTGAAAAATGTCGATCGGTGACTTCTTCAACAGGCAGGAGAGCAGTTTGGCGATCTTGTCGTAGTCTCGGATGAACCGACGATAGTATCTGATGAGACCCAAGAACCTCGAACGTCGCAGAGTGATCGAAGTGTGGGCGACTGAAGGACGGCTTGGACAATGCCCGGGTCTGTAGCTACGTCGTTGGAGGATATGGTGTGCCACAACTAACTAATTTATGTCTGACCGAAGACGCATTTCTTGCGATTCACACAGAAAGAGTGCTCCAGGAGAGTGGTGACAGTGGCCCGTACATGGTCCAAATGGTCCTGCCAAGTTAAATTGTAAACTAGAATGTCATTGAAGAAAACCAATATATACTTGCGCAGGACTAGACAGAATAGATCATTCATGCTAGCATGAAATGTGGTCGGAGCATTGGTCAAGCTAAAAGGCATGACCAGGAACTCGTAATCATTCTTGTCACGGTGTCAAGGCGTCAAGACGAATCAAGGCGAGCGTCGGGTGCCTGGACGCCTAGACGATAAGGCGGCCGTCTAGGCGACAATAAGGCGAGCAAGTCGCAAGGCGATAACTAAATATTTAAAAAAAAACCAAGGCAAACTATACATTGCGGTTATTATAAAAACCGCAGTGTATAGTCTGCCTTTTAGGCTTTAGACAGCGGTTTATATATAAACCGTTGTCTAAAGCCTAAATGGCAGACTATACACTGCGGTTTATATAAAAACTGCATGTATAGTGTGGATAGACAACGGTTTGTATATAAACCGTTGTCTAAAGTCTCAAGGTCAGACTATATATTGCGGTTTTTATAAAAAACGTAGGGATATAGTGTGTATAGACGGCGGTTTATATATAAACTTCTATCTAAAGTCTCAAGGGCAGACTATACACTGCGGTTTTGTAAAAACAGCAGTGTATAGTGGGGATAGACAGCGGTTTATATAAGAAACCGTTGTCTATCCAGTCTTTTTTTTTATTTCGAATTTAAAAAACATGGCTTCACAGAATGATACTGACAGATAGTCACAAGCACACTGCATCTACACAGAAATCAGAGAAACGTGAAACATCAAAAAAGTGAATGGAGAAACATGAAACACCAGCACGACTTCATAGAATGGTACTAACAGATAATGGAGTGTTTCATGCGCACATAAACAATCAAAAACACACACACATACACACATACACACATACACAATCAATAACACACATACAATCATTAACACACATACATACACCCAAATACACACATACAATCATACACGCACATACACAAATACGCAATCAAAACAAACACACTATAGGAAACAAAAATCAGAGATCAAAACATACGCACTGCAGTAAATTATGCATATAAACTACGGTATATAATAATAACCGATTCAAAATCAAACATTTTCATTTAAAATGAGGTATATGCAGCGGTTTTTAAAAAACTGCAGTTTATAGGTCGAATAGACTGCGGTTTTAATAAAAATCGCAGTCTTTCCCTTTTTCTAAAAAAACAAGGCGTCCAACGCCTTGTCCACAATCGGCCGACCGGACGTCTAGGCGTCGCCTAGGCGACGTCATGACAAGAATGCTCGTAATGACCTCATGTGTGTGAAACACCATCTTGGAAACATCCTCCTCTCGGACCCAATCCATGGTAGTCCCCTCGATCTAGTCGGCGAAGACATTCGGAAAGAGGTCCATGATAGCTTGCATTGCCGGAGCGGTCGGGGCGCATTGAGCGGGCTACCCCTCCATGTGCCACAAAGAGGCCGCCCAATCCACATCGGTGGGGTTTTGGAGTGACGTAAGGAGACGGACTGACAAAGCAAAGCTGAATCGCCCACCAGCAAGCACGGCGTGCCCCCGTGGAAGAAGCGCATAGTCATGCGGTCCCAGATGATGTTGACGTCTCCCAATGTATGGAGTCAAGCTACCCCAAGAATAACATCCACCCCGCCCAAGGAAAAAGCGTAGAAGTCTGCCTGAAAGGGGTTGCTGCCAATGGTGAGAGTGAGGGCCGCACACAGGCCACCTGTCGCCCACCGCCTCCCATCCCCTAAGCAAACCGAGAAACGCTCAGCGACCTGCATTGGTATCGCCAGACGATCCACCAGTGTTGAGAGATGAAATTGAGGCTCGCCCCGATATCGATCATCACCACCACAGATGTCTTGTGAAGTGCTCCCCGAAGCTTCATCGTTTGTGGGCCCGAGAACCAGCCCACGGTAAATAGTGGCAAGTCCAAGCGGTGAAAAGTGGTCGTTGGGGGGTCCTCGGTCACCGTATCCAACTCGAGGACCTCGAAATCCGCGAGTGTCACCTCGGGTTCCTCCTCGCCAATGAGGACCCGGAGGTCTTTCAGGGGGCACTCGTGCGTGATAGAGTAGGGTTGCGTGCAGCGAAAACACAACCCCTTGGTGCGCAGATCATGGTATTCCTGATTGGAGAACCGGGGGTGGGTCATAGGCCTAGGAGGGCAGGGCGGTGGTGTGGCCCGGCCGGGGGCCGGGGTTATCTCCGACAGAGCTAGATGGTAGGCAATTGTTGGTCGGTTGACCGGGCGTGACGGAGGGACAGGGGGGCGGTTTGCCCGTGTCCAGAGGCCGAATATGAAATTTTGCGTCTACCAAACGAGCGAGATCCATGGCTTCAGCAATAGACAGTGAATGGAGGGTGCGGATCCGAGCACGGACGTGGGGAAGGAGCCCATGCATGAAGAAGCTGAGGTAGTGGTCTGGTGGAAGTCCTAGCACATGCGTCGTCAGGGCGATAAACTCATCGATGTACTTGTCGAGTGAGCCCAACTAGCACACGTCACAGAGTCGCTCTGCCGCGGAACCTGAGTGGCGGGTGTCATAGCGGCGAATGAGCTTCTACTGAAGGTCCGACCAAGACATGGCTGGTTTGGATTGACGTAGTCAACGCACACAGTGGAGAGCAGAACCCTCCATGCCGATCAATGTTGTGCCGACCTTTTGAGTCTCAGGGATCTGTTGAATCTCGAAGATTTGTTCGGCTTGGGCAATCCATCACATGGGATCAATGCCATTGAAGGAGGGGGCATCGAAGGAATGAGGGCCCAGAGAAAAGCCCGCGGGTGGAGGAACTGGGTCCCTGTATGGGTCCAGGGGGCGCTGAGGAGAGATGGTGAGTCCGCGTTCGACGTCACGGACGTGCTGGGATGGTTGGCCATGATTGTATCGAGTTTTGCGTCATGCGAAACATAAGGGCTTGGAGGGACGTGATGGCACAGTCATGATCCTCAAGGCAACGGAGGATGGTCGAATTCGTCAAAGGGGGAGGCGTCGGGACGTCGCGACGTCAGGACGTCGGGACATCGGAACGTCGGGAAGGGCCATTGAACGGAGCCATGGTGGCATGCACTCCGGAAAGGGCACAGAAGTGGCCTGGACAACGGACGATTGCGTTGGTGATGCCTTGTAGGCTGCGTTGTTTGACGAAGCCTAGATCCGAAAGGGCGGCAGTCCCTGCGGAAAAAACGGCGGAGCGGCGGCAAGGTATCGTGTTGGCGGAAGCGAAAAGGGCGTGGCAGCCTTGCCGAGCGGTGGCGCTGGTCTGGAGGACGGACCGGAAGCGTGTGTCGCAGGAACGTCAGGCGAGGCGGAAACGCAATAGGCTGCGCGAGGGTTCGGCGTGCAACATGGCTCTCGCGAGAGCGAATGACGGGGATGGTAACTTTGGGCGGCGGAAACCGCGGTTGAAAGGCGGCAGCTCGTACCAAATTGTTGAGGTTTCAAGAGAGAGAGAGAGAGAGAGAGGGGAAGAGATTATAAGAGAGAAGAGGGAGGGAAAACCATAAGTTCCAAATTCATTCAAGCATGCCAAAATACAACAGGTCTCGGACTTATATACTCGTCGGGCTCAACTTAACAAAATGGAAATAATAATGACAATAACGGAACAGAAATAAGACAACAATAGTCTTAAGGATAAAATAACGCCCCTCGATCAAGTCGGCTAATCCAGCAAGTGACGCGCGCCGCGCTCGCGGCATTGATACACCCGTCACACTGTCGGTCGCCCTTCGTCCTAATCCACTCCATCGGGATCCGTAGCACACGACCCCAGATATATAATTTCGTAAAAAACCGTTAGCACGGCCTTGGGCACACGCCTGTGTGCCTAGGTTGTGTCCCAAAAATCGTCTCTTCATTTTGCATGTCTTGAACTATACAAAACTGCAAAAATAACGACACACACCCGGGGCACACATTCGTGTGTTTCAGCCCATGTGCATTTTTGACCTTCAGCAAAGTTGTAGCCATTTATGTAAGCTTTCCAACGATTCTTGAATAACGACATTCCGAGTTTGTTAGCCCATTCTACGCCCAAAATGTTGGAACTATACTCGTTTTGACAATTTTTTTATTTTTTGCTCTTTGATCTTGAACATTCAGAAACAAGTGAAATAACATATGAAATACATAAAAAAAATATAAGATTGAGTGTTTTGTTTGATGAAAATGATATTTGTTAAAGATAAGATAAATTAGCTCATTAGGGAGGCCCGTGTGTATTGGCCTATGTATAGTTCCGTTAGTCTCACATTGTATACGTAGGAGTCTCTCCCTCTTTCTACCTCTATATAAATGTATGTAATCCTATTCTTTGAGAATAATACAATCAAGGGGGATTTTCTCTCTCTTGTTTTTCTACTCCTTCATGGTATTAGAGGATTCATCCCCTCTTGCGGTCTCCGGATTCTATCCGCCCCCTTCTACTTGCAAGCGGCCTGCCTCATGCTCCTCTCTCTCTAATTGCTTGCCTGCTGCGGCCTGCTTCTTTTAACCCGTGGTTCCACCCTCCTCCTCAGGCTTCTTATAGCCTCCTCTCTCTGACTCGTGGCGTACACAGGTTCTCTTCTACTCGCCGCGACCGTCTTCTTGTCGCTGCGACCTGCTTCTCGCCGCGACTTGCTCCTAGTCGTCGCGGCCTACCTTTTCTTCCTTCTTCTCTCTTGTCGTCGCGACCTACTCTTAGTAGCCGCGACCTCCTCTTAGTCGCCGCGACCTCCTCTTAGTCGCCGCTGTCTGTTTTTCTCTTAGTCGCTGCGACCTACCTTTTTCTTTTCGCCGCGACCTGCTCTTAGTCGTCGTGATCTGCCTCTATTCGCCTCTTGGCCTTTCTCGTTGCGGTCTAATTCAAATCGTCGCGACCAGCTCTTAGTCTCCGCGATCACCCTAGCACGTTGTGCCCTGCTTTCTTCTCTTGCTCGCTGCGGATTAATCTGTGTTGCTCGCCCTGCCTCTCCTTTGCGAGCTCCTGCTCCAGTTTGTCGCTTGTTTCGTTCTCGCGGTCTGTTCTGCTAGCCACCCGGCCTGTCCTCCAGTGCTTGCCGCTCGGGTTGTTTCTTCTAACCACCATGGCATCCAGTGACTCAACCGTGGCCACCTCCTCTCTGCCCGTCCGTGCTGCTGCCCTGCCTGCCGAGGTGCGTGATGAACTTCGCATCACCACTCTCTCTCTCAATGGCAAGACCAACTTTGTCGAATGGGCTCATTCTATTCGACGTGTTCTGCAGACAAAGGGTCTGCTCGCTCACCTTACTCGGGTCAAACCTGCTGACCCCTCTGATGAGTGGCTTTGCGATGACGGCCGGGTCCAATCTTGGTTGCTTAACTCTATGGACACCGAGCCTTACCGAATGGCAATGTATTACGAAACGGCTAAGGAAATGTGGGATGAGCTGCACTCCCTCTACTCTGGCAAGGATAGCCTACAGCACCACTTCGACATTATCTCTGCTCTTCAATCACTGGATCCTGGAACCAATGGCGACTTAACTTCTTTTGTTGTCAAGGCCAGAACCCTGGTAGAGGCCTGGATACAACATCAACCTCCCTCTGCAGATCTTGCTACTCAACGGGCACAGAAGGAGGCTGTTGGGATCGCTATGATGATGGCACGTGTTCCTAGTCATCTTCACAGCGTCCGGACTCAGATCCTCTCCTCTTCCACTACATCTTCTTTGTCTAATGTTTGCTCAATGGTGCTCAAAGTTACACCACCTCTCGAGGCTCCAGCCACTTTCTCTCTAGCTTTGCTCCAGCAACCCCTACTCCCTACTCCTGCTCCCTCTAGCCGAGGTTCTTCTATTACTCGAGGAGGTCGTTTCATGTCGCATGATCGGGGACGTACTGGGCGCTCTACTCTCAAGTGTACCTACTGTGGTTGTGATGGCCACCTTGAAGCTACCTGCTATCGCAAACATGGTTTGCCTCCTCATCTTACTTCTACTACGGCTGCTGCTACTCCTCCAGGTCCCTCTTCCACTGAGCCCCCATCATCTGCTCAGAAAGATATCAATGACCTTCGCCTACAGATACTGCAATTGCAAGGGGTTGTCAACCGTTCCTCTGGCTCGGTTGCTTCCTTCTCTACTGAAAGTATCTTCTGTCTCTCATACAGCTCTCAATGGATCCTAGATTTTGGGGTCACCCATCACATTACTTCTCAGAAACCTCCTCAGTACATGCACACTGAGTATCACAAGTTTATCACTGTGGCAAATGACGATACTACTTCGGTGTCTGGAGCTGTTGATCTACAACTTACCCCTACTCTATCCTTAACCTCGGTTCTGCATGTTCCGGAATCTCCCTTCAACCTACTATCTGTTAGTAGGCTTGCTCAAGATCTTGATTGTTGTCTAATCTTTTCTCCCTCTTCTTTTGTCATGCAGGATCGTCGAACACAGACTATCATTGGTAGAGTACGGCTGTCAAACGGGCTTTATCTCCTGGATGTTCTTCCCACCTCACTCTCTGTTGTTCCCTCCGTCAATTGGCATCGTCGTATTGGTCATGCTCCTCTTCAGATTCTCAAGAAGGCACTTACGAATATCTCCTTGCAAGACTTCTCTTGTGAATCATGTATCTTTGGCAAGCAGCATCGTGTCTCTTTCCCTCCTGCATGTAATCAGAATAGTACTTCGTTTTCTTTAGTTCATTCCGATATCTGGGGTCCGTATAAAATTCCCAGTATTTTTTGTTATCGGTACTTTGTTACTTTTATTGATGAATATTCACGTCTCACATGGCTTTATCTACTTCATGATCGTACTGAGCTGACTTCTATTTTTCGTGCCTTTATTGTTGAAATACGTACGCAATTTTCTACAACAGTCCAAACGCTTCGCACTGACAATGCTCGTGAATACAATGGTCGCAGCTTCTCCAATTTATGCATCGACTTTGGGATAATTCATCAAACGTCGTGTCCATATACACCCCAACAGAACGGTGTGGCCGAGCGAAAGAATCGACATCTTTTTTATGTCACTCGGTCAATCATGCTTCAAATGCAGGTTCCCGCCGAATATTGGAACTTTGTTGTGGCTACTGCTTGCTATCTCATTAATCACATGCTCTCCTCCGTGCTTAACTTTGCCTCTCTGTTCGGTCTACTATTTCCTTCCAAGACTCCCTTTTCTCTCACGCCTCGCACGTTTGGTTGTACTTGTTATGTCCACTCTCTCGGACCACCAAGTGACAAACTTGCAGCACGCGCCACCAAATGTATCTTTGTTGGCTACTCTCGTACCCAAAAATGATATGTTTGTTACTCTCCCAGCGTCAAAAAGATACTCGTCTCCGCGGATGTTATCTTTACTGAGGATGAAAGTTTTTTCTCTCACACCTTCACTCTAAAACTTCAGTCCACTCTACCACCTCAGTCCGCTATTCATCGTTTGGCTGTCCCCGTCACATCTCTGCCCCCCTCTTCCACTCCTCCAGTACCAACTTCACTCGACGCTCGTCCGGAACCACCTTCACCACCTCTCCCTCCTCCTCCACCTGTCCGTGTCTACACTCGACGCTCGTCCAGGCAAGGTTGAAAGTCCAAAAAACTAGGTGACTCCACATCCATAATCAAATCCTCAAAATTGAATATTGGATGAATATTTGTACTCCAAAGTATATCAAGCTCATAAAAAATTTGACTCATATGCTCATAACAATGTATAAACCTATTTACCTAACACTTACTTTCAAAGTTGTCCCTAATGGGAACCTCTCAAATAATGTACAAATCATCACTTAATCACTTTCATTGAATAGTTGCTCTCTCATGTGATACCCACGCAAGTTTCAAAATGTTTATTATTAAATATAACTTTATAATGGAGTATGACAAGAAAATCATACAACAGATGCAAATGATGAATGACGAACCCAACAGACTCACTAAATGCAAACTCTACGTAACGGTGGAAATCCCAAAAGATGGGTGGTTTATCCCGTGGTACCTTCGGCGGGGTATAAAAATACTCATTAAGTGTGTGACGAACACACAAATGACCGCATGGGACGCTGATACAAAGGTATAAGTGTATGATGTGTCAAATATCTCGCAGGGGATGTGATTCATCGGAAGGCTTACTGACAGGCAGATAGAAAATTCATCACAGATGTGACAATCACTCAGATCCAAAACATTCTGATGCAACTTGTGTCGCATTTTCGCGCATGTTTATGGTACTTCCTGCGATTTTTCTTTGTAGCGCATATCTTCGCGCACATTTCTTTGTTCCCGACAATTCAGTCTGCTCTTTCTGCTTCCTGCCACCGGCTTCTTCCTCCATCACATGACGCCCTAGCGTGCTCCCAGAAACCAGTCCCTCTTCGTCCATCCAGTTTGCCGCCGACAAAAGGTCCTTCCGACCCAACGAACACCTCTGCCTGGCAGTCGTCTACGCCGCGGGTTCCTCCCGACATCACCCTGAAGTCTAGCGTCGTCCAAGAGATCGACGAGCCCTGCATCGACGAAGGCTTCCGCCTAACCACAGGTCGTCGTCGACTCCAGCAATCAACTATGTCAACCTAGTTCCTTCTATTTGGTTCCGCCAAGGGATCGATCTGACATCCTGCACCGCCCGCCACTACCGCCCTGTCTCTACAATTGTTGGTCGTAGTTTGATCCCAGTTGGATTTGTTGTTACTGTTCACCTATGGTATACTTCGATACTCATCTCCTTGCTCGACTTGTGTTAGCATTATGATATGTTTTTATTTATTTGATCTTAAATTGCAGAGCAAGCTTGCCCCTAATTAATTTGAAACTCATTTGTCGTTAACTTAAAAACGCCCATCATCTTTTGTTCACTTGCATGTGGAAGAGTTTTTTCATGTTGTTAATTATGTTCGAATGTTAGACGTATATGCGTGTTTACATAATTGGGGTCAATTGTCACTTATCATTTGCTCGAGAACATCACGCTAGTGTTACATATTTCAAAGAGAAATCAAATTTATTATTTAAAATTGATTTGAGATTCCGGCCTACATCACATTCACATTAGGGTAAACATTTCCTAGAAAGAAAGAACTATCGGGTGGCTTACCCATAAGGTCCATCAAAGAATTCTGTTGTAGCTGGATGATCCTTGAGATGAGTGTCATCGATAATAATACTGTCCTTGAGAGCAGTAGAAACTGTCACAAAAAAGTCAATATGATTGCTCTCGATCTAAACTAAGTATATGACTCGCACATTAAAGGGAAACTCGTATGAACATGCATGGAAGTGTGAGTGTACGATTGAAGCAATAACTAAGTCAACACAGGAGGTAGGGGAGGGCATGCCACTATAAAATCACCGGGCCGCTCGCAATCACTCTCCTCTGAGGCCTTAGGGTATAGGTCAAACTCAAGATCATCACCAAGTGACGGATCACTCATTGGACACGGTACCTTACTGGGGTAAGAGAAATCAGAATCATATCATTTCTTTCGTGTCTGACTGGACAAGAGTGGGCGTAGTGGTGGCCTAGGAATGGAAAGGACTAATATTAGCAAGGTCAAGGTGTAAATCCACTTAACTAACTCCAGTAGATCTCAAAGATTGCTCATATTAAAAGGCACGTCGGTATGTCTGCACGAGGGACTTTCAGTAGTGATAGGTCAACTCAGAGTACGTATCTCAGATCGAAATCCTAACCGAAATTGGGAAGAGTACATAGTTAGCTCCTCTTGGATGTCGCTCCTCACTACTTTAAGTAGTGAACTGTTAAACGATGAGACAATAACATGAAACCTACACTCGAGATCTCTCTTGAAATGATGATCTTCGTAGTGCTCATAACTAAGATAATTGATTTGAGTCAAAGGTTCAAAACGGTCCACTCGTTTGTGGGGATAGGGACGGCGATAATCATCCCTAGTGATCTCACTACTTTAAGTAGTGAATTGTTAAACGATGGGGAAATAACACGAAACCTACACTCGAGATCTCTCTTGAAATGATGATCTTCGTAGTGCTCATCCCTAAGATAATTGATTTGAGTCAAAGGTTCAAAACGGTCTGCTCGTTTGTGGGGATAGGGACGGCGATAATCATCCCTAGGGATCGTCTCTCGCATAGAGAAATCGCGTCGAATGGTCGACACGATCTCTGGAAGTGGTGTGCTATGGTCTATGAACGAGAATAATCATCATTGTAACATGGGGATCTCTTTGAAGGGGTTGCATAGGATCGGGTATAAATAAACTCGGGATCCTCAAATAGAGGAGAGGGATGGCGGCACTAACTAGTCATGAAGGAACTTATAGACCCGATGACTACGTATTAAAATAAAGCCCGAACATGGGCTTTGATACCAATTGATGTTGGACGAATCTACATGTGACAGATATGCTATATCCTAACCCAAATTCAATGCAAGCGATCATGCACTAAATGCAATGGACCTACGACAAACTCTAACATGAGGATGCGAATAAATGCACACAAACAATCTGATGAACTTTTAACGGTCAGGTCTAAATTCTAATGTGATGTTCGTGGATGATTCAATCATACAATAATTTTTGAAGTGCAATTAACTAAAAAATATTAATTTTAAAATCTTGCACTAGCATCGCAATCAATCACAAATATGTTAATTAAGGGAATGACAATTGCAAATAAATGAAAATTGCACAGAAGTTAAATAAAAGGTGCATAAATCTAACACACCCACTGAAATTAAGCAAGTCAAGATATTCAAAGCAAAATATTTCTAGTAATAAAAGATACACCGGTAAAATGCGAGGAAGTGAAAACTAATGTTATGCTAGCCAAGGATAACTGTGGGAGCATTACAAAGGATCAAATGTGGGGTTGGCGGAGAGTTGTGAAGAGGGAGATTCCTAGGGTTGTGAATTTTAGGAATTTTATTTAGCAGAGGGATGTAAGGGAGTGGAAGTGGATGAGTGGGAGTTGGTATATAAGAAGGATAGCTATACGGGGGGCTGTAGGGGTGGCTGCGGGGCTGGTGGAGAGGGAACCATATGGCAGGAATCGTTGAAAGAGGCAAGGTGTGGTTGTGGAGGCTTTGGAAAAGGTAAGGGAGAGCTTGGGAGGTTGGGGAATGGAAGGATATGATGGCTGGAGGCTTTGGGAGGAACCCCAAGACTGGAGGAAGGGGATCTGGGGCCGAGGGCTCAAGTGGCGCTGATGGAGATGGGAGATGGTGGTGGTGAGCTCAAGGAAGGGAGGGGAGATAGTTGTTGGCAGGACTATGGCCCAGGAGGCGCAAGGAGTTATAGTAGTTTATGCTCCAAACGGGCATGTGAGGCACAATGACAAAATTTGTGTAGTTTGGAATAGAGATTGAACTTACTGATACACAGCGTCGGGAGAGAGTGTTGGTCGAGCGAAGAGATCTAAATAGAGGGTGTAAATGCGAGAGGGTTTGGCACACTTGGAGTAAAGGGTGATAAGTGTAGGATTTCACGTGTAGTGGTGGGGCGAATTTTAAAAAAAAAAATTATTCCCAAACATCATACAATACACAGGAATCGGATATCCCAAAACAATGCAAAATAGGCTTAACAAAATAAACCCTAACTCATCACATCTAATCCATCACATGCGTTAGAAATTATACATCTAGAGAACAATCTCTAGGCGGAAGAGGAAAACGCGCCGGAGAAGATAATGCCGATCCCACCGCAACAACGAGGCCGATCGGCTCGCCTCTTGGTTCACCTTGAACCCGAACAACGACAAATCTCTATTCCGTTGACGGGGAATAGAAACACTAGCTCAGAACTTCTTTCCTCTTGCACTGATGACTCCAAGTGGCCGAACCACACTAGTCGCCGGGTAGGAAGAGAAAAGTGGAGAAGGATCTAAAACCGCTGTGGAGAAGGAGCAGACTCAAGCTAGCACACAAGCTGCGGCCGACCGAGAAGGAACACCTAAGGTCGGCGAGCTGCAGGGCGATGGCGGCGGCAAACTTGTCCGGCGATGGAGCAGCGGGCGCCAAGGCTTTGGCGGCGGCAAGCTTGCTCGGCGACGGAGCAGCGGGTTGCGATGCCGGCGGCAAACTTGCCCGGCGGCGGAGCGGGGAGCTGCGCGACTATCGGCGGGCGGAAGCTCAAGATCGCAAACCCCTATTTCTCCTTGTTTATTTTTTGCGGCTAGGTTTAAGAACCGTGAAGCTCTGCTTATCATCCCCCGGTTTTACTTGTCTATTTATATATATGTAAAATAAACTTATATATATATATAAATCTATATATATTACATAAACATACATTTATATATATTTGCATATATTTATAACATATATATACATCTCATATATATAAATGCTTATATATATATATTTATATATAACATAAAAGAATAAATTTTTCATGTGTGTATACAAAAGCACATACACATGCTGCATATATATAAAATCTCATAATACCAATTACTGTGCACTCCTACCAAAATAATTACGACGACTCGCTCCGTCATAATTTTTCTTTTGATAGTCGCACAGGAATTCTATCTAAGCATGTCGAGTCACGACATTAGTCGTTCGCACTTACTATAGTACTTGGATTAAATGTACCATAAAATCAAATACCCCAAATAAGCCGAACGGATGCTGTTCCCGTTCATTTGGTGCGACCTTAAAGAGGAACCATGTCGTCGAGACTATAATATAGCATCCTATATTATGGACTATAAGAGGCTTTGTCACTGCATTATAGTCGCCCCAACAACATGGTAACTAGGTAACGCAATGAACGACCTGTGTCTATTTCCGTGTCACATGATATCATAAATATTGTGCAAATTGGACTGTGTCATTTCGCACTATATTTGTCTTTCTTGGTCTCACAAGTGAGTTGTATTTATAACTACGTTAGTTATAATGCATGCTATACAACCTCGCTCGGCCAAGGGACCCGACTATATCATTACCAAAATACTTTGGGGACAAAATGATATTTCGATGTGCACATTACATACGCGTAAGTATGAACAACGAATCATAGTTTATATTTCATTATCAGAGGATAGTTTTCAACTATAATCACGTTGCCCACACTGACACGCTAAATCTACACATCTTGTATCTCCAACTAATAGACGCGTTGTAAACATTATTGACACTTAACACATTCCACATAATGCTACAACATAAAATAGGTCACTCTCAATATGTATGAAATCACACGCATACACACTCATATGATTAAACGATAATCATTTATCAACATTTATAGAACTCAAATGTACTTTAATCGATATGACAATTTTAACTCGGCAATCAATGTTCCTTTTTTTGATTACCATGATTGTGAGGATAACTTAAGATTACATGACTTAATAAAAACCATGGTTCTATGGTTCAAGACCAAGCGCATCTTCTCAAACCTTACATGATACAAGTCATATAATCAAGGAACAAAATGTTACAACATTCTAAAACATGAACATAAGTAAATAGAAAAAGATAACTTTCAAAACACCACTTCCTTCAGTCTCCCACTTGTTTTCAAAGTTTCTTAAATTATAGAAACTATAAAAGAAAAAAAAAAGGAGTAACCTTAAAATCATCCATCAATCCACTCTCCATGGTCACGTAACCCCATGGATTCGAAATGAATTTCGCCCTTAGCTTGAGATAAAGGTTTGGTGAAAGGATCAGCTGTGTTGTTGTTAGTGTCTATCCATAAAAGTGCAACCTTCCCTTCCTCGATGAAGTCCCGCGTTAAAAAATACTTTCTATCCATGTAATTTGTCTTGTGATGCGACCTTGGCTCCTTAATTTGAGAAATGGAGGCACTATTGTCGCAAAACAATTTCAAAGGGGCTTCACTTGATGGAACAATTCCAAGTTCTTCGAGGAATTTCTTTATCCATACTCTCTCTTTGCTGGCTTCCGCAGCTGCCATGACTTCTGCTGCGGTGGTCGAGTCAGCGGTAGTTGATTGTTTCCAACTACGCCAACTCACGGCTCCACCATTCAGAAGGAAAACGAACCCAGATTGAGATTTCCTATCATCCGGATCTGTCATGAAACTAGCATCCGTGTAGCCTTCTACTACTAGTTCCTTATCCCCACCAAAAACAAGAAACTTATTCTTGGTCCTCTTCAGGTACCTAAGAATATTTTTGACAGCGGTCCAATGATTAGGACCGGGTGAAGCTTGATGTCGGCTCGTTATGATCAGGGCATATGCAACATCCGGTCTTGTACAAGTCATGGCATACATGATGGAGCCTATGGCTGAAGCATAGGGGACATTCTTCATGTATTCAATGTCCGTGTGCGTTGAGGCACAATGAGACTTGCCCAACTGTAAAGATGTCTTCATTGGCACATTTCCCTTTTTAGAGTTTTCCATATGAAACTTTTCTAAGACTTTGTCAATGTAAATACTTTGACTCAGACCAATGAGTCTTCGAGACCTATCCCTATATATCTTGATCCCCAAGATATATTGGGCTTGTCTCATGTCCTTCATTGAAAAAATAATTTTCAATGAGTCTCTTGTTTGTTCCATTATAAGTATATGATTGTCCATTAATAATATATCATCTACGTACAAAATCAAAAATCTGACGTGGCTCCCACTGACCTTCTTGTACACACAAGGTTCTTCCTTGCTTTGAATAAAACCGAGAGTTTTAACCTCATCGTCAAAGCGTTTGTTCCAACTTCTTGATGCTTGCTTCAAACCATAAATGGCCCTCTGAAGTTTGCATATTTTCTCGATATTCTCCGGATTTTCAAAACCTTGAGGTTGTAACATGTATATCTCCTCAACTAGTTTTCCATTTAGGAAAGCTGTTTTGATGTCCAACTGCCATATTTCATAATCATGGAAGGCGGTGATAGCCAACATGATCCGAATTGTTTTGAACATGACAACCGGCGAAAATGTTTCATCGTAGTCAATCCCTTGGACTTGGCTATAACCTTTTGCTACAAGCCTTGCTTTGTAGGTTGTCAAGTTCTCATTCATGTCCATCTTCCTCTTGAAAATCCATTTGTTGGGAATGGCTTTCTTTCCATCAGGAAGGTCAACCAAGTCTCATACTTGATTGTCATACATGGATTGCATTTCGGATCTCATGGCCTCTATCCAGGCCTCTGAATCTTTCCTTCCCAATGCTTCTTCATAGGTCAGGGGATCTTCAGTGTCCATTACCAATACATCATGAAAACCCATGTAAAGGTCGGGCTTTCTTTTTACCCTGGTAGACCTTCTGAGTTCTCTTTGCTCATCCCGTTCACCTTGAGGTTCTCGAATTTCTTCTACAACCTCATGTGGAATTAATTCATGTTCAACACGAGCCAAACAATTGCCTGGTGGAGCATTGCGAAGCTCCTCAACATGAATTTGTGGAGGTGGATTTACCACACTCCCACTGAGCAAAGGAACTATATGTGATAGCTCGTGGTCATCTTGAATATCAAAATTCATATCATGATCGCATCCATGTAGGTCCTCTTGAGTTTCCTCAAATGTTATCCTACGATCACATCCCCTCATTCTTTCAAGAAACTCTTTCTCCAAAAATGTAGCACCTTTCTTTACGAATATAGTATTCGTTGACTTGTGCCAAAAACTATACCCTTTGGTTTCTCTAGGGTATCCTATGAAAAAACACTTGTCCGCTTTGGGTTCTAACTTTGTCGATTGCATACGTTTTACATATGCCTCACAACCCCAAATCTTAAGGAACGATAAACTAGGTGGTCTTCCAAACCATGCATCATATGGAGTTTTATCAATAGATTTTGTTGGAACAATATTTAAAGTGAGAGTTGCAGAAAGAAGTGCGTGGCCCCAAAAATATAAAGGTAGATCGGTCTGACATATCATGGAACGGACCATGTCAAGCAGGGTTCGATTTCTCCTTTCGGAGACACCATTCCACTGCGGGGTGCCAGGTGGAATAAGTTGTGGTACAATACCACACTCCTTCAGGTAAGTAGTGAACATGCTGCTCATGTACTCACCTCCGCGATCGGTTCTCAAGATCTTAATTCTCTTGTCAAGTTAGTTCTCTACTTCATTTTTGTACTCCTTGAATTTTTCAAGTGATTCACTTTTATGCCTCATGAGATAAACATAGTCATATCGGCTATGATCATCCGTGAAGGTAATGAAGTACCTATAACCTTCTCTCGCACTCGTACTCATTGGACCGCATACATCTGAATGTATCAATTCCAACAAGTTATTTGCTCTAGCACCTTTCTTGCTGAAAGGTGTCTTGGTTATTTTTTCAGCTAAACATGATTCGCATGTCCCAATTGCATCTAAATCAAATGAGTTTAAAAGATTTGTTTGATGCAATTTCCTTATGCGTTTCTCGTTTATGTGACCAAGACGATGGTGTCATAAGAGTGTCTCATTCATATGAGATATCTTGAGTCTCTTGTTATTAATATTCATTACATGTTTATCCTCAACTATATTAAGCAAATACAAACCATTGGAAACAATAGCATTTGCATAAAACAAACCATCCTTCTTAATTGTCATTTGCGAGTTAACAATCACAAAACAAAAACCTTCTGCATCTAAACATGATACAGAAATAATGTTTCTTAAAATAGAAGGGACATGATAAACGTTTTGCAAAGTTAAAACTAAACCACTAGATAAATGAAGGTCTAGGGTGTCAACTGTAACCGCGGAGATTCTTGCACCATTCCCGACATTCAGCACAACCTCTCCTTTCGAGAGCGTTCTTTTATCCCTTAGTGACTGCACATTAGAAACTAAGTGAGCACATGATCCGGTATCAATTACCCAATCAAGGATAGTTGTGGTTAAGTTTAAATTTAGTTCAATAACATATATACCTTTAGGGCGTTTGCGTTCAATCTTGCCTTCATCCAAGTCCCGTTTGTACTTGGGGCAGTTCATCTTGTAGTGTCCCTTTTCATGGCAATGGAAACACTCGGTGAGATCTGTAGGAGAGTTCTTCACCTTGCTTCCCTTGGAGTTACTCACATGAGCTCCTCCCTTAGTGCCTTTTGAAGGGAAATCTCTACTTGTATTTTTGATTGCACCTTTGCTTTTATTCTTAAAGGGTTTCTTGCTACTCGACGCAACGGCCAAGACAGAATTAGCCTTTGTCTTGCCCATGTCAACCTCAGCAGTTTTGAGGGCATTGTGGAGTTCATTCATGGTCATCTTCCTTTCACGCATATGATAGTGCATAATGAAATCCTTATAGGAATAAGGAAGCGACCCCAGTATGATATCCTCAGATATGTCATCGGGGAGTTGAGAATTGAGTTTCTCTAATTTCTCTAGATAGCCCTGCACCTTTAGGAAGTGCACTGAGACAGATTCACCCTCCATCATCTTGCACCTTGTGAGTTCTATGGTGGTCTTGTAGCGCTCTTTCCGAGCACTATCGGTGAACAACTTCTCTAATTGCGCTATGATTTTCTTTGCGGGAGTATCGAGAAATTTCCTTTGCAACTGATCGCCAATGCTGGCCAAGATCAAAGTTTGCACAACATGTTGTTGTTCATTCCACCTCTTTTGTTCCTCCTTTTCAACATCGGTTGGTTTGTCTTTCTCCTTCACTTCTGGGCATTTGCCATCCAAAATTTGTTGGAGATTTTCCAAACGCAAGAGAACTCTTATCAATCATGGAACGCAGAAAATTTGGAAGGGTTGACATGATTCTAAAGAAAAGAGAACAAAAATTTTACTTGAAGTTCATATAAAAAACTGATATTGCTATGACAAGAAAAACACAGCATCGCAAAAGATCCTTTCCGAACAAGCGGACTCATCCATTCGTTTGTAAAGGTAGGTACAAGCACCAATCATAACCTTTAAGCAAAGCTTAACCCTTATGACTCTTGAACAACATATTATTTCATGTTCTGAATAATAAAACACAATAATATGAAAACCTTTTCCCAAGATATTCAAGCCTAGATCTCGAAAATCTTGTTTAAGAAAACTCATTTTATTGGCCAACTAGTGTGGACGCAGCATTCCCACAAGAAGAGTAAATTGTGCCTCACACAGATTTAATCTCCTGTGGCCTAATACCAAGCTCACACATGTTCCACCATATCTAGTGATTAGAATCACACTCATGCTCTTCCAGGATCACTAGCTTAGGTGGATAAAATGAGGAGGAAAGCTTCTTAAATCTTTCACTTCGCATTCCAACAGGGAATGGAAGAATTCCAAAAAAAATTTACTCACGGCATTCTAAAATTACATACATCACAAACAATTACATTCCAGAGTTTGCAAAATAAAAGGAATGCCAATGAAGAAGAAAAAAAAACAGAAACCCGCTAGTCGGAACCCTAACCATTGGATAAGCCCATGTACCCAAACCTACATGATTCATCCAGATCATTTTAAATCCAAAAAAAAATAAATAATCTCCTCATAATCCATACAAGGGTGGATTACGCAATATGAATCAAAAGGGCTAGGACATAGCAAATCCAAATCATTAGGCACCAAAACTAGCAACTAAGGAGTTACATTGAAATGAGATATCCAACCTGGCTCTGATACCACTGTAGGATTTCACGTGTAGTGGTGGGGCGAATTTTAAAAAAAACAATTATTCTCAAACACCATACAATACACAGGAATCGGATATCCCAAAGCAATGCAAAATAGGCTTAACAAAATAAACTCTAACTCATCACATCTAATTCATCACATGCGTTAGAAATTATACCTCTAGAGAACAATCTCTAGGCGGAAGAGGAAAACGCGCCGGAGAAGATAATGCTGATCCCACCGCAACAACGAGGCCGATCGCCTCGCCTCTTGGTTCACCTTGAACCCGAACAGCGACAAATCTCTATTCCGTTGACGGGGAATAGAAACACTAGCTCAGAACTTCTTTCCTCTTGCACTGATGACTCCAAGTGGCCGAACCACACTAGTCGCCGGGTAGGAAGAGAAAAGTGGAGAAAGATCTAAAACCGCTGTGGAGAAGGAGCAGACTCAAGCTAGCACACAAGCTGCGGCCGACCGAGAAGGAACACCTAAGGTCGGCGAGCTGCAGGGCGATGGCGGCGGCAAACTTGTCCGGCGATGGAGCAGTGGGCGCCAAGGCTTTGGCGGCGGCAAGCTTGCTCGGCGACGGAGCAACGGGTTGCGATGTCGGCGGCAAACTTGCCCGGCGGCGGAGCGGAGAGTTGCGCGACTATCGGCGGCCGGAAGCTCAAGATCGCAAACCCCTATTTCTCCCTGTTTATTTTTTGCGGCTAGGTTTAAGAACCGTGAAGCTCTGCTTATCATCACCCCGGTTTTACTTGTCTATTTATATATATGTAAAATAAACTTATATATATATATAAATCTATATATATTACATAAACATACATTTATATATATTTGCATATATTTATAACATATATATACATCTCATATAAATGCTTATATATATATATATATTTATATATAACATAAAAGAATAAATTTTTCATGTGTGTATACAAAAGCACGTACACATGCTGCATATATATAAAATCCCATAATACCAATTACTGTGCACTCCTACCAAAATAATTACGACGACTCGCTCCGTCATAATTTTTCTTTTGATAGTCGCACAGGAATTCTATCTAAGCATGTTGAGTCACGACATTAGTCGTTCGCACTTACTATAGTACTTGGATTAAATGTACCATAAAATCAAATACCCCAAATAAGCCGAACGGATGCTGTTCCCGTTCATTTGGTGCGACCTTAAAGAGGAACCATGTCGTCGAGACTATAATATAGCATCCTATATTATGGACTATAAGAGGCTTTGTCACTGCATTATAGTCGCCCCAACAACATGGTAACTAGGTAACGCAATGAACGACCTGTGTCTATTTCCTTGTCACATGATATCATAAATATTGTGCAAATTGGACTGTGTCATTTCGCACTATATTTGTCTTTCTTGGTCTCACAAGTGAGTTGTATTTATAACTACGTTAGTTATAATGCATGCTATACAACCTCGCTCGGCCAAGGGGCCCGACTATATCATTACCAAAATAATTTGGGGACAAAATGATATTTCGATGTGCACATTACATACGCGTAAGTATGAACAACGAATCATAGTTTATATTTCATTATCAGAGGATAGTTTTCAACTATAATCACGTTGCCCACACTGACACGCTAAATCTACACATCTTGTATCTCCAACTAATAGACGCGTTGTAAACATTATTGACACTTAACACATTCCACATAATGCTACAACATAAAATAGGTCACTCTCAATATGTATGAAATCACACGCATACACACTCATATGATTAAACGATAATCATTTATCAACATTTATAGAACTCAAATGTACTTTAATCGATATGACAATCTTAACTCGGCAATCAATGTTCCTTTTTGATTACCACAATTGTGAGGATAACTTAAGATTACATGACTTAATAAAAACCATGGTTCTATGGTTCAAGACCAAGCGCATCTTCTCAAACCTTACATGATACAAGTCATATAATCAAGGAACAAAATGTTACGACATTCTAAAACATGAACATAAGTAAATAGAAAAAGATAACTTTCAAAACACCACTTCCTTCAATAAGATGACCACACGCCGCCTTCACAGTGTCATCAAAACGGATGATCGGAAAACATGCATAATAAAAACTATTTGAAAATCAGGTACAAACAAAAGCATTTTTGACAGCCCAATCGGCATAGGCAAGAGATGCGGGGTCAGGGGGAGCGTCGGTGAGATGATGTTGTTTGCGTTGAGAGCGCAAAAGAAAGGTGAAGGAGACACTCCAATTGGGATAATTTAGTCCAGTTAATTTTGATATCGTCCTGAGATTGTCGGATGCACCGTAAATGAGTGTAGGAGTAGCAATAGTGACAGGAGTGGGAGGAAGTGGTGGATTATCAATAGTTCAAATCAAGCGAGTTCGGCAAGCTCACAAGAGGAGTGGACGAGTTTTCAGGGAGAACTTGTTGGAGCTCGAAGGAAAAGCTTGGAGAGGAACTCGCGGGAGGAGGGGGAATTTATTAAGGATCTCACGTCGTTGGTTACTTAGTATTAGGTGTTTATTTATATTAATTTGAGTTGTTTTGAGTAAAGTGTATTAACAGTTTTAATACTGTAGACGTCGAGTAAGTATGTGCGTCATAGTATTTTATGTGTCTTTATATTTCGCATAGTTTCTTTATAACGGGTATTTACGCACGTGCATTTGGGACCTTATATAAGGAGGTCTTGTCATGTAAAAAAGGAAAAAATGAAATATCAAAAGTATATCGACCTGACGAAGAACCTGCCACTCCCAGCTTGGATGCAACCACCTTGATTAGGATGTCAGAAGGACACATGGCATACTCTGTTCAATCGAAGACACTACCGAGACAATCTCACATAATCAAAAATAAATCTTCACATAGTCCAAAGCACCTTGATTATCCCCAAAACCCAGAAATGGAACTAGGATGTCAAAAGGACATGTAGCATACTTTGGTCAATCGGAGACATTACTTGACAATCTCACATAATACAAAGTAAATTTTCACATATCCAAACTGCTCCTCTCAGTGCGACAGCGGACTGCTTCTCCTCTCAGCGCGACGACAAATTGCTTCTCCTCTCAGAGCGATGGCGGACTGCTTTTCCTCTCAGCGTGACGGGGGCGGCTTCTCCTCTCAGCGCGGCGGCGGGCGGCTTCTCCTTTTAGCGTAACAGGGATCGGATAGTAGGGTCAATCGGAGACATTACTTGACGATCCTACGATCCAGATTTTGTAAATCGATCCTGATTTTGTAAAGCGATCCTCGATCCGACCCTACTATCCGATCCAATCCTACCTCAAAATGATCTCATATAGGATCTCGATCCTGACAACCTTGGTGTCCACAAATGTGCAATTAAAACAGAAATAAACATCATAAATCGATTCATTACAAACAACATTAAGGATTTGTAGCTGAATTATCAATCACAAGTGATCTCAACCATAGAATATTGCGAACAGCATCCTAAATGGTACAACTGATGAGAACCAAAAATGATGAGAACAAAATATCTAATATTGAAAGATCCACAAATCATGAAACAAATGCAAAACCACATCTGTAAAGAGATACAAACAACATAATTAAAATAGATCGAATAAGCATTGTCCACCAAGCTATAAACAAAGCCATTTCCTTTACAAGATCAGAGCAATTCATCAGACCACCAGCAAAAGGAATGCCATCAAATAAATTACCTTTCAGCTGAGACAACCCAGCAAGCAGCAGAACAAGAAGAGAAGGTGCAGAAAACTGAACCACAGCAAGGAGAACATAGTGGTTGTGCAGAAATACCTTTGCCCGGCCATAATCCAAGTCTGGAACCCTACCTGAATGGAGGCGCTGGTACCAGCACAGCACCGCCTCGTTCAGGTACGTCTGAACATTGGGTCGGAGCGCAAGCAGCTGTGAAGCAGCTGCTGCGGTCAATGCGCGTAGTCTCCACTCCTCGAAATGTTTTGCCAACCCTAGGGGTTTGAACCAAAACAGCGGAGAGAAGAAACTGGAGATGATAGAGATGAAGAGGAGCACACGGCCAAATGCTCCGCAGGAGACAACAGAGAGATTCCAGCGTAGTTGATCGGTTCCAAGCCAAAAGGATCGGGCGGCTCGGGCGGCGGGGATGAAGAGGACTCCTCCCAGAAAGCCTGCGATGGAGGCCGCAACCGGGGAAACAGCGGCGGATATTCGGAAATCGAAGACGGAGGGCGATAGGTGGGAAAGAATGAAGAACGTGGAAAAGAAGCTGATGAAGGCGGTGAGAAGGCTCAGTCGACGCTCCAACCGGCGGGCGGCGGATCTTTCAAGAGATAGGTTGAGGAGGGAGACGAGAAGATGGGAAGCGGAGATGAGAACGGCGGCAAGGGGGATGGCGGCATGGGAGGAAAAATTGGCGAAGGGGTAGAAAATGCAGACGGAGAGGTTGGAGAGGGAAATGAAGGAGGAAATAAAGGCGGAGCGGTAGGAGGAGAAGAAATGGCGGGAAGGTATGAGGGATTCGGTGAGGCGGAGGCGGAAGAGCTGGGCCTTGGACTCGTCGAAAGAGACGGTGAAATCCTTCGAACGGTGTCGCCTTTTGGGATCGGGGAGGGAGGTTGCGACGGCGCCGGGACGGCGGAGAAGGGCTTGGGCGCCGTCGGCGGAGGGGAGGGAGTCGGGGTGGATGTAGGTGTGGATGCCCTGGAGGATGAGGGCGGGGAGATTTAGGAAAACGGCGAGAAAGGCGGTGGCGGAGGAGACGGAGGCGTGCAGGAAGATTCCGGAAAGCATGATCGCGGCGGCGGAGTAGATTCCCGATTGAGCCGATGCTTTAAAGTGAGCGGGGTCCGCTGGATGCTTGTGAACTCGAGTGAGCTCACAACACTGGATGAGATCAATTCGTAATTTCATGCCAAATTGCTTAAGGTTCCGTATCAATTGGTTATGATCGCATAAACCGGCTCAAAATTATGGTCTGATTCGTGCAGTTGTAACCGCTTGACAGGTGAAAATAAGACCCTTTCAATGGAGGGCATGAAATAAAAAAAAAATATAAGTTCAAAAAATCTAGAGCTCATATCGGGATTTCAAGTTAGGAAATACGAGATTCAGAGAACATGCAGGAAATCGTAGAAAAATTAACAACCAATACATACACGAATTTAACGTGGAAAAATCGCAAGATCGGGAAATAACCACAACCACTCATGCCTAGAAAATCAGATCAAGAGTACATTGTTTCTATTTTGCCGCTCCTCTTCTTCAGTTTTTCCATACGCGGACACAACCCTAGGCCGAAAGATGCCTTTTATACATGTAACAAACAGGACGAGAAAATAACAAAAAATGTTGCGAGTGCCCAGTACTCTCAGACACAATCAGGCTCCATAAAATAACATTTCAGACAGTAGCTTGTTGATGTGTTCTCTTATCCAATCCTTCTAAGAAACTATAGCATTATAGTTTGAACCTCTGTCGTGTGGCAAGATGCATTTCAATGACGAAATAAAGTCCACGCAACTGAAGCTGGAAGAGGTTCTGTGAGAATGGAAGCCTGTGTACATCATAATAAGATGCAATTTCTAAAAGGTTGGGTAGACCTACATCATAATAAGCTGGAAGAGGCTCTGTGAGAAATAAAGTCCACGCAGTTGTGGAGGTGTTGTGTAGAATGCTTGTGGCAGGCAGCAGTTGAGTTGCAACTATCATTTGCTTGTAGAGGTGGTTTTTGGCCTTTTGGGAGCTCACCATGGATTTGAAGTACAAAAATGATGTGATTTGAAAAAGAAATGGTGTTGATGGGATCGGCCCCCAATTTATAGAAAATCATGAGCTGCAAATAACGAGATTTTTCTCTCACCCCACTAGCGAAATGGGGAGTTTAGGGTGTAACCACCGCACGCACAATCCGCGTGCCCGATAGGTGTGATAACCACTGTGCACGGGATCTCAAACACCGTGCAGGATCCCGTGCACCGGCCATTCCCCGGACGTTCGGCGGCCTCCCCTGGGCCTCTCAAGGGTCGGACGCCCCTAGGTCGCCCGACCCCGGGCGGCCTCGACCGCGTGATTTTTCACCCCGATTACAGATTTTTCAAGTAATAAAATCTCTCTCACACAGCTTCATGAAATTCTGACTGTTTTAGCGCTCCACCGCTCAGCATGCTAAGACGTTTCAGCAAACCTTATCCACCAAAAGCCTCCAGCAACCAAAACACTTATATATGGAGGGGAAATTCGGGTGGTGAGAAAAAGTAATTGGCCGGAAAACTAAATTGACCAAAAATCAGGTATTTTAAAATGAAAAGAGATTTTTTGAGGTATTTTGGGGAGCCCAGACATTACACCATGCATGATTTGAGATTTAGCTATAGTATAAAGATATTTATATAATTTTATTTATCTTCCCTCCAACTTGCAATCCAGCATCAATTGCTGATATCTTTCTTCTTTTGCATGGCACAAAGATATCTCAGATATTTATCCACATTCATTATTAAAAATATATAAATAAAGATTTAAATAACTGAAAAATATCCATGTTCATTAAGCATATATAGGCGGCGTGCTTGCTCCGGTATGGAGGGAGGCAGATGACCGGAATGGCGAAGCGGGCATGGACGGAGCAGCAGCACGGGCTGTATCTGCTCTGGCTGGAGCAGAGATTTGTGGAGGAGCTGGTCGGCCGGAGACGGCAGCGGAGAGGTGGTGAACCCGGTTTTGAGGAGGCCGGCGCCGACCACGGGTTTGGACGGCCGGCGACTCGTCCGAAGTTTGAGTCACCCCACTCCAGTCAACCGGCAGATGTGGGTTTGGGGACGGGGATGCTGACGAACGCATCCAATTAATTATATTATGTAAGTTGTAAGAATGAAGGTTCAGTGAAATTTGACCTGATAGGTTGACATTTTTATGTGTGTAAATTTGGGCGATGCCATCCGATCAAAATGAGACACGTGCGAATATTCGACGAGTCCCTGTAAAAACTATTAAAAATATATCATCAAAAATGTTATCTACTTATCTTAGAATATGTTTAAAAATAATATTAATTGGTGCTTCACAAGACTGCAGAATATGCGTTTCTACTTCACGGTAATATATGTGATCGTAGGCTTCATTTATTTTAGCGGTGGCGGGTCGATCCGGCAGGTGGAAATGGAGGGTTCGAACCGGAGGGGAGAGGTGGCTGCTCCAAACGGAGCTTTTTGGCGCGTTTCTCAAAGCGGGCGGGTGGAAACGGAGCAAACGCCGTCGGAGGTTCATTTGTTTACCCTCCTTCCGGAGGCGTTTGCCCAAAACGGAGTTGCGAAACGCCCAAACAAATAGAGCCTTAATTCGAGCCTTATTAGGCTTTCCACGATTAAATTTGGTACGTGTTCTTCTATAATACACTTGTTGTGGTATAACTTGACGTTCTGGTCAGATCGGAATAATCAATAAAGTAGGTCGATCGTACACGCGAAGTTTTAACGTGGAAAAATCACTCAACCGGGTAAAAAATCACGTGACCGGATCTGTGCCGCTCAAAGTTCACTATTTCCTGTTTGTTACAGTTTGTTTGTGAAATCGAGGGTGACGGGACACCTCTCGTTACAGTTTTGAGGTGAGAGAACACTTGACACACGGCGGACGACAGACCGGCGCGGTGACCGCGCGTGCGGTCAAACCCATGCTCTCACTACTTTTGAGGTGGAGATCCTGGGTGTGTGGTTATGTGCACACCTATACTTATAAAATGAATCTCATTTCTAACAACTCTGCTTGAGAGCACGTGTTTTTACCGGTCAATCGGTTACGATCGCATGAACAAGACCTTTATTTTTACCGGTCAAACGGTTACGGCCGCATTATTCGGACCTTAATTAAGGTCCGGTTCTTGCGGTCGTAACCACTTGACCGGTGAAAATAAGGCCTCTCAAACGGAGTCTAAAGAATTGTTCGGCACGACAGTGACGATCATGAACCCGTTGATTATGAATTGTTGTTCGTAAACACCTGACCTCACCTGAGGAACTTCGTTCCCTTTTAGGCTCAAAATTAGTTTTTTTTTTGTTGATGATAGTTGTAGTTATTGTCAAGTCAAACATAAATTCTGTATGACTAGCATTTTTATCAAAACTCACGAGAGTAAAAACATCACTTCAAAACAGAGCCTAAAAGTATTTGTGGTTGTTTTTTTTGAGCAACTTGACGTGTTGGTATTGTCTCTTTTTCTTCCTCTCCATTTCCCTCCTCTTTTCCTCTCTATTTTTCTTACATTTATCTCTTATATGAGATATGACACCAACAAAAATTGTTCATACAAGATTAGTCGGGAGTACCATCATGTCGGGCCAATGTCATGATCGGAATACTATTGTAAGTGTATATTCGGACGAATAACGAGCTTGGGGGCTTTGCGCGTATTAAACCCTAGGTTTAGCCATATATATACCTAGCTGGGGGCAACGGAGAGTAAGTTCCACTTAGACTTTCCTCCGGATGTTTCGAGCGCCTTTCACATTCTCGAAACAGCCCTCTGGCGCTCGTTCGTGATTCTAGGGTTCGCCTTCGTTCCCGATAGTCGTCGTCGTTCTACTTTGTTTTTTCTTTCGCGACTGTTCTTCTCCGCCTCCTGCTTCCTTCGCCGACGGAGAACGTAGGAGTGAAGAACGACGTCGTCGCTCTATAAGCCGCCTACAAAGGGCTCGCCGTCGCGTTTGCTTTCGCGGAACAAAGGGTTCGCCGTCGCCGTTCTCAGCATCCTGATCGTTGATTGCTCCTGGGCCGTTCGCGTCCCCTTGAAGCCGCATGCTGGGGCTCGCCGTCGTTCGCCGCCGCTGGACAAAGAGCTCGTCGTCGCGTCTTCCCCGTCGCGGGACCAGGGCTTGCGTTCGACGATCGCCCGTTCGACGATCGCCCGTTCGACGATCGCCTAGCAGTTCGTCGATCGACGATTCCCGGTCGACGATCGCAGGTCGACGATTCCCAGTCGACGATTCCCGGTCGACGATTGCGTTTTTTTTCGTTCGGCGATCGTCAAGCGCTCGAAGATTGCGCATTCCCGTTCGACGATCGCCCGGAGTTCGACGATCGATTTTTTTTTTCAGTCGTCGATCGCCTCTTCCTGATCGTCGATCGCCTCTTCCAGTCGATGATCGCCAAGCAGTTCCTGTCGCTCCTCTTAGGGCTTCTCCTGACGTTGGAGCCGTCGCCTCTTCCCTGCTGCCTTGACTCTTCCGGCAAGGTTGTCGATCCAGTGGAGATCCTCTCTACTCTCTACCCTTTTTTCCCCGTCAAGATGAGGAACTCCAGCTTCTCCTCTCCAGTGCCCATGAACAAATTGGAGAAGTTCACGGCCACAGAGTTCAATGATTGGAAGTTGAACACCCAGTTCGGGATGAAATACCTGAACGTATTCTACACCATCAAGTCTACTCGTGTTGACGTTGCTGAGACTGAAGATGAGGCGCATTGGGTCGAAGATGAGGACTTCTGCATAGATTATCTGCTGAACTACCTCTCCTCCAGCCTGGCCAAGAACTACATCAAGATGCAATCTGCTAAGGAGATCTGGGAAGCACTAGAGGATCACTTCAAGCAGGAGGAGGACCTCTCCAAGGCTCATATGGTGGACAAGTTCCACTCCTTCAGCTTCGACAAGGAGAAAGTCATTCTCCTTCAGGTATCCGAATTTGAAAATTTGGTTGATTCCCTGCATAGTGAGTCTATTATTCTACCAGATAGTTTTGTTGCGTGCACAATTGTGTATAATTTGTTATCCTCGTGGTACAATTTCAAAACAAAGATGTACCGCAAGAAGATGCAGGTTGGTCTGAACGACCTCAAGCGTTTCATATGTATTGAGGATGAGAACATGACGAAGCACGCCTTGGAAGCTGTTGGCAAGCAGAAGGCTGCTGCCAACATGATTTCAAGTTCTAAGCGTGCTCCTCCCCCTCACAAGACCAAAACGTCTCGTAGTAGCCCTCAGGTTGCAGGACCGAGTAAACCCTCTAAGAAATTTAAGGGTAAATGTTTTAACTGCAACAAGTGGGGACACTGTGCATCTGACTGCAAGTTACCTAGGAAGGAAAGAACTAAGGCACCACAAGAGGGCAACCAGGCCCATCTGGTTAGCCAAGCTGAGCCATCCGACTTTATTGCCATGGTTGGATACGAGCAGGCCAGCACAGAGTGGTTCCTGGATTCTAGGGTAACGTGTCATATTTGCAACAATGTTAATCTCTTGACAGGGCTAAAGAATGCAAAGGAATCAGTGACTGTAGCAGATGGAGGAACAACTGACGTATTGAAGGTGGGGAACGCAACTCTGATTCTCTCCTCGGGTAAGTCTTTACTTTTAAAGAACGTAAAATTTATTCCTTCTTTATCTGTTAACTTAGTGTGATGCTGGTATGTCAATTAACTTCTGTAGCGGTAGAGTGACTCTGTCAGTTAACTCTCACTATTTTCGATGTGCTTACGTCCAAAATAGGATGTACCGTCTGAGTCTAGCAAATGAGGTAGTGCAACAAGTTCAATTGAATTTAGTTAGCCCTAGGACTCTACATGAGAAACTAGGACACGTAAACTATAGGAAAATGTTTCAAGTCGCTAGAACTCACAAGATCACATTAGACACTAAGTCTCCTCTTGGTAAATGTGAAGTGTGTGCTCAGACTAAGATCACTAGGAAACCTTTTGGCACAGTTACTAGATGCACAACACCTCTTGACCTTATACATTCCGATATTTGTGACTTTAAGAGTTTTGTCACTAGAGGTGGAAGGAATTATATGATCACGTTCATAGATGACTGCACAAGGTTTTGTCATATTTCGTTACTTAAAACTAAAGACGAAGCATTTGAAAATTTTTTGTCTTTTCAAAACCAAAGTAGAAAACCAATTAAGCATGAAAAAAAAGAGATTTAGGAGTGATAGAGGAGGAGAATATATGTCCAGTGAGTTCAGATGCTTCCTTGCTTCACAGGGCATCATAGCAGAAACCACTGCTCCTTACTCCCCCCAATCTAACGGCATAGCTGAGCGCAAGAATAGAATGTTAACAGAGATGTTGAACTCTATGCTGCTCACTGCAGGCATGTCTTCCATATATTGAGGAGAAGCAGTCTTGACTGCGAATCACATTCTGAATAAAGTTCTCATGCTAAGTTAGAGGTTACACCCTACGAGCTTTGGTTTAAGCGACCACTGTCTTTAACTAGACTTAATACCTGTGGCTGTATAGCCTATGTCAGGGTTCCTGACCCTAGACGGTCTAAGGTTGGACCTAGGACTAATACATGTGTCTACTCAGGTTATGCTGAAGATAGTGCTGCAGATAGGTTACTTGATATTTCTAATAATATCATAATAGAATCTAGGGATGTAGTGTTCTTCGAGGATAAATTCCTCAAAGATAAGAACCTAACGATCACAGGTATGCAAGCAACTATTACTGAGAAAGATCCTAAATCAGTACCGAGCACCTCCTATTTCATTCCGGTAGATCACTCTGGCCTAGAGTCTAAGAGGACTTCAGTGAGAGAGAGAACCCCGAGAACCTTCGGTAGTGATTTTGTCACTTACCACGTTGAGGATGATCCATCTACCTTTAAGGAAGCAATGAGATCAAGGGATTCCATACTCTGGAAAGAAGCTATTAAGGATGAGATGAACTCTCTCCTTCAGAACGACACCTGGACGTTAGTTGATAAGCCAACATGAGCTAAAACTGTAGGGTGCAAGAGGGTTCTGAAAAGGAAGCTAAATCCCGATGGTAGCGTCGCTAAGTATAAAGCACGCCTGGTGGCTAAAGCTTTCACACAAGTAAGTGGAGTAGACTATTTTGAAGTATACTCACATGTGTGTCACTTAGCAACCATTAGGGTTCTTCGTGCTATTTCAGCCATTGAGAACTTTGTTGTTCATCAAATGGATGTTAAGACTGCGTTCTTGAATGGAGATCTGACCGAAAAGATCTACATGACTCAACCTGAAGGTTTCATTGTAGACGGTCACAAAAACAAGGTCTGTAAGCTATTAAAGTCGCTATACGGATTAAAACAAGCACCGAAATTATGGCATGAGAAGTTTGACTATACTGTAACGAACATGAGATTCATGTCGAGTCTCTCGGACAAATGTCTTTACATACGTCATAGATCAGACACAGTCGCCATAATATGCTTGTACGTGGATGATATGCTGATTCTTGGTTCTGATCAATCCGTGGTGGATGACGTTAAGTCGGAACTAATGCAGACGTTTAGCATTAAAGACCTCGGTGTAGTTGACACTATACTAGGTATGCAAGTGAGTTTTGGGAAACACGACATTTCCCTAAGTCAAAGCCACTACATCCGGTCCATGTTGGACACGTGAGGATATAGTGAATGTAAAGTGGCTGAGATACCATACGATTATTCTAACTGCTTAAAGCTCAATGATGTGTAACAACCCCATCCGTTCATATGGTATATTCTAGAAGGTCCGGCCGGGGCCCCACAGAATATATCACAAAACAGTCGGTGAAGGTACAGGATGATACCAGAGTCGCGCATCGCACCTAACACAAAGCATTCTAGCGGAAGCCGAAACTACTTGAACTCCTCATGAATGTCCAAACATAAAACTCCACAGTTTATATATCTATAGGAATGTCTTACACCAAGTCCAAAGAGTTGGCCTTATGGCCTTACATGGCTTTCACACAGTGGTCTAAACAAATTGGCGCGCAGGCCGGCCACAATAAAAGAAAACACACAAAAGAAACACATCTAGCCTTCGAGGGCTAGCAGCAGCAGCAGCAACACCAGCAGGAACATCAACCTCTATGCGTCCCGCTCGGCTCTCCAGCACCTGTGCAAGGACAATCCACCCAACGGTGGCAAACCAAAGCAACGGTCAGCGTTCAGCTGACCAAATTATAACGACCCTACCCCTTCTCTCGGGGCAGCGGTATCTTTCCCTGCAGGCATATCATATCACAAGTATGGCAAGCTATATTATCAAAAGGTGCTTTCACGCACACAAGCCATCACAACCGTTCGCCACCCGGCCCAACGGTCCGTGCACTCAGGGCACATTCTTGGTGTTCTGGCAACCTCTTGCCCACCACCGTATCAGAGTCACAACCCAACGGTAAATCTCTTGAGCATTTACTACATGGCGTGTAGCCGGAGTTAGTCTTCGGACACCGGGATGGCCCATAGCCCCCCGTTGTGTCATGACGCGCAGGCCGAAGACTCTTGTTATGCACTCCAACAGACCGCACTTTTTGGTCTCGCGTCAGACGGACATAGCGCAGGTCGGATCCTCCACCTCCCGTTGCTCAAATCGCCTTACCTTCTCCGAGTACAGCGTACTCATGGCTTTATCAAAGGCGCGGGTCGGTCTCACCAATCCTGTTCTTGGCATTCAAGCCTGGGTATTTCTCTATACCCATTTCTCTCACAGCAACAGCGGGTCTTTTCTGGGCACACCAGTACTTCCTGTGACTCTCTCCACAGGTGGACACCGCACAAGCACAAATGTCAGGGGTCTTTCCTAGCGATCATGCCAGTACTTCCTGTTACTCGCTTCACAGGTGGACACCCTACGACATCAAGCATCACAAAAAGGGCCTTTCCTGGTCACACCAGTACTTCCTGTGCCTCATTCACAGGTTGGACCCAAAACCATCACATGGCTATTTTCCTGGTCTACCACCCCAGTACTTCCTGCTACTCCTTTTCGCAGGCATAACCCATAGACTCCGTACACTACACGTTATTATCACGGAGTCTTCTCCGGTTCGTATGCAACATCACCAATCCAGACCAACCTGTCCAGATGGGCTTCACACAGCATGCTATTCTGTACTCCATTTTCGGATCTATATGCTAACAAAAGGAGATTTCAAGCATCCACCCAAAGATTTCCACAATCAGCCACCTCTTGGTGGGGAAATCACAAAGCTATGCCAAAAAGAAAGCCTTCACATGGCTAGGAAGAAAGTCGTTACCCTTGACGACCGCTTCGGTGCCATGGCCTCAAAGCTAGCTTGCAAGACTCGCAAGATCGTTTCCTCCGCAACGCCGGCTTCGGATCTCTCGTCGGTAAACCGCAGCACCACCAGCAGCAGCCCCATTTCCTTCTTCCTCCTCCTTTCTCTCTCTCTTTCTCTCTTTACTTGAAGAAACTCAAGGCCAAAGAAAATGAGAATCCTTCTCTGATTTCGGACTTTAAGGAAAAAGAGGAAGAGGCTTCAGCCCTTGGATCCAGATTGAAGGAATGGTCGGCCACGATTCTGCCAAAAACACAGATTTTGACCCGACACGGCCTCTGACACGGCCGTGTGCCAGGCCGTGTGCCTCAAGCGGTGGTCAACCGACTTATCCAAACCAGTGACACGCCCATGGGACACGCCCGTGTCATGGGCCGTGTCACCAACACGCCTTCAGACACGCCCGTGTCTGTGGCCGTCTGCCTGGGTGAAAAAAATCCCAAAACATCCCGAGACTTCACACGGCCTGTGACACGCCCGTGTCCCAGGCCGTGTGCCCAGACACGGCACAAAGACACGCCCTGTCGAAATCCTTCGGCGGACTGAGTTCGTCGACCCGATTTGACACGCCCTGTGACACGCCTGTGTCACAGGCCGTGTGCAACTTCTCGACACTCGACACCCACGTCTCGACACTCGACGATCGTCGAGTAAAAGTCGTCGAGACAACGACACGGCCTTGGACACGCCCGTGTCCTGGGCCGTGTGCCTCCTCTCGACACATCGTCGAGTGAAAAAATCGTCGAGACAAAGGCCGATCGTCGACACAACCTCGACACGCCCTGCGACACGCCCGTGTCGCAGGCCGTGTCAGCTGACACGCCCTGGGACACGCCCGTGTCCCAGGCCGTGTCACCCAAAAATTTCCTGTTTCCGAAAGTTGGGCTGTTACAATCCTCCCCTTTTACAAGAAATTTCATCCTCGAAATTCAGATACAGGAAGGCAACAGAAAACAGCAAGAAAAATGTGACAACATATAAAATTTTATGTTACAATATTCTTGCTACAAATTACAAAAACAGCTCAGGGAACTCTTCTCGCATGGTTTGCTCTTGCTCCCATGTCAGTTCTTCACGACCGCAGTTGTCCCACCGGACTTTTACCATACCGACCGTCTTGTTCCGTAACTATTTCTCGGCTCGATCTTCGATCTGAATGGGTCTAACTTTCGTTGTTAGCCCATACTCCACCGGCACCCGCTCACCCGCGATCACTTGAGCTGGATCTTTCACGGCCTTCCGAAGCACCGAGATGTGAAAGACATCATGTAACTCACCCAAGTCCGTCGACAGAGCTAGCCGATAAGCCGCTTCGCCAACTCGCTCAACCACTTCAAACAGACCCAAATATCTTGGACTCAACTTTTTCAATCGTCGAATCCTGGAGACACCTTTAAATGGCTTGATCTTCAAGTAGACCCAATCGCCAACCGCAAATTCCACGTTCTGGTGCTTGGCGTTGTAGTACTTCGCTTGTCGATCTTGAGCAATAAGCAATCTCTCTCGAATAGTCCGTATGGTTGAGTTTGCTTCCTCAACCTCATTTGGTTTAACAATCCGCGCTTCGCCCGCTTCTACCCAAGCCAAGGGAGTACGACACTTCCTTCCATATAGAGCTTCATATGGTGTCATCCCAATGCTTGTCTGGTAGCTGTTATTATATGCAAACTCGACCATATAGAGATGATCTTCCCATCTCTTTCCGAAGTCAAGGGCGCACATTCAGAGCATGTCCTCCATTGTTCTGTTGGTACGTTCCGTTTGGCCATCCGTTTGGGGATGAAAGGTCGTACTGAAAGTTAACTTCATACCCAACAATCGGTGAACTAGCCTCCAATCATTTGACGTGAATCGCCCATCTCGATCACTTACGATGCTCCGAGGAACACCGTGAAGCCGCACAATTTGATTAACATATAACTTTGCCAAACTTTCCACTGAATCATCCCGCCTGTTCGGGAGAAAATGTGCTAATTTCGTTAGCCGGTCAACAATCACCCAAATGGAATCATTTCCTCGCTGCGATCTTGACAACCCATGCACAAAATCCATGGAAATATCATCAAATTTCCACACTGGGATCGGTAGTGACTTCAAATAACTGCCCGGCTTTTGGCATTCCGCCTTCACCATCGCACATGTTTGACATTTAGAGACATAAAGGGCAACATCTTTCTTGAGTCCTGGCCACCAGAAAAGCTTCTTCATATCGTTGAACATCTTTGTGCTCCCGGGATGAATGGAATACTTTGTAAAATGCGCTTCATATAGCAGTTCTTCCCTCAATTTCCCCACATTCGGGACGCACAAACGGCCCTCTTTTCGCAAAAGACCGTCATTCCAGGTGAATTTGCCTTCTGGCCCTTCATTCACATAGCGCAAGAGATCTTCATCCAACTCCGTTGCCCGTCGAACTCGGTCTGCAAGGTCACATTGCATCTCAGTCCAGTTCAAACATGCAATGGCAGTGGAATTCTTGTCAACACAATAGATCTCCAATGCCTCCAGTTCCTGGATAAGACGTTCATCATGCCTTTGTAACCAATTTGCTCTAGCCGGAACTCGCCGACTCAAGGCATCCGCGACAACATTCCCCTTCCCGGGCGTATAGTGAATCTCAAAAGTGTAGTCCCCAAGGAACTCCAACCACCTTCGTTGTCGCATGTTCAAGTCGTTTTGCTCCAAAAGATACTTTAGGCTCTTATGATCGGTATAGATCTCCACCTTCACTCCATAAAGGTAGTGTCGCCACAACTTGAGTGCAAAAATCACCGCCGCTAATTCCAAATCATGGACGGGATAGTTTCGCTCGTGCACCTTTAGCTGGCGTGAGCCATAAGCAATCACCTTTCCGTTCTGCAGAAGAACGCAGCCTAAGCCGCTCCCTGAGGCATCACTATAAATCACAAAGCCATCGGTTCCACATGGAGAAGACAACACCGGCGCCGTGGTCAACCGAACCTTCAGCTCTGCAAAAGCTCGTGCGCACTCTGGCGTCCAAACGAATTTCTGATCTTTTCGCGTCAGTGTGGTTAGCGGCAAAGCGATCCGCGTGAAGTTCTCCACAAATCTTCTATAGTAGCCCGCAAGTCCAAGGAAACTCCGGACCTCGGCCACGGAAGACAAGATTGGCCACTCTTGTATGGCCCTTATCTTTGCTGGATCCACTGCAATGCCCGCTCCACTCACCACATGGCCTAAAAATGCCACTGACGATAGCCAAAACTCGCACTTCGAGAACTTGGCATATAGCTGATTTTGCCTTAACGTGTTCAACACCACCCGCAAGTGAATCTCATGTTCAGCTTCCGACTTTGAGTACACCAGGATGTCATCAATGAACACAATCACAAACAGATCCAGGTACTCACGAAAAATTTGGTGCATCAGATCCATAAACACCGAGGGCGCATTGCACAGTCCAAATGGCATGACTGTGAACTCATAGTGCCCATAACGCGTTCCAAATACGGTTTTGGGAATGTCACCTTCCCGAATTCTTAACTGGTAATAACCAGACTTCAGGTCCAACTTTGAATAGACGGTCGAGCCCACCAGCTGATGGAATAACTCATCAATCCGGGGTATCAGATACTTATTCTTCTCGGTCAGCTTATTCAGTTCACGATAATCGATACACAACCGCAACCCACCGTCTTTCTTCTTTACAAAAAGCACAGGCGCGCTCCAAGGTGACATACTTGGGCGGATATAACCTTGATCTAGCATTTCTTGGAGTTGAACCTTCAACTCAGCCATCTCTTTAGGCGCAACGCGATATGACGAGCGGGCCACAGGTTTCGCACCTGGCACCAACTCGATCGTGAAGTCAATCTCCCGCTGGGGTGGTAGCCCAGGGAGATCCGAGGGAAACACATCTGTAAAGTCTGCCACAACCGGAACCTCGCACACATTGGCCTTAGGCTCAACAGCCTGAATTAGTGCAAAGTAACACTCCGCACCCTTCCGAACAGCTTTAACTACCTGGAGTGCAGACATCAACGTCCCGCCCACTCCTCGCATACCCGCGAACTTTGTCTCTTGTTCGGTCTTCTGGCCCAACGTGATTTCTTTGGACTGGCAATCAATCATAGCATGCTGCTCCGCAAGCCAATCCATCCCAAAAATCACGTCGAATTCTGATATTGGCAAAACAAATGCAGTTAAACGAAAATCCCGACTTCCTAACTGAACCGCCACATCGCAAGCTTGATCCGCAAGCATCCAACAGCCATTCGGCAACACCACTCTGACGCTATCTGTCTGTGCATGACTGGGTATCCCAAGCCGCGTCATAAATTCACTAGACAGAAAAGAATGCGATGCACCTGTATCAAACAGTGCTCGCGCCAGCGTGTCCCGAATCATCACAAAGTCTATGACAAATATGTCACACATACAAGCCGCAAACATATATGGACTAAGCAAAGCATACAAACAATAGCATAAGCAAAACTAAACTCATACCTGTGACCACGTCACTCTGCTTAATGGCCTCTTGCAGGCCAAGATTGTAGACCCGGGGTTGCGCCTGCGAGGCAGAGGAATCCACCACCGCCTTTCCTTTCTCTGCATAAGATGCTCCCACCTTCTTTTCACTCTTTGGCGGCATCCGACAATCGCGCGCAATATGCCCCATGCGGCCACAATTGAAGCAGACCCGAGTATCAGGCTTGGAGGTAGCCCCTGACGTTGCTCCCGTTGCCACGGATGAAGGAGCTTGTCCACTAGACTTGGACTTCTTGCCACATCTCTTCTTATAAAATGGTTTCCCAGATCGGGGCGCCTTCCACTCCTGTTGCATCACAGCCAACGCTCTCTTCCCTTGCACCCTTTTCATATCCTTCTCCAGCACGCTCGCAGTGTCAACCAATGCTTGAAAACCTTGGTTCACAGAACTTGACACAAGGAACCTCAGCTCGTCCCTCAGTCCTTCATAGAACCGATTAGTCTTCCTCTGTTCATCAGCAAAAATCGAACCCGCATACCGCCCCAAGCGAGTAAATTCATGCAAGTACGCGTCAACACTGCCATCACCTTGTGTTAACCGTTGGAATTCATTTTCCATGGCTATCCGTTGAGCCACAGGAAGGTGCTTCGCTAGGAAGAGCCGGGAGAATTCTTCCATCGATACTTGGGTTAACGGACTGTTGGAACACCCTATTACTAATTTGGGTCAGGATCACTATGTCTCTAGGAATCTGTGTTTGACCTTCTGTATAGCTTAATAGGTCAATTAGAATTGAGTCTAAGGGTTAGAAGTCTAGGATTGGAAGCTGCCCTGAAGACCAAGTTTTTCTGTAGACCAAGTCTAATCGTCGAGCTCAGCACGACGATTCGTCGAACTCCGGTCGACGATCGTCTAGCTCAACTTCTGCAGATCGTCGAGCTCCATTCGACGATCGCTGAGCTCAACCTCATAATATCGTCGAGCTCCACTCGATGATCGCTGAGCTCAACTTCACAATATCGTCGAACTCCATTCGACGATCGGTGAGCTCAGGTCGACGATTTTAACTCTGCATTGGATCCTTATCTCTGAGCTCAGTTCGACGATCTTTGAGCTCAGATCGACGATTATTTTGCTGCTTGGATTTTCCAGTTCGCTGAGCTCAGCTCGACGATAGCAGAGCTCAGTTCGACGTTTTCAGTTATCTTTCAGAATTCAAATTCAAATCAGATAGAAGTTATTCTGCATTTAATTCAGAAGATCTGCCAGCCGTTTTTATTTACTTCTGGAGCAAGTTTCAAGGAATTTTTCAAGGAACAATTTAGTGGACTTTCCTTCGGAAGAAATTATGCAATTAAGGCTGTAATCAATGCAGACCAACGGCTATCTTTGACAGAGTGATATTCTATTCTGGCACAGAGAATAAAAGACAGAATATTTTTGAATGAAATAGAGAAGAAATACAGAGATTGACAAGAAGAGGACACACAACTCAGAATACAGAGACACTTTTCAAAATTTCTGTCAACAAGAATTCTGAAGAACACTTATCAGAGAGATCAAGCTTTCAAAAATTCTTCAGATCTCTTCAGCTCTCAAAGTGTTCAAGGCCAACATCATCTCAAGACTCCAGACTCTCAACATTTCAGCTTGCTGAAATCATCTTTTGCTGGAGATCTATCTTTGAAGGCCTATCACCCTCAGCAAAGCTCATCTTCCTGAAGATCAAGGACTCAGGGGGAGCTTTGACATCAATCCACTTAGTCTTCTCAGTTGATTGAGAAAGAGAAGACTGTCATCACTCTCTCACCCCCACTCTGTAAAGGGTTTTTCAAACTCCCTTCAAAAGTTTGAATCTGGTTTTTGAGCACCTTGTCAAAAGCTCATTGGTGGCAAGACACCTAATCAAAAAATCTGATTTAGTTTTTGAGCACCTTATCAAAAGCTCATTGGTGCCCAGGACACCTGATCAACTCATCCTGCAGTGGATTCCTACCTAGGGTGGTAGAAGAGTGGATGTACCCAAGTTTGGGGAACCACTATATTTCCTTATGTCATCTGGTTCTGCATGTTTTCTTTTTGTTTCTGGCCTAGATTCTCTTGTGCTTAGTTTCTGCATAGCTTAGTTTTGTGATTAGTTTTATTTCTGCTTCCCTGCTCACACTCATTACAACAATTGTTATAAAGCTTTGCAAAAGTTTTTCTTTGTGTTATAAAAGCACCATATACTCTATTCACCCCCCTCTAGAGTATATCAGATCTAGTTTCCCTTTCAATTGGTATCAGAGGGAGGTTGGTTAAACATACCATACCTGATTGGTTGTACAGGCTAACACCTGAACCCCAAGATCTCAAACTAGATCCTTTTGTTATATTTTATTATTAGATTTAGTTTGCACAACTTATGACCCAAAACAAAGATTATGCAAGCACCAGACCTCCAGTGTGCAATCTGTCAAAGTTTGCACTTTGGAAAGCAAGGATTAGACTCTACATGAATTCTATTGACGAAGATATATTTAATTCTGTTTTGACAGTGTGTCCAAGACCCCCAGAAAGCACAAGTACAAATGCTGTTCCACCTCCATCAAGAACAGATGCTGACATCAAAAAGTGGAAAGTAGCTGATGCCAAGGCAATGAACATTCTAGCTCAGACAATGTCAGATGACATTTTTCAAAAGGTAGCTGAATGTAATTCAGCCAAGGAGATTTGAGACAAGCTCTTAGAAATTGTCTCTGGCTCAGCTGATGAGAGAAAGGACAGAAGATCCCATCTCATCTCCCAATATGAGAACTTCAAGAAGGGAGAGACTGAGTCAGTGAGAGACATGTACAACAGACTGAGTCTAATTGTCAGTGAACTGAGGACATTAGACAAAGAGATCTCACTGACAGAACTTAATGACAAGATCCTAATGTGCTTTCACAGCACTTGGGATTCAAGAATCTGGCCAATTAAAGATGCCAGAAGTCTGAATGAGATCACCACTGAAGCCTTGTTGGGTAAGCTCAAATCTTATGAGCTACTCATCAAGAACAGAGAGGAAGAACAGAAGGCTGCTTCACCAGCCACAAGAAAGGAGAAGACCATAGCATTCAAGGCAACTGAGGATCTGCCTGAAGAAAAAGGAACAGGCAATGATGAACTTCTCAGCTTGTTGGCCAAAAGATTCTATAAGATGGCCAGAAAGGACTTTAGAAGAAGATCATACAAGGAGCAGGATAAGCCAAGGTATGACAAGTCCATTGGCAGTAACAAAGACATTATCTGCTTTGGTTGCAGGAAACCAGGGCATATAGTTCCTGACTGTCCAGAGAACAAGAATAAGGACAGAAGGGAAAGAAAAGAGAGAAGAAAGGAGAAAGACTCCAAAAGGAGTGGCAATAGCAAACCTTCTTCTAGCAAAAATAAGCATACAAGGAAAGGATTTGTTGCTGAATCCTGGAGTGAGACTGAAGAGGAGTCAGAAGCCTCCTCCAGCTCTAGTGATGATGAGGATGATGTAGAGGAAAAGGAGTTCTGCATGATGGCAATCAATGCCTTACAACACAACTCAGAGGAAGAGGAGTCAGAGTCAGACTCAGAGACTCAACCTGAAGAAGATCAGGTAATCAGCTCTTTTGATTTTACTTCAGAAGATTTTAAATCTGAATTTAAAGCACTATGTTTAGACCTGCTAGAGTCTGAGAAAGAGATCATCTCTCTCAGAAATCAATTATCTGAACAAAATGTTTTAAAATCAGAAAACCTCAAACTCTCTCAGGAGTTGGAGAGCTATAGGAAACAGATAGCTACACTGAAAAGTGAGCTCTCTGAGGCCAAGAAGCTTGAAGAATCCCTTAATGGGAGAAGCATCAAGCTGATGGACATCACAAGCACAGTGAACTCTAGACTTAACAGTACACTGGGCTTGGGTGCTTCATCCAGCCAACCTATAGTCCTAACAACTCCCATCAAGTTTATTTCTAGCAAGGGAAAGGGAGTTGTAGAGGTTGTCAGGAAAAATTCTGATCTGCCTCAGAAATTTAAGTCCCAGCAGAAATCGTCGAACGAAGCTCGACGATCGCCGAATGAAGATCGACGATCGCCGAACGCAGCTCGACGATCTCAGGACAAATCGTCGAACGGAGATCGACAATCTCAGCCAAGATCGTCGAACGCTGGTCGACGATCCCATATACCTGACCTCAGCCATAGTCGACCGTCGAACGGAGCTCGACGATCTGACCCAAGATCGTCGAACTCAGCTCCAAGATCGTCGAACAGAGGTCAGAGCTCTGGAAAATTTCTCAAAGGCAAATCAAAATTGAATCCTGAGGGTTCTTCATCCCAAACCTTTAACCCTTATACTGAATGGATTATACCTCCAACGGAGATATCATCCTGAAGGATATAAGAGTCAGCCAGGGATGTCTTTCATTTCTGAATTTAGAGGATATCAACCTAGGCCCAAGGTAAACTGGGTCAAAAACAAGTAAATTGTTTCATGTGCAGGTGAAGACCTATCCAACATCTAACCAGCAATGGTATTTGGATAGTGGGTGCTCTAAGCACATGACAGGGAACAAGGACAACCTCAATTCCTTTAGAGCCAAGCTTGGACCCAAAGTTATCTTTGGTGATTCCAACTTTGGACAAACTAAAGGATATGGTGCAGTCCAGATTAGTTCTGTAACCTTCAAGAAGGTAGCATATGTGGAAGGACTGAAGCACAACCTAATCAGCATCAGTCAGCTATGTGATGAAGGGTACCAGGTGACCTTCAGCAAAACCTTATGCAAAATCAAGTCAGAGGACAACACAACTGTGTTGACAGGTAAAAGGAAAGGTAACATCTACCTAGTAGATTTTCTTTCAACTACTATAGATATCTGCTTGTTTAATTCAGTATGTAGACCAAATGTGTTTATGGCATAAGAGACTAGGACACCTAAACCTTAGAACTATTGCTAGGCTCTCCAAGGACAACCTTGTTAGAGGACTACCTTCTGGCCCCTACAAGAAGGAAGGACTCTGCAAGGCTTGTCAATTAGGCAAGCAAACTAAAAACAGTTTTAAGTCACTTAATAAGAGTGATTCACCTAGGATATTGTATCTGTTACACATGGATCTATTTGGACCCATCACAGTACAAAGCCTAGGAGGGAAATCCTACACTTTAGTAATTGTAGATGACTTCTCTAGATTCACTTGGGTGTTCTTTCTAAGGAAGAAGTCTGATAACTTTAAGTGTCTGACAGAGTTTCTCAAATGTATAAAGATTGAGTTCAATACTCACATTGCCCTGATCAGAAGTGATCATGGGACAGAGTTTGATTCTCTTCTTATGCAAGAGTTCTGTCAGAGTGAAGGGATCAGGCATACTTTCTCAGCTCCTAGAACTCCTCAACAAAATGGGGTAGCTGAAAGGAAAAATAGAACCCTTATTGAATCTGCCACTACATTGTTGTCAGATGCTCATCTACCTCTATCCTTTTGGGCAGAGGCAGTGAACACCTCCAACTATGTGCTGAACAGAGTCTGATACATAAACTGAAGGGAAAAACTCCCTATGAATTACTCAAAGGGAAGAAACCTAAAGTTGACTATTTCAGAATTTTTGGTTGCATTTGCTATATTCACAATAATGACAAGAAATACTTAGCAAAATTTTAAGCCAAAGCTGATGAAGGAGTGTTTCTGGGATACTCCATGATCAGCAAGGCCTATAGGGTCTATAATAAATCATCTTTGAAAATTGAGGAATCTGTTCATATTTCTTTTGATGAAACTAACATGTCTTTCAAGGAGAAGATTTCTTCTACCATAGAACCTTTGCAGGAACACTCTCTAGTTGAAGATATGAACAAGTTACAGGTTGCTCAAGAGGATGAAAGCAGTGAAGATGAAGGGAATGCTCAACACATTGAAGCTCAGCTTGAAGAGCCAGTTGTTGTACCACAAGAGGAAACAACAACACAGGTTGGTGAACAATCAACACCCCCTGTTGATTTAGTAACATCAAGAGACCATCCAATTTCCCAGATAATTGGAGAAATCTCAGCTGGTGTGCAAACCAGAAATCAGGTCAACCAAAACCTGTTGCACACCTGCTTCCTTTCTCAAATTGAACCTCAGTCCATTCAAGATGCAGAGCAAGATCCACACTGGATCATTGCCATGCAAGAGGAGTTGCATCAATTTGAGAGGAACAAAGTATGGGAACTAGTGCCAAAGCCAAAGGATCATTCCATTGTTGGAACAAAATGGGTATTCAGAAACAAACTGGATGATCAAGGAGTAATAATAAGGAACAAGGCAAGGCTAGTTGCCCAGGATATTCTCAAGAAGAAGGAATTGACTACGACCAGACCTTTGCACCTGTTGCAAGATTAGAAGCCATCAGGATATTTTTAGCTTATGCAGCTCACAAAGGCTTCAAGGTTTATCAGATGGATGTCAAGAGTGCCTTCTTAAATGGAGACATCAAAGAGGAAGTCTATGTCAGACAACCTCCAGGTTTTATCTCTCCAACTTATCCTGATTATGTTTTTAGACTGAACAAAGCATTATATGGTCTCAAGCAAGCTCCTAGAGCATGGTATGAGACCCTAGCATGCTTTCTCTTGGAAAATGGTTTTATCAGGGGTAGAGTAGACCAAACTCTTTTTATTAGAACCCATAAGTCCCATACCATACTAGTACAAATTTATGTAGACGATATCATTTTTGGTTCTACTGACTCAAAATTGTGCAGAAGGTTTTCTAACCTAATGCATTCTAAATTTGAGATGAGTAGCATGGGTGAGCTATCCTTCTTCCTAGGATTGCAAGTCAAACAACATGCTGAAGGCATCTTTATTTCTCAAACCAAATATGCTAAGAGCTGGTTAAGAAATTTGGCATGTCTGAGGCATCTTGTATGAAAACACCCATGCCTACCAATGCTGTATTGGATGTTGATGAACATGGGAAACCTGTTGATCAGACAACATATAGAGCAATGATTGGCTCTTTACTGTATCTTACAGCTAGTAGACCAGATATAATGTTTGCTACATGTATATGTGCTAGGTTCCAAGTTAGCCCTAGAGAGTCACACCTAACATTAGTAAAGAAGATTCTTAGGTATGTTAAAAGTTGTCCAAATCTAGGTCTCTGGTATCCAAAAGATTCAGCATTTGAGTTAACTGGATTCTCTAATGCTGATTATGCTGGATGCAGAATTGACAGGAAAAGCACCAGTGGAACTTGTCAGTTCCTTGGTGATAGACTTGTCTCTTGGTTTTGCAAGAAACAAACATCTGTGTCAACTTCAACTGCTGAAGCTGAATATATGGCTGCAGGCAGTTGTTGTTCACAAATATTGTGGATTCAAAATCAACTCCTAGACTATGGTTACAACTTAGAGAAGTCAAAAATCTTTTGTGACAATACAAGTGCTATTTCCATAGCTCAAAATCCAGTCCTCCATAGTAGGACAAAACACATAGAGATTAGGCATCATTTCTTAAGGGACAATGTTGAAAAGAACAAAATTGAACTGCAATATATCCCAACTGATTTACAAAGGGGAGATATTTTCACCAAGCCTTTGGATGAAAAGAAACACACTTTCTTCCTAAATCAGTTAGGAATGTTAGATGGAGGAAGTCTTAATTAATACCCAAGATTTTGAAAGCTAAAAATTGACCAAGACTAGGCAAAATTCTGATTTTTCTTAATGTCTAGGATTTTCTGATCTCTGAACTGCGCTCGACGATTTCCCCAAAGATCGTCGAACGGAGTTCGACGATTTCCAGAATCGTCGAACTGAGTTCAGCGCCCCTCAGATAGTATGAACTATCTCTTCCGGTCAACGATCGTCGAACGGCGCTCGACGATTTTGTTCCCTGAACGATCGTCGAACGGAGCTCGACGCTTTCCAAGATCGTCGAACGGAGATCGACGATGTTGGAGTCTCTTCAGATTCCTTTAGAAGCCTAGATCGTCGAACTGAGTTCAACGATCTTTCCAATTCTGCGTCGAACCCTAATATAAAACTCATTTTTCGCCGTCGTTCTCTCTTGCGCTTTCAATTTCTCTGCAAGAATTTTCTTCCCTCCAAACAGTTCTACGCTTGTTCGGTTTGTTTGTTAAGTTTTTGCAGGTACCATGGCCGTCTCAGTTGCTGTCCTCGCCGCAATGAAGTTTGATGCAGGATTTGACATTGATCTGGACTCCTTCAACACCACTGATCAAATCTTCCAGGACATCCTGAGTTTATTCAAGGATCAGCATTTGTCTGCCCTCATGACCACAAGAATCAAACTTGCCTCAGATGAAATAAAAGAATGGGTCTATACTGCTCACAACCTTGACAACAACACCATAGTTGGATCTATTGCTGGAACCCAGGTACCTCTGACCCCAACAGTTTTAACAGAGGTTTTTGGCTTGAGAAATGGTGAAGACACTGCTGAACTATCTGGAGAGGAATTTTCTGATATACTTGCCAGGATGGGTCATCCAGAGGGAAACCCTAGCAAGTTGTTTAAGAGGAACTTGTCAGTTGAATACAGGTTTCTAGCTGATGTTGTAGGCAAGGTGCTGTTGGCAAAGCATTCTGCACATGATACCATCTCCAGACATCAGCTCTGCCTCATGGGAGCTCTGGTAGATAGGAAAAGCTTAAACTGGGGAGAGGTCTTCTTTGACCTGATAAAGAAGAAGATTAATAAAAGCTTTGTAAATTTTGGAAGAATTCTTGGAGTTTTCCTTCAGGCAAGGTGTCCCTGCTCTGCTGGTCTCCTCTGGAGTGCACATCAATGCCTCCAAGAGACTCACCTGTGCCCTATTTGGGAAGTGGGACAGGCAAATTAGCAAGCCCAGCAGGCCCTCTTCAACTGCTCCTTCAGGCACCAGGACTCAAATAGTCACTCCCCCTCAGGTTTCTGCTGCTGCAGAAGACCTGGCTGTTGCTGGTGCTGCTTCCTCTCCTCCTCCAAGTTCAACCCTACCTCCAGCTCCATCCACCACTCCAGTTCCATCCACCATTACAATCTCCAGCCCATCTCCAACATCTATTCCATCTCCAGCAACAATTTCATCACCTCCAGTAGACCAATTCCACCCATTATTCTCATATCCACCACCAGATGTCACCTCATCTCCATCCATACCATCATTCACCCTTCTGGATGAATCCTACATGGATGATTCCCCCTCTTCTCCTCAAGAATTACCCTCCTCCTCAACATCTTTCCAAGATCTCCTCCACCACATCCTTGACCAACCATCATTCACTCCATCCATATCCATACCCTTGTCCTCCATCCCCACAATCCCCACACCTCAGCCATCCATCCCTCCACCCTCCAGCCCTCCACTTCCAGCTTCCTCAGCCATCCCAATACCCTCTACCTCTGCTCCTGCCATTGAGCATGTAGATCTGCCAGCCTTAGCTGACAAATTGTATGAGCTACTTGCCCCCAGGCTCTCTCTTCTCATGGAGGCCTCCTTAGCTCCTCTACAACAGTCAGTGGTAGCCCTGTCTGCCAGGCTTTCCTCCCTCATTCCTCTGGCAGCACCTCCAGCAGTTTGCCTTGATACAGATGCATCTGCATCCAGGCAGGGAGAGATGCCCTATGAAGCCAGCCTTCATGCTGCTGTTGCTGCTGCTTCTGCTCCTGCTATTGTTACTGCTGCTGCTGCTGCTGTGTTTGTATCTGCTGCTCCTGTTACTGCTGCTCCAGTTCAGGCTCCTACTCCAGTCTTAGCAATAGACCTAAGGTCTTTGCTCTCTGCATTTGATACTGCATATTACAGCTATCTCCCAGAGCCACATGCTGTCCAGCCCCCAGAAGATCTGTCCAAGGCTCCGGTGCCTCTCTCTGGCTGTGACCCCAACATTCTTTCCTCTTTTGTACTCTCAGTGATGACTGCTGCTGCTGCTGATGAAGAAAAGGCTGTATCTGCTTCTGAAACTATCTTTGCTGCTGCTGAAGAAAATGTTCCAACTGCTGCTGAAATTCAAATTGTTTCTGATGAGCCCACATTCCAGGATTTTCTGATGACAGAGGCTGCTATTTTTGAGCCTGCTGAAGATTTTGTTGTTGTTTCTGAAGCTGCTGCTGCCATCATTCCTGAAGTAACTAATGTTGTTTCTGTTGTTGCTCCTGTATCTATTGTTACATCTGCTGCTGTATCTGTTTCTGTTGTTCCCTCTGCTTCTGCCCCATCTGCTGTTGTTCCTGTATCTGTTGCTGTATCTGCTGCTATTCCTGCTGCTGCCCCTTCTGCTTCTGCCTCATCTGCTGCAATGCAACTGAAGAAAGATCTTATGAAGAAGATTGATGCTATATATGATGACCAGAGTTCTGACTCTGATGAGTTCAAGACAGACTCTGATGACTCTGCTGCCACTATTGCCAGGAAGAGAAAGGCTAGAAGCAAGGCTATGAGAAGGGTTCCACCTGCCAAAGTAAAAGATGATAATGATGTTCCTTATTATATTCTGCACAACTGCCCAATTACTGAACATTGGATGCAGTATTCCAAAAATCAGTTAAAAGCAATGAAGAAGAAAAGGAAGTATGAGAAGGGCTCCTCCCAGTTCAAGCACCCTCATCCTCCTCCACCACCTCCACCTGATGCAGGTGCAGGTGGCAGCTCTGCAAGCCAAGCCCCATCTAGAAGTCAGGCTCCCTACCAACCCCATGCTAGAACCTATCAAAGGGAAAGCCAGTCTAGGGGCTCTTACTCTAGGAGAGGAGGATATAGGGGAAATCAAAGAGAGACTCAAGTTTATTCTAAAGGGCATTCCAGGCAGCACCCTTATTCCAGGGGAGGACATGTTTCTTCTGATACATCTTCTGGTCCATTCCCCTATAAGCTCAAAGAAACTGTGACTGCCAGGACTCCTCAAGATACTTCTTCCAACAGGTATGAGCCACCTGTGCCATTTGAGGACCCTGAGAAGAATCCTGTTGCTTGGACTGCCAGAATGAAGGAATTGGCTGCATTAGACCAGATAAAGAAAGCCAAAGAACAAGACCTAGACACCTCCAATATTTCTACTATGTCAGAACAAAGACAGAAGGAATTAGAGAGATATGCTTCCAGCAATTTTTTTGATGCAGAAAGATATATGGAATTACATCCTACTGCTGTGGTTCCCAGGGCTACTAAGCAAATTTATTTGGGTGCAACTGATGACACCAGATCCAAACAAGAAGCTTTAAATCCTAACAGAGAAATCAAAATGGTAAAAGGCAAAGAGAAAAAGTAACTCTGTAAGGTGACAATCCTTAGTTTTTCTGACTGCTGTCTGGATATCATGTTATACATTTTTCTGTGATGTTTCTGCATTGTGTCTAGCTGCTATTGTTTTCATGTTCTTCTGATTGTATGATGTTATTTGATTTTTCCAAAGTCTGTAAATAGTAATCCTAACCCAAATAGGGGGAGATTGTTGGAACACCCTATTACTAATTTGGGTCAGGATCACTATGTCTCTAGGAATCTGTGTTTGACCTTCTGTATAGCTTAATAGGTCAATTAGAATTGAGTCTAAGGGTTAGAAGTCTAGGATTGGAAGCTGCCCTGAAGACCAAGTTTTTCTGTAGACCAAGTCTAATCGTCGAGCTCAGCACGACGATTCGTCGAACTCCGGTCGACGATCGTCTAGCTCAACTTCTGCAGATCGTCGAGCTCCATTCGACGATCGCTGAGCTCAACCTCATAATATCGTCGAGCTCCACTCGACGATCGCTGAGCTCAACTTCACAATATCGTCGAACTCCATTCGACGATCGGTGAGCTCAGGTCGACGATTTTAACTCTGCATTGGATCCTTATCTCTGAGCTCAGTTCGACGATCTTTGAGCTCAGATCGACGATTATTTTGCTGCTTGGATTTTCCAGTTCGCTGAGCTCAGCTCGACGATAGCAGAGCTCAGTTCGACGTTTTCAGTTATCTTTCAGAATTCAAATTCAAATCAGATAGAAGTTATTCTGCATTTAATTCAGAAGATCTGCCAGCCGTTTTCATTTACTTCTGGAGCAAGTTTCAAGGAATTTTTCAAGGAACAATTCAGTGGACTTTCCTTCAGAAGAAATTATGCAATTAAGGCTGTAATCAATGCAGACCAACGACTATCTTTGACAGAGTGATATTCTATTCTGGCACAGAGAATAAAAGACAGAATATTTTTGAATGAAATAGAGAAGAAATACAGAGATTGACAAGAAGAGGACACACAACTCAGAATACAGAGACACTTTTCAAAATTTCTGTCAACAAGAATTCTGAAGAACACTTATCAGAGAGATCAAGCTTTCAAAAATTCTTCAGATCTCTTCAGCTCTCAAAGTGTTCAAGGCCAACATCATCTCAAGACTCCAGACTCTCAACATTTCAGCTTGCTAAAATCATCTTTTGCTGGAGATCTATCTTTGAAGGCCTATCACCCTCAGCAAAGCTCATCTTCCTGAAGATCAAGGACTCAGGGGGAGCTTTGACATCAATCCACTTAGTCTTCTCAGTTGATTGAGAAAGAGAAGACTGCCATCACTCTCTCACCCCCACTCTGTAAAGGGTTTTTCAAACTCCCTTCAAAAGTTTGAATCTGGTTTTTGAGCATCTTGTCAAAAGCTTATTGGTGGCAAGACACCTGATCAAAAAATCTGATTTGGTTTTTGAGCACCTTATCAAAAGCTCATTGGTGCCCAGGACACCTGATCAACTCATGCTGCAGTGGATTCCTACCTAGGGTGGTAGAAGAGTGGATGTACCCAAGTTTGGGGAACCACTATATTTCCTTGTGTCATCTGGTTCTGCATGTTTTCTTTTTGTTTCTGGCCTAGATTCTCTTCTGCTTAGTTTCTGCATAGCTTAGTTTTGTGATTAGTTTTATTTCTGCTTCCCTGCTCACACTCATTACAACAATTGTTGTAAAGCTTTGCAAAAGTTTTTCTTTGTGTTATAAAAGCACCATATACTCTATTCACCCCCCTCTAGAGTATATCAGATCTAGTTTTCCTTTCACGGACGACCCGCCAAGTGATGCAACTCCATCTCATCCCACCATAAACGAGCTTCTCCTTCAAGCAAAAAGGTAACTAAAGTAACTTTCTGATGCTCCGCCGTTCCTATCGCCGTCATCACTCGCTTGACGCGCGATAGCCAATCCTCAGCCTACGTCGGGGTTCCCGCTCCCGAAAACGTAGGCGGATGGAAACTCATAAACCGCATTAGTTGCTTCTCAGCCGCTCGAGGAGCCACATCCCTGACAGGTTCAGGCCTTGCCGCCACCTGTTCTAGCCTCACAGCCGCTTGCTCTTGCCTAAGTGGCTGGCCTTGGATCATGGTAAATAAGGCCTCCGCAACTAAACGCACATGTTCTGCCGACGGTGGAGGTGGAGGCACCGCAGCTCGTGTCGTACTTTCATCAGAACGCTGGGACTCAGACGACCCAGCTCCACTTCGTGTCACCTAAAGGTGGACAAGACACACACATTAGCGGTCGTACCCAAGCAATCAACACAAAATCAGAACACATAGGTTACTCAAACACACAAATATGCATTCCTATCATGGACATTCAGGAGTTCATTCGTAGACTTTGGTTTGCACAAACACGTGCTCGCCACCCCACAAAAGAAGTCGGCCACGACTTCGAGAGGGAAAGACCAAGACAACCGATACCAAAAATGTAACAACCCCATCTGTTCATATGGTATATTCTAGAAGGTCCGGCCGGGGCCCCACAAAATATATCACAAAACAGTCGGTGAAGGTACAGGATGATACCAGAGTCGCGCATCGCACCTAACACAAAGCATTCTAGCGGAAGCCGACACTACTTGAACTCCTCATGAATGTCCAAACATAAAACTCCACATTTTATATATCTATAGGAATGTCTTACACCAAGTCCAAAGAGTTGGCCTTATGGCCTTACATGGCTTTCACACAGTGGCCTAAACAAATTGGCGCGCAGGCCGGCCACAATAAAAGAAAACACACAAAAGAAACACATCTAGCCTTCGAGGGCTAGCAGCAGCAGCGGCAACACCAGCAGGAACATCAACCTCTATGCGTCCCGCTCGGCTCTCCAGCACCTGTGCAAGGACAATCCACCCAACGGTGGCAAACCAAAGCAACGGTCAGCGTTCAGCTGACCAAATTATAACGACCCTACCCCTTCTCTCGGGGCAGCGGTATCTTTCCCTGCAGGCATATCATATCACAAGTATGGCAAGCTATATTATCAAAAGGTACTTTCACGCACACAAGCCATCACAACCGTTCGCCACCCGGCCCAACGGTCCGTGCACTCAGGGCACATTCTTGGTGTTCTGGCAACCTCTTGCCCACCACCGTATCAGGGTCACAACCCAACGGTAAATCTCTTGAGCATTTACTCCATGGCGTGCAGCCGGAGTTAGTCTTCGGACACCGGGATGGCCCGTAGCCCCCCGCTGTGTCATGGCGCGCAGGCCGAAGACTCTTGCTATGCGCTCCAACAGACCGCACTTTTTGGTCTCGCGTCAGACGGACATAGCGCAGGTCGGATCCTCCACCCCCTGTTGCTCAAATCGCCTTGCCTTCTCCGAGTACAGCGTACTCATGGCTTTATCAAAGGCGCGGGTCGGTCTCACCAATCCTGTTCTTGGCATTCAAGCCTGGGTATTTCTCTATACCCATTTCTCTCACAGCAACAGCGGGTCTTTCCTGGGCACACCAGTACTTCTTGTGACACTCTCCACAGGTGGACACCGCACAAGCACAAATGTCAGGGGTCTTTCCTAGCGATCATGCAAGTACTTCCTGTTACTCGCTTCACAGGTGGACACCCTACGACATCAAGCATCACAAAAAGGGTCTTTCCTGGTCACACCAGTACTTCCTGTGCCTCATTCACAGGTTGGACCCAAAACCATCACATGGCTATTTTCCTGGGCTACCACCCCAGTACTTCCTGCTACTCCTTTTCGCAGGCATAAACCATAGACTCCGTACACTACACGTTATTATCACGGAGTCTTCTCCGGTTCGTATGCAACATCACCAATCCAGACCAACCTGTCCAGATGGGCTTCACACAGCATGTCTATTCCGTACTCCATTTCCGGATCTATATGCTAACAAAAGGGGATTTCAAGCATCCACCCAAAGATTTCCACAATCAGCCACCTCTTGGTGGGGAAATCACAAAGCTATGCCAAAAAGAAAGCCTTCACATGGCTAGGAAGAAAGTCGTTACCCTTGACGACCGCTTCGGTGCCATGGCCTCAAAGCTAGCTTGCAAGACTCGCAAGATCATTTCCTCCGCAACGCCGGCTTCAGATCTCTCGTCGGTAAACCGCAGCACCACCAGCAGCAGCCCCCTTTCCTTCTTCCTCCTCCTTTCTCTCTCTCTTTCTCTCTTTACTTGAAGAAACTCAAGGCCAAAGAAAATGAGAATCCTTCTCTGATTTCGGCCTTTAAGGAAAAAGAGGAAGAGGCTTCAGCCCTTGGATCCAGACTGAAGGAATGGACGTCCACGATTCTGCCAAAAACACAGATTTTGACCCGACACGGCCTCTGACACGGCCGTGTACCAGGCCGTGTGCCTCAAGTGGTGGTCAACCGACTTATCCAAACCAATGACACGCCCATGGGACACGCCCGTGTCATGGGCCGTGTCACCAACACGCCTTCAGACACGCCCGTGTCTGTGGCCGTCTGCCTGGGTGAAAAAAATCCCAAAACATCCCGAGACTTCACACGGCCTGTGACACGCCCGTGTCCCAGGCCGTGTGCTCAGACACGGCACAAAGACACGCCCTGTCGAAATCCTTCGGCGGGCTGAGTTCGCCGACCCGATTTGACACGCCCTGTGACACGTCCGTGTCACAGGCCGTGTGCAACTTCTCGACACTCGACACCCACGTCTCGACACTCGACGATCGTCGAGTAAAAGTCGTCGAGACAACGACACGGCATTGGACACGCCCGTGTCCTGGGCCGTGTGCCTCCTCTCGACACATCGTCGAGTGAAAAAATCGTCGAGACAAAGGCCGATCGTCGACACAACCTCGACACGCCCTGCGACACCCCCGTGTCGCAGGCCGTGTCAGCTGACACGCCCTGGGACACGCCCGTGTCCCAGGCCGTGTCACCCAAAAATTTCATGTTTTCGAAAGTTGGGCTGTTACATGATGGAGCTGCGGTTCGACAGTTAGATTATTCTAAACTACTTGGTAGCCTCATGTACGCTATGGTCTGTACGAGACATGACATAGCCTTTACGGTCGACATGTTAAGTCGGTTCACTAGCAATCCTGGCCAAGACCATTGGGATGCCCTCGATAGGCTGATGCGATACTTAAAGCACACCCGACAGTATGCTTTATGTTATAGTGGTCATCCTCCAGTTCTGGAAGGATATTCTGATGCATCACGGTGCTCAGAAATAAACGACAGCAAGTCCACTAGTGGATTTCTCTTCACACTAGGAGGAGCAGCTGTAGCCTGGAAGTCCAAGAGACAGTCGTGCATTGCACTCTCATCTACAGAATCCGAACTCTATGCTCTAGCTTCAGCTGGTGAAGAGGCAGAGTGGATAAGAGATTTGATGATGGACATTCCACTATCGAGCCTGAAACTGAGTTCTGTTGCAGTTTACTGCGACAATCAGGCTACTGAAACGATTGTTACGAACATGCTGTTCAATAGCAAAAGAAGGCAACTACGGATTAAACAAGCCTGGTTGACCTCCCTTACGAGTCAAGGGATTGTGAATCTCATTGATGTGAGGTCAAAAAATAATTTTGCAGATGCCCTTACTAAAGGATTAAATAGAGTTCTCACAATCAAAACATCGGGGGAAATGAGATTAAAGTTCATAGAAATATGAAACTTTTCTCCAACGTTTATGTTTTGATACGTACGAGCCTATAACTGTCAACATTCAAGCATCTAAATAGTAACAGACTGAAAACCCCAAATAATTTCTTGATGAAAACCCAAGATGGTTGGATGCTGGTTATTCCACACTTGATAACCTAACGTCCTTCCATTGTAAGTTGATTCAAGAGTTATTCAAATGGGAATTGAAAGTCATTGTAAATGTTAATCTAAACATTATTGGTCACATCACATTATTTTACATTTGATAATGCTGCACGTAATGTGTGCCCACATGTGTTGGTGATGCACTTAGTGATCCGTAATGAGTAAGGTAACATGACTAGTCCTAGTTAGACTGGATGAGATGCTGACAGAGTTACTTCACCGTTGCTAGAAGTGTTAAGCTCATTTATTAAGAGCTAGTTTACTTTAAATGTTACTGCATATGCTTATGAATTCATAGAGTCTGACTCATGAAATTCCTTGCAGGCTACGATGGAGATTTTGGAGGAGCTGTAGACCTGGACATAGATGACGATGATCTGCTAGATGAGTAGAATCATCAAACGTTCAATTCATGTCTTTGTTTTGTAATAATTATTCAGACTATGTTTTGGACAGCATTTGTGTGATGGTTTGCCGTTTAGGCAAAACCTTTATTTTGCTTTATTAGTATGATCTGTCCTGAGTGTTTTTTGCTTAGTTTGGATTATTATTTTGTCTACACTCCAGCACCCCGAAACGTTACTGTTATTTGTCACGAATATATGAGGAGATTGTAAGTGTATATTCGGACGAATAACGGGTTTGGGGGCTTTGCGTGTATTAAACCCTAGGTTTAGTCATATATATACCTAGTTGGGGGCAACAGAGAGTAAGTTCCACTTAGACTTTTCTCCGGATGTTTCGAGCGCCTTTCACAACTACTGCCCTCATGCACTGTTACTTGTGTGTGTGTGTGTGTGTCTTCAAACGGGCTTTGCCCATTCTCGATGCATCGTTGCGGGTTTTGTCTGCAATTAAGCCGTCTGCTTGGCATTCAAGCACGCATCGCCCGTCCCCCCATTAAAAATTAAACTAAATTTAAATGAAAACGACATTTATATAAGAAACTTTTAAAAAAGATAAATTTCATATAAAAAAGCAAACTGTACAACCCCGTATTCGCGAAGAGTGGACCCTGAAGGAGGCGTGCATAGTTTTTAAGCTTTTTGAGTATTTTGAACTCTCGGTGGCCAATTTTGGCTACGGCTTGAAAACATACTAGTAGGGGGAGGAGAAATCGGCCTCCCCCAGCGGCCCCTTAGTTGGAGTGTGAAAACGACATGTTGGTAGGCATCCGCCCGGGCCATTTGGGTGTGGAGGCAGGATCAGCAGGCCATCCCCCTCCCCCTTTTTCCCTCAGGCCGGCGAGACCGGCTCCGAGCCCGGTGGGTAGGCCGGGCGAGACCGGCCCCAGGCCGGGTCTCGCCCAGCCCCGCGGGTAGCCGGGCGAGACCGGCCCCAGGCCGGGTCTCGCCCAGCCCTGCGGGTAGGCCGGGCGAGACCGGCCCCAGGCCGGTCTCGCCCAGCCCCGCGGGCAGCCGGGCAAGACCGGCCCCGGGCCGGGTCTCGCCCAGCCCGGCGGGTAGGCCGGGCGAGACCAGCCTCGGGCCGGGTCTCGCCCAGCCCCCGCGGGCAGCGGGGCGAGACCGGCCCCAGGCCGGGTCTCGCCCAGCCCGGCGGGTAGGCCGGGCGAGACCGGCCCATGCCGGGTCTCGCCCCGCCCCCGCGGGCAGCGGGGCGAGACCGGCACCAGGCCGGGTCTCGCCCAGCCCCTGCGGGCAGCGGGGCGAGACCGGCCCCAGGCCGGGTCTCGCCCAGCCCGGCAGGTAGGCCGGGCGAGACCGGCCCAGGCCGGGTCTCGCCCCGCCCCCGCGGGCAGTGGGGCGAGACCGGCCCCAGGCCGGGTCTCGCCCCGTCCCGCAGGGTGGGTCCCCTTTTAGCTTTGGGTGACGTGTTTTTCCTTCTCTACCCCCCGGCGTGGCAGTTTCCTATTGGCCCGAGGCCTTTTGGCCGTGGGGGTATTTTGGTCATTTGTGGCCCATGGGATTTGGAAAACTATAAATAGACCCCCTTGGGTGCCTTGGAGAGGGGCTTTTTCTTAGCTTCCTCCTCCCTTAGCTTCTTCTTGGTAGAGTAGAGAGAGCTCTCCAAGGCGCCTAGCCTAGCCCTTTGGTGAGGGAGGGGAAAAGCTCAGGTAGCCTTCCGGGTGTGAGGTGAGACCTCCGTGCTAGAGCCGAGGGTCTGTTCATAGTCTCCTAAGTCTCCGGTCCGTGACGTTCTCTCGAGTGTAGTAGGTGTGAGGTCACCCCTTTCAGGGACCCCGAACTCCACAGAGGTCAATTTTGGCTTCAACACTTTGGTGCGGTGAGCGTGGAGAGTGACCAGCACAGAAGATCTCGGAAGAGAGTCATGACGGGAGGTCAGGGAGGTAGTGATGATCTCGGCGAGCTCCCTAGCTCAGGACCCTTTGTGGGGAGGCAAGAGTTCATGGACTCCATCCAGGGTATCATGGAGATGCTGCGAAGCATTGCTCCTCAGGGTGGCAGCTCCACCCCGACCCCCCAGGAGCTAGCTCCCCCCCTCGACGAGACGACTCCTCGGGGTCTAGGCGAGATGACCCCAACGGGGGGCGAAGGAAGTGCACCAGGAAGAAGGCCCGGGAAGGAGAGGATGGGAGATGGGGTCGAGCGAGACCTCACTGGCCGGCAGTTGTTCTCTAGCCCGGCGAGTGCCAACCTCCCAAGCGAGCAGGTCGCGCGAGTGGAGGTGGCGAGACCACCCCTTAGGGGGTCACCCTTCAGCGAGCTGATCATCTCAGCTCCCGTTCTCGAGGGGTTCAGAGAGCCAGACATGGCTTACTATACGGGGAAGGATGACCCCGTCCAGCATCTCTAGTGGTTCGAGGATGCCGTCTCCATCAGGCCGATGACGGATGCCTTCAAGTGTCGCCTCTTCGCGATCATGTTGAAGGAGAAGGCAAGGTACTGGTTCCATCAACTCCCTCCAAGGTCGATCTATGGGTTCGAGGACTTAAGCCGGAGCTTCCAGCTCCGTTTCTCCACCTCCAAGAAGCGGAAGAGGAGCCCCGAGTCCATCTTCCTGATAAGGCAGGGGGCCGAGGAGTCGCTGGCCCATTACGTAGACAGGTTCCAGGGGGAGATCCTAGAGGTCCAGGAGATTCCAGGGTATGCTCTCCAGATGGACTTCACCGTTGGGCTGAAGGAGGGCTTCTTCAAGATGAGCTTGACCCGGAAGGCCCCCCTTTCCTTCGAGGAGCTAATGTAAAGGGCGGCAGAGGAGATTGCCATGGAGGCAGCCAACCCGACATTTGTCAAGAAGTTGGCAAAGCTGACAGAGACGGAGGCAAAGGAGCAAGGTGGCTCGAGGCCTCAGGAGGGAAGAAGGAGAGAGGAGCGGAGAGCTCAGGAGGGTCCGGAACCAGGTTGGAGGCAGCAGGGAGGACCCGCTCAGGGCCCGGGAAGAGGTTACGCCCATGATGGGGGAAACTTCCATGGAGGCCAAGGAAGGTTCAACTTCCAGAGGCAAGCCCCTAAGCAGCTCCTACCCCCACCACAGCAAGCAATGGAGATTGGTCGGAGGGAGAGGAGGAACCGCCAGGGAAGGAGAAGGGTCAGAGTAGAGTTGCTGTACTGTGACTTCCACCAGGTGGAGGGGCACGCCACAGCTACCTGCCCCGAGTTCCTGGAAGTGAGGGGGGCGAGAGACCCTGCCCAGCCACAGCCACCGGTGTGGGTTGAAGAGGTTATGCCCAGAGAAGGAGGGGATGATGTTTGTGAGGACCAGGTCGATGTCGGACCCCGAGGCGGTATAGCGGTGATCCATGGTGGAGTGGGGATCAAGGCCACTCGGAAGGCAAGCCTCCATGTCATGTACCGAAGGAGCGTCGCCTCAACCTCCCAGACACCGCCCCAGGAGGAGAAGGTCACCTTCTCGGTGAAGGACCTGCCGGATCATGAGGATCCGTTTTGCGATGCGCTGGTCATCCAGACGGCCATCGAGGGCTACAGCATCTCCCGAATCTTGGTGGACAACGGGAGATCTGTCAACGTCGTTTTCAGGAAGGCGTTTGATGAGATGGAGGTAGAGCCAAGGAGGGTGTTGGCCTCGGACGGACCCCTGTTCGGATTTTCACGGGAGAGGAAGGAGGTTGAGGGTGGAGTGGGACTCCAAGTCAAATTGGGGGGAGTCTCAAGGAACTGTCGGTTCGTCATTGTAGACGCTCCAACAGCTATAACGCCATCTTCGGAAGGCCCCTCATCAGTGCCTTCCGTTGCGTGCCATATTCCTTCCACCAATGCATCAAGTTCAGCTCCGGAGGGATCCAGGTCAGAGTCAAGGGGGACTCCAGGATGGCAAGGCAGTGCTACGTCACGACTGTCAACACCATCTCTTGGTTGGCCCAGGCAGAGGAGATGGAGAAGGTCATTGAGAGCTTGAGCAAGATGGAAGTGCTCGAGGAAAAGGAAGCGGAAGACGGCCGTCATGCCCAGGCCCCATGAGGGTGCCTCGCCTTGCGATAGTTTTTTTTTTTCATTTTTCTTGTCTTGTAACAAGTGCTACCCCTGACCAGCTGAGTCGGGGGGACCATGTAACTCATGTTTTTCCCCCCGTTTGAGGATGTAGGATTTGGTAAGGAATGATTGAGATGCTTAGTTCTTTTGCTCCGAGACGATCCCGCTGCCCAGGCTCTCACTAGCTGGGCAGGGCCGGTGGTACCTCTCGTTGATGCCTAGTTGTCTCACCTCGAGATGGATTCCGCTGCCAGGCTCTCACCTAGCTGGCAGGGCAGGTTGATCTCTCAGAGGGTGGGAAGGTCTCACCTCGAGATGGATTCCGCTGTCAGGCTCTCACCTAGCTGGCAGGGCAGGTTGATCTCTCGGAGGGTGGGAAGGTCTCACCTCGAGATGGATTCCGCTGCCAGGCTCTCACCTAGCTGACAGGGCAGGTTGATCTCTCGGAGGGTGGGAAGGTCTCACCTCGAGATGGATTCCGCTGTCAGGCTCTCACCTAGCTGGCAGGGCAGGTTGATCTCTCGGAGGGTGGGAAGGTCTCACCTCGAGATGGATTCCGTTGCCAGGCTCTCACCTAGCTGGCAGGGCAGGTTGATCTCTCGGAGGGTGGGAAGGTCTCACCGCGAGATGGATTCCGCTGCCAGGCTCTCACCTAGCTGGCAGGGTAGGTTGATCTCTCGGAGGGTGGGAAGGTCTCACCTCGAGATGGATTCCGCTGCCAGGCTCTCACCTAGCTGGCAGGGCAGGTTGATCTCTCGGAGGGTGGGAAGGTCTCGCCTCGAGATGGATTCCGCTGCCAGGCTCTCACCTAGCTGGCAGGGCAGGTTGATCTCTCGGAGGGTGGGAAGGTCTCACCTCGAGATGGACTCCGCTGCCAGACTCTCACCTAGCTGATAGGGCAGGTTGATCTCTCGGAGGGTGGGAAGGTCTCACCTCGAGATGGATTCCGCTGCCAGGCTCTCACCTAGCTGGCAGGGCAGGTTGATCTCTCGGAGGGTGGGAAGGTCTCGCCCCGAGATGGATTCCGCTGTCAGGCTCTCACCTAGCTGACAGGGCAGGTTGATCTCTCGTGGAAGCCAAGTCCCTTAGCTCCGAGATGGATTCCGCTGCCAGGCTCTCACCTAGCTGGCAGGGCAGGTTGATCTCTCGTGGAAGCCAAGTCCCTTAGCTCCGAGATGGATTCCGCTGCCAGGCTCTCACCTAGCTGGCAGGGCAGGTTGATCTCTCGTGGAAGCCAAGTCCCTTAGCTCCGAGATGGATTCCGCTGCCAGGCTCTCACCTAGCTGGCAGGGCAGGTTGATCTCTCGTGGAAGCCAAGTCCCTTAGCTCCGAGATGGATTCCAATGTCAGGCTCTCACCTAGCTGGCAGGGCAGGTTGATCTCTCGTGGAAGCCAAGTCCCTTAGCTCCGAGATGGATTCCGCTGTCAGGCTCTCACCTAGCTGGCAGGGCAGGTTGATCTCTCGTGGAAGCCAAGTCCCTTAGCTCCGAGATGGATTCCGCTGCCAGGCTCTCACCTAGCTGGCAGGGCAGGTTGATCTCTCGTGGAAGCCAAGTCCCTTAGCTCCGAGATGGATTCCGCTGTCGGACTCTCATCTAACCGCAGGGCAAGTTGATCTCTCGTGGAAGCCAAGTCCTTTGCTCCGAGATGGATTCCGCTGTCAGGCTCTCACTAGCTGACCTGGCTGGTTGATCTCTCGTGGGAGCCAAGTTGGTTACCCAGAGGAGGTCTCGCCACCCAGGCTCCCGTAGCTGGCTTGGCAGGTTGACCCCGCAGGAAAGTTACACTCCGCGAATACGTTGGGGTTGGACATTTCTTTCCGAGCTTGTGCCAACCTCGAAAAGAGCGGGGATTGTGTACAACCTCGTATTCGCGAATAGTGGACCCTGAAGGAGGCGTGCATAGTTTTTAAGCTTTTTGAGTATTTTGAACTCTCGGTGGCCAATTTTGGCTACGACTTGGAAACATACTAGTAGGGGAGGAGAAATCGGCCTCCCCCAGCGGCCGCTTAGTTGGAGTGTGAAAACGACAGGTTGGTAGGCATCCGCCTGGGCCATTTGGGTGTGGAGGCGGGATCAACAGGCCCTCCCCCTCCCCCTTTTTCCCTCAGGTCGGCGAGACCGACCCCGAGCCCGGCGGGTAGGCCGGGCGAGACAGGCCCCAGGCCGGGTCTCGCCCAGCCCCGCGGGCAGCCGGGCGAGACCGGCCCCAGGCCGGGTCTCGCCCAGCCCGGCGGGTAGGCCGGGCAAGACCGGCCCCAGGCCGGGCGCGGCCGGGCGAGACCGGCCCCAGGCCGGTCTCGCCCAGCCCCGCGGGCAGCCGGGCGAGACCGGCCCCAGGCCGGGTCTCGCCCAGCCCGGCGGGTAGGCCGGGCGAGACCGACCCAGGCCGGGTCTCGCCCAGCCCCCGCGGGCAGCGGGGCGAGACCGGCCCCAGGCCGGGTCTCGCCCAGCCCGGCGGGTAGGCCGGGCGAGACCGGCCCAGGCCGGGTCTCGCCCAGCCCCCGCAGGCAGCGGGGCGAGACCGGCCCCAGGCCGGGTCTCGCCCAGCCCGGCGGGTAGGCCGGGGGAGACCGGCCCCAGGCCGGGTCTCGCCCAGCCCCCGCGGGCAGCGGGGCGAGACCGGCCCCAGGCCGGGTCTCGCCCCGTCTCGCAGGGTGGGTCCCCTTTTAGCTTTGGGTGACGTGTTTTTCCTTCTCTACCCCCCGGCGTGGCGGTTTCCTATTGGCCCGAGGCCTTTAGGCCGTGGGGGTATTTTGGTCATTTATGGCCCATGAGATTTGGAAAACTATAAATAGACCCCCTTGGGTGCCTTGGAGAGGGGATTTTTCTTAGCTTCCTCCTCCCTTTGCTTCTTCTTGGTAGAGTAGAGAGTGCTCTCCAAGGCGCCTAGCCTAGCCCTTTGGTGAGGGAGGGGAAGAGCTCAGGTAGCCTTCCGGGTGTGAGGTGGGACCTCCGTGCTAGAGCCGAGGGTCTGTTCATAGTCTCCTAAGTCTCCGGTCCGTGACGTTCTCTCGAGTGTAGTAGGTGTGAGGTCACCCCTTTCAGGGACCCCGAACTCCACAGAGGTCAATTTTGACTTCAACACAAACCATGAGGCCCCATCCATTAAATCCGTGAGAGGTTTTCTGGTATCAGGATTTCGGGAGGTTGAGGATCGAAGGTGTTTTTTTGGAGAAATGACTATTGACAGTCCACATCCATTCAATCCGACGACCAATCTTTGAAATAGTTTGATCCAACGGTTCTGATTCGTATTTTGATGTGTTTCTAAACAGCACTATTGTTTTAAATGATATATATATCTTATATATAAGGAAATATAGATATTTGGAGGCATGCCATGGATTAAATATTGATTATTGGATCATGAAAGAGAGCATGATAGGGGGGAGAGTTGGGAGAGAGAGAGTGAAGGGAGAGGGAGAGAGGGGGGGGGGTGAGAGAAGGAGAGAGAGAGAGGGGGGGGGGGGGGAGATGAAGAGATGAATTAATTTTTATATATTAAAATTTACAAAATATTATAAAATAAAAATAGGAATATTACCTCATATTTTTTGCGGTCATTTTAAGTACTCAAATGTATATGTTTTGGAAAAAAAAATTCTGGTGCGTGTGCAACCCGCTCATAGGCGGGCGCAACCCGCAGTGATGCATCGAGCACGGGCGTAGCCCGTGCGAAGAAGCTCGTGTGTGTGTGTGTTGTTCTGTGTGTGTGTGTGTGTGTGTGTGTTGTTCTGTGTGTGTTGTTTTGTGTGTGTGTGTAGGGTCCCCATGAAAATTCTGTGCCAATCCGATATAAGTGAAAGTAAGCCCAACCGGTCCAACGACACGCAGAAAACCGCACGCGCTCGGAAGAACCAGACAGACGCGCCAGTACGTGAGCCAGCGCGCACGGCCTGCGTACAGGCGGTAGGCCGGGTCGCCTGCAGCCAGCCCGCTTGGCCTCCCCCCGCGCGACCGCGCCCGACCGGCTCCTGCGCCCCCCCCCCTCCCAGCGGCCTCCGCCCGAACTTCCTAGGGGTAAGGATGAGCACTTACGTAATTTAGGTAAAAACGGTGATTCACGTGATCAAAACGGAGCAACTCCATTTGCCAACATGAATCGCTCCTCGACACAATTACTGACGCACATCTCCAGGAAGATTATAAATAGGTCATCAGCCTTCATTTCAAGGCAAGCAGCTCCAGAGGCAAGCTAGAGAGCTCTGAGGTTTTTCGGCGAGAATCGTGGACTTAGGCCGATTCTCTGCTCAGGAATTCGCTCCGCTCTTCTCCTTATGACACAGACTCTTCACGCCTCAAGTGACATCAACCACCTCCGCGAGATCGCTCCTATCCAGGCTCTGCATCAACGAGAACACAATTTCCCGAAGCACCGAGGACTTAGAATATTTTACCGTCGGAACGCTCCGACAAAGGTTCCGTGAACTCGACGTCGTCTCAAGGGCGGAGTGCTTCTATCGAGGCTCCGAGAGCTTAGCCATTTTCATCCTTTTTCTGTACTTGTAATGGAGTAGCAGCCCGTTGCCCTTAGAGATTAAATCAACTTCTGTAATATCTTGAGAAGCTAGTAGATTTTGGCTCGACACAGTTCCAATCATGTGGTTTTTCACCCTTTCCGGGCTTTCCACCTCAAAAACATCTCTTGTCCATTGTTGCGGTTTTATTTAACTGATTGCGCGTCGGGCTCGACTTCGAGAGAAGGCGGTCTGATTCTTTGGACCGTAGAAAAGGTTGGGTGACCTGCAATAGTTTGGTGTCGTCTATGGGAAGGTGTTCCCAGAATCTCTCACAATTCTCAATATTTCCCGACCAGCAGCAATGATAAGGAGTGTGCGCACAACCAACGACGTGGCTCCCGATGAGCGCCCCAGAACGGGCATGACCGACTCGCCCGCATTCAATGCTCCACTGCTCAACGGAGCAGCAGTTGCTGTTGATCCCGCCAACGCGGTAGAAGAATGAGTCCGACAAATGGAAGAACGCCAGACTGAAATGCTCTCCCGCATGCAAAGGATGGAAGTGTCTGACCCTCCCCGCTCAGGGAATGCGCGTGAAGCGTATCCGGTGGTATCCCCGGGACACGTCCCTCTCCAGGACACAACTTACCTAGAATACTCCCCCGCAGAGGAACTCTCCGACGGGGCAAGCTCTATGCACGCCGCGCGGAGGCCGGGCCCCCAAATCGACACTCAACCAAATCCTCGACCGATGGAGATAGGTGCCCGTTCAGACAACCACAGACTCACCCGCCAAGAGATCAAAGACATGATCGTGGAAGGGTATGCCCAAGATCAGCACTGCCACGCGAACGCGCGACGCCCCTTCCAACATGTGTCCCCGCTCGCTCACCAAGTCTTGGCGCATCCCGCTCCGCAAGGATTCAAGCTAAAGCACTTCCTAGGGGTAAGGATGAGTACTTACGTAATTTAGGTAAAAATAGTGATTCACGTGATCAAAACGGAGCAACTCCATTCGCCAACACGAATCACTCCTCGGCGCAATTACTGACGCACACCTCCAGGAAGATTATAAATAGGTCATCAAGCCTTCATTTCAAGGCAAGCAGCTCCAGAGGCAAGCTAGAGAGCTCTGAGGTTTTTCGGCGAGAATCGTGGACTTAGGCCGATTCTCTGCTCAGGAATTCGCTCCGCTCTTCTCCTTATGACACAGACTCTTCACGCCTCAAGTGACATCAACCACCTCCGCGAGATCGCTCCTATCCAGGCTCTGCATCAACGAGAACACAATTTCCCTAAGCACCGATGACTTAGAATATTTTACCGTCGGAACGCTCCGACCAAGGTTCTGTGAACTCGACGTCGTCTCAAGGGCGGAGTGCTTCTATCGAGGCTCTGAGAGCTTAGCCATTTTCATCCCTTTTATGTACTTGTAATGGAGTAGCAGCCCGTTGCCCTTAGAGATTAAATCAACTTCTGTAATATCTTGAGAAGCTAGTAGATTTTGGCTCGACACAGTTCCAACCATGTGGTTTTTCACCCTTTCCGGGCTTTCTACCTCAAAAACATCTCTTGTCCATTGTTGCGGTTTTATTTAACTGATTGCGCGTCCTGCTCGACTTCGAGATAAGGCGGTCCGATTCTCTGGACCGTAGAAAAGGTTGGGTGACCTGCAATAGTTTGGTGTCGTCTATGGGAAGGTGTTCCCAAAATCTCTCACAATTCTCAATATTTCCCGACCAGCAGCAATGACAAGGAGTGTGCGCACAACCAACGACGTGTCTCCCGATGAGCGCCCCAGAACGGGCATGACCGACTCGCCCGCATTCAATGCTCCACTGCCCAACGGAGCAGCAGCTGCTGTTGATCCAACCAACACGGTAGAAGAACGAGTCCGACAAATGGAAGAACGCCAGACTGAAATGCTCTCCCGCATGCAAAGGATGGAAGTGTCTGACCCTCCCCGCTCAGGGAATGCGCGTGAAGCGTATCCGGTGGTAGCCCCGGGACACGTCCCTCTCCAGGACACAACTTACCTAGAATACTCCCCCGCAGAGGAACTCTCCGACGGGGCAAGCTCTATGCACGCCGCGCGGAGGCCGGGCCCCCAAATCGACACTCAACCAAATCCTCGGCCGATGGAGATAGGTGCCCGTCCAGACAACCACAGACTCACCCGCCAAGAGATCAAAGACATGATCGTGGAAGGGTATGTCCAAGATCAGCACTGCCACGTGAACGCGCGACGCCCCTTCCAACATGTGTCCCCGCTCGCTCACCAAGTCTTGGAGCATCCCGCTCCGCAAGGATTCAAGCTAAAGCATTTCGAGGCTTTTGATGGGGGAGAGGACCCCCTAGAGCATGTGAATCATTTCGAGACAATCATACGCCTCTTCACCGCATTGGATCAACTGCTGTGTCAAGTCTTCCCCGCGACTCTAAAGGGGCAAGCACGCACGTGGTTCCACTCCCAGCGAGAGGGAGCAATCCACAACTTTGGGGAGCTCACCCTCCTATTCGTCGACCAGTTCATAGCCAACCGACGGATCGTCAGAGACCACTCACATCTCTCCGGCTTTATTTGGCGCGGCGGATGGAAAGGGAGCGACAAATGAAAAGGGAGCGGGAGCAGCCATGCCCGCCGATCAAACTGGAGAAGGGGGCCGGCGAATCAAAAGGAAGCGTTTCTCAGAGGCGGGCTGGAGCAGATGCCACAAACACGCGGTGGGCCGTTTGTTTAGGCGTGGTGCATTTGGGTATGCACCTGCCACGTGCGTGAAACGTAAGCCAAACAAAGGCTCTGTTTGGGACAGCTCTGGCGGATTGAAAAGCTGCTGTCCGGATAGAGCTGTTTTGAAATAGATTTCTGGGGAGCAGTTTTGAAAAGCTGCAGAGTATTTGGGTGTTATGTGCAGAAGTGCGCTTTGAAGAGCGATTTTCTCTCTTTTCTGTTTAGAGAAACAGCTTTTAGAAGCTGTTTTTAAAAAAACTAAAGTACATAAATATTTAGAAACAACTGATAACATGCGTTTTTTACATAGTTATAGCATCTGCTTCTTGAAATTCAGCATCTGCTTCTAGTTTATGGAGTAAATCTATGAAAATGCGTTTAGACATCCTAAATGCGTCATGTATTCTATTTGGATGTCCTTCTAGTAACTCTTTGATCCATTTCAAACCAGTTTGGGTAGATGTCGTGCATGGACGGGTATCTCGAACATGATAATTCATCATCTCGATCGATGACATAACTACACTGCAGTATTCTATATATTGTCTCCGCTCTGGCGAAAGACTGGTTGAATCACCAGAATCTTCAGGGGAGGAGTCATGTGCTTCCATTATTAGTACCTGCATTCGAAGCATAATAAAACATAAACATTATATATATGCAAAGATGATAACAAAAAAACTATTACAGAAGTGCGCTAGTAGTACTCAAAATAGATGGACGACATTAAAAATTAAACATAAACATTATAGTGTTTTACATGCAACACATAAAAGGAGATTTCGATCAAGGTAAGCTCGTATCACTGAGCCCTCTTCTCGTACGCCTTCATAATCCACCAAACCCTCATATCTTCTGGGATACTCATGAAGATCTCCCTAGTGGTCTTGTCTCTGATGTGCTCGAGAGCAAAGTAATATAGATCCAGGTTTGCCCGTAGCTCTGGGCTGCTGGAAATCAACTCCACAACCTCTTTGACCGTGACAACTGGCGGCGGCTTCAATGCTAGAGTGGATTGATGTAAATCTGACATCAGAGAAAATGCCACTCCTTTATTCCTCCATATCTTCCTTTTTTTACTCGCCGAAGAGGACGCATTCCCAGGAGGTGTTGTAGCTCCCCGTACTCTTCAGGTCCACCTTGATTGTTCTCCATGTTATCTGCCACATCATCGTCTTCCAACTGTATCCTCCCCACATCAGGTGGCAAACTCCCAACTGAAGGAGCCCAAGAGTCTTCTCTAGTTGCGACTACCTGACTGAACATAGTATTCAATTTCTCCTCCAAATCCGGTGCAATACCTCCGCACCGAAATTTTTTCGCCGCTGGAACAACCTGTTGCAATCAATGTATCAATGTTAAAATATGGAAAAATATGAACTCATTTATTGAAATGAAACTTGAATTTGATCGGACCTTAATCTTCTCTGCCCACCATTCCTCTGAGGCAGCAATAGTTCTCTTCTCTGGATCCCAGCCTAAACCAGTCTCACCATGTTTCAGTTCCTTCCATAACTTCCAATCCTTTTTCAGATGATCCCATTTATTTTTCATCTGCATTCGATCGTAGCTTTTCCCCGTGCGTTCTTTAAACCATGTAATCAGATTTTTCCACCCTTCTTTGCTGAAGTGGGTGGTTGGCCGATTCCCCAAACCAATCTCTTTGATGCAGAGATCACAAAATAAAGTCACTTCACCTGACTCCCAACTCGCTACGATTCCTCCTTCCTTTGGTTTTACCATTGTACTATAAACTAATCAAATTAAAATAAGAACTACTAATAATACACATGTACAACCCAAAAAAAAAACACACAACACACATACACATTCACACTCATACACATACACACACACAGACATAATACATACCCAAACCCAAAAAAAACACACACACACACACAACCACACACCCTCATATACACATACACACATAATACACACACACACATACAACCATACACTTTTCATATACATACCCAAACCCAAAAAAAAAACACACACAACCACACACAACTATACACACTCATACACACACACACACATAATACACACATACACACATACAACCATACACTTTTCTTACACATACCCAAACCCAAAAAAAAAACACACAACCACACACAACCATACACACTCATATACACATACACACAAACACACATAATACACAAACACACACATACAAGCATACACTATTCTTATACATACCCAAACCCGACAAAAAAAAAACACACAACCACACACACTCATATACACATACACACACACACACATAATACACACATACAACCATACACACTCATATACACATACACACAAACACACATAATACACAAACACACACATACAAGCATACACTATTCTTATACATACCCAAACCCGACAAAAAAAAACACACACAACCACACACACTCATACACACACACACACACACACACACACACACACACACACACACACACACACACACACACACACACACACACACACACACACACACACACACACACACACACACACACACACACACATAATACACACATACAACCATACACACTCATATACACATACACACAAACACACATAATACACAAACACACACACACACATGCATACACTTCTCTTATACATACCCAAACCCGACAAAAAAAAACACAACCACACACACTCATATACACATACACACATAATACACACACACACACACACACACACACACACACATACAACCATACACTTCTCATATGCATAGCCAAACCCAAAAACACACACACACACACACACAAACAAACATACATACATACATACACACATACACATAAACACAAATACATACAACCCTAAACAAAAATAAAAATCACACATTCATATACACACACTAATCATATAAAGAAATTGTGTATGAGAGAAGGAATTTGATATACCTAACCGGAAGAAGAATCGCTGGAGAAGGAAGAGTAGACGCTGGAGGAAGAACCTCCTCGTAGTTGTCTCCGGAGAGGAGGAAGAAACCTTCTCTGTGAGCTACGGTTTGTGTGATCGGGAAAAGGAATCGCGAGAGAAGGAATCGCAAATGGTTACAGACAATCGGGAAGAGGAATCGCGAATGGTTACAAGCGATCGGTTACAGGCGGCGGCTAGCGAGCTGGAAGTGCTGCGGCGAGTTGCGATCGGGAGAAGGCGTCGCCGTCAACGATCGGAAGCCGACGGCGTCTGCGATCGGGAGAAGGCGGAAGGAGAGGCGAATCGCGATCGGGAATGATGAGTCGCCGCGGGATCGGGATCGGGATCGGGAAAGAAGCGGAAGAGGGATCGCGAATGGGGCAGACGCGATTTTTCGCGAAAGGGGATTTGATGAAACGCAGGGGGGGACTGCTTCCCAAAAATAGCTCCCAGAGCTGTTTTTTGAAAAGTGATTTTATTGGGAAGCTGTCCCAAACAGATCCAATACCTGCTCTGGCGGCTGGAAAAACATTCGCGTTTTTTGAAAAATAGCTCCCAGAGCTATTTTTGATGAAACGCAGGGGGGGGGGACTGCTTCACAAAAATAGCTCCCAGAGCTGTTTTTTGAAAAGTGATTTTATTAAAAAGCTGTCCCAAACAGATCCAATACCTGCTCCAGCCGCCAGAGCTGTCCCAAACAGACCCAAAGCCGGTAAAGCATTCGCGTTTGGAATAGCAGTCGGGAACTTCGAACCCACCTGCTATCCAAACTCGAGGGAGACGATGGCCGCAGTTCCTCCTCGGCTCGCCCCACTGCTCTCCTCAACCTTTTGCCCTCCTCCCGCTGTTCTTCCCACTCCGTCCGAGTTCAATGCTGCTGTGAACTTACACCGACGCTTCCGTGCCGCCGGCCACCGATTTCGGTGTTCTGCCGGTCAAACTGGCTTCTTCACGAGGCTTGACCGCCTTATAAAGGAAAAGGCCAAGAGTGACGTCGAGAAGATCTTTTCCGGCTTCTCAAAGACCCGGGATAATCTCGCAGTCATCGACGAACTTCTCCTGTACTGGAACCTGGCCGACACCGATCGCGTCCTCGATGAGCTCGAAGAGGTCGTTTCCTCCTCCCCCGCCTCTGCGTCCACGTCGTGAATGAATCGGTTAGGTTAAAGCTGAACTTATTCGGTTTCTTTAGTAGGCATTGTTGGTTTCGGATTTTGGGCCAAAGATTTCCATGAAGATTGTCGATAGCTTACGAGATGATATACTCGCAGGGAAGCTCAAGTCAGGAAGCGAAATAAAGGTTTGTAGGGTATTTTAACTCTTTCTCCATGATTTTTTGCGTATTCTGTGACTATTTGCGTACTAATTAGAAGAAATGACATTTTTCAGGAAGCATTGAAGAGGAGCGTTCTCAATCTTTTGACAGGGAAAAATGGCAAGGCAGATCTCCAGCTAGGGTTCAGGTATTGCGCTCATCTTAAAGGGTTTTGGGTGTTTGTTTGGATTCTGTTCTGAACGGGAATACTTCTTAGGAAGCCTGCTGTGATCATGATAGTTGGAGTTAATGGAGGCGGAAAAACCACCTCTCTAGGTAATGGTTTCTGATAGTACAAAATCTACTTTAGTCTTCCCGTTTTTTTGGGGGGGGGGGGGGGGTATGTTTCAGGGTTAGGTTCTGTTGAAGAATGTGTACTAATTAAGGGGCCATTTGGTTTTATATCTATCTGTACCATATAAAAGGGAGCAAATTAGAGAGTTTCTTGACAATCCATACTAAGGGAGAGCTTTATCTGAAAACAAGGCCTATTTTATTTTAAGAGCAATGTTATAAGTGGTTTGAATTGGGCTATTCACACCCCAAAAAACTCGTAAAGTTCTCTTTTTATTAAATATAATCACACCCCAGCTAAAATGATTTCCCGTCCCGCGACCCCACCGTGTCTTTGACGCCATACTCGATGTCATACACTCATACTGCAGCTTTGCTCATGGAGAGCAAGAGCTTGAAAAGCACATCGGCCCCGCACATTGTGAACCACCGGTATCCTCTGCTGCCACCTTTGGTGCTTCCGCCACTGCCAAGATTGGCATTGATGCTTCCCTGGCCGGCGTCATCATCGGTAAAGGCGGAATGAACACGAAGCAGATTTGTCGCGTGGGCAGGGGCTTCGGCCTCCGGGGAGTCAGGGACGAAAGGGGATGATTGAGAGGTTGTATGGCCGTTCCTTTATGGATTTGGTGAAGGAGGAAGGGATAGACGAGTCATCAGAGTTGGTGGATGCAAGGAGACGAGACCGTAATGGTCGGTAATGTTGACAAATCCAGAGGTTCCAGGGGCAGCTTTGGTGGCTTGGAAGAGGGAGGAGGCGAGAGAGGAGCCCTGAATGATCTGGTAGAGATTCTTTGTGCCGTAGTAGTCGATTAAGACGTGGAGGGAGAAGAAGTTCCCTATGGTGGGGAGGGAGAGGTAGTTAGCGAGGAGTGGGGCCATGCCAAAGTTGTCTACGGAGAGCATGATGATGGTCTGCCGACAGTTTATTTTGGATGCGAGTTGGGTGGCGGTGAGGTAGTGGTTGAATGTGGAGAAGTCAGGGTGGTTCACGAGGATACTTGTGATCAAAGGAACAATGAGCTGGAAGGAACATTTGATCGGATCTGGAGAAAGTCAAAACGTTTTTTTTCAAATCTTCTGTCCAGTCTTTCTTCAACAACCCAACCATCTTCGATGAGAAGAACCTCAAAGTCATCAAGGACGCCGCCGCCGCCTTTGAGCTCCATATCTACAAAGTCAACATCCTCATCAACATGAAGTGGATCGATTTCATCGACGAGATCATGAAGGAGTTCGAGTTATGCTTCAATGCAATAACTGGGACCGTGGTGGCATTGGTTTCTTCGGTGGTGAAGTTGGAATCGCAGCACCTCGCGCAAGTTGCGTAGAGGGAGTAGAGGCTGACGGGGGAGAAAAAATGTAAGAATCAAGACAAATCGGTTGGTGGTTCTGGACTTCGGAAAAAAATTGTACTACGAATAATTTTTTGGACTGTAGATATAAATGGAGTGTGAGTAGCCTAATGCAGATTGCTTATAACATCGCTCTTTTTAAAAGGGAAAAATGTTTTGTATTGGACTATGATTTCAAAACTTGCCACAGTCTCATCTTGCCCTCATATATAAGGAAAGAGAGACCATGTACTTCTCCCATGGCTCTCGATTAATAATTAGTATCTTTGTGGTGAAATCATACAAATTTCAATCTGATTTCGATATTTGAGCCAATATAACTGAAGTCCTCATGTGATTTACAATAACACGCCCTCATGTGATTTACAATAACACGACTTTGTAAAAAAAAAATCTTGAATGAACTTTCTTTGTTGGAGATTGCTTCATCTACCATGTTCTTGCAAGTTGCAACTTCATTACAACATTTTGCCATCTCTACTCGTACCTTGTGAGAGTCCAAACTTGTTTTGACTAAGTGCTTCAACAATCATGGGGAAGATGGGGTATGTTATAGCTATTTGCAGAACAAGCAAAACGTCTGCATTCTTCTTATAGAGCTGTTTACATTGGTTGTTATCTTTGCAAAACCATTCTCAACCAATTCTCAAAATTTTCGTACTATAAAAATGTTTTTCCTTTAATACGCCAAAACTCATGATTTTATCCATTGTAATGGGAAATATGGATTATGAAAGATTGATGTAATTACCATTCAACGTGGTTTCAAAAGACTCCCTCAGGGCTTCTGTCGATGCAACAAAACTATACAGGTCCTTTCGGCAGTCTGGAATTGGAATTCAGCCAATTTCAAAACTAGTTGGAGTTAAAATTGTTCTTGTTGGAGAAATTATGTATAAAGGCCCAAAAATAAGACCCATTTAGAGCCCACTACATCTTTAGAATTCAGTCTCACATTTTAGAATGTGATTTCCTCTCCTCTCTCTCTCTCTTCCTATATAAGTGTACATATATCTGTATGTATTCACCATGATTGAAAAATTAATAAATTATGTTACGAAGCTACACGACGACGAGCTTACTTGGAAAGTTTACACGCGCCGGGCTCGTATATCGGATTGCCCCACCATTCCCGCGAAAGATAATTAGTAATTTATTGGTTGCTTCGCTTGCTTGAGACGTTTTATTTGTTGCTTTGTTTGCTTGAGTCATTTTAATTATTTCTGTATTTCCTAATTTCCGAATTTCCTTTTGTATTCACTACTCATCGCTATAAGAGGACGCGTAAGCCCTGTATTATTTTCATCCTGCAATGAATGTGTGTTTTCTCTTTCTCCTCTAAACCCTAATCCCTCTTCTCTTTCTTTCTCTCTCTCTCTTCTTCTCTTTCTCTCTTTCCCGTAGCCGCCGATCTCTCGATACCGCAACAATTGGTCCGACCTGCCTGTCCGCCCGCCACTGCCGGCCGCCGGAGTACCAGCGCCAGCCGAAGCCAGCGCCAAGTCTGCGACCTGCACCGCTCCCGCGTCGCTGCCCTGCACCGCGCCCCGCACCTCCGTTTCGCGCCGCGTCCAAACCGCTGCCCCGCGCGCCGCATCCAGGCCGCTGCCCCGGGAGCCCCCAACTCCGCTTCTGCCGCGCGCCCTGGCTCCGCCTCTGCCGCGCGCCCCTGGTTCCGTTTCTGCCGCGCCCCCCCGGACGCACCACCCCGTCCGCAACCGCAACAAGCCACAGCGCCTCTGCCACGCCGTCCAATCCACACCCGTATAGCCCGCACCGCGCCGCTGCTACCGCTCTTCCTTCCCTGGCCATGGCACCGAACACCCGTTCCACCGCCGAGGCTCCATCGGAGGACGCCAACGAGGCCCTCCTACGCCGCGTCAGCACCCAGAAGTCCATTGTGGCCTCCTTGCAGGCCTCCTTGCTCGCTATCCACACAAAGCTTGATGCCTCTTCCGCCAGCGGACCCGCGTGCCCGACCACCACCACGTCAATCCTGGGGGCGCCACCACTTCCGCACATCGGGGACGCCGCACCCCCTCTTCCCCCCCGGTCGCTCGACCCTTGCCTTGGATCTTCCCACCTTCGCCGGAGTAGACCCGATTGGGTGGATCGCCAAGGCAGAACAGTACTTCGATCTCCACCACACACCCGAGCAGGACAAGGTCTCTACTGCCGTCGTGGGACTCGACGGCTCCGCCCTGCACTGGGCCCGATGGCTCCGCCAGACCAACTCGACCATCTCCTGGTCGGAAATCAAGCAGGAAATGATTCGCCGCTATGACAACCGTTATTCCGGCTCCGCCATCGAAAGACTGTGTGGGGCACGACAATTCGGTGCGCTGGATGACTACATCGATGAGTTCGTGACCCTCATCACTCATGTTCCGGGCTTGCCACCGGATCACTATCTCGGTTTCTTCATGCAAGGCCTTCGACCAAATATACGGTCCCGTCTCCGCACCCATCACCCCCGGACGGTGTTTGAGGCCCTCGACATGGCCCGCCTTGTGAAAGCAGATTTGTCCTCTTGGCCCCGCCGATTCCAGGCGGGCCCCTGCCGATCCCAGGCGGGCGTCCGCCAGGCGTCCGACCATGGAGGACCGCTACTCCAGATCTCTTTAAATGCCTAGGGATATTTTTCTTACTTGTTAATCTTGTTATTGTGCTAATTTGCTCTCCGATTCAAACGACGAAACATTCCAAATCGACAAACCGTCGGCCTCCTGTTCGCCTGCAATTTTCCGATCGGCCGATACCTACAAGCACAGCAAGATCCCGTCTTCCTCGACCTATACATCTGGACTGCTGCCTTCTAAAGACTTTTATTTCTCCTGATCTAGACGGGTGAAGATTCAAGATTCAAGTTCTTCAAGATTTCAACATTCCGAGTTCTCCAAGTTTCAAGATCTACTTTTACAAAGAACATCAGAGCGAAGACTTGTAATCGTTATTGTGTTGTAATAGTCTTTTACATATTGTAGGAGATTTTTCTCCGAGTTTGTAGATCCGTTTGTGGATCGAATGAGTAGATCCGGTTGTGGATCGAGTGAGTAGATCTGGTTTGTGGATCGAGTTGTAGGATATGTTGTTATCTGAGTTGTAGGAGCGTCGTCTCCGAGTTGTAGGAGTTGCGGCATCGAGGTATAAGATTCGTTGTAATCTGTGTTTGGTGAAGTAGCCGAATCTAGCCCTTCTTGATAGATAGGCGAAGCGAGAAAGTGGACGTACCAAACTCAGGGAACCACTATAAATCTCTATGTTTGTGTGCTTGATTTTTAAGTGATTTTTATTTCGCAAAAATAGACAAACATCACCTAGTCACCCCCCTCTAGGTGATTTATGTAGACGCTAGATACTTTCAATAAGAGTTTGATGTAATATGGGGCATGGATTGACTGTCGAAGCATAGAGAAAATATTTAATATAGCCACCAACCGCGAGTTCGACGACCTCCGCCGCAAAGGGCTGTGTTTCCGCTGCCGTCAGCCCTATTCTCCTACCCACATTTGCGCAGTCAAGCAATTCCGTGCCATCATCGGTGACTTCGAGTTAGAGATTACTTTGGCGAACTTTGAAGACCTCGAGATGGCGACAGAGGACACCACAGAGCTACCGCTGACGCATGCCTTCACCATTTGGAGCTTTCATGCTTTTCCGTGGGCGACATTTCAAGCCCCCAAACCATGAAGCTGGCGGGCAAGTTGGGAGACCGCCACTTTGTCATCTTGGTGGACAGTGGGGCGTCATAATTTTCTTTCCACTCATTTGGCCCAGCAGCTACGTCTTCCGATGGAACCTTCTCCAGATTTCACTGTCAGTCTGGGCGATGGTCATCGCCGCTCGATCCAGGGCTGTTGTCTGGCTTTCTCGCTTCAGTGGGCCCTTACTCGGTGACGACAGACTTCTACATCTTCGGCCTTGGCGGGATCGACGCCATTTTGGGAGTTGCGTGGCTCTGCACGCTGGGCTACCCGCGAGTCAACTGGGGGACTATGACGATTCGTTTCCTCCAGGACGGTCGGGAGTGCTGCCTTGTGGGAGACGCCGCGCTACTTTGCTCCCCCGTCTCCGTCCGCGCGAGTCAGCGGACTACGGACGTCGATTCTTCGACTTGGCTCTGTTCCATTTCGGGCGCCGAGTCCCCGGCCTGAGCACCATCTCCAAACCTTCAAGCCCTCCTATTCGAGTTTGCAGATCTCTTTGCTGCTCCATCCGGGTTGCCACCAGCTCGGCCACACTATTATACCATACCTCTTCATCTCGACGTGTCAGCAGTCTCGGTCCGACCATATCGCTACGGGCACGTGCAAAAGGACAAGATCGAGAGGATGGTACGCGACATGTTGATGGGGGGCCTCATCCGCCCCAGTGCCAGCCCCTTTTCCAGCCCAGTCCCGTTGGTCAGGAAAAAGACGGCAGTTGACGCTTCTGCGTAGACTATCAAGAACTCAACAAAGCCACTGTCCCAGACAAGTACTCGATTTCGGTGATTCAGGAGCTTTTGGATGAGCTCCACGACGCGACCGTCTTCACCAAGCTGGACCTCCGTGTCGGCTACCACCAGATTTACGTTCGGCTGGCCGACGAAGCCAAGACGGCTTTCCGGACCCATGACAACCACTGTGAGTTCCTCGTTATGCCTTTCAGCCCGACCAACGCCCCGACCACCTTTCAGGCCACGATGAACGACATTTTTGCCCGGTACTTTGTCAGCACGTACTTGTGTTTTTGATAACATATTGGTCTACAGTTCTTCTTGGCAGGAGCACCTCCAGCACGTTCGCCAGACATAGGCCACTCTACAACGCCGCCACCTAAAGCCCCACTCCACAAAGTGTTCTTTTGTTGTCCCAGAGGTGTGCTATCTGGGACACACCATCTCTGCTGCGGTAGTCGCCATGGACAGTGACAAGATCGAGGCGGTCCTTCAGTGGCGGACGCTATCATCTCTCCGCGATGCCCGAGGATTCTGGGGACTGACAGAGTACTACCACTGGTTCATTCAGGGGTACAACACGTTGGCCCGACCCCTCACCCAACTTCTGAAGAAATCGGCCGAAGGCCCCTTCGAGTGGACGGCGGCGGCCTCCGCCGCTTTTACCGCTCTACAACAGGCCTTAGTTCGTGCCCCGGTGTTAGCCATGACAGATTTATCTCAGCCCTTCCTCGTGGAGTACGACGCGTCGGGCGTCGACGTGAGGAGCTGTATTGATGCAGGCTGGCCGCCCTGTGACCTATTTTAGCAACGCCTTTTCGGACACGATCCGCAGCCGCTCCGCTTACGAGAATGAGCTCATGGTCCTTGTCTTCGCTTTTCAGCATTGTCGACCTTACCTCTTGGGCCGACGGTTCGTGGTCCGCACCGACCATCACAGCCTTTGCTACCTCCTACAACAGAAGATTGCTACGTCCGCTCAACAAGTATGGGTGACCAAGCTACTAGGCTACGACTTCATCATCGAGTTCCGGCCAGGAAAGACGAACCGCGCGGCTGACACCCTCTCGCGCAACCCCATATTTGCAGCCATCTCTCGCTCGGTCTGGGAGGATGCGGATACCCTTCAACAGGAAGTAGAAGTTGACCCGACGCTCAACAGGATACAGATAACACTCCTTGCGGACGCCACGACCCACCCACCACACTCCTTGGTTGACGTCCGCCGACTCTTCAAGGGCCGCCTCCTACTCGCCCCCTCCTCCCTGAGCATTCCTCTATTGTTGGCCGAGTTCCATGCTTCACCTACAGGGGGCACGCCAGGGCTTACCGAACGTACCAACGAATGACCGCCTCACTCTATTGGCCTCACATGTTCCGAAAGGTCAAGGCCTTCGTGGCCGCCTGCCTCACCTGTCAGAAGGCCAAGTACGAGGCCATGTTTTCAGGTGGCCTACTTCAGCCCCTCCCGATTCCCGATCGCATTTGGTACGACGTCGCCATGGATTTCATCACACAACTGCCCCGATCACAGGGACACGACTGCATCCTGGTCGTGGTGGGCCGACTCTCGAAGTATGCTTATTTCATTCCCCTTGGCCACCCATACACGTCTGCCACAGTCGCCGACAACTTCATCCAGGAGGTCGTGCGCCTCCACGGGTTTCCTCGGTCGATCCTGAGCGACCGCGATCCTCTATTCCTAAGTACTTTTTGGACCACGCTATTCCTCTTATAGGGTACCCGTCTCCACATGAGCACGACATATCATCCACAGACAGACAACCAATCAGAGGTGCTCCACCTGTGTCTGAAGACGTACCTCCGCTGCTTCGTGGGGGAGCAGCCTCGCAGTTGGGCCAAGTGGCTCGGATGGGCCGAATACTTGTACCATACAGCCTACCATCAGGCGGCCGGTACTACACCATTCGAGGCCTTTTACGACCGCCCTCCTCTGTCTATTGTCCGCCACCTTCCAGGGGAGTGCCAAGTGGAGAGCTTGGCCACCGCCCTCTGTGATAGAGACAACATTTTGGATCATTTGAAACACCACTTACGTTAGGCTCAACAGAAGATGGTTTTTTTCGCCAACAGGAAACGCCGGGACCTCTCCTTCGAGGTAGGAGATAAGGTTTTCGTCAAACTCCACCCCTACCGACAGCTCTCGGTGGTCCTCCTACCTTGTCCCAAACTGACACCTCGTTTCTTCGGGCCTTTCGAGGTCCTCTCCCGCATAGGGGCGGTCTCCTACCGCTTTCGCCTTCCAGCCGGGAGCCGCATTCATCCGGTCTTCCATGTCTCGCAGCTACGACGCGTAGTGAGCGAACACACCCCCACAGATCACATTCCGGGCATCCTCAAACCCGCAGGAGAGGCACCCTACTCCTCCTTGGTCCTCTATCAGATATGCCGCATCCCAGGGGACCGTACATCGGAGGAGGTTCTTGTGGCTTGGACTGGCAGGACCGACTCAGACGCGACGTGACTGCCCCGGGATGATTTCCTCCGCTAGTTTCCCGACTACTGCCTTTAGGACAAGACACATTTTCCAGATAACAACATTGTTACGGAGCTATACGACGACGAGCCTCCTTGGAAAGTTTACACGCGCCGGACGCGTATATCGGATGGTCCCACCATTCCCCCAAAAGATAATAGTAATTTATTGGTTGCTTCGTTTGTTTGAGACTTTTTATTTGTTGCTTTATTTGCTTGAGTCATTTTAAGTATTTCTGTATTTCCGTATTTCCGAATTTCCTTTTGTATTCGCTCCTCATCGTTACAAGAGGACGCGTAAGCCTTGTATTATTTTCATCATGTGATGAATGTGTATTTTCTCTTTCTCCTCTAAATCCTAATTCCTCCTCTCTTCCTCTCTCTCTCCCTCTTTTCCTCTCTTTCTCTCTTTCCCGTAGCAGCCGATCTCCCAATACCCCAACAAATTATCTATGTATTTCACCATGATTGGAACAAATATCTTTCCTCTCCTCTCTCTCACAGTGTTGTAAATGAATGCACTAACCTCGGTATTGTGCAGGGGATTTCTTTTGCTCTGAGGAATATCTCTCCTTAGTTAGAAGTTTGGCTAGTGTTGATCATGCTGGACACATGAATGAGAGAGCTTCCTAGATTTTTATAAGACTCTTTTCTTGAACCTAAAGCGGTGGAGTCATATCTGATTTTAATACTGATTGCCATGCTACGAATCATTTATGTTTCTGTTGCTTTCTTTCCTGCGGGTGCTATTCTCTGCCATTAATTAATTTAACCGTCAAGTCTAACAATTCAAAAATTTCTGCTGATTTGCTTGCCATCTTTGGACCGTCAGTTTTTGCAAACATCCATTAGTGCAGTGGCAGCTTCCATTTCATTTTAAAATTCCTCCCTTTTTCCAAAACATGACGCATATCAATTTTGATTCACACAGCTTTACTATAAAGTTTTGGTTTTTGATGCTCAAGTAATTTCTTCTCTTGGATCCTATAATGCTATATTTCAACTGCCAAAATCACTGTGGTAGTACTGTTTATATAGTGATATTTCAAAAAAGTTTGTATTGTAGATACTCAAATGAGGTAATGTTCAGTCGACCTATTCATATCTACTACTGCATAGTTTACCTATTCATATCTACTATTTGCATAGGAAAGCTTGCTTGGAGGCTGAAGAGTGAGGGAGTAAAGGTGAGGTTGAAAATTTGCTTTTCTATTTGTATAAAGAAACTCACATGTAATTTGATTTAATGGAGCAAACTTAATTCCTTTGTATGATGCTCTTGTGAGGAAGCTGATTAGTTAAAGGACATTAGTGTATATAAACAAGGGCCTGGTTTGCATGTTAAAAGACAATATCTTAACGACTTACTTAAATTTTGTGAACATTTTCTTTTTGGTACATACAAGTAGTCTAGAATGGGGAATCCAATGCCACAACAACAATAGTACCCCCCACAACTCGCCATCCCCTATGCACAATGTGCACCGGCGACTGGTCCCTCGATGCCGCTCACATGGAAAAATGCATGCAAGTGACAAAACCCCATGCCAAACTGCTATTTGGTTAAAATTTTATAATCCAAATAAATATTTAATGCATTTAATTATTAATTATAATTATAGTTTTATAATCCAAAATATTATTATTTGAACCGGTCCGGTTTTCAAAGCTTGATGTTAGGCTTACTTTCGCAACTACTATGATGCAAAACTTGATGATTTGTATTTTAAATAATCAATGGCAAAGCGTTATGTTAATCTAAAAGAGTAAAAGGTCAACACGATCAATAGCACAAAGATGGCATATTTATACTGTAATAGATTATCCTCATAAGTTTGTTTTAATCAGGTGTTGATGGCAGCTGGTGATACATTTAGAGCAGCTGCTAGTGAGCAGCTGGAAGTATGGGCTGAGAGAACTGGATCAGAGATAGTTGTGGCTGAGGGTGACAAGGTTAAAGCTTCCATAGGTGTGTATGTGTATTAAAGAACATCATTAGACAAGGAGATTCTCTCACAAGCGTGTTCACCTCTTAAATATAGCTAGTAAATTTGTCCTGGTACTTAAAGTTGTTTTGTGGATAGTTCTTTCACAGGCTGTCAAGAAAGGCAAGGATCAAGGTTATGATATCGTGCTATGCGACACATCTGGACGTGGGTTTCACCTAATTGTTTTTTTGTTTATTCAATTGATTTAATTTATCATTTAAATTTTGATTTTGTATTAATTTCAGGTTTGCACACCAATTACAGTCTGATGGAGGAGTTGGTTTCATGCAAGAAATCTGTGGCAAAAATTATTCCCGGGGCTCCTAATGTATAGCTTTTCTATTAATATTTTACCTTGTGTTTTCATATTAATATGATTTGCATGTTCATTTATTATTTTAATTAGAAAAAGGCTCGTAACCACTGCATTCATTACTAATAAAAAAATGTAAAATGAATTATTATTTAATCTTTAAAGCGTTTTGTCATTCATTTCTATGCCACGGTACTAAATACTGTATAATAAGGGAAAAATACTCTTTGGTGGATATGGAAAAATTAGGGGTAAAATGGGGAAGCCTAACGTTTCGCCAAAGGAAACTTTCCCCTTATTATATAGTATAATCGTCGATTGTTAACGTCCATCTCTTTGAACTAAAGGTAGCTTCAAGATATGAATTCAGTTTGCACTAGTTTGTGCTTTAGTTTTTGTTATTGTATGTCGATTGACTTACATGTTTTTCAATAAGATACTGAAGTCAAAGATGATGTCAGACCAATGAAGATAAAATATCTTGGTACCTTTGTATAAGAATAAATGAGATATACAAAATTGTATTAATTATAGAGGAATTAAATTGATGAGTCATACCATGAAACTATGAGAACGAGTAATAGAAAGAAGATTAAGACGAGAGACTAATATCTCGGAGAATCAATTTGGATTCATGCTAGGGAGGTCAACCATGAAAGCTATACATCTCTTGAGGAGACTCATTGACAACTATCGAGAAAGAAAACAAGATTTGCGTATGTTGTTTATTGATCTTGAGAAGGCTTATGATCGAGTTTCAAAAGAGATCTTATGGAGAGTCTTAGGCTTCATTTGGTTTAGTGGTTGCAGTTATAAAACGAGTTGTTGTAAATGGAGGTTTGTAAATAGAGCTATTGAAAACTGGTTGGTGGAAATGGAGATTTGTTTGGGTAGTCTGTATTTGCAGAGCTGTTTGGAACAGAGAACCGTTTGACAATACAGCGGTGACGTTTTATAAAAAAAATATTATAAAATATTTTATATTTTTTTGTTTTTAATTAATTTTAATATTAATAATGGAGCTGTTTTAATTATAAACGTTTTTAATTATATATATATTCTATTCAAATTTTTATATATATAAACTTTTGTAATTTTTTTACTGTTCAAACTATAGGTTTAATTTTTTTTTGTAATTTTTAATTGTTTTTTGTAATAAATTATTCCTCCGCCTGCCTCCGCCTCCGCCTTGCCTTCCCCCTACCTTCGCATGCCTCCGCCGCCGCCGGCCTCCCCGGAGCCCGCTGGCATGGTCGCCGGACCCCGACAAACCCATCTGGGGTAGTCCGGCGGGGCTCCGGCAGGGCCCCAGCCGCCGCCGGCCCTAACCGTGAGGCCCAGATCTGGGCCTCACGGTTAGGGCCGGCGGCGGCTGGGGCCCTGCCGGAGCCCCGCCGGACTACCCCAGGTGGGTTCGTCGGGGTCCGGCGACCATGCCGACGGGCTCCGGGGAGGCCGGCGGCGGCGGAGCTGCTGGCACGGGAGGGCGGCAGAGCACTGGCACGGGAGGGCGCCACTGCCTAAAGAAACGCGGCGAACTGGAGCTGCTTGGCAGTGTTTCGTCCCGCATTTTTTTGAGAGCGGAGAAACGCCGGACGGCTGGAAAAGGAGGCGGAAAAACAAACGAGCTCGGCCATCACAATCACGTTTGGCTAAAACGCGCCGGACAAAAACGCCTAAACAAACGGAGCCTTAGAAAAGAAAGATGTAAATATATCATATATTAACACAATCAAATATATGTATACAAATTCAGTGACAAGGGTGCGAACATCTGGAGGATTAACACATGCATTCCCCATCACTGTTGGCTTACATCAAGGTTTAGCTTTAAGCCTTTATCTCTTTACCCTTATCTTAGATGAGCTCACCAGACATATCCAACAAGCAATACCTTGGTGTTTATTGTTTGAGGATGATATTGTTTTGGTTGACGAGACGTGCTAGGGTGTAAATGCAAAACTTGAATCTTGGCGAGATACTTTAGAAAAGAAGGGTTTTAGGTTGAGCAGGGCAAAGATGAAGTATATGGAGGGAGCAATGGAGACAATGAGGCAATATGTAGATCACTTTCAGAGCTTAATCATGGAGGTCCCAGATGTGGTCCCTCAAGTTTACCGAGTCGCATTCACCAACGGACTCCGCCCAGGTCTCTTTAAGTTTATGATCAGTGAAAGGAAGCCCAAAATCGACGCAGAGCTTATTGTAAGGGCAAATCAGTTCATTTAAGGAGAATACAACAACGAGAACTTCGTTGCAAGTCTTTCGGAGTTAAGGGGAAGCGCCCCCACAGTTCTTCCAGTCGCCCCTCGGGGCCACCACAGAAGAATAATTTCTTCCGCCAAGAGTCTCGCTCCCCACATCAAAGAGGGCGCAATCCTCATCACCCGGGGCCCGAGACTTTAGAAAGATGAATTCAGGGTATCCTCAACAACAACAAGAAGAGAATGGCCGGACGCCATTATTGCTAGGAGCCCCCCAGAGCAGTGGGAAGATGATGCGCAACAGTAGACCGACATCAGGATGCCGATGGAAGAGGTTCTAGAAGTTCTTCAGCAACAACCCGACTTCCGGGCCCGAGGCCTATGAAGGGAGGAGTCGGAAATAAAAATCCCAACCTCTGCTGCAAGTTCCACCCGTGACGTGGGACATGACCCAGAGGATTGCCAGCTCCTTCGCAGCTTGGTGGAAAAGCTGCTGAAAGAGGGAAAGTTGGAGTACTTGTTGGCAGAAAGGCAGTCAGGAAGAGCTGGAGAAGCTCCTCCGTCGCGGAAGGGGAAAGAAAAAGTTGGGGAGAGGCCGAGTGTCCCAAGATGTAATCTGGTCGAACAAGAGAACGAAGAAGAATGCGTAGAAGTAGAAGGGGTTAGAATGCTGGGGAGTATTAACTACATCCACGGCGGGGCCAAAATCAAATCCTATCGCAAGGAGAGTCTTATGCGATTAAGAGGAAGAGAAGTAGCTTCCACATCCTTGGCTCCACCACCTCGCGGAGCGGTAACGTTTAAGGAAGAGCACAGTTTATTAGTCCTTTCCACGACGCGGTCATCATCAATGCCATCTTGGGGGACTATGAGGTGGCTAGGATTCTGGTGGACACGACAGTTCTGTTAATGTCCTTTTCAAACCCGCTTATGAAATCCTGAAGAAGGACGAGCCGCTGAAGGCCTGTGACGACCCCCTTTATGGCTTTTCGGAGGAGAAGGAAGTTGAAGGAAGTGTGCACCTGACAGTCATCTTATGCGGCATAGCCAGGCAGGAATCCTTCATGATTATTGATGCTTCCAGCAGTTACAACGCAATTTTTGGGAGGCCGCTCTTGGACGACTTCCAGACCATTGCTTCAACTTATCATCAAGTTTTGAAATTCCCGCTGGAGGGGGAGTAGTTCCGGGTCAGGAGTGACCCAAAGACGGCCAGAGAGTGCTACATCCGGTCCGTAAATTCAACAAAGGAGTATGTACCACCTCGAGTTGGGGAAACCCGATTTCTAGGCGTAGTGAAAGAATGCTTCCCGTTTCCCCCGGGAGACACGCAAACCACAAGTCCAGTAGAGGAATATGTTCCAATGGCAGTCAAGGAGGATTGGCTTGCTAGTATGACGGAGGAGTGCACCCCGTCTCCAGTCACAAGCTATGGCCAGGGCCACTCGCCTTCATAACAAGGGCAAAGCAGCTCGACATCTACGGTTCTACATTCTCTCTCCACTATATATCATTATTACCTTTCTCACTAAGAATTCCGCATGATTTTCTTTAATGAAAGATATGACGTTATCCTCTTAAGAAAAGTTTCGTCATGCTGGATACACTATCTCTCAGAGTTCTTAGCATTCAAGGCAAAACAGATCCGGGATTAACACCCATGCCTGGTTACCGGTGCCCGCTGAGACCCCTTCAGACGTATCCGGGCGTCGTAGATCTTGGGTCCTCCGGCCCCTCGACTCTCTTGCTGGTGTGAGTCACTTCCCCCACCATAAGACCGTGATGACTGCCCTCGTGAGATACTCTCGAGCGGCATATGTGACGTGTCCGGATGTGTGTACTGGCCGCACATTAACTGAGGCGTTGTCAGTATTATCGCCTTTCTTCTGAGATCAAGCTCCGAGCAAACATGCACTTATTCCCCACCATCGTTCTTCAACGTTGTGCGCGGACGAGAGCCCTGCTGATGCCTTGGACCCAGATAGAATCTCTAACCTCTGGCAAGCGGACCACATGGAGTAGCAGATAACTCCTTCAAAGGAGCATAGTCCCACGTTTCCCGAGGCGAGTGCCCGACCAACGAGTCGCCGCGCTTGGCCAAGATCTGTCCGACAAGTGTCTGCTTGACAGATCGCGACACTGCGCCAAGAACCGTTTGCTCGGCAATATGCAACGAATCAATACTATAGGCGAACATTCATCACGGGATCACCTGGTCTTTCCTCATACAGATAGGCGGGCACTCATCGCGAGGTCGCCTGGGGTCACGTCTAAATGAGTCAGTATGCAACTTAGGGCATTCTAAGTGACTCCAGTCCGAACGGGCGAACTATCAAATAGTGATCGCCTAATACAGTCGTTCACAGAAAAGTATAATGCACAACAAAAGAAATCAAAAGTTTCAGCAAGTACCTTATACGAATGAAATTTTTTGACAAAGATTTGCAGAGAAGCATTGAGATCTAAGACGCCCCCTCCTCCGAGCTTTGAGAATCCGTTTTCGTCTGACTCGCGAAGAGAGTCCGATAGTCGACATCGGCAAACGCGGGCTTCAACGCTTCAGATTCCCTCAGCAAGCGAATCGCCGCCTTGACCCCTTGCCTGGTCGCGCGGGCCTGCGCCCGACTTCGTTCGGCCTCGTCCACCAATCTCTTCTCCTGCGAAGGCCACAAAAGAGTTACTTCTTCGCAGGTAAGGGGAAATGTCATAAGCGTATTTTGAACCTTACCTTCAATCTCTTCCGCAAGCGGGCGTTTGCGGCTAATGCGTCATCAAGGAGGCTCCAGGCCGCGCTGTTGTATGATAGAGCCCACAGGTTCGCCGCAGCTACCTTAGCAAGCAAGTCCGCCGCAAGGGTCACTCCAATCTCCTCAAGGTCGGCTGCTCCGCAGACTGCCCTGGCAACTGCCACAACGTGATAAGGAACTTGCGTGGTCTCTCTCCAGGTAGGCAGCTTGGTGGATATCGTCACGGTGTCCGGCCCCCTAACGATCGGTGGCACAATTGAATCCAAATACGGGCACTGCTCTAGGGGGGGGGACAAAGGATGTGCCGACCTCCCTTTGGGGTTGAGCGGGCGGTTCTACAGTGGCCGACGGCTGGCCTGAAGACGGAGGTCGCGGCTTGGTGCCCGGAACCATCAGGACGACTGCAAACCATCAACGGTCTCAGGGCAGGTACGCGTGAGATAATTACAAGAATACTCATAAAACTTATAGTCGCTGACATGAGCGTTCACGACTTCTTACACCCGACAGACATAGTATCAGGTGTCCAAATATGACCTCTCCAAGAATCTTACAATCCTCCTGCTGGCTTCTGATAGGACAGGGGGATAAAAGGTTTCTTCCGAACGAAGGACGGGGAGGGTGTTGACTCCTCCCAGGTTTCCTTTGAAGAATGCGAACCAAGCCCGCTAGTCCATGGGGACGGCCACCACTTTTACAATCTTCATATTGTCGGATTGAAACTGCACCAACCCGCATTTAAAAATTTGCGTTTGGAATAGGAAGCAAAACACTTCCAAGGAGAAGGCTATCCTCTCCGGCCTCTGATATGTCACAAATGACGTGATCGCCACGGAGTTCGGCGATAGCTGGGCGGGAAGGATCCTGAAATAGCTCAGGATCTTGGCGACCTCCGGAAAAATAGGGAGGGTCAGGCCTGATACGAAGTGGTCGAAAGGAACGACAAGCTCACCATCATAAACCGAGTTCACCCGCTCCTCTCGGGTGGGTCCGTGCATGGACAACCTTCTTCCGAGCGGATTTCTAGAGGGAAAGACCGACACATCTATCCGATCTATGGTTGGGCGTAGCGGCTTGTCACTAAGGAAAGTCGCAATACATCGAGACTTAAGCAGGGGTGGAGTTCGCGCCATTTCTAAGGTCCAGGAAGATTTTTCTGAATAAAGAATCATGGTGGGGTCCTCTATTTATAGCCTCAAAAAAATGGAAACAGCGTGGGACGCGTCTGTTCACAAGTGGGCGCGCGCTCAACCTCTTGACAAGCCTACAATCGCGCGACCAAGACCCGTCCGTCGCGAACAACAATAATAAGGCAAACAGTGGGAATTCAATATGATTAAAAAACTGTATTATTAACGAATTACATTTCATGCAGCAGAAATGGGCACGGGACGCGCGGTCCCATCTATCCGCCCGGGCGACCAAGTTCAGCCTTCAGTTCAACGAACTCTGCTTCCAGCTTTGCAATGCATGCCATGGTCTGGGCCAAGGCGTCCCGCTTAAAACGTAGGAACAATGCTAAACCTTTCTCGGAAAAAGGCGCTGCAGGTAAAGAGAAAGTTAGTGTTCTTTTTTGCGGATAACATCGACATGTCTTGCAGGGTGGTACCTTCGGGCGGGGGTGATTGAACTTCGGTCCCCGCTTCCTCTTCTCCGAAGACGTCGGTCAAAGTGATCGCTAGCGGCGGCGGTCTTGTCGAGGGGCGACACCCCCTTCGCGGATCAAAGGCCTGAAAGTCAATCCGGGGAGGAATCACTGACCGCACGAGGATGAATGGTGAGCGTTTGGCCATCTCGGGGTCTGTACGCTTCAAGTATGCCTGCTGCGCCAATTCCCCGCGTCTGCGAGCAGCCCGAAGTTGTGCGTGGGATTGCGACTGCTCGATAGGATCTGCACCCGCTACGGGAGGAATGATGAACGATCCCCGGGTGTACCACGGAGGTCCAAGAGCATCGACAAGCTTGGCCCGTTTGGATGATGACGCGCCCCAGGTGAGTGCTTTGGAACATCTCCGTCCCGTATAGGTACCCACCGACCTGCATGGCCTCTGCTTCCAACTACGTCATCCAGAACCCGACTCTCATCACAACCTCTTCTCGCCTTTTCTCGGCCTCGTCGAAGGTCCTGCGAGAAGTGATGCCTTCAGAAGCATCAAATCCCGATGCTTCCGTAAAGTCACCAACATCCAATCCGCTTTTAGAAGAGGACGCGTTGACGAACGACTGCGCATTGGTCGGAACTTCTTCCCCCGCCGCGCTAAAAACTATAGGCCCTCTCATCAGGTCGATCCTCACATGAAAGTTTTCCTCGGGAGCAGAAGTCTTCAAAGGAACGCCATCGGTGGACGTCGTATTTCTGACGGGGCGATCTCATGCTAGGTGGCGGGCGTCCTCGAACATCCCCGTCTTTCTGACGGGCGCTGCATAACAAAGGCCACCTGTAAGAAATTTGACCCAAATCTAGTTAAAAGTGGACAAAACTTTGACTCATCCCCGGTGAGGTGATGACCCCACCCTGAGTTCACGATCCAGTCGTCTTGGTAGTTGATGGTCGACAAAGCACGAACACATGTGCCCGTCATAAATGCATTTCCCCATCTTCCTTCCTCAGTTCTGGAATCAGCTTCTTCTTTACCTGCCGCATGCCCTGGCTGAAGTTTGACTCTGCAGTCCTTCTTGAAATGACCAGTCTGGTTGCATGTAGCACCTTGGACCTTCATTCTTCTTCCAATCCCGCTTAGAAGATTGACTCTTCTCTTGCTGATATGAAGTAGGACCATCGCCAACAGACGTCTTCTTCTGCTTGTCCCACCTCTTCTTCTTCTATGAGAAGAGAGTCTCACTATCTCCTCCAGAGATAATAACTCCAGCCATCTGTCTTGCTAGGCTTTCCTGCGAAGCCAACAGGTTCTCCAGCTCAAGCAATGACGGCTGAGTGACCCAACCTTGAATATAAGTAACGAAGACGACATATTCCTTCCGCAATTCGTGGATTATGCCCCTCTTAAGCTTCGCCTCTGAAATTGGCTCATCAGGGTCCAATGCTGAAATTTCAGCACACACGTTCTTCACCTTCAGAAAGAACGTAGAGATGGACAGATCACCCGGAGTGGCTCTCGCCAACTCATTCTCCAAGAATTGTAAGCGCGCTACATTCTTTTTATTGAATAACACATCAAGGGAAGTCCAAATCTCAGCAGCTGACCGACATCCAATGATGTGGTTAAAGAACTCCGGTGAGATAACCCGCTTAAGAGTAAACTCCGACTTGGCGTTTGTCTTCTTCCAAGCTCTCACCGCTTCAGCATTGTCAGTGACAACAGTCACTTCTTGCCTGTTGTCTCCACAGACGACCTCCCAAAGATCCTCGCCCAGAAGGTAACTCTCTATAGACTACCTCCACTTCTTGAAGTTGGTCGAAGTCAAAAGTTCAATTCCAAGACATCTTGCAAAATTACCTTCCATTGCACAATGACTGGTCTACTAAACTCCCAGAAGCAAAAAAAGAACTTGATGGTTGATCACTGCTCAAAGCTCTGTTCCCTCTGATACCATGTAAAAATTTGTGATAAGCGGAAAACAAGAACCAGGTTGCAGGAACACTCAACCTAACCAAGTCAAATAAACCATATGCAAGTAGAGGAACAAACAAATCTTGTACTATTAAACTTCTTTACAATGCGAGATATACATGACGAGACATGATTCGACAATGTACCCGATGGAAGTAAAAACATATAAGACAAAAACAAGCCGGGCGGACAGATCCTGTAACCGCCAACTCTGCCGAACTGAACAAGGAAGTCTGCTGAAACCGCTAAGTCGCCAGACCGCAACTTAACTGCGCGAACACCCCGTTTTTCCTAGTTGAAGAAACTAAGTCCGCTATCTGCAAGCCGCCTGACCGCGAGGTTGCCTAGCCGCCAGAATACGCGAACAGCTGCTACCGAACAGAACAGACAAACAGCTAACTGGCAGACAACCTTATTGAACTGGGAAAGATTGCCAATGAGAAGACCTCCTGATCGCAAGCCGCGACCTGCTGCAAATCGTCGATTGTATCCGCAAACCCACATTGATCCCTGACGCAGTTAGAACCAAGTTCCTGGCTTCTCAGTGCTAGCTGCACAATCTGCAACAGCAAAACTGGTTAACTTCTCAAACCGCGCGGATACAAATACCTGTCCGCAGCAAACAACCCGAGCTCACTTACTGTTCATTCGTTGGTGCTTTATGATGTGACAGAGGGTCCTATTTATAGGCGTGAAGAGGAGTATGGTCACCGCCCAAACTGATAGGATCACCACCGTTCTCGCAGCTAGCATCAAACGTATCCGCACAGCGCGGAGACGAAACAAGTCCACCTTTGTCGCCCCGACAAGGCCGGACAGAAACCCTATCCGCCTTGAACACCACCGTCAAGGCCAGAACCAGGACCAGTCCGCCACACCTGCGGACGCTGCTCCAGTCCGCACACTACGAGCCCGCGACTAAAGGACAAACCAAGCTCAGTCAAGCTGCCGAACTCGACGGATAGAGAAGCAGTCTGCGCTACCTGTGTGAACTCCCGGATAGAGCACAACCAGACATGGTACAAAACGTGACCAAGTCCACACCTCCAGCAATCCCTGGTGTGAACACAACACCAGCGGATACAAGAGCCAGACCGCACTAACCGGCAATCTCCGCAGTCTCCACCGAACCGCTCCACCAGAGAACAAGATCAAAGGCACAAGACTATGCCGATCTCGCGAGCTCCAGAAGAGTCTGCAACAAGCTGGACTCGACGAACTCCAGATGAGTCCGCAGCTTCCGCGGATAGACAACCAATCCGCGCGGTTACATCCGGGGAACAAGCTGACTGCATAAATATTAGCTGTTGAAGTTGGTGACCGGGCGGTTTGGCGGTCTGTCTTGGCGGGTTGAAGACCGCGCGGTCTGGCGGTTTGTCTCAGCCGGCTTGGAGACCGGGCGGTCTAGCGGTCTACCCTGGCAATCTCTCTTTCTCTCTGGTGGTAGCCGTGCGGTTAGCCCTTCTGTCTAACCGCGCGGCTTGTGCGGTTTGTTCTGTATAGTCCGCTTAGTCCTGTAAATTTTTAGTCCCACATCTCTTATTTGTATTCTCTCATATCTCCTCCATTCTATATAAGGGAGGGCATACCTTTGTAATAGATACCTTTTTTGGATAATAAAACTTTCAATTATTCAAAACTCCGGCTTGTTTTTGGTCGTTTGTTCGCTACTTTAACATGGTATCAGAGGACTCGATTTTCTCCTCCTGATTCTGTGCGCCCTCTCTGACCTCGCGACTTGTCTGCGCGGCTTGCTTCTTCTTCTCGCGGCCTGTCCCCGCGGCTTGTTTCTTCCGCCTGCTTGCGCCCTGTTCGCGCGGTTTCTTCTCTCCTTGTCGTTGCCCTTTGTGTGCGCGACCTCTTTGTTTCTTCTTCTTCTTGCTGCGACCTGTTTGCCTCCCAGCGGACTTTTTCTCTGTTCGCGTGGTCTCTTTCTTCTGTTCGCGCGGGCTGTTTTCTAGCCGCTCGACTTCTTTCCCTCTGCTTGCTTCTGCGGCTTGGTCGTGGTTTTTCTGGCCGCTGGTATCTATCATCGTGACCGCTGCAGATCTCTTTCTCCTAACCGCTGCATTTTCTCTCTGTTCGCACGGGTTCTTCCTTGTTTCGGCGGCCTCTCTGCCTTTCTTCCTTTAGCCGCTCCTGCTTGTTAGTCGCCGCGACCTCCTGTTCAGTCGCGCGGCTTGTGCTTCCCTCTTCTTCCCCTTTGCCTTGCTCTGCACCTTGGTCGTGGCCCTTCTTGCCGCTGGTGTGCTGTCACCGAGACCGCTGCAGTTTTTATTCCTCCCTTCATGACTTTTATATACTCCTCCAAACCATTCGCCTCGGTTGTCACGTCTTCTGGCAGTGCCCACGTTGTTACTCAAGGAAAATGGCTGATCGACACCGGTGCTACAAATCATATGACCGACAATCTCCAGTGTTTTTCTCTCCTAGAAACACATGATCGGTTGCCCCCAGTTATTCTCGCTGACGGCTCTTCATCATCAGTCCATGGGACAGGTATAGTTCATGTCACTCCGTCTCTTCACTTGACAGATACTCTATATGTGCCCCAGTTCCCGTGCAACTTATTATCTGTTACCTCTCTATGCAAGCAATTACAGTGTTCCGTCACATTTACTTCTACTTCTTGCTCTTTTCAGGATCCGGACTCCCAACGGACGATTGCTACTGGGACTGAGAGTGGCGACCTATACTTCCTGGACAACATTTCTGCTTTTTCCACCTTCTCCTCCACCTCCACCGATATTCTCCAATGTCATCTCCGCCTTGGTCATGCTCCTCCACGTCTTCTTCGTCAACTTCTGCCCCACCTTCCTCCACAAAGTCCTCCGCTCAACTGTGAGGCCTGTCAGCTTGACAAGCATCACCGCTCCTCCTTCCCTCCAAAGCACGTTCGTGGCTCTACCCGTCCGTTTGATCTCATCCACTCCGATATTTGGGGTCCTTCTCCTACTCTTACCATTGGTCGGGGTAGTTCATATTTTGTCACGTTCATTGATGATTTCTCTCGCTGTACGTGGGTGTATCTATTAAAAGATCGCTCCGAATTATTCTCTGTATGGACGTCCTTCTATCTCATGATCCAGACTCAGTTTAATGTTTCTATCAAAGTTTTTCGATCTGATAATGCCAAAGAATATATCAGTCATGACTTTTCTACATTCTGCATGCAAAATGGGATTATTCATCAAACTAGTTGTGTCTATACTTCACAACAAAATGGTGTGGCCAAACGCAAAAACCGTCACCTCCTCGATGTCGCTCGCACCTTGATGACCCAGATGCATGTTCCTCGCTCCTATTGGGGCTATGCTGTTCTCCTTGCCTGCTACCTTATCAATCGCATTCCCTCCACGGTTCTCCACGGAAAAACCTCATTCTCCATTCTGTATCCGGGCAAGGAGCCGTTTCCTCTACCTCTCCAAATCTTTGGATGCACTGCCTTTGTGCATACCCCTTCTGCCACCAGTGATAAGCTCTCCCCTCGCTCCACCAAATGTGTCTTTCTGGGGTACTCCACCACTCAGAAAGGCTATTGTTGCTTTGATCCCGTCCTTCGTAAGCAGTTCGTCTCTGCTGACGTCACCTTCTTCGAGAATACCTCCTACTTCTCGGATGACTCCTCTCCTCTTCTCCCAGCTTCTGATTCTCCTGCCGTTCCCTTCGTTCCCTCGCCTCCTACTATGATCTCCACCCCTACACCGTCTCCATCCACTCCTCTCCCTCCACCTCTCTCTCTCCCTCCTCCGCCACCCTCTCCCTCATCTCCGCCGCCGTCGCTCTCTACTCCCGGGCCAGCTTTCTCTACCACGGATGCTCCGGATGCCGCGGGACCCGCTGACCTGGATCTTCCTATAGCTCTTCGCAAAGGGGTACAGACGTGTACCCTACACCCCCTTGCTGCTGTTGTTTCCTATGATCGTCTTACCCCTTCTCGCAGGGCATTTGCACTGACTATCTCTGCCACTGCCACACCCTGCTCCTACCAGGAGGCTCTTGCTATTCCTCATTGGAAGATGACCATGGATGAGGAAATGACGACCCTAACTGAGCGGGGTACCTGGACTCTTGTTCCTCCTCCCTTCGGCACTGATGTTGTTGGTTGTCGCTGGGTCTTTGTGGTCAAATTTGGCCCCGATGGCACTGTGGATCGTTATAAGGCTCGCCTTGTTTCTAAGGGCTTTACTCAGACCTATGAGGTTGATTACTTTGATACCTTCTCCCCCGTGGCTCGTCTCAGCACTATCCGAGTCCTTCTCTTTGTGGCGGTAAATAGGGATTGGCCGATTTCCCAGCTGGATGTCAAGAATGCTTTCCTTTATGGTGATCTTCACGAGGCCGTTTACATGGAGCAACCTCCTGGGTATGTTGCTCAGGGGGAGACACGAGTATGCCGGCTGAAGAAGGCAATTTATGTCCTCAAGCAGAGCCCTCGAGCTTGGTTTGACAAGTTCAGCGGCATCGTGGCGGCCGTTGGTTTTGCGCGAAGCTCTGCCGATCACTCTCTATTTATTCGCAAAACTCCTTCGGGGCTGGTTGTTCTTGCTATGTACGTCGATGATATTCTTCTCACTGACGATGACCAGGAAGGGGTAGCCCGGACAAAGCGACATCTTCGCCAACATCTGATCACGAAAGATATGGGCTCTCCAAAGTACTTTCTGGGGATCGAAATCTCTCGGAAGCCCGACTCCTTAGTTCTCTCTCAGCGTAAGTATGCCCTTGATCTTTTAAAAGAGACAGGGTTGACTGGAGCAAAACCTGTCCGATGCCCCATGGCAACTGGAGAAGACAAAACCTGGACAGATGATTCGCCTCCTCTTTCAGATAGTTCGCGGTACAGGCGTCTGGTTGGTAAGCTCATATATCTCACGGTGACCAGGCCCGACATTTCCTATGCTGTGGGCAAGGTGAGTCAATTCATACAAGCACCTACGGAGTGCCATCTACAGTCCGCCTTGCGGATCTTGGAGTATGTCAAAGCAGCGCCTGGGAAAGGATTACTTTTTCAGAAGAATGGTCATCTGAGAATTGAAGCATACTCAGATGCAAGTTATGCTGATGACAAAGGGGATCGCAAGTCAACCTCAGGTTTTTGCACCTTTGTTGGGGGAAATCTGGTGAGCTGGAAGAGCAAGAAGCAGTCTGTTGTCTCCAGGTCCAGTGCAGAAGCTGAGTATCGCAGTATGCCGTCGACCACTTGTGAGTTAAAATGGCTGCGGACTCTCATGCTAGATTTAGGAGAGGTCTACAACCATCCTCTACCTATGTTCTGTGATAACAAGACCGCCATATACATCTCCAAAAATCCGGTCTTCCATGAAAGAACAAAACACATTGAGGTCGACTGTCATTTCATTCGTGAAGAGATCTTAAAGGAACAAATTTGCACTCCCTTTGTCACTTCTGATAAAGAGCTGGCTGACATCTTCACCAAGCCAGTTTCCGTCTCGTTTCTTCATGTTTGTGACAAGCTGGGCATGATCGATATATATGCTCCAGCTTGAGGGGGAGTGTTGAAGTTGGTGACCGGACGGTCTGTCTTGGCGGGTTGAAGACCGCGCGGTCTGGCGGTTTGTCTCAGCCGGCTTGGAGACCGGGCGGTCTAGCGGTCTACCCTGACAATCTCTCTTTCTCTCTGATGGTAGCCGTGCGGTTAGCCCTTCTGTCTAACCGCGCGGCTTGTGCGGTTTGTTCTGTATAGTCCGCTTAGTCCTGTAAATTTTTAGTCTCACATCTCTTATTTGTATTCTCTCATATCTCCTCCATTCTATATAAGGGAGGACATACCTTTGTAATAGATATCTTTTTGGATAATAAAACTTTCAATTATTCAAAACTCCGGCTTGTTTTTGGTCGTTTGTTCGCTACTTTAACATTAGCCAAACTGTCTAGTTGTCACTTCAGACCGCACGGTTTGAGCAATCAGACCACCACCATCTAGCCGTGCGGTCTGCCCGTTCAGACCGCCACTTTCACTTCAAAAAAATTCAACATGCTGCTGGTTATGATTGAGTGGATGGAAGATGGAGACGATCAATGACATACACCCCGCTATGACGACGACCAACTTCAAGGAGTATCCCTGTCAGACGATCCTGTACACATGTAAACTCATCAAAAAGAATAAGACAACCGTGGCATGTGAGTTGACTAGCAGATATAAAGTTCATGGATAACTTGGGTATGTAGATAACATCGGGAACATGAAAACGACTTATATGAAGGAGTTCACAACTAGTGATGAGGAGAATAGTGCCATCTGCTACCATGATGTTAAGGGCAGAAGAGACAAACTTACAGGACTAGAGGTGAGTGACATCATAGGTCATGTGAAAAGAGGCTCCAGAGTCAAGCAATCAGTTAGAGGGAGAGATACTTGCAGGGGCAGATGCAGCAAGATGAGAGGCAGTGATGTCAGAAGCATCCGGTGTAAGCACAGAGGCAGAGGAGCCAGACAGAGAATCCTCAGAGAGCTACCGTGCAATCAACTCGGCAAGATCAGATACAGAGAGTGACTGCGCCAGAGCAGACAATTGAGCGGAATGTGTACCATGAGTACGTTGCTGACCAGACTGTTGAGCCCTCTGAATCTTGCGGCACTCAGATTTGATGTGACCAAGACACTGACAATAGTGGCAGCGGACAGGAGGGAGACAGAGCACCAGACTGAGCAACAAAGGGGGTCAGAGGAGGACGAGGAATAGGGCGCACCAGAGCACTATAACCGGACATCAACAACAGTAGAGCACTTACAAGAGAAAACTGTGGTGGAAGCGATGCCATCGAACCCATGGAGGACAGAGGTGACCGACTAGATCAAGAGTACTCGAGAGAGGACAGAGGAGGCCGACAGGGTCTGGCGGGCTGCAGGAGGCAGCAGAGAAGGCTGGTAGTGTTAGGCGGACTGCGGGAGGAGGCAGACGGGCTCGACGAGATGTGTGCGAGTGGCGGACGGGCTCGACGAGATGAGCTGGAGCGAGACACTGGCAGCGGTTGAAGAGCAGGACAGAGACACACATTGGCTGTAGACGCCGAGAACAAAAAACTACTGTCCAAAGCTCGTCGAACAACGCAGGAGGGTCGCTGGAATCAGGGACATCGAACAACTGTGTGACTGTGTCGTCGAATCACTACAAGAGGGATATACAACCGAGAAAGAAGATTGTGAGCGGCCGGGGAAGGAGTTCAGCCGAGGGGTCGTAGATCGGGCTCTGTCATCGACCGAGATAGATCACAGATTGAAGCAGGAGTTCGCAGATTGGGGTTCTATCATCGACAAGGCAAATGGAAGTTCGAAGCGCAGAAGACACGAAGAAGATCGGGGCTCTGTCGTCGACGATGCAGATCGAAGTGCAGAAGACGCGCCAGAACGAAGTTGGAAGAAGCGACAAACGGCAGACGGAAGGGAAGACGATCGAGGCCAAACTAAAAGGTGCTGATAGACGGGGAAGCTAATGCTCTGATATCATGATTGAATGAATCAATTGAATTTCTCAACAAAAGGATATCCATATATAGATACAGGATAGGGTGATCGCAACACCCGAGGTGAGCCTAAGTTATATCTACCATATACAATATTTGTAATACATGTTACCTCTCGTCCCTATACGACTCTCCTGTACCCCGGGCAGCCTGTATTTTTCTAGAACTTCCTATTCAGGCAGCTCCCACTAGTATAAGTAGGGGTGAACAGTACCCTCAAAAGGATCCTCATTCTGATCCGAATCGAGCCTAAGCTAGTGTCAGCTTTCCGTGAGCTCGGATCCGTGGCCACTTAGGTGCTGCGAGCACTCTAGCTATCATGAACACTTATCTTGTAACCTTTGTTGAATCAATAAAATCGCCCGCAACCAGTGGAGTTGCCGTTGCGGGCAATCTGGTATTGCCGTTCGCGGCAATCTTCACGCCCCCTCTCCATCGCAATGTAAACGATATCTCTCAACCTTTTTCTCCCCCCCTGTTTTTGTGTGAGTCTTGTGTGGTGCTCGTTTGGCACCAACAGTTTGAGTTAGTGGTGTTATATCATAAACTCTTCTTAGTCCTACCTGGATGGTCAAGTTTTTTTAATTTATTTTTGGCATTTTATATATGGAGAGGAGAAGAGGACAAGTTGAGTGGTTGTGCGAGCTTCTCAATACAAAGTATGCAGGGTAGGTTGTGAATGATGGATGCCCTAAAATGCGATCCTAAGTGGAACGCGCGTCTACTGACAAACTCTAATGTGGGTGCAAATGCAATAGACAATCCGATTAAATTAGCAATAAACAATTATTTAAATTAAAATTAGTCAGGAGCACAATTGTTCGCAGAAAATTGAATTGGAAAAGAAAACCTTAATTCACAAACAATTGAAACACATATTTTATGCGCGCGCCTAATAACCACTGCAAATCAAGTGACCTTCCGGAAATAAAGCATATAATAATTGTATCCCACTAAATATAATCCGAATAACAGTAGTCGAAAACAAAAGCACAAAAATACGATTTACACGTGTAGGCAGTGGCGAAATACAGTAAAAGTAGAGATCCGAGGGCTGCTGGCTTCGAGTGAGTGATGAATGCTGACTGTGGAAATGGGGGGGGGGGGGGGGGGTAAGATGTGGCTGTGGCTGAAAGGGGAAGGGATGAGATGAGGTGGATTGTAGTGATGGGCTTGGGTTGCTGCGGTTTGAAGATTTGAGACAAGAGGAAGCCAGTTTGGTGGAAAACGGATCAGGGGCTGTCAGGATGCAGCGGATCAGGGAAAGTCGGTGTCGAAAGGAGATTGGGGGAGATGGGATGTTAGTCGATGGCGATGAATAGGATTGCTCGTGGAAGAAGAGGTGAGCGGCGGTTGGAAGCCATGGGCTTGCGGTTCGCAGGGGCGTTGGGAAAGATTTGCGGGAGTTGGCGAGGCTGGAGTTTGTGGTTAGCAGCAGCAGAAAGTGTTGCAACGTTGATTTTGCAGGGGGTGGTTGTGGATAGGTCTAGGGCGGTCAGTGGGGGAGAGAATGTTGAAACGATGAATCCTTGTAGTCTCACCAAGGAGGTCCTCACGGAGTCACACCATGAGGAAGGATCGACAATTTCTTAAGAAGAACCAAAATCATCGATATCCCCTCAGAATCACTGCCGGCATGTATAGAAAAAGTATAATTACTAGGACTCCCGAATTAGACGGCTCAGAATGTCCGAACCGATCAGATGTCAAATACAACTTGAAAAGTTAAAACAAACACATGAAATCGACTCGGAACAACAATCCGGATGCATCTGTGGACTCAGATTGTCTGAACGAGTAGCAGATCACCACCTCCTGTGAGAATAGACGTATGTTTGCCGGCAATCTCCATCACAAAGCATAAAGGGAAAATTGCTCTAGAAAATGAAATAACTAGGACTCCACGCATAAATAAGGTGAAAACGTATAGCTTAAACAAAAGCACAGGACTTTTGGATATAGCATTGTCAAGCATGCAACACAAAACAGCTTAATCGCAACACTGCCATTTGAGTTGCGGGAGGCTTTTTTCTTGAGGTCATGGAGCTTGTGATTATTTTTGTTCCTGTATTTATTTTTTGTTATCTATTTCAGTTTATTACTAGTAATGTTCCCTTTTTAAAGCCTCCCTTTTATGATTAAAGGGACTGGATCATATTTTTCCTTGTGAAATATTCCTAGTTTTATTTTTGTACTTCTTAAATTACTAAAGTCGATTTCTGCAGGAGATTTTACTCGTTCTGGATGGGACCACTGGTTTGAATATGCTACCGCAGGCTAGAGAGTTTAATGAAGTAAATCTCTTACCTCCAGTGTATCTAAGGGCTGGTTTGGGCCCGCGGATTTCGTGCTGTTCGTATCCACTGCCGCCAGACCGCAACCGCCGCCCAGATTTTGCGGTCAAAAACCACTTTAAATCCGTGGATGATTGCGTGCGTGGATGACGAACGCTCGAACATGGCCCCTCCAATTGGGCTCCGGAGTTGTGACAACGTTCCACTGTATCCACATTGCGCGTAATCCGCCGCCCTAAACCGAACCTAATTCTTTCTCGTATTTTCATTTTTATATTTTCACATTTTTTTAATCTTTCTATTTTTTGCATCATCGGGTTCTAGTGTCTAAAACTTTTAGAAAATGATTTTGCACATCAAAAGTTTTTTTTGCACCCAGGAGCTTTAGACCTCAAGATCTTGATTCTGCACATCACCTTGTTACCTTTAAAACAATGATTTTTCCTAGTTTGTTTCCTAAACCAACAATAACAGGCATAAATCGTAAAACAACTGTCCTCGTATGTGGTTGTCCGTGCTCTGTTAAGATCCAAATTATGCAGGAAACTTCTAATTGAAACACACAATTCTAATTGAATTCAATGACAATGCAATCCACAATTACATATGAAAAAAACATTAATCCACCTAAGAGGATAACCTCTGAGCGTGGGACGGCAACAAGAATTGGAAGGCGATCCAATTCGCTACAAAACAATTGATCCAAAAACATCTTATCCTTCTCTAGACCCCTGCCCAATTTATAGTTCAAACCTAACGCAGCTTATGGAAATTACAAAAATGCCACAAGTTTAAGATAGCGTTTAAAAAACAAAATTTCCCGCCTTCCGCCGGTCTCCATCTACTGCCTCGCAACCGCCTCCACTTGACAGATGCCGCCTGTGTCTCCCTTGCCTCTGTCAAGCTGACTGGATCGCAACAATACGCCCCTCTTCAGATGGACCTTTACCACATGGGACCAAATGAGGAAATCGCCCCTGAATGGCTCCAAATCTTCCCATGTAAGAATTGGTTCGTTGAGCCATTGCACTTGAACTTTTGCCACCACTTTCCCCTCCCTGGGAAGTATCTTCCTTGCAACCACGGCAACCGGCTCAATCAATATATTGTCATGTCCATTCACTGAAGTTGGTAGAGGTAAGAATTGGGCTGTTGGATCACCAAAAAATTCCCTTAATTGGAAAATATGAAATGTATTATGAATCTTGGCATTCTCTGGTATAGCCAATTTGTAAGCCGCCTATCCTATCCTTTCCACCACCTGAAAGTGTCCAAAAAAATGTGGAAATAATTTATGGAACCCCTGAGGTTGCAAAATAGTTTGTTTATAAGGTTGCAATCTGATATAGGCCTCCGTTCCCACGTCCAGTTTCCTCTCCCGTCATTTGCCGTCTGCTAATGTCTTCATTTTGTTTTGAGTTGCTGCTAAGTTAAATTTGAGGAGAATAATCATCTATTCCCTTGCATTCAAGGATCGATCCACCTCCACCACCAGGGTGGAACCCTCCACATTTGCAGGAAGTAGGACTGGCTCTTGTCCACACACAATTTCAAAGGGTGTCACCTTGCTTGAGGAATGAAAATTAGTGTTATACCAATATTCAGCCGACGACAGCCAAAGAACCCAATTGCGAGGTCTCTCAAAACACATACACCTCAAGTAATTCTCTACGCATCTATTATCGTCCTCCGATTGACCATCAGTTTGAGAGTGTTACGTTGTCGACAACCTCAACTTCACTTGTAGCAACCTCAACTTCACTTGTAGCAACCTCAACTGCACTTGTCGACAACCTCAATCCGCTTTGCTGAAATTCAAACTCTGTAAAATGCATATAACCGAGTGTTGTTTCCCAAGTGTTTTACCCATTTTGTCTATTCAGCCTATAAATGGAAGTTTGACCTATCAATGTCTATGATCTTGGACCTTATTTTTACAAGGGTTAGGAACGGGGATCATAGGCTGACTGACGTGGTGGTCGGCTGCGGTGATATTGAACGAGGAGTCTGCCGTGCGATTGGAGTTACAAAAATAGTATTTTGTTGGGTCGGCTCTCGGTACTAGTCAGCTCTAGTACAGGATTTGTAGAAGTGAGTCCTGCAATTAATATGGAGGGTTTGGTCATCTGCAATGAAGAAAGACTGTTTATTAATTGAATTGGTCACACCTGTTCTATTATGCCTATCCTGGCAAATATGCAATTGATTATGTATTCTTAACACTTATCATTTCAGAACATATGAATTGTAGTGTTCACTCTTCATCATTTCTTTGAAGGTGCATTTCCTGTCTAAGGCTCCGTTTGAGGGGACTTATTTTCACCGGTCAAGCGGTCATGACCGCATGAATCGGGACTTATTTTCATGCGGTCATGACCGCTTGACCGGTGAAAATAAGTCCCCTCAAACGGAGCCTAAGTTTGCTAAATTACAGGTTGCGACCCCTCTTACTTTTGAAATTACAAAAATCTCTCCTATAAGTTACATTTCATAACATTCATGCATGCATGTGTCTTCTTTACATGAATGTTATGAAGTGTAAACTTACAGGAAAGATTTTTGTAACTTCAAAAGAATGGGTGGCGCAATCTGTAATTATGCTACCTTCCAGAGGGAAGTTTTAGTATTGTTCCTTTTTTTTTTCTGAATAGTTTATCACTAAGGCTTTGTTTGGGAGAATTTATTTTCACCGGTCAAGCGGTTACGACCGCATGAATCGGACCTTAATTATGGTCCGATTCATGTGGTCGTAACCGCTTGACCGGTTAAAATAAGTCCCCCCAAACGGAGCCTAAATCATGTGACCCATGCTTTCTAAACTTCTCATAGGTTGTCGGAGTTACTGGTTTAATCCTTACCAAGCTCGACGGCTCTGCTCGTGGTGGCTGCGTGGTAATTAATATAACTTCCTTCACATTTAAATTTTCGTGTATGCGAAAAATCCACCAGCTGTTGCGCTCCAAGCCCTCGAAGGGTTCATAGCGAATGATGATATATTTGACGAGTATTCTTCGATTCTGCAGGTCAGCGTGGTCGACGAACTCGGCATCCCTGTAAAATTCATTGGGGTTGGTGAAGGAGTCGACGACCTTCAACCGTTCGAGGCGGAGGCCTTTGTTAATGCCATCTTCGCCTGACCAACATAACCAGCAGCAGAAGTAAAGAATGGCATCATATCCACCCGAAACCGTCCTTTGATTCCCAGTATGGTCGCTAAATGCGCACCGATTGGTATCAGAGCGATAGGTTTGCGGGATTACGCCTAAATGAAAAACATTTTCTTTGGCTTTTAGTATTTTATAATGGTAGACTTTTATGTTTTAGCTCAAAACAGACATACTGGTTGTGCAAATGTTAGGGAATTTATCTGTTCTTTTTTGCTATGTAAATGAAGAATATTATTTATGAAATTCTTGGCTATGTAGGAAGGACATTATAAACATATAATCAATAGAAAAAGGGTATTTTAGTCATTCCATGTTATTGGTGAAACTTTCAGTATTAACAAAGTAATCCAAAACAAAAAAAAATTAATTATTTGAGATGATCGTTATGTAGAAAATGATTTTGTTTGGGACAACTTATGTTAATGATTAATTTCTATTAAAAAAACGTAATTTTACAATTGATTGTTTGTGCATCTAAGAAAATCACTTATTTTAAATTGTTGATAAGTTGTTTTTTCATAAGCTGTCTGGTCCAGTTTATGACGTCGCATAAGTGCTTATTTCTTTAAAAAGCTCTAGGCGATCGTTTGTTAATGGTGATGTTGACATTATATTCATATAAGTACAAAAAAAAAAAATCTTTTCGATCAACACTTATGCACAAATTGTCTAAATAGTATGTACCTTGTTTATCACAATTTTTATTACACCTCTATTCAATCAGCTCAATTTGATCTCTAGCTTTTCATCAGCATCAGCTCTCTTAAATACAGCCAATATTGTGGGTAACATTAGAGCTCCTTTGCCATCTCATGCGGACGGCTAATGCTGTATTTGCGATGGTTGTGATGGTGGGAAAAGTGGTGGTGAGAAACGGTGTTTGGATTTAGAGCATTTAGAAAAATAGGGATAGGAAAAGCTATAGAAAGAGCATTTGGCCTTTATTTGGTACGGCGGTGGCGTTTGCTTCCGGCGGGTCGAAATGGAGAGTTGGAACCGGAGGGAGGGGGGGGAGGTGGGGTTCGAAAAGCGGCGTTTGAAGGGTTTTTTCTTCCGCGACTGGTGCAAACAGAGCAAACGCCGTTGACGCACCGTTTGTTTACCCGCCGTCCGGCGGCGTTTGCCCAAAACAGAGCAGCGAAACGCCCAAACAAATAGAGCATTAATTAGAAAAACAGTGGTAAGAAAAATAGTAGAAAAAGAAGGGGGGATGATGTTGAATTATGAGAAGTGAAGCTTAAAATAATAAAAAAAACTCTTATTTTTTGAGGAAGGGAGAAGATTCATTGTTTTTCAAAAAGTTTTGAGAATACAAAGAGGAGGCGCGCGGGAGCATGCAAAGAGGAGGCGAATGAAGAATGCACGGATGGGAGCGCGTTGTTGGGAAAGAGAGCGAACAATCCCGATCAGGACACCTGTTGCAATTCGAGCAAGCGCAATACAAAACAAAGTGCAGAAAAAAATAAAATTACACCGAGAATTTTTACGTGGAAAACCCAACTTGGGCGAAAAACCACGGGACGATCGGAGTCCAACCCGAAAAGCCTTCACTAAAGATGTATGAAAAACACATCGCACGGATTACAGGCTTTCCCTCCACCGATCCACAAATAATCTCCACTCCACCACAAATACGATCAACAAAGGATCTACACCACAACCTTCTTCTCCAACAATCTCACAAGCGCAGTTGCTAGAAGAAAATGCAAGAAAGGTGAGAAGCGTTACCCGGACGGATTGAAAAATCCGTCCCAACGTCAAAGATGACGTTCCTCCAACAGCACGAACAAGGCGCCTCCCAAAATCAGATCAAGAGCGGCGACCTCCTTGCGGTTTCAGCAAACCCGAAGAGGAGGCGGCGGCGTCTTGTAGATCCAGCAAACATGAAGAACGGCGGCCTGCTTGCTTCTCCAGCAAGCACGAGAACGTCGGCCTGCTTGCTTCTCCAGCAAGCACGAGGACGGCGGCCTGCTCCGGCACCGAGAGATGAGTGAGGCCGGCGGCGAATCGCTGCTCCAGCGAAACCGCAAGAGGGGCGGCAGTCGATCTTGCTGCTCCACCAAACGCAAGAGGGGCGGTCGGCTTGCTGCTGCTCCAAAAAACACGAGAGGAAAGGATGGCAGTTACGGTTCCAGTCAAAAAGAAAAATAAATGGATCTGGCTCCTCCCCTATGCCTATTCCTCCTTCTTAATGATGGTGGAGCCGGCTACACCTTTTTGAAAACAAAACAAAAAGGAAATCTACCCCGGTTGTTGCCCACACCTTGCTGTTGACCATTGATATTAATATATATAATTATATATATGAGTGCGAGGGTGGGGAAACACATAAGTAAAATCACGAGCCGCTATTAGCGCGCCCGGTGGTTTTAATGACTCGGATGGGAACCACACTCAACAAATCTCCCCCTTCACATCGAGGCGGAAGAAACCGCCATACCGACGATTCTAACGCAATGCTCGAACTTCCCCTTGGCACGGTCTTGGTCAGCATGTCTGCCCCATTATCATCTATGTGCACCTTCTGAAGATCAAGCTCCTTCTGCTCCGGGACATCTCGTATCCAATGATACCGAGTGTCGATGTGCTTCGACCTCGAGTGAAATGTGGGGTTCTTCCCCATGTGGATAGCGCTCTGACTGTCACACAGGAATGTATATCGGTCCTGAGTGAATCCAAGTTCTTTGATGAAACTTTTCATCCAAAGCAACTCCTTCACAGCCTCAGTAACCGCAATGAACTCAGCCTCTATGGTGGACAGTGCAACACACTTCTGCAGTCTTGACGCCCACGAGACAGCTCCCCCTACAAACAGAATCATGTATCCCGATGTCGATCTCCTGGAATCTACATCTCCAGCCATGTCAGCATCAGTGTAGCCTAACAGCTCAGGCTCACTGTCCCCAAATCTCAACGTCAAATTTGAAGTCCCGTGCAGGTATCTCAGTATCCAATTCACTGTGCTCCAATGCTCTCTCCCAGGATTGGAGAGAAATCTACTAACTGTCCCAACAACATGCACAATGTCTGGACGTGCACACACCATCACATACATAAGGCTTCCAACTGCAGATGCAAACAGAACCTTCTGCATCGCCTCGATCTCCTCGGGTGTGCTGGGGCACTGATCAACGGTAAGCCTGAAGTGAGCTGCAAGCGGCATGCTCACCTTCTTTACCTGATCCATATCAAACCACTGCAGCACTTTGCGGATGTACGGCTCCTGTGATAACCAAAGTAGTCTGTCTCCCATGTTTCTGCGAATGTGCATCCCTAAAATAGTCTTCGCAGCACCCAGATCCTTCATCTCAAAGGTAGAACTCAACTGCCGCGTCAACTCAGCAATGCGAGCAGTGTTCCTCCCGACGATCAACATGTCGTTCGCGTACAATAGCAGAATGATGAAATCCTCTGGATCATACTGCTTGATGAACACGCAGTGGTCAAGGGTGGTCCTCCTGAAGTCGATCTCCCCCATGAAAGAATCAAAATTCTTATACCATTGTCGCGGGGCCTGCTTCAGGCCATATAAACTCTTCTGCAAGCGGCACACTAGACCTTCCTTCCCTCTGACACTGAAACCCTCAGGCTGCTCCATGTATAACTCCACCTCAAGATCGCCATGCAGAAAGGCGGTCTTGACATCCATCTACTCTATCTCCAAATCAAGCCTCGCAGCAAGTCCAAGTACAACCCGAATAAATGACATCTTCACCACAGGCGAGAAGATCTCATCAAATTCAACACCCTGTCGCTGTCCAAAGCCCTTTACCACCAGCCTGGCCTTGTATCTGGGAGGTGTGGAAGAATCACCCTGCTTCACCCTGAAAATCCACTGATTTTTCAAGGCCTTCTTGCCCTTAGGCAATCTCACCAAGTCATACGTGTGGTTCTTCTACAGCGACTGCATCTCCTCTTGCATAGCAATCGTCCACTAACGCTTCTCGATGCTCTCCACAGCCTCAGCATAACTCTTAGGATCCCCCGCATCAGTCAACAATATGAACTCTGATGTAGAATATCTAGCGGTTGAGTGTCTGGCTCGATCAGACCTCCGTAGGGCCGGCTCCGGGGCCGACCCTACGGAAAACATCGTCAGCAATATCCTCAGCAACTACTGGTTCACCATCAGTGGTGATATCATGATCTGGAAGGGCATCAGTACCCTGTGCTGGCTCAGGCTCAGTAGCCTACTCAGTATCCTCAGCTCCAACCATAGGTGACTCCGCAGCAGTACGAGAGTCAACCTCGAACTCAACAGTCCCCTCAGGATCACCAACAGTCTGATCCTCATAGAAAACTACATCACGGCTACGTACAAGCTTCTTCTCAACTGGATCAAATAACTTGTAACCAAACTCTCCACTGTAGCCGTACCCCAAGAAAATACACTGTCGGGTCTTCGAATCCAACTTCGATCTCTCGTCCCTGGGGACGTGCACAAAGGCTTTGCAGCCAAATACCCGCAAGTGACTGTAAGATGGGTCTTTCCCATACCAGATCCTATCCAGGACATCCTCCTGCAAAGCTAAACTCGGCGAGAGATTGATGACATGCGCTATAGTAAGAAGAGCCTCGCCCCAAAACATCCCTGGCAGCTTCTACTCAGATAGCATGCACCGAATCCACTCCAACAGTGTCTGGTTCATCCTCTCAGCTACGCTATTCAACTGCGGCGTCTTCGGCGGGGTCTTCTCATGTCGGATGCCATGGTCCTTGCAGTACTCATTAAACGGACTAATATACTCTCCCCCGTTGTCGGACCTGATGTATCTCAGCCTCTTCCCAGACTGTCTCTCCACCTCAGCATGGAATCTCCTGAAAGTATCGAGGGCCTGATCTTTGGTCTTGATAGCATAGACCCAAAGCTTACTCGAATGATCGTCGATGAAAGTAACGAAGTACAAAGCTGCTCCTCTAGTTTGGACCTTCAGAGGTCCGCAGACATCTGTGTGAACTAGCTCCAAAGGCTCCGATCTCCTGGTGGACATGTGGCTCTGGAATGAAATCCTGTTCTACTTCCCAGCCATGCAATGGTCACACCTCTCCAAATGATCTCCAGAAATATCACAAATGAGCTTTTTCTTCGCCATACATCCCAAACCCTTCTGGCTAATGTGAGACCAGCCTCCTGTGCCATAAGGAAGTGGATGCCTCATCCCTGACGGAGTTGGCCTGAGCAGCTTCAGGCCTCCCCTCCCTGTAGTACAGTCCAGAATCTCTGTAGCCCCTAACCATCACAAATGATCCTCTGATCAGCTTCCAGAAATCTCCTCCAAAGACACTCAAATGTTCTTCATCTCCAAGTCTGCCAACAGATATCAGATTGAAGCGGATGTCTGGCACATGTCGTACATCCCTCAGAACTAGTAGTGCTCCGGTGCTCGTCTTCAAATGTATGTCTCCACGCCCAAGTACATTAGACGTATCCCCATTGCCCATCCTCAACACTCCACAGTCATGAGTGGTGTAAGTGCCAAATAACTCCCTGCTGTGGGAGACATACGCAGAGGCTCCAGAATCAACGATCCAGCATCGGTCATCACACGCGAGTGCCGCAGTGACGTCGTCGCCAACAATAATAACGTCGTCCTCCTTAGTCGAAACGGTGGCTGCCGTGTGACCGTCATCTTTGCCCTCAGTGGCAATCCCCTTCTTCTTCTGATTGTTCTTCAACGAGTAGCAGAATTTCTTGATGTGGTCATTCTTATGACAGTAGCGACATTCCATGTTCTGATAACGTGTCTTCGACTTGCCCCTACTCTGACTCCTGTCCTCCTTCCTTCCTCGGCTCTTACTCCTTCCTCTCCCCCTGTACTCAGTAAAGAGAACGTCAGCTCGTGAAGAAGAGCCTGAAGTCCCCTGAGACTTTCGTCCCACCTCCTCATTCAAGATCCCACTCTTGGCGATCTCCATGGAAACAATCCCCTGGGGGAAGAATTGATCAAAGAAACTCTGACCATCTCCCAAGAGTCTGGAAGGGACTTGAGTAGCCACAAAGTATTCACCTCGTCTTCGAAAATCACCTTCATAGCAGTCAGACGATCAATAATGCCCTGGAACTCGTTGACATGATCCAAAATAGGAGAGCCCTCCCGGTATCTGAACTCTCCAAGCTTCTTCAACAAATATAACTTGTTGATGCCCGTGCTCTTGGCATACAAGGTCTCAAGAGTCTTCCACAGATCCTTTGCATCATTGATGCTAGCCACATGATTGTAGACGTTCAGCTCCACGAACCGTCTGATAAACCCACACAGCTTTCGATGTTCCACCTTCCATTTTGTCGGATCCGTGTCCTTTGGCATCTCCTCAAAGATAGGAGCATGCCAACCCTTCACATCTATCAAATCCTCCATCAATAGATGCCACTAGTGATAATTGACACCATTCAACTTTATCATCTGCTCTGAAACGGATGTAGACTCCATCCTGCTCTGCCAACTTGCCGGACCGACCACTGATCTTTGAGTCGACTATCTCAAAGTATACAACCAGAGAGGGTAGCCAGCGGGCCAATGGTCATAAACTACCACTCTCAATTGCACACCCAAGATCCCGATCGACTCGTCCCGAAACCCTAATAGGTCAGCCCGGTAACTGCCCTGTCACTGAAACGGCTCTGTCACCGAACCTGGCTCTGATACCACTTGTTGGGAAAGAGAGCGAGCAATCCCGACCAGGACACCTGTTGCAATTCGAGAAAGCACAATACAAAACAAAGTGTAGAAAGAAATAAAATCACACAGAGAATTTTTACGTGGAAAACCCAACTTGGGCGAAAAACCACGGTACGATCGGAGTCCAACCCGGAAAGCCTCCACTAAAGATGTGTGAAAAACACATCGCACGGATTACAGACTTTCCCTCCACCGATCCACAAAGGATCTTCACTCCTCCACCACAAATATGATCCACAAAGGATCTACACCACAACCTTCTTCTCCAACAATCTCACAAGCGCAGTTGCTAGAAGAAAATGCAAGAAAGGTGAGAAGCGTTACCCGGACAGATTGAAAAATCCGTCCCAACGTCAAAGATGGCGTTCCTCCAACAACACGAACAAGGCGCCTCCCAAAATCAGATCAAGAGCGGCGACCTCCTTGCGGTTTCAGCAAACCCGAAGAGGAGGCGGCGGCGTCTTGTAGATCCAGCAAACATGAAGAACGACGGCCTCCTTGCTTCTCCAGCAAGCACGAGAACGGCGGCCTGCTTGCTTCTCCAGCAAGCACGAGGACGACGACCTGCTCCGACACCGAGAGATGAGTGAGGCCGGCGGCGAATTGCTGCTCCAGCGAAACCGCAAGAGGGGCGACAGTCGATCTTGCTGCTCCAGCAAACGCAAGAGGGGCGGCCGGCTTGCTGCTGCTCCAAAAAACACGAGAGGAAAGGATGGCTGCTACGGTTCCAGTCAAAAAGAAAAATAAATGGATCTGGCTCCTCCCCTATGCCTATTCTTCCTTCTTAATGATGGTGGAGCCTGCTGCACCTTTTTGAAAACAAAACAAAAAGGAAACATACCCCGGTTGTTGCCCACACCTTGCTGTTGACCATTGATATTAATATATATATATATATATATATATATATATATATATATATATATATATATATATATATATATATATATATATATATATATATATAATTATATATATGAGTGTGAGTGTGGGGAAACACATAAGTAAAATCACGAGCCGCTATTCGCGCGCCCGGTGGTTTTAACAACTCGGATGAGAACCACACCCAACACGCGTAAGGTGGACGCGCGCGCGGGAGCGCGTAAAGAGTCGTGCGCAACGAGGAGCGTGCGCGAGAGCGTGTAAGGAGGAGGCGGCGCACGAGGGAGCCTACGAGAAAGCGGTGTGTCGGAGTGCGCTAGGAAGCGGCGCGCGGCGGGAGGAAAAATGGAGGAGAGAGAAACTGTTAGAAGAAATTTCCAAGAGGAGAAAAAGATTCAAATATAGGAGGCTATGATTCTTTTTATAGATTTCATGATGTGTGTCCTGGTAAATTTGCCCGTTAACTATCACAGAGGTGAAAAGAAATACTAAAAACAGGTCATCGCCAATTTGATAAATATGACAATTTTGCTCTCAACGTTTAAGGGTGGTTACGCATGACCCGATCAGCGAGGGCTGATCGGTGGAGGGATCTCGGCTGGCCAGCCAAGTGGCCACCCAACTTGGGTGGCCAATGAGCCGCCCAATCCAAGCGGCCGAAGGGGCGGGCGGCCACCAAGCCTCCCTCCCTAGGCAGAAAAACAGCTGCCCGATCTTGACGGCCGATGGGCAAGGCGACCGTGTGGCTGCCTGCCCGGGAAGCCGCAGTCCAAACTGGGCGGCCAAGTCGGGCCCGGGGGCGCCACCCACGGCCCACTACTAGTTTCCACTAAGAGAAATCCTAACGGCCCAAATGATTTTTCGTAACGTGGCAATCTGAGATTGACCGGATGGGTCCGCTCAGACTATTTATAAGTTTTCCTGAAGCAAGGGCCCTAAACCCTTAAGTGACTCTAGGGTTTACGCTCTAGCGTTCCTGCGCTCTCTGCCACTCAATTCAGCCGTCTTCAACCTCAGATCCGGTGAATATCTTCAATCCTGGTTCGATTTTGACTTTCTCTCGAAGCTTAGTGTTTGTTCACTGTTTTGATTAATGACTGGCATTCTGGATCAGAGCAGCAGTGCTCTTCTACCAGCTCTCTGATGTGCTGATTATGCGTTTTTCATTTTCTAGGTTTAATAAGTACCTGCCATGAGACCTCCAAGAGGTACTCTCCTTGTATATCCTCCTATTTCATGAATCTTTCTTTTTTGTATATTTTTTCGGCAAATATTGTAACCTTTGCTGACTCGCAATCATGGTTTTCAGGCGGTGGATTCAGGGGTCGGAGTGATGGAGGTGGAGGCGGTAGGGGCCGTGGAAGAGGCGGCGGCGGTAGGGGTGATGGTAGAGGGGGCGGTAGAGGTCGTGGCGGCGGAGGCGGCAGAGGAGCTGGCCGTGGAGGTACGAGAGGGAGGGGAGGCCGAGGAGGGATGAAGAGCGGAAACAGAGTCGTTGTACAGCCCCACCGACATGATGGTGTTTTCGTGGCCAAGGGCAAAGAAGACGCTCTTTGCACAAGAAATTTGGTCACGGGCGAATCTGTATACGGCGAGAAGCGTGTTTCTGTTCAGGTAATTGCTTCAATGCTGTCACAAAGCTTGTTTGAAGCTCAATTCCCTTATAAGGACTCTCTCTTCTATTGTTATATTGTTCTTTTTTGTTCACTGGTCTGGCTGTTTCTTGTTGCAGAATGAAGATGGTACCAAGGTGGAATACAGAGTTTGGAATCCATTTCGGTCAAAATTGGCGGCAGCCATTCTTGGAGGAGTTGATAATATTTGGATTGTAAGTGCGCATAGATAGTATTGAAGTTGATTGTAGTAGATTTCTTAGCTCTTGTGTTTCCTTTGATTTTGATTAAAGCTTTATCTTCTGTCTATATCTCTTATTAGGTTTTAGGGTTTATAAACATTGACACAATTTACACCATTTCCATGTAGTGAAATGCTTTGTGCACATCTGAAGCTTAACATTACATCTAAATGGTTTTAAAATAGTAATTTTAGCATTCAACTTTTCAATGGGTAAATGACACTCTGCAGTCTGCACACTATAATATCATTCTTTTTAGCACATTGCACCCCTAATCTTTAAATTTGGCATGTTGTACCCTCCAAATTCCATTGAATTTGCATTTGACACCCTATGCTGAGTTTAAGGGGTATTTTGCACCCCTGAAATTTGAGATCTACTAAAATTAGTTTACTTTATATGATCAGACATTAAATAAACTCAAAAAATTGTATAAAAAGATAGAATACGAAGGTATTTGGAGGGTGAAATGTGGTAAATATCCCTCAGAGTTCGACCTAGGCTGCAAAATGCCGTCATAAAGATATTTGGAGGGTGCAGTGTGTCAAATTTATTGATTCAGAGTGCAATGTGCAAAAAGATTGATATGCGGGAGTGCAAAATGTCAATTAGCCTCATTTCAAGTTTTCTGTTTGAGCAAGTTTAGTATGTATGCATTCATCTATATGTAATTATAGTACTTATGTTTGCAAGTTATAATCTTATGTACATGTTTATTTGGATCATGTTATTAATAATGCTCTTTTTTTAACTTTCTGTAGTCGGTTTTCTCATTTCATTGTTGTGACATAAAAAATTTCTCATATAGTAACTTTTTTGCTCTGCACTTTATATTTCAAGTTCAGTTCTGGATCTTAGAAAATATAATATATTTTCTATCTTTTTACTTTTCTATTGTTTTTACAATCTCCAAAAAGCTCGATCTTTTCTAACCTTTCATTAGTTTTCTTCATTTATAGACACCTGGTTCACGGGTACTCTACTTGGGAGCTGCTTCAGGAACCACAGTATCACATGTTTCGGACATTGTTGGACCGGTAATTCTCTCTCTGCGAAAAATTTATAGGATCAAATCATTTTTTTACACTGATACTTTAACCTCTTTGTGCGAGGCAGACTGGCATGGTGTATGCTGTTGAATTTTCCCATAGAAGTGGTAGGGACTTGGTTAATATGGCGAAAAAGCGCACCAATATCATTCCCATAATTGAAGATGCTAGGCATCCTGCAAAATATAGAATGCTAGTTGGAATGGTGGATGTTATTTTCTCTGATGTTGCTCAGCCGGATCAGGTACCTGTTTTTATTCACCTTGTTTTGGTTAAGTAGCAAGCACCAGCATTACCAGTTTTTTAACATGATCTATTTGATTCTTCTTTTTTGTTTATTCAGAAGTCATTGATTTGTTGATTTTTTTTAATGTGATTTACTTTGACATTGCTTCCGAATCTATTTGTTTCACTAATTTTGCATTATGAGTATATTTGATATCCTGGACAGTAATCTTCAGATTTTGAATTCCTATTTTCACTGAATATTCTTCTTCACAGATAATTTCCTTAATGAGTTTAAGGATTGATACACATTGAGCGAATATTTGATTTGCTGCACATTTGAGGATGTTTTCGTGATAGTATTTGATAATGTCTTCTGCATTACTTGCGCAATTTTTTGCACATGTGATCAGCACATGATGAGTTACTCGGATTCCCCTTCAGGACATGTACTGATGATGAAAATTTGAGTTTCTGATGCTATTAAGTTTCAAGCAACCCTGATCCACATCTTCTATTGATGTTTGTGTACATTTATTTACTTTCTCTTGAGATTTCTTACATTTTATTTTGATAATGTTTTTTTGTTTAAAGGAATATTTATCAAATGACAAGCACATTGATACCTATAGTTTTGCTTATATTTTTCAGTTTGAAGGTCAATAACTGAATAACAACATCCATTTTGTTCAGCTGATATTACTGTTGAAAATAAGCTTTACACAATTGGCTTATGCATGCATATGTTCCTTACTGTTTTCTAATTCTAGTTTGTCTTTATTTGTCTTCAATTTTATTAGTGGGTCATGATGCTTATTTGTTCTTACAGGTTTCTTTTTTCATTGACACAATTATATGCACCTTATGTTTATCTTATACTATCACCATGGGATGACATCAACTGCTTGCTTAATTAGATTTCATTTATCAACAAAGAATGTGTAATAAATTAACTGTTTTCTAGCTTGGGCCTTGTTCTATAAATTTCTAGCTGGTCAAGGAAGCCATGTCTGGTCACGATGTTTCCCCCCTTATCTTTTTGGGGGTTGAGTTTGTATGGTAAATCTGCTTTCAAGTTCATTAATCACGTTAAACATTCTCCTATTTCCTTCATTTTTTTTAAAAAAGTACAATTCAAGGTCAAATATCTCATGCTAACATAGTTTTATGGGTTTGATTAAATTTTGGAAGTTTCAAATGGTGCTCACTGCATTTCTTTGTATGCAAATTTTTAATTTGCTAGGCTATGCTTGTTGAAACCGAAGAATCAGTCTCTGTGGAGTTCAAACCCTTTGAAGGGATGATCGCATACTTACTTCCCTCTCACAAACCAAACAATCAAAGAATTAGCACAAGGAACAGACACAAGACTCCAGCACGGAGGTCCCACCACACACCCGAAAGATTTTAGAGCGCTTCCCTTCCGTAGCCAAGTGCTGAGCTAAAGATACCTCAGAAAAGTGCAAGAAAACTAGGGCACAAGTAAGCATGCCTTCTGAGGTACCCCCTTGGTTCTATTTATAGTTTTTGAAGTTGGTCTGCCAACAACGCACCTCCGCTGTTTGGAACGACTATATGCAGCCAAAAGTGGTCTGCCAACAACGTAACTCCGATGTTCTAAACGGCTAGATGCAGACCTAGGCTTCATTTGGTTCGGCGGTGGTGGGTCGATCCGGCGGGTGGAAACGGAGTGTTCGAATCGGAGGGGGGAGGTGACTTCTCCAAACAGAGCTTTTTTGGCCGTTTCAAAAGGCGGGCCGGTGGAAACTGAGCAAACGCCGCCAGAAGTTCATTTGTTTACCCGCCTTTCAGCGGCATTTGCCCAGAATGGAGCGGCAAAACGCCGAACCAAGTAGAGCCCTAATTAAGTTAACCACGTGATACATGCACCCCACTCTTAGGGGAAAACGGGACCAACTCGCCACTATCCTGGGCGGACGCGGGCTGGCGAACGCGACTCTCCGCTATTGTTAGATGAACGTGAATTGGCTCGCGCGACTCACCCGCCCTTCCTGGCAGGAGCGGACTCGTGGTCCTGGATCGCTCGCCTACCTGGCGGGTGCAGGTCGGCTGCCCTGGCTCGCTCGCCTACCTGTCTCGCCCGCCTGGTGATCCCACTCGGCGAACACTGGGTTGTACACCATCCCCGTTATTTTTGAGTTTGACAAAGCTCGGAAAGAATCTTCCAACCTCACGTGTTCGGTGAGTGCTTGCTGAGTTAGAGAGAATCTTTTGGTGGGTCCCACCAATATGCTATAAATATGCCACCCTACGGGAAAAATCTCATCTTATTTCTTTTACCTTCTTCGCGAACTGTAGCGGAGCGATGCCCATGTCAGCAGAGATGCGAGCGCGCCTAACGTCCGCGAGGGAGGGGACGCTGGAGCAGGTCCTCGATGCTGCTCCTTGGCTGGCGCGTGGATCACCCGGTCCCATCTTTAGGCTGAAGAAGGGAAAGATGATCAGACGGTCTCTCCAAAACGGCGCCCCTGCATCCAGTTCGGCGGTCGGTGCCGAGGCCGCTCAGGAGGTATGCCGGCCTCTTCCCTGATTTGTTACTCTGCTTCTAATCTCTTTTTCTGTAGGAGGCACCCCGCGATGACAGAGATTGTAGAATGGAACGAGGGCATTCCTCCCCACGGATAACTGAGCGGGTCGCCAGCCCTTCGACCCTGGGGCCTGCCCCTCCCGCGATTCCCCCATTGCCAACCCGCCCTGGGCTAGGGAAATCTTTTGCGGCTCTTGAAGGCGAGCTCTTCCAGGGCCAACCAGCTACCTCCCGCCCGCATCCCAGCGCGGGGGATGTGCCGATCCCTGGTGAGTTTATACGCTTGCTCGCTTGTGACCGCTTGCTTTTTCTAATCTTTCCTACTTTTGGAGCCTTTAATGCGATCACCTCCTTCGATGTCGACATTAGTGGGGGGTACTCGCCTCCCCCTTTTGCGGACCACATTTCGGAATACCTGGGCGACCCGCACGATGCCGAGGGGATGAAGAGGCGGGTGACACGGTTATTCCAGAAGCATTCCCTGATGCTACAAGAGGTTTGCGATAGGGTGGATGAGGATAAGGCCGAGGCGGAGGAGCGGTTCGCGGTACTGGAGGGCATAAGGCGCCCAACTGACGGTGATGAGACGACTTCTCCGGGAGTGCACATTACGCGAGCGGAGGAACGACTCAGGCACGCCACAGAGCAGGTCGACCTGGCTCAGCGAGAGCTATTGGCGGTTCACGAGTACTTTTATCCTCGCGTGCTGCCCCGTTCCGGGGTGCGGGGGCGGGGGCGGGGCAGGTGGAAGTGTATTCAGTACTGAGCCACCCGCCCCTTCCTCGCTACCGACCGACAAGCACGGGTCGCACCTGTATCTTGGATCAGCACGCGTGATAGGGCCATGAACTTTATTCATCTTTTCTCATGACATCGAACTTTTCTTATTTGTAACTATTTGAGACTTCTCGCCCGCTGACGGGCTTATGTTTGCTCTATATTATTTTCATAGCTTGTCACTGCTTAACTTTCTCCAGGCGAATGCGGACGAGGTACCCTTGCTCGCCTACCCCCTCCTTAGGCGGGTGCGAGGCTGTTGGGCGCGCTCGCCCCTATGCCGGACGTGAGCCAGCGTTACTCGCCCGCCTTTTTGACGGACACGAGTCCGCGGGCCCGCCCGCCACTTGGGCGGACGCGAGTCAGCGCGGCTCGCCCGCCGCTTGGGCGGACGCGAGTCAGCGCGGCTCGCTGTCACATAAGTTTCGTAGGGCCGTGACGAGCTAGCGGGAACCAGTGGCGGACTCGGAAGTCGAAGCGTCGGGACATATTTTTGTTATCCGCACATTTCCCGCCGACAGGATGTTTTCCCGCCCATTCCTTTCTTATAAATATGCCCTGCCGTTCCTTTCTACGTACTACATTTAAAGCCTTCCGCTCCTCTACTTCTTGCGACTCCCGACCCACCCGCTCTTTGCGAGAACTACAACGTCCCACTCGACGATCTGACTGCGATATGGGCGGTAGTGGCGATGACGCTGATGGGCGAAACAAGTGCGCCCGGACCTTCTCCGACCACTCCTCCTTCGCAAGCACCACCGAGACCGAATTCCTTGACGTGATCGGCGACTTCTTCCCGCCTGGCTTTGAGGCGAGGCGGCCTGGAGAGCAGGAGAAGATTAATGATCTTTCTGTCGGGGAGCTCGCCATCCCCATTGCCCATTTTGACGCGGGCCTCCGACTGTCCCTATGGCCAGAGGTCAGGCTGATACTGAAGTACTTTGGGGTCGTCCCTGGCCAGATGACTCCCAATTCGGTGGCCGCCGTGGTCGGGTTCGCTTGCTACATGCGGGAGGAGCGGATCGAGTTCAGCCTTGCGGTCTTCCGCAAGCTGTTCTCCTTCCCGGAGAACAAGGATGACACCGCCTATTTCTCCAGCACTCATGTCAAGGTGCACGAGACGGTGAACAAGAGCCATAATTGGCTCAAGAAGTTTGTCTTCGTCAAAGGCGACTTCAGCAACATCCCTTTTTCGCCGGTACTACTCATCGAGGCGAGTTACCGCCCCTCTAGCCTGGGGGGCCACGAAGCCGAGCTGTGCGGGTTCTTCCAAGGGAAGAACTTTGAAGTCGCGTTCCTCCGCAAGAACGTGGATAGCTACACCCCCGTCCCGCCCGGGGGTGGTAAGCTACTCACACTTTACCCTTTTCACTTAGCCCATTCTTTCTTTGCCCTAACCCTCATTCCGCAGGTGAGCGAGACATTCCCTTGCACCCTCCCTACGAGAGTGCGCGAGCCGCCTCCGGCGAGCTCGCCCGTGTTGAGGCGGCGGCTGTCGCGCATCGCGAGGCCCCGGACCTCGCTACCCAGAAGCGGTCCACTCGCGAACAGCCTCTTCCGCCGACGCCTAAAAAGCTGAAGACCGCGGGCGGCGCACCTCCCGTAACCCGGGAGAAGGCTCCGACGGGCCAACAGACTGAAGAGCCCGCCACCCCGAGCGTTTCGACCGGCGGCCCTCCTGGCGAGGCGGCCGACACCTCCAGGTCGCGAGGACAGGAGCCCGCCGCTAAGCCTGTGCCGAGAGGGCACCACAACTTTGGCTACGACGAGCGGCCTCTGGACGAGCCCGACAAGCCTCTCCTCCAGTGGACAAGTAGGCGAACCGAACCTCTATCTCCACCCTGCTGCCGAGCTGGTTGGAGCAGGAAACCATCAGCGGGGAGTCTTATGCCTTCTCTTTCGGCCTCTACGCGCGGGAGGACGCCACGTTTTTTGATGAGGAGGCCACGCGAGTTCTCGTGCACGAGAGCGCGCGGGCCCAGCTCCGTAGCCTGGAGTTGGCCCACATGGTGGGCAGGCGGTGCACGCAGTTGAAGCGGAACTCCCCCTTGATCAAAAAGCTCGCCGATGACAAGGAAGAGGCCCACCGTCTTGCTCAGGAGGAAGCAGAGTACCAGAAGAAGCGGGCGGATGCGGCGATGCCGTTCTCGCCGGATACCTGGGGGTGGTAAGTCCCATGATTTGCACGAGATGCCTTAATATCGCTTCCACTTTCCTTATGGTCCTTTTATTTCTTCTCGCAGGATGCGGCGATGGCTAAGCGCCTTGGTTTCCAGATCGCCACCCTCGAGAAGGAGAACGAGGCGTTGCAGGTGCTGGTGCGAGAACTGGAAGCCGCAGCTCCTCCGCCGCCCTCCAGCAGCAGCTGGCAGCTCGCCCACTATTCTGAGTACGAGCTTGAGGAGATGATGCAAAAGAACGCCGCCAAGGCTGCGAAGTTCACGCTCCAAACTATGCAGCGGGCCGACCTTGTCACAAGCGAAGGCGTAGGGCTTTCGGCGAGCGAGGTGGTATCAAAACTATTCCTCTCGGTACCGAAGCCGGGCGATGGGTCCTACCAACCTCTCTAGGAGGGATCGTCGCCCGAGGGCTCGCCTCGCTGAACCCCTTGCGTTGAGCTTTTCTTCTTTATGTATTTTTGTTATTTGCTGCAATGTAAATGTGGGCTGAGTTCCCCACTTGTAACTCTTTTACGGTTAGTAATATGTGCTTTTCTGGAATGGTGCTGCTTTTGTTTCTCTTTCCCTTTCTTCTTCATACTCGCGACCCAGCTCGACCCTCCGGGCCCGCATTTCATTAGTGAGATCGCGCGTTCCTGAAGGACAGCTTAGGAAATGTCGGGATCTTAGGTAGTCGACCCGCGAGTGGCGATCCGTCTCCCTTACCCAGAGACTCTCCTTACGTTGCTCGCGAGATAAAGGGGCCGCCCGTCTCGGCTCGCACCCGGTCCACTCGGCTTCGCGCGAGCCGGGCCTCATGAGGTTGCGGCGTGACCTGAGTGCTCGCGACCTTGGTTGCTTTACGTGCGCCGGGCTAGATGCATGTTGGGCGGGCGCCCGAGGTGTGGAATCCAACTTGCCTGCGATCTAGACCCTGGGGCGATACTGTTAGGAATATCTACTTCTTTCTATCAGCTGGTAGGAGCCTGACGATGTGAGATGGGTGCCAATCGATCCTTTGCTTTGGCTGAACATTGAGGCGCCCCCACCGGCCTATTCAGCTAGATGGGTGCCTGACGGTGGGTGTTGGGGTTCTACTGGTCACATCGAGGCTTCCTCCCAGAGGCCCATCTGCCCTGCCGGCTGGTGAGAGCCCGGCCAACGGAACCATCTCGGGGCCCATCATTTCAAAACTCCACCGAGTGACATCCAGCCCTGTCAGCTAGATGAGAGCCTGACAACAGGATCTGCTCGGGGTCCGGGAGACGCTCTCGAGTGACATCCAATCCTGCCAGATAGTGGGAGTTTGGCAGCGGGATCTGCTCGGGGTCCGGGAGATGCTCTCGAGTGATATCCAGTCCTGCCAGCTAGTGAGAGCCTGGCAGCGGGATCTTATCGGGGTCCGGGAGACGCCCTCGAGTGACATCTAACCCTGCCAGCTAGTGGGAGCTTAACCACGAGATCTGCTCGGGGTCCGGGAGACGCTCTCAAGTGACATCCAGCCCTGCCAACTAGTGGGAGCCTGACAGCGGGATCTGCACGGGGTCTGGGAGATGCTCTCGAGTGACATCCAGCCCTGCCAGCTAGTGGGAGCCTGACAGCAGGATCTGCTCGGGGTCTGGGAGACGCTCTTGAGTGACATCCAGCCTTGCCAGCTGGTGGGAGCCTGACAGCGGGATCTGCTTGGGGTCTGGGAGACGCCCTAGAGTGATATCCAACCCTACCAGCTAGTGAGAGCCTAGCAGCGGGATCTGCTCGGGGTCTGGGAGACGCTCTCGAGTGACATCAAACCCTGCCAGCTAGTGGGAGCCTGACAACGGGATCTGCTCGTGGTCTGTTTCGTGAACACCATTGGCCATACAAACTATTGCACAAGAGATCTGAAATGATGCGATATCTTATCTACATTACTTAAAGAAAGCTGAGAAACACCACCTGTCAATTTAACAAAAAAACAAAAAAAGGCTGAAAATCCCACAATTAAAAGGAGTCCCGTATTTGAAATTTGAAAAAAACAATCTTTTAACTCCCCATTCTACCCCGCACTAATTCTGGTCTTTAATCCCCCACGTTGCCCTTCTCATTTCCAATCCCGCTACCCTTATCACTCTCCACCTCCGCCAAACCCTAACATTTCCTTCGCTCTCTCACGGCCCATCACTCTCCACCGCCGAAGCCACAGCTGAAGATCGCATCCCCGACTCCGCATTCTCATCGACGACCGCCCTAGAAATCTTCCTGCACCCCATCACTCTCCCCCGTCGAAGCCACCGCTAACGTCAGTACACTCTACCTACGACATCACAAGTCGCTGCTGTATTGGTCGGTGCAGACGATTTCATGGGTTCAAATGACAGAGACATAATTGTGCAGACGACCGAAGGTCAATTACCAAATGTCAGACTACTCTGGGTATTATGATCCGCGGTAGCATCCATTGTTATTGCCGCACGGTACATATGGGTGGTCATGCAATCTAAACACACCACAAGGAAGAAAGGTCTCTTGCTGTGACTACTACTCCTACTTATTACAAGTATTAGAATGTGTAAATCCGAAGATTTTCAAGTATCTCTTATCTTCAAACAATTAAATTCAATTTTATTTTGTTCTCTTTACATCAAGATATGCCAACATTCACCATCATTGCTTCTACTTGGTGGTCGTCTACTCCAGCAATATGTAGTAGATAACAACACTAAAATCGAAACTCATAAGTTGAATTGGATTCGACACCACCAAAAAGACATTCGTGCTGAACTATACGAAGGGCTACAAGATTGTTTCAATGCAGGCGAAATAAGTGGAGGTTTGTCTACAGATCTATTGATTTGCTTTGCTAACTTAATTACATCGAAAACAAATAAAAACATTCACTCTTTTTTCAGAAAATATTGGGTGAAAAACCATCTTGCCCTCCACTTTCATTGGGAGCCCAAGGGATATCTATCAACGATATCAAGATGCAATGTCTATGGTTCAACATTATGAAAGACCAGATTTATTTATAACAATGACCTGCAATCCTTCTTAGGAAGAAATCACCTCAGAGCTTCTACCTGGACAGGCTCCGCATGATCGTCCAGATTTGTTGACAAGAATATTTCGAGCAAAATATGAGGAGCTTAAAGAAGATATTTTTCACAGGGGTGTTCTAGGCTTGGTTATTGCACATGTTCATGTAATTGAGTTCCAAAAGCGTGGACTGCCACACTGTCACATGTTAGTTATTTTTGATACGTCTGTCAAATTAAACTCACCAGATGATTACGACACAATTGTTCGAGCGGAACTCCCAGACCAACAATCAGAGCCCGCTTTATATACGGTTGTGCTACGACATATGATCCATGGCCCTTGCGGGGCCTACAAAACAAATGCTCCATGCTTGTGTGATTCCCGATGCAGGAAGGGATATCCTAAATCCTTTGCTTCTACAACTTTACAAGGTCTTGACTCTTACCCTCAGTACCGACGTCGCAATGACAACAAATCAGTTAGAATAGACAGACATGAAGAAGCCTTTGTTGATAACGGATGGGTTGTCCCTTATAACTCATGGTTACTACTAAAATACAACTGTCATTTAAATGTCGAAGTTTGTTGTAGCATCAAAAGTATCAAATACCTGTACAAATATGCTTACAAAGGCCCAGATCACATAGCGTCCGAGATTCGTTCAACGCCGAACTATGACGAGGTCAATAAGTATGTCGAAGGAAGATGGCTATGTGCACCTGAATCGTTGTGGAAAATATTTAAATTCTCGATGAATTGAATTTATCCATCCGTAGAATGGCTGCAAGTGCACTTACCAAACAAGCATCAAGTGTTATTTCGTAATGATGAAAACATAACGTCGATATTGGCCAATGACCGTAACTCTCGAACTATGCTGACTGAATTCTTTCAAGTTTACATGAATGGTCTGGAAGAGCACAAGTACCTATACAAGGAATTTCCTAAGTACTACAGGTGGCTAAAGCCCGTGCGAAAGTGGAAGAAAAGGTCAACCAATCAAAAGGTTGTGGGCAGGCTCTATGCCGTTTCAACAAATGAAGGGGAACGATTTTTCCTTCGCCTTCTTCTAACACACGTACCCGGCCTGAAATCTTTCGATGATATTCTAACTTTTAACAATGTCCACCACAACATTTTCAAACGGTCGGCAGAGGCTTACGGGTTGCTTGAACAAGATAATAGTATTCGTGAATGCTTAGCGGAGGCTAGACTATTCCGCATGCCTTTTGCTCTTAGAAGATTATTTGCAACTATTCTTTTGTACTCTAATCCTATAGCAGTACGATCACTATGAGAAGAAAATTACATTAGCATGGCCAAAGATTTTGCATCGACAAGCAATCCAGATTACATAAAAAATAAGGTACTATACAATATAGCAGGAATTCTCAATGAGCACAAACACACTCTACAAGAGTTTGATTTACCTGCAATCAGTGCTGATTTCGAAGATTTACAAAATGCCTCTACCATACTACAACATGAATTAGCGATACTAACTCCGCTTGAAGATCTCCTCGCTATTGAGTCACTAAACAATGACCAATTAAACGCATTCAACGCGATAAGTGAGGCTATAACAAAAAAATGCAGTGTTGCCTTCTTTGTTGACGGACCGGGGGAACCGGAAAGACTTTCCTTTATCGGGCAATCCTTGCAAAATTTAGAAGCAACAGTTGCATTGTTTTGGCAACATCCTCATCCGGGATTGCTGTGACTTTACTACCTGGTGGCCGGACTGGTCATTCAAAATTTAAAATTCCAATACAATTGGATGCTTCAACAATGTGTAAATTTGGTAAGCAATCCGATTTGCGTAAGCTTATACATCAGGCGTCTGCAATAATATGGGACGAGACGCCTATGACTAATAGACGTGCCTTCGAAACGGTTGATCGTACATTCCAGGACATGCTTGACATTCATAGACCATTCAGTGGGAAGGTCGTAATACTGGGAGGTGAGTTCCGACAGTTAACTCCAGTTGTCGTAAATGGAGCAAAAACTGAAATTATATATTCGAGCATTATTCAGTCATATCTGTGGGATAACGTTCGTGTGCTACGTTTATCGAGCAATATGAGGTCGGCTAGTGATATTTATTTCAGCAAATTTGTTCTTCGAGTTGGTGATGACACTGAACCGACACTAGACGATGACATGATCAGAATTCCAGATTCTATGATTATTTCGTGGGATGGAGAGAATTCAGTCTCTACTTTGGTAAACTTTGTTTCCAGAGACTTGAGAAGCAATTTTGATAATGTGGAGTACATGAAATGTCGGGCTATTATAACCCCTTTGAATGAGGGCGTACATAAGTTGAACGTTATGACCCTTGCTTTTTTCCCCGGAGAAGAACATACATACTACTCATTTGACTCCGTGCTTGATGACACGAGAAATTTATACCTACCTGAGTTCTTAAACTCTCCAACTCCTGGAAGTTTGCCGCCCCACCAGCTTATGCTGAAAGTAGGATCACCAATAATGTTGTTGAGAAATATTGATCCAAATATAGGACTTTGCAATGGTACGAGACTACTTTGTCGTCGTTTTGGAAGAAACATCATTGAAGCAGAAATTCTAACAGGACATCACAGTGGTCAGAGAGTCTTCTTACCCCGCATACCTTTAGAGATTTCTGAGGATGTGAACATGCCATTTGTGCAAACTCGAAAACAGTTCCATGTCCGTCTTTGCTTCGCTCTTACCATAAACAAATCTCAAGGACAAACAATTGAAAATATAGGAATTTACCTTTCAGAAAATGTCTTCAGTCATGGGCAATTATATGTGGCTTTCTCGCGTGGGGTTTTCAAGCAAAAAACTAAACTCTTGGTAAGAAGGGGGACAATACAGGGTCGTGAGGGTGTTTACACTAAAAATGTTGTGTACAAGGAAATCTTTGCAGAACTCAACTACCAACCACAACCATAGTAAGTATGACATTTTCATATGTACAATCGTCTTGCCCCTTCAAAATCTAACTACTTGAATTACATGCAGGTCCATATCGATCGCTGAAAAAAAAAGCGTAACAACTTATTTTTGGTCATACCAGTTGATTGTAAATTTGAGACCATCACGTTGGAGTTTCAATAGGTACTTATAAATTTGTCTTTTTGATAAATTACATCGATACATGCTTCTTCGCACAAATATTTGCGGAGCGGAGCTCGGGTGGAGGCGGCCGAAGGCCGCCCGAGATCATCGAACAAAAACCGACAAACCCTCCTTGGGTGTGAACGGGCGAAGCTCGTGAGCACCCAAGGCAACCAGGAGCATCGAGCACGGCCGGCAGGCTGTGCGAAGATGCTAGTATTCATAAAAGAGCGTGTTACGTACTTTGTTCATGGATAGAAACGATTCAAGTCATCACAGCTCCAGGTGTGACTGAGGGCCCTCGCCTTCCACATTCTGGAGGCGATACCCCCCTGACCTCAATGCCTCCTGTACAATATATGGACCTTCCCAGTTAGGGTTGAGTTTCCCCATGACAGCTGATCTTCCAGCCGCATCCACCTTTTTCAAGATCAAATCCCCCTCCGTGAACTGTTTGCTTAGAACGTGCTTGTCAAAATACTTAGTCATTCTTCGCTTGACCTCTTCCTGCCGGATAGCTGACAGGTCGCGCAGCTCCTCCACCATGTCCAGGAGAGCCGCAGCTCATCGTCGTTCTCAGCTCGCCACTCTTCTCTACCTCCTTCTGCCTCAACTACCCGAGGTGTCCGGACCTCAAATTCTATAGGAAGTACTGCTTCGCAGCCATGAGAGAGTTTGAAAGGGGTCTCCCCTGTGGCTGTGTTGGGGGTGGTCCTCAAGGCCCAGAGGATTGAAGGAAGTTGTTCCACCCAGCTCCCCTTCAAGTTCTCAACTTTCTTCTTTAAGAGGTTTACGATGATCTTGTTCGCCGCCTCCACCTGCCCGTTGCTCCTGGGATGGTCGACCGACGCGAACCTAAGATCAATCCTAAGTTGCCCGCAAAAATTGATGAACTCGGCGCTGGCAAATTGTGGCCCATTGTCCGTGACGTCCTGGGGCAGTCCATGCCGACAGATGATCTCCCCCCATACAAAGTTCCTGATTACTTGGGAGGTTACCTTGGCCAACGCCTTCACCTCCAACCACTTACAAAAATAATCGATCATTACTAATAAGAACCTCCTTTGCCCACTGGCCTGGGGGAAGGGTCCTACCAGATCCATTCCCCAGATGGCGAAGGGTCAGGGTGCCGTGATGCTTATGAGACGCTGAGCTGGTAGAAGTTGGAGAGGGGCGAACAACTGACATTTGTAGCACTTCTTCGTGAACTCAGCGGTATCATGGCCCAGGGTCGGCCAGAAATATCCTTGCCTAACTATCCTCCCCTCCTGGGTCCGGCTTCCAGAGTGACTCCCGCACTTCTCGGAATGGACCTCTTCCAAAATCCGCGGGACCTCCCTCTCGGCCACGCAACGTGCCAACATCCCCGAGAAGGTCTTCCTATACAGCTGCCCGTCACGCATAAGGTAGTATGCTGACTTATGCTTGAACCGTTTCTTGTCCATCCACTCTGGGTACTCCCCCGTGGATAGGAAAGTTGCAAAAGGGTCCATCCACGAGGGATGCTGGTCCACCTTCATCAGCTCCCCCTCTTCTATGGACGGGCGAAACAAGTTGGTCATGGTGCCTCCCAACCGGGGTCCGTGCTTGGCCAATTAATCCACCAGCTCATTTTTCTCCTGTGGCACATGCCGGATGGAGAAGGTCTGGAACATGCTGATGACCCCCTTCACCTTTGCCAAGTACAACTGAAGAGTTGGCTCCCTTGCCTCGAACTCCCCATTGATCTGGGAGGTCACCACCATGGAGTATGTGAGGACCTCCACATCATGCACTCTCAGCTCCCTGGCCAGGCGCAATCCTGCTATCACTGCCTTGTACTCGTCTTGATTGTTGGTGATGGGAAAATGTACTAACACCGTTTGCTCAATCTTTGTTCCCTGAGGGCTCGCCCCAAGGAATACCTTCCTGAAGCTCCAAGATCACCCCAGCCCCAAGGAATACCTTCCTGAAGCGCCATCCACCATTACCTTCCAAGGGACCGGACAAGTGAGTTCCGCCTCCGCCACCTCGACCACATAATCCGTTAAAAAGTCGGCTATCGCCTGGGCCTTGATCGTGAGGCGGGGAACGAAAGATATGTCGAACTCACTCAACTCCACCGACCACTTTGTCAACCTCCCTGAGTGCTCCACTCCCTTAAAGATGTTGCGGAAGGGGTGGTCGGTCACCACCCGGATAGAGTGCGCCTGGAAATAGGGTCGGAGTCTCCGGGCCGAGATGACCAGAGGGAAAACCAGCTTCTCTAAGATCGGATATCGGAGCTCCGACTTCCTCAAGACCCTACTCACATAGTAGATAAGCAACTGCTTCTTCCCTTCTTCCCAGACCAAGACGGAGCTCAAGGCCTCGACTCCCACCCCAAGATACAGGGACAAGTCCTCCCCTTCCTTGGGCCCTTGGAGGAGCGGAGCCTGGGTCAACTGTCTCTTCAAGGTTTGGAATGTCTCCTCGCACTCCTTGGACCACTTGAACTCCCCCCCCTCAACGCTTTGAAGAAGGGGGAACACTTCTCTCCCGCCCGAGAGAGGAACCTGCTCAGCACGACCAACTTTCCTGTCAGCCTCTGGACCTCCTCGACGTTCCGAAGCGACCTCAACTCCGTGATCGCCCTCACCTTATTAGGGTTGGGCTCCACCCCTGCAGGAGTAAGGAGATGGCCTAGAAACTTCCCTCTACTCGCCCCAAAGACACTTCAAGGGGTTTACCCTCATCTTATACTTTTGTAGGGTGCCGAAGGTCTCCTTCAGATCCCGGAGATGAGAGTACACCTCCTGGATTTTAACCATAAGACCGTCTACGTACACCTCCAGGTTCCTCCCCTTTTGCTCTCGGAAGACCTGATCCATCATCTTTTGATATGTTGCCCCCGCGTTCTTTAATCCAAAAGGCATCATCTTGTAGCAGTAACACCCGTCCCCAGTGATGAAGGAGACATCTTTTATGTCGGGCGGGTGCATCCTGATTTGATGATAACCTGAAAAAACATCTAAGAAACTTATCACAGAAAAACTGACGGCTGAGTCAACCAATGCGTCGATCCGAGGCAAGGGATAACAATCCTTGAGACATGATTTATTTAATAAAGAAAAATCAACATACATCCTCCACCGTCCGTCTCTTAGTTTAACCATTACAACGATGGAGACACAGCCAGGGTATTGGATTTCGGATACGAAGCCGGCCTTAAGGAGCTTGGCCACCTCCTCCCTGATGGGCTCGACCAACTTGTCCGCTGTGAACCTCTTCTTCTGCTGGATGAGGCGGGCTTCTGGATCCAGGTTGAGGCGGCGGCAGGCGACGTCCTCATCGATCCCCGACATTTCTGTCGCGCTCCATGCAAAGACGTCCACGTTCTTCTGGATGCATTCCAGCATCCTCCCCTTGTCCTCCGGGCTCAGCCCCCCACTAATCCGCACCTTCTCCACCCTGCCTCCCTGGGTGAGAACCTTCATCTCCACCACCTCCTCGGCTATCTCCAACCGGGATTGCTCTTTCCACTCTCCAACGGCTCCCTCACCTGGGACCGGGACCTCCTCCTGAGCTTCCTCCACGGCCATCACCTCGGCCGGCTCCTCCAGAACTCCTTCCGCCACCTCTACCTGGGTGCGGATCTCTTCCTCCACTTCCATATCCTCCCCCTCTCCTTCGACCTCCTGCCTGGACAACTCCTCCATCCTCCTCTCCATCTCCTCGGCTCCTCCCTGCCAAGAGATGGAGTTCACCGCGGTGACATAACACTCTCTTGCCACCTTGGGGTCTCCCCGGACCCTGACCTGGATGCCCTCAGCGTTGAACTTCAAGCACACAACGGAAGGCACTGATGAGGGGCCGTCCAAAGATAGTGTTGTAACTGCTGGGCGCGTCCACGATGACGAACCTCCAGTTTCTGGACTGCCCCCAAGGTAACATGGTGTCCTACTCCTTCCACCTCCTTCCTCTCTCCTGAGAACCCAAAGAGAGGTCCATCCGAGGCCAGCACCCTCCGGGCCTCCACCTTCATCGCGTCAAACGCCTTCTTGAAGATAACGTTGACCGAACTCCCGTTATCAATGAGGATACGGGAGACAGTAAAATTCTCGACCGCGGTCTGGATGACCAACGCGTCGCAAAAAGGATTCTCATGATCCGACATGTCCTTCCTGGAGAAGGTGATCTTCTCCTCCGGGGGTGGGGCTAGAGATGTGGATGTAACGCTCCGACGACACATAGTATGGAGACTCGCCTTTCGAGCGGCCTCGACTCCCACACCCCCGTGGATCACTCCGATCCCTCCTCGGTTGCCGACGTCGATCCTATCCTCGCACCGGTCCTCCTCTCCCCTAGGCAGGACTTTTTCAATCCGCACCTCCCGGCGGTCTTGTTGTTGTTTCTGCTCCCTGGTTCCCCTCAACTCTAGGAACTCCGGGCACGTGGCCGTAGCATGGTCCTCCTCCTGATGGAAGTTGCAATAGGGCAACTCCACCCTGACTCCCTGTCTCCTCCTCTGCTGGGCTCTCCTCCTCTGCTGGGCTCTCCTCCTCCCCAAGGCTATCGCCATAGCCTGATGTTGATCGGGGAGAGGAGGCCTCTGGCCTTGCCTCCAGCCTGGGGGGTTGAACTGACCCTGGCTCCCCTGGTGGTTGTCTCCTCCATGGAAACCTCTCCGCTGGCCTTGGTCCTGCCACTCCTGCTGCCTCCAGCCGAGCCGATTGTTCGGTTGCTGCTGCTGCTGTTCACTCTGCCTGGGTTCAACTCTCCTCACCTCCTGACCTCTGCCCCCTTTTGGCACCTTCTCCTCCTCCGTGGCCCACCTGGCCAACTTCCTGGCGAACTCCGGGTTCGACGACTCCCCGTCGACCTTCCTCGCCGCCCTCTCCATCAGCTCCTCAAAAGAGAGGGGAGACACCCTCTTCAACTCCATCCGGAAGAAACCCTGCTGCAGCCCCAGGGTAAAGGCCACCATGAGTGTGTGCCCGGGCATCTCCTGCACCTGGAGGACCTCTTGGAACCGGTCCACATAGCTCCCAAGGGTCTCGTTCACCCCCTGTTTGATGAGGAACAGAGACTCAGACTCCTTACTCTTCTTGGAAGTGGTGAATCTCAGTATGAACCCCCAGCGTAGGTTCTCGAAACAATAGATGGAGCTGGCCGGCAGCTGGTGGAACCAATCTCTTGCCTTCTCCTTGAGGGTGATGGCGAAAAGCCTGCTTTTGAATGCATCCGACATCTGTCGGATCGAGAGTACATCCTCAAAACACTAGATGTGCTGAACCGGGTCATCCTTCCCGGTGTAGTAGGACATCTCCGGCTCCCGAAACCCCTCTGGAACTGGGACGGATGAAACCAACTCACTGAAGGGGCTGCCTTCCACTGCCGGGCGATCTCGCTCCTCCACCTCGCCAATCCGGCCCGCGCTCGCCGAACCGGGGAACAACACTCGCCCGGGGAGATCTCGCCCACTCCCCTCCTCCGCTACCTCCTTCCCAGCTCGCCTTGCCGGGGCGTCCTCGCCCAGGGCTGGGGCAGTGGCGACTGGGCCGGCCGGCGTCGAGCACTCGGCGCGCGCGCCGAGTGCGAACTTGACGAGTCTAAGCACCTCCTGCCTGAACTTGAACATCCCGACGGTGGTGGGAGGTGGAGGGGGTGGCGGGTCGGCCATGCCCAAACATTGTCCTCCTTCAGTCATCGAGCTCGCAGAAGATTTTCTTTGCTGACCACGCTCCACGCTCACTGCACCAAAATGTTGAAACTAAAGAATCGGTCTCCGTGGAGTTCGAACCCTTGGGGAAGGGGTGATCGCACACTTACTTCTCTCTCACAAGCCAAACAACCAAAGACTTACACAAGGAATAGACCCAAGACTTCAGCACGGAGGTCCCACCACACACCCGGAAGATCTTAGAGCGCTTCCCCTCCTTAGCCAAGTGCTGAGCTATGGTTACCTCAGAAAAGCGCAAGAAGACTAGGGCACAAGTAAGCTGCCTTCTGAGGTACCCACTTGTGTCTATTTATAGTTTTTTGAAGTTGGTCTGCCAACAGCGAACCTCCGTTGTTTGTAACGGCTATATGCAGCCAAAAGTGGTCTGCTAACAGCGTAACTCCGCTGTTCTAAACGGCTAGATGCAGGCCTAATTAGGTTAACCACGTGATACCTGCACCCCACTCTTAGGGGAAAACGAGACCACCTCGCCACTATCCTGTGCGGACGCGGGCTTGCGAACGCTACTCGCCGCTATCGTTAGATGAGCGCGAGCTGCCTCGCGCGGCTCGCCCGCCTTTCCTGGCGGGAGCGGGCTCGTGGTCCTGGCTCGCTCACCTACCTGGAGGGTGCGGGTCGGCTGCCCTCGCTCGCCTGCCTGTCTCGATCGCCTGGTGATCCCACTCGGCGAACACTGAGTTGTATAATGCTGTTATAATCTTAAAAATAAAATCCCTTGTAGCTGTGGTTGAATTTTAAATTCCGTTAACCTCTTCTAGAATTTTGTATTTTGTTAATTTCTGGGAATGTCTTTTTACGCTCTGGAGGGCAATTTCATTTGGGGATATTTGTAGCCCGATAACCATACATGTGCTTTACCATGATATATACCTAATATTGTATAACCATACTCGGCGAACACTGAGTTGTATAATGCTGTTATAATCTTAAAAATAAAATCCCTTGCTGTTGTGGTTGAATTTTAAATTTTGTTAACCTCTTCTTCTAGAATTTTGTATTTTGTTAATTTCTGGGAATGTGATTTTACGCCCTCGAGGGCAATTTCATTTGGGGATATTTGTAGCCCGATAACCCCACATGTGCTTTACCATGACATATACCTAATATTTGATTAGGATATACATACCTCATATAACTTATACTTCGGTCATTTTTATGTTTTGTTAAAGAATTTCGTTTTATGTATTGACCACGCAGACACATATTAGACGTCCTAGGGAAGTTTGTCGTAGGAATTGTGACCTACTTAAGTTTGTAAGTTGGAATATATATATGCTAACGGGAAAAACGATGAAAGTAGTGGATACAATAATTAGGAGAATGATAAATATTTTATGTCTGCAAGAGAATAGATAGGTGAGTGAGAACTAAATTTTTAGATAATCAGATTTTAAATTATGATACGCAGAAAAAATAAAAAAACTATGGAATATGTGTTATTGTGGATACTAACTTGGTGATATGAAGTTGTTGGGGTAAGTGAAAGAGGTGATAAAATCTTAGCTCTTAAATTGTTCATAGGAAAGAAAAATTATTAATGTGATCAGTGCTTACGCGTCGCAAGTAGAATTGAATGAAACTATTAAAATATAATTTTGGAAAGTCTTAGGCTTTGTTTAGTTTAGCGTTTTGCTCATGCGGCGGGAGGACTTTTGGAATCAGAACGGGGAGGTTGCGGTTGGAATCCCTCCGTTTTCTTCCATTTCTCATGGTGCGGCGTGTGCAAACGGAGCAAACGCCGTCGCCGACCATTTGGTTACCCGCCGTGCGGCGACGTTTGCCCCAAACAGAGAGCTCAAAACGCTGCGCGAAACGAAGACTTAGATGATTTAGTAAGAGAAATCCCACAAAGAGAGAAGATTTCATTGGAGACTTAAATAAACATATAGGAAAAAAATGAATTATACAACCGTTTATGGTGGATTTAGATATAGAAAAATAAATGAACAACGAAATACCATTTTAGAGTTTGTTGTAGCACATGAGTTAATTGTCACAAATATACTTTTCATAAATAGGAAATAACATTTAATTACGTTTAAAAGCTGACTAAATTAGTCACAAATTGATTATTTTATGACTCGCAAAATAGATTAAATGACTTGCAAGGATTGCAAAGTCATACTAGGTGAATGTTTGATAACAGAACATATGTTAGTAGTGTTAGACGTACAAATTAAATATAATAAATTTAAGACAATAAGATGTCAAAAATTTGATGGTGGAACTTGAAGATGGAAAATCATGTTGCTTTCAAGATAACAAATAGGGAACGAGTTGATGACCCCTATCCAATTGTCTTATAGGAAGTTATATCTTCACATTTAAGGACAAGTGAAAATAACGTATTTGAAATATCAAAAGTTTGTGCGTCCCCAAATAAAGAATCTTAGTGTTGAAAAGAGTAAGTGAAAGAAAAAGTGAGAGCGAAGAGGACCAGATATAAATCAATCTACGCTAAACATACAGTAAGTAAAATAAGAAATGAAGTTTATGAAAAATTTTACAAGTCTAGTACCACATGATTTTATTTTAGGCTTCCTTTGGAATCACGTTTACGTCCGGTACGTTTTATGCAAACGTCAAACGAAACGCGCCCCCCTAATTGTATTTGTTTTTCCGCCTCCCTTTCCAACCACCCGTGAAAGTCGCGTGCCTAATCTTTTAGCATCCCCAAACCCGGCTGCAGATCTCCAGTTTGTCGCGTTTGTTCCTTTTCCGCTCCGGTGAAATTCTTACCCGTATATCATACCCCCCATGCACAACGCCATCTTTCTTGTTCTTGCGTTCTATGGCGAAGGAGATGAACCAACCAGTCCGAGCACCACCGCCGGAAGGTCGGCGTGAGGGAACGATGGAGGCGGCCCTGAATTGGCATCTCCCTCAACTGTTTCTTTTACAACTGCAGCTGCTCTCCCAAATGAAAGCCTTAGTGTGCACTATGAAAGTTCTTTTCAGCCTTAGTGTGCACTATGAAAGTTCTTTTCAGCCTTAGTGTGCACTATGAAAGTTCTTTTCAGCCTTAGTGTGCACTATGAAAGTTCTTTTCAATCACATTAAATTTAATTTTGCTGCCATCTTTAGATTCCTTCTTATGAATAATTCAAGGGGAAATATTCCTGTTTAAATATTAATTAGTGAAAGAAAATATAGAGCAAAAAACATTTGTGCATGAATTTTATATTTTTGTTTAATGTTAATAATGGGATGCTTGTTCTACAGGCAAGAATATTGGCCCTGAATGCTTCATATTTCCTGAAGAATGGAGGCCATTTTGTCATTTCCATCAAGGTACTAATGTACCATTTGTTTCCTTTTCATTCTGCAGTTCCCCTTGTTATTATGATGGATCAGCAAGCTAAACCAACTCTGTATTTGATGTTGGCAGGCCAACTGTATTGATTCGACGGTGCCAGCGGAGGCGGTGTTTGCGCAGGTTGTGAAGACGCTCCAGGTGGATCAGTTCAAGCCTTCTGAGCAGGTTACTCTCGAGCCTTTTGAGCGCGACCACGCCTGCGTTGTCGGTGGTTACAGGATGCCCAAGAAACAGAAGGCAGCCCCCTAAGCCCTAAACAAAACAAGGTTTTGGACTGTGGGCAAATATTTATCCTCTAAGGCTACAACATCTCGACAAGGCGTTAATGCGTGGTTGAGTTTTTTTTTTTACGTACATTTCGCTGGACATTTCAAGCAGTAATCTTTGAAGTTGTTTTCGCTCTTTTTATCGTTTGTTTTAATCCTGTTTCCTATGTTTCTTTTTATGACTATGACACTTAGCTTCAGATTAGCTTTGAGATTTTTGCAAAAATTGCCACAACAATTAGTTAGTTTGGATCTGAGGCATTTATCCCATGGTTCTCCATCCATTTACATAACATCTGCACATTTACCCTCGAAAATTTTAGCTCCAGTTCGATGGCTTTGTTTGGCGGGGCGTTTTTGTTCAGTTAGCTTGCATAAAAGCCCACTGCCAAGAAATGAATGTTTGGCATGCTAACAGTACCAACAAAAAGGGTATTGTTAATAGTAAATCAAAAATTGTTATCTGCATATCATTGCGAACAATAAATTGAACTTTTAAAAAGTTATTAATTGCAAACAACAAATTAAGGTCCGGTACATGCGGTCGTGACTGCTTGACCGGTGAAAATAAGTCCCCCAAACGGAGCCTAAATTTAAGTTAGATGTTTATGTCAAATTTACTATTTACTATTCACCCAAAATCTGCAATAGAATTGAAAATTTGGAAATAGTTATCCAAAAATTTGGAATAAATCTGTAATAACAGCGAGCACCTTTATATTTTTGAGATTAAGGTTTCCTTTGGGAGAGAAACATATTTTTGCCAGAACTTAGGCTCTATTTGTTTGGGCGTTTCGTAATTCTGTTTTGGGCAAACGCCGCCGGAAGGAGGGTAAACAAATGAATCTCCGGCGGCGTTTGCTCTGTTTCCACCCTCCCGTCATTAGAAATGCCCCCAAAAAGCTCCGTTTGGAGCAGCCACCTCCCCCCTTCGGTTCGAACTCTCCGTTTCCACCCGCCGGATCGACCCGCCACCGCTAAAACAAATGAAGCCTTAATTAAGGTTCCCCAAAACGGAGCCTATGGTGCTTATTTGCGTCTGTGAGTTTGGTCCAAAATGCTATTGAATGTTTATTTGGCCAGATAAAGGCTATGAGGCTATGCCGGTTATCAAGAAAATAAATTAATTTTGAGTTATGAGGCTATGCATGAATTATTTAATTTTGAGCTATGGGCGTTTTACGCTTCCGCGGAAATCACCGCACAGCCCGGACTGCCATCATGGTTTCTGCGGTGGTTGATTTTTGCGGAAATTATGCGACAGGGCGGATTCCCATTGCCCAACGGTGCACTTTCCTATAATGCGCCGAGGCGGCGGGGCAGTGAGTCACACGTGATTGGCGCGTATCCGCCCTAGCATTAGCCTTTTAGGTCGATGCCTCCTATAGTTTTAATGAGAATGAGGTTCTGTTTGGCACTGTGGTGGCGGTCGTAAGCGTGAGTTAAAGCGTCATTTGTTTAATGATCATTTGATAAACTGATTCCTTTTGAACATAAAAGAGGATGAAGTTTCTTAGATGGGCGTTAACAAATGACAATTTCACTTGTGTTCATGACCGCCACCACCGTGCCAAACGGAGCCTGAGCTTAGCATGCTCCTGGTTTTTAATGTGATCGAGCTTGAACCAGAACCTGAATCATACACTGATTCAAATAATTATGTTAGAACCGAACCAGAAAATCAAATAAAATTTTGATTATAATTCGAACAATCGTTACTTTTAAATTTAGGGTTTTTGTAGAACCGTAATCAAACAGTGACAGCTGCAATTGCATCTCTCTCTCTCTCCCCTCTCCCCTCTCTCTCTCGAGTATCGCCACCGTAACCCCTTCCTCCACCGAACACCGGCTCACCGCCGTCTGCGGAAGCCTGCTTCACGCTTCTTCTTCTTCTGGATTTAAATTAGGGCCCTAGCAGCTTCTCCATTCTCCGGCTACGATGTGCTTCTCTTCATTAGTATCTCCATACCTCCAGACCTATTGTTCGCCGCCGCCGGCGGCCTTATCCAGGCAATTAAGTGCGTGCCTGTATCTTATTTTGATTGTAATACCCAGATACTGAAAAAGTTTGATGACCGTGCTTTCAGGATGAATGATTTGTTCGGATAGGAACAATGCTTCGAAGACCTAAACAAAGATTTATCAAGCACTGCGAGCAACTTGCCGCAATTGTTGCGCTAAGCCATCTGAAATATTCTATAGGCTTATTTTCCACTGGTTCTGGAGCATTATCGGAGCATGTAGAGCTACCGGAAAGGCGCGGAAGATCAGAGAGGAAGCCATTGGTGACCAGCATCAATGAGCTCAAACGCGCTGGGAGATTGCAGAGGAAACTGCGGCGTGATGTTCGTGAGATTATTCTCAAGCCGCCTGAAAATGGGCTTCTGGTTAAGAATTTGATCCCTGTCGCCCACAGAGTGTATGATGCAAGGAAAGAGCTCTATGATTGCGTTTCTTTGGTCATGAAGAATGTCCATGTTCACGTGTGCAGGTAGAATTTGTATTGTTTCCCTGAAACCTGATTGAATTTAGATTTGGTTTTGTTGAATAATTTGTGTGCTCACTATTTTCTTAGTATTACATAGCTTTCAATGAAACTACTCTGTATGATATTATTATTAATCAAAATGCTTTCCCCTTGCTTCATTTGCAACTGTGATATGCCTATAACTTGTAAATTTGGTGTAAAGTAAATTTGGATGAACAATGTCATCAATATCCACCATCTAAAGTCGCTGTGAGAAAGAAATGAGATACCTTCTATGATATGGATCAAATCTTTGCTGGAGGCTGAGTCGAGAAGCAAGACTCAGAGCAAGTGGTGGGGTGTCTTCCGAGTGGAAGAGGACTGATGGAGTGTCGTAATCAGAACAATGCAGGAGAAGTGCGGGAGTTGGGAAAAGTAGACATTGATATGCACTAACTTGATACTGGAATGGTTTGGTATATATAGCCAAACATTGCGTATAATACTAAGAGAACGTAGAAAATGCGATAACTAAATGCTGCTTTGGATTCCCCCATCAGCCCCCTGAAATGCCGCGATTGAGACTTCCCCATGTGTTGTTGCTTCGGGTTCGTATCATTCTTTCAACATAGAAGAAAAAGATCCTTAAGAACAATCATCATCAACAATAACAACACCCATGCCTTTATCCCACCATAGTGGGGTCAGCTCTATGGATCATTTGTCGGTATTGTACCCTATCTTTAGTCATAATCTCACTTATGCGTAAACACATCACATCATGCATTTCCTTATAATTTCATTCCAAGTCTTTTTTGTTCTACCCATCTCCCATGTAACATGCCTTGTGGCTAAACTCTCACAATGCCTAACATGTGCTTCTAATGCTCTCCTTTGTATGTGACCGAACCATCTTAATCAAGCTTCTCACATATTCTATACAAAAGATGCCACTACCTTCTTATTCTTGATTCAGTCATTCATATTTTATCTAGTCTCGTGTGTCCACACATCCACCTAAGCATTCTCATCTCCGCAACTACCATTTTTTCTGCTAATGTACACAATTCACTGCCTAACACTGAGAATCGTAGAGCATCACTTGTCTAATTACAGTACAGTAAAACTTGCTTGTAAGTTCTATGGTAATTTACGAATACATAAGGTCCAAACGCGCCTCTCCACTTCAACCAACTTGCTTGGATTCTATGTATCACATCTTTATCTACACGTCCATCTTTTTGAACTATCGATCGCAGATATTTAAAGCACTCACTGCGAGAAATATCTTGATCTCCCAACTTAATGTTGGATGATAATCAACATGCCAAAAATGGTTTTTGATAGTTCTATGCCAATTTAGGTTATGGTCCATCTTATTTGTCTCTCGAGCAAGATAGGAAGTTACAAGAAAAGATTGTAGTTTGTGTTGGGACGTCAAAACTTTCTATAGTTTACCTGATTCGAGTAGAAGGGATCAAGAAGTAGAATGAGATCCCGATATAGTCAGTCTGCTTGACTATGACACAACATGTGAATTGGGATCCCGATATAGTCGGTCTGTTTGACTATGACACAACATCCGAATTGGGATTGGATCTAGAGAAGGAAGCATAGGCTTTGGAAGAAGGTGCATGGCACAAGACTGTTGTACAAATGATGCCTACCTCAACGTTTTAGCGAAATTTCAACTCCAACGACCAGAAGAGGTGTGTGGGAGGAAGAAATTCAACAGTGGAGGGAGCTAAAGTTGACGTTAACATAAACTCAAGTTGACGTTAACGGAAGCTCGAGTTACCTCAACACTGTCACGGCGGGGGACTGTAACAACTTGGGATCTGCGATATTAGGAAATACAAAGAAGAAGGGGGAAATGGCCTAGAGGAGAGGAGTCCGGGGCTGAGGAAGAAGAAGAATTCCAGGAGGTTGGCCGGAGATAAGGTAGAAGAGGGGGGATCGGAAACTGAGAAGACAACAACTTAATTAATATTTTCCTTAATCCTCATTACAAACAGTAACCCCTATTTATAATACTAATTGGACAATTAAATGACATTAAACCCCTTATTACTTGGCCACGTGGCCTCTTGCTGTTACATTGCATCCGCCTTTTGAAAACGACGTCCTCGTCGTTTGTTCATCTAAAAAAAAATCTTCAATCAACCCTCAATTTGAGCTGCTTCAATTAAGTCCACCGGGATCGAAGACAAAAATTCCGAGTGCTGGGCCATAATATTGTCGAACAAACTCTGCGGAAGCATTCGTCGATAATGTTCTCAGCGTTATTGCTTATTCTTCTTCCCGTCTTCGCTCTGGTTCGCCCTATAAAAAATTTGGAGATCTGCGGGATTCTCTTTGATGAGGCTAGGAGAAGGCAAGAAAATGATGGCGCCACACAAGCTGTAGTTTGCTGAAGGCGTTTGTGATGCAATCAACATGAAAGAAATCACGGAGGATTTGATTCTAGATTTCCTTTCACAACAATTTTATTATTTTTCTCAGACATGACCAGCTATTCATATTATAATCTTGCCATCCTTTTTGTTGTTGTTGAAATATAACTCTTCTCTACAATCAATTGCGAAGGAGTCAGCTTAGAGAAAGTCTAGGTCAATCTCTGCTGTCTAATTTTTCAAGACCACCGCCATGATCAAAAACAAATATAATTATAGAAATCAAGAATTGCCTAACCTCACCCAATGTTTTGATCAAAGCATCAAAAATTGCAAAACATTTACACTCCATTATGTCAGTTTTCCCATCATCACATATAGCTCCAGGTGATTTAATGTAAAGGTAGAGAGGTTGCTTTGGATCTATCCATTGCAGATGCATCAGCTTGAGGATCACAAACTCCATTACATTTGGCACTTGAGGCATGTCAAGATGGACAATTTGCCCATTGAGAAGCAAGGATGACAAATCTTGCTGAGGCTCTTTTAGTGCATGTTCACTGCAATAAAGATGGCCCTCTACCTCCAGGATTGTCTGTTCATTAACTAATTGTTCTTGCTTCGATTGTTTTGTCACCAATGACGAGTCTGAGTTAATCTTTATGAAGACTGCATCCAATGGTTCCTGGGAATCCACCAGGATTTGTAGGAGTTGATCGAATCGTCAGTTCATGTCGTCACGATGACGTTGTAATTTATCATCCATGCGAGCAAACATGGCTTTGAGGTCGTCCATCATCGTGGACGAGAAACCGACAAAACAATAGGTGGGTGATTTCTTATTTTCTTAAACTCCCGAGCTTTCTATTTTTTCCAAAAAACAACCATCAACTGTGCAGAATTTGAATCAACGCTGGTTCTTAATCACTGGATATAGAGGATCAATTGCAGCGATGGTTGGACAGTCGCGGCGGAGGCGATAGAGACGGCGGAGGCGGCGGAGCGGCGGAGGAGGCGCAATGACGGAAGCAGCACAACAGCAGAAGCAGTGCATCAACAGAGACGACGCAGCGGCGGAGGCGACGCAGTGGAGGAGGCTGCGCCGTGGCGGTGGCGGCACAACGACAAAACGACACAACGACGGTGGTGTACAAATTTGTAAACTGCGGAAAACGGGAAACCAGGCGCAGGAACACTCAACCAATCCGAAGGCAAGTAAATCAGATGCACTAGAAGAGCAAGAAACCTTGTACTATCAACAATCTTTACAAGACGAGGTATACATGGCGGGACATGATTCGTCGATGTACCCGATGGAAGCAAAAACAAGAAATACAAAGCTAGCTGCGCGGTCTCAATGAGAAGCCGCCGACTCCGCCAAGCTGCATACGGAGTCCGCTGAAACTGCCAAGTTGCAAGACTGCAACTTAGTCGTGCGAGCAACCCGTTATTCCAATGTCGAAGAACTCTGTCTGCTAATCCGCAGCCGCCTAACCGCGAGGTCTCCCAACCGCCAGATCTCCGTGAACTGCTGCTGCCAAATTGAACAAGCTGTCAGAAGCGGACAACTTATTGAACTGAGAAAAAGGTTGCCGAAGAAGAAGAATGCCTGGTCGCAAGCCGCGACCTGCTGCTAACCGCTGGTTGCTAACCGCAGAGTCCACATTGTCCATGACCGAAGTCAGAACCAAGTCCCTGACTTTCCAGCGCTATCCACACAACTGTTTATTCAGTTGTAAAGTTGATGTGACAGGGGGTCCGATTATAGGCGCGGAGAGGAGTGTGATCACCGCCCTATCTCGCGGCGAGCACTGAGAGTATCCTCCATACCGCGGACACAATGCCAGTCCGCCTTGTCGCCACAACTAGCTATACAGCCAGATCGCTACACCAGCAGACCCTGCAGAAGCACCACCAGTCCGCACATTAGCGGACACAGCTCCAGTCTGCACGCACCTGCGGACATTACTCCAGTTCACACACTCCAAGCCCGCAACCGAAGCACAATGCTAATAACTGCCGAACTCGGCGGACAAAGAAAGCAGTCCGCGCTAACCGCGCGACCTCCCGGACTGAGCGCACCTGGTCTTGGTACAAGAACAGACCAGGTCCACACCACCAACCATCCCTGGTGCGAACACAACACCAACGGATACAAAGACCAGTCTACACAAAATCGGCGGACTGTACGGATAACCATCCTATTCGCCCGGTTACCTTCAGGGAACAAACTGCCTGCTACTCCTTTGCCGACCTGTCTAGCCGCCATACCTGTCCGCACAGACCGTGCAGATAGATCACCCAGGCCGCCGCTTTCACTTCAAAAATTTCAACACTCCCCTTTAAAGTGAGAAGTTGACACCAGTCCTAGCAATCCCCGTAACCGTGTAAATGACCCCTTCGACAACAGTTTCATGAAAATGTCCGTGATGTTGTCCTCGCTCTGCACATGTCCAATCACAAGAACCCCTCCAACACCTTCTCCCGAATGAAATGACGCTCAATCTCAATGTGCTTGGTCCGCGCGTGACAAACTGGATTATTAACTAGTTTAAGGACATTCTCGTTGTCACCGCGTGGCAGAGTGGGACCCCTCACTTCTTCATGAACGTCTTCTACTAGCCTTCTAAGTCCGATGACTTCCCGAGCTGCCAAGGCCGAAGACTTGTACTCCGCTTCCGTACTAGAGACGAACACAAAATCCTGCTTCTTGCTGCATCACGAGATACCCGCTGATCCACATGTGAAGACATAACCAGAAGTCGACTTTCGGTCGTCTGAATCTCCCTCATAATCAGCATCTGTATAACCATGCAGGTTGAAGTCCGCGTTTCTCCCATAAAGGAGACCCATATCAGAAGTGAAATTCACGTACTTCAGAATGCTCTTCGCCGCCATAAGATGAGGCTTCTGAGGTTCGGCCATATACCGACTTACTCGGCCTACAACATAAGCAATGTCTGGCCTTGTAATCGTCAAGTAAATATGGCTCCCAACCAGAGCTCGGAACACTAAAGGATCTGGAAGTATCCTCCCTGTTGAAGCCAAATATGACCTCAACTGAAGTTCGAAGAAAAAGGGGTGCAGCCAAAACCTACTTCTCTCAAGTCTCAACCCTTAACTGGATTCAAAGGACCTAAGACTGACCCAATAGCCTCAGCAGGGAGGTCCCACCTCACACCCGGAAGATCTCTGAGAGCTTCCCCTCCAAAGCCAAAGCTGGGCTAGGAGCTCCTCAGAAAGCACTGAAATTTGAGAGACAATGATAGCTTGCCTTCTAAGGAGCCCTTATGAGTCTATTTATAGTATTTTGTTGTCCTGAATTTACTGAAAAGCCCCTAGTTGGTCTGCCAATAGCCAAAACCCGCTGTTTTCCTGAGGGTACTGGGGTAATTTCTCCTGGGGGCAATTTTGTCATTCCACCCAGGGCCCTGGTCCCCACTCGGCGAGAGCCCTGAGCCGAGAGCCTTCTGTCAGAGCCTGGCGGAAGCGGTCTCGCCTACCTATAGGCGAGAGTTTTCTTTAAGACGAGCTGGGGATGGCGCAAGCGCTTGCGCTCGCCAATCTGGGCTCGACGAACACGGGGCGCCTTGCGGCGAGAGCTCATATGTGGCGGGAGCTTATCGCTTAGCGCAAGCGCTCCCGCCTACCAGGGCGAGAACCTTTCCGGCTAGCCTGTCTGACCGTTTGTGCCTCCTGGTCTGGCTCAGCGAATATGGGGTTGTACACAATCCCCGCTCTTTTTGAGCTAGCTCTGCGCTCGAAAAGACATGTCCAACCCAAAAATATTCGTTGAGCACGTGTCAACATCAGAGAATCTTTCGGTGGGCCGTACGGTGCCTATAAATATGTCTGCCGATAGACTGCCATAATACTTCCCTCGAGTCGTCATTCTCCCCCTGAGCTCTCGCCTCCTCTCGCTATGCCTTCCAAGCGTGCCGACAAACCGCTTCCACAGGATCTGCCGGACCGCATTAACGCGGCACAGGCGCGAGCCAGGGCTAACAACGCCCTGGTTGCTCCATGGCTAGCGAGACAATCGTCGGTTGCTGAGTCTTCTCTGCCTAAGAAGAAGAAGAAGAGGGCGAAGGTGGTTTAGCGGGACCTGCCCCGCGAGAACAGGAGCCCGCCTACCCCGACCCCTAGCCGCGCGGACGGCCCCTCGCCGCAGAAGGTAAGCTCGATATGCCAATTATTGAAAACACCAGCTGCTCAGTAGTTGACGCGTTATCTTTCGCAGGAGACGGTTCCCGATGCTGCCGCGTCCCCGCGAGAACCCTTGGATCCACCCTCTAGCCATCACGATGATCAACCGCGGGTCCCCGAGGTGGCCCCTCCACCTGACCCGAACACTGCTGGTAAAGGTTCCCCTCTCGCCCTTGACTTAAATCTTTAAATGCTGACCTGATTTCTCGCAGCGTCGGTTTCCGCACCACCAGATCTCGCCACCCGGGAGGGCGGGGCGAGAGCTGCGAATCAGTCTGCCCATGCGGTTGATTCCTCCCTACCGGCGGGAGGAAATACTGCCGAGTTCTCCGTGCCTTTGTTAGACGCTAGCCCTCCTGCGGGAGAGGAGACCCGCTCCCCCGCTCCTGACCAAGCCGGGATCACCATTCGCAAAGTTTACCCCCCCGGAAAAGGAAAGCCAATCCACCTCCTCTTTGGAGCTGAGGGGGGGGGGGGGGCTTCTCGCCTGCCGTCAACCGGGGGGCCTCGTCATTCTGAAGGTATATGGAAACTTTATCGCAGCTATCCTTTAGCTCCCGCTAAAAATGGGGACTCTTTTGACAGGGGACATGGGCTCGCGGCTTGAAGCTGAGGTAGAGGAAGAAGAAGAAGAAGAAGAAAAAAGGGAGGGAGAAGATGGCGAGAGCTCTCCCTTCCCTTCGTCTGACGAGATGGAGGAGATCCTGACTGGTGCCGGGAGCGCGAAAAGACGGGGGAAGAAGGTCGCCGCCGTTCTGTCGAAGCTTATCCGGCGAGAACGGGTCCGCGACCTTGCGGTGAAAGAGTTCCGCCTGTCAGTGGAGAAGAGGCTAGAGACCCTGGAGCGGGATTACCTTATCGGCGAGATGGACCGGCCGGGGGGAGCTACCGCTGGGTCCTCACCCGAGAGGTGTATCGAGCGCATCCGGGATCTGTCCCGTCGGGTTGACCTGGGATGCAGCGTTCTGTCGTCCTACTTCAACCCGCAGGCGCCACCCCGGACCAAGCTGCGGGACCGAGGAAAATGGCGGTGGGAGCAAGGGAAATGACGCTGGGAGCCATACTGAAGCGCGAGACCTCCCCTCCTCTTCCTCAGGCCTTCCCTTCTCTGATGTACCCTTATTCACTTGCTTAGAGTTGTAACTAATGATTCTGCACTTATCGCTTATTATTATTTTTTTATCCCGTTTTCGCTCAACGAGAGCAATAACTCGGTTTTTTAATACTTTCTATTATTGTATGCGTATGAGTTATTTTCCCGGGTCCTTGGGTGGCGAGAGCCACCTCGCTTCCGCCTACCCTTCCCGTCGCATGTCATCTCGCAACGTTTGCGCTAGTCACTTAGTCAATCGGTCACTGTCAAACTCGGGCGGGAAAAACGAAGCGCCGCCGACCAGTGGCGTGCCTGTTGTACCCCCGCCGCCTTTTTGAAAACAATCATCATTGCCACGGTTTTCTATAAATAGGAGGCTCACCTACCACATTCATTTCTCCGATTCCAGTCTCTCTCCTCTCCGGTTGCTCTCGCGGTCTCTCCAAAGCTCTCGCCTGTCCCCGCCTTCTGCTTCCGTTCTCGTACCGCTCTCGCTCTCGCCGTCTTCTCGTAGTTCTCGCCTTCAAACGTCATCGCGATGCCGGGCGGAGGCGAGGGACGTTCCAACTGCGCGGAAGCGTTCCAGAAGCATCTATTTCCTTCCTGCACTCTCACCGTTGATGAGTTCAACCTGATCAAGTCTCAACATGTTCCCGCCAGCTTCACTGCGCGGAACCCGGGAAATCACGACAAGGTAAACTCCGCAGGGGAGGGGGAGCTCGCCATCCCCATCGAGCACTTCGAGGTGGGCTTCCGCCTCCCGCTGTGGCCTGAGATGCGGCAGGCCCTCCGGTATTACGGGGTGGTTCCCGCTCAGCTAAACCCAAATTCAGTGGCGATTCTCGTGGCCTTCATATGTTATATGCGGTCCGAGAGGATCGAGTTTAGCTTGCCGATCTTCCGCAAGCTATTTACTTTCCGCGCGAAAGGAGGCGTGGTGTTCTTCTCCGGGCAACTGCTCAAGACAATCGGTCTCGCCAACAAGCACCATCACTGGGGCGAGAGGTTCATCTACGTTTCTGGCGACTTCGGGAACGTACCCCTTGCCCCAATCCAATACGAGGATGCCGCCTACAAGCCTCCCTCCTTGGGTTCGCGCGAGAGCGCCCTCCTTGAGTTCTTCGGAACCAAGGACTTCGACGTCCTCTACCTCCGGCGAGACGTCGATTCTCTCTCCCCTGTACTTCCGGGAGAAGGTAGAGTCTCGCCTTTATCTGTCTTTTCCTTGCCTTTTCCAAGTTTGGAACTTATTGTTATTGTTTTCGCAGGAGAGCGCGAGATCCCCCTACGCCAGCCTTTCGACGAGGCTCGCGCCGGAGGGAGTCAACCTCCTAAGGACCCGCTGGCTCTTGCGAAAGCCGCTGCGCAAGCCTGCCGAAAAGAGTCGGGCCCTCCCCCTTCAAGCGGTGCCGTGAAGCGAAAGTCCGGTGCCCCCGCGCCTCAATCAATCAAGAGACCCAAGACAACGGATACCGAGAAGGGCAAGGCTGTTGTGGTGCCGCCCACCCAACCTCTCCCCGCAGGCCGTTCCTTTGAGGAGGTCTTGCAGGCCGTTAGCAAGATTGCCGCCTCCAGGGGCGGCCCCGAGACCCCTGCCGAGAACCCTCAGGCCCCTGGTGCCGCAGAGAGCGAGGGTGCTGCCGCCGGGACCTCCGGCCAGCCCCTGTCTGAAGAGGTGCCGCGGGGCCATCGCAACTTCGGTCTCGGCATGAGGTGCCTGGATGCGGAAAACAAGCCGCTGCTGCAGTGGGATCCTGACGCCAACAAGGTCTCGATCTCGTCCCTCTTGCCAAGCTGGGCAGAGCGAGACGAGGTCACCAGCGAGGCTTTCGCCCTAGGCTATTGCCTCTACAGCCGGGAGGACGCTAGCGTCTACGACAGGATGTCGACCCGGCTTCTGGCCTACGACTCCACTCGCGCCCTGATGCGTGGGCTGGAGCTTGCGCACATGTGTGCCCGCCGGAGCATCACGATAGACCGCAACTTTCAGGACATGTTCAAGGCCAGGGACGATGCGGTGGCTCAGGCGGCCACTCTGGCCAAGGAGCTGGCCGAGGCCCAGCAACTGTTATCCTCGCGCCAAGCGGAAGGGGTAAGCGAGATCTTTCGCAATCGCTTGTTCTCGCCACCTTAACTCTTCTTTTATGCTAACCTTCCGCCGTTCAGGATTCCGCCCAAGCCACACTTCGCGAGGAGCTATCCCAAGCCCGATATGACAACGTTCTCCTGCGGGAGCAGATTGCGCGTCTCGAGGCGAGTGCGGCCCCTCCGTTGGACGAGAGGTTGAAGAGCCGGTATTACTCGGTTTATGATATCGACAAGCTGCTCCAGGGGAACGCGCAAGCTACAGTAAAGTTGACGCTGGAGACGCTGCGAGATATCAACTGCTGGGACGGGAGGGGCAAAGACGTTACTGCTCAACAACTAGTTCCATGACTTTTCGAGCCCATTCCAAAGCCCCCGGGCGCCCCTGATACCCCACCCTCGGATGTCCCGAAGTCCCCTGCGGCGGGTGGCGAGACCTCCGGGGGGAGCTCCGGCGAGAGCTCCAGCGGGAGCTCAAGCGGGAGCTCGGAGGGGTATAACTTGTCTCCATGAGGGGCCCCCTCTTCTTTTCCTTTCCGCCTCTGCTTTTTCCTTCCGCCTTAATGTAAAACGCGAGACGTTACCAGTTTGTTCTTTTAATATATTTAATGCAAATGTTTATTGTAAATATCTCTCTCTGTTATTGTGAATGTGCCCGATTTAATTGTTGTGGTCGGATTTTGTCTGCGCGTGCTTCCGCCGAGGCCCTTGGTCGTCTTAAGATAACCTTCCCTAGTGATGGATCAGCGGGATCCTGCACGAATCCTTAGGCGGGAACCTGCTGCAAACTGCCAGACGAAAGTGTGGCTCACGAACCCTTGGGACGGAACCGTGCTCTTTAGCCTGCGTGAATCCCTTTAGGCCCGTCGCCTAACGATCCCGCCCGTTTGTTCAAAAATATTAAAAGTCTTCTTGGCGAAAGCGCCCTCACTGCGAGATCTCTTTGGCGGGGACTACCCTGCCGAGATCTATCCCTGCCGAGACCTTTCCTATCTTTTTCATTTTGCCTTCCCAATGCGCCTCCTGTCTTGTCCAAACCAAGCCAACCAAACCAAACCTATCCCCCACAGGCGAGCGTTCAGACCTGCCAGCTAGATGAGAGTCTGCGCAGCGAGTCTACCTGGGGCCGAGCCGAGCTCGGGGTGCCGATGAAGATCTCAAACCAACCAAACCTATCCCCCACAGGCAAGCGTTCGGACCTGCCAGCTAGATGAGAGCCTGCGCAGCGGGTCTACCTGGGGCTGAGCCGAGCTCGGGGTGCCGTTGAAGATTTCAAACCAACCAAACCTATCCCCCACAGGCGAGCCTTCTGACCTGCCAGCTAGATGAGAGCCTGCGCAGCGGGTCTACCTGGGGCCGAGCCGAGCTCGGGGTGCCGATGAAGATCTCAAACCAACCAAACCTATCCCCCACAGGCGAGCCTTCGGACCTGCCAGCTAGATGAGAGCCTGCGCAGCGGGTCTACCTGGGGCCGAGCCGAGCTCGGGGTGCCGATGAAGATCTCAAACCAACCAAACCTATCCCCCACAGGCGAGCCTTCGGACCTGCCAGCTAGATGAGAGCCCGCGCAGCGGGTCTACCTGGGGCCGAGCCGAGCTCGGGGTGCCGATGAAGATCTCAAACCTACCAAACCTATCCCCCACAGGCGAGCCTTCGGACCTGTCAGCTAGATGAGAGCCTGCGCAGCGGGTCTACCTGGGGCCGAGCCGAGCTCGGGGTGCCGATGAAGATCTCAAACCAACCAAACCTATCCCCCACAGGCGAGCCTTCGGACCTGCCAGCTAGATGAGAGCCTGCGCAGCGGGTCTACCTGGGGCTGAGCCGAGCTCGGGGTGCCGATGAAGATCTCAAACCAACCAAACCTATCCCCCACATGCGAGCCTTCGGACCTGCCAGCTAGATGAGAGCCTGCGCAGCGGGTCTACCTGGGGCCGAGCCGAGCTCGGGGTATTACCAAACACACGATTACGTTATGTTATAAAAAATTTGACAATGGTCAAGAGAAAATCAATCGATATATAAGTTTATTTTTGAGATACATGGTTACATCCTTCCCCCTTCTCGGGTAGAAGCGTTTTAGGTCATCACCGCTCCAGGTGTGGCTTAGGGCCCTCCCTTCCACGTCCTGGAGGTAGTATCCTCCCGATCCGAGGACTTCCTTCACTATGTATGGACCTTCCCAGTTCGGGTGGAGCTTGCCCACGGGAGCCGACCTTCCTGCTGCGTTGACCTTTCTCAGCACCAGATCCCCCTTAGCAAACTGTTTGACCCTGACATGCTTATCAAAATGCTTGGCCATCCGTCGCTTGATCTCTTCTTGCCTGATAGCCGCCACGTCTCACAGTTCCTCCACCATATCTAACGAGAGGCGCTGCCCCTACTCATTCTCCACCCTCCAAGCCTCGTCTCCTTCGCCCGCGGCTGTGACTCGCGGGGACCGGACCTCGAACTCCACTGGTAGGACAGCTTCACACCCATGAGAGAGCTTGAAGGGGGTCTCACCGGTGGCCGTGTTCGGGGTCGTTCGTAGTGCCCACAGGACCGACGGGAGCTGCTCCACCCAATTCCCCTTTAAGTTCTCCACCTTTTTCTTTAGCAGGTTTACAATGATTTTGTTTGCTGCTTCCACTTGGCCATTACTCCGAGGGTGATGTACGGAGGCAAACCGGAGATCTATCCCTAGTTGAGCGCAGAAGTTGATGAACTCCTCGCTGACAAACTGGGGGCCGTTATCGGTCACTATTGCTTGGGGCAACCCATGCCTACAAATGATTTCCCCCCAGACGAAATTCCTTATGACCTGCGAGGTGACCTTGGCTAAGGCTTTAACCTCTAGCCACTTCGAGAAATAATCGAGCATGACCAAGAGGAACCTCCTCTGCCCACTAGCCAGAGGAAAGGACCCAACTAAGTCCATTCCCCAGATAACGAATGGCCACGGTGCCGTGATACTCCGGAGCCTCTGAGCTGCCAAGAGCTGAAGGGGGGCGTAGAGCTGACATTTTTGACACCTCCTCGCAAACTCCATGACATCCTTCCTTAGGGTGGGCCAGAAGTACCCCTGTCTGACCACCCTTGCCTCCAGCGTCCTTCCTCCAGAGTGACTGCCGCACTCGCCCGAGGCACCTCCCTTAATATCTTCGGGATCTCTTCTTCGGTCACACATCTCGCTAGGAGTCCTGACAACATCTTACGATGCAGACCCCCCTCCATCATCAAGTAGTGAGCCGCTTTGCGCTTGAAGCTTCTCCCGACCTTGGTCCCCTCAGGCAGTTCACCGGTGGTCAGGAAGGTCACAAAGGGATCCACCCACGAGGGTTGCCGATCCACCAGCATCAACTCTCCTTCTTCGATAGCCCCTCCGAGGTCCGAACTTGGCTAGTCGATCGGCGGCTACACTTTCTTCCCTTGGAACATGTTGAATTGAGAATGACCGGAATCCTCCGATGATCGCCCTTACCTTGGAGAGATATCTGATGAGGGTTGGCTCCCGAGCTTCAAATTCTCCCCGGACCTGCGATGCTACTACCTTTGAATCAGTGAAAACTTCTACGTCCTGAATCTCCAGCTCCTTTGCCAGGCGGAGGCCGGCGATCACGGTCTCATATTCCGCTTGATTGTTGGTCACGAGGAAATGTAGAATGACTGCTTGCTCTATGGTTACCGCCTGGGGACTTGTCAACACCACCCCTGCCCCTAGGGAGTGCCTTCCTGAGGCCCCATTGACCATCAACTTCCATGCTTCTCGAGGTTGCTACTCTTTCCCCTCGACTTCAACGACGTAGTCTGCTAGGAAGTCAGCCACTGCCTGTGCCTTGATGGAGAGCCTTGGGACAAAGGAGATGTCGAACTCGCTTAGCTCAATGGACCATTTAGCCAGTCTCCCCGAGTGCTCCACTCCTTCGAAGATCTTGCGAAGAGGGTGGTCGGTGACCACCCTAATCGAATGCGTTTGAAAGTACGGCCGGAGTTTCCTTGCTGAGATGATCAAGGCGTAGGCGAGCTTTTCGAGAATGGGGTAGCGAAGCTCTGCTTTCCTCAATATCCGGCTGACGTAGTAGATGGGCAGCTGCTTCTTTCCTTCTTCCCTCACTAGGACGGAGCTCACCGCCTCCGCTCCTACTCCGAGGTACAAGGTCAGATCATCTCCTTCCTTTGGGCTCTGAAGGAGAGGAGCCTGAGAGAGTTGTCTTTTCAACCCTTGGAATGCCTCTTCGCACTCGGCTGTCCATTCGAACCTTTGATTCCCCCGCAGCACCTTAAAGAATGAAGAACACTTGTCTCCTGCCCTGGAGAGGAAGCTGCTTAGCCCAGCCAGCTTGCCTGTCAAGCGCTGGACCTCCTTGGCGTCGCGAGGTGACTCCAAATCCAGGATGGCCTTGACCTTGTCCGGGTTGGGCTCCACCCCCGCCGGAGTCAGGAGATGCCCGAGGAACTTCCTGCGGCTGGCCCCGAAGACACACTTCAAGGGATTCAGCCTCATTTTGAACCTTCTCAGGGTGGCGAATGTTTCCTCCAGATCTTGCAGGTGCGAAACCATGCACTTGCTTTTGATCATTAGGTCGTCGACGTAGACCTCCAAGTTTCTCCCCCTCTGATCCCGGAAGACTCGATCCATCATGCGCTGGTGAAGACCTCCATCTCCACCACTTCTTCGGCCGGCTCCAGCCGCGACTGCTCCCAACCGGTCCTTGCCTCTTCCTCCAGCTCCAGCTCTCCTCTTTCTCCCTCCTCCTCAATCTCCATCGCTTCTACCCGCCACTCCTGCTGCTGCTCGACTCCTACGCCCCTCGGGGCCTCTCCCTCGACTTCTTCTGCCGCTTGCCCTTCTACTTCTAACGCCCCTTCCGGGCTCTCCTGCTCCCCGTCCCCCGGACCACCTGCACATCTCCTTGCAGCTTCTCACTCTCCTCTTCTCCGACTTCCTCCCCAGCTATCCCTCTTGCCTCCTCTAGGACCATCTCCTCTTCCTCAACAACCTCCTCTAGGGCCGCCATCTCTATCTCCAACTCTTCTGCCTCCGCCATCCACGAAATGGTGTTGACTGCTGTAACGTAACATTGTCTTGCCACCTTCGGGTCCCCTCTTACCCTGACCTGCACCCCCCCCCCCCATTGTTGAACTTGAGGCACTGATGGAACGAGGAGGGGACGCAGCGAAAGGCGCTGATGAGGGGGCGCCCGAAGATGGAATTATAACTGCTCGGGGCGTCCACGATCACGAACCTACAGTTCCGCGACACGCCCCCCAACCTTACGTGTAACCCTACTCCTCCTTCTACCTCTTTGCTCTCTCCGGAGAACCCGAACAGAGGTCCATCCGACGCCAAGACCCTCTTCCCTTCAACCCTCATCTCATCAAAGGCCTTCTTGAAGATGACATTTACCGAGCTCCCGTTATCCACCAGTATCCTCGAGACCGTATAATTTTCCACCGCCGTCTGGATCACCAGGGCGTCACAGAAAGGATCCTCATAGTCTGGCATGTCCGCCGATGAGAAAGTAATCTTTTCTTCTGGTGGGGGAACCTGGGAGGTGGAGGCCACCCCCCTTCGGTACATGGTTTGCAGGCTCCCCTTGCGGGTTGCCTCAATCCCCACTCCTCCGTGAATCACCCTGATTCCCCCCCGGGTCCCTACATCCACCCGATCTTCACACCTATCTTCCGCCCCGCCTTGCTGCACCTCCACTATCCTCACCGGTGGATCTTGCCTCCCTGCTCCTCTCGCTTCTCTTAACTCTAAGAATTCCGGACAGGTGGCCGTCGCGTGACCTTCCTCCTGGTGGAAGTCACAAAAGAGCAACGCCTCCCCGCCCCTTTTGCCGTCTCCCCTTCCTCTTCTACCTCCTCCTCGAGCTCCTCTGGCTGCTCCTCTCCCCCTTCCTACTTCCATGGCCTCCTGCAGTGGTGGGGGACGACCCCTCGGCTCCTGCCTCCATGCCGGTCGATCGAACCTCCGGGGCTCCCGCAGGTTATCTCTCCCCTGATAGCCTTCTCCTGGGCCCTGGGGGCGACCCTCCTGGGGCCTCCAACCTAACCGGTTGTTCGGCTCCCGGGCCCCCCAACCCTGCTGCTGCCCAAACCTTCGGGGCTCCTCCCTTCTCCTTTCTTCCCTTTTCTCCCTCTGTTCCCTCGGTTCCTTCTGTCTTCCCGTTGCTGGTTCCTTCCCGTCATCCTCTGCTAGCTTGGCCAACTTCCTGGCGAATGCTGGGTTTGCTCTCTCGAAGTCAATCTCCTTTGCCGCCCTCTCCATGAGCTCCTCAAAGGAGAGGGGTGACACCCTCTTCAACTTCATGCTAAAAAATCCCGGTCTCAGCCCCAGGGTGAAGACCAACATCAGCGCGTACCCTGGAACCTCCTGGACCAAGAGGATCTCCTCCTGAAACCGGTCGACATAGTGACCCAGCGTCTCATCCGGCCTCTGCCTCACCGCAAACAGACACTCCGCTTCCTTATTCCGCTTCTTTGAGGTTGAGAACCTCAACAGGAAACTTCTTCGCAGATCTTCAAAACAGTAGATTGATCTTGCTGACAACTGGTGGAACCAGTCCCGAGCCTTCTCTTTCAACGTGATGGCAAACAGCCGGCACTTGAAGTTGTCCGTCATCTGCCTTATTGACACAACGTCCTCAAACCACTGTACGTGCTGTACCGGGTCATCCTTCCCCGAGTAGTAGGACATGTCGGGCTCCCGGAACCCCTCCGGTACCGGAGCCGAGATGATGAGCTCGCTAAAGGGGCTCTCGCCTCCTGCCTGGCGAGAGGGCACGTCCCGCGGCCTCGGCTGACTGGCCCGATCCGCGAGACCGTGCCCCGGGAAGAGCTCCCGCACCGCCGCTTCCTTCTCGCCCAGATCCGTCAGCGCCTCCTTGCCCGGGCGCTGGCTCTGGCCTGGGAAGAGTTCCCGCGCCGCCAGATCTCTCTCGCCAGCCTCGCCCGGGACCTCCTTTCCCGGGCGCTGCCCTGGGGCGTTCTCGCCTAAGAGCGGGACCTCTTCTATTGGGACCTGAGGGGTGGCCCACTCGGCTCTCGCCGAGAAGGCTAAACTGATTGTTTGCAAGACCTCTCGCCTGAACTCATCCAGCATCCTCTTCGTTGCTTCCTCTCCCCGGGTGGGGGATCCTCCAGAACCTGACCCTTCACCTTCACCTCCAGCCATGAGACAAAACTCGAGGCTTTCTTGAATCGGCTGCCTTCCACGCTCACCGCACCAGAACTGTTGAAGCCAAATATGACCTCAACTAAAGTTCGAAGAAAAAGGGGTGCAGCCAAAACCTACTTCTCTCAAGTCTCAACCCTTAACTGGATTCAAAGGACCTAAGACTGACCCAATAGCCTCAGCAGGGAGGTCCCACCTCACACCCGGAAGATCTCTGAGAGCTTCCCCTCCAAAGACAAAGCTGGGCTAGGAGCTCCTCAGAAAGCACTGAAATTTGAGAGACAATGATAGCTTGCCTTCTAAGGAGCCCTTATGGGTCTATTTATAGTATTTTGCTGTCCTGAATTTACTGAAAAGCCCCTAGTTGGTCTGCCAATAGCCAAAACCCGCTGTTTTCCTGAGGGTACTGGGGTAATTTCTCCTGGGGGCAATTTTGTCATTCCACCCAGGGCCCTGATCCCCACTCTGCGAGAGCCCTGAGCCGAGAGCCTTCTGTCAGAGCCTGGCGAAAGCGGTCTCGCCTACCTATAGGCGAGAGTTTTCTTTAAGACGAGCTGGGGCTGGCGCAAGCGCTTGCGCGTTGATCTTCGTTCGACGATTTGGCCGCGCTCGCCAATCTGGGCTCGACGAACACGGGGCGCCTTGCGGCGAGAGCTCATATGTGGCGGGAGCTTATCGCTTAGCGCAAGCGCTCCCGCCTACCTGGGCGAGAACCTTTCCGGCTAGCCTGTCTGACCGTTTGTGCCTCCTGGTCTGGCTCAGCGAATATGGGGTTGTACACTCCCCTCATCTCGTCGAAGATTGATGCCAACAACAAGTGGAATAGTGCTACTCTTCCCCTCCCGCATGCCGAACCGCTGAACGATTCATTCAGTATATCCCTTTTGGGAAACAAGTATGCCGCTATCTTTCGTCTCTACCTCGAGTCCAAGGAAGTGGTGGTGCCCACCTAAGTCCTTCATCTCAAACCGAATAGCTAGCTCTTCCCTGCGCCTAGCTACCTCCTTCTCGGAGTTTCCCGTGACGATTATGTCGTCCACGTATAACAACACCAAGACATGAAACTCCCCCTATTCTTGATGAACAAGCTCGAATCTGAATCAGAAACAAAATAATCGCAGAACTGGAGGTATTATGCGATCTTCCCGTACCATGCCCGTGGAGCCTGCTTCAATCCATAAAGAGCCTTCCGGAGCTTGCAGACGTATCCTGAATAATTTTCAAACACCTAACCCGGTGGCTGAATTATGAAGATGTTCTTATCAATTTTCCCGTAAAGAAAAACATTATTTACGTCCAGTTGCCATATCTTCCAACCTTGGCAAGTCGTCAAAGCCATCACCACCCGTACTGAAGTCATTTTTACCACAGGACTAAACGTCTCTTCGTAGTCTTCTCCGTACTGTTTAGAGAACCCTCGAGCTACAAGGCGAGCCTTGTACCTCTCGATGCTCCCATCCGTCTTCTTCTGCTTCAACTTATATACCCACTTGCATGTCACAAGAGTAACGCATTTGACCTTGTGAATAAGGTCCTACATCTTGTTTTTCCTGAGGGCTGCCATCTGCTCATCCATAGCGTTATCCCTCCTTGACTCTTGTGACGTCTTCAAAACTAGAAGGCTCTCTCTCGTCCAGAGGGCCTGCGAAGAAACAAGAGACGAAGCTCACCGCGTTTCCTTCTCTATAACAAGCTGTTGGTTTGATGGTGCTCTTCGATCTTCGAAGAGTCTGACCCTTGCTGACCACCTCCGTTGCTTCTTCTGAATCAACTTCATTTCTGGGCACACTTGGAGCAGTGCTCCCCTTGCTTCTTGAACCAGAAGACTCCGCCCCGGAGCTAGAAATACCTAGAGCTCCTAGTGACACAAGCAACTCCACCAGAAGATCCTTAGTAGCCTCCTTCTGCCCGCCGTCCGACCAGCTTTCCTGTAGCTCCACAGAAGAGCCACCTCCATATGACGCCAATTCGTCGAAGACAACGTCTCTCGAGACGACGAACTTCTTCGTCACTAGATCCATACGCTTCCTTCCCTTCTTATGCTCATCATAGCCCACGAAGACAAGTTTTCTCGCCATAGCATCCAGCTTTGTCTTGAGAGCATCCGGGACGTGTACGTAGCAGGTCGTCCCGAACACCCGAAGGTGTCCAACTCTATGCTTCTCCTTAAACATCATCTCATAAGGAGACTTCATGTTGATCAGACTCAGAGGCATCCGATTAATGACATAAGTTGCGTAGGTCATCCCTTCCGCCCATAAGGACCTTGCAATGCCTTTGACATGAAGCCAACACTTATAGGTCTCCGTCAGATGACGGACCTTCCGCTCTGCTACCCCATTTTGTTGTGGAGTATGAGCACAAATAAGCTCTCTCCGGATACCGTGCTTCCTGCAGAAGTTAAAGAACTCAGTTGAGACGAACTTACCTCCGTTGTCCGTTCTCAACTTCTTGATCCGCAGGTCAAGCCGACCCTCCACCAGCTCCTTGAACTTCACAAACAAACGAAATGCGTCCTACTTCCCCTTCATGAAGTACACCCAAGTGTACCTCGAGTAGTCATCAATCAACACCTGCATGTACCTGCTGCCTCCAAGACTGACGGTGACGGTCGGCCCCATCAGATCACCATGGATACACTCCAATGGTTCTTTACTCTTGGTCTGCGACTTGTCAAACGAAAGACGATGAACCTTTCCATATTGACACCCCGCGCAGACATGACCGTCGCCGAAGGATGACAACTTAGACAAGCCTTTCACAAGGTTCTTCACTGTCATAGCTTTCAACTTGTCCATCCTAACGTGTCCCAACCGTTCATGTCAGATAACTGCACTATTATTGACCCTCATCTGATCAACATAAGAACTTGTTGATAACACAAACAAGTCCCTTACCCTTCTCTTTACGCGAGCAACGTCAGCCTTTACCGCTGACACTTTGCAGATAAACTTAACTTATGTCAGACCGAACAGAACGTGATAGCCCGCTTCCACCGCGTTGGTTACTGAGAAGAGGTTCTTCTTCATGCCCGGTACGTGATAGACACTGCTCAAGGTGAGTGGACCATTACAACTACCTAAAGAAACGACACCCTCCTTCTCGACAGCATGAACAGTATCATCAACAATTATGATATCTTCGTTACCTGAGAACGTCCGCAGAGAAGAGAACTTCGTCTTGTCCCCGGTGAGGTGGTGACCACACTCAGAGTCCACTATCTAGTCATCTTTGTAGTCGATGGTGGACAAAACACAGATACACGTGCCCGTCATGAACGCATTCCCCCATCCGGCTTCCTCAGCACTGGAACCAGCTTCCTCTTTATCTGCAACGTGCCCCGGTTGCAGCTTGACCTTGCAGTCCTTCTTGAAGTGACCCGACTGGTCACACCTGTAGCACCTCAGATCTTCCTTCTTCTTCCAATCACGCTTAGTAGCATAGCTCCTCTCTTGCTGATATGAAGTTGAAGGGCCTTCACCAGCAACAAGCTTCTTCTTTTTCTCCCATATCTTCTTATTCTCTGAGAAGAGCTCCTCACTACCTCCTTCAGAGATAGTGACTCCAGTCATCTATCTAGCTAAGCTCTCCTGCGAAGCCAGCGGGTTCTCCAGCTCCAGCAAAGACGGCTGAGTGGCCCAGCCTTGAACAGAAGTAACAAAGGTCACATACTCCTTCCGCAAACCGCGGATTATGTGTCTCTTTAGCTTCGCTTTTGAAATACACTCATCAGGGTTCAACGCTGAAATCTCAACGCATAAGTTCTTCATCTTCAGGAAGAACATTGAGATGGACATATCTCCTTGAGTGGCTCTCGCCAACTCATTCTCCAGGAATTGTAGCCGAGCTACATTCTTCCTATTAAACAACCCATCAAGGAAAGTCCAAATCTCCGTAGCTGACCGACATCTGATGATGTGGTCGAAAAGTTCCTGTGAGATAGCCCGCTTGAGAGTAAACTCTGCTTTCGCATTTGTCTTCCTCCCAGCTCTCACCGCATCCGCATTTCCAGCAGCAACAGTAACTTCTTGCCTGTCGTCTCCGCAGGTGACCTCCCATAGGTCCTCGCCCAGAAGTTAGCTTTCCATACATGACTTCAACTTCTTGAATTTAGTCGATGTAAGAAGCTCAATTCTAAGATCACTTGCAAATTCTCCTTCCATTTTCACTATCCCTGGTTCACTTAGACTTCCAGAAGCAATAAAGCAAACTGTCGGTTGATCGCTGCTCAAGCCTCTATTCACTCTGATACCATGTACAAATTTGTAAACTGCGGAAAACGGGAAACCAGACCCATGAGCACTCAACCAATCCGAAGCCAAGTAAACAGAATGCACTAGAAGAGCAAGAAACCTTATACTATCAGCAATCTTTACAAGGCGAGTATATATGTCGAGACATGATTCGCCGATGTACCCGATGAAAGAAAAAACAAGAAATACAAAGCTAGCCGCGCGATCTAATGAGAAGCCGCCGACTCTGCCAAGCTGCCTACAGAGTCCGCTGAAACCGCCAAGTTGCAAGACCGCAACTTCGTGCGCTGACAACCCGTTATTCCAATGCCGAAGAACTCTGTCCGCTAATCCGCAGCCTCCTAACCACGAGGTCGCCTAGCCGCCAGATCTCCGCGAACTGCTGCTGCGGAACTAAACAAGCCGCCAGAAGAGGACAACTTATTGAAACGGGAAAAAGGTTGCTGAAGAAGAAGACCTCCTGGTAGCAAGCCGCAACCTGCTGTTAACCGCCGGTTGCTAACCGCAGAGTCCGCACTGTCCCTGACCGAAGTCAGGACCAAGTTCCCGGCTTTCCAGCGCTATCCGCACAACTGTTCATTCAGTTGTAAAGTTGATGTGACAGGGGGTCCTATTTATAGTATCCGCCAAATCGCGGACACAATGCTAGTCCACCTAGTCGCCACGACTAGCTAGACAGCTAGATCGCTACACCAGCAGACCCTGCGGAAGCACCACCAGTCCGCACACTAGCGGATACAGCTCCAATCCGCACGCACCTGCGGACACTACTGCAGTCCGCACACTCCAAGCCCGCAACCAAAGCACCAGGCTGATAGCTGCCGAACTCGGCAGAAAAATAAAGCAGTCCGCGCTAACTGCGCGACCTACCGGACTGAGCACACATGGACTTGGTACAAAAACAGACCAAGTCCACACCACCAGCCATCCCTGGTGCGAACACAGCACCAACGGCTACAAAGACCAGTCCACACAAAACCGACAGACTGCGCGGATAACCATCCTATCTGCCCGGTTACCTTCAGGGAACAAACTGTCTGCCACTCCTTTGCCGATCTGTCTAGCCGCCATACCTGTCCGCACAGACCGTGCGGATAGATCACCAACGCCACCACTTTTACTTCAAAAATTTCAACAGGTGGCGCAGATGATGAGGAAGTTAGCTGCAGTTTTTTTATGTATCTTGATATTTCTTTCTGGTTGCTGTTTTGTCTGGTGCAGGGAAACACCGTTAAAGAATGGCGATAGTGGAGGAGGCAACGCAGCGGAGGCGCCGGCGCAGCGACGGTGATCGGAAATGGCGAAGTAAGTGCAGCGGTCGTCGGAAAATGAACCGGCGGCTGATCTTATGTTGCTTGCGCTGGCGAATCTTGCATATAACAAGATGGCTCCGTTCAAACAGGCGGTTGTGGTGGATGAAAAAGAGAATATGGTAGATCTTAGCCGACGGTGGATTTTGGGGCGGATTTGTGCGGCTCTTTTTTTTCTTGATTCCGGATGCTCTTTTTTTTCAGAAGCCGGGAAACGCCAATGAAGAATCAGTGGCGATGGTGGAGGATATACAGGCCGACGATGTTAGTTGATGATGAACAACGACAGTTCTTGGGTAGAAGAATATCGGAGGTAAGATCACGACGAGAGCACAAAATGTAACAGCTTAGGATCTGCGATATTAGGAAATACAAAGAAGAAGGAGGAAATGGCCTAGAGGAGAGGAGGTCGGGGCTGAGGAGGAAGAAGAAGAATGTCGAGAGGTTGGTCAGAGATAAGGGAGAAGAGGGGGGATCGGGAAACTGAGAAGACAACAACTTAATTAATATTTTCCTTAATCCTCATTACAAACAGTAGCCCCTATTTATAATACTAATTGGGCAATTAAATGACATTAAACCCCTTATTACTTGGCCATGTGGCCTCTTGCTGTTACAGGGACCCTCAACCTTACCGAAGTGCTCACTCACAACGAGCGGGGAGGGCGAAGGAGTAACAAATGTGAGAGTGGCCTTTTGCATTGATACTGTATAAAGAATTTAGGGAGAAATGCCCCTTAACTATTTTGGGGAGCAAATAACCCATTGAATATAAAGGAGCAGTCGGTTATAGGTGCTACACAAACAATACAATACTTAAGCCTTTATCCCACTATAGTGGGGCCGGCTATATGAATCCTTTGTCGCCATTGTGCCCTATCTTGTGTCATAATATCACTAATGCCTAAGTACATCATGTCTTTCCTTATAGTTTCATTCCAAGTCTTTATTGATCTACCCCTCCCTTGTTTAATATGACTAGTGACTAGACTCTCACAACGCCTAACATGTGCCTCTAATTGTCTCTTTTGCACATGTCCAAACCATCTTAGTCGAGCTTCTCGCATCTTCTCTGCAATTGGTGTTACTCCTGTCTTATCCCTGATATATTCATTCCTAATTCTATCCAGTCTCGTGTGTCCACACATCCACCTAAGCATTCTTATCTCCGCAACTCCCAATTTTTGCTCGCGTACACAATTCACTGCCCAACACTCAGAACCATAGAGCATCGCTGGTCTAATCGCAGTACGGTAGAACTTGCCCTTAAGTTTTACTTGTACTTTACGATCACACAAGATCCCTGACGGGCCTATCCACTTCAACCAACCCGCTTGGATTTTGTGTCATATTTTTGTCAATATCTCCGTCCTTCTGAACTATCGATCCAAGATATTTAAACATTAATACGGGAAATATCTTGATCACCTAATTTAATAATGAAGTCATCCGTCCTTCTTTCACTGCTAAATTTAAGCTCCATATACTGTCTTTGTCTTGCTCAACCTAAAACCCTTCTTTTTTAAAGTGTCTCGCCAAGATTCAAGTTTTGCGCATACACCTTCGCGGGTCTTATCGACCAAAATGATATCATCTGCAAATAATAAACACTAAGGTATTGCTTGTTGGATATGTCCGGTGAGCTCATCTAAGATAAGGGTAAAGAGATAAGAGTTTAAAACTGAATCTTGATGTAAGCCAACATTGATAGGGAATTCATGTGTTAATCCTCCAGATGTCCTCACTTCTGTCACTAAATTTGTATACATATCTTTGATTACGTCAATGTATGATACATTTACACCTTTCTTTTCTATGACTCCATAAAATCTCTCTTGGAACTCTATCATAAGCTTTCTCAAGGTCGATAAATAACATATGCAAATCTTGTTTTCTTTATCTGTAGTTGTCAATGAATCTCCACAAGAGATGTATAGCTTCCATGACTTACCGCCCAGACATGAATCCAAATTGATTCTTCGAGATGCTAGTCTCCCGTTTTATTCCTTTTTCTATTACCCATTCTCATAATTTCATTGTATGACTCATCAATTAAATTTCTCTGTAACCTAGGAAGCACCGGTACGGGTACGGGTACCGGGTACGATACGTATCCGGTACGGCGGTACGGCAAATTTTAAAAAACAAGGATACGGGTACGGCAGGATACGTTGAAGAAGAAGAAGAAGAAGAAGAAGAAGATCGGAGCGTGCGACGGGTCGGTCGGAGCGTGCGACGGGTCGGTCGGAGCGTGCGACAGAAGAATCGGTCGGAGCGTGCGACGGGAGCTGGAGCAGCGGTCGGAGCGTGCGACGGGAGCTGGAGCAGCGAATCGCGGGAGCTGGAGCAGCGAATCGCCCCGTTCGGTACGCGTATCCGTACCGGAAACGTACCCGGTACGGGTACGGCTCTATTTTTGGCGTATCCGTGCTTCGTAGTCTGTAACATAATTTTGTTTATCTTCTTTGTTCTTATACACAGGTATCAAGATACTTTCTCTCTATTGGCCTGACATTCTCTTTGACTTCATTATCTTATTAAAAAAATATGTAAGACACAATTTTTTCATTCTCTAGACATTTCCATACTTCGATGAGTATATTGTCTGACCCAACCGCCTTTCCATTTTTCATCTTCTTTAGAGCGTTATTTACCTCTGATAATTGAATTTTACAATAAAACGTTATGTTTCTGCTATACCTCTCTGATTTAGGCTCCGTTTGGGAGGACTTATTTTCACCGGTCAAGCGGTCACGACCATATGAATCAGGACTTTATTCATGCGATCGTGACCGCTTGACCGGTGAAAATAAGTCCTCCCAAACGGAGCCTTACTTAAAATTTTAAGTCCAATTCATTGTTTTTTGTTTCATTATAGAGTTGATAATAGTATTTTTTTCATCGCTCTTTAATATCAATATCATCCATTAAATTTGTATCTGTTTCATCCGTTATGCATTTTACTTGGATTAAATCTCGTCTTTCTTTCTCTAACTAGGGCAATTTTATATATGTCACGCTCTCCATTTTTGGTATCTAGTCACTTATAAAATTCTTCATAATCTTGATTTCTTGTTTTACTTACTGCATGTTTAGCTTGTTTTTTGACGACTTTATACCTAGTTAAGTTTTCATCATTTCTATAAGCGTAGAGTAATTTATCGCTGATCCTCTTTGCCCTTACTTTATCTTGCACTTCCTCTTTCCACCACCAAGATTCTTTATTTGGGGGCGCTCAATATTTTGATACTCCAAGTACGGTCAAGTTGTCCTTAAATGTGAAGACATAACTTTTCATGTTACGGTAAGATCAGCATAAGGGTCATCAACTAGTTGTTTCATAACTGTTGTCTTGAAAATATCCTGTTTTTCTAGCTTCAAGTTCCACCACCGTGTTTTTAGTAACATTTTTGTTCTTGTCTTAAATTTATTATATTTAATTTGTACATCTAACACTACTAACCTATGTGCTACACAAACAATATGATACTAAAAAATACAAGATGTACAGAGAATTAGAAAGAAAAAATTGCTAACATTTTGTACATCAACAATACAATATTTCATGAAAGGATCACACGCATTGAAATTGGCCACCGTTTCATTTCTCTATTGAGATTGCCACTCCTCATGCATTTATCTCTATCTTAAATATCTTCATAAAAGGATTAAGGCCTTTACCTCTATCTAAACTCTTTAACAAATTGAAGGTAACCCATGCATATGCTCCATCTTAAGGAATGTAAGATGGAATAAAAGTCAAGTCTTAGCAACCGTTGAACTATATTACTGTGGATTATCATCTTACCCTTCCATTCTTGTTCACACGGATTTACCTCTATTATATATAGAGGATTTTCTTTTGGATAATAAAGTTTTTTCTGTATGTATTAATAACTTTTAAACCAGAGGTCGGAAGTAAAAAGAGAGAGAGTACTTGTATGGATATCTTGATTTATGTTTCTGCATCCAAATCTAAATCCCTAAATTGGTAATATATGTGCTCCGATTTCCTTCAGAACCAAAAAGTATGTATGATCCATTTGAAAATTTGTTGAATTAATCTTACCAAGAACATTTTTGCTCATTCAGATCATGTAAAGAAGCTTGTGTTGGTGAGTTCCCTCATCAAATACGCTCATGCTATGCTGTCGTGAGTCTTCCAACTAAAGAGCATCACTGGGTTCCAGGAGGGATTGAGCATATACTTCCAGTGGTCGACTCCTTCCATTTGTATGATAGATTGGGTAGAGCAGTTTCGCATGAGGAAATTCTTCAAGTTGATAGAATCCCGGCCATTGTCGAATTGTGTGTGCAGGCGGGTAAGGACATGCCCGAGTATCCTACGAAGCGAAGAGCATATCCCGTTTATAGCATTGCGGGAAAGCTGATAGACTTCGAGCGGAAGTATCCACGAGACTTCTCAAGTGGTAAAGACATTGAGCCTCATGGGTTTTGGCTGAGGAAGAAGGATAATGAAGATGGCGTTACTCCATCTTTCTCCCATGACGATGATCTTCAAGGTTAGTAATACATTTCTTATTTCTCATCATGTTACATGCTATGAAGCTGTTCTCCCTTCCATTATCTTTTCTTTTCCAACGAATAATTGATCTGTAGTAAACAAAGCTGCAAGTGTTATATTCTAATCTAACTTTATTAAGATTCTGTTTGGAATAAATGTAGGTTGTTGAAGCCAAATATGACCTCAACTGAAGTTCGAAGAAAAAGGGGTGCAGCCAAAACCTACTTCTCTCAAGTCTCAACCCTTGACTGGATTCAAAGGACCTAAGACTGACCCAATAGCCTCAGCAGGGAGGTCCCACCTCACACCCGGAAGATCTCTGAGAGCTTCCCCTCCAAAGCCAAAGCTGGGCTAGGAGCTTCTCAGAAAGCACTGAAATTTTGAGAGACAATAATAGCTTGCTTTCTAAGGAGCCTTTATGAGTCTATTTATAGCATTTTGCTGTCCTGAATTTACTGAAAAGCCCCTAGTTGGTCTGCCAATAGCCGAATCCCGCTGTTTTTTTGAGGATACTGAAGTAATTTCTCCTGCGGGCAATTAGGACATTCTTCCTAAGGCCCTGGGCCCCACTCGGCGAGAGCTGTGCCAAGACCCTTCTGCCCAGGGCGTGGCGCGAACGTTCTCGCCCGACGTAGGCGAGAACTCTTTGAGATAGGAGCTTGGCTCGGGCGCAAGCGCTTCCGCGCAGACCGCGCTCGACAATCTTGGCCTACGGTTCCTCGTTCAACGATCAGGCGCAATCGTTCCCGCCTTCTTTAGGCGAGATCTTTCTTAGGGCGGGAACACTTCGGCTAACCCATCTGTGACCCTTGTGCCTCCTTGTCTGGCTCAGCGAATATGTGGTTGTACACAATCCCCGCTCTTTTTGAGCTAGCACCGCGCTCGAAAAGAAATGTCCAACCCAAAATATTCGCTGAGCACGTGTCAACATCAGGGAATCTTTCGGTGGGCCGTACGGTGCCTATAAATATGTGTGCCGATAGACGACCATAATACTTCCCTCGAGTCGTCATTCTCCCCCTGAGCTCTTGCCTTCTCTCGCTATGCCTTCCAAGCGTGCTGACAAACCGCTTCCGCAGGATCTGCAGGACCGCATTAACGCAGCACAGGCGCGAGCTAGGGCTAACGGCGCCCTGGTTGCCCCATGACTAGCGAGACAATCGTCGGCTGCTGAGCCTTCTCTGCCTAAGAAGAAGAAGAAGAAGACGAAGGTGGTTCAGCGGGACCTGTCCCGCGAGAACAGGAGCCCGCCCACCCCGACCCGTAGTCGCGCGGACGGCCCCTCGCCGCGGAAGGTAAGCTCGATATACCAATTACTAAAAACCAGTTGTCTAGTTGTTTAACGTGATACCTCTCGCAGGAGACGGTTCCCGACGCTGCCGCCTCCCCGCGAGAACCCTTGGATCCACCCTCTAGCCGTCACGATGATCAACCGCGGGTTCCAGAGGTGGCCCCTCCACCTGACCCGAACATCGCAGGTAACGGTTCCCCTCTCGCCCTCAACTTAAATTTTTAAGTGCTGACCTGATTTCCCGCAGCGTCGGTTTCCGCACCTCCAGATCTCGCCACCCGGGAGAGCGGGGCGAGAGCTGCGAATCAGTCTGCCCATGCGGTTGATTCCTCCCTACCGGCGGGAGGAAATACTGCCGAGATCTCCGTGCCTTTGTTAGACGCTAACCCTCCTGCGGGAGAGGAGACCCGCTCCCCCGCTCCTGACCAAGCCGGGATCACCATTCACAAAGTTTACCCCCCCCCCCGGAAAAGGAAATCCAATCCACCTCCTCTTTGGAGCTGAGGGGGGGGGGGGGGGGGGCTGGGTCTTCTCGCCTGCCGTCGACCGGGGGGCCTCGTCACTCTGAAGGTATACGGAAACTTTATCGCGGCTATCCTTTAGCTCCCGCTAAAATGGGGATTCTTTTGACAGGGGACATGGGCTCGCGGCTCGGCGCTGAGATAGAGGAAGAAGAAGAAGAAGAAGAAGAAGAAAGAGAGAGAGAAGATGGCGAGAGCTCTCCCTTCCCTTCGTCTGACGAGATGGAGGAGATCCTGACGGGTGCCGGGAGCGCGAAAAGACGGGGGAAGAAGGTCGCCGCCGTTCTGTCGAAGCACGTCCGGCGAGAACGGGTCCGCGACCTTGCGGCCCAAGAGTTCCGCCTATCAGTGGAGAAGAGGCTAGAGACCTTGGAGCGGGATTACCTTATCGGCGAGATGGATCGGCCGGGGGGAGCTACCGCTGGATCCTCACCTGAGAGGTGCCTCGAGCGCATCCGGGATCTGTCCCGCCGGGTTGACCTGGGATGCAGCGTCCTGTCGTCCTACTTCAACCCGCAGGCGCCGCCCCGGACCAAGCTGCGGGACCGAGGAAAATGGCGGTGGGAGCAAGGAAAATGGCGCTGGGAGCCATACTGAAGCGCGAGACCTCCCCTCCTCTACCCCAGGCCTTCCCCTCTCTGATGTACCCTTATTTACTTGCAAAGAGTTGTAACTAATGATTCTGCACTTTATCGCTTATTATTTGATCCTGTTCTCGCTGAGCGAGAGCAATAACTCGGTTTTAATATTTTTGTATGCGTATGAGTTATTTTCCCGGGTCCTTGGGCGGCGAGAGCCACCTCGTTTCCGCCTACCTTGCCCGTTGCATGACATCTCGCAACGTTTGCGCTAGTCACTTAATCAATCAGTCACTGTCAGACTCGGGCGGGAAAAACGAAGCGCCGCTGACCTAGGACGCGCCGGCTGTACCCCCGCCGCCTTTCTGAAAACAACCATCATTACCACGATTTTCTATAAATAGGAGGCTCACCTACCACATTCATTTCTCCGATTCCAGTCTCTCTCCTCTCCTGTTGCTCTCGCGGTTTCTCCAAAGCTCTCGCCCGTCTCCGCCTTCTACTTCCGTTCTCGCGCCGTTCTCGCTCTCGCCCTCTTCTCGTAGATCTCGCCTTCAAACTTTTTCGTGATGCCGGGCGGAAGTGAAGGACCATCCAATTGCGCGGAAGCTTTTCAAAAGCATCTTTTCCCTTCCTGCACCCTTTCCGTGGACGAGTTCAACCTGATCAAGGCTCAACACGTTCCCGCCGGCTTCACCGCGCGGAACCCGGGTAATCACGACAAGGTAAACTCCGCGGGGGAGGGGGAGCTCGCCATCCCCATCGAACACTTCGAGGTGGGCTTCCGCCTCCCGCTGTGGCCTGAGATGCGGCAGGCCCTCCGATATTACGGGGTGGTTCCCGCGCAGCTGAACCCTAACTCAGTGGCGATTCTTATGACATTCATATGTTATATGCGGTCCGAGAGGATCGAGTTTAGCTTGCCGATCTTCCGCAAGCTATTTACTTTCCGCGCGAAAGGAGGCGTGGTGTTCTTCTCCGGGCAACTGCTGAAGACGATCGGTCTCGCTAACAAGCATCATCACTGGGGCGAGAGGTTCATCTACGTTTCTGGCGACTTCGGGAACGTACCCCTTGCCCCCATCCAATACGAGGATGCCGCCTATAAGCCTCCCTCCTTGGGCTCGCGCGAGAGCGCCCTCCTTGAGTTCTTCGGAACCAAGGACTTCGACGTCCTCCACCTTCGGCGAGACGTCGATTCTCTCTCCCCTGTACTACCAGGAGAAGGTAGGGTCTCGCCTTTGTCTGTCTTTTACTTGTCTTTTACAAGGTCGGGACTTATTGCCATTATTTTCGCAGGAGAGCGCGAGATCCCCCTACGCCAGTCTTTCGACGAGGCTCGCGCCGGAGGGAGTCAACCTTCTAAGGACCCGCTGGCTCTTGCGAAAGCCGCAGCTCAAGCCTGCCGAAAAGAGTCGGGTCCTCCTCCTTCAAGCGGTGCCGCGAAGCGAAAGCCCGGTGCCCCCACGCCTCAATCAATTAAGAGACCCAAGACGACGGATACCGAGAAGGGTAAGGCTGTTGTGGTGCCGCCCACCCAACCTCTCCCCGCAGGCCGCTCCTTTGAGGAGGTCTTGCAGACCGTTAGCAAGATTGCCGCCTCCAGGGGCGGTCCCGAGACCTCTGCCGAGAACCCTCAGGCCCCTGGTGCCGCAGAGAGCGAGGGTGCCGCCGCCGGGACCTCCGGCCAGGCCCTGTCTGAAGAGGTGCCGCGAGGTCATCGCAACTTCGGTCTCGGCATGAGGTGCCTGGACACGGAAAACAAGCCACTGCTGCAGTGGGATCCCGATGCCAACAAGGTCTCGATCTCGTCCCTCCTGCCAAGCTGGGCAGAGCGAGACGAGGTCACCAGCGAGGCTTTCGCCCTAGGTTATTGCCTCTACAGCCGGGACGACGCTAGCGTCTACGACAGGATGTCGACCCGGCTGCTGGCCTACGACTCCACCCACGCCCTGATGCGTGGGCTGGAGCTTGCGCACATGTGTGCCCGCCGGAGCATCACGATAGACCGCAACTTTCAGGACATGTTCAAGGCCAGGGACGATGCGGTGGCTCAGGCGGCCTCTCTGGCCAAGGAGTTGACCGAGGCTCAGCAAATGTTATCCTCGCGCCAAGCGGAAGGGGTAAGCGAGACCTTTCACAATCACTTGTTCTCGCCTCCCTAACTCTTCTCTTATGCTAACCTTCCGCCGTTCAGGATTCCGCCCAAGCCGCACTTCGCGAGGAGCTGTCCCAGGCCCGATACGACAACGTTCTCCTGCGGGAGCAGATCGCGCGCCTCGAGGCGAGTGCAACCCCTCCGTTGGACGAGAGATTGAAGAGCCAGTATTACTCGGCTTATGACATCGACAAGCTGCTCCAGGGGAATGCGCAAGCCACAGTGAAGTTGACGCTGAAGACGCTGCGAGACGTCAACTGCTGGGACGGGAGGGGCAAAGACATCACTGCTCAACAGCTTGTTCCATGGCTCTTCGAGCCCATTCCAAAGCCCCCGGGCGCCCCTGATACCCCACCCTCGGACGTCCCGAAGTCCCCTGCGGCGGGTGGCGAGACCTCCGGGGAGAGCTCCGGCGAGAGCTCCAGCGGGAGCTCGGAGGGGTACATCTTGTCTCCGTGATGGGTCCCCTCTTCTTTTTCTTTCCGCCTCTGCTCTTTTCTTCCGCCTTAATGTAAACGCGAGACGTTACTAGTTTGTTCTTTTAATATATTCAATGCAAATGTTTTTATTTGTAAATATCTCGCTCCGTTATTGCGAATGCGCCTGATGTAATTGTTGTGGTCGGATGTTGTCTGCACGCGCTTCCGTCGAGGCCCTTGGTCGTCTTAAGATAGCCTTCCCTAGAGATGGATCAACGGGATCCTGCGCGAATCCTTAGGCGTGAACCTGCCGCGAACTGCCAGGCGGAAGCGTGGCTCGCGCACCCTTGGGACGGAACCGTGCTCTTTAGCCTGCATGAGTCCCTTCTGGACCGTCGCCTAACGATCCCGCCCATTTGTTTGAGAATGTTAAGAGTCTTCTTGGCGAAAACCCCCCCACTGCGAGATCTCTTTGACGGGGACTTCCCTGCCGAGATCTATCCCTGCCGAGACCTATCCTATCTCTTTCATTTTGTATTCCCAATGGGCCTCCTGCCTTGCCCAAACCAAACCAAACCCATCCCCCACAGGCGAGCCTACGGAACTGCCAGCTAGATGAGAGCCTGCGCAGCGGGTCTACCTGGGGCCGAGCCGAGCTCGGGGTGCCGACGAAGATCTCAAACCAACCAAACCTATCCCCCACAGGCGAGCCTACGGACCTGCCAGCTAGATGGGAGCCTGCGCAGCGGGTCTACCTGGGGCCGAGCCGAGCTCGGGGTGCCGATGAAGATCTCAAACCAACCAAACCTATCCCCCACAGGCGAGCCTACGGACCTGCCAGCTAGATGAGAGCCTGCGCAGCGGGTCTACCTGGGGCCGAGCCGAGCTCGGGGTGCCGATGAAGATCTCAAACCAACCAAACCTATCCCCCACAGGCGAGCCTACGGACCTGCCAGCTAGATGGGAGCCTGCGCAGCGGGTCTACCTGGGGCCGAGCCGAGCTCGGGGTGCCGATGAAGATCTCAAACCAACCAAACCTATCCCCCACAGGCGAGCCTACGGACCTGCCAGCTAGATGAGAGCCTGCCCAGCGGGTCTACCTGGGGCCGAGCCGAGCTCGGGGTGCCGATGAAGATCTCAAACCAACCAAACCTATCCCCCACAGGCGAGCCTACGGACCTGCCAGCTAGATGAGAGCCTGCGCAGCGGGTCTACCTGGGGCCGAGCCGAGCTCGGGGTGCCGATGAAGATCTCAAACCAACCAAACCTATCCCCCACAGGCGAGCCTACGGACCTGCCAGCTAGATGAGAGCCTGCGCAGCGGGTCTACCTGGGGCCGAGCCGAGCTCGGGGTGCCGATGAAGATCTCAAACCAACCAAACCTATCCCCCACAGACGAGCCTACGGACCTGCCAGCTAGATGAGAGCCTGCGCAGCGGGTCTACCTGGGGCCGAGCCGAGCTCGGGGTGCCGATGAAGATCTCAAACCAACCAAACCTATCCCCCACAGGCGAGCCTACGGACCTGCCAGCTAGATGAGAGCCTGCGCAGCGGGTCTACCTGGGGCCGAGCCGAGCTCGGGGTGCCGATGAAGATCTCAAACCAACCAAACCTATCCCCCACAGGCGAGCCTACGGACCTGCCAGCTAGATGAGAGCCTGCGCAGCGGGTCTACCTGGGGCCGAGCTGAGCTCGGGGTGCTACAAAACGAATGATCACGTTATATTATGAAAAACTTGGCAACAGTTAAGAAAAAGCCACTCGATAAAGTATAATAAATTTATTTTTAACATACATGGTTACATCCCTCCCCCCTCAGGGGTAGAAGCGTTTTAGATCATCACCACTCCAAGTGTGGCTTAGGGCTCTTCCCTCCACGTCTTGGAGGTAGTATCCCCCCGTTCCGAGGACTTCCTTCACAATGTATGGACCTTCCCAGTTCGGGTGGAGCTTACCCACAGGAGCCGACCTTCCTGCCGCGTCAACCTTTCTCAGCACCAGATCCCCTTCAGCGAACTGCTTGACCCTGACATGCTTATCAAAATGCTTGGCCATCCGTCGCTTGATCTCTTCTTGCCTGATAGCCGCCACGTCTCGCAGTTCCTCCACCATATCTAACGAGAGGCGCTGCCCCTCTTCATTCTCCACCCTCCAAGCCTCGTCCCCTTCGCCCGCGGCTATGACTCGCGGGGACCGGACCTCGAACTCCACTGGTAGGACGGCTTCACACCCATGAGAGAGCTTGAAGGGGGTCTCACCGGTGGCCGTGTTCGGAGTCGTTCGTAGTGCCCACAGGACCGACGGGAGCTGCTCCACCCAATTCCCCTTTAAGTTCTCCACCTTTTTTCTTAGTAAGTTTACAATGATTTTGTTTGCTGCCTCCACTTGGCCGTTACTCCGAGGGTGATGGACGGAGGAAAACCAGAGATCTATCCCCAATTGAGCGCAGAAGCTGATGAACTCCTCGCTGGCAAACTGGGGGCCGTTATCGGTTACTATTGCTTGGGGCAACCCATGTCTACAAATGATTTCCCCCCAGACGAAATTCCTTATGACCTGCGAGGTGACCTTGGCTAAGGCTTTAACCTCTAGCCACTTCGAGAAATAATCGACCATGACCAAGAGAAACCTCCTCTGCCCACTAGCCGGAGGAAAGGGTCCAACTAAGTCCATTCCCCAGATAGCGAATGGCCACGGCGCCGTGATACTCCGGAGCCTCTGAGCTGCCAAGAGCTGAAGGGGGGCGTAGAGCTGACATTTTTGACATCTCCTCGCAAATTCCATGGCATCCTTTCTTAGGGTGGGCCAGAAGTACCCCTGTCTGACCACCCTTGCCTCCAGCGTCCTTCCTCCAGAGTGACTGCCGCACTCACCCGAGTGCACCTCCCTTAATATCTTCGGGATCTCTTCTTCGGTCACACATCTAGCTAGGAGCCCTGACAACATCTTACGATGCAGACCCCCCTCCATCATCAAGTAGTGAGCCGCTTTGCGCTTGAAGCTTCTCCCGATCTTGGCCCCCTCAGGCAGTTCACCGGTGGTCAGGAAGGTCACAAATGGATCCACCCACGAGGGTTGCCGATCCACCAGCATCAACTCTCCTTCCTCGATAGCCGGTCGGAATAGCTCCGTCAAGGTCCCTCCCCCGCGAGGTCCGAACTTGGCTAGTCGATCGGCGGCCACACTTTCTTCACTTGGAACATGTTGATTTGAGAATGACCGGAATCCTCCGATGATCGCCCTTACCTTGGAGAGGTATCTGATGAGGGTTGGCTCCCGAGCTTCAAATTCTCCCTGGATCTGCGATGCTACTACCTTTGAATCAGTGAAAACCTCTATATCCTGAATCTCCAGCTGCTTTGCCAGACGGAGGCCCGCGATCACGGCCTCATATTCCGCTTGATTGTTGGTCACGGGGAAATGTAGAATGACCGCTTGCTCTATGGTTACCCCCTGGGGACTTGTCAACACCACCCCTGCCCCTAGGGAGTGCCTTCCTGAGGCCCCATCAACCATCAACTTCCATGTTTCTCGCGGTTGCTGCTCTCCCCCCTCGACCTCAACAATGTAGTCTGCTAGAAAGTCCGCCACTGCCTGTGCCTTGATGGAGAGCCTTGGGACAAAGGAAATGTCGAACTCGCTTAGCTCAATGGACCTCTTAGCCAGCCTCCCCGAGTGCTCCACTCCTTCGAAGATCTTGCGAAGAGGGTGGTCGGTGACCACCCTAATCGAATGCGCTTGAAAGTACGGCCGGAGTTTTCTAGCCGAGATAACCAAGGCATAAGCGAGCTTTTCCAGGATGGGGTAGCGAAGCTCCGCTTTCCTCAATATCCGGCTGACGTAGTAGATGTGCAGCTGCTTCTTTCCCTCTTCCCTCACTAGGACGGAGCTCACCGCCTCTGCTCCTACCCCGAGGTACAAGGTCAGGTCCTCTCCTTCCTCTAGGCTCTGAAGGAGAGGAGCCCGAGAGAGTTGTCTTTTTAGCCCTTGGAAGGCCTCTTCGCACTCGGCTGTCCATTCGAACCTTTGATTTCCCCGCAGCACTTTAAAGAATGAAGAACACTTGTCTCCTGCCCTAGAGAGGGACCTGCTTAGCCCAGCCAGCTTGCCTGTCAAGCGCTGGACCTCCTTGGCATCGCGAGGTGACTCCAAATCCAGGATGGCCTTGACTTTGTCCGGGTTGGGCTCCACCCCCGCCGGAGTCAGAAGATGCCCGAGGAACTTCCCGCGACTGGCCCCGAAGACACACTTCAAGGGGTTCAGCCTCATTTTGAACCTTCTCAGGGTGGCAAAAGTTTCCTCCAGATCTTGCAGGTGTGAAACCATGCACTTGCTTTTGATCATTAGGTCGTCGACGTAGACCTCCAAGTTTCTTCCCCTCTGATCCTGGAAGACCCGATCCATCATGCGCTGATAGGTAGCCCCTGCGTTCTTTAACCCAAAGGGCATCATCTTGTAACTGAAGCATCCCTCCCTCGTGATGAAGGAAACATCCTTGGTGTCAGGAGGTTGCATCCGGATCTGGTGATAACCTGAAAAAGCATCTAAAAAGCTCATGACAGAAAAACCGACGGCTGAATCAACCAGCGCGTCGATCCGAGGCAGGGGGTAGCAATCCTTAGGGCATGATTTATTCAACAAAGAAAAGTCAATACACATTCTCCATTTACCACCTCCCTTCTTTACCATTACCACATTGTAGATCCAGCCTGGATACTGGATCTCTGAGATGAAGCCTGCCTCCAGGAGCTTCTTGACCTCCTCGCGAATGGGCTCCTCCAGTTTGGTGGCGATGGCTCACATCTTCTGACGAATGAGGCGAGTGCGGGGGTCCAAGTTCAGGCGGTGGCAGGCTACGTCGGCGTCGATGCCCGGCATGTCCGCCGCGCTCCAAGCGAAGATGTCGACGTTGCTTTGAATGCAAGCCCGCACCTGCTCCCGGGCCTCGAGACTCAAGCCCCCGCTGACCCGCACCCTTTGCACTTGTCCTGCGCTGGTGAAGACCTCCATCTCCACTACTTCTTCGGCCGGCTCCAGCCGCGACTGCTCCCAGCCGGCCCTTGCCTCTTCCTCCAGCTCCAGCTCTCTCCCTTCTACCTCCTCCTCAACCTCCATCACTTCTACCAGGCCCTCCTGCTGCTGCTCGACTCCTACGCCCCTCGGGGCCTCTCCCTCGACTCCTTCTGTCGCTTGCCCTCCTACTTCCATCGCCCCTTCCAGGCTCTCCTGCTACTCGTCCCCCCGGACCACCTGCACATCTTCTTGCAGCTTCTCAGTCTCCCCTTCTCCGACTTCCCCCCTTGCTATCCCTCTTGCCTTCTCTAGGACCATCTCCTCTTCCTCAACAACCTCCTCTAGGGCCGCCATCTCTATCTCCAACTCTTCTGCCTCTGCCATCCACGAAATGGTGTTGACTGCTGTAACGTAACATTGTCTTGCCACCTTCGGGTCCCCTCTTACCCTGACCTGCACCCCCCCCCCCATTGTTGAACTTGAGGCATTGATTGAACGAGGAGGGGACGCAGCGAAAGGCGCTGATGAGGGGGCGCCCAAAGATGACATTGTAGCTGCTCGGGGCGTCCACGATCACGAACCTACAGTTCCGCGACACGCCCCCCAACCTTACGTGTAGCCCTACTGCTCCTTCTACCTCTTTCCTCTCTCCGGAGAACCCAAACAGAGGTCCATCCGACGCCAAGACCCTCTTCCCTTCAACCCTCATCTCGTCAAAGGCCTTCTTGAAGATGACATTTACCGAGCTCCCGTTATCCACCAGTATCCTAGAGACCGTATAATTTTCCACCGCCGTCTGGATCACCAGGGCGTCACAGAAAGGATCCTCGTAGTCTGGCATGTCTGCTGATGAGAAGGTGATCTTTTCTTCTGGTGGGGGGACCTGGGAGGTGGAGGCCACCCCCCTTCGGTACATGGTTTGCAGGCTCCCCTTGCGGGTTGCCTCAATCCCCACTCCTCCGTGAATCACCCCGATTCCCCCCCCCCGGGTTCCTACATCCACCCGATCTTCACACCTATCTTCCGCCTCGCCCTGCTGCACCTCCACTATCCTCACTGGTGGATCGTTCCTCCCTACTCCTCTCGCTTCTCTTAACTCTAAGAATTCCGGACAGGTGGCCGTCGCGTGACCTTCCTCCTGGTGGAAGTCACAAAAGAGCAACGCCCCCCCGCCCCTTCTGCCGTCTCCCCTTCCTCTTCTACCTCCTCCTCGAGCTCCTCTGGCTGCTCCTCTCCCCCTTCCTACTTCCATGGCCTCCTGCGGTGGTGCGGGACGACCCCTCGGCTCCTGCCTCCATGCCGGCCGATCGAACCTCCGGGGCTCCCGCAGGTTATCCCTCCCCTGAAAGCCTTCTCCTGGGCCCTGGGGGCGACCCTCCTGGGGCCTCCAACCTAACCGGTTGTTCGGCTCCCGGGCCCCCCAACCCTGCTGCTGCCCAAACCTTCGGGGCTCCTCCCTTCTCCTTTCTTCCCTTTGCTCCCTCTGTTCCCTCGGCTCCTTCTGTCTTCCCGCTGCTGGTTCCTTCCCGTCATCCTCTGCTAGCTTGGCCAACTTCCTGGCGAATGCTGGGTTTGCTCTCTCGAAGTCAATCTCCTTCGCCGCCCTCTCCATGAGCTCCTCAAAGGAGAGGGGTGGCACCCTCTTCAACTCCATGCTAAAAAATCCCGGTCTCAGCCCCAGGGTGAAGGCCAGCATCAGCGCGTACCCTGGAACCTCCTGGACCAAAAGGATCTCCTCCTGAAACCGGTCGACATAGTGACCCAGCGTCTCGTCCGGCCTCTGCCTCACCGCAAACAGGCACTCCGCTTCCTTCTTCCGCTTCTTTGAGGTTGAGAACCTCAACAGGAAACTTCTCCGCAGATCTTCAAAACAGTAGATTGACCTGGCTGGCAACTGGTGGAACCAGTCCCGAGCCTTCTCTTTCAATGTGATGGCAAACAGCCGACACTTGAAGGCGTCCGTCATCTGCCTTATCGACACAACGTCCTCAAACCATTGTACGTGCTGTACCGGGTCATCCTTCCCCGAGTAGTAGGACATGTCGGGCTCCCGGAACCCCTCTGGTACCGGAGCCGAGATGATGAGCTCGCTAAAGGGGCTCTCGCCTCCTGCCTGGCGAGAGGGCACGTCCCGCGGCCTCGGCTGGCTGGCCCGATCCGCGAGACCGTGCCCCGGGAAGAGCTCCCGCACCGCTGCTTCCTTCTCGCCCAGATCCGTCAGCGCCTCCTTGCCTGGGCGCTGGCTCTGGCCTGGGAAGAGTTCCCGCGCTGCCACGTCTCTTTCGCCGGCCTCCCCCGGGACCTCCTTCCCCGGGCGCTGTCCCGGGGCGTTCTCGCCCAAGTGCGGAACCTCTTCTATCGGGACCTGAGGGGTGGCCCACTCGCCTCTCGCCGAGAAGGCCAAACTAATCGTCTGCAGAACCTCTTGCCTGAACTCATCCAGCATCCTCTTCGTCGCTTCCTCTCCCCGGGTGGGGGAGCCTCCAGAACCTGACCCTTCACCTTCACCTCCAGCCATGTGACAAAACTTAAGGCTTTCTTGAATCGGCTGCCGTCCACGCTCACCGCACCAGAACTGTTGAAGCCAAATATGACCTCAACTGAAGTTCGAAGAAAAAGGGGTGTAGCCAAAATCTACTTCTCTCAAGTCTCAACCCTTGACTGGATTCAAAGGACCTAAGACTGACCCAATAGCCTCAGTAGGGAGGTCCCACCTCACACCCAGAAGATCTCTGAGAGCTTCCCCTCCAAAGCCAAAGCTGGGCTAAGAGCTTCTCAGAAAGCACTGAAATTTTGAGAGACAATGATAGCTTGCTTTCTAAGGAGCCCTTATGGGTCTATTTATAGCATTTTGCTGTCCTGAATTTACTGAAAAGTCCCTAGTTGGTCTGCCAATAGCCGAATCCCGCTGTTTTTCTGAGGATACTGAAGTAATTTCTCCTGAGGGCAATTAGGACATTCTTCCTAAGGCCCTGGGCCCCACTCGGCGAGAGCTGTGCCGAGACCCTTCTGCCCAGGGCGTGGCGCGAACGTTCTCGCCCGGCGTAGGCGAGAACTCTTTGAGATAGGAGCTTGGCTCGAGCGCAAGCGCTTCCGCGCAGGCCGCGCTCGACGATCTTGGCCTACGGTTCCTCGTTCAACGATCAGACGCAATCGTTCCCGCCTTCTTTAGGCGTGATCTTTCTTAGGGCGGGAACACTTCGGCTAACCCATCTGTGACCCTTGTGCCTCCTTGTCTGGCTCAGCGAATATGAGGTTGTACACATGTAATAAGCGAAGTAGTATTAGTTTACCTACGTTTGAGATTTTCATGACAAATTTTTTGGTTGAAATTGATTACTAACGTTTGATAACACCTGAATAACATGGATGACTGTGGTGGCGTTTTACTCTACAACTTCATTTTGAATTTGAGAAAATACCATTCATAATCGCACCTTGCCAAACCTTATATGTGTTTTTCATAATTCGTTAACAATTGTTAACCACCCTCTCAATACTCTCCCAAACATTGTTTGGCTGTGCAATGAAACGTTGTAGTGTTTGGATCTGGGATTGCAGTCAGGTTAGCGATTGTTCGGCCTAGCGGCGGTGTGTTAAATTTATGAAGTCGAGCCGAGCTAGTCGTGCCGTTAGGTTTTGGACTAACCGCCTAACCTCCGGCGTTAGTGCTACCGCCGAGCGGTTGCAAGATTCCCGAATTTCCCTTCCCTCGCTTATAAATAGGAGTTCAGACCCCGTCATTTTTACCGGAACAGTGAGAACTGTAGTTCAGGGCAAAGGTTGTGGTTAAATATCTTTTAACCGTGCGGCATGGAAGAAAACGTCTCTGATTAGCTTGTTTGCGGACTGTGCGGCTAGCACTGGGCGACTAGGCGACTAATACTGGTGGTTAAGTTAGTGGTAGCTTCAGTGCGGAATAGCAGACAACAATTTGTCGGTTAAGCGGCCAACGTGGGGTGGTAACACTACCGTTGACGATAGTGCGGTTAAGCGACCGGAGCAGTGTGCTTCTTCCTTGGCAGTTCTCCAGCAGTATTAATAAGTGTTCTGTTCATGCGACCTCTGCGATTATGCGACTAGAGTTGCGAACAGGCGGCTTAACGGTCTGTTTTTGCTTGGCTTGTTGCCTGTGTTGGTCTCTGTGTTGATCTCCGTCCAATGCAGTGTGAAATCATGTCTGTCTCGTGCTTGTTTGTCTCGCTCTGTAATTGTGTTGTAAAGAGTTAATACAAGTACTAACTCTTGCTTCTTCATTACTAGTGGTTTACTCCTTAGTGGTTGAGTGCTCCTTCGTCCTCAATAAATTTTACATGGTAAACCAGGAATATACTAGTATGGAGGGAGGTTATGCAAGATGGCTTGATATTGAACTGCTAACTCAGACCAATTATAAGAAGTGGAAGTTCTGCATGGAAATCTACTTGCTTGACGAGGACCTCGAGGTTGTTGGCAGAGGAAAGGGAGGCAGTTGTCCCTGTCAGAGACAATGCCCAAGATGTGAGAACTTGGAGGACCAATGCTAAGGCTTAGTTTACACTCAAGCGGGTTGTCTTTCCAGACTTGTTTGATCACATCATGGGATGCAAGACAAATTCCGAGTTTTGGACAGTCTTGAATGGGTTGTTCAGTAAGAAGAACATGGTTAGACTACAGTTCTTAGAGAATGAGTTGACTAGAGTCACTCAGGGAGACTTGTCCATCTTCGTGTTCTTCCTGAAGAGAACCTGTGTGCTGAGATCTCAACATTTGATCTAGATGAGTCTACCTCTGAGGCAAAGTTGAAGAGACACATCATCTGTAACTTGTTGAAAGAGTATGTTGCCTTCATCATCTCAATACAACCATGCAGGGTTGGGACACCTAACCATCCTTGCCATAGTTAGAGAACTATTTGGCTTCTCAGGAGTGCCTAGCAAGGCAGATGTTTGGATGCTTTATCTCAGGGGGAGATAGTGAGATTTTGTATTCTGGGAAGAAGAGGTGAGACAAGAATAAGATCTTTGATAGTGAAGGTGCTTCTACCTCTTCACATCAGAAGGGTGGCAATGCTCATCCTAAGCATGATGGACGTCAGAAGGGACTTAGGTGCTTCAGATGCCACATGGTTGGTCATATAAAAAAGACTGCAAAGTGAATCTTTAGTTAGGACATGCGGTGGAGAGAAGAGAAGGATCCAAAGGAAGAGATGAGTGAGGGAACTGCTTCTTGGCAGACATGACGACAATGTCAGCTAACATCAACTTCTAAGAAGATTGGATAGTTTACTCTGGTGTGGTCATCAGCTCACCAGAGATGAGTCAAAGTTCTTTCCCCTTCAAACATATAAGGATAATGATGCTATCATTACAACTGATGATTTTGTACATGTAGTGGAGGAGGGAACAATGTTCTTGGGCAGTGATGAGAAGCTACTCACTTTAAAGAGTGTATATCATGTGCCGAGGATGAATAAGTACTTGTTCTCGATGACCGACGTAGTGGATGCTGACTATCATGTTCTGTTTGGTCCAACAGAAGTGAAGTTTCTTCGGAACTTGTCAGCGGTAAAAGCTGATGTTACTCACACGGGGAGACGTGTGAAGGACTTGTTTGTGCCACCGATTAGCTCTTATGTGGAGAAGAAGAGGTCGAATGACAACACTGCTATCTGGTATGAGAGGCTGAGACATGTTGAGATGGATAAGCTAAAAGCTATGGCGGCAAAGAGCCTGGTGAAAGACTTGTCTAGTCTTTCATCTCTTGACGATGGTCATGTATGCGAGGGTTATCAGTTTAGGAAGGGACATCGCCTCCCATTTGACAAGTCCTTGTCCAGGTGCAAGGCACCGTTGGAATGCATCCACAGTAATTTGATGGGACCGTGCGTCACCCTCACCTTGTAGCAAATATATGTTGGTATTGGTTGATGACTTCACTAGATACACTTGAGTGTACTTTGTGAAGGAGAAATCAAAAATCTTCCAGAAGTTTATAAAGTTCAAGGAGCTCGTTGAAGGAGTGCTGAGGCTGCGGATAAAGAAGCTGAGGGCAGACAATGGAGCAGAGTTTATCTCCACTGAGTTCTCTACCTTCAGCAGGAAACACAAGATTAAGAGGGAGCCGACTTGTGCACATACTCCACAATAGGATGAAGTGGTAGAGAGGAAGATCTGTCACTTGACAAAGACTTGCAAGAGCTGGCTTCATGCCAAAGGCATACCCAAGGCCTTATGGGCGGAAGATATGACCCGTGCAACATATGCTATCAACAGGATGTCACTGTTTCGTGTCAACATGAAATCTTCTCATGAACTGATGTTTAAGGAGAAGCCTAGCGTGAAACATCTTCGGGTGTTTGATTCTACCTGCTTCGTGCATATCCCGGATGCTCTCAGGATCAAGATGGATGCTAAGACACTGAAGTATGTCTTCATTAGGTATGATGAACGGAAGAAAGGATGAAAATACATGGATCTTGAGACAAAGAAGTTTATTCTCTTGAGGGATGTGGTATTTGGCGAGCTGACATCATACCAAAGAAGCTCTGCTGTAGAGCTGCAGGTGGGCAGAGAAGATGGAAAAAGGAAGGAGGTTGCTGATGATCTTCTAGTATAGCTGCCTGTGTCTCCAGGAGCTCCTGTTCCATCAATCTCAGGGTCAATTGCTTTGGGTTTCAGAAGTAGGGGGAGCAATGCTCCTGGAGTCTCTGACAGAAGAGCTAATGCAGAAGGTTCATCAGAAGTGGTGGAGAGTGGTCCGACCTTGCGAAGGTCGAAGAGGACCATCATACCACCAGCTCGGTATAGAGAAGACAATGTGGTGAGGTTTCTCTCGTGCTTCTTTGTAGGACCTCTGGACGAGTAGGAGACAACTTGCTTTGAAGACGCCATCAGAGTGAAAGAGTGAGAAGATGTTATGAATGAGTAGATGACTGCCCTCAAGAAGAATGAGAATTGAGATCTTGTGTTCAAGACAGATGACATTACTCATGTTACTTGCAAATATGTATATAGGCTGAAGAAGAAAACAAACAACAACATTGAGTAGTACAAGGCTCGTCTTGTTGCTCGAGGGTCCTCACAGCAGTATAGTGTAGACAATGATGAGACAATCAGTCTTGTGACCAAGATGATATCAGTGCGAATGGTGATTGCCTTGACAGCTTTGCCAATGATGGAAAGTTTGACAACTTGACGTAAAGAATATCTTTCTTTACGTGGAGATTGACAATGATATCTTCATAGTGCAACTATCAGGGTATATATCTGAGACTCATCCAGGACATGTCTGCAAGCTGAAAAAGGCCCATTATGGCTTGAAGCAGGCTCCTCGAGCCTGATATAGGAAGATAGCGGAATACTTACAGTTTTGCGAGTACTTTGTATCTAACTCAGACTCGAGTCGGTTTATCATGATCGTGACGGGGAACTGTGACAGAGAGGTGGCAAAGCTTAGGGCGGAGCTATCTATTTGATTTGTGACGAAGGATCCTGGTGAACTTTACCATTTCCTTGGTCTGGAAGTGGAGAGAAAGAAGAGCGATGTGCCAATATCCCAGAAAGGTTATGCGAAGCGGATCGTGCAACGATACGACATGAAGGATATGAAGATCAGTTCTACTCTACTCGAAGTTCGGTTGAAACTTCTGTGGCATAAATGAAGGATTCTTTTTGATCCAAAAGTTTTCTGGGCTTTGGTAGAAAGCTTGATCTACCTGACGATTACATGGTCAGACATCTCTTATGACATTGACCGAGTAAGTCGGTATATGCAGGAGCTCAGGAAGCCTCATTTGGAGACGACGAAAGGAATATTGAAGTACGTGAAGTACACCTTAGACACGAGATTGTTGTATGAGATGGACATAAGATTCGTCTGACACAGATTCACGGATGCTGATTATGGTGGAGATACAGATGATCGGAAGTCGACATTTGAGTATGTCTTTATGTGCGGATCAACAGTTCTTTCATGGTCAGTAAAAATTATGATTCGGTGTCCATCTCCACCATGGAAGCAGAATACAGGACGTCATACTTGGAGGCCCAGGAGGACATTTGGTCGCGTTGGTTGGTGGAGGACATCCATGAGGAGGTGCATAGTTCTACTTTACTTCGCGGTGACAATGAGAGTACTCAGAAGTTGGTACGCGAACTAAACACATCGAGATCGAGCATCACTTTGTTCGGGAGAAGGTGCTGAAGGGGTCTCTGATGATGGAGTATGTGCAGACTAAGGACAATGTCTCAGACATCTTCACGAAGTCTCTTTCGAAGGGGTCGTTGGAGCGGTTCGAGGTTTACTTGGTGTGGTTCCTGACTCTCACTTCAAGGGGAGTGCTAAATTTTTGAAGTGGAGCCGAGCTAGTCGTGTGGTTAGGTTTTTGACTAACCGTTAACCACCGACGTTAGTGCTACCGCCAGGCGATAACAAGATTCCCGAATATTCCCTTCCCCGCCTATAAATAGGGGTCCAGACCCCGTCATTTGCAGCGGAACTGTGAGAACTGTAGTTCAGGGCAAAGGTTGCGGTTAAATATCTTTTAGCCACGCGACAAGGAAGAAGAGGTCTCTGATTAGCTTGTTTGCGGACTATGTGACTCGCAATAGGTGACTAGGCGATTGCACTGTGTGACTAGGCGACTAGGTGATTAGTACTGGCGGTTAAGTCAGTGGTAGATTCAGCGTGGAATAACAGACAGCTGTTTGACGGTTAAGAGGCTAATGCGGGGAGGTAACACTACCGCTGGTGGTGGCGCGGTTAAGCGACCAGAGCAGTGTGCTTCTTTCTTGGCAGTTCGCCAACAGTATCAATAGGTGTCATGTTCGAGCGACCATTGCGGTTAGGCGGCTAGAGTTACGAACAAGCGGCTTAGCGGTCTGTTTTTGTTTGTTTTGTTGTCTGTGTTGATCTCTGTCCAATGTAGCGCGAAATCATGTCTCGCACTTGTATGTTTTGCTCTGTAATTGTGCTGTAAAAAGTTAATACAAGTACTAGTTCTTGCTTCTTCACTAAAGGTGCCTGTTGATACAACAAAACTGCAGACCATGGGATCAAATGGCGTGGGAAAGAGAGATCAAAACTCATAAGTACTCATTCTCCTCTCTTCTTGAATAAAGCTCTTGGCAGCTTCTACAACGGTAGCGTATAGAGAGAACGCAAATCCAGCCTCCCTTGTGGAACGCGGCACGGACAGTGCAGGTAGAGCGAAACTACTACTTTATCTTGTTATCCAAAGTGGTGACTGGGAAACAGATTATACTCGATATACTATGGCTCATAAAAGAACGTCGAACACTGTTGCATCACCGCGTAAAATTTATTGGGGTCAAAGAAGCACTCAACCACCAAGGAGTAAATCATTAGTAGTGCAAATGGCTTCTAAATAGACCGTTTGATGTTATAGAAGAAATGAAATCTTTTAGTTCCTAGTCTCCCCTTCATTTTCTTCATGGATCGGCTTCTTCGTTATTCCCCTTGTCTCTTTTGGTTAGGTTATGTCAGTGCACTATAAGATTTGCCTACATTTTATCCTTGCAGTTGCGGTGGGACCTTCCTCTGGACCCTCGCTGCACTGCACGGGGATGCTTTGTGCACCGGACTGCCCTTTTTTATGTTACTGTTGACTATGGTTGTATGTAGATGTAATGATATAAATCAAGTCCCAACTTATTTTATTGTAATATAAAAGGGAGGGAGGAGGTTACTACAACAAGCTTTGGCCTTTTTGTGAGATTGCCATCAATTCAGGCTTCTCTGCACAGCAAAAATGATTTGTTTTGATTGAAAGTCAACTCAAATTCTAGCGGAAATTGAAATCATCTCAAATTTTCATTTTTTTAGCAGCTCTATCTTCCATTAACAAGAACGGACGCAGGTACTGCTCAGCGAGGGCTGAACGCATGGGAGAAGATGCGATCCGGCGCCATACAGCTGATGCAAAAATACGCCGTTCAAACTTGCGGGTACTGCCCCGAGGTCCAGGTAGGTCCCAAGGGGCACCGTGCGAGAATTTGCCAGGCGCACAAGCACCAGATGCGAGCTGGGCAGCACTCGTGGCAGACGGCGACCGTTGACGACCTCGTGCCGCCAGTTTATGTGTGGCATGTTCCCGAGCCTCGTAATGGCGGCGGAATTCTCGTGCACGAGCTGAGGAGGTATTACGGAAAGCTCCCGGCGGTGGTCGAGCTCTTCGCGCAGGCTGGGGCGCACTTGGGGAGCGAATATGGTGGATTGATGAGGCAGGATGTTGCTCTCCCGGGGTTGGATGAGGAGAAGCTGGTTGTATGATGTTCTGTTTTGATCAAAGCTGGAGCTCTGCTCCCAACTTCTTCTGGTATGTTACAGAACTCTGCTAAAGGTTTAAGGTTTAATAAAACATTCCCTCTAAATTTACGTTGTTAAGATTCGTGCATGCGCTCTAACTTTGGTTATTTAATTTTAAATATAAATATTAACCTGGCCGTTAATTAAACTTGATTTCGGTTTAGTGGCCCAATTGCCTAGTTTACCGGTGTATGGGTTGGCCAGTTTTTATGGCCTCATTGGACAGAAAATAGTCATCTAATAGAAAATTAGAAAAACAGTCACTTTTTAATAAAAATGGACATTTCTCATCAAAAGGATATATAATTTAGGGATAATTACCGGTACCTCCTCTGTGAGTTTGCATAATTACAGGTACCTACCCTCTATCTTTTAATATTACAAAGACCTCACCTCCAAGATTGTGCCATTTACAATCACACCATCCCACCCAAAATTTTCACATAGTTTATTGAAATGTCGTATATACCCTCACTCTAAATCATCCCTAAAGTTCTCGTTTTCGTCATTTCACATTTTTCGATTCCGCTTTGTCCTATTTCGGCGAGACGTGCACTTTGTGACAATGACACAACACACAAGTCGTCTTCTTCAGTCGGAGACTTGCTCGATCTACTTTGTTCTTCTTTGCCTTCTTTGACTGTGATCCCCCTACACTATCAGGTCATTACAAAGGCTATCCCTACTTTTGTGATGAGTTGCTTTCGCCTTTCACGGTGCTTTCTCCGTGAGCTTGAGTTCTTGTTTTCAAATTTTTGGTGGGATGGTGGGGGCAAGCGGCGCTTACGATGAATTTCTTGGCTGTCCTTGTGTGTGGTCAGTGGGTGATAGAATGGGCTTTAGGTGCCTGGAAGCATTTGATATAGCATTGCTTGCTAAGCAGATGTGGCGTTTGCTGACTAGGCCGGATTCCTTAGTGGCACAGGTGTTTCGTGCGCGCTATTATCCTGATGGTGATATCTTTGCGGCCATGTTGGATTCTCGCCCTTTTTATTGTTAGCGAAGCTTCTTGCACTCTTTGCTGCTTCTTGCGGAGGGTTCTCGCTTGTCGGTGGGCTCGGGGACAACTATTGATATTTGGGCTGACCGGTGGATTCCTGGACCCACCTCTTTCAGGGTTCAGACTGTGCGGACAATTGATGCTGGGCTGCGGTGGGTATGTGATCTCTTCAGGACTGACGAACATGCATTGGTTTGTGACGCTTTTGACGCTGATGCTGCTGCGGTCATTCTTTCCATTCCTCTGGGTCGGAGTGCACTTCCAGACGCTTGGGTATGACACTAATCACGAGATGGTTTCTTCTATGTTCGGAGTGCGTACCGCCTGGCTCTGCGTAGCTTTCTATACGGAGGAGCTTCTTCTTCTACTCGGCCGACATCATGGGTTTTTTTCTGGAAGGCTTGGGTAATGCCCAATGTCCTAGGATTCTTGTGGCGCATGTCTCAGCATATCTTACCAACGGCCTCTGCCTTCCGCCATAGTCACTGTTTGACTGTGGCTGGTTGTCCCCTGTGTGGAGCCTCTGATGAGGACGTTCTCCACGCTTTCTGTACATGTCCGCTGATGGCCCATATTTGGACCTTGTTGTGCCTCCCGGTTGTTACCCACGATAGGAGTTTACATTCAGAATTTGATTGGCTCTGGGAGGTTCATATTTCATTGTCACCAGAGGATTTTCCCATTTTCTCTACTGCTTGTTGGGCTTTGTGGTGGCGCCGCAATCATTTGCTATGGGGGGTTCCCTGCAGGATTTGGCCGTGACTATGACCTTCATCCACACAGCTGTTGAAAATTATGAAGTGAAAGTGCTGGCCTTTGCGGTCTGTTCGCGCAGTCTGTGCGGACATGAATGATGGCTAGCTAGGTCGGTAATGGTGCTGAAGTTAGCGTGTGCATTGTCGGCCTGGGTGGTCTGTTCGCGCGGTCTGTGCGGACAGAAGTGGCGGCTTGCTAGGCCGGTTTGTGTTCAGCAGACAGTTTGTTCCCAAAAGGTAACCAGGCGGATAGAGTTGCTATCCGCGGAGCTCGCTAAGTCAGGAGAGGCGCAGACTAGTATGGAGTTCGTGGAGTCCGGGTTGCGGACTGGAATAGAGCTCCGGAGATCGATATGACGTGTGCCTATGTCTAGCTTTGGTGGCGCGGTTGTTGATAACCGCAGAGTTCGCCGGTTAGAGCGGACTGGTGTCGGAGTTCGCCGGTTTATGCGGACTGGCTCAGTCCGGGAAATCACGCGGTTTGCGCTGACTAATATCTCTGTCCTCCGAGCTCGGCAGTTGTCAGCCTTGTGTGCACTGGCTGCGGGCTCGGGGTATGCAGACTGGTGTGGTGTTAGCAGGCGCGTGCGGACTGGAGCTGTGTCCGCAGGTGGGCGAACTGGGGTAATATTCACAGAGTCTGGTTGTATGGCGATCAAGTCTGGTATTGCCTTGGCAACAAGGCGGATTGGCATGGTATCCGACATTGGTGGTGCGACCTTGGCTGACTGGCTGTTTAGCCTAGTCGCGGCGGTCTGGTTGTGGATTCCCGGCTTGACAGATACACTTGGTGCTCGCCGCGAGATAGGGTGGTGATCTTATCAGCTAGGGCGGTGATCACACTCCTCTCCGCGCCTATAAATAGGACCCCCCTGTCACATCAATATACACCGAGTGAACAGTAAGTGGACTTGGGCAGTTGCTGCAGACAGAGTTTTCTATCCGCGCGGTTTGAAGTGCTTGACCAGTTTGTGCTGTGCAGGTTGTGCTGACAGCGCTGAGAAGCCAGAGACTTGGTTTTGACTTCGGTCAGGGACAGTGCGGACTCTGCGGTTTGCAACCAGCAGTTAGCAGCAGGTCGCGGCTTGCGACCATGTGGTCTTCTCTTCTGCAACTTGTTTCCTAGTTCAATAAGCTGTCCGGTCTGGCGGCTTGTTCAGTTCGGCAGCAGCAGTTCGCGTGATCTGACGGCTAGGTGACCTTGCGGTCAGACGGTTTGCAGTTCAGAGGACAAAGTTCTTTTCAGCATTGGAATAACGGGTTGTCCACGCGGCTTGGTTGCAGTCTTGTGACTAGGCGGCTTCAACGGACTCCCTAGGCAGTTCGACAGGGTCGACGACTTCTCTTTGAGACCGCACGACTTGTTCTTTGCCTTGTAATTTTTTCTGCTTCCATCTGGTACATTGACGAATCATGTCTCGCCGTGTATGCCTCGCCTTGTAAATATTTTATGATAGTACTAGGTTCTTGGTCTTCTATTGGCTTTTGGTTTACTTCGGCTCGGATTGGTTGAGTGTTCCTGCGTCTGGTTTCCCGTTTTCTGCGAATCACAAATTTTTACATGGTAGCAGAGGGAACAGAGACTGAGCAGTGAGCAATCGTCAGCTTGTTTTATTGCTTCTGAGAGTCTAAGTATTCCAGTTTTAGTGCAATGGAAGGTGGAATGACAAAAGGTCTTGGGGTTGAGCTTCTTACATTGACCAACTTTAAAAAATGGAAGTCATGTATGGAAAGCTATCTTTTAGGCGAGTACCTTTGGGAGATCGTCTGCGGAGACGATAGACAAGAAGTGGTTGCTGCCATTGGCAATGCTGATACAGTGAGAGCTTGAAGGAAGACAAACGCGAAGGCGAAGTTTACTCTAAAGCGGACTATCTCATCGGAACTCTTCGACCACATCATCGGATGTCGGTCTGCTGCGGAGATTTGAACTTTCCTCGATGGGTTGTTTAACAGGAAGAATGTAGCTCGACTATAATTCCTGGAGAATGAGTTGGCGAGAGCCACTCAGGGAAATTTGTCCATCTCAACATTCTTCTTGAAGATGAAGAATTTGTGCGCCGAGATTTCAACGTTGAACCCTGATGAGTCTATTTTGGAGGCGAAGCTGAAGAGGCACATAATTTGCGGTTTGTGGAAGGAATATGTGGCCTTTGTCACTTCCGTTCAAGGCTGGACCAATCAGCCGTCTTTGCTGGAGCTGGAGAACCTGCTGGCTTCGCAGGAGAGCTTAGCAAGTCAGATGGCTGGAGTCACCATCTCTGGTGGAGATGGTGAGGCGCTCTTCTCAGGAAAGAAAAGGAGATGAGACAAGAAGAAGAAGTCGGCTGCTGGTGATGGTCCTTCTACTTCATATCAGCAAGAGAGTAGTGTATCTCCTAAGCGTGACGAGAAGAGAAAGGAAGGACCAAAGTGTTATAAATGCAACAAACCTGACCACTTTAAGAAGGACTGTAAGGTTAAACTTCAGTCAGTGAACGTGGCTCTTGTAAGGAGTAAGGATATGAACTTGGTTGTGTTATCAATAAGTTCCTATGTTGATCGGATGAGGACCAATGATACTGCAGCTATCTGACATGAAAGACTGAGACACGTCAGGATGGACAAGTTGAAAGCGATGGTGGTAAGGAGCCTTGTGAAAGGCTTACCTAGGTTGTCATCCTTCAGCGACGGTCATGTTTGCGCGGGATGTCAATACGGTGAGGCTCATCGCTTCACGTTTGATAAGTCACAGACCACCTCTACAACACTATTGGAGTGCATCCATGGTGAGTTGTTGGGACCGATCGTCACTGCCAGTCTTGGATGCAGTAGATACATGCTGGTGTTGATTGATGACTACACGAGGTACACATGAGAGTACTTCATGAGAGGGAAGTCAGATGCGTTCCGGTTGTTTGTGGAGTTCAAGGAGCTAGTGGAGGGCCGGCTTGACCTGCGGATCAAGAAGTTGAGAACGAACAACGAAGATGAATTCGTTTCAACCGTGTTCTCTAACTTTTGCAGGAAGCACGGAATCCGGAGAGCGCTCACTTGTGCGCATACTCCACAACAAAATGAAGTAGCAGAGCGGAAGATCCGTCATCTGATGGAGACCTGCAAGTGTTGGCTTCATGCCAAAGACATTCCTAGGGCCTTCTGGGCGGAGGGGATGGCCTGCGCGGCATATGTCATCAATCAGATGTCTCTGAGTCCGATCAACATGAAGTCTCCTCATGAGCTGATGTTCAAATAGAAGCCCAGCGTGGAACACCTTCAGGTGTTTGGGTCGACCTGCTATGTACTCGTCCTGAATGTGCTGGATGCGAAGGCGAGAACGCTTGTCTTCGTGGGCTATGATGAGCAGAAGAAGGGATGAAAGTGTGTGGATCTAGTGACGAAGAAGTTCGTCGTCTCAAGAGACGTGATCTTCGACGAGCTGACGTCATATGGTGGTGGCTCTTTTGTGGAGCTGCCGGAAAGCAGGTCGGACGACGGACATGAGGGTTCTGCTGAAGATCTTCTGTTGGAGCTGCCTGTATCACCAGGAGCTCCAAGTTGTTCTAGCTCTAGGGCAAATGCCTCTGGTTTTGGAAGCAGGGGGAGCGATGCTCCGGGTGCTTCTAGTTGCACGACAGATGCTTCTTGTTCAGGAAGCAAGGGCAGCGATGGTCCAGGTTTGTCCGGGAACGGAGCTGGTTTAGAAGAAACAACAGAGGTGGTTAGCCGTGATCGGGCTCTTCGGAGATCGAAGAGGATCACCAACCCACCAACTCAATTTTGTGAAGAAAACGCGGTGAGCTCGGTCTCTTGTTTTTTCGAAGGCCCTCTGGTCAAGCGAGAGCCTTCTAGCTGTGAAGGCACCACTGGAGTCAAGGAGGTGGAAAGCGACAAGGATGAGGAGGTGACTGCCCTCAGGGGAGACGAGGCTTGTGACCTTGTGCCCAAGGTTGATGGTGTTACTCCTGTGACGTACAAGCGAGTGTTAAAGCTGGAGAAGAAGGCGGAGGGAAGCATGACTCCTTTAGGGAGATGCTGGAGGGATCCCTTATGGTCTTTGATATGCGGGGCAAGGACTATGTCACAAACATCTTCTCGAAGACGCTATCAGAGGGGCCATGTACACGGTTACAGGGACTGCTGAGGCTGGTTACCACTTCTCACTTATAGGGGGAGTGTTGAATTATGAAGTGAAAGTGGCGGCCTGTGCGGCCTGTGCGGACATGATTGACGGCTAGCCAGGTCGGCAATGGTGCTGAAGTTAGCGTGTGCTCTGACGGCCTGGGTGGTCTGTTCGCACGGTCTGTGCGGACAGAAGTGGTGTGTAGCCATGCCGGCTTGTGTTCAGCAAGCAGTTGGTTCCCAGAAGGTAACCAGGCGGATAGAGTTGCGATCCGCGGAGCTCGCCAAGTCAGGCGAGGCGCAGACTCGTATGGAATTCGTGGAGTCTGGGTTGCAGACTGGACTGAGCTCTGGAGATCGGCATGGCGTGTGCAGACTGGAGATCACCAAATTTTTTTAATATATAGGCACTCTGGAGATCGGCATGGCGTGTGCGAGCAACATTCGTCGTGGGTGCGACATTCGTCGAGGGGGGACATTTGTCGTGCTGGCGAAATTCGTCGCGGGGGCGAAATTCGTCGCGGGGGCGACATTCGTCGCGGGGGCGACATTCGTCGCGGGGGCGACATTCGTCGCGGGGCGACATTCGTCGCGGGGGCGACATTCGTCGCGGGGGCGACATTCGTGGGGGACGACGACATTGGTCCGGAGCGCCGACTTTGGTCCGGGGCGGCGACTTTGGTCCGGGGCGGTGACTTTGGTCCGGGGCGGCGACTTTGGTCCGGGGCGACGACATTGGTCAGGGGAGGTGACATTAGTCGGGAGCGACGACATTGGTCGGGGGAGGCAACATTGGTCACGAGCGACGACATTAGTGGAGAGTGGATGCATTGTCGTGTGGGGTGACATTGGTCGTAGGGGGAAACATTAAGTGTGGATGGAGATATTTGTCGTGGACGAAGACATGGTCGTGGGGGCGACATTGGTCGTGAGCGGCGACATCGGTCATGGGCAGAGACATCGGTCGTGAGAGACGACATCGGTCGTGGGCGGGGACTTCAGTCGTGATTGGGGACATCGGTCGTGGGCGGCGACATCGGTCGTGTGAGCAGGACAATGTTGAAGCTTCCCTACCACTGCAAACTTGCATATTCAATCATATTTTGTAAAAAATTTTTTGGAGGACAGTTGCTTCAACTGTTATTAATTTCAGTTGATTAGCTTAGTGCCTATATTTATGCAAAAACAATGAAGCAATATAAAATATGTTACGTATCTTAGGAAAATTGCATTAATTGCATAGAATCAAGTATAAAAAAACGAACTTGAAGTAGGAAGGAGGAGGTTACCGAAAGGAGGAGCTTGTGAGTTGAGGTTGTGGAGGAGGAGAACCTCGGTGAGAAACTGTGGAGGAGACCTACAAACAAACATAAACAGAAAAAATATCTCCCTATTGTCATTACAAAGCAAATGAAAAAAATACAGTAGTTTGATAGCCTAACATTTGGCTCCTAATATGACTGAGAGCATATAAAAAAGAGAACACATATCTTATGTTAGCAGAAAACAACTTTTGATAGCAGAGAACGCATCACATAAAACTCTTAATGTTAGGCTAAGACATCACAAAAAAACAACTTTTGATAGCAGAGAACATATCAAGCACAAAATTCCATTTAGATCGTTCTAATCCTGTCAAATTCGGTTGGAGTTACGTCATTTCATTTCATTAGGCTAAAACATATCAAGCAGAGAACACATCGCATAAAACAACTCCTAATATTAGGCTAACAGCATATAAAAGCTCACAACAAACTCCTCATTACTCCTTATCTTGATCAGCTGTTTTATATGCTCACAACAAACTCCTCATTACACGACATTCAAAAAAAGACAGATTTTATATGCTGTTTTATGTGAGCAGCTATCATTACAAAGCAGATTGAATGAGGTGTTTTGCTAACATCATATAAAACAACTCCTAATATTATGCTAGATGCAAATGAGTGAAAAAAACATTCAGAAAAAGAGTAAGAAGATTGGTGAATTAGGGCAAGAAATTTTCGCCACTGCTGATTGGGAATGAGGTAATTTTGGGGGTATTTTGCTGAATGAGTGATGTAGGTTGAGAATGAGGTAACTTACTACCGTGAGGAGTTTGTCATGAGGAAGAATCCTAAATGCTTCAAGGGTTGCAATTAAAGAAACCTAAATGCATAGCAAAGAAACAAAAACAGATCTCAACCAATTAAAACTGAAAATCAAAAAGAACCTTGATAATGAAATCACCCAAAGAATTTGGAGAGAAAGCCAACCTTGATGAAATTGTGGTCGAATACAGGGAGACGGTGACATGAGTAACTCCTGGGACGCGACCTCTTGCCGCCTCCTGGGCTGCAACTTCAAGAACAAAGCCAGTGAGTGCGGACACGAGATGGGAAAAGTGGTCGAGGAAGATGAGCAAAACCTAGGGTTTCAACAGTATAGACAAGGCAAAACCAAAATGAAAAACGGAATAAAAGCCGAAATCAAAATCGAAATCAAAACCTAAATGAAAACCGAAATCAAAATCGAAATCAAAACCTAAATGAAAACCGAAATCAAAATCGAAATCAAAACCTAAATGAAAACCGAAATCAAAAGCGAAATCAAACTTACTGACGACCGGTGCGAAGAGCAGCGCGGGTGGCGCGATGACCAGCGTCACCCGGGAAAATAGCAGTTTATTTGGTCCTGGAGCTCCCGCAGTGAGCAGAAGCGAAGGTCGACATCGTTGTCAGCTTCGTCATCGCCTTCGACGTCGTCGGCCAAGCGAAGGTTGTCGTCGACCAAGAGAAAGGCGAGGAGCAGCAGCAGCCATCGCGAGGAGCAGCAGCCATCGCGAGGAGCAGCAGCTTCGTCTCCCTGCACAGAAGGCGGTATCGGGATTTTGAGTTGGGGGAATAGTGCCAGTCTCTTTTGATTAAGCTCTAATCCGGCCAAATGACCAAAATATCCCCAAATTAACTCACAAAAGTTAGTTTTATGATGGCATTTCGGGATTAAAATGTTACATTATGTTACTCCATGTACTGATTAGGTCCTTGATTATAATATAAAGATATAGATTAACATATAGTAATGATTTTTTTTAATATATATATATATATATATATATATATATATATATATATATATATATATATATATATATATATATATATATATTTGTTAGAGTTAATATATGCAATATTTTAATATTAGTGAGTTTAGTCCCACACCGCCTATCGGTGTTAGATGTCATGTTGTAGTTCCTATTTATAGCCCCTTTGAGGAAGAATATATTGCACCTTCTATTCCACCTATTTCTTTCTACATGGTATCAGAGCCAAAGATCTGAGACCTAACAATTTGTTTTCCCCGCTTCCGCATTTTTCCCCCCCGACCCGTGCTTCCGCTTCTGCTCGCCTGCTAGGGCTCGACGCTTCTCACCCCCTGCTCCCGTCTACAGGATCGGCCCTTGATTCCGGAGACGGGAGCAGGACATTCTCCATGTACAGCTTCTCCCGACGGATTCTTCTGCGACATCGACGATCCGTCGGCTCTCTGCTCCTCGACGACGATCCCGACGGCTTTGTCGGCTCCCCTCTGCCTCGTTGCCGCCCTTGGGCTGCTTCCTCTGCGACATCGACGACTCCGTCGGCTTCCTCTTCTTCTCCCGGCGGCTTCTCCGGCCTGTCTTCTTCTCCTCCGACGGTGCTACTGTTCTTCTTCTCCGGCAACTTCCTCCTCCGACCTGGCTTCCGGCATCATTTTACTTCTCATTTTTCTTCTCCTCCGGCGGCTGCCTCTTCTCCGGCCTGCGGCTCTGCTGCTGCTTCTTCTCCGACCTGCTGCAGCTGCTGCTGCTTCTTCTCCAGCTGCCAGGCGTTGCTTCCTCTCCGTGCCGCTGCGGCTCTGCCGCTGCTCTCCTTCACCAGCGGCTGCTTCTCTCTCCGACTACTTCTTCTTCTCTGGCCTGCTGCTGCAGCTGCTACTTCTCCGACTTCTGTCTGCACCCGCTGCAACTCTCTTCTTCTCCGGCATGGATGCTGCTCTGCCGCTGCTTCTCCGGTCAGCTGCTGCTGCAGCTGCTTCTTCTCCTATGACCGATGTTGCTCTGCGTGCGCTGCTTCCTCTCCGGCCCTGCTTAAGCTTTAATATTTTTATTTAGTAGTTATTGTTGTAGTGTGTTGTGTTTGTTTGCTTCGCATGCGATTTTGGCCCCTTCTTTCACGTGATCTGGGTTCATGTACTCGACGAGGGTCCCACACGTGCATGTGGTCTACGTGAGGGCTAGTGTACGTCACGGCCTCCAGGCATAGTTTATGCCTTCATGCACGTATTCCACGTGAGGGGGAGTGTTTGTGATAACAACGACTCGGATGCCTATTTCCCGACTCCTGCCTCAATCACACATGACCCCCAGGTCGATCTCGTATGTTATTTGTGTCTTCTCGTTGTTTTCTTTGGATTTGGTAGGGTTGGTTTGTCTTTCGTGGTTGACCTAGTTTCCGCTCCGAGTGGATCCAGTGTGGTCATGGTCGGTTTTGTGGACCAACGTCGTGTGGCTCTTGCCCGATTGAAGTATCCCCGGTGACACGCGTGTTGAAGTATGAGACTGAGCGGACTGGCGGTCTAAGTCTGGCGGGTTGTTGACCGCGCGGTCTAGCGGTTTCTCTCCGACGACTTGGAGACCGGGCGGTCTAGCGGTCTCCTATTTCTGCTTGTGCTCTTCCTTCTGGTGTTGCCGAACGGTTAGCCCATTTGTCTAACCGCTCGGCCTGTTCGGTCTCTTTATTTTCTAGCCGCACAGCTATGTATTTTTTAGTCCCACATTGTTTACATGTACTTTCTCCTTTCTCCTCCATTCTATAAAAGGGAGGTCATATCTTTGTAAATGATATCTTTTTGGATAATAAAAACTTCAATTATTCAAATCTCCGGCTTGTTTTCTAGTCGTTTGTTTGCTACTTTTACATGGTATCAGAGCCAACGATCGATTCGACCTGATTCCTTCTTTGGCCTTTTGTATGCGCGGCTTGTCTTTTGTTCGCGCGACTTCTTTGCCTTATCGTTGCCCTGTTTGCGTGACTTTCCTTCCGCTCTCTCTTCTCTTTGTTCGCTCGGACTCTTTTTAGTTCGCGCGACCTCTTTCCCTGTGCTTTGGTCTGCTTTCTGGCCGCTAGTGTGCTGACACCGTGACCGTTGCATCTTCTTCTCTTCAACTCGCTGCGGTTTCCTTCTCTTGTCGCTGCGGTCTCCTTCTCTTGTCGCGACCTCCTTTTTTGTTCGCGCAGCCTGTTCCCCTTTCTTTCCACGCGACTTTTCTTCGACTCGCGCGACTTCCTGTGTTTCTTTATGGACACTTCAGGTCTCTCCACCCCCGTTATCTCTACCTCCACCACTCCTGTGGCTTCTCCTCCTCCTCCTTCTGGAAACCTTGACACCGTTTCTAAACTTGTTGGTTCCAACTATCCAGATTGGAGCGTTCCTTTCACATTTCTTCTCTGCTCTCAGCGCAAACGTCATCACCTCACCGATGACCCTCCTCCTCCTAACTCTGCTCAATTTGATGACTGGGATGCGAGTGATGCGCTTGTCCGCACTTGGCTGGCCAACAGCCTCTCCGATGAATGCCTTCCCGTCATTCGCCATGATGAGACTGTCAAGGCTGCATGGCTTCACCTCGCTGCTCTCTATTCGAAGGGGGGACAGACGTCCCGCATTTATACTCTCTATGCGGACCTCTTCGTCCGCCCTTCCATGTCTCCTGATGCGGCTTATCAGCAGGTTCAGGCTCTTGGCGCCGAGATCCTCCAGAATCGCCCCTTCTCCGCAAACTTGGCTGAGCAGCACAAGCACTTCCAGGAACTCCTGGTTGTTTGTTATCTTTTGCGCCTCCCCGACTCCTTTGATATGATCCGCCAGTAGATCTTGGGCGAGGCAGAGTCTCCCACTTTGGATGCCACCGCGGCTCGCATCGCTGTTGTTACTTCGCTACTCCAGCGTCCTCTGTTGTCCTCCCCTCCTCCACAGGACTCCTATGCTCACCAGCCTCAGCGGGGTGGCACTAGTAGCCGCAGCCAGTCCGACGGGCGCGGTTCGTCCAGGTTCCTCTGCTCTCACTGTGGTCGTACCAACCATTCTGTTGACCGTTGCTGGCAGAAACATCCTCATCTTCGCCCCTCTGGTGATGCCTCTTCCTCAACCTCCGCCTCCTCTCGGCCGTCTGCTTCTGTGGCCACGACTTCAGGTAGTGCCCACGTCGTTATCCAAGGTAAATGACTGATTGACTCTGGTGCTACAAATCACATGACTGGCAATCCTCATTGCTTCTCTCTCCTCGAAACGCATGATCGGTTGCCCCCGGTTCGTGTTGCGCATGGTTCACCTTCCCCGGTTCATGGGACGGGCGTGGTTCAAGTCACCCCATCGCTTCGCCTGGCGGACACCCTCTATGTCCCGAAGTTTCCTTGCAATTTATTATCCGTTACTAATTTATGCAAGCAACTTCAGTGCTCCGTCTTATTCACTCCAACTTCTTGTTCCTTTCAGGACCCGAGGACCCAACTGACGATTGCTACTGGGACTGAGAGCGGCGGCCTCTACTTCCTCGACAACGTTTCGGCTCTGTCCGCCTACTCCTCCTCTTCTACAGATCTGCTTCAATGACATCTTCGCCTTGTACATCCTACTTCTTGGATTCTTCGTCAGCTTCTGCCCCACTTACCTCAGGTCAGTCCTCCGCTCAACTGTGATGCCTGTCAGCTTGACAAACATCATCGTTCCTCCTTCCCGCCAAAGCACGGCCGTGGATTTTCTCCCCCGTTTGATCTCATTCATTCTAATGTCTGGGGTCCTGCTCCTACTCTCACCGTTGGTCGGGGTAGTTCCTACTTTGTAACCTTTATTGATGATTTCTCTAGATGTACCTGGGTGTATCTATTAAAAGATCGCTCTGAACTATTTTCTGTATGACAATCCTTTTATTATATGATTAAAACTCAGTTTGATATTTCTATTAAAGTCTTTCGCTCTGATAATGATAAGGAATATCTTAGTCATGAGTTTTTCTCCTTTTGTATGCAACATGGTCTTGTTCATCAGACCAGCTGTGTTTACACCTCCCAGCAAAATGGGGTGGCAGAACGTAAAAATCGTCACCTCCTTGATGTCACTCGCACTCTCATGACACAGATGCAGGTACCTCGCTCCTACTGGGGCTATGCTGTGCTCCTCGTCTGCTATCTCATCAATCGCCTTCCCTCAACGGTTCTCCACGGCCAGACCCCCTTATCCATTCTATACCCGAGCAAGGAACCATTTCCTCTCCCTCTCCGTATCTTTGGGTGTACGACTTTCGTACACGCTCCGCCCGCTACCCGTGACAAGCTTTCCCCCCGTTCCATCAAGTGTGTCTTTTTGGGTTACGCTAACACTCAAAAAGGCTATTGTTGTTTTGACCCCGTTCTGCGCAAGCAGTTTGTCTCCGCAGACGTGACCTTCTTCGAGAATGCGTCCTACTTCTCTCCTGAATTCCCTCTTCCTCTTGCTGTCTCTGATTCTCCACCATCTCTCTTCGTTCCTTCCACGCCTATCGACGTCTCCCCTCTTCCCTCATCTCCTCCTCCGTCTCCTCCTCTCTCCTTCATACCCCATCCACCTCCCTCTTCTCCGCGGTCATCTCTCTTTAGTCCCAGGCCAGCCTTCTCCGCCACGGACGCTCCGGTCACTGAAGCACCCATCGACCTGGACCTTCCCATTGCTCTTCGCGAAGGGGTGCGGGCGTGTACTCAACACCCGCTTACGACAGTTGTTTCCTATGATCGGCTGACTCCTTCTCGCCGGTGTTTTGTCTTGGCTATCTCGGCTACTACCACTCCCCGCACCTACCATGAGGCTCTTGCTATTTCTCATTGGAAATCTGCCATGGATGAAGAGATCGCCGCTCTTACTGAAAGGGGTACCTGGACCCTTGTTCCTCCACCCGTGGGTACTGATGTGGTTGGCTGTCGCTGAGTGTTTGTTGTGAAACTTCGCCCTGACGGCACTGTGGATCGCTACAAGGCCCGACTGGTGGCCAAAGGCTTCACTCAGATTTTTGGGGTTGACTACTTTGATACTTTCTCTCTGGTTGCTCGCCTCAGCACCATCCGAGTTCTCCTCTCTGTGACTGTCAATAGGGGTTGGGCTATTTCTCAGCTTGATGTCAAGAATGCCTTTCTCTATGAGGATCTTCAGGAGGACGTCTACATGGAGCAACCTCCTGGGTATGTTGCTCAGGGGGAGACACGAGTATGCCGGTTGAAGAAGGCCATTTATGGCCTAAAGCAGAGCCCTCGAGCGTGGTTCGACAAGTTCAGTGACATTGTGGCTGCCATCGGCTTCGCAAGGAGTTAGGGCGATCACTCATTGTTTATTCGCAAAACCGGCTCTGGACTGATGGTTTTGGCGGTGTATGTGGATGATATTCTTCTTACAGGCGATGATCAAGCTGAGGTGGACTTGACAAAGAAATACCTCCGTCAACACCTGGTCACGAAGGATATGAGCTCCCTGAAATACTTTTTGGGGATAGAAATCTCTCGGAAGCTTGACTCGTTGGTTCTCTCCCAATGAAAGTATGCTCTTGATCTTCTACAAGAGGCATGATTGACTGGTGTCAAACCGGCCCGGTATCCCATGACTACTGGAGAAGACAAAACATGGTCAGATGACTCGCCTCTTCTATCTGATATCACAAGGTACAGACGTCTGGTGGACAAACTTATTTATCTCACAGTGACTAGACCCGACATCTCCTATGCTGTAGGCAAGGTTAGTCAGTTCATGCAAGCTCCCCGGGAATGTCATCTTCAGTCTGCCTTGAAGATATTAGAGTATGTCAAAGCAGCACCAGGAAAAGGGTTACTCTTTCAGAAAAATGGTCATCTGAGGGTGGAAGTCTACTCAGATTCAAGTAATGCGGATGATAAAAACGATCATAAATCTACATCAGGTTTTTGCACATTTGTTGGAGGAAACCTTGTGAGCTGGAAGAGCAAGAAACAGTCTGTTATCTCCAGATCCAGTGCAGAAGCCGAATATCGGAGTATGACGTCAACCACGTGTGAGTTAAAATGGTTGCATGCTCTCATGTTTGACCTATGAGAGGTATACGACTATCCTATTCATATGTTCTGTGATAACAAAGCTGTTATATATATAACTAAAAATTCGGTCTTCCACGAAAGAACAAAACATATAGAAGTTGATTACCATTTCATTCGAGAAGAGGTCTTGAAGAAACAGATTTGTACTCCGTTCGTCACCTCCGACAAAGAGTTGGCGGATATCTTCACAAAATCGGTTTCTACTTCCTTCTTCCACATTTGTGACAAGCTGAGCATGATTGATATCTATGCTCCAGCTTGAGGGGAAGTGTTGAAGTATGAGACCGAGCGGACTGACGGTCTAAGTCTGGCAGGTTGTTGACCGCACGGTCTAGCGGTTTCTCTCAGACGACTTTGAGACCGGGCGGTCTAGCGGTCTCCTATTTCGGCTTGTGCTCTTCCTTCTGGTGTTGTCGAACGGTTAGCCCATTTGTCTAACCGCTCGGCCTGTTCGGTCTCTTTATTTTCTAGCCGCATAACTATGTATTTTTTAGTCCCACAATGTTTACATGTACTCTCTCATTTCTCCTCCATTCTATAAAATGGAGGTCATACTTTTGTAAATGATATCTTTTTGGATAATAAAAACTTCAATTATTCAAATCTACGGCTTGTTTTCTAGTTGTTTGTTCACTACTTTTACAATGCGGTTGCGCCTCGGTGGCTGTTGTTTTGTCACACGTTGTCAACCTTCTTGTACCTTCCGTTTTATGTTGTGTTCAAGCTGTAGGGTCCCCCTTCAGCTTGAGGGTGAGTGTTAGAGTTAATATATATTGGATGTCATATTGTAGTTTCTATTTATAGTACTTTTGAGGAAGAATATATATTACACCCTCTATTCCACCAATTTCTTTCTACAATATTTATAGCATAGTGCCGTGCTTATTTCCCACTCCGAATCGCTGATCTCTCTCAACTGGAGCTCACCTGCGCTCTCCGATCACATCTAGCGTGATCTCCGGCGATGGAGGGATCCGTACGCTGCTCGGCCAACTATGTCCCCCTCACACCTCTGAGCTTCCTCGAGCGCGCCGCGGCCGTTTACGGCGACCGAGCCTCCGTCATCTACGGCGACGTGCGCTTCACTTGGAGGGAAACAAGGGAGAGATCTCTCCGAATCGCCTCCGCCCTTTCGCGCGTGGGGATTTCGCAGGGCGACGTGGTGAGCATTTCCGATTTGCCCCTTCCCTCTCTTCTTGATCCATCTCTGCAATTCTGAAATGCTTAATCGCATAGTTTTTTTTTACTTGTATATCTCCCGAATCTCTCTGGTTTTTCCCCTAATGGCCTAATTCATGCGGGGTTGACTTTTAGCCTCTTGACCTAACTCGGTAGTGGATAGGAATTAGAATCATCGCTTCCTTCAATTTTATAATTTGAATATTTGCTGAAACGAGCTTCTAATATCGGTCATGGAGTGACTCTTTATCGTTATCAGCTTCAATTTGTGAATATTTTACTTCAACTGCTGGTGAATGGAGTTTCAAGTATTGCACACCTTTGCTCTGTAATTAAACCTTATTCTTATTCTCTTCTGTAGAAACTATCGTCGTTCACATGAGTAATATTGTCTTTCTTACTTTGTTGGGGATAAGGAAAATTATTAGATTTACAATGAGGTTTTTGCTTGAATTGAATGAAAATAAGGGCTTGAAGTTGGTAGAAATGATTGAGCTGTGCTTTTTCTTGTTCTAGCATGGCCTAATTAAGAGAAATTCTCATTCTATCATTTGAAAGGATGAAATCCTTCTTCTTAAAGTTTGATCTATATTAAACACAATCAAATCATTTTTCTTATTTTACTGCATTCCTAATGTGTTTATATAGATTAATATTTTGTTTGCAGTGTCATTAATCTCTTGATTGCTCATATATCATAAACTCCAACAGTATAAAGCAAAAAAAACATGATTCTAAATTAATATGCGGTATAGAGTTGGACAAATATGCCAAACTTTGAGACTATTTTGAGGAAATTTGTAGGATCAATCCGTACACCACAGTACAAGTTAAATAAAAGCATGATTTAGTCTCTGAGACTGGAATTTTCAAGAGGGTATATATATGTTAGGGTGCACTGAAGAAGAGTTTCATGGCAGGTTGTTGATCAATTATACGCCTAGATGGGATTCACCTAAATAACTTTACTGGCAGGGTCCTGGTATATGCAATTGGCATTGATGGGAATACCAATATATATCTTTTTGCTTATACTATTATTTTAAAATAAAATAAGAAGACTTGAGAATAATAAGTGAATTTTGAAAATATTTTGATTTCGATATTTCTAATTCAAATTAGATCTTCCTTTTTACGAAAAATAATGGTAATTGATCCTTCTGCTTAAAAACAAGTAGAAGTTACATCCAACTGCATGAGTGAAGAATACCAAATACAAAATTGAAGGATTCTGTTACGGGTCCCTTTATGACATTATTTATTATTAATTATTTCTTAATATGCATTTATTTTGTCTTACAGTCGCACTATAATTTATGTCATGTCTTTATGAGGTGTTCTTTTTAGTCGCATGTCCAAGTTTGTCTCGTATTTTCATTAAAGGTCTGTTGTAAGTCCTATTTAAAGGACCCATTAGGTCTGGTTTTGATATCAGGTAAGAAAGTATATTTTCTCAAACCCTAAAAGAGATCTTATAAGTTCTCTCTCTCTCTCGAGCACTCCCCGCTTATGCAGCCGTGCGCGGTTAAGACTGTAACATCCGAAAATCTGACGTGAAAAATTATTTAAAATGTGTAGGGGCAAGTCGCGACGGTTTTTGATCGAGGCACCGCAACGTCAAGTTACAATGCTTCTATTGCTACAACTCGCGTTCATTAGCTGGTGATTTAAGTTAGTCATATTAGCGAGACACATTTTAATTGTAGTAACGTAGCTCTACGAGAAATCGCTTAGTGCAGGGGTGTTAGTTTGGTGTGGAGTGGGTTGTGTATAGCCAAAAATTCATAGCCTTGGGGTGCCAATAGAAATTCCCCCCCTCTTCTCATGCGGTTATCAAAACCGCAAGGCGTAATAAATCACGCGCATTCATTTGCTCACGGGAGAAGAGGATTATCGCAGCCCGACTGTTCCGTTTCCGCAAACCCGACGACGCCCTGCCGACGCATCCCGCGGGCCTTCCGCCGGCCAATCCTCCTCCGGATTCCATCTCCGACTTCTCCTCCCTCCTCTGCTGGCATCGGTGGGCATTCCTTTTTCTTCCTTAGCCGTGGAAGTGCCGGATTCAACCCTAACCGGTGGAAGTTGAACGTTTTGGTTTCGGTGAGTTTGATCTCTTCCTTTTTCTCGATTTCTGCTTGGATTTCCTTTGATTTGGAAACTAGTTTAATCTAGGTTTTCGTTTTGATTGCCCTATTCTAGGTTTTGGTGTTCGTAGTTCACCACGGATTTTGTGTGGAACGCGTTGGGAGCCTCAATCGCTATAAGTAAAGGTAATATGCGAAGTTTAACTATGTATTTTTTTGTAACTTTAGATGTTTTGGAGATTTTCCACCGGAAACCCTAAAAGGGGAACAATTACGAAAATAGGTTTGCCTTAAATTGCAGGATTCTAGTAGGTTTGAGGCAACACGCTGAGTTTTCCATATAGAAGAATTTCCTTCGGAAGAGCTAATGTCGCCGCGCCGAGTATACGAGCGTCGCAGCACCTCTGTAAGGAAATCCTAATTTCTTTTAGTTAGACATATCAAGTAATTATATTTTATACGCATGAGTAGGTTTCGTACAAGCATCATAACCATGCATAGAAAAGTGTGACAATAGGAAAATAATTGTGGAAACGCGTATGATATCGCCTTCTTCCATAACCACGTTAGTAAAGCCATGAACAGTTAGTTAAGTACGAAACTTCACACGTGTACGTAAGTTTGGAGGTTGTCCAATCAAGGGTGCGAAGATCCCTTCAAGTTGACTACGAGAAAGTCAAAGGTCGCTCAGTAGTACACCAGAAAAGATATCCCATGCAGAGTAGCGTCAGACTAAAAAGGGTCAGTAGCACACCAGTCTTTTCGTGCTTGGTAGAGGCGCACTACCATCCTCATAGGGCATATTGTATCCTATGAGCTTCAGAGTCTTGCGGGTTAACTCCCCTTGAGACAATTAGTAGGTTCGAGACCGTGTCCGCGCGACACTAGAACAATTGAGTTCGTCAGATGGTCTCGGGTCGTCAGTTTCAGATTTTGCGCGTTAGGAGTTACTCTGCCTAGAGTCTTTCCAGTAAACGTGTAGGCTAGAAGACACCTAGAACTCAAGTACAAACTTCATGTGTGACAGTACACTAGTTAGTGAACGTCAGGACTTGGGTAAATGAACGGAAAGTCATGAATATAGAACTATAGTGTGTTCACCAGGAAGTATAGGAAAAACATGCATAACATATAACATAAAATGTTTTTTTTCAGTGCACGAGACTAGTTTTAAAGACATGCATACATTCATATGTAAATCCGTTTTAGTGTCACTAAGGGGAATTGTTTTTCTTTACTCTGACCCTTCGTGAGCAATGTTTTTTAGGTGATCAAGGTGGGAAACTACGTCTAGGATGAGCGTCATGGTGGTGTCAGTTTGTATTACTTTTATCATTCAGTTTACGTCATTTCAGCATGTACTTGTAGTTGTGGACAGTGTATCTCATTAATATTTTATATATCTTGTATCAGACTTATTATGATAGTTCAAATTTTCAGTTATTATAATTTCATTCTTGTTTAGTGGCTCTGTGAATCCAAACATCAGGTATGTGGTTAACCTTAGTTTATTTTTTTTTACTTCCGCTGTAAGTATTAAATCTGTTTAGTTTGGACTTTTATTACCTGCTGCTACTAGTTTTAATACTGTTTCCTAGTTTTCTTTATATCGCTGACCCGGCCGGACGGCTGATTTATGTAATACTGGGAAGGGGTGTTATAAATTGGTATCAAAGCGAGGTTTAGGATCCCTGGACCCTAGAAGGTTTTCACAGAGCCATAGGATTGTGTAAGAGTAAACTCTTGTTAGTAGAGTATTTTAAGTTGCGTTCAAGGCTTAGTTTTCGCAAGAGTATGAAATAAAGTTACGAAGCCAGATTTTGCAGATGCTTGATAAATAATCCGATTTCTTTTATATGTTCTATCAGACAACTCGAGTAAGTGAACCTGGTGAATCTTCACGTCAGGACCCTGTTCCTAACGCGACTATGGGAGATGCTGCCGTGCCGCAGGTACCACCAGTTCCAGCAGCTACAGAGTGTACTGACATAGCGTCTCAGATTGCCAAGGCGGTTACTGTTGCCTTGATGGAGTTTCAGAGAAGATTGACTGCAGGGTTTCCAGTTCCAGTACAAGTACCAGCCCCTGCACCAGCTCCTGCCCCAGCACCTGTGGAGATGACCCTGGAGCGTTACTTGAGGAACTTTAGAGAACTTCAGCCTTCAAACTATAGTGAGGACGAGACCCCGATGGACACAGATGATTGGGTGGCAAACACCAGAGACCCGCTGGATGTTTTGGAGTGCCCAGAGAACAAGAAGGTTCCTCTGGCAGTTTTCCTCCTCCGAGGTGAGTCAAAGGTCTGGTGGGACAAGTACCGGGCAGATGATCCCGCAGGTATATGGTTATGAAATTTCTTTTATCTTTTGGAAGTGATACGTTCTTTTTAAATAATATGACCATGTTTTTGACCAGGTCGTACGCCAGACATGTTTACGTGGGGCGAGTTTTCTAGAGCCCTTGCGAGTTGGTTCGTGCCTCCTTCCGCACGACGAGGTCTACAGGAGAGATATTTTAGGCTTTTCCGGGGGGACAAGACTGTTGCTGAGTACGAGCGAGAGCTTACCCATCTGGCTCGATATGCGGGCGTGATGCAGGGAGACCAGACTGAGAAGTGCAGCCATTTTGTGGATGGTTTACGTGACTCGTTGAGATAGCCGCTGATGACTATGGTCAATGCTGATTACAGGAGCTTAGTGGATACGGCTCGCAGGCTGGAGGCTGACCAGCAGAAGGTTCAAAAGCGAAGTAATTTCCGTGCAAAGCGATCTCAAGATTCGCATCAGTCGCAGCAGAGTAGGAATGATCAGGGGAAGAACTGGAACAAAACGCAGAAGCCTGATGCGAGGAAGAATGGTCAATCTGGTGACAGGAGTAGGGACTACCCCCTTTGTCCCAAGTGTCAGCGTCGCCATCCAGGAGAGTGTTTGGCCAGCACGGGCGTGTGTTACAAGTGTCGTCAAGCTGGACACATAACTCGTTTCTGTCAGGAAGGTGGTTCGAATCAGGTAATCAACCTTGTTGTATTTTTGTACATTTTTGAATTTTCTGTAGATGACAAGTGTAATTTGTTCCTGCAGTCGAAGTATGAGGTTGGTGACCCTAGCAGAGCAGACAAGGGCAAAGCTTTGATGATTACTGATGGAAGACCACAGCATGGTCGAGATTTGGTTCAGCCCAGAGCTTATGAGCTTGATCAGCAGGAGGCTAAGGAGCAGGAGGATATAGTGACAGGTAAGTGTTTACTTTGCCTGATAAGTTTATTTAATCCTCCGTAGTGACACTCTTTTCTTTTTGAAAATCATTCATGTAGGCATCCTTAGGATTCGTAATTTACCCTCTAAGATTCTGTTTGATACGGGTGCCTCGCACTCGTTTATCGCAGAATCTCTAGTGCGTAAGTTGAATTTAGAAGTCTTCCCAGAGACTGTAGCGCTGGATGTTATGATGCCGAATGGATCCCTTCTGCAGACCAGAGATAGGTGCAGTGTACCGGTGCAGTTTGGTGACACCGAGATTTTAGTGGAAGCTTTGCAGCTACCTATTGCAGGATTCGATCTGATTTTTGGAATGGACTGGCTTTCGGCAGTCAACGCCAGGATTGACTGTAGAGCGAAGCAGATACAGTTTGATGGCCCCAATCAGACTTCTTTTTTCTTTTCAGGGCTTGAAGGGAGTAATGAAGATGATCATATCTGCAGTCCAAGCGAGAAGGTGCATCAGTAAGGATTGTGAAACCTTCGTAGTACTGATGAATACAGAGACTAAGGCTGACTTGTCCGAGGTACCAGTGGTGCAGGAGTTCCCCGATGTTTTCCCGGAAGAGCTCCCTGGTGCTCCTCCAGATTGAGATATTGAGTTCCCGATAGACTTGCAGCCTGGGGCTACACCGGTAGCCAAATCTCCCTATCGGATGACTCCAAGGGAACTAGCTGAGTTGAAGAGTCAGTTGCAGGAGTTGCTTGATTTGGGTTTCATACGCCCCAGTACTTCACCATGGAGTGCTCCAGTGTTTTTTGTGAAGAAGAAGGATGGTAGTCTGAGACTGTGCATAGACTACCGTGAGTTGAACAAGCTGACAGTAAAGAACAAGTACCTGATTCCCAGGATTGATGATTTGTTTGACCAGTTGGTGGGATCGAACACTTTCTCCAAGTTAGATCTGAGGTCAGGCTATCACCAGTTAAAGATTCGCGACTTGGATATTCAGAAGACGACTTTCAGCACCAGATATGAACACTTTGAGTTCGTGGTCATGCCGTTCGGGCTGACCAATGCCCCTTCAGTATTTATGGACCTGATGAACAGAGTATTTCGGGAGTACTTGGATTGTTTTGTCATCGTTTTTATAGATGACATCTTGGTGTTCTCTAAGAGTGCAGAAGATCATGCAGCACACCTCAGGATGGTTTTGAGCACACTCATGAAGAACCAGTTGTATGCCAAGTTTTCAAAGTGTGAGTTTTGACTTTCAGAGAGTGCATTCTTAGGACACATCATCAGTCAGAAAGGGGTTAGTGTTGATCCGAAGAAGATAGAGGCCATTAAGAATTGGCCAAGGCCGACGACCGTTTCAGAGGTTCACAGCTTTTTGGGTCTTGTTGGCTACTACAGAAGATTCATCCGAGATTTTTCAAAGATAGCCTTACCACTGACTTCCCTCACTAGGAAGGGTAAGAGCTTGGATTGGACTGTTGAGTGTGAATTGGCGTTTGAGGACTTGAAGGGCAGGTTGATGACCGCACCGATTTTGAGTTTACCTTTAGGGCCTGACGGATTTCAGATCTACAGCGATGCATCAGGTCAGGGTTTGGGATGTGTTCTCATGCAGCATGGAAAGGTCGTAGCCTATACCTCGAGACAATTAAAGGTTCATGAGAGGAACTATCCAGTGCATGACTTGGAGCTTGCAGCAGTCATACATGCTCTGAAGATTTGGAGACACTATCTCTATGGAGTGCGTTGTGATATCTTCACTGATCATAAGAGCCTCAAGTATATCTTTGATCAGCGAGAGCTCAATTTGAGGCAGCGCGGATGGTTAGAGTTTCTATCAGACTACGACGTAGACATTCAGTACCATACAGGAAAGACGAACGTTGTAGCTGATGCCCTTAGCCGTAGAGGCTCATGTTTCTTTCTCCTCACTCAGCAGGAGGAGTTAATGCGAGAGCTGGAGAGACTGGATATTACCGTTGTGCCATGCAGTAGTTTTGGTTCTGCAAGTTTGAGCTGGATGGAGATTACCTGTGATATCAAGGATAGAATCAGGACAGCTCTACCATTGGATCCAAAGATGGCAGAGATTTGGAGCTCACTGCAGACAGGTCAGAATGAGGGATTCACTATTCAGGATGATTTATTGTTGTTTGATGGCAGGATGTGTATCCCCGATGTTAGACGCCTTCGCGAGGATATACTATTTGAGGCACACAATTCCAGATATTCTATACATCCGGGTAACACAGAGATGTATACAGATCTCAAGAAGTTAGTCTGGTGTCCAGGCTTGAAGAGTGATGTTGCAGTTTATGTAGGGAAGTGCGAGACGTGCAAGTTGGTTAAGGCCGAGTGCCAAAGGCCTGGAGGCAAGTTGCAGCCACTTCCCATTCCTGAGTGGACATTCGAAGATATATCCATGGATTTCATTCATAGTTTGCCGAGATCGCAGAGTGGGAATGATTCCTTGTGGGTTATAGTTGATCGACTTTCTAAGGTCGCTCATTTTATTCCTCTTAAGAAGAGAGATCAGGGTCCCAGATTAGCACAGTTATATTTGGACGAGATAGTTCGGCTTCACGGTGTTCCCAGGACTATAGTTTCAGACCGAGACGGCAGATTCACCTCCAGGGAGTGGCGATACGTACAGGAGCGGTTGGGTACCAGATTACATTTCAGCACCGCATTCCATCCCCAGACAGATGGACAGACTGAACGCAATAATAGGACTTTGGAGGATTTGCTTCGGATGTGCATTTTGGACTTTGGAGGAAAGTGAGAGAAATATGTTATTCTTGTGGAGTTCTCCTACAACAACGTTCAGACGAGTATTGGGATGACACCGTTCGAGGCCCTCTATGGCAGACGTTGTCGGACACCGTTATGTTGGGCTGAAAGTGAAGAGAGATCCACAATCAGGAGTCATGGATTGATAAGACCACTGATAGGATCAAGCTTATTCAGGAGCGTATGAAGACAGCTCAGGATCGTCAGGCCAAGTATCATGATCAGAAGCACAGGTCAGTAGAGTTCAGTGTTGGAGACTACGTTTATCTGAAGGTCAGACCAGTCAGAGGAGTTTCTAGAATAAAGCGGATGAAAAAGCTGAGCCCCAGATTCGTTGGTCCTTTTGAGGTGCTGGAAAGAATTGGTGATGTTGCTTACAGGTTGGCCTTACCCGAGGAAATGAGTGGTGTACATGATGTATTCCACGTCTCCTATCTGAGGAGAGCAGTCAAAGATCCTAGTCAGATCATCAGTACCGAGGAAGCACCAATTGAGACAGATCTTAGTATTGAGGTTAGACCAGTCAGAATAATGGATTCAAGGATTCAGAAGCTCAGAAATAGAGAGATTCGCATGGTCAAAGTCTTTTGGATGAACTGTGGTCGTCAAGAGTATACTTGAGAGCGAGAGGATGAACTTAAGAGCAATGCAGACTATTCTTTTCTTTTCGATTCAGGTATGGTTACAATTTTCGAGGACGAAAATTTTTGTTATGAGGGGAGATTTGTAACATCTGAAAATCTGACGTGAAAAATTATTTAAAATGTGTAGGGGCAAGTCGCGACGGTTTTTGATCGAGACACCGCAACGTCAAGGTACAATGCTTCTATTGCTACAGCTCGCGTTCATTAGCTGGTGATTTAAGTTAGTCATATTAGCGAGACACATTTTAATTGTAGTAACGTAGCGCGACGAGAAATCGCTTAGTGCAGGGGTGTTAGTTTGGTGTGGAGTGGGTTGTGTATAGCCAAAAATTCATAACCTTGGGGTGCCAATAGAAAATCCCTCCCTCCCCCCCTCTTCTCATGCGGTTATCAAAACCGCAAGGCGTAATAAATCACGCGCATTCATTTGCTCACGGGAGAAGAGGATTATCGCAGCCCGACTGTTCCGTTTCCGCAAACCCGACGACGCCCTGCCGACGCATCCCGCGGGCCTTCCGCCGGCCAATCCTCCTCCGGATTCCATCTCCGACTTCTCCTCCCTCCTCTACTGGTATCAGTGGGCATTCCTTTTCCTTCCTTAGCCGTGGAAGTGCCGGATTCAACCCTAACCGGTGGAAGTTGAACGTTTTGGTTTCGGTGAGTTCGATCTCTTCCTTTTTCTCGATTTCTGTTTGGATTTCCTTTGATTTGGAAACTAGTTTAACCTAAGTTTTCGTTTTGATTGCCCTATTCTAGGTTTTGGTGTTCGTAGTTCTCCACGGATTTTGTGTGGAACGCGTTGGGAGCCTCAATCGCTATAAGTAAAGGTAATATGCGAAGTTTAACTATATATTTTTTTGTAACTTTAGATGTTTTGGAGATTTTTCACCGGAAACCCTAAAAGGGGAACAATTACGAAATAGGTTTGCCTTAAATTGCAGGATTCTAGTAGGTTTGAGGCAACACACTGAGTTTTCCATACAGAAGAATTTCCTTCAAAAGAGTTAATGTCTCCGCGCCGAGTATACGAGCGTCGCAGCACCTCTGTAAGGAAATCCTAATTTCTTTTAGTTAGACATATCAAGTAATTATATTTTATACGCATGAGTAGGTTTCGTACAAGCATCATAACCATGCATAGAAAATTGTGGCAGTAGGAAAATAATTGTGGAAACGCGTATGATATCGCCTTCTTCCATAACCACGTTAGTAAAGCCATGAACAGTTAGTTAAGTACGAAACTTCACACGTGTACGTAAGTTTGGAGGTTGTCCAATCAAGCGTGCGAAGATCCCTTCAAGTTGACTACGAGAAAGTCAAAGGTCGCTCAGTAGTACACCAGAAAAGATATCTCATGCAGAGTAGCGTCAGACTAAAAAGGGTCAGTAGCACACCAGTCTTTTCGTGCTTGGTAGAGGCGCACTACCATCCTCATAGGACATATGGTATCCTATGAGCTTCAGAGTCTTGCGGGTTGACTCCCCTTGAGACAATTAGTAGATTCGAGACCGTGTCCGCGCGACACTAGAACAATTGAGTTCGTCAGATGGTCTCGGGTCGTCAGTTTCAGATTTTGCGTGTTATGAGTTACTCTGCCTAGAGCCTTTCCAGTAAACGTGTAGGCTAGAAGACACCTAGAACTCAAGTACAAACTTCACGTGTGACAGTACACTAGTTAGTGAACGTCGGGACTTGGGTAAATGAACGGAAAGTCATGAATATAGAATTATAGTGTGTTCACCAGGAAGTATAGGAAAAACATGCATAACATATAACATAAAATGTTTTTTTTAGTGCACGGGACTAGTTTTAAAGACATGCATGCATTCATATGTAAATCCGTTTTAGTGTCACTAAGGAGAATTGTTTTTCTTTACTCTGACTCTTCGTGGGCAATGTTTTTCAGGTGATCAAGGTGGGAAACTACGTCTAGGATGAGCGTCATGATGGTGTCAGTTTGTATTACTTTTACCATTCAGTTTACTCCATTTCAGCATGTACTTGTAGTTGTGAACAGTGTATCTCATTAATATTTTATATATCTTGTATCAGACTTATTATGATAGTTCAGATTTTCAGTTATTACAATTCATTCTTGTTTAGTGGCTCTGTGAATTCAAACATCAGGTATGTGGTTAACCTTAGTTTATTTTTTTTACTTCCGCTGTAAGTATTAAATCTGTTTAGTTTGGACTTTTATTATCTGCTGCTACTAGTTTTAATATTGTTTTCTAGTTTTCTTTATATCGCTGGCCCGGCCGGACGACTGATTTCTGTAATACTGGGAATGAGTGTTACAAAGACTCCGTAGTATCTCCTCCACTGTCATCTCCACCTCTGACCTCTCCTCTGACAACCTCCGAGTAGGCCCTTAACAACTTTGTATCACAGAGATTTCCTACCGTTCCACCTAAGCCACTGTATATTTAATATTTCGTTTCCTCCACACCTCGTACGTGTACGCCTCCAACAGTGTTGTCTCTATTCGACTTGCTCCTAACCGCGACAAACTCCAACAACGCACGACTCCAATCGATCCTGCTATCTCCTCGTTAATTATGCTCCTTCCAGCGACGATGTCTACCCCGGTCGACGCACGCCTCCAACTGAGAATGCTTCTCCACGCCAAGATCTCCTTCTAGCAACGGCACACCCGCATCACCTCCTTCCAAGACAACATTGACATGAGCCTGCGTCGACGCCCTTCCAGCGCCGTCCAGTGTTAGATTCCACGCCGCCGGGCCTCTCCCATTCCGATGCATCTTCTCGCGGCCGCAACATCGCATCCTCGGCAAAACAACCCCATCGACGTCTAGTCCTCCTCTGGCGATGAGAAACACACACATAATAGACGCATACGCGTAAGCGCTTTCCTGTTTTGGCTAGCACTCACGTGTGGGGATATATAGGAGTTGATTTATTCTTATTCTACATTCATGATTTAATTTCTTATTTATTCTTAATTGATAATTAAGTAATCAAATTTGTGCCACCATAATTGGGAGACAACACGACCACGTGGTAACACAAATTTAGCCTCCTCCGATGACTCTAAGAGGGCAGTCACCTGCTCCTCTCGGCAAGTAAGTCAACCGGTGGGGTACTCGCAAGACTCTAGGACGGCTCTCCAAGAAATGTTGCAAACTGTCATGACCTCCATGGAAGCACGCTTTCATGATGCTAAAACCCGGCACCGGGACAAGATGGCCACCATCACCGCCAGGCTTAATGAGTTGTCCGCATTCCTTCCCGTTGGCACTACTCCACCCACAAATCACACCAGCAAGAGTCAAGTTTTGCTACCGCTGCTCTTCCGCCTTGAGCTGCCACCGCTGACCCTCTTACACCCTGAAGTTTTTATTCTGCCGCGCTATACTCGGTTGGAATTCCCCACCTACAATGGAAAAACAGATCCCTTTGGCTGGTTCACCAGGTACCAACAATTATTTGATCATCAACGAACTCTGGCAGCTGAATGACTTCCTCTGGCCTCCTTCCACCTTCTCGACATGGTCTTGCTTCGGGCTACCCGTCTTCTCACTAATCAGCCGGGTCTGACTTCAAGCGATTTTGCAACAAGCGTTTCAGCCAGACGGGCTCTGTAGATGATTATCAAAACTAGTTTCAACTTCATCTGGCACACGTCACACATTCCCCAGAGATGCAAGTCGTCATCTTCCCCGTCTAACTTCGTGAATGCCTATGACTTGATGTCGAATTTGAGGCTCCTCCAGATTTAGTGACTACTCTGATTTTGATCATGCTATGTGACTGTTGCCTCCAACTGGCACAGGAGGTCTATTTGCCCACCGACACTGGCATTTAGCAAGACTGTTCCGAGGGCCATTCAACCCCACTAGTTCGTAAACTATTTCGAGACAAAATAATGGAACGACGTGCGTAGGGCTTATGTTTCAACTGCGATGAGCTAGACACTCGCGACCACAAGTGCAAACCGTTTTTCTATTTGAACGTCGATGATTCTGATGATGAGGGTGTTGGATCTCCCTCGAGCTTGAGGACATGCTTGTTTTGCAAGGCAAGAGAGATGTTATGGGTGCCTTTATGCCATTATTTATTATTAATTATTTTTAATATAAATTTATTCTGTCTTTGAGTTGCGTTCTCATATGACGTCGTTATTTATGTCGTGTCTTTATGATGTGTCTTTTTTAGTCGCATATCCAAGTCTGTCTTGTATTTCCATTAAAGGTCTGTTGTAAGTTCTATTTAGATGACATATTGGGGCTTGTATTGGTATCAGGAAAGAAATTATATTTCCCCAAATCCTAAAGGAGATCTTAGAAGCTCTCTCTCTCTCGAGCACGCCCCACTTAGGCAGCCGCGGTCAAGGCTCTGTAGTATCTTTGTCACCGTTATCTCTATCTCCGGCCTCTCCTCCGGCAACCTCCGAGTAGCCCCTTAACATATTCCCAGAAAGAAACTAACAAAAAACACACAAGTCAACAAGACAAAGGGTAACTGATGCAGTGGTAATGCCGATACGCGGTGGACTTTCTAAATGCACACCTATATGTGATGACGTGGAATGCTAGTGCAAGAGTGCTCCACTTAAGATTGCAAAATGTAATTAATTATCATAATAAAACACCAGAGGCATGCACGATTGCAAATAATTAATGTAAGGAGGACGAGTATTAATTTTAATTTGACTGTGGCGTAATTATTTCAAGCACAAGCAGAATAAGTCCCGCATATTTTACGACAATCGAACTAATAGCATAATAAGGTGACAATCTAGCATAGCATAAGTTTTACCAAAATAAACAACAATAAAGAAATGACTTTATACCACAATTGGCGCGTGCAAGCGGCGGCGGTGGCGGTCGTGGGTGGGCATCCGAGGTCTTGACAGTGGAGGAAATTGGCAGTAGACTCGCGAAGGGAGTGTGTCTGGGCTGTGGGAGGGAGGGTAGATCCAGTGAGGTGGGAAGGGGAGTTTGACTCACGGGTGGCTGAGTTACTAAGGGATTAAGAGGAATGAACAATATTATTAAAATGTGAACAATACTTGACTTAGTTTTTGCACATGTGCTCATGGCGGTTGGGCTCCGGGCGGAGGAAGGAGAAATGGCTTGGAGGGAAGATGTAGGGTTGAACGTGAGCAGACGGGATGTAATAGTAACGGAGCGGAGGTGGGAAGTGAGGAAGTGGGTTGTAGGGGCGGTGGACGGTCGGATCTAGGGTTTTGGCGGTGGGAAAAATGATTGCACGGGGAGGAGGAAGCAGACACGGGATTTTCGTTGTGGCGGGTAGCAGCAGGAGGGAGCGGTAAGGTCGGCTAGGGCTCAGTGGGGGAACGTACGGGAGGGGAAGAGGGAGACGAAGGAGGCAGGGGAGGCTTACCGGCGTCGCACCCGCAGGATCGACGGTTTCAGGAAATTCTTCCAAAACGCACGATAACTCCTCCCCAAACCGCCAGGTATAAATAGCCCTAAATAATAACTCCTGCCTATTATGTGAACCGCTGCCTGCATATACAACAAAAAAAACCACCTTGATCGGATGGCTATGATTGTTTGAGCCGATCGGGGGTTAAATACACCTTAGAATAAAAAACATAAAATACAAAAATGACTAGAAACGATCATCCGGACGCGATCATGGGGTTCAATCGCCCGTCCGAGCACCGAATCACCGCCTCCTGCGGCAATATACGCGTGTCGGTCGTGGCGCGCCATCACTAAGACAAGTCAATAACAATTTGCACAATTGAAAATAGACAATGAGGAATAAAAATAATTATAATTAACCAACAAGATGAGGCGCAATTCCGTTCAAGTGCGCCGAATGCGCTTCGCAAGTGACACTACTAATAATGATAACAAATACTTATGAAAATTAATGCCCAAAACAAGAGTCTTTACCAAAGCAAACAATGAAAAGAGATGCAACATCCATACCTATACTTACTCATGCATGCGACAACGTGGCTTTGGGATGGGGAAGCGACGGTGTGGTTGCCCTCGACACGGACTTGGCTCCACAAGTGGGTTGATCGGGGGCCTAAGGAGTGGATCTGGTGGAACTGGGTGGAGAGGGAGGAGCTATGCGGGTCACAGGTGTTGGACAGTAGGAGGGGGACTTGCTGGATGGTCGACTGGGGATCAGGAAAAGGGGAGGGGCTGCAGAGAGGGTTGAGGTTGAAAACCGGGCTGTGGGAATTTGAAAGAACCTACGGTAGAGTGGCCGGGTACAGGTGTCAGGCTGAGGAAAGCAAAGGGGCCAAGTGGTGGGATGGCCAGGGGACGGGAGGGCTCAGGTAGGGGGACGGGGCTGCCAAAGAGGATAGGGGATGGACTGATGGAGGTTGCCGTGATCTAAGGAAGGGAGGAGGAGGCGGGGCTGAAGGGCTTGCGAAGGAGGAAGATCGAACCAGGCGAGAGACACACGAGAGAACAAAGCTCGGAGTCCACCGAGAGTGTCCAACGACTGCTAGACAAGCAACATCCGATCCTTAGGCCAACCACACAAATGAGTATATATAAGGAAGAAGGGAAAATAAGACTAGGGCACCATGATCGGATGTATAATATCCCTTGGGCTGATCGGGTGCCAAATACAATTTAAAAATAAAATAAAATATATAAATCTAACTCAGAACGTCCATCCGGGCGCATCCGCATATTCGGATCGCCCAAATGGGTCGCTTGTACAACCCCGTGTCCGGCGAGTGGGTCCCGCCAGGAAGGATGAGTGGACCTGGAGCCGTGATCCGCACCCAGGCGGCGAGATGGGCTATGCGGCGGAAGACCTGACCCGCTCCCGCCCATCTCAGGCGAGCGAGCTGGCGACCCGCAGCAAGCGAGCCGGGCGGGCTGGCAACCCGCGGCGAGCGAGCTGGACCCTAGGATGGCGACCCGCCGGCTGACCCCCCGCATGCGACCTTTTCGCCGATCCGCCTAGCAAGAGGCCGGCAGCTCGCCCCTATCGGCTCGCGCTCGCCCAAGGAGAACGGGCGAGCCCCGGAGCCAGGTCGCGCCCGCCTCCTGCAGGGGAACTGAAGGCGGGCTGACCGCCCAGGGGTGCGAATAACCAATCAGGACAGCGGAGCCTCGCTGTTGGCAGACCAGGTTGGACTGCGCATAGCTATTCAGAACAGCGGAGTTTGGCTGTTGGCAGACCCAACCAGGGACTTTTTGGTATTTTCAGGTCAGTTCTTTTGGTTATTGGCAGTTCAGATTCTGAAAATCTATAAATAAGACCCAAGGGGTACCTCAGAGGACACGCTTTCAGTGCCTCCTTGCTCTCATTTTCAAGCGTTCTCTGAGAGTACCTTAGCTCGGCTCTTGGCTAAGGAGGGGAAGCGCTCAGAGATCTTCCGGGTTTGTGGTGGGACCTCCCTGCCGAGCCCTTGGGTCTGTCTTTTCTTGTCTCTCTCGTTGTTTCTCTTGCAGGTGCGAAGTAGGCACGAGACCACCCCTTCCCCAAGGGTCGAACTCCACAAGAGGCCGGTTTCCGGTTTCAACATCTTGGTGCGGTGAGCGTGGAGAGTGGTCAGTGCAGAAAAGCTTCGGCGAGCTCAATGACGGGAGGTCAAGGATCTGACAGGCAGAACTCGCCGCCCAACCCACCTCTCGCGACAGTGGGGATGTTTGAAGACTTCAGGAACGAGGTGCTGGATCTCGTCAAGATCGCACTCGGCGTGCGGGCCGAGTGTTCGACTCCGGCAGCCCAGATCGCGGCCGCCCCCTCTCTGGGCGAGGACGCTCCTGGCAGGCGAGCCGGGAAGGAAGTGGCTGAGGAAGGTCGGGGGAGCGAGCTCTCGGGGCGCGAGCTCTTCCCCGGCTCGGCAGGCCGAGGCCGATTCGGCGAGCTGGGTCCGCGTGACTCGCCGGCCCGCCAGGTGGGGGGAGGCAGCCCTTTTAGCGAGCTGGTCTCCTCAGCTCCAGTACCAGACGGGTTCAGAGAGCCCGAGATGACCTACTACACCGGGAAGGGAGACCCGGTTCAGCACGTCCAGTGGTTCGAAGACGTGGTCTCCATCCGTCAGATGTCGGACGGATTCAAGTGCCGTCTCTTCGCCATCACCCTCCGGGATAAGGCGAGGGAGTGGTTCCACCAGCTGCCGGCCAGTTCCATCTATTGCTTCGAGGACCTACGCCGAGGGTTCATGTTGAGGTTCACTACCGCAAAGAAGAGGAAGAAGGAGTCTGAGTCCCTGTTCCACATAAAGCAGGGGGTGAACGAGACGTTGGGGAGCTACGTCGATCGGTTCCAGGAGGAGGTTACCCAAGTTCAGGAGATGCCGGGCCACAGTCTGATGATGGCCTTCACACTGGGCCTGCAGCAGGGTTTCTTCCGCATGAAGCTGAAGAGGATTCCCCCCCTCTCCTACGAGGAGCTGATGGAGAGGGCGGCGAGAGAGGTCGACGGGGAGGCGTCGAACCCAGAATTTGCGAGGAAGTTGGCCAGGTGGGCGACTGAGGAGGAGAAGGAGTCGAGGGGAGGAAGAAGACAGGAAGAGAGGAGGGAGGAGCCCAGGCAGAGGGAGCAGAGGCAGCTCCAAGGACAGCAACCGGGATGGGGGCGTCAGGAGCCCGACCGTAGGCTGGGCTGGAGACCAGAGTGGCAGGGGCAGGGGCCACAGAGGGGACACTACGGTAGAGGCCACTATCAGGGGAGGCAGGACCAGTTCCACCCCCCAGGCTGGAGGCAGGGTCAGAGGCCGCGGCTCCCCGATCAGGAGGAGGCCATGGCCATAGCTCTGGGAGCAAGGAGAGGGGTCATGAGAAGGAGGAGAAGGGAGTTCAGGGTGGAACTGCCCTACTGCGACTTCCATCAGGAAGAGGGGCACGCAACGGCCGCGTGCCCGGAATTCTTGGAGATGAGAGAGAACAGGGGGCGGCAGCAGCAGCAGGAGGGAGTGCGGCAAGAAGTGAGGATCGAGGAGGTCCTGCCTCGGACGGAGGAGGATCGCTGTGAAGACCGGGTGGATGTGGGGACCCGAGGAATGATCGGAGTGATCCACGGGGGAGTGGGGGTCGAGGCTTCCCGCAAGGCAAGTCTCCACACCATGTATCGGCGGAGCGTCGCCTCTACGTCCCAAACCCCGCCGCCAGAGGAGAGGATCACTTTCTCCAGAAGCGACATGCCGGACCACGAGGATCCGTTCTGTGATGCGCTGGTCATCAAGGCCGCCATCGAGAACTTCACTGTCTCTCGGATCCTAGTGGACAATGGGAGTTCCGTGAACGTCGTCTTCAAGAAGGCGTTTGACGCGATGCAGGTGGAAGCTAAGAGGGTGCTGGCCTCGGACGGGCCTTTGTTCGGGTTCTCGGGAGAGAGGAAGGAGGTAGAGGGAGGAGTCGGCCTCCACGTAACCCTGGGGGGGCAGTCCCGAAACTGCAAGTTCGTCATTGTGGACGCCCCCAGCAGCTACAGCGCAATCTTCGGGAGGCCCCTGATCAGCGCCTTCCGCTGCGTCCCCTCATCTTTCCACCAGTGCTTGAAGTTCAACGCTGAGGGGGCGCAGGTCAGGGTTAGGGGAGACCCTAAGGTGGCACGGGAATGCTACGTCACCGCGGTGAACACCATCTCTTGGCAGGAAGGGGCCGAGGAGATGGGGCGGAGGATGGAGGCAAACGAGCAGGGAGCCGGAGAGGTGGAGCTGGAGGTGAAGAGCTGCGCAGAAAAGGCGGGAGGAGGGAGTTTGGAGGAAGTGGTCGAAGTAAGGGCCGTGGCAGAGGAGATGGAGGTAGAGGTCCCCGCTCAGGAGGAAGGGGATGCCGAGGGATGGGGGGAGCAGTCCAGACTGGAGGCCGCAGAGGAGGTGGTGGAGCTGGAAGTGCTCACCCGCGGAGGCAGGGTGGAGAAGATCCGCGTCAGCGGGGGGCTGACCCCGGAGGACCAGGACAGGATGCTGGAGTGCATCCAGAAGAACGTGGACATCTTCGCCTGGAGCGCCGCGGAGATGCCGGGGGTTGACGCGGATGTGGCTTGCCACCGCCTCAACCTGGACCCGGGAACACGCCCCGTCCAGCAGAAGAAGAGATCCACGGCGGACAGGCTAGCGGAACCCATCAGGGAGGAGGTGGCAAAACTTCTCAAAGCGGGCTTCGTGTCCGAAATTCAATACCCCGGCTGGGTCTCGAACGTTGTGATGGTCAAAAAGGGAGACGGCCGCTGGCGCCTGTGTATCGATTTTTCCCTTCTTAATAAAGCTTGTCCTAAGGATTGTTACCCCTTGCCTCGGATCGACGCGCTGGTTGACTCAGCCGTCGGTTTTTCTGTAATGAGTTTTTTAGATGCATTTTCAGGTTACCATCAGATCAGGATGCACCCCCCGGACATAAAGGATGTCTCATTCATCACAGGGGACGGCTGCTATTGCTACAAGATGATGCCGTTCGGGTTGAAGAACGCTGGTGCCACCTATCAAAAAATGATGGACAGGGTCTTCAAGGAGCAAAGGGGGAGAAACTTGGAGGTCTACGTGGACGACCTCATGATCAAGAGCCGAGACGTGGACTCCCACCTCCGGGACCTGGAGGAGACGTTCACCACCCTGCGCCGATACAAGATGCGGCTGAACCCCCTTAAGTGTGTTTTCGGGGCTAGCCGGGGGAAGTTCTTGGGGCATCTCCTCACCCCCGCGGGGGTCGAGCCGAATCCCGACAAAGTCAAGGCAATCTTGGAGTTGGGGTCCCCGCGGAATGCGAAGGAGGTCCAACGGTTGACCGGGAAGCTAGCAGGACTGAGCCGCTTCCTCTCTCGGGCAGGGGAGAAGTGCTCCCCCTTCTTCAAAACACTGAGGGGGGGCCAGAGGTTCGAGTGGACTAAGGAATGCGAGGAGGCGTTCCAGGCCCTCAAGGCGCAGCTGACACAGGCTCCGCTGCTCCAGGGGCCGAAAGAGGGTGAAGATTTGTTCTTATACCTCGGGGTCGGGGCAGAGGCCTTGAGCTCCGTCTTGGTGCGAGAAGAGGGGAAGAGGCAGCTCCCTATTTATTATGTCAGCCGAGTCCTGAGGAAGGCCGAGCTCCGATATCCAATCTTGGAGAAGCTTGCGTTCGCACTGATCATCTCGGCTCGGAGGCTACGACCATACTTCCAGGCACACTCGATCCGAGTGGTGACCGACCATCCCCTCCGCAACGTCTTCGAGGGGGTGGAGCATTCGGGCCGGCTGGCCAAGTGGTCGGTGGAGCTGAGCGAGTTCGACGTCTCTTTCGTTCCGCGGCTCTCGATCAAAGCTCAGGCGATGGCCGACTTCTTGGCCGACTACGTGGTGGAAGTAGCGGAGGAGGAACTCACCCGCCCGACTCCTTGGAAGGTGAGGGTGGACGGAGCATCAGGAAGGCATTCTCTCGGAGTAGGAGTGGTTCTGGAAAACCCTCAAGGGACTCGGATCGAACAGACGGTGGTGGTGCATTTTCCCATTACCAACAACCAGGCTGAGTACGAAGCAGTGATAGCGGGACTACGCCTGGCCAGAGAATTGGGGGTGCTGGATGTGGAAGTTCTGACCGACTCCATGGTGGTGGCTTCCCAGATCAACGGGGAGTTCGAAGCAAGGGAGCCCGCTCTGAAGTTATACTTAGCCAAAGTGAAGGGAGTCATCGGGACCTTCCAGACCTTCTCCATCCAGCACGTACCGAGGGGAGAGAATGACCATGCCGACCAGCTAGCAAAGCACGGCCCCCGGGCAGGAGGCACCATCACCGACCTGTTTCGCCCCTCCATCGAAGAAGGAGAGCTCATGGAGATCGATCGGCAGCCCTCGTGGATGGACCCAGTAGTAGTTTTCCTCTCCACGGGAGAGTATCCGGAAGGAGTAGACAAGAAGAAGCTGAGGCACAAGTCCGCCTACTACCTCCTCAAAGACGGGCAACTATACAGAAAAACCCTTTCCGGGATGCTGACTCGCTGCGTATCCGAGGGCGAGGCACAGAGGATCTTGGAAGAAGTCCACTCAGGGGAGTGCGGGAGTCATTCCGGGAGTCGGACCTTGGAGGGGAGGATAGTCCGGCAGGGGTATTTCTGGCCCACCCTGGGCCGGGACGCCGCGGAGTTCGCAAGAAGATGTCATAAGTGCCAGCTATTTGCCCCCCTCCAGCTACAGCCGGCCCAGCAACTCAAGAGCATCACGGCCCCCTGGCCCTTTGCAATCTGGGGGATGGATTTGGTTGGGCCGTTCCCCCAGGCTAGCGGCCAGAGAAGGTTCCTCCTGGTGATGATCGACTACTTCTCAAAGTGGATGGAGGTGAAGGCGTTGGCAAAGGTGACCTCCCAGGTAATCAGGAACTTCGTCTGGGGGGAGATCATCTGTCGCCATGGGCTGCCCCAGGCCATCGTCACAGACAACGGGCCTCAGTTCGCCAGCGCCGAGTTCACCAGTTTTTGCGAGCAGCTTGGGATCGACCTCAGATTCGCCTCGGTCCACCACCCCAGGAGCAACGGGCAGGTGGAGGCGGCGAACAAAATCATCGTCAATCTCCTCAAAAAGAAGGTGGAAAACTTGAGGGGGAGTTGGGTGGAGCAGCTCCCCGCCGTCCTTTGGGCCCTTAGAACCACTCCCAACACGGCCACGGGGGAGACCCCCTTCAAGCTCTCCCATGGGTGCGAGGCGGTGCTCCCCATAGAATTTGAAGTTCAAACGCCGCGGGTCGGAACGGCCAGGGAAGGCCGAGAGGAATGGCAAGCCGAGAATGGGGAAGAGCTGAGACTTTCCCTCGACATGGTGGAAGAGTTGAGGGATCTTTCGGCCGTCCGACAGGAGGAGGTCAAAAGGAGGATGGCGAAATACTTTGACAAGCATGTCAGGGTCAAGCAGTTCACGGAAGGGGACCTGGTATTGAAGAAGGTGGACGCGGCAGGGCGGTCAGCGTCCGTAGGGAAGCTCAACCCCAGCTGGGAGGGGCCATTCATTATGAAGGAAGCTTTGAAGTCGGGGGGCTATCGGCTCCAAAATGTAGAGGGCGAGGCCCTGAGTCTCACCTGGAGTGGAGACGACTTGAAGAGATTTTTTCCCTAATTTTATGTAAACAACCCGATTTTTCATAATGAAGCTTTTCTTCTCCTCCCCCCAGGAATGTCATATCTATGCTTGCTCAGAGAGTTGGAATGAACTTGGACCCCGAGAAGATCCCGCTGCCAGGCTCCCACCTAGCTGGCAGGGCCGGAAGTCACTCGGTGTCATCCCTAGCCTCGAGAAGATCCCGCTGCCAGGCTCCCACCTAGCTGGCAGGGCCGGAAGTCACTCGATGGAATGAACTTGGACCCCGAGAAGATCCCGCTGCCAGACTCCCACCTAGCTGGCAGGGCCGGAAGTCACTCGGTGTCATCCCTAGCCTCGAGAAGATCCCGCTGCCAGGCTCCCACCTAGCTGGCAGGGCCGGAAGTCACTCGATGGAATGAACTTGGACCCCGAGAAGATCCCGCTGCCAGGCTCCCACCTAGCTGGCAGGGCCGGAAGTCACTCGGTGTCATCCCTAGCCTCGAGAAGATCCCGCTGCCAGGCTCCCACCTAGCTGGCAGGGCCGGAAGTCACTCGATGGAATGAACTTGGACCCCGAGAAGATCCCGCTGCCAGGCTCCCACCTAGCTGGCAGGGCCGGAAGTCACTCGGTGTCATCCCTAGCCTCGAGAAGATCCCGCTGCCAGGCTCCCACCTAGCTGGCAGGGCCGGAAGTCACTCGATGGAATGAACTTGGACCCCGAGAAGATCCCGCTGCCAGGCTCCCACCTAGCTGGCAGGGCCGGAAGTCACTCGGTGTCATCCCTAGCCTCGAGAAGATCCCGCTGCCAGGCTCCCACCTAGCTGGCAGGGCCGAAAGTCACTCGATGGAATGAACTTGGACCCCGAGAAGATCCCGCTGCCAGGCTCCCACCTAGCTGGCAGGGCCGAAAGTCACTCGGTGTCATCCCTAGCCTCGAGAAGATCCCGCTGCCAAGCTCCCACCTAGCTGGCAGGGCCGGAAGTCACTCGATGGAATGAACTTGGACCCCGAGAAGATCCCGCTGCCAGGCTCCCACCTAGCTGGCAGGGCCGGAAGTCACTCGGTGTCATCCCTAGCCTCGAGAAGATCCCGCTGCCAGGCTCCCACCTAGCTGGCAGGGCCGGAAGTCACTCGATGGAATGGATCTGGACCCCGAGAAGACCCCGCTGCCAGGCTCCCACCTAGCTGGCAGGGCCGGAAGTCACTCGGTGTCATCCCTAGCCTCGGGAAGATCCCGCTGCCAGGCTCCCACCTAGCTGGCAGGGCCGGAAATCACTCGATGGAATGATCCAGAAAGCAATGGCCTGCGACCTAGAGCAAATTGCGTTGTCAGACTCCCACCTAGCCGGCAAGGCCGGAAACTGCCCGAAAAGCGTGCGCAGCAGGACGGAATCGCAAGAGTTAGCCAGAAAAGAAGGAAAGGGTCTAGCATAGCCCCACCCTCAAGCCCCGGGAAAGGTGGTCGAGTAAACACAAAGGCCTGGGCGAGAGTCCACAGAGATTTAAGCATGCGGCCGAGGGGCGAGCCAGCTCACCTCGCTCGGTGGACGAGCCAGCTCGCCTCGCTCGGCGGACGAACCAGCTCGTCTCGCTCGGCGGACGAGCCAGCTCGCCTCGTCAGAGCCGGGCCGCTGGGACGGGTCGCGCCGTCCGGCAATGACATCGTTAGAAAACAAGACAGGCGAGAAGTGTAAAAAGAACAGTGTGTAAAAGGAACAATAGACAGAAATATAAAGTATAAGCGCAACTCGCGCATACAACACAGACCAGATTTTTACACATAATGTTCGTCTACAAGGCAGATTACAAAAAACACGAGACCTAGAAACCCTAAAGCGGCTGGAAGCTTCTGTCGCCGGGCTCCGGCACGAGGAGGAACAGCGCCGGCACAACGTCTTTTGCCGAGAGTCCCGCTGCCTCGCTCGTAAGCAGATCCGCGCGCCTCAGCGTCTGCATCGTGTATCTCGTTGCGCTGGCCGCGTTCTTCTGCATTAGCACTTCCAGGTCGTAGTCGGAGAGGTGTTCGCGCGGGCAGACCCCGCTGGCCGGAGGAGGGACAGCGGCAGCGGCCTCCAGCTCGCGTACCCGGGCCTCCAGCGCCGCCTTCTCCTGGCGAAGGGTGGCAATCTCGGCGCCCATCCGGCTCGCCGTCGCCGCGTCCTGAAAAACGGAATAGGAATCATCATAAGCTGCGTTCGCAAGAAGAAGAGATTAGCTCCGGTTGAGAGCGTACCACCCCGCCCAGATATTGCGCGAGGGTCTCCTCGGCGGCGGCGGCTCGCCCTCTCTGAAGATCCGCGTCCTCCCGAGCGAGCTTCCGGGCCTCTTCCTTCTCTTCCGCCATCTTTTGGATGGACGCGGCGTTCCGCTCCACCTGGGTACAGCGTCGCCCCACCATGTGCGCCAGCTCCAGGCCGCGCAGCTGGGCCCGCGCGCTCTCATGAATCAGCACCCGTGTCTCCTCCTTGTCGAATATGGCGGCGTCTTCGCGCGAGTACAACCCAAAGGAGAAGCTGTACGCCTCCCCGCCGATTGTGTCCTGTTCCATCCAGCTCGGCAGCAGGGTCGAGATCGTTGCGCGATTCGACTCCTTGTCCCAAGCCAGGAGCGGGACGCCGAGCTCGTCCAAGTACCTCTCGCCGTAGCCGAAGTTCCGATGCCCTCTCGGCACCGGCTCCGCAGCGGCTCCAGACCCGCCCGGCGGCGCGGAGGTGCCCGCCGCCCCGACCGGGGAATCGCTGGTCGAAACAACCAGCGGGGGCGAGGGGGCCTCAGTCGGCAAGACCGCGGGGGCCTCGCCCTTTCTTTGGCCTGCGGATGGTTGCTGATCCGCGGTCTTCGCCGACTTCGGCGGAGGCGCTGACTGCCCGCCGCCCGGTCGCTTCTTGGCCGGGACCGATGAGATGTCGCGCTGGGCGGCATCCGCGGCCTGGGCGCGGGCGAGAACCCCGGGGGGGATCCGAGCGCTTTCGTAAGGAGGATGAAGGGGAATGTCGCGTTCGCCTGCGAAGAAGGGAAGGTGAGATGAAAGAAGAGTGGGAAAGTAAGGACTAATGGAGACGAGTAGCAAACCTCCCCCCGGCGGGACAACCGCGAGATCGTCAAGGTGGCGGCGCAGGAACGCGACCTCGAAGTTCTTCCCGACGAAGAACGCGAACAGGTCGGCTTCATGGCCGCCTAGGTTGGGTGGCCGGTAGCTCGCCTCGCTGAGTTGCACCTGCGAGAAGGGCACGTTGCCGAAGTCCCCCTTGACGAACAGGAACTTCTTCAGCCAGTTGTGGCTCTTGTTGACGGTCTCCCGCACCTTGAGGTGGGCGCTGGAGAAGTAGGCCGTCCCGTCTCGGTTCGCCCTGAAGGAGAACAGCTTCCGGAATACTGCGAGGCTGAACTCCACCCGCTCCTCTCGCAAGAAGCAGGCGAACCCCATCATGACGGCGATGGAGTTCGGGGTCATCTGGCCCAGGACGACCCCGAAGTATTTGAGCACCTGGCGCACCTCGGGCCACAGGGGAAGTCGCAGGCCCACCTCGAAGTGAGCGAGAGGGATGGCGAGCTCATCCCCAAATAGGTCGTTGATCTTCTCCCTCTCATCAGGTCGCCTCGCAGAAAACCCGGCCGGGATGTGGTCGCCTAGAGCTTCCAAGTATTCGCGCTCTGTGATGACGGCGCGAGGGAAATCGTGCTCGGAGAAGGTCCAAGCGCATTTGCTTCGGCCGTCCGCGTCGCCGCCGCCTCCGCCCATCCCCGTTGATTCGCCGCCGAACGCGAGAGAAAAAGCCGGGAGGCGAGCTAGAATCGCACTTCGCGAGAAAAGGGGAAGCGAGAAGACGTTTTGGATTCGGTGGAGAAATAAGGGCCGGCAGGACCTATTTATAGGAAAAGAGAAGGGGCGGGAAACTTCCCGCCAAAAGACGGGGTGCGGATAGCAAAAATCAATCCGACGGTTCGACTTCCCGCGCGCGAGCACACCTCAAAGGTCGAGCCGGCACGGTTCTCGCCCGGCTGCAACCACGGGAGACCGGCGCGGGCGAACCAATCCCAACCCGCACCCGCACGACGTGTCGCGCGAGACGGGAGATTCCCCGTCTAGCGAGCTCCTCGGCTCGCCCCCGCCCCGATCAGCGCGAAGAGAAGAATGGACCTTTCCCCCTAACCCGCACACAGAAAACCAAAGAAAAGCAGCGCAATAATTTCAATACATCTCAGCAACAAAATAGTGAGGCCCATAGGCGGGCTAAAAGAGTCGCAAGCAATTACAAATACAAATACAAGATAAATGCGAGATGACGGTAACCCCGCGGTATCACGCGAGCGAGGGGCAAACAACTGGGTCAGTACTCGACCCACTTCCACCCGTGCCGCCTCTTCGTTCCCGCCCGAGGCGGCACGCGGGGATCGTGGTAATCGCGAACCGCCACCAGCTCCCGCTGAGCCAGGCCGACCTGCTCCACGGCGCTCTTAAGATGCCCCTCGGCTCGCGTTATATGCACGCCCGGCGAGGTGACGTCGTCGTCTTCCGCTTCACGCCGAGGGCCCTCCAAGGCCGCGAGCCGGGCATCGGTCTCGGCCTTGTCGCCTTCAATCCTCCTTATGGCCTCCTGCAGCAGCAGTGTGTGTTTCTGGAATAGCCGCGTCACCTGCCTCTTCATCCTCGCCGCATCGTTCGGGTCGCCCAGATAGTCAGATACACTGTCCACGTCAGGCGGAGGCGAGTACCCTTCGCTCATCTCGGTCTCAGGCGAGGCCCTGCGAAAGCCTGCGAGCAGGGAGGGGTCAGAATGAGCGAGCAAGAGGCAAAATCAACGATGAAAACCAGCTCACCAGGGGTGGGCACATCGCCCGCACCGACAGATGGGCGGGAAGAGCCCGGCCGATCCCGAATGTTCCCTCCCTCGAGGGTCTCAAGAGATTTCCCCAGCCCATGGGAGACCGCCGGACGGGGAGTTTCCGGAGGTGGGCGATCCGGACCTGGGGAACTCGCGATCTTCTCAGGCGATGAAGGCGGGGGACGATCCTCTCCCCGGTTCTCCACCTCCTCACAGGGAATTACCTGCAAAACAGGGAGTCAGACGAATAGCGATAATCAGCGGAAAGCCACGCACCCCGGGGACGACCTCAGCACCCGCCGCCGAGCTGGAGGCCGGGCAGTCGCCCGCCAGAGAACGCTTAACGATCTTTCCCTTCGCAGGCCTGAAGAGGGGGCCGGAGGATCCGCGAGCTAGCCATGGGGCGGCCTCGAGGGCCTCCTCCTGAGTCTGCAGGACCGCTGCCGCCAGGCGAGCTCGCACTTCTTCGCTAACCGGCATCGAGGAACAAAAGTCTGCTCAGAGAAAATAAAGGGATCTGGGGGGCCTCCTACAGGGGTCAGCGGTATGTATTTATAGCAGGACAGTGGGCCCCCCACCAGAAGATTCCCTGCCAGCTCAGCACGAGGGCTCGCCGAACACGCGGGTTGGATGATTCTTTCCGAGCTTGATTCAAGCTCAAAAAGAGCGGGGATTGTGTACAACCCCGTGTCCGGCGAGTGGGTCCCGCCAGGAAGGATGAGTGGACCTGGAGCCGTGATCCGCACCCAGGCGGCGAGATGGGCTATGCGGCGGAAGACCTGACCCGCTCCCGCCCATCTCAGGCGAGCGAGCTGGCGACCCGCAGCAAGCGAGCCGGGCGGGCTGGCAACCCGCGGCGAGCGAGCTGGACCCTAGGGTGGCGACCCGCCGGCTGACCCCCCGCATGCGACCTTTTCGCCGATCCGCCTAGCAAGAGGCCGGCAGCTCGCCCCTATCGGCTCGCGCTCGCCCAAGGAGAACGGGCGAGCCCCGGAGCCAGGTCGCGCCCGCCTCCTGCAGGGGAACTGAAGGCGGGCTGACCGCCCAGGGGTGCGAATAACCACTCAGGACAGCGGAGCCTCGCTGTTGGCAGACCAGGTTGGACTGCGCATAGCTATTCAGAACAGCGGAGTTTGGCTGTTGGCAGACCCAACCAGGGGCTTTTTGGTATTTTCAGGTCAGTTCTTTTGGTTATTGGCAGTTCAGATTCTGAAAATCTATAAATAAGACCCAAGGGGTACCTCAGAGGACACGCTTTCAGTGCCTCCTTGCTCTCATTTTCAAGCGTTCTCTGAGAGTACCTTAGCTCGGCTCTTGGCTAAGGAGGGGAAGCGCTCAGAGATCTTCCGGGTTTGTGGTGGGACCTCCCTGCCGAGCCCTTGGGTCTGTCTTTTCTTGTCTCTCTCGTTGTTTCTCTTGCAGGTGCGAAGTAGGCACGAGACCACCCCTTCCCCAAGGGTCGAACTCCACAAGAGGCCGGTTTCCGGTTTCAACATCGCTGATCACCGCCTCTTGCAGGAATAGTCACGCGCTTGTCGTCAATCGCCATCAACTCCCCCCGAATTGAAAACACTCATCTCCGGTGAGTGGAGACGATCGTACTCTCGGCGTAAGTCCGGGCATGTCTCTCGAGCTTCTCAGCAGAAATCCATGTATCGTCATAAATCGTGCGGGTGAGCCAATAGACCAAGTACCGCAGGACTACCGGACTGCCCGTCGTAGTGAAGTCGTGACCAACGATCTGTAGTGCATCTTCGATAGGCGTAAGCGATTGTCGAAGCAGTGTATCTCTGTTTAAACGGAGTACAACTGGAATTACCGACTGGATGGTGTGGTCCTTCGAGCGGTGCTCAACTGTCCGCGACTGTCTGGGCAAGGTGGGTACATAGATGCCAGATAGGGGTGAGGTAAGATGTGGTTAAGGGGTAGCTAGAGACAATGGGTCAACATACACTCGCTCCTCATAGTAAGGAGTTAAATCCTCCACTTTGAACACCCTGTGAATTCCCACTGTTGGTGGGATATCAACCTCATAAGCATTTGCATCAATCCGTCAAGTGACTATATAGGGGCTTATTTGACAGACACTTAACTTCTTCGCTGCCCCATACAGGAGCCTCTCAGGTCGAAGGCGGATCATAACTGTTCTCCAACATCAAAAACCTACTCCCTCCTGTGCAGATCGGCCTGAGCTTTATAAATTTCATTACTAGCTGCGATCTTTCTCCGGGCTATCTCATGACGTGCATGTGAATGATAATCACACGACTCAACAGACTTATGCAAATGATGAACCCAAAAGATGACATGCTTGCATGAATGATGCGTGAGAAACACGACAGACACAGTGCACAGATATACAACAAGCTCCATGTAGCGAAGGTACTATCGAAACACCTAACCTCGGGTTCCACTATGTGATATGAAGTGGGAAGATATGCAGGAGCAGCATAATACATGAGCATTGTCACCTCCAGGTTGTGAACAGAGGCGCACAACCCACGCAAATTCTGTCGGACGTCAGCGGTGACGCACTCAACATTTTGCTTCAAAGCTTTAATGCACACATATAAATCATCCATTTTTTTAACATAAAAATTAAACTTCAAATATTGAAACGACCGGCGCTCGGCTATCCCACGATAGGAGTGAGATATCCCAGCAGCCACACAAAACTGATGTGATCTAAATTCTAGGGCTGTCGTTTTTAAAATATAAAAGAGTGATCTTTTAAAATAAATGTGGCACGAGACGCTTTTCCAGGCTATTTTAACGGACTAAACGGTCAAGGCGACGCTCGCGAACGTAAGACTATCACACGTGCGTAGTAACGTTGCAAAAATCACAATTCCACAGGCACCGTCCTGGACATCCCGAGCCCTGCAACCTCCTACAGCTTCCTCTTACACCTCAGGGGACTTGGAAGTCTCCGCCTCTCTTCCCCGTGGTATACCTCTCATCTCCTCGCTTGCGAATACTAGTAATTTTTATACTTACAAGTTTAAATGAATAGTTAATTATTAGAGCTTGTTCGGCTAATTGCATCTCCTGTTATCGTTTGTTCTCATATCTGGAATATCCGCCACCTAATTGTTATGCATGTGGAATTGTGATTTTCGCAACGTTACTACGCACGTGCGGTAGTCTTACGTTCGCGAGCGACGCCTTGACCGTTTAGTTCGTTAAAATAGCCTGAAAAGTCGCCTCGCGCCACATTTATTTTAAAAGATCACTCTTTTATATTTTTAAAACTACAGCCCTAGAATTTAGATCACATCGGATCACGCTACTTCAGTGAAGTGAACAAGAAGAGCTGATATATTCAAAAGCAAACCAGGTTCAACTCAAAGATCAAATCTGGAAAAAAAAGTCAACCATAACAAATCTCCACTCTGTCTTGAATTCCCCAAGTCATTTATTCCAGAAAAAAAATCTTCAATCAGACGGGGACCACAGTTCGAGAGAGGGCCGTCCTCCACCGGAGCCTACACGAGTCTATTTCCATGGAAGGCACTGATCGGATTGTTATTCGGAGGATCTGAATCCATAGTCGTGTTCAGAGTGACATTTTCATATTTTTATTTAATTTAAGAATTTTTATTGCGTGAGATTCAGCAACCATTATGTTTGCGCTATTTGAGTCATCACGATTGTATCCCTAGAGCATAAATTCTATTTAAACAAATGTAGGGCCTAATTTCTTCAAATACACTTGTCAGAAAAACGTTTTTGCACACCTTAATCACTAGACTTCCTCTTGTTTTCTTGTTCAAGCACAAAGGATGTTTTTTTTAATAAACCGTAACTTTCTATACATGTTTTATGCTTTATTCGACTTTTTGTTTGATTAATTTCATAATGATCAAATGTACGATCTTTGGCTTTTAAGCCAATGCATTTGTTTTGCGACCAATTGACATTTTGAGCAGGTTGCTGTTCTTGCACCAAATATACCAGCGATTTATGAACTACATTTTGGGGTTCCCATGACCGGCGGAATTCTCTGCACACTCAACATAAGGCATGATTCAGCTATGCTATCAGTCCTCCTCAGACATTCCAATGCCAAGGTTTTTTTGGTCGATCATCAATTGCTTAATGTTGGCCAAGGCGCTCTTAGAATTCTCGCCGAGGATCAAGCCACTCTTCCGCTACTTGTCATAATTTCTGAGCCAGGCGAGGCTCTCCCTGCCGATAACCACTACGAAGCTCTCCTGAGGACCGCGGACCCTCACTTTAGCATCAAATGGCCCCTGGATGAGTGTGACCCGATATCTCTAAATTATACTTCTGGCACGACATCCAAACCGAAAGGCGTCATCTTCACTCACCGAGGGGCATACCTAAATTCCATTGCAGCTGTCCTTCTCCACGATATGACCACAATGCCTGTGTATCTATGGACTGTGCCCATGTTTCACTGCAACGGTTGGTGTCTCACCTGGGGCGTAGCAGCCCAGGGTGGCACCAATATCTGCCTGAGAAATATCTCACCGGGGGCCATATTCGATATGATATCCCTTCATAAGGTTACCCATATGGACGGCGCACCCACAGTTCTAAACATCATCGTTAATGCTCCAGTTAGTGACCGAAAACCACTACCTGGAAGAGTGACAGTGGTGACCGGAGCCGCCCCTCCACCCCCGAAGGTTTTGTTCCAAATGGAAAACCTTGGGTTTCGTGTCATCCATTCTTATGGGCTCACTGAGACCTATGGACCAGCGACAGTTTGCACATGGCATCCCGAGTGGGACTTGTTGCCACCAGAGGATCGAGCAAAGCTCAAATCACGACAGGGGAATCAACATCTTTGTATAGAGGAATTGGATGTTAAAGACCCAGTTTCAATGAAGAGTGTACCAGCTGATGGGAAATCATTGGGTGAGGTAATGCTTAGAGGAAACACAGTGATGGCTGGATACTATAAAGATGTTGAGGAAACATCAAAATCTTTTGCTGGTGGCTGGTTTCATTCGGGCGATCTTGCTGTCAGGGAGGCTGATGGTTATATTAAACTGAAGGATCGATCAAATGATATAATCATCTCTGGTGGAGAGAACATCAGCACAATAGAGGTGGAATCGGTGCTATTCAGCCACCAGGCTGTGCTGGACGCAGCTGTGGTCAGCCGTCCCGATGACTATTGGGGAGAGACGCCTTGTGCATTTGTTAAGTTGAATGAGGGTTCGAATGTCAGCAGTGAAGAGATCATTACTTTCTGCCGAGCTAAGTTGCCGCATTATATGGTCCCTCGGACCGTCATCTTTGAGGAGATTCCAAAGACATCGACTGGTAAGGTGCAGAAATTTGTTCTGAGGGAGAAGGCAAAGGCCTTGGGTAGTCCTTTCAGGAGTGGGCACAGTAAGCTTTGATCTGTTCTAAGACTTTGCTTGGGACAGCTGTTGGGTTTGACCAGTAGCAGCATGATATTGTGATAGTGAATGCAGTAGTGACATTTTATGTGTGTAATTTTGATGACTTTTTTTGATCCAAATTCTACTTTCTGGGTGTTAACAGCCGCTAAATCGTGACCATTTCTACCTGAATATGGTGGTTTTTTGACTTGAGATGTCGTTTTGGAAAATAGCTCTCGGACAGGACCAACCCATACACTATCTGCGCAGACAACTGCCACACACTCCAACCGCTTTCCCAAACAAAGCCTTAGAAGTCACCTGGTTATGATTGTTGAGAATCTGAGTGGGTGCATTATAAAATTGGTGTGCAGTGTTGTTCCCAAGTAAAGCTTTGCGTTCATTGATATATACTATTCTTGGCTGTGAAAGCTGGAGAATAAATTTGCTGCAAAGGAAGCGTTTGGAGATAAATGTAACTCAGCTATGTATTCAATGTGTATGCAGATGCATTTGTTTAAGGTTATTATTTACTTCTCTAATGTCTCTCCTACATATTATAGCCTTGTGATGGGGATCGATGTTGAACTACGGGTCACTATTCAGCGTTGTCCACATTCGTGTATTCACGTAGGAGGCATTGATCGGATTTACTATCCGAGACCACAAGTTCGTCCAAAGTGCCGTTTTAGTATTTTTGTGCATCTTAATTTTTAAATTTGGGATTGCATTTAGTGTTTTAGGACACCGGACGTAACAACAAGCTCCACATCCTGCCACAGCCACATCCACGATAATCTCACTGACACCTCCCATAGAGACTGCAAAACCTCCTCTCCCCTCCACCACTTCCAGAGCCGACAAATTCCCCTCCACATCTGCATCCTGCCACAAGCCCCACATCCTATTGCAAGCCTCACTCCCTGCGGCAAGCATAGTTTCCTGCCTCCCGACACAGCCCGAGCTTCTCTGTATTCAGCAGCCCACCTCAAGCAGCCCCTCTACGACAGCCCCACTACAACAGCCCCTCTACAACATTCGCCGCCGCCGCTTCCTCCGTCCGAACTTTGCCAACTTCCACCACCAGATCCCCATCCATGTGAGTATTTTGTATTGTGTTTCTTTTTTTTTTGGATATTGGAGGATTTTCACATAGTTGTTTGAAGATTATTGACTCCTTGCACTTTCCTAATTCTTATAATTTTCCGTGCATAAACTGTCGTTGAAGGTACTCCCAATGAAAGTGATTGTGATTTTGCTTAAATAGAAATTCACATTATGCTTAATTTGCTAAGTTTATATAATTATCATTGCTTTTAATTCATTTCCGGATTAAAATGAATTTACTCACGCATCATTTAGATTATGATCGTTTGAGTCCGTCTCGCATCACTCGTATATGATTGCATTAGCGTTATCACAAGTCATAACCACCTCACATGGTCTACCCTGCGCACCCCCCATCACAGCTTCCCTTCCAATATGATAATTGTAGGACTCTTTTGGTTGCTTTGTGCTAGATGTGCATATACTCATATTCGTATATTGCCCGATTATGGATATTGGAAATTCTTCTTTCTGCCATCAAGATCTGGTCCACTTGATTATATACATCGACTTCAATATGCTTGACACATTGTAGAAAACTTCTACTCCGGTGGCCGAGGAGCGGCCGGCGTGGCCGCTCCCTCGGCCGCACGCCGGCGGCCGGCGGCCGTCGCGGTCCCTCCCTCGGCCGCGTGCCGGCGGCCGAGGTGGACCGTTCGGCGCTGCTACTCCCTCGGCCGCGCATCCGCGGTCGAGGTGGAGCGGCCATCGCGGCTGCTCCCTCGATGGTCGTCCCCCTGGCCGCATGTCGGCGGCCGAGGAGCGGCCGGCGCTGCCGCTTCCTCAGCCGCGCACCAGCGGCTGAGGAGGGGTGGCCGCCCGCCATCGGCTGAGAAAGGGGGCGGCAGACGGCAGCGGAAGGAGGGGTCGGCCGGCGTCCGGGGATGACGCCGGTCATCCGACGCCGGTGTGGCGGCGCCCGCGGCGGTTCTGACGTCTCACGTGATGGGATCAACGCGCGGGGGGATCGGGCGTGGTGATTGCGTATGTGGTCACACCCATGATCCCACTAATTTTGGTGGAGAGCATGGAGGGTGTAGTTATGCGCACACCCATCCTTTTAGATATGGATTTCATCCCTAACAATGCCTATGTAGTCTTGTGCAGCTTGTTAGAAGCTCTTATGATCCTTTTTGGAGGAGGAAGTCATTATTATGTCATTTTTATGGATGGTTTTGCTATTTTTGTTGGTTATATCTTATAATATATTTATTTGTCATTTGTCAATATTTTAAAGTTGAGCGCTTAGATTGATGAATCGTCACCACCATTGATCTTACCCGGTTGAGAATAATTTTCGTCTAAGTTTTGAAAAATTGTCCGACGATTTTAATATTTTTTAGGTTATTTTCTAGAGATTTTTAGATCGAATAACTGAGTCGATGATGAGAAGAAGTTTATCTGAAAATTTTAAAACACAAAATTCAATTCTTTGGTGATGCAACTCGCCCCGTCCGCGGCCTCTCGCCAACTTTTTTGATGAACAAATACAGATATATAATATTTATTGTACATATATTCACTCACGCTGACAGATGAAAATCTCATATTCTTATCTAGATCGAAGAGAATTGAATTTAGGTCAAAATGAATTATATTTTGAATTCTAATTCTGCACTTCATGCACACTGTCAAACAAAATAATTAAAAGTTGACCTTCAATTCCATGACACGGATTTCACCCAAACGAACGAGCGCTAAGTGATAAGAGGCCTCAAAAGCATAAAACACAATTCTTTAAAAAAGAGAGAAAATTGAGTTATTCCATGACATTTTAAAGCCACAAATTTTTTTTTTGCTTTAAGATTGATGCATTAGGCACACGTGGCATCATCGTAGACGATGCTCATCTATTTTATGCTACATTAAAAGGAAAAAAAATACCTGATTAAACATTCAACTTTCAATTTTATCACTTTTTATTAAAAGAATTTTGTTTTTTAAAATATATGTAACTTTCTTTTATTTTAAAAATGTGTTCTCATATAAACAGTCTTTTAGTTATAATAAAAGGGAATTTATATTTGCATATCATATTTGACTATTTGTACCCACCGATATTCGTACCCCATAAAATTATAATTGTACTCAAAATTGATATTCATACCCCACAAAAAAATCGATTATAATTTTTTAGAATTAATGTTATATATAATGAACTCCCAACAAAAGTAGTCAAATTTATGTTGATATTTTTATCAAATACATCTTAACAATAATATATTTTTGTCAAAAAATAAGTGCACAAAATATAAAAATACAAAAACATCTAAGATAATTGTGATATTCATTTTCCCTTGATTTCACTGCATCCCAAAAAATCCTAAAAAATAATAATTAGCACACATGAACAATAATAACTATAAGAAAATTATTTCTAATAATACTGTCTGTACCTTCTGTTTTAAATCAGTATGATCATCCAAAATTTTCAAACTTTTCTTCAAAAAAATCATCAAAATGCCCCCAAAATAGTATTATGAAAAAAATTGTGATTATATATGATAAAAAAGTGTAATAAGCAATGAATGATATTTTCTAAATATGCAAACCTTGTGATTAAAGAAGTCATGGGTATATTTCATTCATCCGCTTGTTGTTCATGGTATCTCATCCATACGAGAAATATTTGTGGCATTATACAATCTTCTCTCATCTGCAACATGATGAAGTGATTGTCATTTATATATTCCATATGAACAATCTTTCGAATAGCCGTAGGAGCTGAATACAACAGTAGAAACGTGAATGATTGATGAGTTGAATAGTACACCAACTGAATGTTATAGCACGACGCCACTAATAACCTCATATCGGGCATTGTCATCCACTTTTCAAGTGGGGCTGGAACCACCCAACATTCAAGAGACTTAAGTAATTCTATGGTCCTTGAGACTCTGTATATCTCATTATATAACACTTATTTACTATGTATTTCACTTACTAAATCATGACGGACTTGCATCCAATTATCACTCATGTCTAATGTCATACTAATAATACTAAAGCCGCAATGACCATCTCCCATAACATCGATGACATCAACAATATGTGTCTGTATATGTTGTGGCATTTGTGTACGAACCTTCTCCAAAAATCCACTTATGCTTATCGGAATTTTTTTGCTACCTTGATCATCTTTGTCTTGAATTGTTGTTGCTCATGGAGTAGAAGATGCTCAAAATGAGAAGACTCTCTTTTTGTGGATGTGTAGTCATTAATAAACTTTTTTGTACTTTCATTCGGACGGTCTTTAGTTTTAGTTAACATTTTGGGCTACATAGTTTGACTAGCCCCCGGATTGACAATCTCACGCAACTTTCTTTTACTCTCTCTTCTTTGTAGATCACTTATGTGGCTATACTTTTTTAGTATTTCCTCCACATCATTTTCTATGTCGTTTGCATCCTTCGGCTCTACCTTGATATTGAGTTCGGGTTGTTTATCTAGTAAAGTTAATTGCTTTCATTGTTTGTTCACCATCCATAACGGTAAAAGATTATCATGCTTAACATACGACTCTAACTCATGTGCACAAGCTAGACCCATCTTATATCTACTGCTATGTGAACACTGGTCCGCCTCCAAACCACTGTTTTTTATTGAATGTACTTCATTTCTTAATTATTTCTAACGCTACAATAGAAACACTGTCAATAAGATCCGAATAAAGCGAACATTTGTACCCCGTGCCCACATGACTCTTACTTTGACCAAATATTTTTTTTAATTTTTGTATGTTGCAAGTTAATGATCTGATCAAAAGTTGTCCATACTGTAGTTAGATTACTAATTGATACTTCAAGAAATCTTTTAAGTTGGGTATGTCCGCCCTCTACACGGTTTGTCAATGTGTTCCCCAAATGGATATACATATCGACCCAACATGAAACAAACAATTCCTTGTAAGGCTCTATCCATGTTGTTGTGACATAAGAAATCACGTTGAGATATTTTGTTCCGTAATCTTTTAACATTTGGCTATACCGGAAGTGAAATTCATTTTCACACTATGAATTAACTAGTTGTTGTCATACACTCAAGTACTTGTCGCATTCTTTTCCTTGTGTGAAATACTTTTTACAATGTGCCAAAATATTTCGGTTTATATGAACTTGGAATAAAATATTGGTAGTGTTGCGGCGGGAGCGGGGAAGGCTGCCAGTGAGGGTAGACCGGAGGAGAGAGAGGAGAAGCTTAGGGGAAGAGAGACAGAATATTAAGAAGAGAAACAGATCAATATCATGTTTATCCTATAATAATGACTGTACATTGTTTAAATACAACTCCTGCCCCTTATGACCGTTGGGACTCTTGGCTACACAAACGGCTACATAAGCTATTAAGCTACAGTAACTATTGCCATATAATTGGCTACATTCCCTGCCCTGCTCGTTTCTGCTGCCCGCATATATTAAAATGTGATGCCCTGCCCGCCTCGCCTACTTTAAATAACGTTCCCTTCGGCCAAACCCTAGCATCCTCCTGTTTTCTCTTTCTGCTGGTGTGAGAGCGATGACGGCGAGGTACTTTTGGAAGCTTTCACAGATGGTGGAGTAAAGAGGCCGCCAGACGATGAGAGCGACGAAGGTCGTTGTTGGAAACGATTGTCTCTCCAGGTTTCTCTGTATCTCCACTTTGTGATCTCGCATGATTTTTGTGTTGAAGTACTAGTGCTGGACTTGTAGTAGAACTGCAGATCTGTGGTTGAAAATAAGTTTTGTTGTGAATTTGTTTAGTAGTAATGAACGGGATGACATGAGAAGTAGGTTTTATGATATCTTCCCTGTCGGAAACGAAGTTGTAAGCTTTGTTTGATTTCTTCGTTTCGCTCGAGTCTTCTGAAATCGTGTTTTCCTGTGAAGAACAGAGAAGCTTTGTTGAACCATTTTTGATATATATTGGGATGGCTTTTTTGCTATTATTGATGTGTTCTTCTCTGTGATGAGCCGATCTGAGGGAATCTTTGTCCTTTCCGCTTGCTTTGCTTGGTGTATCATTCGTTTGTGTTTCTATAACGTCATCCTGTGAAGAAACATGTTTATTGTCAGTAATCAGAGGACTTTATCTTGATGGACGACAATGGTGTTTCTGAGGAGGAGGTCTTCCCTGGTATCTGTATGTTGAAGCGCATGTTGTGCCGGTTGAACTTCTTTCGCACTGTCTTTGAAGTTTTTGTTCTGCCCGCAAGGAACATGATTAGTCGGTGATAATAGATATTTATTTGAGATGGCAGTGGATGAGGAGTGATTATTGTCTTCCCTGAATGAGTCTCGTGTTGTCGATGCCTGTGCCTGTGAACCAGAAGAGGGATTAAATTTATTTTTTGGAGCAGTATTTGGGATGACAAAACTAGTAGGTTGAAGAATATCATCCCTGTATGATTCCTTTGCGGCCGCTTCCTTGCATGTGCATTGTAGTTGTAATCTTTGGCATGTCTTCTTGTCTAAGCTAGAGAGATTTTCCCAAGTTGCTTCTTCCGGCAACAGCCCCTCCCAGTGGATTAGACCCTGGTGAACTGTTTGGCCATCTTGTATGATGGTGCGGGTTTCCAACAGTTCAAGAGGATATCGGCATACATTCATGTTATCTGGTAAATCATGAATTTCATATTCGGCGTTTTGGTGATATGGTTTAAGTAAACTAACGTGAAAAACGGGATGAATTTTGCTAGATGGTGGCAGTTCTAGTTTATATGCCATGTCGACTATTCTGTCCAGAATTTGAAAAGGCCCAAAATATCGCAACTGAAATCGTTTACATGTTTTGTGGTGCAGGGATATTTGGCGATACGGATGCAGCCTTAGCAACACCAGATCCCCTTTTTGAAAGGAAATATCTTTACGTTTCTTATCAGCCTTTATTTTCATTTTGTGTTGGGCCTGTTGTAGATGATATTGCAATTGTCGTATTAGTTGATCCCTGGGTATGGACTGTGATAGCACATGGGTGGCCGACATTCCACCATCCTGATTATGCAGGAAATTTCTTGGGGGTCGACCAAACATGGCTTCATAGGGGGACATACCAGCGGCTGTGTGGTAACTGGTGTTATAGTGGTACTCAGCCCAGCTCAATAGAGGAGCCCAATGTTGAAGATTTTGATATGCAAATATCCTCAAATATTGGTTAAGACATCGATTAACACGCTCGGTCTGACCATCAGTCTGAGGATGGTAGGCCGAACTAAAACGTAATTTCGTTCCATTGGTTTGAAAAAATGTCATCCAAAAAGAGCTTAAAAAAATTGAATTGCGATCGGAAACTATTGTTTATGGAAGGCCGTGAATTTTGCTGCAATATTCCCAAAATATTTGGGCCACAATCGGTGTCGTATATTTGGTGGGTAACGGGGCAAAATGAGCTCCTTTGGTTAGTCTATCAACCATTACTAATATTGTGGTATATGTTTTTGATTTAGGTAAGTGTGTAATAAAGTCGATGGTTATATCAGCCCAAATTTGGGTGGGAATAGGCAAAGGTTGTAACTTACCATAAGGTAGGGCATTGCGATCCTTTGCCTTTTGACATAAGTCACAAAATTGAATATAGCTGTGAACATCATTATGCATGTTAGGCCAATAATAATACTGTCCTAAACGTTGATAAGTCGCGGTGATGCCGGAGTGACCACCTACTTTCGTATCATGTGCTTCGCTTATGAGAATTGTGCGTATTATAGATTTCGGAATATACAGTCTTTTGTTATAAAAAAGTTTTTCGTCCACCTGTGTCCAATTAGGTATTGATGACGAATCATTGGGCAGTTGTCCTAGGATTTGTTGGGATAAAACATCAGTAGCATATAGAGAAGGTAAATCAGTGAATATGTTTGTGTAAGAGAAAGAAATGTTTTGCATTCCATGCAAGGCAGCGTGTTCAATTGGGTCTTCGATTCGTGAGAGGGCATCCGCTACCGAGTTGTCTTTTCATGGTCGAAATTGGATGGAATAGTTAAAGCCTAACATTTTAGAAAGAAATTTTTGTTGTTCAGGCATAGTCATAACTTGAGAGTTTAGATTATGCAATGTGTGGTGGTCGGTAAGAATAGTGAATGATGATCCTATCAGATAATGACGTCATTTGCTAACTGCTGACGTGACTGCTAATAACTCTAAGATATGTTGACTTGGCTTGGTCTTTGGGAGACAGTTTTTTTCTAAAATATTCTATAGGATGCCCCTTTTGAGAGAGAACTGCTCCGATACCAACTTGAGACGCGTCGGATTCAATAAAGAATGGAAGAGAAAAATCTGGGAGAGATAAAATTGGAGCAGAAGTGAGGAGTGTTTTAATGTGAATGAAAGCTTGTGTTGCTGAGGCAGTCCAAATAAAACCATCTTTGGTTAGTAGGTCCGTTAATGGGGCTGTGATTGTTGCGTACTGTCGTATAAAACGTCTATAATATCCTGCGATTCTTAAGAACGCTCGAAGTTGCTTTTGGGTTGTGGGTACTGGTCATTCCGTAATTGCTTTTATTTTTGCTGGGTTTGGGCTGACTCCTTCTGGCGAAATAATATGTCCAAGGAATTCAACGGAGGATGTCAAAAAAGAGTACTTAGATGCTTTGATAGCTAATTTATGGTCCGATAGAATTTGGAAAACGGAACGTAAGTGTGATATATGCTCGTGGGCCGTTTTGCTGTAAATAAGAATGTCATCGAAAAAATCACTACAAAACGACGCAGGTAAGGTTTAAAAATGATGTTCATTAAGGATTGAAAAGTTGTCGGTGCGTTGGAGATGCCAAAAGGCATTACGAGAAATTCGTAAAACCCATTATGAGTGCGGAATGCTGTTTTATGTATATCTTTAGGATCCATCCTCACTTGGTGATAGCCGGACTGAAGATCTAATTTAGAAAAAAGATTGCCCCACATAATTCGTCTAGTAGTTCATCGATTGTTGGCATGGGAAAACTATCCTTAAGCGTTAGAGAGTTTAAAACTCTGTAATCCACACAAAATCGCCAACTGCCATCTTTCTTTTTGATTAGTAACACGGGAGAACTAAAAGTGGATGTACTAGGGCGGATCAAACCTTGATCTAACATTTCTGCTATTAAGCATTCTATTTCATTCTTATGAAAATATGGGTATCGATAAGGTTTTACCTTAGCTATCTTAGTTTCATCAAGTAACAGAATTTTATGGTCCAAGTGTCTAATTGGTGGTAACCCAGATGGCTTCTGAAAAAGGGTTTGGAATTCTACAAATAAATTTTGTAATTGTAAATGATTAGTAATAGGTAGTAAAGAGGCTTGATGAGGGGTTGCAGATTGTATAGGATCATATTGCATGCATAATAGCATTGATTCTATGGAGTCTTGTGCCATCAATTTATTCAGTTGAGAAGGAGATACTGATCCTGAATTTAATGTTTGATCTCCCTTAATTTTACATTGTCTACCATTGTAATTAAACAACATTTCTCGCCATGCGTAATCTGTGGTAACAGGACCCAACGTTTCTAACCAGTTAAAACCTAAAATGACGTCAGCCCCATGGAGGTCAGTAATATATAAATCAATAATGAAATTGATTTCTTGAATGTTTAATAATACCCTAGGGCAAAGTTCCTTACAAAACATATTGGTTCCATTCCTCACGTGTATCCGAAAAGGTGGGATTGTCACAATAGGCAACTTAAGAAAAATAGCTGCCCGTTTTGTAATAAAGTTGTGGGTACTCCCATTGTCCAAAAAAATGTGTACTGTTGTCTGTCCTATTTTGCCCTGAACTCTTAATGACTTCGATGGAAAAGCTCCCATAAGCGCATTCATACTTATTTCTGGACTATCTACTTGCTCCTGTATAATGTCTGGAGTAGATATTGTTTCTAGGTCGTTAGTATGAAGTTCAACACTCTCCTCTTGTTCGGCTTCTAGAATGAATAGGGAAGATCTATTTTTACATTTATGTCCCGGGGAATATCGTTCATCACAAGTAAAACATTGTCCGAGCTCTCTTCGTGCTTGTAATTCAGTGGGGGAAAAGCATCTAATTGGAAATTTACTAGGATGAGTAGTGTTGAAATGGGTCTGATGAATGTTTCGTGTTGGTCCTTGTTTATATGTCCGTGGGTCTTCGATATATTGGTCCTCAAAAAGTTTTGCCAATTTGAAAGTTTCGTATAACGTGTCGGCATGGTGTGCAATTACTTCTCGTTTAATGTGAGGTTTTAGTCCTGAAATAAAATTTCGTTTTGAAACGTCTTGTGAAAACTCATTTATTTGACTAGCTAATATTTCAAAAGCATCTTGGTAAGCGGAAATAATAGTAATTTGTGTAAGTTTCATAAGCTTACCTAAAGGATCTTCATAATCTGATGGTCCAAATCTGTCCAGAATGACATTCTTGAAAGTATGCCAGTCCGGGCACAAACCATTCCGCAGCAGGCCTTGAAACCATTGGGATGCCGGCCTGTCCAAGTGCATTGAAGCAATAAAAACATAATCTAATGGGTTTACCTTATGATATCTGAAGAACATCTCGGTTTTGAATAACCAGTTTGTTGGGTCACCGGTTGTGAATGTGTGACAATCGATTTTTGCGGGTAAATGGCTGTACTGATCGTTCTTGGATCCAGAAAATTCTGGCTCTGATGCCAGATTTGTCGTGGGTGCTGATAATGATGGCATGTGTTGGGTGGATAACGAATTATTTAGTATCGGGGTGGAACTGGATGGCATTGTAGCTGACAAAACTCTTAAGATCCCTGGCTGTGATGAATCTGACAATGTAATTATAGGGGCCCGAAACCGGGGTAGTCCTGCGCCAGGAAGAGGCTGTCCGAGGACGCCGGGTGCCGATGTTGATGTATCCAAATGATCAGAATTCTGAGCCAACGATGATCCTGATGGGTCATGGTGTTTCGCTGGTGCCATTGTCATCATAAATTGTTTCAGATCTCCGCGTAAATCCTTGAATTCCTGATATAACGCCTTCTGTGAATCTTGCAGCTGTTCTTGAGTCTTTTGAAACGAAACTTGTTGGTGTGCGTGGGCGATAAGGGTCGTCTGAAAATTTTGAATTTCTTGTGTAAAAGTTTCTTGAGTGTGCTTGATAGATTCCGTAATTGATGAATTCTGGGCCATATAGATGGCGTGACAGCGATCAAGATCCGACCATGTGACCGGTGTTGTTTGATCGACAATGATCGGCGCAGTCGGGGAAGATGACCTCTCCATGGAGAGGTTCTCTCAACGAGAGCACCAATGTTGCGGAGGGAGGGGGGAAGGCTGCCGGTGAGGGCAGATCGGAGGAGAGAGAGGAGAAGCATAGGGGAAGAGAGACAAAATATTAAGAAGAGAAACAGATCAATATCATACTTATCCTATAATAATGACTGTACATTGTTTATATACAACTCCTGCCCCTTATGACCGTTGGGACTCTTGGCTACACAAACGGCTACATAAGCTATTAAGCTACAATAACTATTGCCATATAATTGGCTACAGGTAGCTTGCAGGAACACAAATTTGATAACATTCATCAAGGCAATTTCTCGATCCGTAACAAATAGATTAGGCGTAATGTTTTCATCAAACATAAACTTGAAATATTGTAATGCCCAGATATAACTAGCTTTTGTCTCGTTGGACATGAATGTAAATGAGGAGAAAAATGTTTGATTGGTGGATGTCACACATACTATGCAGAGTAATGACAAACGATACCGATTAGTCTTGTAGGTGCAATCTATCAAAAATACATTTGAAAACATATTGCTTAAATGAACTGAAGTTGGATGGGCAAAGAAAATACTCTCCAAACAATTAGTAGCCGCATGCATTTGATGAAAACTGATATACCCACTTTCACTAATGCATTTAAACAAATATTGAATTGCAGTTCCACAATCTAATTGACTGCGATACAACTTGACCTTCTCACTATTTATAGTTCTGATGGTCGTTGTATTTTTCAGATTTCTTTTTTTTAATGATGACAATATTTTGCGTGGCCTAACTTTAGCATTAAACATATCAGACACGATCTTCTGCTCATTGTCATCAAGCCTACCATCGTATGGATGTGTTTCTAAGTGAACAAATTCATGATTATGTAAACAATTTTTTTACTTCAATCGTCCATTCATTATTTTCTTCTCGACACTCGTTCAGTGCAAACTTACATCCACAACGTTAACTTGATTTTCTAATATTTTTCTTTACATAACGTTTATTATTTTGACTATCACGAGAAGATCCGGCGTTGTCACAACCTATAATTACCCTAGGTTTTGCTCTTGCAGTGAGATTATCTACCCTCAAAATAATGATAACAAACCCCAGATTTTTTGCAATAGTTTGGGCTCATCTAACTAATTCTTCCTTACTTGAAAAACTCATCTTTGTACAAAAATAAATACCAACATCAACCGGGTTATCTTTAGGCTATTCAACGTTTGTTAATAACATAACATCGTTTGAATTCGTTTCAATCTAACATATATAAACAAACATTTACAAATATGCATTAGGAGAAAAATTGAAAACTCATATCAATAACCCAAACCTAGGGTTTTTATGGTAGGAAAAAAATGAAAACTCACATTGGGGATCCACCAAAGTGAATGTGGTATCAATAACAAGAATCCAAAATCTTATCAATAATGTTTTAGAAAGATTTCAAAAAACTTAGGCTATTAGAGAGAAAAATTGAGAGAAGATGAGAGATAGCTCACCGGAGGCGGCAATAGGGAGGTCGCCGCCGTTAAAGAAAACACCGGCCGAGGAGGAGCAATCAAGGGCGGCGGAATGAAGGGCGGGGGCTGCAAGAAGGATTTCAAAAAAAATTAGGTTTTTAATTAATGACTGGAAAAAATGAAAAGAGAGGAGGGAAAACTCATCGGGGGCGGGAAAAGGGAGGTCGCCGGCGTCAGAGAGCAGGCCGACCGCGGTGGAGGGAGCAGGGGCGAGGCACGCCTGGCGGGCGGAAGGGGCGAGCAGGCCGTCGGACTCAGAGGCAGATTTAGGAGGAATTTCTCGTTTTTTTTCACGGGAGGCGGAAGAAAGGAAGTACAAATAGAGTTTTTAATTTGGGAAAAGATATTTAAATATTAATGATATTTGTGGTACAAATAGTCAAATAAGGTCTGCGATTATCAATTCCCTAATAAAAAAATGTGTTTTCCTACCGCTCGCAAATCCGCGTATACACCGCAAAAAAGAGTGGTGAGCATAGTATAACACTCATGGGCTTGCAAGCTACGGGAGCGCCATTATGCCGGTACAATGTCATGGTCGAGATAATGTCGCGCGGAGGTGCTGTTGCGATTGGCCGTATGGGCAAAACCCCATGCCTTTCGCTCGTTTCCTAAAATGAGGAAGATTGACGTGCATGCTTAAGAACCTCTAGTTTCTAGGAGAAGCATCCCAAGCATTGGAAACATCGAGAATATTGGCAGCTCAGCACACTGCAGCTTTCTGTGGCTCACCGCTTCCCACCGCTTGTGATTAAGATCTGGCAGCAGCAACATAAATATCAGTTGTATGCTATCATAATTACTTAGTACTCTTTCAATGAAAACTCATATTCAACTCAAAAAGTTAATAATCTGTTTGGTTGCAGTGGTAAATGCTGTTGGTGAAAGCGCCACCAAACCTGAGTAATCCGTTTGGGGGACTTATTTTCACCGGTGAATGAGTTACGATCGCATGAACCGGACCTTAATTAAGATCCGGTTCATGCGGTCGTAACTGCTTGACTGGTGAAAATAAGTCCCCCCAAACGGAGCCTAACTGAGTGGCGGACGCAGAGATTTTTCTCTGTGTGAGCGGTGTATGAAATGTATTAAAAAAATAAAAATTATTACTTTGAATTATATCTAAAAATGAGAAATAAATATGACATACAAACAAAGTAAATGATAAAAAATGTGTAGGAAATATAATAAAAAATAAATATATTAGAAAACAAAAGGATAAATAAATATGTAGGTAATAAAAAAATATAAGATGCATAGGACTTGAACCCATAATCTTACAATTAGAAATCATACACTCTACCAACTTAACTAAGATACTTACTTGAATTTATTTATGATATATATATATATATATATTTTATCTGCCAAATAAATAAATTACGCATTCTACTATTGATAAATGATATTTTTAAAAAACAGTGTGGGCGGCCGCCCACACTGAGCCCTATGTGGGTCCGCCCCTGCCGGCTAACTCAGTCTATTTTTTATGTTAAAAAATACTTTTTTTTCTTTTTGGCGGCATATTTTATGAGTGTGATACAAATTCAAAGCCTTATGGAGTTAAAAAGTCAAATAAACAATGGTTAGTAAAGGAGCTATCAAATGCAAAGAGCTGTCATTCTTGCAGGCAATTCATCAAACAGTTGGAGTTGGCATGCATTGTTGTGATCCAGTGCAGTGTTACTGAAGAACTACCAGCTATGGATGACATGAATTGTCATGCATGATTCGCTTTTAGATGTGTGCAGACATTCACACGAATTGTTGGATGCCCGCACTTTAGCGTAAAGTGCAGTGGCGCACTTTACTCCCCTCGAGTCCGTGATTAAGAATAGGGCTTCGTTTGGCACTGCTTGTATGCTCGGATGAGTTTGATCAAAAATGATATTATCATAGAATGTATGTTTGTCATGCCAATGGTTATGAGTTATGACCACTACCAAGAAAATAAATTAGTTTTAAACATAAAATGCATGAATTTATTTCGGTGAGATAGGGCGTTCACGAACGACGGTTCATAACCATCGTGTTCATGGCCGCCGCCGCCGCGCCAAACGAAGCCTATGTTTGAGGTATCTGGTGCGTTTGTCATCAAGGCAGTGGAAGATGGGAGGTGCCCAAACAACGTGCAAAGCAGAGACCTTTTTTGGGCTTCATTTGGTTTGGCGGTGGCAGGTCGATCCGGCGGGTGGAAATGGAGTGTTCGAATCAGAGGGGGGAGGTGACTTCTTCAAACGGAGCTTTTTGGGGGCATTTCTCAAGGCGGGCGGGTGGAAACGGAGCAAAGCCGCCGGGGGTTCATTTGTTTATCCGTCTTCCGGCGGCGTTTGCCCCAAATGGAGCGGCAAAACGCCGAATCAAATAGAGCCTTGTTGTTTTGTTTTTGCACTGTGGCTCACTGGAGAAACGAAATTGCTGTCAAAACTCCATTTTGAGGTCCATTCAGCATCGGAAAATGGGAACTCTGTTTGGGAGAGTGGTGATGGTAGCTCTAAGGTGTGAAATGCATCTCCTGTCAGAAATGAAGGGTCCGTTTGTTTAGTAAGAGTTGAGGGTGCTCAAGGGCAGATGCAGTGTAGAGTGAGGGGTGCAGTCACGTCCCTGAATTTTTTTTATTTTAAAAAAAATTAATATAGCTAGAATAAACAGCAATTTTTAATAGAGAACGGTTTTTATAATACTGATGTCTATTCTCCTATTTTTTTTGCTATAATAGACAGTGGTACATTAGTTTTTGTTCTATTTTTGCAAATCTCAACCCTAGCTCGGTAGCCCGAAACTCTCCCGCAGGCCGCAATCCACGAAAAGAAATCTCGTCGTTGTGCGCCTCAGCACCTGTGCAGCATGCAAAGTACATTAGCTTTTGCTCTATCTTCATTTTTCTCAAATCTTAACATGTTTTATGTTCGATTGCTGTATTGTTATATTTTATGTTATATCTTCTCACAAATATGTACTTTTTTTTATTATTTTTAGGTAATTAGTGTTATTTAAATGGAAAAATATTTCAAGAAGAAACAGAAAACTTTGAAAATTTCATATGTTGATAATTCAAATCAAGAGAGTGTTTCAAGTTCGTGTATTAATATATCAAGAGAAAGACTTTGTGTTGATAAAATTGGTGAATCAAGTAAATTCAATAATTTCAAAAGACTTCGAGAACAATTTGATTTATCTGAAAAAAATATCTGATTCTGGTTTACGCCCTTTAATTTATGATTTTCATGCGAGCATTCGAGACCAAGTTCGAGGAGCATATTGGTTGAAAGGTCCTTGCCAGCCTCGTAACCATCATTTTAAATGAACTTAGTTTGAAAAAGATCAACGACGTTTTATTGGAGATCGGTCCAACTTATACATTGATTGGTAAGAATATAGTATTTCTAAAGATGTTGCCTTTTGTTTATGTTGTTATTTATTTAGAGTTGATCATGAAGAACAAAGTGGAGGAAATATATTTGCTACTACCGGATGGTCTTATTGGAAAAAACTTCAAAACTACAGAAGCATGTTGGGGCATATGATAGTACACATAATGTTGCCTTGCGAAAATGTCAGTTGCTCATAGATCAAAAATCTCAATTTACAGTTGCATTCTCTAAGCAATCAGATATTTCACCGCGACTGGATTCCTCTGCGTTCCAAGAAGAAGACGATAGCGAATTCGTTGAGATCGCTGCAAAAGCAGGTGGAAAGCGCATGTCTCGCTCTGCCGTTGAAGCCGGGTTGGTTGAGACGAGAGAGATTTCACTTTCCCTTCTTAAATCGGCTTCCTCGCTTTTGTCGGCAGGGAGGACGGGGACTCAGGGAAGCAGATGGTCGCTTGTTTGCAAAGCGCTCCAAGGGAAGAAGGAGGGTTTAGAGCGGGAATGCATATCCAAATTTGACCGTCGGATATGAAATTAGGAATAACATGAAGATGGAAATGGCGAGAAATCCTTGGGCGCTCTCTGTAGCAACATTCGGAATCTGGAGGCCGAATTGGAATCACTCTTTCAGGAGTATGATTCAAATTCGGGTTTCTCTCCTCAACATCCTGAGCTTTTAGAGCGGTAATGCATATCCAAATTTGACCGTCGGATACGAAATTTTGACAATGTGCTGATAGCCTTCTTATTTGTTAGAAGTGTGTTAATGAACATAAATAAATAAATAAATAAAATTAACCGTATTTTTCTTTATTACTTAAAAATCGCTTGTACCAATTAGGCAATTATATTGCATTATCTTAGCCACAAGCCCACAAACAACAATTTCATTTCTTGCCTGAATGGCAAAAAAGTCGAGGCAAACATTTTTCATTTTGGGCTTCGTTTTCAAATCTATGTTCAGAATTATCGTGATACGGACATGTGGCAGAAAAAAGAGAACACAAGATGTTTAATCACTAGTGATGAACTCTGTGGAGAGCACACATGATCTCCACTATCTTCTCCGCGGAGATCGTGTAGATCACGCGTGATCTAAGGGGAGATCACGCGTGATCTAAGGGGAGATCACGCGTGATCTAAAGGGAAATTTTGTGTGATTTCCGTGAAGATCGTGGGTGATCTCTGTGGAGATCGCACACGGTCTCCGTGGAGATAGTGCGCTTTAAGTCTTCAATTGTTTTCCTGCCGCGTGGCAGCATCATAGAACTCCCAGACTCGAGTTTGAATGCGGAGCCCAAAACCAAAAATTCCAACTCCTATGGACCCTGGACCTCTTAAAAGATCACCTAAGAGATATTTCATTTCCTCTTCGGTTAAATAAGTTCTAAGTATCACCTAATATGATATACTTTCATATTGACCTAAAGTTTGTTAATTTAATTTAATTTCTGTAGGATAAATTATTGGCTCCATAAAAGATCATCCTCAAAGTTTGCGCAATTACAGCTTGCACCCTCTAACTTTTGAAATTACAAAAATTTTCCCTCATTGTTTACATTTCATAACATCCAGGCACAAAAATACTCCCCTGGAGTAAATTTTGAGGGGATTCTTTTTCTGCATGTATATTATGAAATGTAACATTGAAGAAATAATTGTAATTTAAAAAATTAGAGAGGTGCAATCTGTAATTACGCAAACTTCATGGAAATATTTTGATAAATTACACTATATTACTATGTTGTCTGATCATATTTATTCATGAAAGTTGATGTGAATCTATTTTTGATCACAAACCTATAAGAATAATGAACCCAAGAGGTGAAGAGAATCAAGAGATTGAGGAAAAAAAGAGAAATTAATTGTGGTTTATTTATCTTTTGTGTAGGTCCATACCCTAATCTAGGAGATGTAAAGTATTATATACTCAGAAGATTAGAGATTAAGATCAAGGGCGGATCTATGAGTCACAACTTTGCAAAATGGATGGTTGATTTGGATTTCTCTTGTCGATGTAATGAATTTTGATTACATATAATAGTGGTCAGATGAGGGAAAAACAACTCTAGGAAGATGAATGCGTCCAAATTTCATTTTTGTTGGAGGAAGGCGAATATGGCTCTCCTTGCTAAAATTCTTGGATTTGCCCATAATTAAGGTTTCGAATTTTTCGAAAATTCCCCACTTTTATATTTACGTGAATTTACACAAGATGAGCGAGTAACAATAAATTAAACACATTGCAATATGCTCGTTTGTGCATAATCGAGATCATGAAATTACAATTGAAAGCTCATTTTCATAAGAATTGGTCCTTGAATTATAGTTCTAAAGCTCCAACTCCGTCCAAGAAAATACTAGTATACCGATAAGTAGCACAATTGATCACAAATACTAGTTGAGCAAAAATGCACTCATCATTGAACATTTGTACAATTATACTCATAAAATAAGTTTCTCGCTGCTCTGGAATTATAATTGTTGTGATCCGCTTGAGACTCTTGGTAGACTGGGTCTGCTGAACCGTCTTAGCCCGCTGAGTGATCGAGCGCACAAACTGTCAAAGTATCACAGTGTTGTGAGAGAGAGACTTGATTACGTGAAAAACCTGCAATCAGGGTGAAAAACCACGCGGTCGATTCAGTTTCGACCTAACTTCAACTATTCAGAATTTGTTACAAAGCTGCTCTGGTGAAGGTGATCGAGGGCGACAAGCCGCTCCTCGTTACACTTGAAGTGATTAGAGAGAGAGAGATAATGCTGAGCGTGACAAGGCTTCGTACTTTTCCGGCGGTCTTGACCATTCACTCGAGAGGGAACGCACGATCTTGACTGTCTTGACGGGATCTCCTTGGCGTCACTGAGAGGGCTTGTCGCTTGCTTCCAAACTTTGCAAACAACTGAGGGTTGTGAGCGACCATTGTGAGTCTATCCACCTCATGTGCTTGACGGATCTCGGGGCAACTTATGTTAAGGAATTAATTATATGTCCGCTCGTGTCGAGACCGATTCGGAACGACCCATTGAGTTTCGTGTCACTCTAGGGCATGACTCTACGCTGGAGATACTATAAATGGTCATTCCACATCTGATGAGCCATTGTGGACTATCTTGAGCGGAGCCGCAACATTCTCAAGATATGTATCTAGGTTTTTCCGCTCGCTCACGTTTTCCACTATCGCTCGTGATTCTCTTTGGTGGTCCTATTTTTTCGCGAGATTTCCCATCCAAATCATAGATCAGAAGAGAAAGATCTTTGTTTTTAGATCCTGCATGTCGCTCCCGATCGCTGGAATTTCTTCGTTGTCGTGAGGAAGCTCCCGATTTTTTTGCTTTTGGCTTCCTCCCGTCGCCGATCTTCTGTTTCGATAAAAGGAAGAAGAGCGCCCATCTCCCCCTCTGTCTTCCATCACTGCCTGGAGCATCGCTGCCTGGAACAGCCCCGCCTGGAAAAGCCCCGCGTGGAGTAAGGAAATAAATCGCAGTTCGTAGATCGTTGGGAAATTCTTTTGTAGTCTAACAGATCTCTGGATCTGAGGAATCCCGATCAGTTTCCCGCCACTAAGATCTACACTTTCGTCGAGGTGAAAAGAGATTCGTGCGCCTCGCTGGCCAAATCTGTCGTTTCCAATTCCAGATCTACCGCTTCCAGATCTGTCCTAAAGTAGATCCAGTCCGGGAGACTTGAGTTCGCCACCACTGAGAGAGTTCCAGCGACCCTTTCAGTACCTCAAGGAGTTTGCAGATCTGCTCAACCTAGATCTGGACTGCCTCTATTATATCGAGATTTAGAGGGATCAAGATCTATTGGAGGAGAGACTTTGTGTTTTCTAGTGGATCATTTCCAGATATAATTGATCTTGTCCATAAGTTCTATTGCTGGTCAGATCTACACTCAGGCAGTGAATCTCTTATTCTTTGGTTGAGTGCTGCTGCGGAATCCTGCGCTTCTTCGCAAGTTTTGTCGTGAAAACTCTTGCAGTTTCCGAGATTTTCTGTGTCTTCGGCGACTACGTTCAGCCGGAGTGGAGGAACAATAAATTATTTCTGGATTGGATCCGAAGTTTTGGACTCATTTTTGCACGACTCAGGTGATCTCGTTCTAGAATTTTTATTTTTGTTTAAATCTAGCGTGATGTCTAAGAAAAGTGTGCTCGATACTGTCAAGTTGCAGTCTTTCAACGTCACTAACTTCCTCTGATGGAAAATTCAAGTCCAACTAGGAATGAAGGAACGAGAAATTTTTTATACTGTTCAGAGTGATTTTGCCACTACCCGTAAGGATGTGATGAATACCAATGAACATGGATGAGGATTTATGCAGGAACTACCTCCTGAACTCCCTGAATCCCCATCCCGTCTTGACCTACTACATATATAAATCTGAAAAAGAAATTTGGGATCGCCTGAATGCCCAGTTCTGAAGGAGGGACTATCAAAGTCACTCATTGGAGATAAGTTTTTCAACTTCAGGTTCAGAGCAAACTTGTCAGTCACTTCACAAATCATAGAGCTGGAAAACTTACATCATAAGCTGGAGGACGATTTGTCAAAGATAAATGACAATCTCTCTGAGTATCTGATTCTGAGCAAGCTGCCTCATGAGTGGCTCGCCTTCAAGACTGAAATGCACAGACTGAAGAAGAAGATCACTCTGGATGAACTCAAAAGGTTCATCCACATTGAGGACCAAAACATTATTGGAAAAAGCTTGGAGTAAGTTGCTCAACACTCATAGGCTGTCAACTTTGTTTCTCGACCTAACAAGCCGTCTTAGAAGCCCTCAACACCTAAGGGTGACACCTCTGCAAAGTTGGCTGTCAAAAATCCTTCTATCAAAAGAAAGAATGACAATTGCCACAACCACGATAAGTGAGGTCACTATGTAATACCTCATTTTTTTCACTTCGCCTCCGGGGTCTTATGCCCAGAATCATCGTTTTGCGGTGGCACCAACACTCGAGAAGGTCACCACTACAAAACGCCGTTTCTGCCAGCAGTAACAATCACCTAAGAAGTAGAAGTACATAGTTTAGAACAATTAAGTATAAGTCCACAATCACATGTAATATAAAGAAAGCTGAATCACAGCACAGTCCACATAGAAATGAAGCAAAAATGAAAGCATTAAAATGACAAAAATAAAACGGGATAATGCCCGGTACATCATGGACTCACTACAACACTCTTGTGAAAGCAAAATATACATACTAATCACTCACAGATCCTAAAGCTGGTGCTCTTGTGCTAAACTGACACACCTCCATGTGCACCGCACTCCGCTGGTGCTGCATCTCCTGCTGCTGCTCCCCGTCTCCCATCCGGAGCCCCTGAAATGTTTGGTCCACCGACCGTTAGTCAAAAATCTAAGCCTGGTTTTCCCCTCTCCTCCCCAGTGACTCCTAGGCACCGTGAGGGAGGAATGATAAGAAAGCTATGATGGTGAAGAGTAACAAGAGCAGGTGGCAGTGGAACTAATCTAGTAGTTATATTGAATATTCACAAGGCTATAAAAAGAAATACAAGCTAGCAATACTAAAGTAATAGAGCAGTAAAGAGTAGAAAGTAAAGTGCACCATAAAGAAATGTAACGAATAACCAAAAATAAAGTAATCATAGCTTATAAGCATGCCCACACAAGCTTATAAACTATGGGGTCATTTTACAAGGCCTAACATATAAAAAGTCTCATACCAATTTATACGTTAGGGGTAAGGGTTGAAATATGATGATGACATGATATGTTATGTTATGCGGGTTTAATGATATGCTCATACAAGTGCAACACACACACACAACTCTATGCGCACAGACATTTAGTTCCCTCATTTGGAGTTAGCTAAACTCTTAGGTACCTGCCGTCGTGGCAAACAGAGGCAGTGGGTTAGGCCAGCCCACCTCTGGGCCGGCATTCACACCACCTAATCTAGACCTTCGTGCGCCTCAGCGCGAAGAACACACCATGGGGCCTCTGCGTACTCTGTTGGCGAATCCACCAGTCTTTTCCTTGGCTAAGTAAAAACCACACTCGCCGAGTCATTATATCGACGTCGGTGTGAACGACCGTCAAATACTAAAGACCCACCACCTTATGCACATGTAACCATGAATTCCCTAACCATCGGCTCCCCAAACTAACATGTCTGTTACAACTACCTTTTGAGCCTTCGGCTCGCCGGGCTAACTTGCCCATTTCCACAACCACCGAGCCTACTGCTCAGACAGCCAAACCAAGCTAATCTCCTGAGTCATTAGGGTGAGTGAAAGTGAAGCCCTAGTATTTACTAATTGCTCTCTGACATTTTAGTCTTACGGTTTAAGATTAACCTTGAACTGCCCAGGGCATTCCCTGTGAAGGGCTCTTGAGCGCACTAGGAACTACGATGAGCTGAAACCCAAAGCTCCATTTCGCAAAGTACTTATTATTATTAGTATCTAACCATGTCCCAACTCTCCCGATCTTACACTTGAACTAAACCTAAGTGTATTTAGACTTCCTCCAAGGAAAAGACGATCCATCGTCGATCCCAAACACAACCTTAATTTAACCAACCGGGATCTCACAACCTGACTCCTCTTCATATCCAAATCAAACCAAGTACACCATCTATCCCACCTTCCAATTCCAAGTCTTACATGTTATCTCATTTCTATAGCTTACTATGTGCAGACCTAATGTGCTACATGATGTACATGAATGATGACACCCTCCAAATATTCATGAAAATGAACTAAAATTTTTACTGGGGATCTAACATGATATTTTAAAGATAAATCCAGAATATAATATTTTTCCTAATTTATTTGGCATTTATTTAATTTTCTGCAATATCAGGTCAACTGAGCTTTTGAACACCAAGTACAATTTTCTAACATGATATGACTTAAAAAAATTATGACAGGTGTATAACCTCAAAATAACAATAAATACTAAAATTCACAATTTTCTAAAAAAGTTTGACCTCTAAACTAATTATTGATTAAATAACCTCATTAATATGACAAAACAGGAAATAATATAAATAATCATCCAAAAGTTATATAAATATTATCAGATATTAAAGTGAACAGAAAAGACAACTGACCAAATTTAGTAATTTTATAAACACATTTGGCCACATAAATAAATCATTAAAAATATTCTACACAAGACACTTTGTGAAGCATCCTATATGAAAAAGGCTTCCAATAATTTTATAAACATTCACAAAGCATGATGAAGCCTTAAGATATCCTCAAACCAAATTTCATAATTTTCTAGTGAGTAAATAACTCATAATATTTTTTTCTTACCAATAGGACAATTACTACATTTCTGAAGGAAGTACCAAAAACATTAAACCAAAATTCATAACAAAATTTCCAGAGATTAGTGACAACCGTTTAAGGTCACTTTCTAAGTTTCATGGACATCCAAGATCATATGACTAGGTAATAAAATTATGAGTAAAAGTGCCATGATTGGTCCTAAACTATTTCAGAGGGGATGAAGGTTTATAAAAACTCTAATAATATTTTTTAGAGCTTATTTCCATCCTATGATTTCATCTACCAAGTTCCAAGACATTCCATGGACATATGGTCCCATGTCTTTCTTTGAGCTCAAAACTCAACCCTAGGGTTCACACTAGAGTTCTAGGGCATATCAACCCTAAATCACCCAAAATCTCTTATGAGTGTATTTTATATGACATTAAGTCAGTTTCCATGGTTTCATCCCTTTTGGATGAGGATTGGACACTCAACCCATCAACGCACATTTGCCCTAATTTGCCTATTAGGGACCAAACTTGGGTCACATCTATCCCTACTCAAATCAACCCCAAATGGGATGAGATTTTTTACTAGTGACTTATCATGACCCTGAGGGTCATTCCCCAAAATTTTGGGGGAATTGTGAGGTCATTAGACCCTCTAATTAACTCATACATGGATTATTAAATATTTACAAAAACTATAGAAAAATATTCTCCAAAAATTCCCATTTATGGATATGTCAGAGGTATAGGTAAGTGTGACCCCCAGACCAAATCTCAAGTCATTTAAATGGCTGGATTGATGTGGGCACTCAATTTAGTATCTAGCTAAGCTTGTGTATAGACTGCACCATTTTGAGTGCTATGGTCAGACCACTAACCCAAATGGGTTGAAATCAATTTTAAAATAAACTAGACCTCAAGGGCTACAACTTTACTGTTTGTCATTTTCCCAGAACAAGGATCTACATATTTTTAATATTTAATTAAACACTCTATAATTAGTGTGACATAATGAAAATGAAGTAATATTATCCCTATTTAAATATATATAACAACGACACGAATCTTGGCGCAAAATCGACGAAATCCGTTAATCTTCCCCAACGCTCCAACAATCATGATTTCTCCATCCTTGGCGGTATCTTCCCGTGATTTCCCGGCCACCCACGCATTTTCTCGGTCTGCCACTGCCACCACCACCTTCGTTGAAGTGGTGGTCGGCGATTCGCGGTAGTGGGCCAGCCGGAGGTGGCCGGAACAGTGAATTGTGAATGGAATAAAAGCTTGAAAATCAAGCTCTCGGCTCCCTTGATCTGGGGCCAATTGTACCCAAACCTTGGGGCCAATAGATGAAGATCTATCCACAGAGAGAGAGGAGGAAGACAAGACCTTCTGGGGTGGCTGGAGTCGGGCCAATCACCGTGTCGCTATTACTAGTGGCAGTGATTTCGGGTGCTCTGCAACCACACTACCAAAGGGCTCGAAATCTTCAAGGAAATGGTGGTAACGACTTCTCTAGGTCTGGGGAAGCTTTTAAAAGAACCAGTTGGGGGAGAGGGAGGGTCATGGCTTCAATGACATTAATGGCCATTAGTGGAGTTTTCGGCCAACTGAAATTCCACTGAATCCAGCCACCTAGGGGTCGGCCATGGATGTTGGTCTCCTCCTAATTAATCAGGGAAGATGAGTCCATCCATTGGAATTGAGTGGAGAGGGATTTGGCCTCCCTTGGCCATAAATGGCCTCTTCCTCTCCCTTTCTCTCTCTTCCATTAAAGGGAAACTGATGTTTCTCTCTCCTAGTCACCCCTCCAAAATTTGAGTGACATTTTAGGTAAATATCAGCCTCCTAAAGCTTGTAGACCACTCAAATTGGGCTTAGCCCAAGTGGATTGGGCTAGGTTAGGTTAACCTGAGCTAGTTTGACCCATTTTATGGTTGAGTTGACTTTGGTCAACTTGACCTTTTGAGTTGACCTCAATGGGTCCTTAGTGACCCATTTGCCTCTCCTAAGGTCTAAGGGGACTTGGGTAGGGTTTGTTTGACACCCTGGAGGTCACTTGACCCATAATTTGACACTTTGATCACTTTAGGGTTAGAGTTGACTTTGGTCAACTTGACCTTTTGAGTTGACCTCAATCAGCTCTTAGTGACCCAATGGACATCTTAAAGGGTTATGGATGTTGTGGTGGAGTCAAGGGATCAAGTTGAAGCCTAAAAGTCAAACCTTAGGAGTGGTACTTGGATTGTGCTATTTGCAGACCTAGGTGATTTCCACCTTCATGTCTTGGTTCACTTGGTCTTCTTGAGCTTCCTAGGATTTTATCATGATCTAGTCATGACAAAACCACCCTTAGGGTTCTAGTTGTTTGAGGGATGTTACAAATCGCAATACATAAAAATAAAAACTTCGTCCCCGAAATTAAAGTTAGGCCTACGATGTTCTACTAAAATTAAAGCATGTAACATCCCTTAGAGAGTAAAAGGTATACCTGACTCGAAGAGATCAGGATATTTCTGCTGAATCAGATCCCGTGGCTCTCAGGTATGCTCCTTCTGCCGATGATTCCTCCACAGGCGCTTGACTAGGGGAACCTTCTTGCGATGCAAGACCCGCACTACTGTATCGTCGATCTTGACCGACTCTAGGCTGACTGATCGATCAGATGCTATTGGGCCATCTGTGATAGAAATTTGCTGCTCTGGCCGTAGTAGAGCCCTCTGAAGGGAGGATATGTGGAGGACGTCATGCAATCCCGCCAACTCCGGCGGTAGCTCCAGTCTGTAATCCAAGGGGTCGATCCGCTCCAGGATCCTATAGGGCCCCATATACCTCGGACTGAGCTTCTTCCGCCCGCGTACCCGTGAGACTCTATGCATCAGATGTATCTTCAAGAAAACCCAGTCTTCATCCTGGAACTCCACTTGACGATGACACGCATCGTAATATTTGGCATGTCTGCTCTGGGCCTCCAGCATCCTATCCCGGATCAGTCTCACCTGAGCATCTATGTCGTCTACAAACTCCAAGCCGAGTGCCTTTGGATCCTCATCCTGGATCCAAGATAGTGGGGTCCTGCACCTCCGTTTGTACAATGCCTTATAAGGGGTCATGCCTATACTGGACTGATGACTGTTGTTATATAAGAACTCGATCAATGGAAACAGTCTCTCCCATGACTCCCCGCGGTCCAGGATGCATAAACGCAAGAGATCCTCCAGTGTCCAGTTGGTACACTCCATCTATCCGTCTGTATGAGGTTAGATGGATGTAGTGAATGTCAACTGGGACCCTAGGTAAGCCTGGACTGACCTCCACTCTCTAGACGTAACCGTCCATCTTGATCTGACACAATCGACCTTGGCACACCATGATAGCAGATAAACTGCTCCACGAACTTCCGCGCAAAATAGCCAACCAGAGCGTCCTTTCTGATCGGAATGAATATGGCCACCTTCGTTAACCTGTCAACGATCACCCATATTGAATCATTTCCCGCATGTGATCGAGGGAGACTATGAATGAAATCCATGGCTATGTTGTCGAACTTCCACTCTGGTACCGGTAGTGGCTACAATAATCCGGCCGGACTCTTATACTCTGCTTTTACGAGCTGGCAAGGCTCACAGTGCGTCACAAAATAAGTGATATCCTTCTTCATACCCGACCAATACATAGTCCTCTTCAGGTCAGCTATCGTCTTCGTAATCCCTGGTTGTGCTGAGTACCGGCTACTATATGCCTCTGGCATGATATCCTCCCATATCTGGCCTCATGTCGGTATATAAACTCTGCCTCTAAAGCACATAAGCCCATCCCTCAAAGAGTAGTCCCTAGTCGTGCCTTCCTCCAAGACCCTGAATATCAGCCCCATCCTCGCATCTAGCCTCTGTCCGTCTCTAATGCGATCTCGTATGTTGTCGGTGGCACTCATCGAAGTCAGGTACTCCTCATAAAGCTCTAAATCGTTCTCGGTTACCAGAAATATATCCATGTCCTCCAACATCTGTATCAACTCTATGGCCATTAGCTGGGGCTCTTCTCTTGATGTGGTGGCTCTCTAGTTCAGTGCGTCTGCCACTACGTTTGCCTTCCCAAGGTGATAACGCATGGTGTACTGGTAATTTGACAGGAACTCCGCCCATCATCTATGTCGGATATTCATCTCCTTCTGCGTATCCACATACTTCAAATTCTTGTGAGCCGAGAAAATATCGCAGTAGATACCGTAGAGGTAGTGCGCCAGATTTTCAGAGTGAAGATAACCACTCCCATCTCCAAGTCATGTACAGGGTAGTTCTGCTCGTGTTTCTTTAATTGGCGGGAGGCATAAGCTATCACGTGCCTGTTCTGCATCAGAACGATACCCATCCCTTGGTACGACGCATTTGTATAGACCTGAAATCCTTCCTTTCCAGATGGAAGGGCAAGTATAGTGGCCGAGGGAAGCCGACCCTTCAGCTCCTGGAAAGCAGCCTCGCACTGCGGCATCCAAACAAAAGGATTCTCCTTCTTTGTCAGGGATGTAAGAGGAATGACAATCAGGGAGAATCCCTCCACGAACTTTCGGTAGTGACCGAAAAGTCCTAGGAAACTCCGTACATCGGTGGCCGTATTCAACATTTTCCAATCTCGTACCGCTTGAATCTTCATTAGGTCTACTGTTAGTCATGCTCCACTGATAATGTGGCCCAAGAAAGCCACCTCCTTTAGCCAGAACTGACACTTATTGAACTTGGCATACAAACGGTGCTCTCAGAGCTTCTTCAAAGTCAGTGCAAGATGACGAGCATGCTTCTCCTCCATCCTCGAGTAAATGTGGATGTCATCAATAAAAAGTGACGAATATGTCAAGATAGGCCTCGAACACCCGATTCATCAAACTCATGAATGCAGACGGTGCGTTCGTGAGCCAGAAGGGCATCACAGTGAACTTATATAGTCCATATCTGCTGCTGAAAGTGGTCTTCGGGATGTCCTCCTCCTAAATCTGCAGCTGGTAATAACATGATCTTAGATCCAGCTTTGAAAAACAGTGAGCTCCCTCCAACTGGTCAAATAGCTTATTGATCATTGGTAGAAGATACGTGTTCCAGACCGTTAGCCTATTTGGTGCTCTGTAATCAATGCACAATCTGAGCGTCCTGTCATTCTTCTTCACAAATAATACTGGAGCTCCCCATGGTGAGGAGCTCAGCCTGACAAACCCAGCTTCCACTAACTCCTGTAGCTGGCTTCAAAATTCTACCAACTCCTTCAGGGCCATACGATACGAAGCTCTGGATACCGGCTTAGCCCCAGGCACGAGCTGTATCTGGAAGTCCTTCTCCCGATGCGGTGGTAGCCCTGACAACTTCTCAGAAAACACATATGCAAAATCTCATACCACTGGAATTCTAAACGTAGGGTCGTGGGTCTCGGGCATCTCGAACAACACCTGATAGACCTCATCCCCCTGCAGGTGGGCCTTGATGGCCTGAACAGAAGAAAGTAGATGGCAGGAGACCAGAATAGTACCTTTGAAGTTCGCATAAGTGTTGTCGTATCTGAGTATGACCTTACTTGTCGGCAATCGATCTGGGCATGGTTCCAGGCGAGCCATGACATTCCCAGAACAAGATCGAAATCCGACAAGCTTAAGATCATCGCCGGAGCTTCGAGGGTTAACCCATCAATGGTCACCCTTTGAAGGTATTTTGTCGTAGACCAGACCTCTATCCCATTGGGGAGACACAACCTCCTGTAGAATCCCTCGTAATATCTGATGCCCTCCAGATCCCTGATAAAGTCCTCTGAGACGAAGTTGTGCGATGCCCCATATCGAATAGGGTATGGGCAGGCTTGCCGTACACCATCACTACCCATGAGTTTATTAAGTATATTAGATGTCTAGTTATTATTTCTTCCCTATTTCAGCGATTCTACATTCATATAGCTTATAGGAAAGAAAATAAAATTACTACTGTACCTGCTATCACCCTCTCCGGGTTCCGGGGCTGAGCCAAGTCCGGGACATACACATGCCCTCTGTCTTGTCTGCGGTCACCGCCATGAAATCCACGTCCTCGTCCATGCTCTCGACCTCCAAGCTGTCGAGTAGGTGGGCCATCCTGTAATACTAGAGGTGGAGCTTCCCTCATGGGACAGTTCCTCTGAATATATCCCGACTGGTTCCACCAATAGCACGTCGGTACCTCCTCCACTGGCCTCGGTATCTCCCGTATTTATAAGGGCTGGGGAACCAGCACCACCGGGTTCCTCTGCTCCTGTCGGTCCTCCTGGTGGGGCTGGTCCCCATTCCTCCTTTCTCTAATAACTCGACCTCTCTGCTGGTCTCTCCTACCACCAATCACGGCATCGTTCGCCGATCTTTTCCTGCCCCGAATTATGAGCAAGTCTGCCTCCAACTTCTTGGCCATCTCTAAGGTCTTGGCCAAGCTCCCGTCAGACATAAATAGGAGGGCCTGCCTCATATCATCGTGAAGGACCTTGTAGAACCTTTTCGCGTAACCCACATCGTCCTGCTGGTACGAGTCTGCAAAGTGGGCTAAATGGGTGAACTCCTGATAATACTTCAATACTGTCCTGCTACTCTGCCTTGACTGTAGGAATCTGTCCTCCAACTCATCCCTTGCCGACTGTGGTACAAAATGATCCAACAGCACTGCCCTGAACACCTCCCAAGAAATGTCAGCATACTCCATCCCAGCGAAGGTAGTGTCCAATAGTGACTTCCACCATCTCTTCACATGGGACTCCAAACAAGAAACTGCTAATGCCACAGCCTCCTCCGTCGAGCATCGAATCCCAGCCAGCATCTCAGAAATGATATCATGCCACTCCTCTGTACGAACTGCTGACTCCATCCCGAGGTAGGATGGTGGAGAAAGACCTCGAAAGACGCTAAACCAGTTTGCCCCGGGGTTTGGCTGAGGAGTCGGAGCCTGCGGAGTCCTGAATGCCTCCAAGATGGTCGTCAATGTCTGTCCCATCTCCATTTGCTGAAACGAAGTAGGAGCCGGCAGGGGTGGAGCAATATTTTGATCCTGAGGTACACCCACAGGTCGGAGGATCGAAACCTCCCTTTGATACCAGTTTGTAAGACCCTATTTCTTCGCTTCGCCTTCGGGTTCGTATGCCCATAATCGTCGTTTTGCGGTGACATCAACACTCGGGAAGGTCGCCACTACAAAATGCCGATCCTGCCGGCAGTAACGATCACCAAAGAAGTAGAAGTACATAGTTTAGAACAATTAAGTCTAAGTCCACAATCACATGTAATATAAAGAAAGCTAAATCATAGCACAGTCCACATAAAAATGAAGCAAAAACAGAAGCAATAAAACGAAAAAGATAAAACGGGCTCATGCACGGTGCATCATGGCCTCACTACAACAATCTCGCGGAAATAAAATATACTAATCACTCGCGGATCTGAAGCCGATGCCCCCATGCTAGAATGGCCCACCTCTATGTGCATCAAACTCCACTGATGTTGCATCTCCTGCTACTGCTCCCTATCTCCTATCCAGAGCCCCTACAATGTTTAGTCCACTGACCGTTAATCAAAAAGACTAAGCCTAGTTTCCCCCACCCCCCTGTGGCTGCGTGCATGTGGAATGATAGGAAAGCTATGATGGTGAAGAGTAGCAAGAGTAGGTGATGGTGGATCTAATCTAACGGTTATATTGAATATTCACATGGCTTTAAAAAGAAATACAAGTTAGTAATAATAAAGTAATAGAATAGTAAAGAGTAGAAAGTAAAGTGCAACATAAATAAATGTAACAGATAGCCAAAAAGAAAGTAACCATAACTTATAAGCATGCCCACACAAGCATATAAACTATATAGTCATTTTGCAAGGCCTAACGTATAAAAAGTCTCATACCAATTTATACATTAGGGGTAAGGGATGAAACATGATGATGACATGATATGCTATGTTATGTGGGTTTAATGATATGCTCATATAAGTGCAACACACACACACGACTCTATGCGCACAGACCTTTAGTTCCCCAATTTGGAGTTAGCTAAACTCTCTGGTACCTGCCGTAGTGGCAAACAGAGGCAGTGGGTTGGGCCACCCCACCTCTAGGCCGACATTCACACCACCTAACCTAGACCTCCGTACGCCTCGACGCGAAGAACACACCACGGAGCCTTTGCGTACTCTACTGGCAAATCCACCAGTCTTTTCCTTAGCTAAGTGAAAACTACACCCGTCGAGTCATCGTATCGACGTCGGAGTGAACGACCGTTAAATGCCGAAGATCCACCACCTTATGCACATACAGCCATGAATACTAGAGCCATCGGCTCCCCGGACTAATCTGTCTATTACAACTACCTTCCGAGCCTTTGGCTCGCCGGGCTAACTTGCCCATTTCCACAACCACCGAGCCTACCGTTTGGACAACCAAACCAAGCTAACCACCCGAGTCATGGGGGTGAATGAAAGTGAAGCCCTAGTATTTACTAATTTCTCTCTGACATTTTAGTCTTACAGTTTAAGATTAACCTTGGACTGCCCAGGGCATTCCCTATGAAGGGCTCTTGAAGGCACTAGGAACTATGATGGGCTGAAAACCAAAGCTTCCTTTCGCAAGGTACTTATTATTGTTCGTATCTACCTATGTCCCAACTCTCCTGATCTTACACTTGAACTAAACCTAAGTGTATTTAGACTTCCTCCAAGGGAAAGACGATCCATCGTCGATCCCAAGCACAACCTTAACTTAGCCATCCAGGCTCTCACAACCTGACTCCTCTTCATATCCAAATCAGACCAAGTACACCATCTATCCCACTTTCTCATTCCAAGGCTTACATGTTATCTTATTTCTACAGCTTACTATGTGCAGACCTAATGAGCTACATGTCGTGCATGAATGATGACTCCCTCCAAATATTCATCCAAATGAACTAATATTATTACTGGGGGTCTAACATGATATTTTAAAGATAAACCCAGAATATAATATTTTTCCTAATTTATTTGACATTTATTTAATTTTCTGAAAATCGGGCCAACTGAGCTTTTGAACACCAAATAAAATTTTATGACATGATATACCTCATTAATAGGGCAAAGCAGGAAATAATAGAAATACTCATCAAAATTTTTTTAAAAAATTACCAAATATTAAGAGTGACAAGAAAAGACAACTGACGAAATTTATTAATTTTCCAAATAAATTTGGCCACATAAATAAATCATTTAAGAATATTCTATACAAGACACTTTGTGAAGTATCCTATATAAAAAGGCTTCCAATAATTTTATAAATATTCACAGAGCATGATGAAGGCTTAAGATATCCTCAAACCAAATTTCATAATTTTTCAGTGAGTAAAAAACTCATAATAATATTGCATACCAATAGGCCAATTACTATGTTTGTGAAGGAAGTACCAAAAACATTAATCCAAAATTCATACCAAAATTTCCAGAGATTAGTAACTACTATTTAAAGTCACTTCCTAAGTTTCATGGACATCCAAGATCATGCGACTAGGTAATAAAATCATAAGTAAAAGTGTCCTAATTGGTCCTAAACTATTTCAGAGGGGATGTAGGTTCCTAAAAACTCTAATAACATTTTATAGGGCTTATTTTCATCCTATGATTTCATCTACCAAGTTCTAAGATATTCCAAAGACATGGCCTCATGTCCTTCTTTGAGCTCAAAACTCAACCCTAGGGTTCACACTAGGGTTCTAGGGCATATCAACCCTAAACCACCCAAAATGTCTTATGAGTGTATTTTATATGACATTAAGTCAGTGGCCAAGGTTTCATCCCTTTTGGATGAGGATTGGTCGGCCACTCAACCCATCAACACACATTTGCACTAATTTGTCTCTTAGGGACCAAACTTGGGTCACATCTATTCCTACTCAAATCAACTTCAAATGGGCTGAGATTTTTACCAGTGACTTGTCATGACCCTAAGGGTCATCCACCAAACATTTGTGGAATTGTGAGATCATTAGACCCTCTAATTAACCCATAAATAGATTATTAAACATTTACAAAAACTATAAAAAAATGTTTTACAAAAATTTCCATTTTTGGATATGTCAGAGGTATAGGTAAGTGTGACCCCCAGTATAAATTTCAAGTCATTTGGATAGTTGGATTGATGGAAGCACTCAATTTAATCTCTGGCTAACCCTATGTATAGACTGCACCATTTTGAGTGTTGTGGTCAGACCACTAACCCAAATTGGTTGAAATGAATTTTAAAATAAACTAGATCACAAAGGATACAACTTTGATGTTTGTCATTTTCCCAAAAAAGGGATCTAAGTATTTTTTATATTTAATTCAAGACTCTGCAATTAGTGTGAGAGAATGAAAATGAAATAATATTATCCCTATTTAAATATATATAACGGTGGCACGAATCTTGGCGCAAAATTGATGGAATCCGTTCATATACCCCAGCGCGCCAACGGTCACGATTTCTTCGTCCTAGGCGGTATTTGCCTGTGATTTATCGGCCACCCACGCCCTTTTCCGGTCGGCCACTGCCACCACCACCTTCGTTGAAGTGGTGGCCGGCGATTCACGGTGGTGGGCCAGTCGGAGGTGGCCGGAATAGTGAATTGTGAATAGAATAAACGATTGAAAAATTAAGCTCTCAGCTCCCTTGATATGGAGCTAATTGGACCCAAACCTTGGGGCCAACAGATGAAGATCTATCCACACAGAGAGAGAGAGAGAGAGGAGTAAGACAGGACCTTCTAGGGTGGCTGGAGTCGAGTCGATCGCCGTGTCACCATCGCTGGTGGTTGTGATTTCAGGTGCTCTGCAACCACACTACCAAAGGGCTCGAAATCTTCAAGGAAATGGTTGTAACGTCTGCTCTAGGTCTGGGGAAGCTTTTAAAAGAACCAGTTGAGGGAGAGGGAGGGTCATGGCTTCAATGACATTAATGACCATTAGTGGAGTTTTCATCCAATTGAAATTCCTCTGAATCTAGCCACCTAGGGGTCGGCCATGGATGTTGGTCTCTTCCTAATTAATCAGGGAAGATGAATCTAGTCATTAGAATTGAGTGGAGAGGCCTTTGGCCTCCCTTGGCCATGAATGACCTCTTCCTCTCCCTATCTCTCTCCTCCATTAAAGGGAAATGAGGTTTCTCTCTTCTAGACACCCCTCTAGAATTTGAGTGGCATTTTAGGTAAATATCAGCCTCATAAAGCTTATAGACCACTCAAATTAGGCTTAGCCCAAGTGAATTGGGATAGGTTAGGTCAACTTGAGCTAGTTTGATCCATTTTAGGGTTGAGTTGACTTTGGTCAACTTGGCCTTTTGAGTTGACCTCAACGGGTCCTTAGTGGCCCATTTGCCTCTCCTAAGGTCTAAGGGGACTTGGGTAGGGTTGGTTTGGTACCTTGGAGGTCACTTGACCCATAATAGGACACTTTGACCATTTTAGGGTTAGGGTTGACTTTGGTCAACTTGTCCTTTTGAGTTGACCCCAATGGGTTCTTAGTGGCCCAATGGACCTCTTAAACAGTTAAGGATGTTGTGGTGGAGTCAAGGGATCAAGTTGAAGCCCAAAAGTCAAACCCTAGGGTTGGTACTTGGATTGTGCTATTTGTAGACCAAGGTGATTTCCACCTTCATGCCTTGGTTCACTTGGTCTTCTTGAGCTTCCTACGGTTTTGTCATGACCTAGTCATGACAAAACCACCCTTATGGGTCTTGTTGTTTGAGAGATATTACACACTGGGCCGCCAAATGCAAAGGACCAAAGTTGAAAAAGGAGGAAGCCCAACAAAATATGACGAACATGGTGGTCGACAACTCCAATCCCAAGTCCTTCGTGGCTATGATTGAGAGTAATCGTCGCAGTGCGTCTTCTTAGTGGTCTCTAGATAGAGGTGCTGATACGCTCAAAATAAGTTTACGTATTATATGCAAGTGCACGTGTCGGATCAAATAATATAAAATGAGTTAAGATCGTTCCGACGAAGAAGTGACTAATCTAGCCCTTGCAAGTACTAGCTCTACCTTTTCTTTAAATTCAAGCGGATTAATTAGAGTGAACTTGTTAATGAAAAAATAAAAGAAAATAATAATAAAACTAAATACGCATACTAAGGATTATTTTTATCAAGTTGGAGAAATAGTCTTGTGTGTTGATTTTCTTTATCTATTGTGATGTGATTTTAGGGTGAATTTTCATGAAATGTTTAAATTACTATCCTGCAATAATTTGAGATTAGACGTCAGCATCTCTCGATCTCAGAAATCCATTTACCCTAATTCTCCTAGTTATCTCTAACTTAGGTAGAAAAAGAATAATATGAAGCACACAAACCAATGCTGCTAACATAAGATAAAATCTCTTTCTTTCTTTATGCTATATTGATATTTATGTTACACTTATGTCACTCCTCTCTCGAATCTTGCAACGCAGTTTAAAGATGAAATTTTGACTAAAGATTTACACAACTCCTCTATCGAATCTTGTCGCACAAAAGAAGGGATTCAACTCTAAAATAGCATAACTTCTCTCTGGAATCTCGTCACGCAATTTAAAAGAAGAATACTTAATCCAAAGATTCCAAATAATAAAATATAAAACTAACAAAGATAATTCTTCAAACAATCACAAAAGAGAAATTAAAATCACATTATCATAATAAATCAAAGTACTCTCAACATACAAAACCTATGAATTTAGTTCATGACGGAGAGATGAAACCACACAACAAGAAATATCTTACTAGACATGATTATAGAAGTTTAAACACTGTAGGAATTTGTGTTCAGATCTCGCTTCAAAATCTTCTTCCTTCTTGCCGGCGTCTCCAAACCCTAGCCCTCTTTCTCCTTCTCCAAGATGATGGCTCTCTAGAACTCCTCTCTCTAATGAATTTCCAATTCCTCTTTTAGTTATGAGATTCCTCTCTTAAAAATGAGTAGCCCTCTCCCAATAGATGTCTCCTTTCATATTTGAGTTTGACGCAAAATTTGATATTCGAATTTTAAATCCGTCCAAAACTTGTTATAACAACAGAAATATGTTACTGTAACAACTGTATAACCAAAATATAAATCCAACTTTTACTTCTTCGATTCGATTTCTACGACATTTCTAGTAACAACACATAAGCAAAATATCTTAATTAACCCTAAATAAAATCAATATGAATTTATGTATATTTATACTCGTTTAAATCATTTCTTTTTATTTATGCTCAATATTATGTCGAAATAAAGAGCTAGATAACTTCTTTTTGGGAAGTTATCATACCTCCACACTTAAACTTTTGCTAGTCCCTGACAAAGATATTTCATAACAATAGGATGTGTCAAAATAATAACAAGATGTGAACTCAAATTATTTATTTTTTGAAAATAAATTAATCAAAGCATACTCAAGAAATTTGCTTTACTCAACAAATAAGCTTTCCAATCAATAAAAGTGTATAACCCGTAATTCGTCGAGATCAGAAGTACCCAGGCAGATGACTTTTCACAGACCATTGGGCGAGCAGAGGCGAGATTGGGTGAGCAGAGATGAGCTGAGGCAAGCAGCGACGAGTTTGGGTGAGTACCTCGCAAGTATAGGTGAGTAGCCCTAGATGCTCGCTAGTAGAGGCTGAATACTCACATATACCCCCAAGATTTCTCTATAAATAGACCCACATGGGTACTAGAAATGAATCTTTGGAAGAGGTTGTGGTCCCCCCAAGTAGATACTCGCCCATTCCATGTCTGTCTAGTACCTCGCTCAGCCTTTTGGTTGCGGAGGGGAAGTTTCTCCCAAACTTTCGGGTACGTGGTGGGACGTCCCTGCTAGAGCACTTGGGGTGTGCTTATAGATAGTTTCCTCTCTCTCGCTAGCCATTTGAATTGTGATGTCGGACCGTAGAATCAGTAACCTTAGGCTACCTTGATCCGAATTTTGTGGTTGAGATTTTCCCGATTTCAACAAAGAGCTCAAACATTCACAAATCCATTAGTTAGATAGAAGATAAAGCTCAAACAAGTATCTTAGTGTGGTGCATGCTTTTCTTTAAAAGTAATTTACTCTTATGCAAAGTTTTGCATTGAACCTCCGCATTTATTGGGAAGGATAAGAATAATCTAAGTTTACGATTTAACCTCCACAAGAGTTAGTAGTTCAATTGAAAGTATGATTGTCTTTGGCTTGGTTAGGAATTTATGGATAGCTTTGATAATATAATTACATTCCATAGTTGGTAATCTTAATAATTCACCATATTATATGATCTATCAACATATATTTTTTAAAACATCTTTTATTCATAGTTGAGATTATTCTAAGTATAAGTGCATATACGTAGGCCACATATCACTATGATGTTTTATTTTTATTTTTTTATCATAGTTGAGATCATTCCAAGTATGCATTCACATACCTAGGCCGCATATCACTATGACACACATTTTTCTCTTTTTTTCATCATATTTGGAATCATTCTAAGTATGTATAAATATACCTAGGCCACATATCACTATACAATTTAATTTTTTAAAAAATGTGAAATTAAATACCCATAAATGGCTAACTTACTAAGATACTACTAGTATGAACATATGAAATTTCAGCATGGGATAATGTGTATGAAAAAGTTCAAGCTCAAATATTTTAGTGGATGATTGAAATAGAATACTACCTATGCTCATGTCATGACTTATATCATTAACTCAGTTCTTGCTCACCTCTCCCATTATTTTTAGAGGTCAATATCAAAATATTGCCTTGGAAGTAAAGAAAAAATTTGTGTATAAAATAAATGATTATTTAAGGTTTATCAAAAAAAATTTTACTAACTTCAAATTCCTTAATTGAACTTTAACACTACAACAAAGTCGCTATATGGTGACGTTTTTTATAACTTTTGTGACGATTTTAAAGCGTCACGATAGTTTTCGTGACGTTTATAAAAACGTCACTAAACCGTCACGATTGCGGCCGTCACCGTAGCTCATTGTGACGCTTTCAAAAAAAACGTCGTGATTGAAATGTACTATATCGTGACGTTTTTTTTCCAAAAAACGTCATGCTTGGCAATTGCTCTATGGTGACATTTTTATAAAAAACGTCATAATTGATAGTTGTTTTATCGCTACACTTTTTCAAAAAAATGTCATGATTGATTGCTCTATCGTGACACTTTCAAAAAACGTCAAAAATAATAATTTTACCACGATTTTTTTACAAAACGTCGACGCAATTAAAAATGGTGATTGTTAACCGCAACCCGTAATTGGCTAGTCGCACCCCAAAATCTCCCAATTTTTCGCGTCTTTTCGAAATACGCCTTGTACATGCAATTTGAGGAAAAATGTTCAACACGAAAGTTGTAGATATCGACGAGATCTACAACTTTTGTGGTGAACACTTTTCCTGAAATTGCACGTACAAGGCGTATTTTGAAAAGGCGCAAAATCTGGACATATTTCTAAAATACGTCTTGTACATGCATTTTTAGGAAAAGTGATCAACACAAAAGTTGTAGATCTCATCGATATCTACAACTTTCGTGTTGAACACTTTCCCTGATATTGCATGTACAAGGCGTATTTCAAAAAAGCGCGAAAAATTGGATAATTTTCGGGTGCGACAAGTAAAATTGCGGGTTGCGGTTAACAATCAACTTAAAAATCTATTATAACATTTAAAAAACATAACACTGCATTTTAAGGAAAGAAATTTTAAAAAATAGAAATTTGTGATAATTTAAACTCTAAAAATTAATTTAGCATCTAAAATCTTAATTAAAATTATAAATATTATTTTTAACATATTATTTTTCATATTTTAATTATTTTTGAGAGTAATACTAAGATATATTGAGAGAGATTTGCAACATGCTTTCCAAATAATGAAAGCTTGAGTTCTAAAAATAATTAAAATATCTACATATTACATCATCATTAAAATTGAATTGTATAAACATACAAATATCACATTAATGATAAACAAACTTTTTTCAAGTATAGCATAACTTGCAAAAAAACATAATCATTCAATATATACATTGTTTTCAATGCAAAAAAAAGACAACTGAAACAAAACAAGCACTATGGGTCGACAAAATTTTCTTCTTTAATCATTAGCTTCATTGACATTGAAACAAGCATGATGAGCATTCAACTTCATTTGTACACCATCTCTCACATCATCTTTTCAAACTTTAAGCATAACAAATAACATTGATCAATTGCCTGCATAACAAACAAAATTGAAGCGCAAGATTAAATATTCATTCTAATTGCATGTACGGTTAACATAAATAACTTGAAAATAGTATAATAATGTGAAGAAGAAAATATAAAAAGCTCTCAATATGTATCCATAAAATGATGGCCGCGGTTTTAACCAAATTGATGGCAACAGCGCCAGCAGTAATTTGCCAAACTGGGCACAAACTTCTGGCAGCAGTTTGGGCAAACTGCTGCCAGCAGTTTGGGCAAACTGCTGCCAGCAGTTTGGGCAAACTGCTGCCAGCAGTTTGGGCCCAAAAAATATAAATTTGTTCTAATTTGGAACTAGTAACTAATCCCAACATTTAAGCATTAAAAAAAGTAATAAGAGCAAAAAATCTTAAATATTCTTGGTCGTGAGACATATAATTGTCACTATAAATAAAAACCAAGATTCCGACAGTAGTAGTTAGCATTGACATAATAGAAGTAAGTGGATCGATCAAGTATCTGAACTCTAATAAAAAATTATTATTGATGGTCCAAGACCATAGACATTGATTGGTCAAACTTCCATTTATTTGCTGAATAGAAAAATTGGCTGAAAACCATATAGATATACCTAGCAGTAAAACACTTGGTAAAGCCCACATACGACGAATATCTTTTGTTGTGGTTATATAACGATACAACCCGGCCAATATATCTAAGCTTAGATACTTTTTAAACAATTTGTTGTTTGGAAAATAAATACATTTAGAATTTGAATGAAAACACTATGATTGGGTGTGCATTGCCCATAAATACATTTACTGTGATTGAATGAAAACACTGCCAATAATATTAGAAATGTGCTTTGTGTGATTGGGTGTGCACTTGGCACATGATTAACTTATAATGACAACAAAGAAACTTCCATTTGAGGGGGTGATAGATGACAGGATTGTGAAGGCACATGACAATATTGGATTGAATTGGAAAAATAAATTTGATCAAATACTTTCAATTAATAAACTAAAAATAGCATAATGAAAGCAATCTTGAGAAATTCAATAGACAAGAAGATCATAGTCAACCATAATGAAATAACATTAATGCCCAGTTTTTTTTGCAAAGATTTAACACAATGAGAACCCAGCCTGAGAACTTTCTCTTAGATGCAGCAAATACAACTCATCTTCTAAGCAAACACCTAGAGCCCAATAATCTGACTCAGATTCAAGTTCTTAATAGATATCCAGGTTAATCACATGGATGGCCAAGTTCACTGACATGCGATGATAATCAAATTTGCAATGATAATCAATAGCAGCATAACGATATTATATTAAGATTTAAAGAATTCCCAAAAATTTAATTTGAGGAGAAAAGTTGAGCATTTACGCAAACACCTAGAGCGCAATAATCATTCCTTTAAGGTGGCGAGCAGGTGGGAGAGTAGTGCATCGACTTCTTTTTGTTATTCATTCATAGCCAATGCTGTAAATTAATCTCTAAAGAAAATAAAAAAAAATGAAATTTCACACATATTTGCTAAAATACCTGTAATGAGGAAGCTCTTTTTTACACACAACCTCAAGAGCGCTATTGTTTCTAATCTGAAAAGAAAAGCAACATTAATTTTGGATATCCAAGATTATTTAGAACATAACTCAAGAATAAGGCAAGACTATGCGTAATTGCATGTAAAACAATACCAGAGGGCTTCTCTCACTGGACCTGAAGAAGAAAACAGAGGAAAATATTGAGAAGAAAGAAGAGGTATGAGGCCAAATTGACATGGAACAGAATACATAATAAAACAGAAGGAAATAATCTATCTTATCACTATAATTGCAAGAAGAAGAAAAACAGCAATTTTCATCTTTCCCTAATATTTTGAAAACATGAAGATTCCAAAGATTCCAAAAAATAAAACATAAAACCAATAAAGATAGTTCTTCAAACAATCAGAAAAGAGAAATTAAAATCACATCATCATAATAAATCAAAGTACTCTCAACATACAAATCCTAGGAACTTGGTTCATGATGGAGAGATGAAACCACACAACAAGAAGATCTTACTAGATATGATTATAGAAATTTAAACAATGTTGGAATTTGTGTTAAGATCTCGCTTCCAAACCTTCTTCCTTCTTGTCGGCATCTCCAAACCCTAGCCTCTTTCTCCTTCTCTATGATGTCGGTCTCTAGAACTCCTCTCTAATAAATTTCCAATTCCCCTTTTAGGTATGAGATTCCTCTCTTAAAAACGAGCAGCCCTCTCCCAATAGATGCCTCCTTCATATTTGAGTTTGGTGCAAAATTCTAAAATCGAATTTTTTATCTGAGCAGGACTTGTTATAACAAATGAAACATGTTATTGTAACAACTACACAACCAAAATATAAATCTAGATTTTACTTCTTCAGTTCGATTTTCACGGTATTTCTAGTAAGAAAAACATAAGCAAAATATTTTAATTAACTCTAAATAAAAAAAATATGAATTTATGTATATTTATACTCATTTAAATCATTTCTTTTTATTTATGCTCAATATTATGTCAAAATAAAGAGCTAGATAACTTTTTGGGAAATTTATCGGGTGCTACCTGTCACGTCACTAATGACAAAGGTCTTCTCTCAGAGGTCAATACAGTCCAGGACAAAGTTGAAAACTCCAATGGAGGAGAGACTAGGTTACTCATACTAGGATAGCGGAGCTAGTACTCTTTTCAGGTAAGACTCTAATTTTAAAGCATGTTAGAGTAGTTCCTAGTATAACTAAAAACTTAGTTTCCATGAGTTTATTAGATAACGCTGGAATTTCTTTCATAACCCAAAACAGTAGAATAACCTTATAAATTAATTCACATTATTTTGGTTGTGTGTATATGATCAATGGTATATATATACTTAGCCTAGATAATGAGTGCATTAATCAAGTGAGCTCAAATTTGATTGATCCTAAGTTATTACACAATAGACTTGGACATGTGCACTATAAGAAAATGCGAGATCTAGCTAAGAGTCACAACATCCCGTTAGATCTTTCTATTCAATTTGATAGGTGCGAGGTTTGTTCTCAAACTAGTATTACTAGATATCCTTTCAAGTCGGTATCTAGAAGTACACAACTTTTTGAATTGATACATTCTAACCTCTATGATTTTCGAAGTCACGCCACTAGAGGGGGAATGAAGTATCTAATTACCTTCATTGACGATTTTTTCAAATATTGTCATGTTTACCTATTGAAATCGAAAGATGAAGCCTTCGAGACCTTCAAGATCTTTAAAACTCATGTTGAGAATCAGTTAAACCTAAAGATTAAGAGATTTAGAAGTGATCAAGGGAAAGAATACACTGTAACTGGGTTTAAGGACTTTTGTACCTCCGAGGGTATAATCCTAGCAACCACAACTCCTTATTCACCCCAGTCAAATGATATCGTTGAGCGTAAGAATAAAACTTTGATAAAGATGTTGAATTCTATACTTCTCACAGCTGGCATGCCTAATGTTTTTTGAGGGGAAGCAGTCCTAACTGCAAATCACATTCTAAATAAAGTGCATCACTCAAAGCTCAATTATACTTCGAATGAGTTGTGGCACTTCGATCTTTATAGATATGATACTCTAAAGACTTGAGGTTGTATTACTTATGTAAAATATAAGATCTTAAGAGACCTAAAGTGAGACCTAAAACAACAACATACGTTTATCTAGGTAGTGCAGAAGATAGTGTAGCTGACATGCTTTTGGATCTATCCACTAATACAGTGTTAGAATCTAGAGATGCTATTTTCTTTGAACATAAATTTGTTAAAAATCACGGCTTGATGTCTCTGGGTCTACCGACATGATTTTAGAATCTACTATAAAAATTGAAGCTGGCCCTCTGACACTGCTCCCTAATCTCAAGAGGTGGAACCTGTTCCTCTTAGAGTATCTATAAGAGATAAAATCCTTAAGGATTTTGGTGAGAATTTTGTCACCTACCACTTAGAGAATAATCCATTCTCCTACCAGGAAGTAATAAGATTTAGAGATTCGATAATGTGGGCAAAAGCCATCGATGATGAGATGAACTCGCTGCTATAAAATAACACTTGACATCTAGTTGACATACCAAAAGAAGCTAAAGTCCTAGGATTCCAGTGGGTACTGAAGAATAAATTGCACAGTGATGAGTCTATAACCAGATAAAGCACGCCTAGTAGTTAATGGTTAAAAACAACATAGGGGATTGAAAAGGGTCATGTTACTCTTAACCAAGCTCATTGTATGGAGCAAATTCTTTCTACTTAGGGTTATAAAGACTGTAGGCCTGTATAGACACCGTATGATCCAAACGTCAAGTTGCGTCCGAATGAGGGACCAACATTGACGAAGTAAAGTATTCAAAGATCATTGGTAGTCTCATGTACGTCACAAGTTGTACAAGACCAGACATTATCTTCTCTGTTGACATGCTGAGTTGCTTTACCATCAATCTAGATAAAGAGCATTGGGATGTCTTAGACAAGTTGATGAGATACTTGAGAGGTACTAAAGATCATGTTATGTGCTACACTAGTTACCCTCCTACTATAGATGGACACTCCAATGCCTTGTGGTTCTCAGAAGTTGATAATAGTAAGTCTACCGATGGATTTATATTCACTATGTGTGGAGCTGTTGTTGCTTGGAAATCCAAAAGACAGACTTGTATAACTTTGTCGTCTATGGAAGCTGAATTGTTTGACTTAGCTTAGAATGGCGATGAAGTGGATTTGAATAAGAATTTAATTTTAGACATTCTCTTGTTTAGACTACAAGTCAATTTTTTGAGCTTGTACTATGATAATCAAACAGCAATTCAAATCGTTAAGAATGTCCTCTTTAACACTAAGAGAAGACATGCATGACTGAGACATACTTTATTGAATTATCTAAAAGAACAAGACACTATCACTTTGATCGATGTACGATCGAAGGATAACCTAGCTGATCCATTGATGAAAGGAATGCCCAAAGACCGACTAATCAAAATAGTGGGGGAAATGAAACTCAAGGTGATTTAGTTCAGCCTTAGTTCAAGGTTACGCGATCCAGTTCTGCCTTAGTCCAAATGTTTTAATTTTTCCGCTTTTCTTTGTCAAAGCAAGCGTGTGTGCTCCGCTGATATTTGTGGTTGCTGAGTACGAATCTGGTGAGTTGTTTCATTCCACATCTAATGTTAATAACTTCATCGGGATTTGTCTTCCTTACTTGGAGGAGAGTGTTATTTCACTTTTGATAACACGATCTAACTCAGTTTGACTCTTCTTCTGTTGATTGGTTATATTCCACACTTGATGAGTTCCAGTTGACTTTAGAAGAATATTAACTGTGACATTCCACATAGGAACACAAATACAGCTGTGGTATCCAGAAGTCCATAAAATTATTTCTTTGAAAATAGATAATGGATTTTGAGGTATAACCTATAATACTCTATGTTAGGTGTCCTCTAAGGTAATTCTAAAGTACTACATTTTTATAAGTAGAACTAGATACATGCACTTTTTTAAAAGTTGAAATTCATTCTAAATAAAATTCTCTATTGAAAAATACATAAGTTGTTGCTGATGGGGGAGTATATGCAGATTGGGATCCTAATAATGATGATCTTATGGATGACGATTTCTAGAGTTTTACTGTGTTTTTTCTTTTATTTAATGGACTGTTTAGCTCTCATTACTTTCACTTATTTTTTTGGACTGTCTTGCTCTTTAGTTGGTCATGAGATATAAAGATCTAAAAAAAAAAATGTGCAAGTTAGATAAATCAATATATGAGCTTAAACAAGCGCCTACGATGTGACACATAAAATTTGACCAAGTGGTAAAATGCGTTGGATTTCAGTCCAGTATCTCAGACAAGTGCCTTTATCACCGCTCAATATCAAATAAAACAGTCATCATATATCAGTATGTGGATGATATATTTATTTTGGGGTCAGATCTTGATGCAGTAAAGGATATTAAATCCACTCTTACAAAAGCATTTGACATGAACAACCTTGGTCCAGTTGATACCCTTTTAGGAATGAAAGTTATAGTAGACATGAGTCACATTACTCTTAACCAAGCTCATTATATGAAGCAAATTCTTTTTACCTGGGTTTATAAAGACTATAGGCCTGTAGAGACACCGTTTGATCCAAATATTAAGTTGTGTATGAATGAAGGGACCAACATTGACGAAGTAAAGTATTCAAAGATAAAGTTGCGTCCGAATGAAGGGAATCAAGTCGGCTTCTCTGTTGGCATGCTGAGTTGCTTTACTAGTGGCCCAGACAAAGAACATTGGGATATCTTAGACAGGTTGATGAGATACCTGAGAGGTACTAAAGATCATGCTCTGTACTATACTAGTTGCCCTCCTACTATGGATGGACACTCTGATTCCTCGTGGTGTTCAGAAGTTGATAATAGTAAGTCTACCAGTGGATTTATATTCACTATGAGTGGAGCTGTTGTAGCTTGGAAATTCAAAAGACAGACTTGTACAGCTTTATTGTCTATGGAAGCCGAATTGTTTACCTTAGCTTCAGCTGATGAAGAGGCAAACTTGATCAGGAATTTGATTTTAGACATTCCCTTGTCTAGACTACAAGTCAATTCTTTGAGCTTGTAATGTGATAATCAAGCAGCAATTCAAATCGTTAAGAATGTCCTCTTTAACACTAAGAGAAGACATGTACGACTGAGACATGCTCTATTGAATTGTCTAAAAGAACAGGACGTTATCACTCTGATCGATGTACGATCGAAAGATAACCTAACTGATCCATTGACGAAAGAAATGCTCATGGATCGACTAATCAAAATAGTGGGGGAAATGAGACTCAAGGTGACTTAGTTCAACCTTAGTTTAAGGTTAGGCGATCCAGTTCCGCCTTAGTCCAAATATTTTGATTTTTTCACTTTCCTTTATTAAAGAGAGCGTGTCGTACTTCACTGATGTTCGTGTTAAATTTTCTCAACGTGGTCAGCAAGATAGCCCAAACGCCAAATTAATATCTTCGGAACTACCCAGTTCGCACGTTGAACCAGCGGAAACCAAGAACTAGAGGAACAAAGGTAAATCACAACAAACAATGGAAGCACAAGCAGGTCTATTATTCATTCACTTCTTTACAATGCGAGGCATACATAGCGAGACATGATTTCGCTAGTATAACAGCTGAAAAACAGAAGCACCAAAAACAAGCCGGGCGGACAGAACCCGAGTCCGCCGAGACCGCGAGGTCGCCGAGGTCGCCGAAGCCGCCCGAACTATGCTGCAATCCGCCGAAAACCACGGAGTCCGCCGAAGCCGCGAGGCCGCGCGGACACACCGTTATTCGCCTTCTGCTGAACCCGAACTGAGGAACACCCCTACCCGCCTGAAGCCGGCGGACAGGTTATTGAAGCTGGCAAAGATGAAACAGAACTGACAAGCCGCAGAGCGACCTCCTGTTGAGTCCGCAGAGACCGCACACTTCCAAGCACTTGACCGAAGTCACAGCCACACTCCTGGCTCCTTGAAGTTATCTGCGCGACCTGCACACAGCAAACCGTCAGCCTGAAACAATTCGTGCGGACTGGCAAACACAGACCGCAGCACTTCGCACACCCCAACTTACTGTTCACTCAAGTTACTGTAGATGTGCCAGGGGGGTCCTATTTATAGGCCGGGTGAGGAGTGTGGTCACCGCCCAAGAGATAGCGACACCGCCCCAGCCCGCGCGAATACAAACCACCGTCCGCTGAGTCCGCGTGGACTTAGCCGGTCACCAAGGAAAACCGCCAGGAGCAAGGCAACCATTGACGAACCCACTCCAGTCCGCCTAAGCTAAGCGGACAAGGCATCAGCCCGCAAAGCTCCAACCGCTTCAGGACAACAAACCCCCTTCAATGGATGTCCGCACCAACCCGAGGCAGTCCGCAAGACACACACCTCAATCCGCCACAAGTCTACGACCAAAGGCAGCTAAAGACAGACTGCCCGGTCACAGCGGACTCGGCGGATACGGCGGACACACTGAACTCGGCACCAAGTAACCAAGCCCAAAACCATTGAGGGCTAATGCGAGCTTGGCGGACGCAAAACCCCAGTCTGCCAAAACACCACAGCGCAGACCGCCACAGTCCGCGAGCTCCTCGCACTCCTGCCCTATCACAGCGGTCAATCCCGGACTCCAAAACCAGGCCGCCACAACGATCTCCACAGCAACTCGCCTGCTGTGCCACCAGAGCTCGACAAGGCCTCAGCCAAGCTCTAAGCTTAGTCCGCAACAGCCAATACCGCGGACACATCAGTCCGCAAGCTTCCCGCGGACAAGAGCCAACCCGCCTTTCAGCACAAGCTTGCACCCGCGACCACTGAGCAAAGCAGCAGTCCGCAAGCCTCTCTATCCGCAGATACCAGACCGCACCAAACCGCGGACTCCATGCAATAACCCACTCAGAACACAGCCGGCTTCCACCATACTTTTCACCAGGCCGCAAACCTCAGTCTGCCCAGTCCGCCCAGTCTGCCAAGGCTGTCCGCCACAGGCCGCGCGGCCTGTCCCGTCACCCACTTCCACTTCACAAATTTCAACACTCCCCCTTGAAGTGAGAAGTGGTGACCAAGCCCAGCAAGCTGCGCAAGCGTTCAAAGGGCCCCTTCGACAGTGGCTTTGTGAAGATGTTAGCAAGATTATCTTCACTCCGAACATGCCCGACCAGCAGAGACCCCTCCAACACCTTCTCCCTGATGAAGTGGTGATCAATCTCTATATGTTTGGTTCTGGCGTGGCACACTGGATTGTTAACCAGTTTGAGAGCACTCTCATTGTCACCCCGGAGTAAAGTAGGCCCTTGCACTTCTTCATGAACATCCTCTATAAGCCTCCTCAACCAAACGACTTCCCGAGCAGCCAAGGCCGAAGCCTTATACTCCGCCTCCGTGGTTGAAACCGACACTGAGTCCTGCTTCTTGCTACACCAAGAGATGCTAGCTGATCCACAAGTGAACACATAACCTGAAGTAGACCTTCGATCATCCGAATCACCGCCATAGTCAGCATCCGTGTACCCGAGCAACGCAACCTCCGCGTCCCTTCTATAGAGGAGTCCCATGTCAGAAGAAGCCTTGACATACTTCAGAATTCCCTTCGCCGCCACTAGATGAGATTGCCTTGGTTCAGCCATATACCGACTTACTCGGCCAACAGCATAAGCGATATCCGGCCTTGTAATCATCAGGTAAATCAAGCTCCCAACAAGAGCCCTGAACACCAAGGGATCATGAATAACCCTTCCCTCATCTCGTCGAATCTTCAGCCCAGATTCCAGTGGAGTAGAGCACTTCTTCCCTTCGCCCATGCCAAACCGCTTCACAATGCGATCAGCATACCCTTTCTGGATAATGAGAACCCCGCACTCCATCCTCTCCACTTCCAGACCAAGAAAGTGATGCAACTCTCCCAAGTCTTTCATCTCGAAGCGTATAACAAGCTCTGCCCTGAGCCTTGCTACTTCCTCCTCTGAGTTCCCTGTGATGATCATGACATCCACATACAGCAGGACCAAAACTCGTAGCTCTCCCTTCTTCTTGACGAACAAGCTTGAATCCGAGTTAGAAGCCAGGTATCCACAGAATTGCAAGTACTCTGCAATCTTCCCATACCACGCTCGAGGAGCTTGCTTCAACCCATAGAGAGCCTTCCTGAGTTTGCAGACATAGTCCGGATGCTTCTCAGAGACAAAACCAAGCGGCTGATCCATGAAGATGTCCTTGTCAATCTCTCCGTAAAGAAAGGCATTCTTCACATCGAGTTGCCACAACCTCCATCCCTTGCTAGCAGCCAATGCGATCACCATTCTTACAGAAGTCATCTTCGCAACTGGACTGAATGTCTCATCATAGTCTTCTCCATACTGTTGTGAGAATCCTCTAGCGACCAGGCGAGCCTTGAAACGATCAATGCTCCCATCAGCCTTCTTCTTCAACTTATACACCCACTTGCAAGTAACCGGAGTAACGCCATCAACCTTGGGCACAAGGTCCCAGGTTTCATTCTTCTTCAGAGCATCAATCTCTTCCATTGAGCACTGCTTGACCACTCCAACAACCTCGCTCTGATACCATGTTAAATTTTCTCAACGTGGTCAGCAAGATAGCCCAAACGCCAAATTAATATCTTCGGAACTACCCAGTTCGCACGTTGAACCAACGGAAACCAAGGACTAGAGGAACAAAGGTAAATCACAACAAACAATGGAAGCACAAGCAGGTCTATTATTCATTCACTTCTTTACAATGCGAGGCATACATAGCGAGACATGATTTCGCTAGTATAACAGCTGAAAAACAGAAGCACCAAAAATAAGCCGGGCGGACAGAACTCGAGTCCGCCGAGACCACGAGGTCGCCGAAGCCGCCCGAACTATGCTGCAATCCGCCGAAAACCATGGAGTCCGCCGAAGCCGCGAGGCCGCGCGGACACACCGTTATTCGCCTTCTGCTGAACCCGAACTGAGGAACACCCCTACCCGCCTGAAGCCAACGGACATGTTATTGAAGCTGACAAAGATGAAACAGAACTGACAAGCCGCAGAGCGACCTCCTGTTGAGTCCGCAGAGACCGCACACTTCCAAGCACTTAACCGAAGTCACAGCCACACTCCTGGCTCCTTGAAGTTATCCGCGCGACCTGCACACAGCAAACCGTCAGCCTGAAACAATCCGTGCGGACTGGCAAACACAGACCGCAGCACTTCGCACACCCCAACTTACTGTTCACTCAAGTTACTGCAGATGTGTCAGGTGGGTCCTATTTATAGGCCGGGTGAGGAGTGTGGTCACCGCCCAAGAGATAGCGACACCGCCCCAGCCCGCGCGAATACAAACCACCGTCCGCTGAGTCCGCGTGGACTTAGCCGGTCACCAAGGAAAACCGCCAGGAGCAAGGCAACCATTGACGAACCCACTCCAGTCCGCCTAAGCTAAGCGGACAAGGCATCAGCCCGCAAAGCTCCAACCGCTTCAGGACAGCAAACCCCCTTCAATGGCTGTCCGCACCAACCCGAGGCAGTCCGCAAGACACACACCTCAATCCGCCACAAGTCCACGACCAAAGGCAGCTAAAGACAGACCGTCCGGTCACAGCGGACTCGGCGGATACGGCGGACACACTGAACTCGGCACCAAGTGACCAAGCCCAAAACCATTGAGGGCTAATGCGAGCTTGGCGGACGCAAAACCCCAGTCCGCCAAAACACCACAGCGCAGACCGCCACAGTCCGCGAGCTCCTCGCACTCCTGCCCTATCACAACGGTCAATCCCGGACTCCAAAACCAGGCCGCCACAACGATCTCCACAGCAACTCGCCTGCTGTGCCACCAGAGCTCGACAAGGCCTCAGCCAAGCTCTAAGCTTAGTCCGCAACAGCCAATACCGCGGACACATCAGTCCGCAAGCTTCCCGCGGACAAGAGCCAACCCGCCTTTCAGCATAAGCTTGCACCCGCGACCACTGAGCAAAGCAGCAGTCCGCAAGCCTATCTATCCGCAGATACCAGGCCGCACCAAACCGCGGACTCCATGCAACAACCCACTCAGAACACAGCCGGCTTCCACCAGACTTTTCACCAGGCCGCAAACCTCAGTCCGCCCAGTCCGCCCAGTCCGCCAAGGCTGTCCGCCACAGGCCGCGCGACCTGTCCCGTCACCCACTTCCACTTCACAAATTTCAACAGTTCGTGGTTGCTGAGTACGAATCTGTTGAGTTATTTCATTCCACATCTGATGCTAACAACTTCACGGGGATTCATCTTCCTTACCTTGGAGGAGAGTGTTATTTCACATTTCATAATACGATCTGACTCGGTTTGGCTATTCTTCTGTTGATTGGTTTCATTCCACATTTGATGAGTTCTAGTTAACTTTAGAAGAACAGTAACCGTGACATTCCACATAGGAACACAAATACAGCTACAGTGTCCAGAAGTCCGTAAAATTGTTTCTTTGAAAATAGATAATGAATTCCGAGGTAGAACCTATAATACTCTATGTTAGGTGTCCTCTAAGTTAATTTTAAAGTACTACATTCTTACAAGTAGAACTAGATACATGTACTTTTCAAAAGTTTGAATTCATTCAAAATGAATTCGTTGTTGGAAAATATAGGAGCTGTTGCTAATGGAGGAGCATATGCTGATTGAGATCCTGACAAGGATGATCTGATGGATGATGATTTCTAGAGTATTACTATGGTTTTTTGTCTATTTAGAGCAATGTTTAGCTCTCATTTACTTTCACTTGTTTTGTTTGGACTGTCTTGCTCTATAGTTGGTCATGAGACACTAAATGTGCTGGTACATGTGCTATGAGTGTTCTTTTGACTTTGATGCGATGTTGTTGAGTTTATATTTATTTTTATGCATGCATACAACTGTTCTATTTAATGTCCAATGTGTTCTGACAAGTGCGACAGACATGGTTGTGAGTTCTTCATTTTATATTGAACACTACACACACCACCCATTTTCTGATATCGGGTCTACGACGGACATATGAGGAGATTATTAAGAAATTAATTATATGTCCGCTCGTGTTGAGACCGACTCGGAATGACCCATTGAGTTTTGTGTCACTCTATGACATGACTCTATACTGGAGATACCATAAATGGTCATTCCACATCTGATGAGTCATTGTGGACTATCTTGAGCGGAGCCTCAACAACTTAGTCCGTCTAGCTGGCCTTGACGAAGTTCCTTGGAGGCAGTCATTGACGAAAATCGCGCAGAGAGAGGAGAGAAGGTAGAGAAAGAGAGATAGGAAGGAGAGAGAACGTTCAGAGTCCGGAAAAGGATCCAATTGAAGTAGAGAATGAAGCTATTTTTAGACTTTTAAGACGGCGGTCTGGTAATTTCGCCCAATAACTACCAGACGGGCTAATAAGAACTCCCGGATTTGAGCATGGAAATCGCCTTTTTTTTAAAGAAATGGAAACTCTGCCCTTGGGTTGAAAAAAACATGCCTAGGAAGACAGACGACACGAGGCCGGTGACCAAGGCGGCGACCGACCCTCCCCCACATGATGAGCAAACAGGAGGGGGTGTGCATTACTGTGGTGATAACTTCTCAAAAAGAAGTTATCTGGCCCAATTTTTGGACTTAATGCTTGTTATAAATGCTTAAAACAAGTTTAAAAGAAATAAAAATGAAAATGACTTCATATTTATTTGATTTGTGGCTAATTCGATCTTTTTCTAATGTATAATTGTAAGAAACGCCGAAGAAATCTGCTTGGAAAACTAAAATCTGCCCAAATATCATGATCTGAAAAAAAGGTTGCAACTTCTGAAAAAACAGGGTTGCAACATCTTGACGAATTTCAAATTTCAAAATTCAAACATGACGCCGTTTGCAAAAATAGAAGGAGACAACCTTTGGAGAGGGAGTTGGACATTTTTAATAGAGCATTATTCTGAAGAAAAGAATCATTCTTGGAGAGAGGAGAGAAAGGAGAATTAAGAGGGACTTCTTCATCTAGGGTTTCTAAAACCCTCCATTGAAGGAGAGTGGCTAGAGCAAGGAAGACGACGGATCTCCGGGCTGATCGAGCGAGCGACTTCGGAAGGAGAATCTTGCTGCGTTTAATTGTCATTTCATCATGTATTGTAAGATCTCTCCAAACATTTTGTGTGTTTCCTTCGTTGCTATGAACTTTTTTTTAATCTTGTATTGTGAAAGTACTATGACTTATGTGTTGATTTTATTGTAATATTTTCTTCATGATTATTGGGTGAATGTCTTTATTGAAATTGTGATCTATATTTTGAAACTTTTGGCCAAGGTTTCGTTTTTCTACCGTGCTTCATAAATCGAGAGAGGAGTTACGCAAGTGTGTCATAATTTCGGTATAACATTTGAAAGGAGAAAGAGATTTCCTCTTGATGTTAGCAACATTTGTTTTCGATATTTATGTAGTACTTGTTTCACCCAAGGGGAAATAAAGACTAGGGATTTTCGATATCGAGAAGTCCAGATCTTCTACCCTAAAATCATTGCAAGACATTTCTCCTCACACATTCATAAAGTCGCCTTTTTAACTTCATCTCACTAGGCATATGAAATCACAGTACAAGATTATCTCTCATAACTGATAACACAAATATTTTCTCTAGTATCGATAATTTATTTTAATTAGTAGTTTTCTTTACTGTTTTTAATATTTTAAAATCATTATTTCGATTCATTTGGATTTAGAGAAAAGACACAACTGGTATTTGCAAGCACAAGATTCTTCACATCTCCGTGAGAACGATCTTTATTCACATTATATTACTTGATCCAGCACGTGCACTTGCGTGTAATACGTATACCTGTTGTGAACAGGATCAGACCTAGCTCCGCATTGCCATTTTTTGGCATTATGATATTAAGCAAGCCTATTAAATTTATTTCATGTGCAAATGTTATTTTAGTACGATTGCCCGACACGGGGCTCCGCCCCTATGTCAAAGCGCGACAACACCTGGCTGCGACGGAGGCTTTGCCCGCCCCCTGCTCTATGCTATCGGGCGGCCTTCGGCCTCATCCAGGTGGGCTTCACTCGCCTCCGCACGTGCTTCACTCGCCTCCGCACGTGCTTCACTCGCTTCCGCACGTGCTTCACTTGCCTCCGCACGTGCTTCACTCGTGCTCGATACGTCTGTGGGCTGCGCACGCAACATATACAATTATACATATGAGTACTCAAAATGACCGTAAAAAAATATGAATCAATATTACAATTTTTATTTTGTAAAAAAAATTGTTTAACATAAAATCATTATTTTTTGTCCGTATTTCTCTTCATATCCCTCTCTCTCCCTCTCTCTCTTCCTCTCTTCCGCGCATTCTCCCCGACTCCCCCTCTCCCCTCTTTCTCTTTCTTGTTATATATAATAAATTAATACTATATACGCATAGCGGGCCACCCTCTCTCCCTCACTTTCTCTCTCTCCCTCTCTTTCTCTCTCTCCTTAGACAATCCCTCGACCGGTGACAGAGTTAGATATCTAGTATTTTTTAATGTTTTCTACTTTTTTTTATCAGAAACATATCAACCGTTGATTCTCTTTGTAGATCGATCTGATGATCACGTTCTCTTCAAGTGCTTTTAAAATCTGGCTTTTAAATGCCAAGTACTATATAAGTGATAGAAACAGATATGGTAGACTCATGGCCGATAGTGGTTCGGTCGGGTGCGGCGTCAGGTATTTTTGCGTCGACCAGATCTGGGCTGGTCTCCACCACAATTGATGTCGTTTTCCATCATTAAAATGTGTCACGCCCTCTGATCACATGTGTGACATAGGCCATGTACATTTAAGCTGAGTTGGCAGGCAGTTCTGGTTTACAGGGGTAGTCATGGTCATGAATCTGAGTTACGAGTGTGACCGAGGGAGTGTACATTTAAATTGCTCTGGAAATTATTTTTTGGCATGTTGGAATTGTCATGATCGTGACCCATGTCACGCCCCTAGGTCACCCCCGTGACCTTGGGCGAGTAATCTTAAAACTTTTGAAAATGAGCACTGAATGCTGGAGATTGTTGTGGTCGTGAACCGGTGTCACGCCCCTAGATCACCCAAGGTAAGTATCAAAATTGCCCCCACCTCCTTCCCCGCCGCTGGTGTCGCCTAGCTCCTTTCCTCGCCGTTGTTGTGGCTGATCCTAGTCTTCGTCATCGCCGCTATAGCTTGCGTCGGCGGTCGTGCGACAACACATGTCTGGATGCAATCCACACAACAGTAACAACACCCGCAACTTCGTCTACCACTCCACATCAAAGTAGGATTTTTAATGGTAAAATTTATGTGCAAACCAGTTTTGGCTATGTGCAAACCACTCTTTCAAAAAAATTGCCAGAACAACTATCTACAGACCAGCCCTTTACGGGTTCACAAGTATTTATGATTTTTTTAATTTGGTTTGCACTTAACCTGATTTGCACATAACCGAACTTGATTTGCACATAACAACACCCTTTTTAATTAAGTTTATTATTATTATTATTATTATTGGCTTTTTACATGCATGTCAAGGTGTTCTTGGTATATATAAATGATATGATGCTGAGTTAATCTTGATTTATAAGAGTTTATGAATAAATGAATTCCAGCTGACATGACTCTAATATCATGATTGTTCTAAAAACTGTGCACGAATCCGCTAGATTCTGAAAAGAAGCATCCATTTGAATCAAAGAATTACAACATATTCTTCCATTTCATATCCCAGTTTAATAGAAAGCGAGTGAATCTGCCTTCCTAAAGTCTGATTTTGCCGCAATTCTGCAGCTTTGATGATAATGGAGAGGGCGAAATCATCCGGATGCAATCCGTGCATTTGAAACTCGAAAAACATCGAAAAAGCTTTTTCTGTGAAGAGAAGAATTTTTAATTGATTCGCTGTTGTATATAAACACCAAACAACGTGCGAGCTACTGATTTGTGGATCGTTTTCCTTGTTGGCCGTTGCGGCAAAAACCTGAACCACAGCAGCGTGAGCTTCCGCCAGGAGGAGAATGTCCAAAAGCTTTATATTTTATGTAATATTTAACTTTTGATTTCGGTTGCCTGCACCGCAATTCTACCTCATCTCATCGTTTATATTTGGAAGTGCAAGTTGTGCTTTATTTTGAATGATAATAAATTTTTATGCTAGGTCATGGTTCTTTGTTGGGCTTTATTTTGAATGAATATAAGGATTTACGAAGGATTTGTAAGTCATCTTAGGAGGAGTTATCATCGTAAGTCACCTTACGAAGGATTTGATTCAGTATATAAAGACACATACAGAAGAATTTCTCACTTGCTCTGTTTTCTCAATTTTTTTCTCAATTATTTTCTCAGATTCATATGTAAATATGTGATTTAATGATTTTTTTTGTTCTCTGATGAATTTTACGGACCTGGGCTGGGCCAGAAGCTTCTCAAGCTTAAGTGTTCACTTTTCTAGTGAGAGACCAATCTTGGGGCTAACGTGGGATCCGCCCAAGGATCCACTGATTTAGGTAAATATCTAATGCGTTCTCCGATCGGAAAGGTTATTTTTGGGGGAGAAACTATGTGTTTTTGGGATCTTCGCGCTCCCTGGTTAGAACCTCTAAGGGGTTCCAATGATTTGGACTTGAGTAGGCTGAAAAAAGACATATAACATTGGCAAGAACGGCGTTCCGCAGAATATATGACTCATGCTCCTTTAAGTTCTTTAAATTCCATGGGTGGCGTAGCTACCGGGATAAATGCAGTCAATTATGTTTCTCATAGAAGTTGGTTATCTACTTTAGGGGTGCAAATAAAGCCCTGCGGGCCCAGGTTGGGCTCGGGCCCCCGGGCCCGGGCTTTTTTGCTGCCAGACTCAGGCTGGACCCTTCTCAAACCGGGCCAAGACCGGGCACAGGCCATAGTAAAAAAAGTAGCCTGTTGGGCCTTTTCGATCGGGCCCAACCAGGCCCCCAAACAGACATGCTGGAAGCATTGCGAACATTTAATGCTGGCAAGAGATGCTGGCAAGACAACCAACATTTAATGCTGGCTCTTGCCAGCATTATGGCAAGACAGACAACCATTAAATGCTGGTCGCAACGGGCTTTAATGCCCGGTCGGGGCTGGGCCTGGCCCGGGCCGGGCATCAGGCCGGACCCTAATCATATTTGGGGGTCTGGTGACCCTCTTTGGGTTTGGCCTGGACCTGGCCCGGGCCTCACCGGGCCCAGGCTTAACCAGGCTCAGATCCGGGCAGATCCGAGCCGGGCAATCGGATCTGGGCTAAATTTGCACCCTTAATCTACCTTTCATTTTGTTCTAGGATTTTTTTTGTTTTCAGAATACGAGCATATTTGCACGGACTGCGTCAACTTCTGCACAGACTCTGCACATGATAGCTCAATTGACAGGACACGGGAGCCGCTGTGACCTACGGGACAGTATCCCGCCTCCACAATGTCCCACGGGTGTGCTTCTGCAGCTCCCAAACACCGGTGCGCACATAACCGCTGTGTCTGGTGCTCTCCCACCTATTTATAACAGAAAGTGCCGTCCTCATTTCCCACTCCGAATCCCTGGTATTTCTCTACTGGAGCTCACCTGCGCACTCCGTCACATCCAGCGTGATCTCCGGCGATGGAGGGATCCGTACGCTGCTCGGTCAACTATGTCCCCCTCACACCTCTGAGCTTCCTCGAGCGCGCCGCGGCCGTTTACGGCGACCGAACCTCCGTCATCTACGGCGACGTGCGCTTCACTTGGAGGGAAACAAGGGAGAGATCTCTCCGAATCGCCTCCGCTCTTTCGCGCATGGGGATTTCGCAGGGCGACGTGGTGAGCATTTCCGATTTGCTACGTCCCTCTCTTCTTGATCCGTCTATGCAATTCTGAAATGCCTAATAGCATATTTTTTTACTTGTATATCTCCCGAATCTCTCTGGTTTTCCCCCTAATTACTTTTCATGCGCTAGTTGGCAAAGTGCACCCTCTAAATATATACTTTTGGCAAAATGCACTCCAAAAGTTTAAAATTGTCAAAATGCGCTTGTTTTTCTTGGCAATGTGCACCATCAGTAGAAAAAAAATGAAATGACGAAAATGTATGTGCTAATATCGGTCATCGAGTGACTCTTTATCGTTATCAGCTTCAATTTGTGAATATTTTACTTCAACTGCTGGTGAATGGAGTTTCAAGTATAACACACCTTTGCTCTGTAATTAAACCTTATTCTTATTCTCTTCTGTAGAAACTTTCATCCTTCACATGAGAAATAATGTCTTTCTTACTTTGTTGGGGATATGTAAGGAAAATTATTAGATTTACAATGAGGTTTTTGCTTGAAATGAATCAAAATAAGGGCTTGGAGTTGGTAGAAATGATTGAGCTGTGCTTTTTCTTATTCTAGCATGGTCTAATTAAGAGAAATTCTCATTTTCTCATTTGAAAGGGTGAGATCCTTCTTCTTAAAGTTCGATCTATATTAAACACAATCAGATCATTCTTCTTATTTTACTGCATTCCTAATATGTGTTTATATAGATTAATATTATGTTTGCAGTGTCATTAATCTCTTGATTGCTCATATATCATAAACTCCAATAGTATAAAGCAAAAAAAAACATGATTCTAAATTAATATGCGGTATAGAGTCAGACAAATATGACAAACTTTGAGACTATTTTGAGGAAATTTATAGGATCAATCCGTACACCACGGTACAAGTTAAATGAAGCATGATTTAGTCTCTCAGATTGGAATTTTCAAGAGGGTATATATATGTTGGGGTGCACTGAAGAAGAGTTTCATGGCAGGATGTTGATCAATTATACGCCTAGATGGGACTCACCTAAATAACTTTACTGGCAGGGTCCTGGTATATGCAATTGGCATTGATGGGAATACCAATATATATCTTGTTGCTTATACTATTATTTTAAAATTAAATAAGAAGACTTGAGAACAATAAGTGAATTTTGAAAATATTTTGATTTCGATATTTCTAATTCAAATTAGATCTTCCTTTTTACGGAAAATAGTGGTAATTGATCCTTCTGCTTAAAAACAAGTAGAAGTTACATCCAACTACATGAGTGAAAAATACCAAATAAAAAATTGAAGGATTCTGTTACGGGTCCCTTTATGACATTATTTATTATTAATTATTTCTTAATATGCATTTATTCTGTCTTGCAGTCGCACTGTAATTTATGTCGTGTCCAAGTCTGTCTCGTATTTTCATTAAAGGTCTGTTGTAAGTCCTATTTAAAGGATCTATTAGGTCTGGTTTTGATATCAGGTTAGAAAGTATATTTTCCCAAACCCTAAAAGAGATCTTATAAGCTCTTTCTCTCTCTCTCTCTCTCTCTCTCTCGAGCACTCCCCACTTAGGCAGTCGTGCGCGGTTAAGACTCCGTAGTATCTCCTCCACTGTCATCTCCACCTCTGACCACTCCTCTGACAATCTCCGAGTAGGCCCTTAACAACTTTGTATCATAGAGATTTCCTACTGTTCCACCTAAGCCACTGTATATTTAATATTTCGTTTCCTCCACACCTCGTACGTGTACACCTCCAACAGTGTTGTCTCTATTCGACATGCTCCTAACCGCGACAAGCTCCAACAATGCACGACTCCAATCGATCCTGCTATCTCCCCATTAATTACGCTCCTTCCAGCGACGACGTCTAACCCTGTCGACGCACGCCTCCAACCGACGATGCTTCTCCACGCCAAGATCTCCTTCTAGCAACGGCACGCCCGCATCACCTCCTTCCAAGACAACATTGACATGGGCCTGCGTCCATGCCCTTCCAATGTCGTCCAATGTCAGATTCCACGCCGCCGGGCCTCTCCCATTCCGGTGCATCTTCTCGCGGCTGCAACATTGCGTCCTCGGCAAAACAACCCCATCGACGTCTAGTCCTCCTCTGGCGATGAGAAACACACGCATAATAGACGCATACGCGTAAGCGCTTTCCTGTTTTGGCTAGAACTCACGTGTGGGGATATATAGGAGTTGATTTATTCTTATTCTACATTCATGATTTAATTTCTTATTTATTCTTAATTGATAATTAAGTAATCAAATTTGTGCCACCATAATTGGGTGACAACGCGACACACGTGGTAACACAAATTTAGCCTCCTCCGATGACTCTAAGCGAGCAGTCACCTGCTCCTCTCGGCAAGTAAGTCAACCGGTGGGGTACTCGCAAGACTCTAGGACGACTCTCCAAGAAATGTTGCAGACTGTCATGACCTCCATGGAAGCATGCTTTCATGACGCTAAAACCCGGCACCGGGACAAGATGGCCACCATCACCGCCAGGCTTAATGAGCTATCTGCATTCCTTCCCGTTGGCACTACTCCACCCACAGATCACACCAGCAAGAGTCAAGTTTTGCTACCGCTGCTCTTTCGCCTTGAGCTGCCACCGCTGACCCTCTTACACCCTGAAGTTGTTATTCCGCCGCGCTATACCCGGTTGGAATTCCCCACCTACAATGGGAAACAAATCCCTTGGGCTGGTTCACCAGGTACCAACAATTCTTTGATCATCAACGAACTCTGGCAGCTGAATGACTTCCTCTGGCCTCCTTCCACCTTCTCAACTTGTTCTTGCTTTGGGCTACCCGTCTTCTCATTGATCAGCCGGGTCTGACTTTAAGCGATTTTGCAACAAGCGTTTCAGCCCTCTAATCCACACCCCCCCCCCTCGGTGCCCTCACGACACTCCGCCAGACGGGCTCCGTAGATGATTATGAAGACTAGTTTCAACTTTATCTGGCACACGTCACACATTCCCTAGAGATGCAAGCCGCCATCTTCCCCGTCTGACTTCGCGAATGCCTACAACTTGATGTCGAATTTGAGGCTCCTCCAGACTTAGTGACTGCTTTGATTTTGGTCATGCTATGTGGCTGTTGCCTCCAACTGGCACAGGAGGTCTATTTGCCCACCGACATGGGCATTCAACTGGTCGTATTCCTTCCCATTGTTACTACTCCACCCACAGATCACACTAGCAACAGTCAAGTTTGCTACCGCTGCTCATTCGCCTTGATCCGCCATCGCTGACCCTCTTACACCCTGAAGTTGTTATTCCGCCGCGCTATACCCGGTTGGAATTCCCCACCTACAATGGAAAAACAGATCCCTTGGGCTGGTTCACCAGGTACCAACAATTCTTTGATCATCAACGAACTCTGGCAGCTGAATGACTTCCTCTGGCCTCCTTCTACCTTCTCGACCTGGCCTTGCTTTGTGCTACCTGTCTTCTCACTGATTAGCTAGGTCTGATGTGGGATGACTTCAAGATATTTTGCAAGAAGCGTTTCAGCCCTCTAATCCACAACAACCCCCTCGGTGCCCTCACGACACTCCGCAAGACGGGCTCCGTAGATGGTTATCAAGACTAGTTTCAACTTCATCTGATACACATCACACATTCCCAGAGACACAAGTCGCCATCTTCACCGTCTGACTTCGCGAATGCCTATGTCTTGATGTTGAATTTGAGGTTCCTCCAGACTTGGTGACTTCTCTGATTTTGGTCATGCTGTGTGACTGTTGCCTCCAACTGGCACAAGAGGTCATTTGCCCACCGACATGGGCATTCAGCAAGGCTGTTCCGAGGGCAATCCAACCCCGCCATTTCGTAAACTATTTTGAGAAGAGATAATGGAATGACGTGTGTATGGCTTATGTTTCAACTGCAATGAGCAAGACACTCACGACCACAGGTGCAAACCGCTTTCTATTTGAACGTTGAGGATTCTGATGATGAGGGTGTTAGATCTCCCTTGAGCTTGATGATAAGCTCGTTTTGCAAGGCGAGAGAGATGTTATGGGTGCCCGTGTCATTATTTATTATTAATTATTTCTTTATATAAATTTATTTTGTCTTTGAGTCGCGTTCTCATATGACGTCGTTATTTATGTCATGTCTTTATGAGGTGTCCTTTTTAGTCGCATGTCCAAGTTTGTCTTGTATTTTCATTAAAGGTCTTTTGTAAGTTCTGTTGAAAGGACCCATTGAAGCTTGTATTGGTATCAGGAAAGAAATTCTATTTTCCCAAACCCTAAACTAGATCTTAAAAGCTCTCTCTCTCTCCAGCACGCTAAGTTATCAAAGGCGCAAGACGCACCAAGACGCAAAGTGCCTCTGGAGCCTAGGCGCAGGCGTGCGCCTGAGGCACGTGAGGCGCAAAAATTGGGGAAAAAAGGAAATTGAGCGAATAAGGCGCCTAATTCGCTCAAGGCGCCCAATTCGCTTGTGGTGGAAGACTGCATTTTGAACTTGTGGTGGAGGACTGTACATGTTCTGGACATCATCCTGAATGTCCTCAAAATGAGCTGGTCTATACATGAATTGTCCAGGATTTTGAATGTCCTCAAAGTGAGCTAGTTGGCAACCGGACTCAGCAGTTTGGTCTCCATCATACCCCAGTTGAGCGAATTGGGCGCCCAATTCGCTGAAATTGAGCAAATTGAGTTAGTTTTCTTCTATCAAGTTAGTATAAGAGCCTTTTTGAATTTTGGTTTGTTGAGAAAGCACGCACAAGGAAAACGCCCATCTTATAAGAGCTTATATTTTCCAATATTCTATCTAAACACGTGAGAAGTGATATAAATACATGATAGTCATAATTGATGTATACAAAGTGCAACTAGAAATCAAATAAAAAACTACAACATGTAATATAAAACATTATGCTAAGATAAACAAATTTAGGGTAAAAATCTTTGTACCTTTTGAACACCAATGATCAACCCCTCTTGAATTAACAATATAACATGATTTTCACTCAAGTAATGAATGACCAAATCCCTTCATAAAACACAATGATCGTATTAGAATCAAACATTCAAGCATAATAAAATGAGATCAGTTTTTGAAGGCAACATAATAAAAATAACAACCTAAATAAATCAACCAAGTCAGCAATCATAATCTGCCAAATCAAAATTACAATTTTTCGCACCAAAAACAAACCTAAGCTGTCAAGTCAGCAATCATGAGCTCTAAAGTAATGTGCAAGAAAATAATATAATATCATGTCATCACATAGTTTTTCAATTTTTCCTCCGTATCATGATCTTATCATCATTAAGTATTAATTACTTATCGTCTGAATCAATAAAGGTTTCATCTTCTTTACTAAATCTTCTTCTTCTTCATTAAACTCAGCTTCTTCATCCTCGGCATCATCTGTACGCATTTTTGGAGTAGGTGCCTTCTTCTTAGATGTGCTCCCCTTGTCAGCTACCATCTTCCCTTTAGATAAACGCGTGGAGTAGATGTCTTCTTCTACTCCGCTGGCCCTTGCTACTGCACCCCAGGTCAATAATTCTTCATCAAAAACTTTATCGTCATCCTGCTCAACCGCCTCATCTTCCTCCATTCTTCTCATCAGCCATTCATTGTTATCGTCAATATCTTTCAGCGAGATCAGATCAATACAATCACGTGAATCATATCGCCGACACAAGAAACGATTGTATTTTACAAATACTCAATCATTTAGGCGCTGCTGTGCTAGTCGATTTCTTTTTTTGCTATGAACCTGCAACATAACAAAAAAACAATTAATCATATAATGATATAAATTAATATTTACATACTTGTTCAAAAAAATTCATACATGCTCAAAAAAACTCCAGTTGCGCTCACATCTGGATGAGCTGCAAATGAGACTTAAAACCTTTACAACAAATTTAGTTAGATAAGGAGTATCAGCTCCATATGATTGTCACCATTCAGCTATCCCAAAAAATGAATATCAAGAAATTAATGAATCATTCTTAGTAAATAAATTGTTTGTTTGAAACTTGTAATAATATTTAATTAACCAACCTAAGGACTTTGTTTTTCTATTACGAACTGCAAAATGTATTCCAAATAAATCTTCAGCATTTCTATATAAACTTAGTTGATCCATAATTTTATCTTGAATTTCAGGACTTAGAATGAGTTTTTGCATTATTTGATATAAAGCTCTCATGACTTCTCCATCTAATGTCATTTCAGGGTTTGAATAGAAGAATTCCAGATTTAAATAATGAGCCGCCACATGCAATGGTCGATGAAACTGATTTTACCATCTCTTGTCGACAATCGCAAATACTTCTTTATATTTTTTTCTCTTTCCCATTGAAAGTGTTCATGATTGTCTCTTTTGCTCTATACATAACCTCATAGATATAACACATAACCAGTCTTTCTCCCCATCTACCAATCTTAGTACCCGAACTAAAGGTTCGAAAAACTTCAAAATGTACACAATAATACTCCAGAAAAAGATCATGTATATAATGATCTGTACTTGCTTACCTCCCGTTTCTTTTTCCCTCTTGCTTGATGTCCACTCAGGTGAAGTGAACATCTTCCTTAGATTTGTCCTCTGCTTATGAATGTGCTGAAGAGCAAGAAATGAAGTCGCAAATCTAGTAACAGTAGGTCTAACAAGCTCCACTTGTCCTGTGAAGCTCCTTAGCATGTTGACCAAGGTTGTCAGGATCGAGATCCTATATGAGATCGTTTCGAGGTAGGATCAGATTTGATAGTAGAGTTGGATCGAGGATCGCTTTACAAAATTAGGATCGATTTTCAAAATCTGGATCGTAGGATCGTAAGATCCTATGATCTGGATCGCGATCCTGACAACCTTGATGTTGACTAGTACAGGCTAAACATAAATATAATTGTTGACGCTCATTGCTCTTTTAATTGTTCTACTAATGCTAGACATCTTTCCAATATCCTCCAGCATTAAGTCGATGCAATGGGCGACACACGGTGCCTAATATAAATGTGGCTGTTTTGCTTCCAATAATTTTCCTATTTCATAATAAACACATTTATTTAATTTCAATATATGACATTAAAATTAAATAAATATTAAAAGAGGATGATTAACGATATATTTACCTGCTAGTACATTATTGCTTGCACCATCAGTAACAATTTGAACAATATTGGCCACTCCAACACGTTCCACTACTCTATCAAGCAATTCAAACATCATCTCTTCAGTCTTTGTGTAATCAGATACATCAACAGATTACGGGAAGAATGTACCTTTCGTTGAATTTACCAAAAAATTTATAAGAGTCTCTGTTTCTTATCTGTCTATCCGTCTGCCATTATAGAACATCCAAACAACCTCCACTCATTCTCATAGTTCTTCACCATTTTCTGGACTTCAGTTACTTCATTATTCAACAAAGGCACGCGAGCTTTATGATAACTGGGTGGTTTCAATCAAACTCCAAACTGGCCAATGAATTCTATCATCACTGCAAAACTAGGGTAGATAACCGCATTAAAAGGAATAGCTGCATCATACATCCATTGAGTTATATGCTTGTAACCTCTCCCTCTAAGTTCCTTCTTACATGTTTCGTTGATTGAAGTTTGTTTCATTTGTCTATGTTGGCCTTTTTGTTTCATTTTCTTCTCAATATTAGACGAAAAAACATCCATCGGTCCTTTAGTCCTACACTTTTTAGGCGCACCGCTTGGACCGCATCCATGAATCTTCGCACCGACGTCATCCATATCCTCATCACTTCCAAAGGTATCTACATCTGCAAAGTCCGGGAATGTTTGTTTTTTTGTATTGTTTATAACCATTTTCTTTTGCATATAGTCTTAAATTTCTGTCCTACATGTTGTGGGTATTTGAGACAGACTTTGGTATTTCTAAATTCCCCCACTAGATGTTGCTTCGCACGATAAATTCCACCATTTGTAACTTTATCACAGAAGATGCAATTGAATCATTTTTATTAGTGACAGATGTCTGCCGCACATACTTCAAACATGGATGAATCATATATTGGATACTGGATGAACCAGATCCACTCGCGTTCATTTCCAGCTATTAAAACATTTTACAAAAAGACAAACACATGATTAATAAGGTATGTCATTTTGTCTGATAGAGTGTGCTTGTATCAACAAAGCACTAAAGATGATAATAAGTTTTGATAGAAAGAATAACAGTGAGCAAAAAGAGAAAAAGAATAGAAAGACAAAAATAGTTAATAAAGAATATTAAAAGAAAATATTAGAAAAGTAGGCATGACAAATTAAACTATAAGAAGATACACGTGAAGAAGCGGGATAAAATTGCATTAGAAATCTTTATGGACAAACAGTTATTATCTAAATTCAGATGCCTTCAATTTAAAATTTCAATTCATCACTGAACCAAGGAACTGAGAAAAAATAATTAAAATATTCAATTCAAGTTAATGAATGTAGAAAATAATTGTATGAAGAGGATTACTTGTACACACAAAATTGCAGCCAATCTAGATTTCGAGCTACGGTACCGATCACTATCAATTGGAGTTACATCATTATCACTCAGCTCCGAATTAAATGAAAATAAACTAAATCTAGACTCACAATCAGAAGAGCTCTCGACACTTGGTAGGTGTGTGTCAGTTCCTACTCTTCTTCATAGATGAGGTCTATACTGAACTCGTCCACTATTGGTGGCAGCCAGTTCATTGTAAAAACTGGCAGCCAGTTTATGATAACTGTATAATGTTTTACAGTGAACTGGCTGCCACCAGTTTACTGTTTTACAGTGAATTGGCAGCCCAGTTCACTGTAAAACAGTGAACTGGGCATCTCAGTTCACTGTTTTACAGTGAACTGGAGCCCAATTCACTGTAAAACGGTGAGTTCACTGTAAAACGGTGAACTGGAAGTCGGTAGCCATTATCCTATAGGAGCAGCGAAAGGCGAGCTGAAGAGGAGCGACGAACAAAAATGGCAGCCGATAGCCATTATCCTATAAGAAGTAATGAAGTGAGAAAAAGAAGAAGTTACCAAAATATTCAGTGGCCGCCGACGAACGGGAGAGGAGCGGCGAACGAATCAGAGGAGCGGCGAAGGAAGCACGCGAGCGGCGAACGAAGGCACGCGAGCGGCAAGCGAAGCAGAGGAGCGGCGAAGGAAGCACAGGAGCGGCGAAGGAAGCCCGGGAACGGCGAACACGAAGAACAGGAGCGGCGAACGAAGCAGAGTAGCGGCGAAGGAAGCACAAGAGCGGTGAGATTTCAACCCTAAGGCTTCATTTGTTTCGGCGGTGGCGGATCGATCCGGCGGGTGGAAACGGAGTGTTCGAAACGGAGGGGGGAGGTGGCTGCTCCAAACGGAGCTTTTTGGGGCGTTTCTCAAGGCGGGCGGGTGGAAACGGAGCAAACGCCGCCGGAGATTCATTTGTTTACCCGCCTTCCGGCGGCGTTTGCCCAAAACGGAGCCCCGAAACGCCCAAACAAATAGAGCCTAAATGAATTCGTCGTGAAGTGAATCAATTTAAGCCCTTCTTCTTATAGTCCAAGCCGAAAAAAAAACCTTAAACCGGCTGCGCCTAAACCGGAGAACGCTTAGGCGCGCCTAACCCGCGCCCGAAACGCTCGCAAGGCGCTCGCCTAGACGCGCCTGGGGCGCGCTCGAGCCGCTTCGCCCGTGTCCAGGCGATGTGCTGTGCGCCCGGTGCGCCCGACGCCTCAGGCGCGTGCCTTGATAACTTAGCCAACACGCCTCGCTTAGGCAGCCGCGGTCAAGGATCTGTAGTATCTTTGTCACCGTTATCTCTATCTCCGGCCTCTCCTCCGGCAACCTCTGAGTAGCCCCTTAACATATTCCCAGAAAGAAACAAATAAAAAACACACAAATCAACAAGACAAAGGGTAAGACAGGTCAATAACAATTTGCACAATTGAAAATAGGCAACGAGGAATAAAGAATAATTATAATTAACCAACAAGATGAAGTGCAATTCTGTTCAAGTGCGCCGAATGCGCTTCACAAGTGACACTACTAGTAATGATAACAAATAAAACAACACTCGAGCCTTTTTCCCACTATAGTGGGGTCGGCTATATGGATCTTTTGTCGCCATTGTGCCCTATCTTTTGTCATAATCTCACTAATACCTAAGTACATCATGTCTTTCTTTATAGTTTCATTCCAAGTCTTTTTTGGTCTACCCCTCTCTTGTCTAGCATGCTTAATGACTAGACTCTCACAATGCCTAACAAGTGTCTCTAATGATCTCCTTTGTACGTGTCCAAACCATCTTAGACGAGCTTCTCGCATCTTCTCTGAAATTGGTGCTACTCCTGTCTTATCACTGATAATTTTATTTCTCATTTTATCCAATCTCGCGTGTTCACACATCCGCCTAAACATTCTCATCTCCATAACTCCTATTTTTTGCTCATGTACACAATTCACTGCCTAACACTCAGAACCATAAAGCATCACGAGTCTAATTGCAGTACGGTAAAACTTGCCCGTAAGTTTTAGTGGTACTTTATGATCGCATAAGATCCCTGGCGCCTCTCCACTTCAACCAACCCGCTTGGATTCTACGTGTAACATCTTTATCAATACCTCCATCATTTTTAACTATCGATCCAAGGTATTTAAAACTCTATCTGGCTCATCCTTTATGCATTTTACTTGACTTAAATCTCTTGTCTTTCTTTTTCTAGCTCGAGCAATTTTATATATGTCACACTCTCCATCTTTACTATCTAGTCGCTTATAAAACTTCATAAGCTTGACTTCTTGTTTTACCCAAAACAAGAGTCTTTACCAAAGCAAACAATGAAAAGAGATACAACATACATATCTAGACTTACTCATGCATGTGACGGCGTGGCTTTGGGATGGGGAAGCGACGGTGCGGTTGTCCTTGACACGGACTTGGCTCCACAAGTGGGTTGATCGGGGGCCTAAGGAGTGGATCTGGTGGAATTGGGTGGAGAGGGAGAGCTGTGTTGGTCACGAGTGTTGGACGGGAGGGGGTGCTTGCTGGATGGTGGATTGGGGATTGGGACAAGGGGAGGGGCTGCAAAGAGGCTTGAGGTTGAATACCGGGCTGTGGGAATGTGAAGGAACCAGCAGTAGAGTGGTCGGGTACATGTCTTGTGTTGGGGAAAGCAAAGGGGCAAAGGGGCAAAGTGGTGGGATGGCCAGGGGACAGGAGGGCTCAAGTAGGGGGACGGTGCTTCCGAAGGGGATGGGGGATGGACCGATGGAGGTCGTCGGGATCTAAGGAGGGGAGGAGGAGGGGGAGGAGGCGGGGCTGAAGGGCTTGCCGAAGGAGGAAGATCGAACCAGGCGGGAGACGCATGAGAGAACAAAGCTCGGAGTCCACTGAGAGTGACCGGCGACTACTAGGCAGGCAACATCTGATCCCTAGGCCAGCCGCACAAATGAGTATATATAAGGAAGAAGGAAAAATAAGACTAGGGCACCCTGATCGGATGTCTAATATTGTTCGGGCCGATTGGGTGCCAAATACAACATAAAAATATAATATAATATATAAATCTTGCTCGGATCTACCATCCGGGCGCATTCGCGGACTCAAATCGCCCAAATGGGTCGCCGATCACCACCTCTTGCGGGAATAGACTCGCGTGTGCCGTTGATCGTCATCAACTCCCCCCCCCCCCCCCCCCCCCGACTTGAAAGCACTCATCTTCGGTGAGTGGAGACGGTCGTACTCTCGGCGTAAGTCCGGGCTCGATCTCCTCAGCAGAAATCCAAGTATCATCAGAAATCGGGCGGGCGAGCAAATGGAGCAAGTATTGCAGGATTACCGGACCGCCCGTCGTAGTGAAGTCGTGACCAACGATTTGTAGTGCATCTCTGGTAGGCGTAAGCGATGTCAAAGCAATGTATCTCCGTCTAAATGTGGTACAACTGGAATTACCGACTGTATGGTGTGGTCCTCTAAGCGGTGCTTAACCGTCCGCGACTGCCGGGGCAAGGTGGGTACAAAGGTGCCAGATAGGGGTGAGGTAAGCTGTGGCTAAGGGGTAGCTGGAGACAATGAGTCAACATACACTCACTCCTCGTAGTAAGGAGTTAAATCCTCCACATTGAACACCCGATGAATTCCTATTGTTGGTGGGATATCGACCTCATAAGCATTTGCATCAATCCGTCGAGTGACTATATAGGGTCCCATTCGACAGACACTTCACTTCTTCGCTGCCACCTGCGGGAGCTTCTCAGGTCGAAGGCGGATCATAACCTGTTCTCCAACATCAAAAACCTACTCCCTCCTGTGCAGATCGGCATGAGCTTTATAAATTTCATTACTAGCTGCGATCTTTCTTCAGACTATCTGATGACGTGCATGTGAATGATAATCACACGACTTAACAGACTTATGCAAATGATGAACCCAAAAGATGACATGCTTGCATGAATGATGCGTGAGAAACACGACAGACACAGTGCACAAATATACAACAAGCTCCATATGACGAACGTTCCTTGAAATGAGTGGTTTATGGGGAGGTTCTTCAGGAGGAGTGTAATAAAACTCAGTGAGTGTGTGAAGAGTGTCAGAATGACCGTGTGAGACACCAACACTCCAATACGAACTCATAGGTTTCTTATTATTTCTCAAGGAAGGCGACGCATCAAGCGACTCACTAGGAGGTGCGTATGAAAATTCGGCGTGAAGCCGACGGTCACCAGAGTAAGTGGCAGAGACATCAATAATAGGTAGAGACACTCGAGTGAGGCGAGTGTCACTAATAAGCAGGTACCTATCTGGTGGGTCAGCAGGCTGTATGTTTATGAACTCATCACGAGTGTGGTAGATCATACACTCAATTCTCAATACATTGGGAGGATGCGTCAAGTGTACCTAAGAAAATCCTGACATACTCAATGTCTCCTTCAAGATCCGCTCTCCAAAGCAAAATAAGGGGTGTGTATTGGAGAGGTGTCAATAAGTTGGCGCTCACAGATGTCTCGCTCAACGAGATATCAATCTCACGGGGAAGTGGTGCTTCATCAGGTGGCTTGTTAGGGGGTCACTAAAGAATCTGTCAGTAGGGTCATGATCCTCCAAGTGAATACTATTAATAATGGTAGTGTCCCCAAAAGCGGGTGGGACACCCACTAGGATATCGACACGAGGCTTGAGGCTCTCGGTCATGACATGACTCGAATAAGGTTAAGGAGAAAGTGAGAAGAACTTGTACTCAAGTGGGGGTTAACCGCCTTGGTGTAAAGAAAAGGGTCTATAACCAAGTGAGTAACGAGACCAACATAAGATATAGAAATTGGATCGACCAACACAGTGTCACTTGGCTGCTCGGCCTCGCTCTAGTGACCAAACTCACTAATTGGGGTCAGTATTATTGTGGATACTACTTGGAGGGATGGAGTTGGGGTAAGTAAAAAATGTGATAGAATCATAGCTCTTAAATTGATCATAAGAAAGGAAGTTATTAATGTGATCAGTGCTTACGCGGCACAAATAAGATTAAGTGAAGCTATTATAGTACAATTTTGGAAAGACTTAAATGATTTAGTAAGAGAAATCACATAAAAAAGAAAATTTTCATAGGAGGAGACTTAAATAGACATATAAGAAAAAAATATAGATTATACAGCCGTTCATGGAGGTTTTGGATGTGGAGAAAGAAATGAATAATGTCAAACAATTTTAAACTTTGTCGTATAACATGAACTAATTGTGACAGATACACTTTTCAAAAAGAGGGAAGAACGTTTAATTACGTTTAAAAAAGGGAGTTGTTAAGGGCACCGCAGTTTTGGCTAGGTGCACCGCACTTTCTCCAAATTTTTTGCGCCTTTTAAAAATATGCCGTGCACATGCATTTTTAGGAAATGTGTTCAACACGAAAATTGTAGATCTCGACGAGATCTACAACTTTTGTGTTGAACACTTTTCCTAAAAATGCATGTACAATGCGTACTTTGAAAATACGTCCAGATTTCGCGTCTTTCTAGAAATACGCGTTGTACATGCTTTTTTTAGGAAAAGTGTTCAATACGAAAGTTGTAGATTTCGTCGAGATCTACAACTTTTGTGTTGAACACTTTTTCTAAAAAAACATGTACAAGTCGTATTTCCAAAAGACGCGAAAAATTAGGAGAAACTGCGGTGCACCTAGCCAAAACTGCGGTGCCCTTAACAACTCCCTTAAAAAATTGACCAAAAAAGTCACAAATTGATTATTTTATGGCTCGTAAAATGGATAAAATGATTTCTACGAATTGCAAAGTCATAGCAAGAAAAAATTTGACAACACAACATAAGTTAGTAGTGTTATATGTATAAATTAAATATAATAAATTTAAGACAAGAACAAATATGACGCTCTCCATCTGTAGTACAAGGCCAGAGTTAGAGTCTGCTTTAAAGTCGTGTGGGCACGGTGGCTCATCAAGAAGAGTACCAAAATCAGATGGCTACTCGCTCATGCCTGTGAGAGTGCTACACGCATCAGTGGTTTGACTTAAATCCAGATCTGTCACTCTATTGGTTTCCCCTAAGGCAGATTTCAAGCGATCCATTTGAACATGTACTTGATCAAATTAATCGAGAACAAATTGCTGAAATTTGGCTTCTGGGATCTCTATTGGTGGAACACTAGGGCAATCCAAATGCGTGCAATTATCGACATATTGGTGACCTCTATGGGGATCTGGATAGTCATCAAAATGTTGATCACTAATAGGCTCACAACGTGTCATAGGGTGAATGTGATCCCTACGCGTGCGTGGCGATGAGCGAGGATGGTCCTTATAATAGTATGAAGATCTCTCCCAAGGGGCTCTACGAAGATACTCTAGTCTACCAACATCAAGTCGTGGCATGATGTGACCATAACGAGAAGTGCTAGAATCATAGAGACCGTCTCTAACAAATCATGGCGAAGGATTGACACTATATCTAGAATGAGAAGAATGTGAATCTGGATGATCATTATAAAAATATACCATGAGATACTACCTATAGATTCATTAACTGCGCGCTAACATAGAGCTCGATTCTAGCTCTGATACCAATTGATGCAACAGGAGTCTGCAGATGGCGGATGACCGATGATCTAACTCAAAATGCAATGCAAGCAGTTCAGCTCCAGATCTTTAAACCAGTGATAAAATTTAGCACAACTGTCAGTAACGATTTGCACAATTGAAAACAGGCAATGAGGAATAAAGAACAATTATAATTATCCAAAGAGATGAGGCGCAATTCCGTTCAAGTGTGCTGAATGCACTCTCCAAGTTACAGTACGGATAACGATAACAAATACTTATGAAAATTAATACCCAAAACAAGAGTCTTTACCAAAGCAAACAAAAAAAAGAGATACAACATCCATACCTAAACTTACTCATGCATGTGGCGGCATGGCTTTGGGACGGAGAAGCGACAGTGTGGTTGTCCATGATACAGACTTGGCTCCACAAGTGCGTTGATCGGGGGCCTAAGGAGTGGATCTAGTGGAACTGGGTGGAGAGGGAGGGGCAGTGCAGGTCACGAGTGTTGGACGAGAGGAGGGGGCTTGCTGGATGGTCGACTGGGGATCGGGAAAAAGGGAGGGGCTGCAGAGAGGTTTGAGGTTGAAGACCGAGCTGGGAGAATGGGAAGGAACCAACGGTAGAGTGGCCGGGTGCAGGCGTCGGGCTGAAGAAAACGAAGGGGCCAAGTGGTGGAATGGTGATGTAAACTAGGTGTTGGAAAACTTTTTGCAATAAAATTTAGGAGCTACTAGTTTGTTACCCGCGCTATGTCCCAGGGGAGTGGGTATCGTGACAGAAAAATCTAGGCGTGTACGATTATAAAATCCCTTTAGCTAGAGCCGAGTCGGGTTGGTTTTCTCTCACGAGAATTCGCTTTGAATCGCTTTAAAGAAACCTAACTCCAAAAAAATTTGAAGCAAACAGTAAGGTAAGAGGTAATGGATGCTTGGCTTGTCACTTAATGAATTTTGCATAAGTTTAAAACGAACTATAAGTGAGCGGGGAGTTATACCTGCACTTTCCTGGATCCGGAGTTGAGCGGTGGGAAGAGGGAAGAGCTCCGTCGGAGAACCAGGTTGCTGGCTTTGGCGGGTTCTGGTAGGCAGTAGGGAATCAGAAGGGTGGAGTACGGGCTGGCAAGGGAACGGGTAGGAGGATGCAGGAGCTGTGAAGGGATCGTGGAGGAAGGCTTGGCAGAGGGATGCGATGGAGGATGCAGGAACTATGAGGGGCTCGTGGAGGAAGGCTTGGCAGAGGGACGAGATGGAGGTTACAGGAACTGAGAGGGGCTCGCGAAGGCTTACTGGCTCGGGAAGAGTGGTTGAGGAGGAGCGGTCTGGACACCGGGGATCTATGCACGACCGCCGTCGATGGGGCTTGGGAGTTCGGGATTTGAATGTTTGGGGTCGACCGACTCAACGATGCTTCGCCGTGGTCGGACGGGGTGGAAAAGGCGCTCGGAGGGACTGGCGAACGGCAACGGGAGAGAAACGCCGCTGGATGCGTGGATCAGGAGGGTTAGGCTGGAGTTAACAGGAAGCAAAGGAGTTCTGCTTCTCGATATTTTTTTCCAGGTTGATCTAAACGAAAGCCCCACTCTAATTTTAATAGGCATTAGGTCCTATAAAGGAATTAAAAGCTCATTAAGGGGAGGTCGAGGATATGAGGAGTTTTGGGTGTCGACATTAAAAGAGTGTGAAACTCCCGGGAAATGAAGAGGTGAAACTCCCAATTAAATTAATTTTGAATATTGTAGGTTTCAGGATTAATTTAATTAAATATTTTATGCAAAAAATGTGACAATACAAGTCATACCATACCCATTAACAATAATGGACCTCTTTATTTAAAGTCGTGCTGGTCGGTCGGTGGATCCATGACGCTGCAAAAAGGAACGCTACAACGAACAAGTAACTGTAAAAGGAATGTTACAACGAACAAGTAACTGAAAATGACAGATGCTTTAAGTAAAAAAAAATATAAAGCATGATCAGGATGCGTCTTCATCGGATGAATGTCGAGGGGGGTCCATTTGAGTGAATGTGCCCGCGACACGTGGATCCGTAACACTCCATCTGTCCTTCAAAACGAGCTTTCCCTCAAGCTCGTGTACCAAGCGTGTGGCCGGATCATTTGGTGCCTTGACCTCTCGCCAGAACAAGGCCAGGTAGCGCGTAGCAACGACGACGGTGTTGGCGATTCGCGGCTGCGCCATCGGAAAGACAGGCGGCTGAAGTAATGGCTTCTGTAAGGTCAGCGAAGCAGTGGTGAGCAACAATCATAAGGATGTCGGAGACGCGACGACCGACAACATGAACAGATCTGTCAGGGACAGCGGGGCACGAGACGACAGAAGATCTGGTGAGGCGGCCGGTGGAAGAGACAAAGGGACGACCACCGTGGAGAGAGGTGGTACCTCAGCGGCCGGTGCTCCTTTGACGGGAGGATCGACTGCGGGGCGGAGGGGCAGGTTGGTGTCGTAGAGTAATGTTGGGGCCAACATGACAGGATAACTCTCGCATGGTGCAGGAGGCAGCCGTAGAGGAGCCGACTTAGGGCAGGGAACCTCGTGGGGGGTTGCGGAAGCCCGTCCGTTGAACGCGAGGAGACGATCAAATTTGGCATGGAGGGCGAGGAGGGAGCATGCATGGAGGAGACGAGTTGCTCTTGAGCGTCAACGCGGCGACTCAATGCGTCGACAACGGCACCAAAAGGAGGGTCGTCGGTGCAGCGGGTGTTGGGAGCGATGAGCTGTAGACGACAAACGACGGACGGAAGGGCGGCTCTGGCTGAGATCGGCGACAACATAGGACCCGCAGTCTTCCTGCGATAGATCCGGCGGAGAGGAGCGGATCAACGACCGTTCTGCATCAGATCAGCAGAAAGGAGGAGGATCGACGGCTTCCGGGACTGATCGGGTGCGGAAAGAGCGGGCGTGGGTCGCGTATGCCGGCAGAGGCAACCCTGGAGTGACGGATCGGCGATGGCGACACGCGGATGTCAGAAGACGATGGATCGGAGCGGCACGAAAGCGGATTGAGCGGAACAACAACCTTTGCGGTAGGCGGCAATGCAGAGCCGCCGGCTGGAGGAACGTCGGTGGACGACGCAACTGGACAACACCGCGATGCGTGGCGTAGGCGGGCGACACGATGCACGGCTCGAAATCGCGAACCGGGAGAACAGGCGGTGGTGAGCGAGAAGAAGAGAGGAAGAATAAGAGAGCAACTTAGAGAGCAACCCTAAAATCTTTCATACATCCATCATACCATCACACATAAACCTCTCCCTCTTATATAGATGAGGGAGAGCAACCAAACAAGTAAATACAAAGAGCAATCAAAAAAGGAAATGTAAAATACTTAATTGATTGATATTAATTAATATTCATATGCGCGCTCCATAAATTATGACGAGGGGGGTCCACTTGAGTGAATGCGCCCACGTCCATAGCGACTTCCATATGTGCGCTTCATAAATTATGATGAGGGGGTCCACTTGAGTGAATGTGCCCGTGACACGTGGACCCGTAATGTTAAGATAAGCAAGATCAACAATGTTAAGATAAGGGAGGTACCAAATTCGGCAGGTAAGTCTAAGAGATAGGCATTCATGCCAAATCGTTTCTTAACCTGAAAAGGTCCAAATCGTCGCTGCCGGAGTTTGTGATAGACACCCACGGGAAATCTTTCGTTCCTGAAAAAGCTAGAACCCAATCCCCCTCTGAAAAGTATAACTCTCGGCGATGTGTATCCGTCATAGATTTATATTTTTCAGAGGATGCTCGCAAACAGTTAACGATAAACTTATGCATTGTTTTTAAGTGATCAATGTAAGAGATAGTGTTAAATGATGTTCTTTCAAAAAAGGTAGAGAGTGACGATCAAGTAAAAGGGGAATATGATAGCCATAGAATTTCAAAATGAGATTTTGTGGTAGAGCTATTCTTTGAGCTATTATAAACGAATTCAGCTTGCGGTAGAACCAAATCCCATTGAGTCGGGCGCTCTCCAGCTAAACATCTAAGAAAATCGCCCAGGCTACAATTCATGACCTCGGTTTGCCCACCCGTCTAGGGATGATAACCACTACCAAATGCTAGTTTAGTTCCTAATTTACCCCCACAATGCTTTCTAAAAATAGCTCATGAAACAAGTGTCACGATTAGAGGTAAAAGTGTTACGAATCCCATGCAAGCGCGCTATCTCCCAAAAGAATAAATTTGCGACATTCGTGACATCCAAAATTTTTTCACACGAAATAAAATGTGTCCTTTTTGAAAATCTATCAACTACAACAAAAATCGAATCAACCCTCCTTTTGGTGCGCGACAATCCTACGACAAAATCCATAGAAACGTCATCCCACGGTCTCTCAGGAATGTACAAAGGAGTGTATAAACCGGTGTTTTGAGTGTGTCCCTTAAATAATTGACAAGTAGTACAAGTCCTAACGAGGTTGACGACATCCTCTTTCATTCTTGGCCAATAGAACCGAGTGCTAGCGAGGTCTAAAAGTTTGGATTGCCCGACATGACCTCCAATCCTGACGAATGAAGCTCACCTAGTAAGGTCACCCTAAGTGGTTCGTCCCAGATACAAAGGCGAGTCCCTTTAAATAAAAAACCTTCACTCAAAATATATTCCTTAGTGGGATCAGTACCGCTAAATTGACGCACGGCCCAAATCTCGCCGAAATACGGATCAGAAGGATGGAGGTCTTTTTGTGTATCTAAGTCGAGAATATGCGGCTAAAGGGTGACTAGGACAAGTGGCTGACGGCTAAGTGCGTCCGCTACTTTATTTGAAACACCATGTTTGTGCTTTAGATGGAAAGTATACTCCTGAAGAAAAGTTGTCCATTTGGCATGCCTACGCACCTTTTGAGATTTCAAATGTCGAAGTGCATTATGATCAGTATTAAGGATGAACTCGCGTTGAATTAAATAGTGACGACAGTGATGATGGGCTTGGACAATGACATAGAATTCTAAATCATACGTGGAATAACGACTTTTGACTTCATTCAACTTGTCACTAAAAAATGCGGCGGGCCGCCCCTCTTGACTTAAAATAACTCCTATTCCAATAATTGATGTGTCACAATCTACCTCAAAGATCTTCTCAAAATCAAGAAGCGCTAACATGGGAGCACTTGTCAACTTTTCCTTGATAAGAGAGAAGACATGTTCCGCTTCGTTGGTCTAAATAAAATGACCATTTTTAAGAGAGTCGGTCACACGCAAAATGAGGGTGCTAAAGTTCCTAATAAATCGTCTATAAAATGAGGACAACCTGTGGAAACCCCGAGCTTCAGTGATAGTCTTTGGGCTAGGCCATGCCCTAACCACTTGGATGTTTTCAGGATCAACATTAATTCCTTCGGTCGACACAATATACCCCAAGAAGGTCAAACTATCAGTCAAAAGTACGCACTTCTTAAGGTTCGCATAAAGCTTGTTTTCTAAAAGGATCTGAAGGACCTGACGCAGCTGCACAAGATGCTGGTCGTGATCGTTGCTATAAACTAAGATGTCATCGAAATAAACAACCACACAAACTCTCATCAAAGGGCAGAGAACTTGATGCATAAGTCGCATAAAGGTACTAGGGGCGTTGGAGAGGCCGAAAGGCATCACAAGCCACTCTAATAGTCCTTCCCAGGTCTTGAAGGCTTTCTTCCATTCATCCCTGGGTCAGATTCGGATCTGATGGTAGCCGCTCTTGAGATCAATCTTAGAAAAAACCTTGGACTCACTGAGCATGTCGAGCATATAATCCAATCAAGGGATCGAAAAATGATACTTAATAGTAATTTTGTTGATGGCTCGACTATCCACGCATATACGCCAAGTTCCATCCTTCTTAGGGACGAGTAGTGCAGGAACAACGCATGAGCTCATTCTCTCCCTAATATGACCCTTTTTGATTAGGTCGGTGCCTTGACGGTGAAGCTCCTCGTGTTCTTTAGGACTTCTACGATAGTGTGGTAAATGAGGTAGGCTAGCACCTGGTATAAGATTGATACAATGTTGTATATCACGCATGAGAGGGAGATGATCGGGTGGCTCCTCAGGCATAATAAAAGAAAACTCAGAAATAAGAGGGCAGTGGGCACAAATTTGGAATCTCCGTGGACTTTCGACTGGAATCTAGACCAGCTAAAATATAAACAATTTCACTCGTCTTCATCTCCTGAAATCGAGAACCAGAAAGTAACATGTGGGATGAAGGAAAGGAAATCGCAACAATAGGAGAAGTCGTGCTACTATTAGATGAGGAATGTTCCAATGGTTTAGGCAGACACCCTTTCTTCTGAGGATGAAGAACGATATTGCGCCCACTACGTTCAAAAGTGTATGAGTTTTTCGCTCCGTCATGAACTACGTGCTTATCAAACTGTCATGGACGCCCTGACAAGATGTGGCAAACCTCCATGGTCGCAATGTGACACCAGACAGAATCCTGGTAGGATGCCCCTATGGAAAACTCGACTAAACACTGATGCATGACTGGAATAGTCATGGAACTAGTGACCCATGACAAGCTCTATGGTTTTCCTAGAGGCTGGGTTTTAAGCTTAAGCTTCTCTACCATTTCCCGCGACACAAAATTTTCCATTCTCCCGCTATCAATAATGATGGAGCAAAATTTCTCCTGAATGCGCGCGCTCGTATGAAAAATATTATGTCACAACCATTCATCCTCTGTGGAAATTTTTGGGGTGAGGAGACTATGTTGCATGACACAGACTTGGTGCTCCGCATGCTCTCCTTCTACTTCGACTTCGTCTACGACGACCAGACCTAGTTGGGAGTCCGTAACGAAGATCCTATACTCAGGCTCCTGATCCTCCTCGGACTCAATCACATCGGCAAACTGCCTACGTGGGCACTCTGAGGACTTGTATCCTAGCTCTCTGCACTTAAAAACATCAAAAGGTTCTCGGGTTGGGTTGGGAACCCGTAAACTCCTTGCCTTTAGTATAGGCAGGGGGCGGAGTAGGAACACTAGTGGACCCTGTAGGGTGACTCTGAATGAGAGGTTTGGGTGAGTTCGAGTTAGGAAGTCTTTCAGAAATCCTAGGGTCGGAAGCTTTCTTCTGTAGTGATGCTTCTACACGTTGGGCCTATTGGAGATATCTCCTAGGTCTCGAAAGCCATGAAGATCTACTTGTTCTCGGATGGCATAACACAGACCGTTTAAATAGCGAGACACGGTCATATCGTCCTCCTCTCGGATGTCTTAACCTAGACTGGAGGATAAGAAACTCGTTTGTGTAGTCGTCCACTGAGATTTATCCTGCCAGAGGTTGGGGAATTTGCGATATAAATTTTGAAGATAATCTGGTTGGACATATCGCTTCCGCAACTGGTTTTAAAATTCGTCTCAGGTCATGATCGGGGCCAAACCTAAGGTGGAACGAGTACACTCTAATTGGACCCACCAGACTAGTGTTGGGTCCTTGAGCCGAAGGGTGGCATATTCGACTTGGCGATTCAATGACATCCGTTTCCAAGCCATGAATCGTTCTGTACGCTCACACCAATCTAGGCATCCTTCGGGTTCTACCCGGCCCTCGAAATCCCCTACATCCAACTTGATGCTTGTATCTCATCGTGACTTGTTTAGGGGTTCAAGTTGTTGCAGCAAGTGCTCCTCCTCCCTAGTGTGTGGTGGAGGTTCCTGATTTAGACCTAGGTGTCTAGCGACTTTGAGATTATTGACGATAGTTTGTAACTCATTCGGGGTTTGTGTAATACCACCCACTTGGACGGTGAGTGTTTCAACCATTTGCATGAGGTTGTCCATGCGTTGAGTTAATTCATCGACGCTCGCCTCAATTTTGTCCACTCGATTTTCTATTTTTTTAAAACTAAAAATTTAAATTTGTTTTTTTAAATAAGTAAAAGAAACCCCAACGATTTTTTTCTTTTTTTTTGAAACTAAATAAAATAAAAATAGGATCGTTCGATTCATAGTAGGAGTGAATCTGATACGGCCCGAGCTGCTCGCAGGACTATCTCACCAAGGATCCATAGTCGGTCGCATCAGGTCCCGCGGACCAAACACCCCAACCCTTCTCCATAGCGGCTACCGGGCTGCTCACTCGGCGGATCCATAGCTGGTAACCACAAGGCGGGATGTTGAGGCGGGGGCTCGATCCCCCAACCTCCCAGATAAGACTCGCTTCCGCAGAGTCTGCTCACCAACTGAGCCGCCTCCTAGACAAGACTCGTTTCCGCAGAGTCTGCTCACCAACTGAGCCGCGGCTCAGTTGGTGAGCAGACTCTTCGAAAGCGAGTCTTATCTAGGAGGTTGGGGGATCAAGCCCCCGCCTCAACAACTCGTCAGGTTGCACCCAGCTATGGATCCGTCAAGTGAGCAACCTTGGTCCCTCTATGGAGACGGATGTTAGTGTATATTTGGATAAATAACGGGTTCGGAGGCTTAACGGGTTAGTTAGGGTACACGATTAACCCATACCCGTAGTAACTTCTAAGAGTTTTGCCTATTTATACCCACCTAGGGGCAACGGGTATGAGATTCCACTTTGATCCCCATCCGGATGCTTCGAGCAACACACACAACGGGCTGGGGTGTATGGCCCGCAGGCCTGGTGCGATCGGCTGGGGGTGGCTATGGATCCAGGGTTAGATGGCCCTGCGAGCAGCCCAGTGGCCCAGTTGGATCGTATCAGAATCGAACCGTGCTCTGATGCCAACTGTTGTAAACTAGGATTTGGAAAACTTTTGCGATAAAATTTAGGAGCTACTCATTTGTTAGCCGCGCTATGTCCAAGGGGAGTGGGTACCGTGACAGAAAAATCTAGCTGTGTATGATTTTAAAATCCCTTTAGCTAGAGCCAAGTCAGGTTTGTTTTCTCGCACGAGAATTCGCTTAGAATCGCTTTAAAGAAGCTTAATTCCAAAAAATGAAACAAACAATAAGGTAAAGGTAATGGATGCTTGCCTTGTCACTTAATGAATTTTGCGTAAGTTTAAAAAGAACTGTAAGTGAGCGGGGAGTTATACCTACACTTTCCTGGATCCGGAATTGAGTGGTGGGAAGAGGGAAGAGCTTCGTCGGAGAACCGGGTTGCTGGCTTTGGCGGGTTCAGATAGGCAGTAGGGAATCAGAAGGGTGGAGTACGAGCTGACAAGGGAACGAGTAGGAGGATGCAGGAGCTGTGAGGGGCTCGTGGAGGAAGGCTTGGCAGAGGGATGGGATGGAGGATGCAGGAACTGTGAGGGGCTCGTGGAGGAAGGCTTGTCAGAGGGACGAGATGGAGGATACAGGAACTGGGAGGGGCTCCTGAAGGCTTACTGGCTCGGGAAGAGTGGTTGAGGAGGAGCGGCCTCGACCGCCGTTGACGGGGCCTGGGAGTCTGGGATTTGAATGCTTAGGGTCAACCGGCTCAACGAGGCTTCACCGGGGTCGGGCGGGGTGTAATAGATGCTCAGTGGGATTGGCGAACGGGAACGGGGGAGAAACGTCGCTGGATGCGTGGATCCGGAGAGTTAGGCTGGAGTTACCGAGAAGCAGAGGAGTTTTGCTTCTCGGTATTTTTTTTCAGGCTGGTCCAAACGGAAGCCCCACTCTAATTTTAATAGGCATTAGGTCTCATAAAGGAATTAAAAGCTCATTAAAGGGAGGTTGAGTCGTTGAGGAAATGAGGAGTTTTGGGTGTGGACATTAAAAGAGAGTGAAACTCCCAGGACATGAAAAGGTGAAACTCCCAATTAAATTAATTCTGAATAATGTAGTTTTCAGGATTAATTTAATTAAATAATTTATGCAAAAAATTGTGACAATACAAGTTGTACAACCCCGTGTTCGCCGAGTGGGTCCACCAGGCAAGACGAGCGGACCAAAACGACCTGTCCGCGCCAGAACAGCATGCGTGCGAGTTCAGAACAGCCAGCTCGCTCCCGCGAAAGCTAGGCGAGCGAGCTGCGCGAGCCGGCACAACCAGCCCGCGTCCGCCCGGGGTTCGTCGAACCGAATCGGGTTTTCGCCGGACGAAGCTCGTCGTTCGTCGAGCGGGGCTTGGTGCTCGTCGAACGGAGCTCGCCGTTCGCCGAGCGGGGCTCGACGTTCGTCGAATGGAGCTCGGCATTCTTCGAGCTGACCTCGTGAGTTAGAATCCTAGATTCGTCGAACAAAGCTCGGCGAACTCAAGTCTTCTAGAATTCCTTCTGTAGTAATAATCCCAGACCGCCCCGGGCGAGTGGAGGTATTAGAGGGCTACTCGCCCAGCTATTTTATGAGACTTCATTCAGACTTTACCCCCGCTGGCGCCCTTCTGGCTTTGGCGTTGAGTGACGCTGCTACACTCGACGCTCTCGGCGCCCTTCTGGCTTTGGCGTTGAGTGACGTTGCTCCACTCAACGCTCTCGGCGCCCTTCTGGCTTTGGCGTTGAGTGACGCTGCTCCACTCGACGCCCTCGGCGCCCTTCTAGCTTTGGCGTTGAGTGACGCTGCTCCACTCGACGCTCTCGACACCCTCCTGGCTTTGGAGTTGAGTGACGTTGCTCCACTGAACGCTCTCGGCGCCCTTCTGGCTTTGACGTTGAGTGACGTTGCCCCACTCGACGCTCTCGGCGCCCTTCTGGTTTTGGCGTTGAGTGACGCTGCTCCACTCGACGCTCTCGGCGCCCTCCTGGCTTTGGCGTTGAGTGATGTTTCTCCACTTGCCCAGTCTCCTATGAGGTGTTTTTTTTATCATTTTGCCCGTGCCAAGGGTGCGAATAGCTTGATAGAACGACGAAATTACGCTGTTAGCAGAACCAGTTGGGCTGCACATAGCTGCTCAAAACAACGGTGGTGGCTAATGACAGGCCGTTTTCAGAAATCTATAAATAACACCCAAAGTGCACCTCAGAGAGCACGCTTATCAGTATTCAGATCTTCTTGCGCTTTCTGAGGTAGCCTTAGCTCGACCATTGGCCGAGGAGGGGAAGCGCTCTAAGATCTTCCGGGTGTGTGGTGGGACCTCCACGCCGAGCCCTTGGGCCAGTTTCCATTTCTTTTTCTGTTTGGCCTGCAGGAGAGAAGTAGGCGCGCGATCACCCCTTCCCCAAGGGTGAACTCCACGAGAGACCGAGTTTTCGGTTTCAACATTCTGGTGCGGTGAGTGTGGAGAGTGGTCAGCACAGAAAATCTTCAACAGGCTAGATGACAAGAGGAGAAGGACAAGGCTCGGACAGGTCCGACTCGCCGCCCCCGCCACCTCTGGCCACGTTGGGGATGTTCGAAGACTTCAGGCAGGAGGTGCTCAGCCTCGTCAAGTTCGCACTCGGTGCGCAGGCCGAGTGCTCGATTCCAGCTGTTCCAATCGCCGCCGCCCCGTCTCTGGGCGAGGACGCTCCCGACAGGCGAGCTGGGAAAGAGGTCGCCGAAGAAGGAAGGGGATGCGAGCTCCCCGGGCGCGTGCTCTTCCCCGACTCGGCAAGCGGAGGCCGGTTCGGCGAGGTTGGTGCGCGAGATCCTCCAGCTCGCCCAGCAGGGGGAGGAAACCCGTTCAGCGAGCTGGTTTCCTCCGCCCCCGTTCCAGAAGGGTTCGGGGAACCCGAAATGTCTTACTACACCGGGAAGGGAGACCCGATCCAGCACGTCCAGTGGTTCGAGGACGTGGTCTCGATCCCGTAGATGTCGGATGGCTTCAAGTGTCGTCTCTTCGCCATCACCCTCAAAGAGAAGGCGAGGGAGTGGTACCACCAGCTGCCGACCAGCTCCATTTACTGCTTCGAGTACCTACGTCGGGGGTTCATGTTGAGGTTCACCACCTCCAAGAGGAGGATTAAGGAGTCGGAGTGGTTCCACATCAAGCAGGGGGTGAACGAGACTTTGGCGAGTTACGTGGACCGGTTCCAGGAAGAGGTCACCCAAGTACATGAGATGCCAGACCATAGCCTGATGATGGCCTTCACCCTGGGGCTGCAACAAAGATTCTTTAGAATGGAGCTGAAGAGGGTACCACCCCTATCCTACGAAGAGCTGATGGAGAGGGCGACAAGGGAGGTCGACGGGGAGGCGTCGAATCCGGAGTTTGCCCGGAAGCTGGCCAGGTGGGTCATGAAGGAGGAGGAGCCGAGAGGCGGCAGATTTCAGAAGGAGAGGAGAGCCGAACCCCGGCAGAGAGAACAACGGCAACTGCAGGGGCAGCAGCAGCCCCGGTGGGGGCGTCAGGAGCCGGACCGTCGGCTGGGCTGGAGGCCCGAGTGGCAGGATCAGGGGCCACAAAGAGGTTACCAGGGAAGGGACAACCGTCAGGGGGGCCAGGATAGTTCCACCCCCAGGTTGGAGGCAAGCACAAAGACCTCCCCTCCCCGATCGAAATCAGGCTATGACCATAGTCATGGGGGAGAGGAGGAGAGCGGTGCGAAGGAGGAGGAGAGAAGTCAGGGTGGAGTTGCCCTACCGCGACTTCCACCAAGAGGAAGGGCACGCCACGGCCACGTGCCCGGAGTTCCTCGAGATGAGAGGAAACAGAGAGCAGTATCAGCAGTAGGGCCACCAGGAGGTGAAAATTGAGGAGGTTCTGCCTCGGGCGGAGGAGGATCGATGTGATGACCGGGCAGACGTTGGGACCCGAGGAGGAATCTTCCTGGAAGGCGAGCCTCCACACCATGTATCGCCGGAGCGTTGGCTCCACATCCCAGAACCCACCCTCAGAGGAGAAGGTTACCTTCTCAAGGAAGGATATGCCGGATCATGAGGATCCCTTTTGCGATGCGCTGGTCATCCAGACGGCCATCGAGAATTTCATCGTCTTTAGGATCCTCATTGACAATGAGAGCTCCGTCAACGTCATCTTCAAAAAGGCGTTCGACTCGATGAAGGTGGAGGCGAAGAGGGTGCTGGCTTCAGATGGCCCCCTGTTTGGATTCTCAGGGGAGAGGAAGGAGGTAGGAGGAGTGGGACTCCACGTTACCCTGGGGGGCAGTCCCGGAACTGCAGGTTTGTCATCATGGATGCCCCCAGCAGCTATAATGTCATCTTTGGGCGACCCCTCATCAACGCCTTCCGCTGCGTCCCCTCGTCCTTGCACCAATGCCTGAAATTCAACTCCGAGGGGATCCAGGTCCGGGTTCGGGGTGACCCCAAAGTAGCGAGGGAGTGCTACGTCACCGCTGTGAACTCTATCTCCTGACAAGAAGGGGCCGAGGAGATGGAGCGGAGAATGAAGGAGGCAGAACACGAGGCAGGAGGAGAGGAGATGGAGGTGGAGAGCTGCACCGAGGTAGAGGTGGCAGGAGGAGACCAGGAGGAGTTGGCCGAGGTGATGGCCACGGAGGAAGGAGCGGCAGCTGAGGAAGTTCTTGTCCCAGAGGAGAGAGACGTCGGAGAATGGGAGGAGCAGTCCGGGCTGGAGGCTGCAGAAGAGGTGGTGGAGATGGAGGTTCTCACCCTTGGAGACAGGGTGAAGAAGATCCGCATCAGTGGGGGGCTGACCTTGGAGGCTCAAGGCAGGATGCTGACATACATCCAAAAGAATGTGGACATCTTCGCATGGACCGCAACGGAGATGCCAGGGATTGACGCGGACGTGGCCTGTCATCGCCTCAACCTGGACCCGAGAGCTCGCCCCATCTAGCAGAAGAAGAGGTCCACGACGGACAAGCTGGCCGAGCCCATCAGGGAGAAGCTGGCCATACTCCTCAAGGCCGGCTTTGTATTCGAAATACAATACCCCGGCTGGGTCTCCAATGTTGTAATGGTTAAAAAGGAGACGGCCGGTGGCATATGTGCGTTGATTTTTCTTTGCTTAATAAATCATGCCATAAGGACTGTTATCCCTTGCCTTGGATCGACGCGCTGGTTGACTCAGCTGTTGGTTTTCCTGTAATGAGCTTCTTAGATGCATTTTTAGGTCATCACCAGATTAGGATGCACCACCCCGGATATCAATGATGTCTCGTTCATCACGGGGGATGTGTGCTACTGCTACAAAATGATGCCCTTTGGGCTGAAGAATGTAGGGGCGACTTACTAGAAGATGATGGACAAGGTCTTCCGGGAACAAAGGGGGAGGAACTTGGAGGTATATGTAGATGACCTCATGATTAAGAGTCAAGACGTGGACTCTCACCTCCAGGACCTAGAGGAAACCTTCACCACCCTGTGCAAATATAAGATGCAGTTGAACCCCCTGAAGTGCGTTTTCGGGGCCAGCAGGGGGAAGTTCTTGGGGCATCTCCTCACCCCCGCAGGGGTCGAGCCAAATCCTGACTAGGTTAAAGCCATCATGGAGCTGGGATCGCCGCGGAACGCTAAATAGGTGCTGCGGTTGACATGAAAGCTAGCAGGATTGAGCAGGTTCTTCTCCCGGGCCGGGGAGAAATGCTCCCCCTTCTTCAAGACGTTGAGGGGGGGGGGGGCAGAAGTTCGTGTGGACAAAGGAGTGCGAGGAGGCATTCCAGACCCTGAAGAGTTAGTTGACCCAGGCTCCGCTGCTCCAAGGGCCGAAGGAAGGGGAAGACTTGTATTTGTATCTCGGGGTCGGAACGGAGGCCTTGAGCTCCGTCCTGGTTCGTGAGGAGGCGAAGAGGCAGCTCCCCATATACTATGTGAGTCGGGTTCTGAGGAAGGCCGAGCTTCGATACCCCATCTTTGAAAAAACTGGCCTTTGCTCTGGTCTTCTCGGCCCGGAGGCTCTGGCCCTACTTCCAGGCACACTCCATCCAAGTGGTGACTGATCATCCCCTCCGCAACATCTTTGAGCGGGTGGAGCATTCGGGCAGGCTTGCTAAGTGGTCGGTGGAACTGAGTGAGTTCGACAACTCCTTTGTCCCCCGCCTCTCGATCAAGGCCCAAGCAATGACCGACTTTTTGCTGACTACGTGGTCGAGGTGACAGAGGAGAACCTCACTCAACCAACTTCGTGGAAGGTGAAGGTAGACGGTGCTTCGGGGAGACATTCCCTGTGGGTGGGGGTAATCTTGGAAAGCCCACAAGGGACGAGAATTGAGCAAACGATAGTGGTGCACTTTCCCATCACTAACAACCGGGCCGAGTATGAGACCGTAATAACAGGGCTGCGCCTGGCCAAGGAGCTGGGGGTGCTCGATGTGGAGGTCCTCACTGACTCCATGGTGGTAGTTTCCCAGATCAATGGGGAGTTCGAGGCGAGAGAGTTTACCCTCCGGCTATACTTAGCAAAAGTGAAAGGGGTCATCGACACGTTTCAGACCTTCTACATCCGACACGTGCCCAGAGAGGAGAACGAGCAGGTCGATCAGCTGGCGAAGCACGGTCCCTGGGTGGGGGGTACCATCACTGATCTATTCCGCCCTTCCATTGAAGAGGGGGGGCTGATGGAAGTGGATCAACACCCCTCTTGGATGGACCCGTTCACAACTTTCCTCTCCACAGGGGAATATCCAGAGGGGATGGACAAGAAGAAGTTCAGGTACAAGTCGGCGTACTATCTCCTCCGGGACGGGCAGTTGTATCAGAAGACTCTCTCGGGGATGTTGACCCGTTGCGTGGCCGAGAGGGAAGTGCAGAGGATCTTGGAAGAAGTCCACTCCGGGAAGTGTGGGAGCCACTCCGGGAGCCTGACCCTGAAAGGGAGGATTGTCAGACAAGGATACTTCTGGCCTACCCTGGTCCACGACGCCGCAAAATTCACAAAGAGGTGCCACAAATGCCAGTTATTTGCCCCCCTCCAACTGCAACCGGCTCAGCGCCTCAAGAGCATCACGACCCCCTGGCCCTTTGCGATTTGGGGAATGGATTTGGTCGGACCGTTCCCCCAGGCCAGCGGGTAGAGGAGGTTCCTGTTGGTGATGATAGATTATTTTTCCAAATGGCTAGAGGTGAAGGCACAGGCCAAGGTGACCTCCCAAGTCATCAAGAATTTTGTTTGGGGGGAGATCATCTGCCTCCATGGTCTACCCCAGGCCATTGTCACGGACAACGAGCCTCAGTTTGCCAGCGCAGAATTCATCAGCTTCTGCGAGCAGCTCAGAATTGACCTCAGATTTGCCTCGGTCCACCACCCCAGGAGCAACGGGCAGGTGGAGGAGGCAAACAAGATTATTGTGAATCTCCTGAAGAAGAAGGTTGAAAACCTGAAGGGGAGCTGGGTGGAGCAGCTTCCCTCGGTCCTATGGGCCTTGAGGACCACCCCCAACACAGCAACATGAGAGACCCCCTTCAAGCTCTCCCATGGATGTGAGGCGGTACTACCCATAGAATTTGAAGTCTAGACGCCCTGGGTGGTCACAGTGCAGGAAGGTAGGGAGGAATGGTTGGCTGAAAATGGGGAGGAACTGCGGCTTTCCCTTGACATGGTGGAGGAGCCGCGTGACCTCTCCGCCATCCGGCAGGAGGAGGTGAAGAGGAGAATGACCAAGTACTTTGACAAGCATGTCAGAATCAAGCAATTTGCGGAAGGAAACTTGGTCTTGAAGAAGGTAGATGCAGCGGGAAGATCAGCAGCCGTGGGAAAGCTCAACCCCAACTGGGAGGGTCCATACATTGTAAAAGAGGCCTTGAAATCAGGAGGGTATCGCATCCAGAATGTTGAGGGCGAGGCCCTGAGTCTCACCTGGAGTGGTGATGACTTGAAGCGCTTTTATCCGTAAAACCTGTAAGAGGTGCCTTTTTCTTAATAAAGCTTTCTCATATGCCAAGTCTTGCATTGATTCTACTCAGACCCCGAGCAGATCCCGCTGTTAGGCTCTCACCTAGCTGGCAGGGCTGGATGTCACTCGATGAGTCAACTCAGACCCCGAGCAGATCCCGCTGCCAGACTCTCACCAAGCTGACAGGGCTGGATGTCACTCGATGATGTCTACTCAGACCCCGAGCAGATCCCGTTGTCAGGCTCTCACCTAGCTGGTAGGGCTGGATGTCACTCGATGACGTCTACTCAGACCCTGAGCAGATCCCGCTTCCAGGCTTTCACCTAGCTGACAGGGTTGGATGTCAATCGATGACATCTACTCAGACCCTGAGCAGATCCCGCTGTCAGGCTCTCACCTAGCTGTCAGGGTTGGATGTCACTCGATGGTGCCTGCTCCGACCCCGAGCAGATCCCGCTGTCAGGCTCTCACCTAGCTGGCAGAGCTGGATGTCACTCGATGACGCCTATTCCGACCCCGAGCAGATCCCGCTGCCAGGCTCTCACCTAGCTGGCAGAGCTGGATGTCACTCGATGACGTCAACTCAGACCCCGAGCAGATCTCGCTGCCAGACTCTCACCTAGCTGGCAGGGCTGGATGTCACTCGATGACATCTACTCCAACCCCGAGCAGATCCCGCTGCCAGGCTCTCACCTAGCTGTCATGACTCGATGTTACTCGATGACGTCAACTCAGATCCCGAGCAGATCCCGCTGCCAGGCTTTCACCTAGCTGGCATGGCTGGATGTCACTCGCGTGCGTCAACTCATATCCCGAGCGGATCCCGCTGTCAGGCTCCCACCTAGCTGGCAAGGCTGGATGTCACTCGATGGTGTCTCCCCACCGGCTGACATGGCAGGTTTTGATGAACAAACCGATGTTAGAAGTTGGGGGCCCATGCATCTGAATGACCAAGGAAGAAGTCGCAAAGTTGACGAAATGGGTCCAACACAATCGACCAGCACCCAAGATAACGGCCAAGGAGGCGAGAACCCAGGCCGCGTCGCATGAGGGTCAGCTCGCACGAAACTCGGCGGCCCGGGTGCGAGCCGAGTAGGCTCGCCCCCTATGCTTCGTAAGCTAAGTCCTTGAGGGGCCCGAGATCTCGCTGACAAAACGCGGAATGACGAACCGCGAGCGGGAGAATAAAAACAAGCCGCGAGTGCGAAAAAGGAAAAATCCACATTGCACAGAAACATCATAAGCAGCGGTAACATATAAATATGAAAGAAGCGAGTAGAAAATAGTTCGTTGATGAACAAAAATACATGACCGGGACTCAGCCCGCGTTTACATTTGTAACAAAGGCACACATAAGAGGCAAGGCGCGGGAATTCGGCAAGGCGAGCTCCCGGGCGACAAGCCCTAGAGAGGCTGCTAGGACTTGCCTCCCGGCTTAGGTATCGGCAAGAACAACGCCGGTACCACGTCGCTCGCGGAAAGGCCCACGCCCTCGCTCTTGATAAGATCGGTCCGCCGAAGAGTCTGGAGGGTGTATTTCGCCGTGCACGCAGCGTTCTTCTGCATCATTTCCTCCAGCTCGTACTCGGTGTAGTGCACGAGCTGGCAGCCGCTGCTGGACGACGGCGGGAGAGCCGCTGCGGCCTCCAGCTCTCGCACCCGCGCCTATAGCGCTTCCTTTTCTTCCTCCAAAACGGCGACGGCGGCATCAGCTGCGTCCGCCCTCTCTCTTTGTCGCTCTGCCTCCTCCTGGGCGAGGCGGCGAGCCTCCTCCTTCTTGTCCACCACCCTCTTGAGCGAGGGGGCGTTCTTCTCCATTTGGGTGCACCGCCGGCCGACCATGTGGGCTAGCTCCAAGCTGCGGAGCTGGGCCAGCGCGCTCTCGTGGACCAGCACCCGCGTGGCCTCCTCGTCGTAGATGGCGTCCTCCTCCTGCGAGTAGAGACCAAATGAGAAGTTGTAGGCCTCCTCACTGATGGTTTCCTGCTCCAGCCAGCTCGGCAGCAGAGTGGAGATGATCGCCCGGTTCGACTCCTTGTCCCACAGCAGGAGGGGTATGCCGGGCTTGTCTAGGCTCCACTCGCCAAGGCCAAAGTTACGGTGCCCCCTTGGCACCGGCTTCGGGGCAGGCAGCTCTTCACCCTGCGGCCTGGAGGTGTCGGCCGCCTCGCTAGGGGTGCCGCTGGTCGGAGCAATTGCGGGGGCGGGGTCCTTGGTCGGCTGGGCCGCTGGGGCCTTGCCTTTTCTTTGGGCCGCGGTAGACGCATCGCCCGTAGCCTTCGCCTTCTTGGGCGGCGGCGGTGAAGGTTGTTCGCGGCTGGGCCGCTTCTGGGGGGCAGATGCTAGGGTCTCGTGGTGTGCGGTGGCTGCGGCTTCGGCGCGGGCGAGCTCACTGGGGACGATCCGTGCGCTCTCGTAAGGGGGGTGCAGGGGGATGTCCCCCTCGCCTGCGAGAAAGGAAAGTTAAAGCAGACATCATCAAAGTAGAAAGGAAAAGCGCAAGTAGCTTACCTCCCCCGAGCGGGATGAGGGCGAGATTGTCCAGATTCCGGCGTAGGAAGGCGACCTCCAAATTCTTCCAGGCGAAGAACCCGCACAGCTCCGCTTCATGGACCCCCAGACTAGGGGGGCAGTAGCTCGCCTTGCTGAGCTGTACCAACGAGAAGGGGACGTTGTCGAAGTCCCCCCTGACGAACACGAATTTCTTGAGCCAAATATGGCTCTTATTGACGGTCTCCCGCTGGAGAAATAGGCGGTCCCGTCCTTGTTCGCGCGGAAAGAGAACAGCTTGCGGAAGACTGCGAGCCTGAACCAACCCGCTCTTCCCGCAAGAAACAAGCGAATCGGACCATGACAGCTACGAAATTCAGGGTCATCTGGCCTGGGACGACCCCGAAATATTTCAGTATCTGGCGAACCTCCGGCCATAGTGGAAGCCGAAGGCCCGCCTCAAAGTGCGCCAAGGGGATGACGAGCTCCCCTCCAGAGAGGTAGTTTATCTTTTCCCCCTCTCTAGGTTGGCTCGCCACGAAACCTGGCAGGACGTAGTCGCCTATGGCGTCGAAGAATTCGCCTTCAGAAATGCCGATCGGGGGAAAGTCGTGTTTGGAAAAGTTCCAAGCACACTTACCCCGCCCATCCGCATCGCTGCTGCCACCGCCCATTTCGCAGAGACCTTGCTAAGCGAGGTGAGAAAGTTCTCGCAGGAGGCGAGCGAGTCGAGGGTCGCAGGAAGCAAGGGAGAAGGAGAAATCTTAAATGCGGTGGGTGAGAAAGAGCCGACAGGGACTATTTATAGAAAGAAAAATGGCGGGAAAACATTCCACTAGCGGGAAAAGTGTGGATAGCAAAAAGTCCCCTGACGTTTCGACTTCCCGGCTCGCAACCGCGCTACGAAGACCGTTCGACAGCGGGTCGCGCCCGACCTCGCCCGCGTAAGCGGCGGGCGGGCTGTGGCTCGCACTCGCCTGAAGCAATAGGCGAGTCACGCAGGTTCGCGATCGGCGAGCTCCCGGCCTGCTCCCGTCGAGATCAACATGGCAGGTTGGGCGGGCCGACTCAACGACCTCGCGCTCGCTTAAAGAAGCGAAAGGCGAGCAGGAGCGCCTCGTTCACATTCAAGCAGAAAAACAATGACAAACAAAATAAGAGTCAAATTATTACAGACATTAAAAGTGCTTTAGGATGAATAACCCTCCTAAGCCACTCGGTTTAGAGTACGGATGTGTCCTGACCCGACGACCGACCGCAGGGAGGGGGCAGGCGGATCAGTACTGGATCCATTTCCATCTGCCCTGCCTCCGCGTCCCGGATCGGGGGGGGGGCACGCAAGGATAATGGTACTTGCGAACAACCACCAGTTCCTGCTGGGCCAACCCGACTTGCTCTGTGGCATGCCTGAGCCGCTCCTCGGCCCGCGTTATGTGCACCCCAGGAGAAGTGACCCCGTCCCCATCAGCTGGGTGCCTCGTTCCCTCTAGGACTGCAAGCCGCTCCTCCATTTCGGCCTTGTCCTTGTCGACCCTGTTGAAGACCTCCTGCAGCAGCAACGTGTCCTTCTGGAACAGCCGTATCATCTGTTTCTTCATCCCCGCCGCGTCCGCCAGATCGCCCAAATACTCGGAGATGTGATCTGTGTCAGGGGGAGGCGAATATCCCTCGCTCATCTCAGCTTCGGAGGAGGAAATCACGTTATAACCTGCGAAGAGATAGGTCAGAAAGAGCGGACGGTAACACAGGCTCGAGTATGAGCTTACCGGGAGTCGGCACGTCGCCCGCTCCAGCTGGTGGACGAGAAGAGCCCGACCGGCCCTGGAAGAGTCCTTGCTCAAGAACCGCGAAGGATTTTCCCAACCCAGGAGAATTGGCTTCCGGGAAGTCTCCGGAGGGGGATGCCCCAGGCCCGAGGGGCTGGTGACCCGCTCGGTTGACAGCGGGAGGGAATGATCCCCTTCCCCACCGCCTCCATCCTCATGAGGCTGCACCTGCGGAAAGAGAAGTCAGAAGCAAAGCGACGAGTCAGGAGGGAGGTGCGCATACCTCGTGGGCCACCTCGGTGCCCACCGCCGAGCTGAAGCCCGGGAGGCTGTTTGCCGGGGACCGCCTGACGATTTTCCCTTTTACCGGGGTCGGGCGATCCGCGCGCCAGCCATGGAGCGGCCTCGAGAGCCTCCTCCCTAGTCTTTTCCCTCGCGGCCGCAAGGCGAGCTCGCATCTCCTCGGACACAGGCATCGTGCAGCTGCAGCTCACTGAGAAGGCTAAAAAAGGCAGGTTTTTTCTAGAGGGTCCGGTGGCATATTTATAGCGTGAGGGTAAGACCCACCAAGAGATTCCTTGACAGCTCAGCAAAGCGCTCACCGAACACGTGGGTTGGACGATTCTTTCCAAGCTTGGTCAAGCTCAAAACGAGCGGGGATTGTGTATAACCTCGTGTTTGCCGAGTGGGTCCACCAGGCAAGACGAGCAGACCAAGACGATCTGTCCGCGCCAGAACATCATGCGTGCGAGTTCAGAACAGCCAGCTCGCTCCCGCCAAAGCTAGACGAGCGAGCTGCGCGAGCCAGCCCAACCAGCCCGTGTCCGCCCGGGGTTCGTCGAACCGAATCGTGTTTTCTCCGGACGAAGCTCGCCGTTCGTCGAGCGGGGCTCGGCGCTCGTCGAACGGAGCTCGTCGTTCGCCGAGCGGGGCTCGCCAATCGTTGAACGGAGCTCGGCGTTCTTCGAGCTGACCTTGTGAGTTAGAATCCTAGATTCGTCGAACAAAGCTCGACGAACTCAAGTCTTCTAGAATTCCTTCTGTAGTAATAATCCCAGACCGCCCCGGGGGAGTGAAGGTATCAGAGGGCTACTCGCCCAGCTATTTTATGAGACTTCATTCAGACTTTATCCTCGCTGGCGCCCTTCTGGCTTTGGCGTTGAGCGACGCTGCTCCACTCGACGCTCTCGGCGCCTTTATGGCTTTGGCGTTGAGTGACGTTGCTTTACTCAACGCTCTCGGCGCCCTTCTGGCTTTGGCGTTGCGTGACGCTGCTCTACTCGACACTCTCGACGCCCTTCTGGCTTTGGCGTTAAGTGACGCTGCTCCACTCGATGCTCTCGGCGCCCTCCTGGCTTTGGCGTTGAGTGACGTTGCTTCACTCAACGCTCTCGGCGCCCTTCTGGCTTTGGCGTTGAGTGACGTTGCTCCACTCGACGCTCTCGGCGCCCTTCTGGCTTTGGCGTTGAGTGACGCTGCTCCACTCGACGCTCTCGACGCCCTCCTGGCTTTGACGTTGAGTTATGTTGCTCCACTCGCCCAGTCTTCTATTTGGTGTTTTTTACCATTTTGCCCTTGCCAAGGGTGCGAATAGCTTAATAGAACGGCGGAGTTACGCTGTTAGCAGACACAGTTGGGCTGCACATTGCTGTTCAAAACAACGGAGGTTGGCTATTGGCAGACCGTTTTCAGAAATCTATAAATAAGACCCAAAGGGCACCTCAGAGAGCACGCTTATCAGTATTCAAATCTTCTTGCTCTTTCTGAGGTAGCCTTAGCTCGGCCATTGACTGAGGAGGGGAAACGCTCTAAGATCTTTCGGGTGTGTGGTGGGACCTCCACGCAGAGCCCTTGGGTCAGTTTCCATTTCTTTTGTTGTTTGGCTTGCAGGAGAGAAGTAGGCGCGCGATCACCCCTTCCCCGTGGCTTGAACTCCTCGAGAGACCGAGTTTTCGGTTTCAACACGAGCCATACCATACCCATTAGCGATACTGGACCTCTTTTTTTAAAGTCGTGCTGGTCGGTCGGGCCATCACGCTGCAAAGAGGAACGCTACAACGACTAAGTAACTGTAAAAGGAACGTTACAATGAACAAGTAACTGAAAATGACAGATGCTTGAAGTAAAAAAGAAATAAAAATACAAAGCATAATCACGATGCGTCTTCATCGGAGGCATCAGATGGTCAGGGGATGGGAGGGCTCAGGTTGGGGGACGAGGCTGCCAGATAGGATGGGGGATGGCCTGATGGTGGTCGCCGAGATCTAAGGAGGGGAGGAGGAGGAGGCGGGGTTGAAGGGCTTGCCGGAGGAGGAACATCGAACCAGGCGGGAGACATACGGGAGAACAAAGCTCATAGTCCACCGAAAGTGACCAACGGCTGCTAGACATGCAACATCAGATCATTAAGCCAGCCGCACAAATGAGTATATATAGGGAAGAAGGAAAAATAAGACTAGGGCACCCTGATCGGACGACTAATATCATCCGGGCCGATCGGTTTCCAAATACAACATAAAAATAAAATATAATATATAAATCTGACTCGGAGCGACCATTCAGGCGCATCCACAGACTCGGATTTCCCAAACGGGTCGCCGGTCACCGCTTCTTGCGGGAATAGACGCGTGTGTGCCGTCAATCACCATCACAAAGTCTTTGACATCTTTAGGAATGGATCATCTCGTGAAGTAACTTCCAGAGCTCCATGGCTTCCTCCCCTTTAGCTTGTGGTGTTCAGAAAGCAATCAACCAATTGCACTAGGTTTACGATACTTGGAGGCAGGTGTTCACGAACCAAATTATTCGTAAATGATTAGAGAATCGATTCGAAAAGATTCTATACAAATTTGTTCTTTTTGAATGTTAATCTTAATCCAAAATAGGATTTGACTATTAGTTGAATTCATATTCGAGTATTATGCATCTATTCGTAGGATTCACAAATAATTAATATTTAAGGCCGTTGTTATTCACAAACCATAAACATCTATTTGCAGATCAATTTTTTCATGTTTATAAGTGTCTATTTGTATACCAACTTTAAACTTAGCAATCAATATCTTCTTCTTATGAGTAGTGCCTGACAATGAAGGAACATTTTCTTCTTGTTGTGTGATCGGGCTACTTCAGTGAAGCAAACAAGAAGGGCTGATATATTCAAAAGCAAACCTGGTTCAACTCAAAGATCAATTCAGGAAAAAAAAGTCAACCATAACAAATCTACACTGTCTTGAATTCCCCAAGTCATTTATTCCCGAAAAAAACTCTTCAATCAGATGGGGACCACAGTTCGAGAGAGGGCCGTCCTCCACCGGAGCCTACACGAGTCTATTTCCATGGAAGGCGTTGATCGGATTGTTATTCGGAGGATCTGAATCCATAGTCTGTGTTCAGAGTGACATTTTCATATTTTTATTTAATTTAAGAATTTTTATTGTGTGAGATTCAGCAACCATTATGTTTGTGCTATTTGAGTCATTCACGATTGTTTCCCTAGAGCATATATTCTATTTAAACAAATGTAGGGCCTAATTTCTTCAAATACACTTGTCAGAAAAACTTGCACACCTTAATCACTAGACTCCCTCTTGTTTGCTTGTTCAAGCATAAAGGAAGTTTTTTTTAATAAACCGTAACTTTCTATACATGTTTTATGCTTTATTCTACTTTTTGTTTGATTAATTTCATAATGATCAAATGTACGATCTTTGGCTTTGAAGCCAATGCATTTGTTTTTGCGACCAATTGACATTTTGAGCAGGTTGCTGTTCTTGCACCAAATATACCAGCGATTTATGAACTACATTTTGGGGTTCCCATGACCGGCGGAATTCTCTGCACACTCAACATAAGGCATGATTCAGCTATGCTATCAGTTCTCCTCAGACATTCCAATGCCAAGGTTTTCTTTGTTGATCATCAATTGCTTAATGTTGGCCAAGGCGCTCTTAGAACTCTTGCCGAGGATCAAGCCACTCTTCCGCTACTTGTCATAATTTCTGAGCCAGGCGAGGCTCTCCCTGCCGATAACCACTACGAAGCTCTACTGAAGACCGCGGACCCTCACTTTAGCATCAAATGGCCCCTGGATGAGTGTGACCCGATATCTCTAAATTATACTTCTGGCACGATATCCAAACCGAAAGGCGTCATCTTCACTCACCGAGGGGCATACCTGAATTCCATTGCAGCTGTCCTTCTCCACGATATGACCACAATGCCTGTGTATCTATGGACTGTGCCCATGTTTCACTGCAACGGTTGGTGTCTCACCTGGGGCGTAGCAGCCCAGGGTGGCACCAATATCTGCGTGAGAAATATCTCACCAGGGGCCATATTCGATAAGATATCCCTTCATAAGGTTACCCATATGGACGGCGCACCCACAGTTCTCAACATCATTGTTAATGCTCCAGTTAGTGACCGAAAACCACTGCCTGGAAGAGTGACGGTGGTGACCGGAGCCGCCCCTCCACCCCCGAAGGTTTTGTTCCAAATGGAAGACCTTGGGTTCCATGTCATCCATGTTTATGGGCTCACTGAGACCTATGGACCGGCGACAGTTTGCACATGGCATCCCGAGTGGGACTTGTTGCCACCAGAGGATCGCGCAAAGCTCAAATCGCAGCAGGGGAATCAACATCTTTGTATAGAGGAATTGGATGTTAAAGACCCAGTTACAATGAAGAGTGTACCAGCTGATGGGAAATCATTGGGTGAGGTAATGCTTAGAGGAAACACAGTGATGGCTGGATACTATAAAGATGTTGAGGAAACATCAAAATCTTTTGCTGGTGGCTGGTTTCATTCGGGCGATCTTGCTGTCAGGGAGGCTGATGGTTATATTAAACTGAAGGATCGATCAAAGGATATAATCATCTCTGGTGGAGAGAACATCAGCACAATAGAGGTGGAATCGGTGCTATTCAGCCACCAGGCCGTGCTGGACGCAGCTGTGGTCAGCCGTCCCGATGACTATTGGGGAGAGACGCCTTGTGCATTTGTTAAGTTGAAGGAGGGTTCGAATGTCAGCAGTGAAGAGATCATTACTTTCTGCCGAGCTAAGTTGCCGCATTATATGGTCCCTCGGACCGTCATCTTTGAGGAGATTCCAAAGACATCGACTGGTAAGGTGCAGAAGTTTGTTCTCAGGGAGAAGGCAAAGGCCTTGGGTAGTCCTTTCAGGAGTGGGCACAGGAAGCTTTGATCTGTTCTAAGACTTTGCTTGGGCAGCTGTGGGGTTTGACCAGTAGCAGCATGATATTGTGATAGTGAATGCAGTAGTGACATTTTATGTGTGGAATTTTCATGACTCCTTTTTTGATCCAAATTTTACTTCCTGGGTGTTAACGGCCGCTAAATCGTGACCAGTTCTACCTGAATATTGTGATGTTTTGACTTGAGATGTCGTTTTGGAAAATAGCTCTCGGACAGGACCTACCCATACACTACCTGCGCATACAACTGCCGCACAGTCCAACAGCTTTCCCAAACAAAGCCTTTGAAGTCACCTGGTTATGATTGCAGAGAATCTGAGTGGGTGCATTATAAAATTGGTGTGCAGTGCTGTTCTCTCTTTTGCGTTGTTGGCTCTGTGAATAAAGCTTTGCGTTCATTGGTATATGCTATTCTTGGCAGTGAAAGCTGGAGGATAAATTTGCTGCAAAGGAAGCGTTTGGAGATAAATGTAACTCAGCTTTGTATTCAATGGGTATGCAGATGCATTTCTTTAAGGTTATTATTTACTTCTCTAATGTCTATCCTACATACTATAGCCTTGTAATGGGGATCGACATTGAAATATGGGTCACTATTCAACGGGGTCCGCATTCGTGTATTCACGTAGGAGGCATTGATCGAATCTACGATCCTAGACCACAAGTTCGTCCAGGGCGCCGTTTTAGTATTTTTGTGCATCTTAATTTTTAAATTTTGGATTGCATTTAGTGTTTTAGGACACCGGGCGTAACGACAAGCTCCACATCCTGCCACAGCCGCATTCACGATAATCTCACTGACACCTCCCATATACTCCGCAAAACCTCCTCTCCCCTCCTTCCCTTCCAGTGCCGACAAACTCCCCTTCACTTCTGCATCCTGCCACAAGCCCCACATCCTATTGCAAGCCTCAATCCCTGCAGCAAGCCTAATTTCCTGCCTGCCGACGCAGCCCGAGCTTCTTTGTTTCCAGCAGCCCACCTCAAGCAGCCCCTCTAAGACAGCCCCACTACAACAGCCCCTCTGCAACATTCACCGCCGCCGCTTCCTCCGTCCGAACTTTGCCAACTTCAACCACCGGATCCCCATGCTTGTGAGTATATTTTATTGTGTTTCTTTTCTTTATTGGATATTAGAGGATTTTCACATAGTTGTTTGAAGATTATTGACTTGTTGCACTTTCCTAATTCTTGCAAGTTTCCATGCATAAACTGTAGTTGAAAGTACTCCCAATGAAAGTGATTGTGATTTTGCTTAAATAGAAATTCACATTGTAATTAGTTTGCTAAGTTTATATAATTATCATTGCTAAGAATTCATTTCCGGATTAAAATAAATTTACTCACGCCTCATTTAGATTATGATCGTTTGAGTCCGTCTCGCATCACTCACATAGGATTGCATTAGCGTTCTCACAAGTCATAACCACCTCACACAGTCTATCCTGCGTCGCCCCCTCACAGCTTCCCTTCCAATATGATAATTGTAGGACTCTTTTGGCTGCTCTGTGCTAGATGTGCATATACTCATATTCGTATATTGCTCGATTATGGATATTGGAAATTTTCCTTTCTGCCATCAAGATCTGGTCTACTTGACTATATACATTGACTTCAATATGCTTGACACATTGTAGAAAACTTCTATTTCCTTCAAGGTTCTTTGACTTTCTTACTTGTGTGCCTAAAAGAAGCAGTCAAGATCTCTAATCGTTCAACTTCACCATTTTTGGACCTTCGTCTCGAAACCATTCCTTCAAGGGAAGCTCCCTTGTATTAAAACAATGTTCCTTTTCTTCAAGATCTCTTGAATCCTAACCCATCTGAAGATTCCCAACTTGACATCGAGCATTTCAGGAGTCTCCACCCTCGCATTAGCAGCCACTGCACAGTGTTTTCCGGTCAACGGGCGTGAGATCAAGGAGCTAACTCCCCATTGAAGGGACGGTGGTGCTGCCCAATTTTGTGTGTGTGGGTGTTTTGGTGTAATAGAATGTTCTTTTATCCTAATTATATATTTGGTGGGGGAATTTGAGAAATTCCTCCAATAAGTTGTATATGAAGCTTCACATGTTCTTAGGTTAGGTATGAGAAAAAAATAGTGCTCTCAATCACCTCCTTGTAAACCTTATTTTAACTGATCTATTGCTGCCCTTAGATGTAACTGTTATAGGCCCACGCAGAGGTGACGACACGTGTCCGGGAGAATGTGTATCATATAGTACATTGTATCATTATTTGTCGCACATTGTTATTCTTTTGTTAATTTTGCACGCCTTATTTCTCATTATGTTGCTCGGGTGCGGGGCGCAATTGATACTTTTTATTATACCCTTTCTTCTCACTATATATAGGTGGGGAGAGTGCGCTTGATGGATATGAAAATTGCTTCTTGGGTAGGACTCCTTTCTTCCCTCCTCTCTCTCGGTCGAACCTTGCTCCCGTTGTATCACTCGCCATTGGGAAGACTAGATCAAGGAAGGGTCGTGCCGATCCTCTCCGAGTTTTCACTATTAAGCCTTGATTCCATGTTTCCATGGAGAAGCTTCAGTGTGTATTTTTCTTCACAAGTTTTTCTCCAACTATGATATTGTTTTTGCTTTTGGATCCCTATCATTTATTTTCTTGGGGAGTTCTGTTACCTATAAATCAAAAGATTCTCAAAGTTTGTCATTGAAAGCTTCACGAGGTTTGTTACGGAAACGAGAGTAGAGCGATAAAAAGGCAGAAAATAAAAAACACAGAAAACATAAATTTACGTGGTTCACTCCAAGATGTGTTGCGTTCACTGGCAGCAGTAGTCCACTTTTCACTAGATCAAAAACATATTTGGTTACAGAAAGTGGGGGATGTAGGACTTCAGAAAAATAACTCAAACAAGGTCACGTCCTTCCTCGCATAAGAAGACCCTAAGCTCGCAGGATAACCTGTTGCTACCCATGGACATGGCCCATTTTGATGTGAAACTCATAAGCCATGTGTTTTATGCGCTTGTTTGCCTGGAATTTACTTTATCTCCTAACAGGTTTTATGATTTGTTCATAGTGTCACAAACTCGATTTGAGCGCCGAGTCGAGTTTCTTCCGTCTTTTTTTCCCGCTTTCGACAGCTTGTCGGGTCTTTCCCTCCCCATCGTCTTCTACCTCTGACTATAAACCAAAAATGCAATAACTTACGGCAAATCAATATCTATTGAATTGGTTAGTTGATACTTCAGTGATTTATGTACTTGAACTATCTAAATTGATAGAGGATGTACTTATTCTTGATGAAGCTGGGTCCGGAGTACCAAACGATGGCCAGAATTCTTTCCAAGAGTCTGGGAAGCCCGCGTTAGATTCCCATCTGTTCTTATTTTCGCTATAGAATGAACTCGCCTCTCTACCATTTTTTCTTCGCTCGCTCTGACCGCAGAATCTTCGGCCTTAATAGACCTAAAAGTCCATTATGCACTTGTCCACTGATATAGATTGACGCTATTAAGGAGTTCCAAATTGTTATAGGGTTGGGCTCCAGGCGAAATATTTGGTTCCGAGTTTTTTTTTTCAAATCTAAATCTGAGTTTTATTCTATGATGATGCAGGGCTCCATGAAAACCATCAAATATTAAAACAATTGCAGGCTTCAGAGGCAATGAGTGGTCGATCGTGTGTGAGGACACGGTGCGAGTATTTCTTCTTTAATACATGTTGCGGTCTAACTCGACGTCCCGGTCGGAATAACTTGGACCGCCTTAGCTCTCGGAACGGACGAGCGCGCACACAGTTAATGAAGTAGATCGATCGTACCCACGAAGTTTTAACGTGGAAAAACCCCTCAACCGGGTAAAAAATCACGTGATCGGATCTGTGTCGGTCAAAGTCCACTATTTTTGGCTGCTACAATGTGTTTGTTGAATCGAGGGTGACATGCCGGCTCTCGTTACAATTTTGGGGTGAGAACACTTAGCACACGACAAACGACAGATCAACGCATTGGGAGTTTGTTACAAATCGCGCCTTGCGACGTGGGCTTCACTGGGCGTTCTGCTGACACTGAGCGTGAGAGCGAAGCACTTGGGTTTGCGGTTGCGGAGGTCACTTGGAAACTGAGCGGTTGGGCTTCATCAGGTGGCTCGAACGCGGCTCGGGTGCGGCTTGAGTGCGGCTTGAACATTGCTAGTAGGAGAAATTTGACAGTGCTCTGACCTGAGGAAGAAGAAGAATCAGAGGAAAAATGTGAGAAATGAGAGGCTTAAGGCTCCTTTTATAGCCTCTAGGGGATGGTTATGGTGGTACGTGGCTATCGGCACACCATAATCACCCTCATAAATATTTTTGCTATAGTTTAGGGGTGCGCATTATGATAATTAATCCCGCTATTTGCACCCTAATTAAATTAATAATAAAATTCCTCCACTAACCCGACGGTTAGTGGGTGGTTACACGTGAATCAGACGGTGGAGAACGACCTCAAATGATCGGACGACGGGGATGAGCTCCCACGGGCTGTCGGCGGACTTGCCGCCGGACTCGCCGGCTAGGAGGGAGACTGTCGACAACGGCCGAGGAGGGGCGGTCGGCTCGGCCGGTCCCTCTGCCACGCGTCGGCGGCCGGGGTGGACCGGCCGGCGCGGCCTCACCCTCGGCCGCACGCTGGTGGCCGATGTGGAGAGGCCGGCGCGGCCGCTCCCTCGGTCGCACGCCGGCGGCCGACGCATGCTACAGGTTGTGCGCAAGCCGGGTTGCGCGTCTGTACTTGGGCGCGTTGTATGGTTTGGTTTCACTGCGCGACGCGCCTTCATGCGCATGACGGGGGAGGAAAGTTTTTTGATTTGTGGATTTTTATTTAAGTTCAATTTTGATTCTTTGTGCCAGAGTTCGAAGCGTACTGTGAGACCGATGCGTCTGCATTCTTCTCTTACCGACGATCAGATTGCGATTTGGAGGAGAACGTTTGGTTTGCCCGCCGACCTTGAGGCGAGGATACCGCGTGTTGAAGAGAGTTCAAAATCCCCCTCGTAGTTAGTTGGCAATCTCTGAGGCTACTTTAAGACCGGGCTTCCGATTCCCACCATGTGAGGAAGTGATTGAGATTCTGAAATTTTGTGGTGTGCCGATTTTCCAGTTTACTCCACTGGGAGTAGTGCGCCTTATGAGATTGGTTGTCTTTTTTCGCGAACATGACGGGAAACTCTCTTTGGACTGTTTCCGGGATTGGTGCGACATTTGCTCTGATGGTGGTGAGCGTGTTGAAATTCATAGCAACAAGAGATGGCTTGACTTTGAGACTCATACGGACCACCGTCATGGAAATACTTTGTTTGGGTACATCAAGAATCTTTGGGGTTTGTCGGAGCTGTGGAATGCGTTGCCAGATTGTTGTCGCCGCCAAAAGGGGAAGGAGCATGAGTTTTCCCCCGTGATAGGATTTTCAGAGCCCCGTGAGTTGGCGAACCGGTTGTTCAACATTTCCTCGTTTGTGGAAGAGAAACACTTGTTGCAGTGCGATATTTCCTCAGATTCTGGATTGATTACCGCGTCATCTTCGGATTGCAGCTGGAAGAGGAAGGCCACTGCAGTCTCTCGTGGTGGCGATGGTACGGTGCCTTGTTCGGTTTCTCAGGGTAAGACTACTCCTGATGGTCGAGGCGGGCCTACTCCCGATGTACAAGTTCTCGGATGTTCTGCCCCCCGGGCTCCTCCTGTGGAGTCAGTAGCTCTGAGGTTGTCTTCTTCTTTGAAGGCGATGAATGAAGTGATAAGCGAGTTTAATTATTTTTGGTTTTCCTTCATTGTTGTGTTTGTACTGATTTTTTCTCCGTCCTTTTTCTTGTAGATAGAGGCCCAGGTTCAGATTGCTGTTACTTGGAATGATCATTATGTGAGCATGAAGGATGAGTATCTAGCTCTTCAGGAGAAGTTTCGGGCGGCGGCGAGCTCGCTTGCTACTTTGAGGGATGATCATGATCGGGACATTTCTCGATTTTGCCGGATCGGGTCGGAGCTGAAGGCGGAATTGGAGGAGACTCGGGCGTCCTTGGAGGTGGAGAAATCTCTGGTGGAGAGGACCGCGCAGATGCTGAAGCATGCCCAGGAGGAGACTTCTCGTTTAGAGACAGAGCTTCATGCGGTGAAGGCCCAAGTGAAGACGTTATCTTCGGATCGTGTCAGAGTTGAAGGCCGCCGGACTTGTGGAGTACCTGGAGTCTTTAGATTATATGTGGGATCGTTGTTTGATTAGCGAGAAGGTTCGTGATGAGATCTGGACCAAGGAGGTGGAGCCTCAGATGGAGGACGTTCGTGAACTGGCGCTTAGGCGTGGAGTTTTGATGGCTTTTCGTCTTGTTGGAAGGAGCTTGAGATGCGACATATCCGTATTTAATTTTGATGATTCTCAAGCGATGAGGGTTCCGATGTTGACGCGGCTGATGCGTAGCGGCGTTATATTCCTGTATTAGTGTGTTTTGCATTTTTTTTCTTTTTCTAGTCTGATATCTTGTACGTTGCCTTTATTGTTTGGCGGTTCTGATTAGCGCATTTGCGCATGTACTTGTATGTTGCTGCGGCGATAACGTTCTCTTTCTTCTTTTTGCCCGGATGTTGTTTGACTTGCGGTGTTGCTTTTGTGTGGGCTGTGATTGCAACTTGGTTGATCTGTGGATGGTTTGCGACCTAGTTTGCACGAGGATTGCTCGCGACCTAGTTTGCACGAGGATTGCTCGCGGCTTAGTTTACACGAGGATCGCTTGCGACTTAGTTTGCACGAGTATCGCTCGCGGCTTAGTTTGCACGATGATCGCTCGCGGCTTAGTCGTGAGGGGGGCAGACCCTGACGATGTCGTGGCGTAGAAAGACAGGTTCGGTGAATAGTTTTTGTATTCAAATCCGCATGCGCAGTCTTACCAGTTTTGCACGATGATCGCTCGCGGCTTAATTTGCACGAGGATCACTCGTGACTTTAATTTGCACGGAGATCACTCGCGGCTTTAATTTGCACGAGAATCACTTGCGGCTTAATTTGCACGAGGATCACTCGCGGTTTTAATTTGCACGAGGATCACTCGTGGCTTTAATTTGCATAATAATCACTCGCGGCTTTAATTTGCACGAGGATCGCTCGCGGCTTAGTCGTGACGGGGGCAGGCCCTGACGATGTCATGGCGTAGTAAGGCAAGTTCGGTGAATAGCTTTTGTATTCAAACTGCATGCGCAATCCTACCGGTTTTGCACGAGGATCACTCGCGGCTTAATTTGCACGAGGATCACTCATGGCTTTAATTTGCACAAGGATCACTTGCGGCTTTAATTTGCACGAGGATCACTCGCGCACAAGGATCACTCGTGGATTTAATTTGCACGTGGATCACTCGCGGCTTTACTTTGCACGAGGATCACTCGCGGCTTTAATTTGTACAAGGATCACTCGCGGCTTTCATTTGCACGAGTATCGCTCGCGGCTTTAATTTGCACGAGAATCACTCGGGACTTTAATTTGCACGAGGATCACTCGCGACTTTAATTTGCACGAGGATCACTCGCGGCTTTAATTTGCACAAGGATCACTCGCGGCTTTAATTTGCACGAGGATCACTCGCGACTTTAATTTGCATGAAGATCACTCGTGGCTTTAATTTGCACGAGGATCACTCACAACTTTAATGAAAATTAATGAGGCTCTGCTAAAGGAAACACAATTCCATATAGAAAATAGTTTACACAAGTTCAGACTTGCGGTTTCTACAATAGTTAGTCGGGGAACAATAATTGAGTGAAAAATTGTGAGTAAAAGGTTATAATTTAGGGAAAAAAGCGGTGGAAGCGGGTTTGGAAGACGTCCAAGGTGATTGTTGAAGTATCGTGGTGTGATCAGAGCCAGCCTGGATGATAAGGAACTGCACATCATAGGTTGCTTGCTCGGGCTCTTTTCCCAGAGTGACGGGGAGGATGATGGTGCATATGATTGGTACCGAAGTGCCCCCCCGGGATGCGTGCGTTGGCAGATTCCAGCTTGAGGCAGCCGGTGGTTAGTTTGAGCTGGAGTAGTGTTGATAGAAACAATACGTTCACTACAATGCCTTCGTCTACCAAGACCTGTTTTAGCTTGGTTGGCGGCTTGCCAATGCTGATGGTTATGCTTCTCGTGTTTTGAACAGAAGGCTGCTTTTCTTTTGATAGGAATTGATTGACTGCCCCCAGGCTGGCGAGTCGCTGAATTTCTTCATTCAGTTGATTGCATTCATCGGTGTTGTGCCCTGACCCCTTGTGGTATTGGCAGTACTTCGATGAATTTCCTCGACCTCGGGCGATCAACCTGGGCTTATGCAGTGCCGGGTGATTGCGAATTGCTTGGTAAATCTCGTCTTGAGGGGCATTCAGTGGCGTGAATTCTTGACGTCGGCGTGAATCCTTTATTTGGCATATACTTGTGCGTCGGTTGCAGTTCTTTTTAGGCTTCTGGTGCGGTTTGCTTTCTTGTTTCTTTTTCCGAGGTCTGTGATCTGTCGCATTTTTGATGTCTCCATTGTATTGTGGATCGCCGAGGTAGCGGTCATGCGTCCCTCGGGTTAGTGTTGCCGGAGTGGGGGAGCTACTGGAGCTTGAGAATTCCTTTTCTATGTCGTACTCCTTGTACAGGGGCGACTTTGTTGTGGTAGAGAGTTCTTTTGGTAGAGGTGAGTCAGTTTGCACGAATGGCGGTGTGGGGGACGACTTTACTTCTTGACAAATGGCGAGCATCATGACTTGAAGTTTGTTTATTTGTACGACGTGTTTGGCGAATATGCCTTCGAGCTTGCCCGCGGCTGCTACTTGATCAATCTTATCTGTGCGGGAGGGGGCTGATTCAATGCGCCCCTCGGGGACCAATTCTTGCATGGTTCAGGCGTTTCTTCTTGCCATTGAAACTGTTCCTTGAATATTGTCGGGTCAAAAGTTCTATCTTTTGGAGGATGCTGGGAATTGCGTTTCCACGACGCCAAACTGTTGCAGTCTAACTCGACGTCCCGGTCGGACCGGAATAACCTAGATCGCCTTAGCTCTTGGAACGGTCGAGCGCGCACACAGTCAATGAAGTAAATCAATCATACGCACGAAGTTTTAACGTGAAAAATCCCTCAACCCTGTAAAAAAATCACGTGACCAGATATGTGTCTGTCAAAGTCCACTATTTCCTGGCTATTACAATGTGTTTGTTGAATCGAGAGCGACATGCCGCCTCTCGTTACAATTTTGGGATGAGAGAACACTTAGCACACAACGGACGACAAGCCGACGCACCGGGAGTTTGTTACAAATCGCGCCTTGTGACGGTGAGCTTCACTGAGCGTTCTGATGCCACTGAGCGTGGGAACAGAGCACTTGGGTTTGCGGTTGCGGAGGTCACTTGGAAACTGAGCGGTTGGGCTTCGTCAGTTAGTGAGTGGTTACGCATGAATCAGACGACGGAGAACGACCCCAAATGATCGGACGACAGGGACGGACTCTCTTGGGCGGCCGGCGGACGTGCCGCCGGACTCGCCGGCGAGGAGGGAGACCGTCGACGACGACCGAGGAGGGGTGACCGGCTCGGTTGGTCCATCGGCCGTGCGCCGTCGGCGGGGTGGAGCGGTCGTCGCGACCGCTCCCTCGGCTGCACGCCGGCGGCCGAGAAGGAGCGGCCGGCACGGCCGCTTCCTCGGCCGCACGCCGACAGCCGAGGAGGAGCTGCTGGCGGCCGAGGTGGAGTGGTCGGCGCGGCCGCTCCCTTGGTCGCGCCCCGACGGCCGAGGTGGATCGTCCGGCGCAGCTGCTCCTCCGGCCGCGCGTCGGTGACCGAGGTGGAGCGGTCGTTGCGGCCGCTCCCTCGGTGGCCGAGGGGCGGCCTCCGCGACTGCTCCCTCGGCCGCATGTCGACGACCGAGGAGGAGCGGCCGACGCGGCCGCTTCCTCGATCGCGCGCGGGAAGCCGAGGAGGAGCGGCCGACGCGGCCGACGGCGGTGGAAGGAGGGGGGTGACCGACGTCCGTAGATGACGCTGGTTATCCGACGCCGGCGAGGCGGTGACCGCGGCGGTTCTGACGTCTCGTGTGAAGGGATCGGTGTGCGGGGGATCGGACGCGGTGATCGCGTGTGTGGTCACACCCATGATCCCACTAATTTTGGTGGAGATCATGGAGGGTGTGGTTTTGTGCACACCCATCCTTTTATATATGGATCTCATTCCTAACAGTACCTATGTCGTCTTCTGCAGCTTGCTAGCAGCTCTTATGATCCTTTTTGGAGGAGGAAGTCATTATTATGTCATTTTTATGGATGGTTTTGCTATTTTTTGTTGGTTATATCTTATAATATATTTATTTGCCATTTGTCAATATTTTAAATTTGCCAACGAAGTTGAGCGCTCAGATTGATGAATCGTCGCCACCATCAATCTTACACCGTTGAGAAAAATTTTCGTCTAAGTTTTGAAAAATGGTCTGATGATTTTCATATTTTTTAGGTTACATCGATTTCTAGACATTTTTAGATCGGATTACTGAGTCGTCGCCACCGACGTTCTTGGGATGATGGGAAGAAGTTTCTCTGAAAATTTGAAAACAATTCGACAAAATTCAACTTTTTGGTGATGCAACTGGCCCCGTCGGCTGCCTCAGGCCAACTTTTTTGATGAACAAATACGGATATATAATATTTATTATACATATATTCACTCGCCCTGATCACAGATGAAAATCTCATATTGTTATCTAGATCGAAGGGAATTGAATTTAGGTCAAAATGAATTATATTTTGAATTCTGATTCCGCATTTCATGCACTCCATCAAACAAAATAATTAAAAGTTGACCTCCATTTCCATGACACGGATTTCACCCAAACGAACGTGCGCTAAGTGATAAGTGGCCGCAAAAGCATAAAACACAATTCTTTAAAAAAGAGAAAATTGAGTTATTCCATGACATTTTATAGCCACAAATTTTTTTTCTTGCTTTAAGATTGATGCATTAGGCACACGTGGCATCAGCCTAGACGTTTCTTATCTATATTATGCTATATTAAAAGAAAAAAAAACATCATTTGGTTAAACATTCAACTTTCAATTTTACCACTCTTTATTAAAAGAATTTCATTTTTGAAAATATATGTAATTTTCTTTTATTTTAAAAAATGTGTTCTCATATAGACAACCTCTTTTAACTATAATAAAAGGGAATGGATATTTGCAGATCATATTTGACTATTTATACCCACCGATATTCATATCTCACAGAATTATAATTGTACCCAAAACCGATATTCGTATCCCACAAAAAAGAAATTTTTAGAATTAATGTTATATATGATGAGCTCCTAACAAAAATAGTCAAATTTATGTTGACATATTTGTCAAATACATCTTAACAATAATATATTTTTGTCAAAAAGTCAAGTGCACAAAATATTAAAATACAAAAACATCTAAGATAATTGTGAGCTTCATTTTCCCTTGATTTCACTGCATCCTAAAAAATCCTAAAAAATAATTAGCACACATGAACAATAATAACTATAAGAAAATTATTTATAATAACACACTCCGTACCTTCTATTTTAAATCAGTATGATCATTCAAAGTTTTCAAGTTTTTCTTCAAAAGAATCATCAAAATGTCTTCAAAATAGTACCATGAAAGAAACAAATTGTGATTACATATGATAAAAGTGTAATAAGCAATGAATAATATTTTCTAAATATGCATACCTTATGATTAAAAAAAGTCGTGTGATATATGGTATATTTCTTTCATCCGCTTGTTATTCATGGTATCTCATCGATACTAGAAATATTTGTGGCATTATACAATCTTCTCTCATCCGCAACATGATGAAATGATTGTCATTTATATATCTCATATGAACAATCTTTCGAAATGTCGTAGGAGCTGAATGCAACGGTAGAAATGTGAATGATTGATGAGTTGAATAGTACACCAGCTGAATGTTATAGCATGATGCCACTAATAGCCCCATATCGGGCATTGTCATCCACTTTTCAAGTGGGGCTGGAACCAGCCGACATTCAAGAGACTTAAGTAATTCTATGGTCCTCAAGACTCTGTGTATCTCATTATATAACACTTCTTTATTATGTAATTCACTTACTAAATCATGACGGACTTGCATCCAATTATTGCCCATGTCTAGTGTCATATTAATAACTCTAAAGCCGAAATGACCATCTCTCATTACATCGATAACATCAACAATATGTGTCCGCATATGTTGTGGCATTTGTGCACGAACCTTCTCCAAAAATTCACTTCTGCTACTCAGATTTTTTTTTCTACCTTGATCATCTTTGTCTTGAATTGTTGTTGCTCATGAAGTAGAACATGCTCAAAATGAGAAGACTCTTTTTGTGAATTTGTAGTCATCAATAAACTTTTTTGTACTTCCATTCAGACGGTCTTTAGTTTTAGTTGGCATTTTAGGCTCCATAGTTTGACTAACCTCCGGATTGACAATCTCACACAACTTTCTTTTAATCTCTCTTCTTTGTAGATCACTTATGTGGTTATACTTTTTTAGTATTTCTGCACATCATTTTTTGTGTCGTTTGCATCCTTCGGTTCTACCTTGTTGTTGAGTTCAGGTTGTTTATCTAGTAAAATTAATTGCTTCCATTGTTTGTTCACCATTCATAACGGTAAAGGATTATCATGCTTAACATACAACTCTAACTCATGTGCACAAGGTAGACCTATCGTATATCTACTGCTATGTGAACACTGGCCCGCCTCCAATCACTGTTTTTATTGAATCTATTTCCTTTCTTAATTATTTATAACGCCACAATAGAAACACTGCCAATAAGATCTGAATAAAGCGAACCTTTGTAACCCGTGCCCACATGAATCTTACTTTGACCAAACATTCTTTTAGTTTTTGTATGTTGCATGTTAATCATCTGATCAAAAGTTGTCCATATCATAGTTAGATTACTAATTGATACTTTAAGAACCTTTTAAGTTGGGTATGTTCGCCCTCTACACGGTTTGTCGATGTATTCCCCAAATGCATATGCCTATCGACCCAACATGAAATAAACAATTCCTTGTAATGCTCTATCCATGTTGTTGTGAGATAAATATTTTGTTCCGTAATCATTTAACATTTGACTATACCGGAAGTGAAATTCATTTTCACATTATAAATTAACTAGTTGTTGTCATACACCCAAGTACTTGTCACATTCTTTACCTTGTGTGAAATACTTTTTACAATGTGCCAAAATATTTCGGTTTATATGAACTTGACATAAAATATTGGTAGCTTGCGGGAACACAAATTTGATAGCATTCATCAATGCAATTTCCGGATCCGTAACAAATATATTAGGCATAATGTTTTCATCAAGCATAAACTTAAAATATTGTAATGCCCAGATATAACTAGCTTCTGTCTCGTTGGGCATGAATGTAAATGAGGAAAAAATTGTTTGATTGATGGATGTCACACCTACTATGCAGAGTAATGACAAATGATACCGATTAGTATTGTAGGTGCAATCTATCAAGAATACATTTAAAAGTGTATTGCTCAAATGAACTGAAGCTGAATGGGCAAAGAAAATACTCTCCAAACAATTAGTAGCCGCATGCACTAGATGAAAATTGATATGCCCACTGTCACTAATGCATTTAAACATATATTGATTTGCAGTTCCACCCTCTAATCGACTGTGATACAACTTGGCCTTCTCATTATATATAGTTCTGATAGTCGTCGTATTTTTCAGATTTCTTTTCTTTAATGATGACAATATTTTGCGTGGCCTAACTCCAGCATTAAGCATATCAGACACGATCTTCTGCTCATTGTCATCAAGCCTACCATTGTATGACTGTGCTTCTAAGTGAACAAATTCATGATTATGTAAACCATTTTTTACTTCAATCGTCAATTCATTATTTTCTTCTCGACGTCCGTTCAGTCCAAACTTACATCCACAACGTTAATTTGATTTTCTGATATTTTTCTTTACATAACCTTTATTATTTTGACTATCACGAGAAGATCCGGCTCTGTCACAACCTAGAATTACCCTAGATTTTGCTCTTGCAGTGAGATTATATGCCCTCAAAATAATGATAACAAACCCCAAATTCTTTGTAATTGTTTGGGCCCATCTAACTAATTCTTCCTTACTTGAAAAAGTCATATTTGTACGGAAATAAATACCAACATCAATCGGGTTATCTTTAGGCTATTCAACGTTTGTTAATAACATAACATCGTGTGAATTCATTTCAATCTAACATATATAAACAAACATTTACAAATATGCATTTGGAGAAAAATTGAAAACTCATATCAATAACCCAAACCTAGGGTTTTTAGGGTAGGAAAAAAATTGAAAACTCACATCGGGGATCCACCGAAGAGAATGTGGTATCAATAATAAGAATCCAAAATCTATATCAATAATGTTTTAGAAAGATTTCATAAAACTTAGGTTATTAGAGAGAAAAATAGAGAGAAGATGAGAGATAACTCACCGGAGGCGGCAATAGGGAGGTCACCGCCGTTAGAGAAAACACCGGTTGGGGAGGAGCAATAAAGGGCGGCGACTGCAAGAAGGATTTCAAAAAAACTAGGTTTTTAATGACCGAAAAAAATGAAAAGAGAGGAGGGAAAACTCACCGGGGACGTGAAAAGGGAGGTCGCTGGCGTCAGAGAGCAGGCTGGCCGGGGTGGAGGGAGCAGGGGTTAGGCACGCCTGGCGGGCGGAAGGGTCAAGCAGGCCGTCGTACTTGGTGGCGGATTTATGAGGAATTTCTCATTGTTTTTCACGGGAGGCGGAAGAAAGGAAGTACCAATAGGGTTTTTATTTTGGGAAAAGATATTTAAATATTAATGATATTTGGTGTACACATAGCCAAATATGACTTGCGATTATCAATTCCCTAATAAAAATATGTTCTTCCTACCGCTCGCTAATCCGCCTATACACCGCAAAAATGAGCGGTGAGCACAGTATAACACTCAGGGGCTTGCAAGCTACGGGAGCGCCATTATGCTGGGACATTGTCTTGGCCGAGATAATGTCGCTCAGAGGTGTTGTTGCGGTTGGCCGTAAGGGCGAAGCCCCATGCCTTTCACTCGTTTTCTAAAATGAGAAAGATTGACGTGCATGCTTATGAACCTCTAGTTTCTCTGATAAGCATCCCAAGAATTGGGAACATCAAGAATCTTGGCAGCTCAGCACAGTGCAGCTTTCTGTGGCTCATTGCTTGTGATTAGGATCTGGCAACAGCAACATAATTATCGTTGTATGCTATCATAATAATTTAGTTCTTTTTCAATGAAAACTCATATTCAACTCAAAAAGTTAATAATCTGTTTGGCTGCAGTGGTTACTAAATGCTGTTGGTGAACGCGCCACCAAACCTGAGTAACTCGGTCTATTTTTATGTTTAAAATTAGTTTTTTTGTTGGCGGAGTATTTTATGAGTGTGATACAAATTCAAAACCTTATGGAGTTAAAAAGTCAAACAATGGGTAGTAAAGGAGTTATCAAATGTAAAGAGCTGTCATTCTTCCAGGCAATTCATCAAACAGTTGGAGTTGGCTTCTGATTTGTATGCATTGTTGTGATCCAGTGCAGTGTTACTGAAGAACTACCAGCCAAGGATGACATGAATTGTCATGCGTGATACGCTTTGAGATGTGTGCGGGCATTCTCACGAACTGTTGGATGCCCGCATTTTACCGTAAAGTGCAGTGACGCACTTTACTCCCCTCGAGTCCGTGATTAAGAATATGGCTTCGTTTGGCACTACTTGTATACTCTGGCGAGTTTGATCAAAAAGCGCTATTATCATAGAATGTATGTTTGTCATGCCAACGGTTATGAGTTATGGCCACTACCAAGAAAATAAATTAGTTTTGAGCATAAAATGCATGAAATTCTTTAGGTGAGATTGGACGTTCATAATCATCATGCTCATGACGTCCGTCACCGTGCCAAACGAAGCCTATGTTTGGGGTATCAGCTTCATTTGTCATCAGGGTGCTGGAAGGTGGGATGCGACCAAACAACGTGCAAAACAGAGATCTTTTTTTGTGTTCTGTTTTTGCACTGTGGCTCACTTGAGAAGTGAAATTGATGTCAAAAACCCCATTTTGACGTCCATTCAGCACTGGAAAATGGGAACTCTGTTTGGGAGAGTGGAGATGGTGGCTCCGAGGTGTGAAAAGGAGCTCCTGTGAAAAATGAAGGGTCCGTTTGTTTAGTAAGAGTTGAGGGTGCTGGTAATGGGGCAATGTAGAATGAAGGGGTGGGGGGGGGGGGGGGGGTGATTTCTCAAAAAATGATATAACAAAAATGACATTTTGAGGCCAAGCTTCAGCTGTCGGTGGGAATTGGAGTAAAAAATGGAGTTACTGGCCTTCGCCCACCTCACTGAAATGACAGTTTCGATTCCACTGAAATGGATGTCCAAACAAACGGAGGCTTTGAACGCAAACTCCTCCATATTCCCATCTCCATTTCTTTAGAGATTTTGTGTTTCCAATAACATGAACAAGTTGTCTACCTCACACCCATGAGTGTCTGCAAAGCTCCTCTGTATTCCGACTTTCGCTGTAAAGATTCTTGATGCCTCCCCTCTCTCAGATTTTCTCCATTCCCATCAGATGCCCATCAAATTATATATATCCAGCAGAAAATCGCCTCTCCAGAACAGATCCACCTCCTCTGTTTTTTCTTACAAAGACGGAATCAAAATAAGTTGAATTACTATGGCTGATCAAGCCTTCCAAATTCGATCCAACAGCTTGCCATCCAAATCCCACCATGTAGCCGCCCCAATCGAAGAACATCTGCAAAATCTGAGAAGTTGTTCGGCTTCATCCACAACTTGGGAGGCGGAATCGATGATCTTCTTCACCTCCCCTGCAACTGGAGTTGTCTCTCCCATCCAAACCAACGGAAATGGGTGGATGAGGAGCTCCTTCTCTCTCTCGGGCTTCTAGACCTTGCCGCCGCCGTCAGGGACGGCCTGGCCTCTGCCAGGGAGGATTTACAAGACGCCCAGATCTCCCTCCGGCGGCGAAACTGCTGCCATGTCGTGAGTAAAAAAAGTACACCGCCTCTGAGCTCCATGAAGAAGACGATAGTGAATTCATTGAGATCGCTGCAAAAGCAGGTGGAGAGCGGTGGAAAGTGCACGTCTTGCTCTGCTGTTGAAGCCGTGTTGGTTGAGACGAGAGAGATTTCGCTTTCCCTTCTTAAATCGGCTTTCTCGCTCTTGTTGGCAGGGAGGACGGGGACGAAGGGAAGCAGGTGGTCGCTTGTATGCAAAGCGCTCCAAGGGAAGACGAAGGTGGATTTGGAAGAACATCAAGATGGAAATGGCGAGAAATCCTTGGGCGCTCTCTGCAACAACATTCCAAATCAGGAAGCCGAATTGGAATCACTCTTCAGGAGTATGATCCAAGTTCGGGTTTCTCTCCTCAACATCCTGAGCTTTTAGAGTGGGAATGCATATCCAAATTTGACCGTTGGATACAAAATTTTGAAAATGTGCTGATAGCCTTCTTATTTGTTAGAAGTGTGTTAATGAACATAAATAAATAAATAAAATTCACCGTATTCTCCTTTATTACTTAAAAAATTGCTAGTACCAATTATATTGCATTATCTTAGCCACTGGCCCACAAATAACAATTTCATTTCTTACTGGAATGGCGAAAAAGTAAAGGCAAACATTTTTCATTTTGGGCTCCGTTTTCAAATCTATGTTCGGAATTGTCGTAATACTGACATGTGGCGGAAAAAAGAGAACACGAGAGGCTTAATTACAGACAAAATCACTAGCGATGAACTCTGTGGAGAGCACACATGATCTCCACGATCTTCTCCACAGAGATCTTGGAGATCACGCGTGTGACGCCACTGACGCCACTAAAGGTATGCTAATATTACAATTGGTTATAACAAAAAATATTATGAACTTTGTGTGCTAATAAAGAACTTGGTGTGCTAATAAAGGGGAGAAACCAGTTTAAAAATGGTTTGAACGGCAAATCCCGGTCCAAAAGGCGTGCGTGCCGAGCGAGGGATAAGCGGCGCCCGATAAAATAGCGAAACAAAGAAGCCCTGTTCATTTCCTCCTCTCCTGATCCCGCAATAAGCTACAGGCGACGGACGGAAGCTGCACAGCGCCGATTCCTCCCGAGAGCTCGATTCACCTCTGTTTCTTCCGTTTTTTCCTCCGATTGAAAGGTAATCTCTCCCTCTCTAGTCCTCTTGTTTCCTTTTCAAAGGTTTTTCACGGATTTAAACTAGTATAAACCCTAGGGTTTAGGGTTTTCGAAATATTTTGTTGGTTTTGCATGGAAAAATTTCTGAAATGGATTTTAAACCTAAATCCATGATTTCCAAGGGAATTTGATGAAACCCTAATTAATGTTATAACGATTTTACTTTAAGGGTTGAACAAAGGAGAAGTCCTAAGAGTTATTATGCTGCCCCTTTCAATAAAACAGTGAAAGCTCACTAAGGTAACCTAGGGCAGCAAAAACCCTAAGTTTTTAAATAGGTCTTTGACCTAATTAGGTCAAGTAGAACACTCAAAGAGAATTATGACATGATGTTTGACCTAATTAGAGATACCAAGTTAACGTTCTTAATATGGTTAATGATGCTATATTATAGGAAATGACGTCCCGCGGAAGCGGAAGGCGTAATGACGAAAATAGGAGCGATAAAGGGAAAAGAAACGCTACGGTGAGTTCTCACCCTTTTCTAATTGATTAATTTCATGATTATTTTTCATAATTATGTTTTATGTTTATGCTTTATGAAAAGAGCAATTGAAAGTAAACATACAATAAATTAAATAAAGTAAAGGAAGAAGTAAATGAATAAAGTAATGAATTTGGCTAAGTTAAGGGTCGACCCAACAGTGGAGGTGGGGTGAATGTCCTCCCAATGATAATGTAATGAAAGTTAACGTGAGAATATGAAAAGACACGTTAAGAAATGTGTGCGAATATGAAAAGGCACGCAAACGCGCTATATAAATGATACGAAATGTTAATATTTTCTTAACACTGCCCGATAACAATAAGAAATGTATAAGAGATAAGAATAAGAAAGTACAACCTCACATGAAAAGATATATAGGAAAAAGATGAACAAAAGATGAACAAAAGAAGATAAAGGTCAACAATAAGAAGATGATGAAAACGAATTAATATGATATAACGAGAAAGAACATAATTAAGAGAATAAACTATGAAATTCGTAAAATGTAAATAAGACATTATAGTAAAAAGGGAACAATGAGAATTCATTTAGTCTTTGACTAATAGAAAATGTAACTAAACAGGTCAAAGAGGAAGCTACTCCCGACAACTCTAGTCGGCCCCCTACTCGACGCGAGAAGATGTACAAAATCTGGGTCAAAGTCATCACCGCTATCTTTGGAGTTCTAGAAGCCCACAAAGCTGGCTGTCGTGACCAGATTGCCCGTATGATGAGTTCCAGTTCTGCTTCATGTAGTTCATAGTGTTTCATGATATGTAGTATAGTATTATAGTTTTGATCTATTGCTCTACTCATACTTGTTTACATGCTTTACTGTTCTTTGAGCACAGATGTAAGATACCCACTTTTGTATGTATATGTTGGGTTATCTTTTTGATGATCAGATGTACTATATGACCTTGTGATATAAATAACATGTTTTACTTTTCTGCACTTTTCTTTATGTACTCATAAATACTGAATGTTAAATTCTCTGGCAACTCTGTGAAATAAAATAATGTGATGAAAATTGTGATGGTTCCTAGAAGGTAGGGCCGTTACAATTAAATGATATCAGAGGGAGGTTTTGGGTTATTTGAACTATCAACAAAATACAAGTACATAGGACATAAGTGAAACAAATACATGACAATGTTAATCTTCCCGTTTCAGGAACCTTTCAGTACATATTTGAGTAGATGGGAAAGAGACGAACTCGAACAGGAACAAAGTCGCATGACTGAAGAAAAACATAGAGAGAGATCGAATCCCCCTCCATCAGAAGTCATGCAAGCATTAACTGAGGCTATTCGAATGAGCCATAGTGTTGTTGCCGCGTCACAACCGACAATGTCAAGTGAGTCATTTGTGAAGCAATTTCTCGAATTGAGACTGCCCTTATTTCGAGGAGGGTTATCACCGATGGAAACGAAAAATTGGATAAAGAGGATTGAACTAATCTTTAACGCTATGAAGTGCCCCGACGATTAAAAAATCGATTTAGTCGTCTTCCTGCTGGAATGAGAGGCTGATCGGTGGTGGGATAACATGAGGCAATGAAAATTTGTTGGGCGTAAAAACTCGGAGATCCCCTTCGCCGAATTCTTGAAGGAGTTTGTTAACTGGTTTGTTCCTCCGTCTGAAAAACAAATGCTGCAGGAAAAATTCCTTCGATTGATGCAAGGAAATCGTACTGTCCTTCAATATGAAGCTGAGTTCGCACACCTAACATATTATGCAGGAGATATGGTCACCAAGGAAAGCGATCGTTGTTTTCGATTTTAATTGGGTCTACAAGAAGATGTGCGTGTACATCTAATCTCACAGAGGATCAAGAATTACAATGAACTGGTGGAGACTGCTAAGTTAATTGAGATGGATGTGTAGACTTCGCAAAAGTGAATGGAGTTTCAGAAGAAGAGGCTTCCAGAGGGACAGAGTATGGATTTCTTGCGAAAGAGTGAAAGTTCAAACTGGAAGAGGAAGAAAAAAGAGGTCTTTCAGCCCAAACTCGAAGTGAAAGTGGAGCTAGCAGTAACACGATGAAGCCCTTATGTCCGAAATGCGGGAATAACCATTTTGGCGAATGTTTGAAGGGAACTGGAGTTTGTTTCAAATTTCAGAAGTCTGGACATCGCCGACAAGATTGCCCGTTGTGGAAGTCAGTACCTGAAAGAGGTGGTCCTAGTCAGACACCAACATTTCATTATCTTGATGCCAGCTCAGTTGGTAGAGTTGATAAAGGTAAAAGGATCAAAACATCGGGATCTGTGGTGGAAGCTAGAGAAGACAGACAGGTGCAGCCTAGAGTCTTCAATATGAACCAGCAAGGGGCTAAAGCCGATGATACAGTAATTACAGGTATGATCTATGTACACATCACCTTCTAAAGGTATTATTTGATACAGGGGCTAGCCAATCATTCATATCTACAAGAGCAATTAAACAATTAAGGTTGAAACCTTATATATTGTTTGAAGAATTGAGAGTTAAAATGTCTAATAATACCGAGATGACTACAAAGCTTCATTGTACAGTGTGGCTAACAATTGATACCAACCCCCGGTAGAAGCAGATGTTGCGGTTCTACCCCTATCCGAATTTGACATCATTTTAAGGATGAATTGGTTATCAAAATATGAAGCCATTATCAACTGTAAACAGAAAGAAATTACACTTAAGCTGGACGATACGCAGTGTACTTTAAGGGATTAAATGAAGTTGCAAAAATTATGATATTTTCATTAAAGGCGATGAAGAAACTTAAGAAAGGTTGTGAAATAACTTTGATAATGATTAAGGGAACTAAGGTAGTGACGTGTGAACCGACTGCAGTTCCCGTAGTCTTAGTATGTTTTTTTCTTAAAGTATTATCTTGATGAATTTACCGGGTATCCCTATCAGAGGGATGTGGAATTCACTATCGATTTGGTGGAAGGAGCTAAACCAGTAGCAAAGACACTATATCGTATGACTCCTAAAGAATTGGCAGAGCTGAAAAGTCATTGCAGGAATTACTTGATAAAGACTTCATACTACCAAGCACTTCACCATGGGGAGCTCCAGTGTTTTCGTTTTTAAAAAAAAGATGGTTCGTTCGATTATGTGTCGACTATCGAGAACTGAATAAGTTGACAATTCGAACCATTACCCTCTACCTCGCATTGACGATCTATTCGAACAATTGAGTAATGCAAAAGTCTTTTCCAAGATTGACTTAAGATCGGGATACCATCAGATGCGAATAAAGGAAGACGATATTTACAAGACTGCCTTCAACACAAGATACAGACACTTTGAGTTCGTAGTCATGTCGTTTGGATTGACAAACACGCCAGCGGTTTTCATGGACTTAATGAACCGAGTATTCAAGGAATATTTGGATAGGTTTGTTATCGTATTTATCGATGACATCCTGTTATATTCGGCAAGTAAGGGTGAACATGCAAAACACTTGAAGATTATGTTGCATACGTTGAAAAGTCATGCTTATATGCAAAATTGTCTAAATGTGATTTCTGGTTAAATGAAGTTTATTTCTTAGGTTATGTGATTACAAAACATGGATTATTGTAGATCCAGCAAAAGTAGAGACAATTATAAATTGGCCAAGACCGACTACAGTCACAGAAATCCGGAGCTTTCTCGGATTAACAAGCTATTACAGAAAATTGTAAACGGTTTTTCAGCGATTGCACTACCGCTTACGAAACTAATCCGAAGAATGTTATATTTCTCTGGACTGATGAGTGTCAGAAGGTTTTTGATGAATTAAAATCAAGATTAACTACTGCACCAATATTAGTCATGTCATGTTGCATTGAAGGCTTGCAAATTTACAGTGATGCATCCTGAAAGACCTTGTTGTGTTTTGATGCAGAATGACAATGCCATAGCTTATAACTCGAGATAATTGAAAGATTCTGAGCGTAATTTCCCAACTCATGATTTAGAGTTGGCAGCTGTCATATTTGCTCTAAAATTCAGGCGACATTACTTATATGGTGCTCAAAGTGAGATCTTTACAGATCACAAAAGTTTAAAGTATATTTTCTCACAGAAGGAAATAAATATGCGCCAGAGACGATGGTTAGAACTTATCAAAGACTATGATGTCGATATTAAATACCATCCCGATAAAGTGAATATAGTAGCTGATGCGCTTAGTAGGAAGCACTTAGCGCCTATGATTGTTCCACTAACTAACCGAGCAGGAGTTATTGCGAGAGATACAAAACTTTGAATTGCTTATATGTATAACTACCTCTCAGACTCAAGGTGTACTCTTTCAACTAATGGCGGTACATTCCATTAAAGACAGGGTAAGAAAGACAATGAACCAGGATCCCATATTTGTGAAAATTCTGGATAAGGTTAAAAGTGGACAATCAACTTCTTTTAAAGAGCAAGATGAGTTATTATTTATGAATGAAAGGTTGTGCATTCCTCCATGTTGATACACTTCGAGCAGAAATTACTTTACAAAGTACATAATACAAAACATTCAATTCACCCCGGAAGAATGAAAATGTACCAAGATCTCAAGCTGGACTTCTGGTGGCCAGGAAATGAAGACTGATGTAATTATATATTGTCAAATATCACACATGTCAACTTGTGAAAGCAGAACATCAAAAACCTGACAGATACTACAGTCCTGCCGATCCCTGAGTGGAAATGAGATGACATAAACAGGATTTTGTCATGGGATTGCCAATGAGTAAAGCTGGGAAACAACGTATATGGGTAGTTATGATCGATAACGAAGGTTGTCATTTCATTCATATGAAAAATGATAGCCCAGTACAAAGTTAGTCGATCAGTACACGATGTTATTGTAAAATATCATGGGATTCCCCGATCTATCGTGTCTGATAGGGATGGACGCTTACATCGGACGATACTTGGGAAGCTCGTATAGAAAAAGTTGGGAACAAAACTACTATACAATACCGCATTTCACCCACAAACGGGATGGTCAGCCTGAGCGAACTATCCAATTGTTGGAAGATATTGAGGATGGTCGTACTCGATCTTAAAAGCTCATGGAAAAATACTTTTCGCTGGTGGAATTTTCTTACCATAATAGCTATCAGTCAAGTATTCAGATGACACGTTCGAGGACATTATATGGGCGAAGGTGTCGTACCCCACTAAGCTGGCAGAAGATGACGATCAGAAGTTATTCCCAAAAAAATCAAGTGGATAAGATGAACGAAAAATTTACACTTGTACGAGAAGATTGAAAATTGCTCCAGACAGACAACAAAAATATTACAATGGCAGACATCGAAGAGTAGAGTTTAATGTAGACGATATGGTATGTCTGAAAATAAAGCCCTTCAAGGGAACTTAACGAATTCGTCAACTTGGAAAACTTAGTCCAAAATACGTAGAGTCATTTGTCATCTCTAAAAGGATTGGATCGGTGGCTTATCGCCTAGTATTATCTGATACTATCAAAACCTTCATGATATATCCATGTTTCTCATTCAGAAAATACATAGCAGACTCAGAGAAAAATAGTTCCTTCGGAGCAGATTCAAATAGAACCAGATCTATCAAGCCCAACTGAATCATACAAGATTGTAGATTGACAAAATAAACAGCTTCGACCCGAGAGGTTTGATTTGTCAAGGTCTGGTGGAAAGGGATAGTGTTCATGAAGCGACGTGGGAAAATGAAGAAGACATGAGAAATCTCTTCCCTAAATTGTTTGATATAACCTTCAGATTGAATATTTTCGCTGACGGAAATTCAATAATGAGGGGAGGAATTGTGACGTCATTGACGCCACTAAAGGTATGCTAATATTACAATTGGTTATAACAAAAATATTATGAACTTGGTGTGCTAATAAAGAACTTGGTGTGCTAATAAAGGGAGAAACCGGTTAAAAATGGTTTTGAACCGACAAATCCCGGTCCAAAAGGCGCTGTGCGTGTCGAGCGAGGGGATAAGCGGCGCCCGATATAAAATAACGAAACAAAGAAGCCCTGTTCATTTCCTCCTCTCCCGATCCGCAATAAGCTGCAGGCGACTGAGGAAGCCGCACAACGCCGATCTTCCCGAGAGCTCGATTCACTCCGTTTATTCCTATATTTCCTCCGATTGAAAGTTAATCTTTCCTCTCTAGTCCTCTTGTTTCCTTTTCAAAAAACTTTCGCGGATTGAAACTAGTTATAAACCCTAGGGTTAGGGTTTCCGAAATATTTTGTTTTGTTTTGCAGGGAAAGGTTTCTGAAATGGATTTTAAACCTAAATTCATGATTTCCAGGGAATTTGATGAAACCTTAGCTAAGGTTATCACGATTTTACTTTTAGGTTGAACAAAGGAGAAGCCTTAAGGGTTATTATGATGCCCCTTTCACTAAAACAGTGAAAGCTCATAAGGTAACCTAGGGCAGCAAAAACCCTAAGATTTTAAATAGGTCTTTTTACCTAATTAGGTCAAGTAGACACTCAAAGAGGATTATACATGATGTTTGACCTAATTAGAGACACAAAGTTAACGGTCTTAATATGGTAAGGATACTATATTATAGGAAATGACGTCCACGGAAGCGGAAGGGCGTAATGACGGAAATAAGAGCGATAAAGGGAAAGGAAATGCTACGGTGAGTTCTCATCCTTTATAATTGCTTAATTTCATGATTATTCTTCATGATTATGTTTTATGTTTATGGCTTATGAAAAGAGCAATTGAAAATAAACATACAATAAATTAAATGAAGTAAATGGTGTAAAGGAAAAAGTAAAGAAATGAAGTAATGAAATGGACTAAGTTAAGGGTCAACCCAACAGTAAAGGGTGGTGAATGTCCTCCCATGATAATGTAATGAATGTTAACGTGCGGAATATGAAAAAAACACGTTAAGAAATGTGTGTGAATATGAAAAGGCACGCAAACGCGTTATATAAATGATATATAAAATGTTAATATTCACTTAACATTGCCCGATAACAACAGAAAAAGTATAAGAGATAAGGCTAAGAAAGTCCAACCCCACATAAAAGATATATAGGAAAAAGATGTGCAAAAGATGAACAAAAGAAGAAAAATGTCAATAATAAGAAGATAATGAGAACGAATTAATATGATATAACGAGAGAGAAACGTAATCAAGAGAATAAACTATGAAATCCGTAAAATGTAAATAAGACATCATAGTAAAAAGGGAACAATGAGAATTCATTGAGTCTTTGACTAATTAAAAAATGTAACAAAACAGGTCAAGGAGGAAGCTACTCTCGGCACATCTAGTCTCCCCCTACTTGACGCGGAAAAGATGTACAAAATCTGGGTCGAGGTCATCACCGATGTCTTTGGAGTTCTAGAAGCCCGCAAAGCTGGCTGTCGTGACCCAGATTGCCGCATGATGAGTTCCAGTTCTGCTTCATTAGTTCATAGTGTTTCAAATATGTAGTATAATACTATAGTTTTGATCTGCTGCTCTATAATACTTGTTTAAATGCTTTACTGTTCTTTGAGCACAGATATAAGATGCCCACTTTTGTATATATATGCTGTGTTATCTTTTTGATGATCAGATGTACTATATGGCCTTGTGATATAAATAACATGTTTACTTTTCTGCACGTTTCTTTATGTACTCATAAATGCTGAATGTTAAATTCTCTGGCAACTCTGTGAAAAGAATAATGTAATGAAAATTTTGATGGTGCCTAGAAGGTAGGGCCGTTACAACGCGTGATCTAAGGGGAGATAACATTTGATCTAAGGGGAGATCACACTTGATCTCTGAGGAAATTTTGTGCGATCTCCATGAAGATTGTGGGTGATGTCCATGGAGATCGCACGCCGGTCTCTATGGAGATAGTGCACTTTAAGTCTTCAATTTTTTCCTGCCGCCCATGGCAACATCATAGAACTCTTAGACTCGAGTTTGAAATGCGGAGCCCAAACCAAAAATTCCAACTATAGACCCGGACCTCTTAAAGATCATCTAAGAGATATTTCATTTGCTCTTGGTTAAATCACTCCCAAGTACACCTAATATGGTATAATTTCATATTGACCTAAAGTTTGGTAATTAATTTAATTTCTCTAGGATAAATATTGGCTCCATAAAAGTTCATCCTCCAAGCTTGCGCAATTATAGTTTGCACTCTTGACTTTTGAAATTTCAAAAATCCCCTTATGTTTACATTTCATAACATCAATGCACAAAAATACTCCATGTAGTAAATCTGAGGGGATCTTTTGTGCATGTATATTATGAAATGTAAACATTGAAGGAAATAATTGTAATTTAAAAAATAGAGAGTTGCAAGCTGTAATTACACAAACTTCAAGGAAAGATTTGATAAATTACACTATATTACTATGTTTTATGATCATATTTATTCATGAAAGTTGTTGTTAATCTATTTTTGATCACAACCCTATAAGAACAATGAACCCAAGAGGTGAAGAGATTGAGACAAAAAAAGCAAAATTAATGGAGGGTTGATTTATTTTTGTGTAGTTCCATTCCCTAATCTAAGAGATGTAAAGTATTATATCCTAGAAGATTAGAGATTAAGATCAAGGACAGATCTAAGGGTCACAACTTTGCAAAATGGATGGTTGATTAGGATTTCTCTTGCCGATGCAATGAATGTTGATTACATATAATAGTGGTCAGATGAGGGAGAAACAACTCCAGGAAGATGAATGCGTTCAAATTTCTTTTTTTGTTGGAGGAAGACGATTATGTCTCTCCTTGTTAAAATTTCTGGATCCGCCCATAATTAAGGTTTTGAATTTTTCGAAAATTCCCCACTTTTATATTTACATGAATTTATGCAAGGTGAGCGAGTAACAATAAATTAAACATATTGCAACATACTCATTTGTGCATAATTGAGGTCATGAAATTACAATGGAAAACTCATTTTCAATAGAATTGGTCTTTGAATTATAATTCAAAGAAAATACTAGTATACCAATGAGTAGCACAATTGATCACAAATACTAGTTGAGCAAAAATGCACTCATCATTGAACATTTGTACAATTGTACTCATAAAATAAGTTTCTCGTTGCTCTAGAATTATAATTATTGTGGTCCGCTCGAAGCCTTGGTAGACCGAACCTACTGAACCGTCTTAGCCCGCTGAGCTGTCAAGCGTGCAAACTGTTGAAAATGATGAATTGAAAGTGGGTGATTGGGCGACCTGGGTATGTCCGCGCGGTCTATGCGGACAAGACTGGCGGTTAGCCAGGTCGGCAGCTCGACAGACCAACATGGCAGATGTCTTGATCTAGCTCTGGTGGTGCGGCTGGCGGAAGTCACAGGGTTCGCCGGTTAGAGCAGACAGGTGATAGAGTTCGTCGGGATTTGCGGACTGATGCATGTGTCCCCCAGTAAGTGCGGACTGACCCTTGTGGCTGGTGGTGTGGACTTTGTTGGTTCTGAACCAAGTCCATGTTGGCTCAGTCCGGAGAGATCACACGGTTAAGCGCGGAGTGCTTCTCAGTCCTCCAAGCTCGGCAGTTGTTGACTTGTGGGTTGGTTGCGAGCTTGGTGAATGCGAACTAGAGTTGTGTCCGCAAGGCGTGCAGACCTGGGCATGCAGACTATTTTCCTTGTCCACCGAGTCCGACAGTTGTCAACTTGGTAACTTGGCTGCAGGCTCAGAGTTTGCGGACTGGAGTTGTGTCCGCAAGGCGTGCGGACTGAAGCCGGGTCCGCTAGGTTATGCAGACTGCTTTCATTGTCCGCCAAGTTCCGCAGTTGGCCAAGCTCGGCAGCAGTTGACTTGTGGGTTGGTTGCGAGCTTGGTGAATACGTACTAGAGTTGTGTCCGCAAGACGTGCAGACTGGAGCTGTGTCCGCCTGGGCATGCAGACTATTTTCCTTGCCCATCAAGTCCGACAGTTGTCAGCTTGGTAACTTGGCTGCAGGCTCGGAGTTTACGGACTTGAGTTGTGTCCTCAAGGATTGCGGACTGAAGCCTGGTCCGCTAGATTATGCGGACTACTTTCATTGTCTGCCAAGTTCGGCAGTTGGCCGTTGTGCCTTGGTTGCGAACTTGTGGAGCGGACTGATGTTGTGTCCGCAAGGTGTGCGGATTGGAGCAGTGTCTGCTGATATGCGGACAGATGGTGTTGCTGCAGAGTCTGCGGGTAGCTGTTTAGTCCCGGCTTGGCCTTTGGAGACAAGGCGGATAGGGCTGTTATCCGACCTTGGTGATGTTGTTGGCGATCTGGCTATCACGAAGGTCGCGGCGGACTGGTGGTGTATCTGCGGCTTGCGTATACACTTGGTGCTTGCCGCGTGATACGGCGGTGACCACACTACTCATCGTGCCTATAAATAGGACTCCCTGTCACATCAATTATAGGACGAATGAACAGTAAGTGAACTCGTGGATAGTTGCTGCGGACTGGATTTTGCATCCGCGCGGTTTGAGAAGGTTGACCGGTTTGTGCTGTGTAGGTTATGCGGATAGCGCTGGAAGCCAAAGACTTGGTTCTGACTGCGATCAGGGACAATGCGGACTCTGCGGATAGCAATCAGCGGTTAACAACAGATCGTGGGTTGCGGCTAGGAGGTCTCTCTTCTGCAACTAGTTTCCCAGTTCAATAAGTTATCTGTTTCTGGCGGCCTGTTAAGTTCGGCAGCAGCAGATCGTGCGGTCAGGCGTCTAGGCGACCTTGCGGTTAGGCGACTTTCTGATTTGCGAGTAGAGCTTGCATTGGAATAACGGGCAGTCCCCGCGGCCTGGTTGCGGTCTGGCGACTAGGCGGGTTGAGCGGACTCTGTAGTGCTGCAGTAGTTCTGGCGGTTGCTCCTTGAGTCCGCGCGGTTTGATTGTTTGCCTTGTATTGTTTCTGCTTCCTTTGGATACATCGACAAATCATGTCTCGCCGTGTATGTATCGCGATGTAAAGAAGTTGATTATAGTACAAGATTCTTGCTCTTCTGTTTTGCATCTGGTTTATTTGGGCTCGGATAGGTTGAGTGGTCCTGTGCCTGATTTCCCGTCTTCCGCTATATCAAATTTTAACATGGTATCAGAGGGAACAGAGGCTTGAGCAGTGGATCAACCGGCAGTTTGCTTCAGTGCTTCTGTGAGTCTAAGTGAACCAGGGTTAAGTGCAATGGAAGGTGATTTGACAAGAGATCTTGGAATGAAGCTTCTTACATGAACTAACTTTGATAAGTGGAAGTCATGTATGAAAAACTATCTTCTTTGTGAGGACCTTTGAGAGGTAGTTTGCGGAGTAGAAAGGCAATAGGTTGCTGTTGTTACTGTCAATGCTGAAGTGGTGAGAGCTTGGAAGAAGACAAACGCGAAAGCGGAGGTTGTTCTCAAGCAGGTGATCTCTTCGGAGCTCTTGGACTACATTTGCGGATGTCGGTCAGCTGCGGAGATGTGGACTTCCCTTGTTGGGTTGTTCAACAAGGAGGTGAAGTTTGATGCTGAAGTTGGTCCCTCTACTTCTGATCAGCAAGAAAAGAGTGTTTCTCCTAGGCGTGATGGGAAGAGGAAGGAAGGACTAAGTTGTTTTAGATGCAAGCAGCCTGATCACCTCAGGAACGAGTGTAAAGTTGTCTTGTACTCGGTGAACGTTGCTCATGTTAGGAGAAAGGAGGAGAACTTGGTTGGGTTGTCAACAAGTTCTGTTGTTGATCAGATGAAGGCCAATGATAGTGCAGCTATCTGACATGAAACATTGGGGCATGTGAGGATGGACAAGCAGAAAGCAATGATGGTGAGGAGCCTTGTGAGAGGCTTACCTAGATTATCATCCTACGACGATGGTCAAGCTTGCGCGGCATGTCAACACGGTGAAGCTTATCGCTTTACATTTGATAAGGCGCAGTCCAGATGCAAGCACCATTGGAGGTTGTTCATGGTGATCTGGTGGGTCCTACCGTCACCGCCAGTCTTGGAGGCAGCAGGTACATGCTGATATTGGTTGATGACTATACGAGGTATACTTGGGTATACTTCATGAAGGAGAGGTCGAACATGTTCTGCTTGTTTGTGTAGTTCAAGAAGCTTGTGGAGGGACATCTTGGGCCGCAGATCAAGAAGTTGAGAACGGGTAACAGAGGTGAGTTCGGCTCAACCGTGTTCTCAAACTTTTGCGGGAAGCATGAGATCCGAAGGGAGCTCTCTCGTGGACATACTTCACAATAAGATGATGTTGCAGATCGGATGATCCGTCTTTTGACCGAGAGCTGCAAGTGTTGGCTTCAGTGCAAAGGCATTTTGGGCAGAAGGGATGGCCTGCGCTGCTCATGTCATCAATCAGATGCCTCTGAGTCCAATCATCATAAAGACTCTGTTTGAGCTGATGTTCAGGGTGAAGCCCAGCATGAAGCACCTTCGGGTGTTTGGTTCTACCTGCTATGTACACGCTCTGAATGCTCTCAAGATGAATCTAGTCTCCGTTGAGTATGATGAGCAGAAGAGAAGATGGAGGTGTATGAATCCTGCGACGAAGAGATTCATCGTGTCGAGATACGTTGTCTTCGATGAGCTGACGTCGTATTGAGTTAGCTCATGTGTGGAGCTAGAGGAGAGCAGGTCAGACGGTGGGCAGAAGGAGGTTGCTGCTAAGGTTCAGATGGGGCTGCCTATGTCACCAGGAGCTCCAGGTTGTTCTAGCTCCGGGGCAAAGCGTCTGGTTCAGGAAGCAGGGGGAGCGTTGTTCCAGGTGCTTCTGGTTCCAGTACGGAGGCTTCTGGTTCAGGAAGCAAAGGAAGCGATGTTCCAGGCTGTTCTAGTTCAAGAGTGGAGACTTCTGGTTCAGGAAGCAGGGGGGGGCATTGCTCCAGGTGCTTCTGGTTCCAGTGTTGTGACGTCTTGTCCAGGAAGCAAAGGGAGCATTATTCTGGGTTTGCTCGGGAACGGAGCTGGTTCAGAAGGAGCAGCGGAGGTGGTTAGCTGTGATCAGGTTCTTCGGAGGTCGAACAGGATCATCAACCCACCAGCTCGATATAGCGAAGGAAACACGGCGAGCTTGGTCTCATGTTTCCTTGCAGACCCTCAGATTGAGCAAGTACCTTCTAGCTGTGATGACACCACTGGAGTCAAGGAGGTGGATGACGCCAAGGTTGAGGAGGTGACTACCCTCATAGGAGACGGGGCTTGGGATCTTGAGCCCAAGGTCGTTGGTGATACTCCTGTGACATACAAGTGAATGTCAAAGCTGAAGAAGAAGGCAGAGGGAAGCATGACTCCTTTTGAGAGATGCTGGATGGATCCCTTATGGTCCAGGATATATGGGGCGAGGACTATGTGTCGGACATCTTCTCGATGGCGCTATCAGAGGAACCATGTGCGAGGTTACGAGAACTACTGGGTTGTTCACCACTTCTCAATTCAAGGGGGAGTGTTGAAAATGGTGTAGTGAAAGTGGGTGATTGGGCGACCTGGGCCTGTCCGCGCGGTCTATGCGGACAGGATTGACGGTTAGCCAGGTCGGCAGTGTTGCTGCAGTCGGCTTGTTCCTTGGCGGCTTGGGCGGTCTGTTCTCGCGGTCTGTGCGGACAGAGGTGGCGGCTAGCCAGGTCGGCTTTTGCACAGCAGACAGTTTGTTCCTAGAAGGTAACCGGGCGGATAGCTTCATTATCCGCGGAGTCCTTCAAGATGTTGGCTGAACTGGAGCTTGACAGGCCGGCATGGCAGATGCCTTGGTCTAGCTCTGATGACGCGGCAGGTGGAAGTCGCGGAGTTCGCCGGATAGAGCGGACTGAACTGGAGCTCGACAGACCGGCATGACAGATGCTTTGGTCTAGCTCTGTTTGTGCGGCTGACGGAAGTCGCAGGGTTCGCCGGTTAGAGCGGGCAGGTGATGGAGTTTGCCGGGATTGGCGGACTGGTGCCTGTGTCCTCCAGTAAGTGCGGACTGGCTCTTGTGGCCGGTGGTGTGAACTTTGTTGGTTCTGAACCAAGTCCATGTTGGCTTAGTCCGGGGAGATCACGCGGTTAAGCGCAGACTGCTTCTCAGTCCGCCAAGCTCGACAACAGTTGACTTGTGGGTTGGTTGCGAGCTTGGTGAATGCGGACTAGAGTTGTGTCGGCAAGGCGTGCAGACTAGAGTTGTGTCCGCAAGGAGTGCGGACTGGAGTTGTGTCCGTATGGGCATGTGGACTGTTTTCCTTGTCCTCCGAGTCCGGTAGTTGTCAGCTTGGTAACTTGGCTGCAGGCTCGGAGTTCACGGACTGGAGTTGTGTCCGCAAGCCGCGCGGACTGAAGCCGGGTCCTCTAGGTTATGCGGACTGCTTTCATTGTCCACCAAGTTCGGCAGTTGGCCGTTGTGCCTTGGTTGCGAACTTGTGGAGCGGACTGATACTGTGTCCGCAAGGCATGCTGACTGGAGCAGTGTCCGCTGATATGCGGACAGATGGTGTTGGTGCAGAGTCTGCGGGTAGCTGTTTATTCCTGGCTTGGCCTTTGGCGACAAGGCAGATAAGGTTGTTATCCGGCCTTGGTGATGCTATTGGCGGTCTGGCTATCGCGCAGGTTGCGGCAGACTGGTGGTTTATCCCCGGCTAGCGGATACACTTGGTGCTTGCCGCGTGATAGGGCAGTGACCACACTCCTCATCGTGCCTATAAATAGGACCCCATGTCACATCAATTATAGGACAAATGAACAGTAAGTGAACTCGCGGATAGTTGCTGCGGACTGGATTTTGTATCCGCGCGGTTTTGGAAGGTTGACCGGTTTATGCTGTACATGGTGTGCGAATAGCGCTGGAAGTCAGGGACTTGGTTCTGACTGCGATCAGGGACAGTGCGGACTCTGCGGATAGCAATCAGCAGTTAACAGCAGGTCACAGGTTGCCGCTAGGCGGTCTCTCTTCTGCAACTAGTTTCTCGGTTCAATAAGCTGTCCGTTTCTGGCGGCCTGTTCAGTTTGGCAGCAGCAGATCGTGCGGTCAGACGGCTAGGCGACCTTGCGGTTAGACGGCTTGCTGATCGACGAGTAGAGCTTGCATTGGAATTACGGGCAGTCCTCGCGGCCTGGTTGCGGTCTGACGACTAGGCGGGTTGAGCGGACTTCGTAGTGCTGCAATAGTTTCGGCAGTTACTCCTTGAGTCCGCGCAGTTTGATTCTTTGCCTTGTATTGTTTTTGCTTCTTTTGGATACATCGGCGAATCATGTTTTGTCATGTATGTCTCGCGATGTAAAGAAGTTGATTATAGTACAAAATTCTTGCTCTTCTGTTTTGCATCTGGTTTATTTGGGCTCTGATAGGTTGAGTGTTCCAGCGCCTGGTTTCCTGTCTTCCGCTATATCAAATTTTAACGTAAACAGTCAGAGTATCACAGTGTCGTGAGGGGGAGACTTGATTACGTGGAAAACCCGCAATCGCTGTGAAAAACCACGCGGTCCATTCGGTGTCGACCTAACTTCCACTATTCAGAGTTTGTTACAAAGTTGTTCGGGTGAAGGTGAGAGCGACAAGATGCTCCTTGTTACACTTGAAGAGATGAGAGAGAGAATACTGAGCGTGGCAAGGCTTCATACTTTTTTTAGCGGTCTTGACCCTTAGCTCGAGAGGGAACACACGAGCTTGACTGTCTTGACAGGATTTCCTTGGTGTCTCTGAGAGGGCTTGTCGCCTGCTTCCAAACTTTGCGAACAACCGAGGATTGTGAGTGACTGATGTAAGTCTATCCACCCCCATGTGCTTGATGGATCTCGGGGCAACTTAGTCCATCTAGACGAGCCTAGATGAAGTTCCTTGGATACGGTAATTAATGAAAATCCTGTAGAGAGTGGAGAGAAGGTAGAGAGAAAGTTCAGAGTCTGGAAAAGGATCCAATTTAAGTAGAGAATGAAGCTATTTATAGACTTTTAAGAGATCAGCCTGGTAATTTTGCCCAATAACTACCAGACGAGCCAATAGAAACGCTCGAATTTGAGCACGCGGATCGCCATTTTTAGAGAAATGATGACTCTGCCCTTGGGTAGAAAAAAAACATGCCCACGAAGACTGGCGGCCCGAGGCCGGCGATCGCCCCTCCCCTACACGACGAGCGACCAAGAGGGGTGGTCGGCCTTAGAGTGGCTGACCATGGACGCCCTTGCCCCCCCCCCCCCCCCCCCTCAAGGGCGTGCACAACCGAGGTTGCCAATGACCGGGTGTTCAAAGGGGAGGCCGACCCTCGCGCGGTCGGCCGTGACAGAGGCCGCCAATTGTCGGGTGGCCTAGGGGCGGGCGGCCCTTGCGAGGCCGGTTGTGGCCGAGGCTGCTCGAGCCCAGTTGACCAAAGGGGCGGCCGACCCTTGCGGGGCGGGCCGCGGGCGAGGCCTCCCGTGATCGATGGCAAAAGGGGGGCGACCGGCCCTTGCCGGGCCGCCCGCGATCGAGGCCGCCTATGTCCAGGCAGCCAAAAGGGCGCCTGGCTCTTGTGGGGCTGACCGCGGCCGCTCGTGCCGCAGGCGACAAAAGGGGGGCGGTCGAACTTTGCGAGGTCGGTCGCAACCGTGGTCGCTCGGGTTCGAGTGGCCAAAGGGGCGACCAGGTGGTCAGAAGGGGGCGGCCGGCCCTCCCGGGGCTGGCTGAGATCGCCGAGCGGTGGCGGAACGGCCGACGCATGGGATCACGACGGTTGGGATCCCGAGCGCAGTGGTTTTTGCGCTGATTGGGCACCTGGATCGCACGTGCGGTGGTTACGTCCATAACTCCACATTATGTAAGCGGGCTGAGAGGGGAACCCAGTTATTTTCTATAAATTGAGGTCGACCCTACTTTGCAGCCCCTATCTGATTATCAATTTCATAGTTTATATGGAGTGGTAGTCCGTGTAGTAATAAGACAATTACAGTGTTAGCCTCCAAGATGTCGTTCGTTCGTTCCAGGAGCTAGCCTTTGTTGAGATGTCTTAAACATGACCCAAGGTTACGATGCATGGATTTGATTGATGATCAGAGCCAACATCAAGTTGTGCTGCACATCATATTAGGGTGATCGACTAGAATGTTATGGTACAACTTTGTCTCTGTTTGGCACAGTGGTGACAGTCATGAACATGTGGGTTAAATTGTCATTCGTTAACACCCACCTAAGGAACTTCATCCACTTTTATGTTCAAAGGGATGATGTGTAACACCCCAAATTTGACAGCAGAAAGTTTGTCACTATCGTTGGGCGATACTGAGTATCGGCTGATGGCGATAGCGATGCAGAGTTCGTCGAGCTGCACTCGACGCACTCAACGCGTTCGACAAATCGTCAAAATGATATCGCCGAGTGACGATAGTGGGTATCGCCATATGGCGGTAACGGTAAGCGTTGAGACGTCACTCGATGCACTCAACGCGTTCGATGAATCGTCGAAATGATATCGCCGAGTGGCGACAGTGGGTATCGTCATATGGCGATAACGGTAAGCGTTGAGACGTCACTCGACGCACTCGACGCTCTCGACGCACCCAACGCCTGAAAGCGTTGAGTGGCTTGATATCGCGGGCGACAATGGATATCGCCGGACGATAGTGCCGCATGACATGAGACACGTGTCCGAATGGCTGTTAAGCGGCCAATAAGCGGTGGTTGACCTAGGTCAAAGCGGTGAAGTCGATATCGCCGAGTGGCGACAATCGATATCGCTAGGCGATAGCACCAAAGTTGACCAGTCAACTCAAATCCCGGCCTTTGCTTTATTTTGACTGAGAGGTCATGTGGCTGAGATTAGTCTCGAGTCCACGTAACCAGAGAAGAATAGGAAGGAGGTTTCATTCTCTTTCTCTCTCTCTCTGTCTCTCTCTCTTCATCTTTTGAGTTTCCTTGAGTGAAAAGGAAGAAAAAGTTAAGGAAGTGCTGCGCTGAGCTTTGTGAGCTCGTTGAAGGAGATCTTGTGGTCGGAGGCCAGATCCGAGGATAGATCCGATAAGAGGAGAGCGACGTGCTTCTCTCCATCCGCGTAGAAAAGCTTTGTCATGGCTCCGAAGAGAACTACAAGGGTAATGAATTTATCCTGGACAAGTGAAGTCCTCAATATGCATATTTGCATTTATCCCTTCACCAAAAGGTGAAAAAAGGGTGGATTCCAATGGGTAGATCGGTTTGATCCCCATATATTCCTGCATTTAGATCCGGAAATATAGAGTACGAAATAGACATGTTGTGATAAGCCTATATGGATAAGTTGGTCTTGATTGGTGATGTTTAATTTGTGTGTCGAAGAAGAGTACGTGGATATGCTTGTGAAGTACGTGTGAAATCCGGGGTCTAGGGGTGTGGAGGATGCTGCATCAAAGTACTGGAAGCATTTTCAGGAAAACACCCAGAAAAGATCACAGTCTGGAGAACTGTTGATATCTCCGGGCGATAGTGAGTATCCCCAGGCGATAGCTCCTAGTGAGCTGAAATGTTGTGTGACCTATCTTAAAGAGACCTGGGGGTCACTGTATGCAAAGCTGTGAGCCTAAAGTGCCCAGCAATGGTGTGTACCAGCCTGAAATGGTAAAGAACCGTGCGGCTTATGATGAGTGTCGTGAAAATCAACTATTGTGTCATCAAGTTAAGTACCTCTGAACGACGAGTCGTCAAGTTAAGTTACTCTGAATGGGCAGTCGGTCGTCAAGTTAAGTACCTCTGAACGATGTAGTCGTCAAGTTAAGTACCTTTGAACGACAAAGTTATAGTTAAGTCATGGACCTCTGAACGATAAAGTTATAGTTAAGTCATGGACCTCTGAACGGTGGTGTTACACGGGGGAGCCCGGTACACCAAAAATGTGTCCTGTGTGTACGAGGCGTGTGGTCGTTGGGCCAACGTCTGTGGTGAATGGTGCTTAAATGCACTTTGTTGTTGCAACTATATATATATGTTATGCCTTGTTTGCAGAGATGGAGAAATGTTGGCCCGAGTAAGGGGTGAGATCGTTATAAACGGGTCGGCAAAATGTTGACTGTTGCTTTGTTTACCACGTTTTGGTGGGCCTTTTTGTGCAGGTGCTGGAGAGCCAAGTGGAAAGTAGCGGGCTGAAGCCCATGTGCTGCAATTGGCTGGCCCTCGAAGGCCCTAAACGAAGATTTACTGGTTTCATGTGTGGCCAGCTTGCGTGCCGATGTATGAAATCACTTGTTGTATATGAAACAGTTGTAATAAGGCTACGACCGAAACATGTGATATAATATATGTATATGTTATGTCATTACTTTTGTGTAGTGGACATTCTCATTATGAGTGAGTTCTTACATTAAAATGCCTCCGCTAGAATGCTCTGTGGTAGGACACGTTTCTACTTGAACTTGCATTTGATAACAACTTGTAATCTCCTTACCTGTCCGTAGTATATGACGTCGGGCCCCAGCCGGAGCTTCTGTCATATTCTATACGACGGATGGGGGCGTTACAAAATTGGTATCGGATTCGGTTCTCGGTCTTCCTTCTTTGAATTTGTTGTCGAATTCTCTTAAGGGGCGGTAAGCACGTGTATGTGCTCTACCGTTATAACAATAAATGAACTCATGAATGTCCACTTAGGAATGCAAATACACATGTTTGCGGAACTAGCATGTTCCTGTGATTGCTTTTGGCAATATTCGTAGTTGCCTAATTGTGTGTTTCACATTGTAGGCGACTCGAAGTGGTGCAGGGCAACAAAAACCTCAGCGCTCGGTGGAGACTAGTGCACCAAATGAGGTGTCAACACCTGCTCGTTCTGCGGAAACTATATGGTTGGTTGCTGAAGCTGTGTCCGCAATGATCAATGCGCAACCTGAAGATCAGAGACAACGTGCTCCTGAGTAACATCTCCAAAGTAACACCACCTTTTATAATGCATGTCATACAGGATGAGACCATGGAGACATGCAATTGCCAAGTACATTCCATCTTTGCTAGCAACCACATGCTGAACTGGCCAATTTTGAGAAATATAGGATACCTACAACACAACTAAATCAGAAAATGAAAAAAAATATTGTTGCACAAGTATTTTGAATATGCAAGCAATAATAATTCCATAAGAAAACTTAACTGGAAGATTAAGATGTACAGTTCTTAGCTCATCTTTATCATCAGATTGCACAATAATAATCCATTCTTCGCCATACAAAATTTGTCGAATGTAAGTTGTACCAGAAAGTCCTCTATTAAGGCAATATTTACCAGAGGTTAAAACATTAAGGATTCTAAAAAAATCTGTGCAGTAACATTCATAAGGAAACATCTCCAAGATAAATAATAAATTAAATACAACTATGGTATAAATATAGTTTCGAAAACAATGAGATTATGGGAACAAGTTCACAAAAATAACATTATGCATAAGGGGTTATTAATGTGCCAAGTATCCCATGTATTAGCACCACAAGGAATTAAGGAACGGGGAACGGCTTCCCCAGACGCGCGCAACTGCAATTACGTGGTTAACAAGAATACGGAAAAGACAATAGTCAATTACCTTGAACATTTGCAGTATCATCTAAAAAAGTATGAGTGTAAGGTATGTTGAATATAAAATTTGTATCAAGAGAACTGACATTTACAACACAGATGACATTTTTCATTAAATTTTGCAGCATGAATGATCCAGCAACCTGAACTCCACGCGAAGTTGAAGAACAGGGGAGGGGATGACATTTCTCTTTCTCTCCTTTGCGCTGCAAGTCGTTCCTCAAAACTACAGTTATTAAAGAGAATTAAAATCAGTGGAAATTAATCTACCTTAGAACAACCCCATGTAGTTTGATGGAGAGAAAATATCATTTAGAAAAGAACCTGTTCAGAAAAAAATAGTGCTGTCCTCCTCACAGCTGTCATGTCTCCTATGGGAAAAAGGACACCCATTTGAAATGTCTAATATGACTAATAAAATGTTGCATAAAAATAATATTAAACAGCAAAAAAATTTTAAAAAAAAAATATTCCCTTCTCTTACATTTTCCACGAATCTCAGTTGTCTTAAAGCTCAAAAAAATTAACATCCATACACTGATACACTTGAAAATACCAATGCATTTTCAAATGTTTTTGTTGATTTGGAGGTGGGAAAGAAGACTCAAGAAGCGCTACAAGAGAACAGGCAGAAAGAAAAAACTGATTATTGGAAAAAAATTGATCGTTTAACGGATTAATATGATATGAATTCCACAAAAAAGTATCATCAATTTCCGCGTTGTTTGCAATAAGAACACGTTCCCAAAATCTATCTCAAAACATCATGGAAATAAATAGAAGTTCAACAAAATCTATCTCAAAACATCATGGAAATAAATAGAAAAAAACAATTCAATAAGGAAATTAAAAATAGATCAAAACATCAATAGCATGACTGACATAATTAGGGTACTCCAATAGCCATGTGAACGATTTATCTGTCCATCCATGCATGACTTTACCTTGCAGTAATCTAACTATGAAAGACAATGATGTATACTTGACACAATTAGGGTACAACGGACACTCTGCGTCTTCAACAAGTTTTATAATTTTGACATCTTCTTAGCTAGGACCATCTATTCTTGGACTGTTTAATGATGATGGATTCTCATACAAACTAGCACCAATAGGTGGAATTCCAATTACTTCATGTATCATCTCCATCATATCATCTCTAAAATCAGAACGTTGTTCATCTCCACTGCAAGATATAAAACAATTTGATTCCCCGTGAAGGGTCCATATCTTGTACTTGGATAAAAACCCATTTATAATTTTATGTTCACAAGCAATGACCCTCTCCATCAAATAAATATTACAACATTTTTTGCAAGGGCAATAAATCCGAGTCTCAAAACTATATGTTTTATTTTGATAAGCATAATCCAGAAACTTGTCGACACCATGGATGTATTCAGATGAAGCTCTATTTTGCAAATCAATCCAACTTTTATCCATATTTAATGCCAGGGAAATCTACATCAATTTTTTAAAAATTAGGGTTATACAAATAGAGATCGGACAATGAAAATATATTATTTTGAGTTTAAATAATGTCTGACAAGTAAAAACAATGAAATTGATTATGAAAAACATGTCTTTATTATAACCATACAAATCATGTGCAAAGATCAAATATGATAAATTAGTAGCAATGCTCACTTCTTGAGGCAATGCTCACTTCTTGAGGACATACTCAAAGTGATGCAAAGAAAGGTTAGTTTGTAATCGTAAGATTAAACAAATAATTTCAGTGGATGAGATTTGTGTTGCTTCATGCTGGAGTATTCTCCATCTATATAGTGCACTTCTAATAGGATACAACTATAAGTGCTATATATGATTCAAGAAGATGAGAGCTCTCACCAGTCCTCACCCACATTTGCTTGGAGTATTCTGCTGCTATACCCTTGTTATAGGATACAAATGTATAGTCTATATGATCCAAGGAGATGAGAGCCCTCACTGGGCCTCACCACGTACGCAAGCCAACATATGTCAGGGCTCGTGCGACTTTGGTACACACACAGTCGTGGCTTATGTACACCCTTGTTCTATATATTTTTTATATATTAGATATGTCTATGATCTGGGTGCATACGGTTGAAGAAATAATAATTTCATTAAAATGAAAGAGGCCCTTTACTCATACATATACTCCGATTCAAATCAACGATTAAAATGAAAGAGGCCCTAAACCACCGAAATACGATGCAAAAGAACTCGAAAATGAGAGGATGAGAAATCACACAAAAAGTGGAGAGATTCGTTACCCAAGTTCACTCAATGATGTAGTGGAAAATCTCTCTCCACGAGATTCGCCGGAATCACACTGGAACGGGAGGTAGGATGCACGAGCCCACATGAATCACGTCGCAGGAGAACGGCATCGGCGCGATTGTCGTCGTCGGGCGAGCAGAAGGCGGCCAACGGAGCTGGCGGCAAGCTATTCGCACAAGGGGGGTGTCGGCCGAACCCTAGGGAAATCTTCACGAGGGCTTATTTCTCAAAATGAAATCCAAGAGCTTTAAAAGGTTTACATTAAAAGGCTTAATTTAATAATCAAAATTAATAATCAACATTGTGCGGGACGGCTCCATCTTCATCAATAAATATGAAATTAATCATTAAACAGAAATCATTAAACATTAACAATAAACCTAAATTTGAAATCTCCATTAGATATGACCATCCACGAGCTTATGCGGCCGCACGTGATCGTGCGTGGAGGTCTTCACGAACATGATCATAGCGGTGGAACTCTTCATGAACACGATTGTGGTGGTGGGAATCTTTAGGACCACGGTCGTGGCGGCAAAGCAGCCGCGAACGTAGGTGGTAGCGGTGGAGATCTTCATTATCATGACTGCGGCGGCGAATGTCTTCAAACTTGGGCGGGTCGGCGCCATCACAAGGGAAGGAGAATGGGCGGCAAACTTGCAGCTGGGGGAATCTTCAGTTGGCCGACTGTTGCAGATAGGGACAAACTCGACGAAGAGGGCCGATAAGGCAGGATTTTGAGCTCGTGTGTTGGTTATCCGGTACCGGAAGTCAAAAGGGTTTCGGGACGGGAGGGAGGAAATGGCTGATGGGATGAGAGGGAGGAAATGCTGTCGGGATGGGAGGGAGAAAGAAATCAAAGAGGCGCGAGAGAGTAAGCGAGGGATCGAGCGGGAAATGAAAAAGTGTGACAAAAATTTAGGTCAATAATCTCTTTTTGGCCATGAATATTATTTTTCATGGCTAATAAATCTGTATTAGCCACATTATTTATAACACTGACTGTAAAATAACTATTAACCACAATTTTTCAATCGTGGCTAATATCAGTGTATTAGCCACGATTTTTAGTTCCTGGCCAAAAAAAGTGTTGCCAATACTCACTTTTCTAGTAGTGAACCTCCTATTCCTGTGATGGTTCAGGAACCTGTTAGCGTAGTGGAGCGTGTAGCGGTAAGACAAGTGGTCGTTGAGCCAGTGGCCGCAAGGCGAGCAGCGGAGAAGCAATTGAAACATGTGATGAGTTTCAATTCCCTTGTGTTTATGGGTATTGGAACCCTACACAAGCCGAAGATTGACTATCAAGAATTAAGAGGGTCCTGACGGCAACAGAAATGAAAGAGTGGCAAAAAGTCACTGTGACTACCTTCTTACTGGATGGTGAGGCAAGACTTTGGTGGGATGAGCTGGAGCTGCACCAGTTTGCTGGTCGGCCGTTGATTGAGATCTCGATGGAAGAATTCTCAAGATGTTTTCTGGCACGATATGTTCCATCGGCAGAACGTATTGCGATGGAGAACCAATTTCAGAGGCTAACTCAAGGCGAGAGGTCAGTGGATGACTACTTGCATGAGTTTACGAGGTTGGGAGGATATGCAAGCTCTACGTTTGCAGATGAGGAACGAAAAACAAATCAATTCAATGAAGGGCTGAGAGATGACCTGCGGTTGCTTCTCTCAGGGCCGATGACGCAGGGTTTCCTTACCTTTGTCAATACGGCCCGTTCCCTTGAGCTGGACATGAAGCGCGTGCAGCGTAAGAATGACTTGACAGGGAAAAAGACAGAGTTCAAAGTACCTGGTTCGTCAAAGTCTGGGTTTCGACGGTGGAAAAAGAAGCCAAAAACTTCTGCGCCGGCTCTTTTTTCTCCTGCATCTGGAGCAACATCTGTGAGAGGTCCACCCACATGTTATACATGTGGAAAGGTGAGTCATATCGCTCGAGACTGCTGGAGTGGTCCAAAAGGGGAGAAAAAGACGGGTGTGTCTTGTGCTGAAAAGGGAAAGACAGTGGTGGAATCGACTGCATCACAAGCGCAAACCCGAGTATATAATCTTGGCCAACAGGAGGGCATAAAACAAAATGACGTCGTAATAGATATGAGTTAAGATTCAGTTTTACTACTTTCAATACTTAGTACCTTGTGCGTTATTTGTGTGTGTGATTGGTTTGCATTATCCTGATATTGGAATGTCCGGCGAGAGCACTGTTTGATACAGGAACTTCTCATTCTTTTCTGTCGGAGGACATAGTAGGGCGTATCGACATACCTTCGTTTACGCCGACAGATCAAGTGACTGTGCTGCTTCTTAACGGGTGCTTGATGCGCGCGGATCGAGCCTGCTGTGTTAAGGTTCGGATATGAAGTCGAGATTTTGGATTGGAAGCATCTGTGCTCTCGATATCAGAGTTTAATGTAATCTTTGGTATGGACTAACTTTCGTAACAACGTGCCTATATAGATTGCAACTCTAAGGAAGTCACACTGGGGCAGAACACCGAACGAAAGACCAAATTCGCTGGTATACTAGGACCGAGTAAGACATTGTTGTCTGCTGTCTGGGTGGTCAAGGCAGTTCGGAATGGCGCAGAGTTGTTCTTCACACTGTTGGAGGCAGTTGAGCCGAAGCCCAGTATGACTGATGTTCCTATTGTATCGAAGTACGCTGATGTGTTTCATAAGGATCATCCGGGGTTACCGCCCCAGCGGGAGATGGACTTCGCTATTGAGTTGGTGTTAGGTGTGAAACGTGTAGCCCGCTCGTCATATCGATTTGCGCCAAAGGAGATGGCAGAACTAAAGGTTCAATTGCAAGAGTTACTGGAGCAAGGTTTTATACGCCCAAGTATGTCACCTTGGAGTGCTCCGGTCCTATTTGTGAAAAAGAAGGACAGAAGCTTGCGGCTATGCATTGACTATCGAGAGTTGAACAAGCTGACAAAAAAGAACAAGTATCTGATTCTACGGATTGATGACTTGTTCGATCAGCTAGTGGGATCAACTGTTTACTCGAAGCTAGACATGAAGTCTGGCTACTATCAGTAGAAGATTCGGGAATGTGATATTCCCAAGACAACGTTTGGGACACGCTACGATCATTACGAGTTCACTGTAATGCCGATTGGGCTAACAAATGCATCATCGGTATTCATAGACCTGATGCACCAAACGTTTAGAGAGTACTTGGATTTGTTTGTAATTGTCTTCATTGATGACATTCTAGTGTACTCTCAATCTGAAGAAGATTATGCGAACCATTTACGGATGGTGTTTCACAACCTGAGGAGATACAAGCTCTATGTCAAGTTCTCAAAATGTGAGTTCTAGCTGTCGTCAATGACCTTTCTTGGCCATGTGGTTAGTGGAGATGGCATTGCGGTTGATCTTGCAAAGATGGTTGCGATACGAGAGTGGCCGGTATTGTCTTCTGTAGCCGAAGTCCGGAGTTTCCTTGGACTAGCGGGCTGCTACAAGCGCTTCGTAGAGAACTTTTCGCAGATAGTCTTGCCAACTACCACACTAACAAGAAAAGATCAGAAGTTTGTTTGGACGCCAGAGTGCGCGCGAGTTTTGAAGAACTGAAAGGTCGTCTGACTACGGCGCCAATCTTGACGACGTCATGTGGTTCGAAAGGTTATGAAATTTATAATGATGCGTCGGGGAGCGGCTTAGGCTGTGTTCTTCTTCAGTTAGGAAAGGTGATTGCTTATGGCTCACGTCAGTTGAAAGTGCATGAGCGGAACTATCCCGTCCACGACTTGGAGTTGGCGGCGGTGATATTTGCACTTAAGCTGTGACGTCATTATCTATATGGCGTGAAAGTTGACATCTTCACGGACCATAAGAGCCTTAAGTACCTGCTGGATCAGAAGGATCTCAATATGCGACAACGAAGGTGGATGAAGTTCCTCGGGGACTACACCTTCCAGATTCATTATACTCCCGGGAAGGGAAATGTGGTCGCAAATGTTTTGAGTCGTAGGACTCTGGCAAGAGCAAGTTGGTTGCAGATGTATGATGAGCATCTAATCCAGAAGTTGGAGGCCTTAGACATCTCTTGTGTGGACAAAAATGCTACTGCAAATGTTTGTCTGAACTGGACGGAGATGCAGTATGACCATGCAGACAGGGTTCGACGAGCAACGGATCTTGATGAAAGTCTAAAATGATATGCAGTAGATTGGTCAAATGACCAATTCTCCTGGGATGACGGCCTTTTACGGAAAGGTGATCGTTTGTGCGTCCCGAATATGGGTAAGCTAAGGGAAGAATTGATGTATGAAGCTCACTTTACGAAATACTCAATTCACCCAGGAAGCACAAAGATGTACAAGGACATGAAAAAGCTGTTCTGGTGGCCGGGTATGAAGAAAGACATAGCCCATTATGTGGCAAAGTGTCAGACTTGCGCTTTGGTAAAAGCTGAATGCCAGAAGCCTGAAGCTTTCCTGAAGTCACTACTTATTCTGGAATGGAAATTTGACGACATTTTGATGGATTTCATGCACGGTTTGCCGAGATAGCAACGCGGGAACGATTCTGTTTGGGTGATCGTGGACCGGTTGACGAAAGTGGCTCACTTCATTCCGAGCGAGAGGGACGATTCCGTGGAAGTTTTGGCTAAACTTTATGTTGAACAAATTGTACGACTACACGGTGTACCCCGTAGCATCGTAAGTGATCGAGACGGGCGCTTCACGTCAAATGACTGGAGCCTAATCCACCAGTTGTTGGGGACAAAATTAAAATTCAGTGCGGCCTTTCATCCTCAAACGGATGGCCAGACAGAGAGGACCAACAGAACAATGGAGGACATGCTCTGTATGTATGCCCTGGATTTCGGGAAGAGGTGGGAAGACCATCTCTATATGGTTGAGTTCGCCTACAATAATAGTTATCAAGCTAGTATCAATATGACGCCTTTTGAAGCTTTGTATGGTAGGAAGTGACGTACACCATTAGCTTGGGCGGAAACAGGCGAGTCTAAGTTATATAAGCGTAAGGAAGCCGAAGAGGCTAATTCGACGATACGCTATATTCGAGAGAGACTAATGATGGCCCAAGATAGGCAGGCGAAATATTACAATGTCAAACACTGAAACGTGAAGTTTGCTTTGGGCGATGGCTATACTTAAAGATCAAGTCATTCAAGGGCGTATCCAGGATTCAGTGCTTGAAAAAGTTGAGTCCGAGGTATCTTGGCCCGTTTGAAGTGGTGGAACGAGTTGAAGAAGCTGCCTATCGGTTAGCTCTATCTGCGAAGCTAAGTGGTTTGCATGATGTGTTTCACATATCGGTATTGCGAAAAGCTGTGAAAGAACCAGCTCAAGTGGTTGTTGCGGATCAAGTACTGGTCGATAACAGGCTAACGACAAAAGTGAAGCCTATTCAGATCGAGGATACGAAGATCAAACTACGGAACAAGACAATCAGGGTGGTCAAAGTCCGGTGGAACAACTGTGACCGTGAAGAGCTAACATGGGAGCGTGAGCAGACCATGCGTGATGAATATTCCGAGTTATTTGTGTAAGTTGTTATAACATTATTTGTATAAATAAAAAGTTGTTGTAACTTTTAAGTTGTTGACTTCCTTATAGCTGTATGCAAATTTCGGGACGAAATTTCTGTAAGGAGGGGAGGGTTGTAACACCCCAAATTTGACAGCAGAAAGTTTGTCACTATCGCCGGGCGATACTGGGTATTGCCTGCTGGCGATAGCGATGCAGAGTTCGTCGAGCTGCACTCGACGCACTCAACGCGTTCGACGAATCGTCGAAATGGTATCGCCGAGTGGCGATGGTGGGTATCGTCATATGGCGATAGCGGTAAGCGTTGAGACGTCACTCCACGCACTCGATGCACTCAACGCGTTCGACGAATCGCCGAAATGATATCGCCGAGTGGCGACAATGAGTATCGTCATATTGTGATAGCGGTAAGCGTGGAGACGTCACTCGACGCACTCGACGCTCTCAACGCAACCAACGCCTGAAAACGTTGTGTGGCTTGATATCACTGGAGACAGTGGATATCGTCAGGCGATAGTGCCGCGTGGCATGAGACACGTGTCCGACTGACTGTTAAGCGGCCAATAAGCGGTGGTTGACCTAGGTCAAAGCGGTCAAAGCGGTGAAGTCGATATCACCGAGTGGCGACAGTCGATATCGTCAGGCGATAGCGCCAAAGTTGACCAGTCAACTCAAATCCTAGCCTTTGCTTTATTTTGACTGAGAGATCATGTGGCTGGGATTAGTCCCGAGTCCACTTAACCAGAGAAGAATAGGAAGGAAGTTTCATTCTCTCTCTCTCTCTCTCTCTTTCTTCATCTCTTGAGTTTCCTTGAGTGAAAAGGAAGAAGAAGTTGAGGAAGTGCTGGGCTGAGCTTTGTGAGCTCGTTGAAGGAGATCTTGTGCTCGGAGGCCAGATCCGAGGATAGATCCGAGAAGAAGCGTGCGACGTGCTCCTTTCCATCCGCGTAGAAAAGCTTCGTCATGGCTCCAAAGAGAACTACAAAGGTAACGAATTTCTCCTGAACAAGTGAAGTCCTCAATATACATATTTGCATGGATCCCCTTACCAAAAGGTGGAAAAAGGGTGGATTCCAATGAGTAGATCGGTTTGATCCTCATATATTCCTGCATTTAGATCCAGAAATGTAGAGTATGGAATAAACATGCTGTGAGAAGCCCATCTGGACAACTTGGTCTGGATTGACGATGTTTAATTTGTGTGACGGAGAAGACTCTGTGGATGTGCGTGCGAAGTACGTGTGAAATTCGGGGTCTAGGGGTGTGCAGGATGCTGCATCAAAGTACTGGAAGCATTTCCAGGAAAACACCCAGAAAAGATCACATTCTGGAGAATTGTTGATATCGCCGGGCGATAATGAGTATCTCCAGACGATAGCTCTCAGTGAGCTGGAATGTTGTGTGACCTGTCTTAAAGAGACCTGGGGGTCACTGTATGCAAAGCTGTGAGCCTAAAGTGCCCAGCAATGGTGTGTACCATCCTGAAATGGTAAATAGCTGTGTGGCTTATGATGAGTGTCGTGAAGGTCAACTACTGTGTCATCAAGTTAAGTACCTCTGAACGACTGGGTCGTCAAGTTAAGTACCTCTGAATGAGCAGTCGGTCGTGAAGTTAAGTACCGCTGAACGACGTAGTCGTCAAGTTAAGTACCTCTGAACGACAAAGTTACCGTTAAGTCATGGACCTCTGAACGGTGGTGTTACATGAGGGAGCCCGGTACACCGAAAATGTGCCCTGTATGCACGGGGCGTGTGGTCGTTGGGCCAACGTCTGTGGTGAATGGTGCTTAAATGCACTTTGTTGTTGCCACTATATATATGTTATGCCTTGTTTACAGGGATGGAGAAATGTTGCCCCGAATAAGGGGTGAGATCGTTATAAACGGGTCAGCAAAATGTTAACCGTTGCTTTGTTTACCACGTTTTGATGGGCCTTTTTTGTGCAGGTGCTGGAGAGCCAAGTGGAAAGTAGCGGGCTGAAGCCCATGTGCTGCAATTGACTGACCCTCAAAGGCACAAAAGCGAAGATTTACTGTTTTCATTGTGGTCGGCCTGCATGCCGATGTATGAAACCACTTGTTGTATATGAAACAATTGTAATAAGGCTACGACCGAAACATGTGATGTAATATATGTGTATGTTATGTCATTTCTTTTGTGTAGTGGACATTCTCGTTATGAGTGGGTTCTTGCATAAAAATGTTTCCGCTAGAATGTTCTGTGGTAGGACGCGTTTCTACTTGAACTTGGGTTTGACAACAACTTGTAATCTTCTTACCTGTCTGTAGTATATGACGTCGGGCCCCGTCCGGACCTTCTGTCATATGCTATACGACGGATGGGGGCGTTACATGATGTTTGTTAGGTGATCCTTAACGAATGACTGTTTAAACCATGCGTTTACGACCGTCACCACCATGCCAAATGGAGCCTTAATGTGTAGGACTTCATGCATACATGTGGTGGCTCATGTGGATGTTGCATTTTGAATGGAGAACTTGGATAGTGTTCATGAGCATTTCAAACATTTGTTTAAATAATCTTTCCAAATTTGATGAGGTGATATAAGTAGCTTGTGGGAAGAATATCATGATCTCAAACTCAAAAGGGGAAATATTCTTAGTAGTTATACACCGAGGGTCCATTTGAGATCAAATGGAGGGAGTCTATTTCAGGGCCATGATTCTTTTTTTATTTTTCTAGTGGTGTAAAATAGCTTAATTATATGAATAAAAAAGAATATAATTACATAACAAGTTGGATGAAGGAAGAATAAGGCTGCATTTGGCCATGAGGATCATGTTAAAATTGAAAGATTAGGAAAATGGAATCATGAAGCTCATGAGGAAGGAGCTGTGCTCATCTTGAAATTGAATCAAAATATTGTTACTTACATTCCGACTAAGAGCCTTACAGTCATATATATAGTGTTAGAAACCACGGTGGGGCCCAGTTGAGGGGGGCACATGAATCCAGATCCGTGGCCGACTGCAGTCGTGGCAAGCATCCCCAACCAAATCTCCTGGGCGCGTGTGGGACCCTCGTCGGGTACATGAACCCAGATCACGCGGAATAAATTCCCAGGTAGGTTGTTGGGAGCCGGGATAGAACCCGGGACCTCCCCTTTATCAGGCTACTATCTCAAGACCTGATACACATTTTCTGGTCTATTGCAGTGCAGTTGGGTATCAGGTCTTGAGATAGTAGCCTGATAAAGGGGAGGTCCCGGGTTCTATTGTAACACCCCCTATCCGTCGCATAGCATATAGCAGTAGGTCCGGCCGGGGCCCGACGCCATATACCACAGACAGACCGGGTGGTTACGTATGAAAACCATCCAACCAATCTCAACGTCCTACACAGAGCATTCTAGCGGAAGCAATTTATTAAAGTTGCAAAACAAGAACCCAGCACAAGCATGAATGTCCACTAGCAAGATAATATGAATGTTATTACAAAATACTCAAAAGTCGGCCTTAAGGCCTTACAAAATGTTTCACTTGTCTTTTACATGATTTCCAAACCTCGGCACGCAGGCCGGCCATACATGAACAAAACATAAAACATTTCCATTCGGGCCTTCGAGGGCCAGCTTCGCAAAATGGGCTTTAGCCCGCTATTGACCGCTTGGTCCAGCTGCACCTGCAAGCAAACAAACCACCGCACGGTGGCAAACAAAGCAACGGTCAGCAATGCTGACCAAATTATAACGATCCCGCCCCCAACTCGGGGCGGCGATGCTCCTTCCCTGCATTTCATTAGCACAAGCGAGCAATGCATAAAATCATAGCCATTTCATCACAGACGTTGGCTCGTACGGCCACACGTCCCGTGCACTCAGGGCACATTCTCGGTGAACCGGTCGATGTTACGTCAAATAAAGCCATGAACATTCCGGACTCACCACCGCCTCTTGGACGGCCATTCCTATGAGCAATTTGTCTTCATGGTATTGGTCACGTCAAATTAAGCCATGGACCACCGAAGACCCCCATTTATGCCAACGGCGAGTCCCATGTAACCTTAGGTCGCTCTAACCGGACGACATAAAGCGGGTACGGCTCCATCTAACCCGTGCTCACATCGCAACGACAATTTAAGCCATATGCGCGGGTCAAACTTTCACCGAGTCCCATTCTACCGCAAGTCACATAACCTCGTTATGTTCAAGTTGGCTTCCAAGCCACCAAGTTGGCAAGACCTCGTGTCCGCCCAGTTTTCCGGGTGCACCTTTGGGTTAGTCCCCAAGGCTCCCTGCTGCAATCTACCGCGTAGAAAACCCGAAAACACCAAATAGCACGGAGTCTTCTCCGGCCTTATGCAATGCAACATCACCGATCCGGACTAACATGTCCGGGTAGGCTTCAACCAAAATGCCTAAGTCCGTTCTCGCATACGGACGCTAAACAACGGGGACTTTACATATCTACCCGAAGGAACGCCTCCAACTCTTCGCAAACTCGCGAGAGGGGGGGCTTCCTATGCTAAGAAAGAGAGCTATCATGCTCAAAAGTGAGGATCGTTACCCTTGCGTTCCTCTTCGGCGCCATCGAAAAGTAATCGGATGGAATTGACCGCACTAGCGTTGCCTCCGCGGATCCGGAGTCGGCTTGCGATTCGGAGCTCCGAAGCTCCTCCAATGGCGGATCTAGCTCCTCTTCTTCTTGCCTTAGCTTTTCTTTCTCCAAGGGTTTGGAGAGAGATCAAGTGGAAAAAGTGAGGGTTTTCTAAGTCAAAACCCGGGTATATCCCTTCAGGAACAACCCCCAGCCATTGGATCCTCAGTCAAAGAAATGAACGGCTTCGATTCGGGACTGAAATGCCCAATCTGGGCCGAACACGGCCTGGCACACGCCCGTGTCCAGGGCCGTGTGCCTCATTCGCCGTCAAAATCGAATCACCTGGAACCTCACACGGGCATCGAACACGCCCGTGTTCGATCTGACACGCCCGTGTTCCAACTGACACGGCCGTGTATCTGGCCGTGTACCCCATCAATTTCTCCCGTTTCCAACCCGAGCGCTGACACGGGTTCGGACACGCCCGTGTCCTTGCCCGTGTCACCTTGACACGCCTGGGCTCCAGGCCGTGTACAAGGTCTCGGCACTTCACGGCTAAGTGTCGACACGGGTCGACACGCCCTGCGACACGCCCGTGTCGCAGGCCGTGTGCCATGTCTCGACACACTGTCGACACCAAAGTGTCGACTTCGCGGGACGAGTGTCGACACGGGTTGACACGCCCTGCGACACGCCCGTGTCGCAGGCCGTGTGCCGTGTCTCGACACAACGTCGAAGCACTGTGTCGACTTCACGGCTAAGTGTCGACACGGGTCGACACGCCCTGCGACACGCCCGTGTCGTAGGCCGTGTGCCCAGTCTCGACACAATGTCGAGACCAAAGTGTCGACTTCACGCCTTAGTGTCGACACATGCTTGACACGCCCTGGGACACGCCCGTGTCCCAGGCCGTGTGCCTGCAGCCAGAACTCAAACTGGCCCAAATTATTCCCTTTTGCTCCTTTGAGTTTCGGGGCGTTACATCTATCCCGGCTCCCAACAACCTACCTGGGAATTTATTCCGCGTGATCTGGGTTCATGTACCCGACGAGGGTCCCACACGCGCCCAGGAGATTTGGTTGGGGATGCTTTGCCACGACTGCAGTCGGCCACGGATCTGGATTTCACGTGCCCCCTCAAATGGGCCCCACCGTGGTTTCTAACATATAGAAAACAGAAAGTAATAGAAAATAAAAAAACAGGAAAAGACTAAACTACCCCTCCTTTTCTAATAATTACACATATAACATTTTATATATCTTCATTCCCCTCAATATAGAATTTGTAAGAGATGGCAAATTCCTAACTTACTAAGTAGAAAAGAAAATTGTGCATGTCCCAATGCTTTTGTAAAGCAGTCTGCTAGCTGTTAGTTGGAGGGAATGTATGTAGGTGCAATCAAGCTAGATATCAACTTTTCACTCGCAAGATGGCAGTCCAATTCAATGTGCTTCGTTCGCTCATGATAGACTGAGTTGGTAGCAATGTGAAGGGTTGCTTGATTGTCACAAGCTAATGGAATGGGCGTTAGGTTATCTATTTGAAAATCATGAAATAGATTTTTCAGCCATGTTAATTCACAGCAGGTGGAAGCCATGAAGTTTGTAGCATTTTGCTTTTGTATAACCTCCTTGTTGACAATAGTTACAATGTAGATGCTTCTTATGATTCCAAGGTTGCTGTCTGTAAGAGGAGTGACGTTGCTGGAGATTATCAGACGATGTGTTATGGTAAGGAGTTTTGGCTGATAAAGATGCGTTTAGATCATTCATGGAGAAGTTTGGAGTGTGAATTTGTTGTTCTTCCTGCTGAACCATCGAGTAAACATCTTCGATTCTTGGTAGGGGTTTCATCAATAAGATTTGTCCATGAATTAATTTGTAAACATCATTTAAACCCATCAGAAACTGCATTAACTTTTGTTCTTCTACCTGTTTTTCCCAGACATGTATGACTTCACAATGAGCATTTAAGGTGCACAGAAATTGAAGTAATGACCTCCAGTTCATCCCATAATTGCTTGAGTTTGGTATAGTATCCTTCAACCTGCAAGTCTTCTTGACAATATGATGTGATAGCCTTTCGTAACATAACTAATCGTTCCTGAGCCAGTGGAGAAGTGACGTTGAAGGTTCCCCACATAAGGGCAGCAGTATTAGCATGGAAGATGGAATTGCTGATCTCCTTCGGAACAACATTGATAATCCAGGATATGACCATATAATTGTTCTGATCCCATTTAGCGCAGTTCACATCGCCGTCAGCTTGTCGTGGCACGGATCCATCAACAAAACCCATCTTATTTTTGCAGGTGAGAGCAATCTCTATAGATTTTCGTCAAGTTATGTAGTTCAAAGTGCCAATGAGCACCTGTTTAATAAGCATTGTCCTTGGAACATCAGAAATGTGAAGGATGAAATGACTAGGAACATGGATTCTTGAATTGGTGGCGCTAGATCCATCATCGGGATGAGTATTTGTAGTGATGGTCGTCATAGCAAATAGATCGACCTAAAAACAACAGGAACCAGAAATAATTGAAGGGAAACAAGCAGAATTAGGGTTCGAACAAGAAGAATCTCGTCGAGGAGTCGTCGACGGGTCACGATACCAGAGTAATCTGCAACAAACAAAGAGGATCTTGATCGCTGAGCTCTGATACCATGTTAAAATTGCAAAGATCAGGAAAATGGAATCAAGAAGCTCAGGAGGAAGGAGCTGTGCTCATCTTGAAATTGAGTCAGAATATTGTTACAACCATATATATATAGAAAATAGAAAGTAACATGAAATAACAGAAAAACATGGAAAGACTAAACTACCACTCCTTTACTAATAATTACACATATAACATTTTTTTATATCTTCTGATCAGCGGGATCGCGATCACCAACTGTTTGTGATGCAGTAGCCCCGAGCCGCTCCTCTTGGTCGGCCCTACTCGGCCTAGCTAGAGGACCACGTTCTGGCGACCACTGCCGGGCTGCAGCCCAAACACGCCACCCTTGACCGCGCCTATTCTCAGCTGCAGCTCAGTTGGTGATAGTCCCTGTTAGGAAAGAGATTTATCAAAGGGGCTGAGTTCGAGACCCCGCCTCAACATCCCGCCGCGCTGAGAATAAGCGCGGTCATGGGTGGGGTGCTTGGGCTGCAGCCCGGCAGTAGTCGCCAGAACGTGGTCCTCTAGCTAGACCGAGTAGGGCCAACCGAGAGGGACGGCTCGGGGCTACTGCATCAGTTTGGCAGGGCAGTGGTTGTGTAGATCCTATCTATGTGAAATAGGATTTTTGTAGAAATCTCGTGGATTGCCACCGCGCGGTGGCTTCTGCGGCCACGGTGGCCCCCATGTGGATCCTTTCTTTCGGTGTTCCACGCGGCCAAGTTGGCTCGAAATCTAAACCATGAAATGTATAGTATCCATTTGCCTTCAAATTAAGAGGATACCATTTCAAAGGTGGAGAGATTACTCTCGTAGATTTTCAAAATGTTCATGCCCAACCGTCACATTTCAATTTATTGTACTATAAAAGCTGAGGACGTTAAGGAGAGAAAACCTATTTTGAATCAAGCTTGAGTGATTCCAATCCGGAGGAACACAAATAATGTTAGTTCTATCGTTTTTGCCCGACTAGAATGGAGTCAGTCAGAAACAAACATAGCCTACGTTGGAACATGCCAAAATTGGCCTACGCTGGCTAGGTCTAGGCCTTGCGTAGGACCGCCTCCATAAAAGAAAACTAGTTTTGAACATAAAAATATTTGCGAGGTAGGACGTTCACAAGTGACAATTCATAATTACCGTGTTCACAACCACCACCGCCATGCCAAACTAAGAGTTTGTTTGGCTGGACTTATTTTGGCCGGTCAAGCTTTAAAAAACGGAATCACAAATTTTTTTTTTGTTTGGCAAGCCACCGGTTTAAACCGCATCCGCTCAAAATTGCGATTATACGCCGTTTTTTGACCGTGATTTTCGATGGAGGTCACGGTTTTATACGCGCTTTCAGCCCTAAAAATTCTTCTCGCCACAACTCATTCGCAGCCGTCTTCCCCGATTTCCCGATCCCGCCTCTTCCCCGATTTCCCGATCCTGCAGCCGCCTCTTCCCGATTTCTCGATTCCGCAGCCTCCTTCTCCGGCGTTAGGCCACCGCCGATCATTCTTCTCCCGCAGCCCTCCTTCGCCGGCAAGCCATGTCCTCCACTGCAGGTACAGATCGCTCCTCTCCTCCGGTAACATCTCCCCCTTCTTCTACCTTCTGTTTATTCCTCTTTAATTGCTTTCGCCTCCTCTATGGTTGCAGATTGACGAGCTCAAGGGCGCACGGGGTTCACGAAATCTGGTTGCAGATCGGCGAGCTTGGTTGGAGAAGATTCAAGCCATTTTACCTTTGACTTTGTGCAACCTCTCTGAACGACTCCATCTTCCCTACCAGGTAAGATTTTTTCCCTCTCCTCCTCCACCCCTTATTCTTCAAATTTTAGGTCACTTTTTGGAGTAAAATGAGATTTCTGTGTTGATCTCTCCTCCTCCACCCCTTAATATTATTATGCCTGCTGTCTCATGATGATTTCGATAGCAATATCGGCATCTCCATCAGCAGCCGCAAGAGCGACCTCGGCGAGCGTCTGTGCCAAAAGTAGGGCATGATGCGGTAGCTGTTGAAGTTTATGGAATACTCATTTTGATTCAATGTTGTGTAGATAGCGCTCTTTTCTGTTCAATATTTATGTCCATCATGCATTTCTTGGGTCGATGTAATGTAGACATTAGAGAGTTTTTTTGCATGATATTATGTACATAAAAGTATTTTTTTGTTCAATGTTATGCAGATAAAAGTCTTTCAATGTTATGTGAATAAAAGTTCCTTAAGTCACTTTGGGGTAACAATAAATTGTCATATGTAGATGGTGTTTTTTTTGTTGCAATGTTATGTAGATGGTGCTTTTTTTGTTGCAATGTTATGTAGACGGTGCTTAAGGAAATTCTATGTATTTATCAAGTTGGAAATTTGAAGCTCGGATGAGGTTGTAGTTAACCTATCATACTTGGAAATTCTATGTATTTATCAAGTTTTCTCTTAGCTTCTCTATAAAAAACTTATTGGATAGTTTAGGGAAGCATGGTGATAAAAAATTGTAGGTGCATTCAAATACATTAGAACAAATTCAATTTTTTTTAAAACTATGATCTAAGCTTTGGTTGCTAAACTTGAATTTGGTATAATGTTCAAGAAATGCATATCACCAAATATGATTATATATATATAAATAAAAGCCGTTGGGATGTAGCTATAATAAATGTGGGTTTTAACTTTTGTTAGTGATGACAAACCTTTTCTAGGCTATCACACATATTCTTCTTCCTCTCTAGTTTATTATATGAATGCTATTTGGGGCGGATTTCTGTTAGAGTTTATTTGTTTGAATGGATTTAGGACTTGGAATTGGAGGTTCAATTCTGACGATATTAGTCTTTGTGGTTCATAAATTTACGTATACAGTACTCTTTTTGCTCCAATGTTATGTAGATAACATACATGCTTATGTAGACAATACTCTTTTTGCTCCAATGTTATGTAGATAACATACATGCTTACGTAGACAGTACTCTTTTTGTGTTGCTTTTTTTAGATGTCTAATCGAAGAGAAAGGGGAATATCAGCTTCATGGGAATCAGCAGATGTTTTACTATTTTGCGACATATGTATTAAAGAAATAGAATTAGGTAATCGTCCAACTACTCACTTCAGCAAACAAGGTTGGAACAACATAATATTGCATTTTCAAGAGCGTTCGGGGAAACAATTTGATCGAACTCAACTAAAAAATAAATGGGATCAACTGAAGAAGGAGTGGAAGTTGTGGAGAGAACTTAAACGTGGTGAAACTGGGCTTGGTTGGAATCCTGTAAAAAAAACTATTGATGCCTCAGATGAGTGGTGGGACGAGAAAATAAAGGTTGTTATTATATATCACATGTCTAAATTCTTATATAATGAGATATTTTATATTTTTTTATTATTATAATATATTATTATTTTTCAGGCCAATCCAAATGTCAAAAAATTTCGCTATTCTGGAATAGCTCCTGACATGGATGCAAAATTAGAAAAAATGTTCAGCCAAGTCGTGGCCACTGGGGATAATGCATTTATGCCAAGCTCGACGACAATTCCATTTGAATTGGATGAAGAGCAAGTAAATTCAGATGAAGAGGATAATATTGTGGCGAACTCACGAACTCAAACAAGTATGAATGTTGACACTGGTGGTAGTGAGCATGCGAGTAAATTCTTAGGATCATCTTCAAAAAAACTTCACGCAAGCGGAAAGGTAGTGGTGAAGGTACCAAACAACTATTACTTTCACACATTAATGATTTAGTTGCATCTAGACAAGCAGTTCCACCTCCACCAATATCGGTGACAATCAAAGAAGCTGTTGAGGAGATCTGTAGAATTCCTGATATATATGATGACCCCGACTTCTTTGACTTTGCAATGGAATTCATTCGCATCAAATCCGGAAGAGAGGCGTTCATGTTTTGCCCAGCTGATAGAAAAGTTGAGTATCTTAAGAGACGCTACATGAAGAGTTTAGAATGATTAATTCATGTTGATGGGATTCACTTTAGCTTTATGTTTATGCAATCACTTATCTTAAGAGACGCTACAAGAAAATTATGTCTGTTTCCTTTTAAAAACACTTCTTGCTTTAGTTAATTCATGTTGATGAGATATTAATCCTTTTATTTTGTATGTGTGTCATGTCACACAATTGTTTTTTTTATTATATATTGTATGTGCTCGTTCAATTTAATTTTATGTCATTTGTCACTCTCTTCATGTAATAATTATTCTTATATTATTATTTCATCAGCACAAATATGAGTGAAGACAGTGAATCTTACTCCATTGATGAGTCAGATGAATCATCAAATAGCTCAGTTGAATACACTCAGTATATCCAAGACTATAACAATGACATTAAAACTGTTTGTATTGTCCATGATTTCTTCGTTCTTTATGATAAGATCCCACGTATGACACCCACTCAAACAGGTGATAAATGGTTTGGAGAGTTATTTGTTGGTCATCCTATTAGGTTTCACGATACGTTTAGGATGTCACAACGAATTTTTATCGACCTACTACAAACTCTTGTTCAAAATCATGAATTAGCAGGATCTCGAAGAACTTGTCCACGAGAAGTTCTAGCGATTACATTATTTATTTTATCACAAAATGAGACAATGCGTGCAGCAAGTGAGCGTTTCCAGCATTCAACTGAAACTATATGCAGATATTTTTTTATGGGTGTCAAAAGTCTCGTTCGACTCTCAAGGGAGATTATAAAACCTATGGATATGCAATTTAGGGATGCCCAATCATATATAAGGAGAGATGAACGTTATATGCCATATTTTAAGGATTGTATTGGGGCTATTGATGGAACCCATGTAGATGCACGTGTACCAGTTGAAGATCAGGTTGCATATATTGGGCGTCATGGCACAACCACTCAAAATGTTATGGCAGTCTGCGACTTCAACATGTGTTTCACATTTGTTGTGGCAGGGTGGGAGGGTTCTGCCCATGATAGTCGAATTTTTAATCGAGCAATAACAGATCGCAACAGCAATTTTCCACACCCACCACCAGGTATGCTCAATTTTAATTTGTTTTAATTAGTTGCACTTTAAATCTATATAGAACTAATATTCGATAATCTTGTAGGTAAATATTACTTAGTAGATGCTGGATATCCAATGCAAAGAGGATATTTAAAACCTTATCCAGATACTAGATACCATTTACAAGATTTCAGACGGGGTTCTCATCCAATCCAAGGTAATCATGAGATTTTTAATCAAGTTCACTCGTCGCTTCGCAGTGTAATAGAAAGGACGTTTGGCGTGTGGAAAAAGAAATGGGTCATCCTGAGAGATATGCCAAACTACTCTTTCAAAAGACAAATTTTGATTGTTGTGGCTACTATGGTGTTGCATAACTACATTCGCAGACATCCATCACGCACTGATCTTGATTTTGATGTATGTGATGAGGATGAAAGTTATGTATATCCAGAAGCACATGTTCTTTACTACAAGAAGGAATCGGAACAATATCATCGCAATATCTAACATAGATCCTGAGATGGTTGAAGGAGTTGGTGCTGATGAAATGACAAGGTTAAGAAATCGTATTGCGAATCAATTGTAGGACGCTCGTAGGTATGACATGTATGATATTTGCATATGTTTGGTGTTTTTAATTTCATCTAACAAATTATATACTTTTTAATTTCAGATGAAGCGATATAAAGTTTTGGCGGCTTGATATATTATTATAATGATATGAAGCACATCCAGGATGCTTTTCCTACTCCTGATGCAAATTCTTAGATATTGAACTTTATCTTTCTAGAATTAATTTCATTTAAGAATGCTGGTGCTTTTCTCATAAGGTTCATTAATTTTGATTGCGCATTCTGTGAAGCAGCTCATTAAGTTCATATATATATGCTCCATTATATATTTTATATGGAAAGTTTATTACCAATTTGTTAAGCTAACCACCAGGCACTGTTGGGCCTGGCCTCTATACATATATGGCATACAATTAATTATTGAGCAAGCTAGTTGGCTGTGCAAGTTCACCTCTGTATGCGCATGGTGAATTATTATTATATATATATATATACATAATCTATACATGCACTTTCAAGATATGACAGTACTGCTCTACATCTTTTGATAGATAGTCCAAAAGATCTATATTTTGTTTTGTTCAATATTTATCTGCTCTACATCTTTTGTGTTCCTAAGTGTGTGTGTGTATTTGAAAGATCTATATGTTATTTTGTGTGTTTTATTTGACTTGGAGCCATGGAGGCGAGGTCGAATTCAAGTAGGAAGTAGGCTTAGGCATGCCTTGACATCAACATGCTCAGCTAGTATCAAGTAAGTTCAGGAATTATACCAATATATGCACCCATAACTTGTATCATGATGTATACGCATATTGTATTCAACTCATTCTTCCAATGTGCAAAGTCTCGTTCCTCAATTCATTCCTGTTCTTTTCTTGCAGGTTGGTAAAGAGGGCACACAACTATTCATAATCCTAAATATTAAACTAACAATTTTTCATATGAAATAAAAATCTATTCATAATCGAATTGGGTTTTGATCTGAATCAAGATCAAATCAAGATCAGACAATGCCAACACCCAAACTTGGCTCTACTCGAGAATATATCAAACCGCTTCATGCCGGACTCGGATTAGCCGTACACCGGGTTTCTAAGAGCCTAATTAAATAATGATTAATACGGTCGCATGCCGGTCAATTTTCATGCTTATTTCTTGCAGTTCAGCTAACATTCATTCACTTTGTTGAAGGCATTCTAGCCTGCCTGGATGGATACATGAACATTGCGATGGAGCAGACCGAAGAGTACGTCAACGGCCAGCTCAAAAATAAATACGGCGATGCTTTCATTCGAGGGAATAACGGTTATTCCTTCTCTCCCGTCGCCCTCTTTCTTCGTATTTCGTTAACTTGAACTTCGTTTAAATCCGTCTCTAATTTCGTAATCCCTTTTTTTTTCATCGGCTGAGCAGTTCTGTATATCAGTACTTCCAAAAGAACTCTTGGCGATGGACCAGATGCTCCCTGATTGCTCTTCTTGCCAAGTAAACTTCTTTCAATTCATAGAATTTCTGAAGCAGAAGTAGAAAATTTTGGATGCTTGTAACCCCAATTCCTCATTTTGGATGCTTGTAACCCCAATTCCTCATTTGTGTATGCTTGTATGGTTTACTTAACGTTGCGACGGAGAAAATGTGCAAACCCTAAATTCTTGAATGATTTGTTGCAGGACCATCCTTGTGACCCTCACACGGTTCACTGCTGCATGCATTGGTGTGCGATATGCCAAGAATATCAGGAAATGAAGGGACGCCTCTCCTTTAACGTCGAATTGCCGACCGTTATTAAGCCGCCCACAATGTAGGAAATGAGTTCAAACAAGAGTCCTGAAGCAACTAATTCCGGGAGCAGCAACACTAATTTTTTTAGCTTCTCCAATGTAACAAGTTTCACTAACAATTTGTTTGATTTATGGACTGAGATCTATTCAAAGAGAATTACATGCAATCTTTTATGTAATATACAAGAACTAGCTGAGCATATATTGATTTTTGGCACACAACTGTTTATAAGGTGAGAAACTTTAGAATAAATGTGACACCTATTAGATTTTGAAATATATGTTATAAAGTTTTTATTTTGGTGTACATTTATAAATTGTGCATTTTCATTTACCTAGTTTTTGTTTTGGTGTGCATTTATCAAAATTTTATTTTCATTTGTCAAATTGATAAAAATAATTCTTCATTTATGATCCTATAAAATAAAAACTTCCAAACAAATTCAGTTCACAAACCGCGGTTCATGACCTCAAAAAACATAAATCATCCAAACAAAACTTCATTCCCAAAAGATGGTTAATGACCACTCCATTCACAAACCGCGGTTCATGACCGCGGCGTTCATGACCGCCACCACCGCGCCAAACGGAGCCTAAGACTCCGTTTGACACGATGGTGGCGGTCATTGCCAATATATATTTGTGTACATAATGGGTTCGGAGACTTAACTTGTCTGGTTCGGATACCAGGATATCTGATACCCGTATTAAACCTAAGTTTGCCTATAAAACACAAGCTGGGGGGCAACAAGGAGGCAGTTCCACTTTGACCACCACCCGAAATATTTCAAGTGACCTAACGTTCATAACCATGGAGATTAAATTATGATTAGTTAATGCCCACCTAAAAAACTTCACCTATTTTTATGTTCAAACAGATGATGTTTGTTAGGTGATTGTTAACGAATGACGATTTGATCCATACCTTTTTGACCGCCACCACCATACCAAACGTAGCCTAAGCCTAAATTAGCCAACATATCACAATACAAGACCGTGATTGAGATTAGACCAAACTGGTTTGACTCTATCAAGGAAATGTTTGACCCTGTCGTTAAATTTCTATTACTTAATACAATAATAAACAAAACAAAAAATATATATATATATAATATGAAAAACAAGCAACTTATTACTTATTAGTCGTCTCTCACGAGTCTCAACTCTCACGGCCGGAAACATCATAAAGAATTAAAACCAGAGGAAAAGCCCTCCCGTTGACCTAACTAGCGGTCGATCGACGCTTCGTTCTCATCGCGCCCCCACTCTCCATATTACATCGTCCTCCTTGCAATTCGTATATATTAATCGATCTGCGCTCGGATTTGGAGAGGGAGGGAGAGAGACAGAAGTGAAGAGATGGCGAAACTGTACGTAGAGACGACGACGCCGCCTGATTTGAACAAGAACACGGAGTGGTTCATGTATCCGGGAGTGTGGTCGACCTACATACTCATCCTATTCTTCTTGTGGCTCATCGTACTTTCCGTCTTCGGATGCACAGCAGGCACTGCCTGGACCATCGTCAATCTCATTCACTTTGCGGTATATTTCTGTCGATCTCCTGTTTTTATTTTCGCCTTTTTGTTAGGGTTTGTGAAATCGTTGATTGATTGATTGATGTGTTTTTAGGTGCCTTTAGCTCCGGAGTTTGTTTGATTTGGCCCGGCTGTTGATTGAATTTGGGAATTTATTCTCAGGGATAGAATTTTTTTGGCTCACTAATATCTGAACTTTGATAACTTAATGGATTTGATCATTTGAAAATTATTGTCATACATGACCAGTATGATTGATCAAACTGTTTAAGGGATTTGAAAAAGTGTTCTTAAAGAGTTAACTTATCATACCATTGCTAAGCTTGTTGATGTCACTTGATTAGACCATTAGGCCCACTGGGTTGACTCACAAATATGTTCCAATTTCATCATCAATAGTTACCCTGCTAGATACAAAAAGTAAACTAATTAGTCCCCCTAAGTACCACTATTGTAACTTACACCTGACATGTCTGTCGTTATGTCATTTTGTGACGAAGAATACACCACCATATATATGGAAAACATTATTTATGGTATGCGTGTCAATAGATATGTATATTTTCCCATGCATAACATGTATATCAGGATATCTGGCAATATAACATGGTTAATTTTTTGATATATCACAGGGAAATTGTAATTTTAATAATTAGGAGGCTGATCAAGTACATTGAAACTTGACAAAAATTGGCCTAAAAATATGCATTGCCTTAAGAATCTTTGTAAATTAATATTTTTTACTTGTTAATTATTATTCTTCAAAATACTTATTTTATTAATTATTATTGTTAGGATTATTTTAATTTGTTAATTATATTGGTAGCGCTTTAGGGTGCTGGATAGTTATAAATTCACGTCCATCTACCATAGAGGCGCCGAGATTCTTATGTGAAATTGGCAGCTCGTCTTTGCTTCTACGGTTTCTCCCACCGACCAGTAAGATACCAATAAAGCGGAGGGGACTTTAAAGAAACAATATGAAGGGGTCCTAATGGTAAGGCGGCAAAGGGTTCAAAGATAAGAGCGAAGAAGTTGGTGAGTTACGATAGCGACGAAGGATCCGTAAGAAGGTGAGCCGATATGCGAAGGAGGTGATAAATAGGAGAAGAGTAGCACGTGGATGAGTCGATATGCAAAGGGGAGCTTATCTAAATAGATTCCAGAAAGAGAGAAGAAGCATATAAATAGGGTGTTGCAATAGAGACGAAGAGTCTTAGGGTACGAAGGCTCCAAAATACTCCGGAAGGCTCCATAAGGTGGTGAGACGATATGCAAAAAGATGGTAAGATAGGTGAATTCACAAAGCTAGGCAAATAAAGTGATATGATAGACAAATTCACAAAGATAGGTGAAGGAGGTGATAGATAGGCGAAGAGTACTACGTAGATGTGCTGATAGGCGATGGATACATATTAGGTGAGTTGTTTATAGCGACAGGCTCCGAAAGTCTTCATATGAGTATGTTGCAGATGACACGATACATGAATGAGGTGATAGATAGGCGTAGGTGATAGATAAACGAGAAGGTGGTATGATAGGTGAATAAGGTGAGCCGATTGGCAGAGTGATGATAAGATTGCGACAAAGGGGAAGAATCATCTAATCAAAAGTAGGTGAGCTTATCTGCTTATAGAAAGATGCGAAGAAGGTGATCTTCTAGAATGGCTCGGGATCTTATCGCAGTAGCAAAGAAGTCATTCTAGCTTTATCTGTCTATATATATTTGATATCGTAGAATTTTGATGTTAACTTGACATTCACCATCTACAAGCTTGTTAAGTACATGCTCTACTAACCATTTAAATGCATGGATCAACGGCAACCACATCTCGCCATCCATCATCAAAATGGTTCACCATGAAATTTAAAGTTGGAGATATCACAAAAAAATTAAAACACATTCTCCCATTATAGGTACAAAAAATAGCATGTGATAAAAAAATCAATGTATTGAGAAACGACATGATGAGTCATAAAAGTTTTAACAATTTAAACCTATATGATTTCATATGTTGATATAGACTTGATAGCCTTATAATATCAATATATTTTTTACTTTTTAAAGTGCACTCAGTGTAAGATTTGAAAAATAAACTAGTAACTTATACTTAAATGGGACACACACACATTTTGCATGGTTAAAATATGTCAATCTAAGTGGAAGTTAGTTCCAATTAACTAATGGAAATATTATGAGACTAGGATAATTTACATGTCAACAAAAAATATTCAGAGCTAGTCATGATTTGAAAAACACTAATTGAGCCAAAACAATCAAGTGTCAAAAGCTCGAGTTAAGAAACCGTCCAGTTTAAATCATTACCTAATGACCCGGCAGCATTCCCCTAAATAGCTTGAATGTAAGTCTATATGCCAAATGCAATTACAAGCTAGGTAGAGATGTCTCGTGGAGCAAAACTTGGTATATCACTTGATCCCGAAAATCTTAGAATACAAGTTACGTAATATTATTAGCAGATCGAGTGGTATGTAGGTGTTATGAATTTAAGTATATTGGGTTTTGAAATAATAGGATAGAGAACCTCTAAAGTTCTTGCATTGTAAGTTAATCTTTCAAAGTTCCTTGGGCGTATTTGAGATGGAAGAATGACGGGGAATTATTAATAAATGACGTAAAATAATAATTGGACCAATTATGTTATGAGTTTGAGTGTTAAATATTAAAGAAGGTGATAACATTATTTGTTGGAAGAATGAGAATGTTATTGCTCCACATTTGACCCCACATACATCTAACATTCTCATTCTTCCAACAAATAAATTTGGAGATTGAGCAAGCATTAGAGGGATAGGATTAACACGGAATGAATGCTTAGTTATTAAAGGCGCAAGGCGCTACAAGGCGCAAAGGCCTTGAAGCCTAGACGCAAGGCTCAAGGCATGGGCGCGCGCCTGCCGAAGGCAAGACGCAACCACATCCATTTTAATTTTTAAATAATCAACATCAAACATCATTTAATCTTCTCGATCAATTTTTTTATCTATTCTACTAATTAATCAGTTATTACTATCGTTTATATCTCTAAAAAATATAATTAATGTGGTCACTGACATTATATCTAAGTCCTAACACACAATTATCTTTCACAGGAATCAAAACATTCAAAAACTATTGAATTCTTAGATCATTTTTTTTCTTCATTTTCGAAAAAAAATTTACAATAAAAATCTCCCTCCGGTGTGTTTTTTATGTTCTAAAAGCGCAAATAAGGTGCATGAAGGCGCAAATCTTTAAGCTTGGGGAGCCTTGAGCTTGAGGCGTGCCTTTAACAATGTAGAATGAATTGAAAGAATAATTTAGAGCAAAAATAATAATGCTATAAATTGTGCTAATAATGATGATGCCGCATGCGGCACTTGGTAGAATGAATTGTGGAGGTTTCATAAAGCCATCATATAATAGTTGGGAGAAGTCTAATAATGTTGATTGGCGATCAGTGTCATATTTGCCATATGAATGGTGTGTTAGCAGAAAGCTATTTTGTTCTCGACTATATTCCTTGTAAGTTCTGATTTTTGTATTAGCTGCAAAAATTGGCTGTTTTAAAATTTGATAATTTGATAATTTGACTCATTTTACAAAGCGATTGGTGACATACTGAGTTATATACAACCTTAAATTTTATTTTTCTTTCCTTTTGCTTGCCCACACATTTCTTCACTTTATCTAAGACGGGTTCTATTTTCAGCTTACTTATCAGTTTTTCCATTGGAGGAAAGGGACTCCCTTTGCTGAAGACCAGGGTATGTACAATAATTTGACTTGGTGGGAACAAATGGATAATGGGAAACAGCTGACGCGTAATAGGAAGTTTTTGACTGCCGTACCTGTTGTCCTGTGAGTATTTTCTCATGATAAATCGGTAGTTTCTAAAGAAATAGTATAGTTGTGGAGTGTACTTCGGGTTCATGCATCCGTTTTTTTTGCCTTCCTATTTCTAAAGAAATAGAAGTTACACTGGTTTTAATAATGCTTGCTCAATTTCCAGTGCTATTATTTTTTTATTTAGATTGAAATGGACAAAAAATTTACTGACCGACAGAGTGAAGGGAATGAATTATACAAGCTAAAGTTACATCTTTTCAGATTTTTTCCCCAATTTCAGACCCGCTCAATTGTTTCTTTAGTTTATATTATGCTGGAATATTCATTCTCCAAACTTTGTGGTTGTTTTGTTGTTAGCAGTTAATGCTTAAACCACCATGTGTGTGAAAAAGTTTCATTCTACCTTTGTGTGTGTTGCGGGCTAGCTCGATGCCCCGGTCGGATCGGATTCAATTGGACCGTCTTAGCTTGCGGAGCGGTCGAGCGCGCACACAGTCAGAGAGAAAGAAAGGTTGACTCAAGATGTGATGACGTGGAAAAACCCCTCAATTGGGTAAAAAACCACGCGACCGGATCTGTGTCGGTCGAAATCCACTAGCTGCTCGTGATTACAATGCGTTTTGAGAATCAGGGGCGACAGACCGCTCCCGTTACAACTTGGGGTGAGAAAGAAGGTCTACGGCTCCCAGCGGGCAACAGGCTGCGCCGCGGGAGCGATTTGGACACTGGAGTGCGAGAGATGGCACTGGTGCTCTGAAGCTTGGAGCGCGGGTTCGTCGTGCGCCTGCTTGCAGGGGTCGCCTTCCTCCTTCTGCTCGCTCCGGGACTTAGGCGTTTTCCTGCTGGTGGTGCGCTGGTGGCTCGCGGTGGCTCGTGGTGGCTGGAGGATGATCCGAGGGAGGAGTCCGGCAGAGCTATCGCCTGAGGAAGAAGATGACCGGGAGCAAAAAGATGAATTATGAGGAGACCCTGGGGCTCCTTTTATAGCCTCCTGGGGAGGATCATGGTGGGCCCCACCACTAATGTAGTGGGTTAGTGAGTGGTTACGCACCAGATCGGACGGTGAGGAGAGCGCACCCTGATCGGACGGTGGGTAAGCCACCGACGGCGGTGGGGCGGCCATGCGTCGACGGCGGCCGGCCAAGGGGCGACCGGGACCGCGGCCAGGCCGGCGGCGGCCTGGCCAGACTTGCGGCCAGGCCGACGGCGGTCTGGCCGGCGGGTGCGACCTGGCCGGCTGCGGCTTGGCAGGCGGCGACCGGTCGGCGGCCGCGGCCCGGCCAGCGACGGGCTGGCCGGCGGGAGCGGCCTGTCCGGCCTCTTCCTGGCCGGTGGCGACCGGGTCAGCGGCCGCGGACTGGCGGGCCGCGGCCCGGCCAGCAGCGGGTTGGGAGAGGCTTGGCCGGCAGCGCCCTGGCCGCGGCCTGTCCGGTGGCCGCGGTGGCGACCTAGCCGACGGTGGGCCGCGGCCTGGACGGCGATCGCTGCCCGGCCAGCGGCGGCCTGCCACCGGCGGCGGCGGCCAGCCGGTGGCGGCGGGGGCCGACAGTGGCGGCCGGCCGGCGGTTACCCCCCAATGGGGGTGGTTTTCCTAAGTGGGGAGAGGGAGTGGGCCCCACCCCCCATGTTTCCCTCATCATGGGGAGTTCATGGGAGGTGGGGTTTGACTTAGTCAACCCCATGATCTCTCCCACTTTGGATGGAGATCATGGGAAAATATTTCCCTATAAATGGTGGTATACGAAAACTTGCTTAGAAGTGTCTTACTTTTTGCCACATTTATGTCTTTTGAAGCATTTAGTGTATCTGTAATTTTTAGTCACTTTGTTGATGAAGTTTTGTATTTATTAATTTCAGTTTGGAATTTTATTCAAATTCAAAAATATATATGTATCCATAAAAAATTCAAGACTTTCAGATACCCGTGTGGATGTGATCTTGTTTCCTTTAGGAATTTGTTTAGTTTTAATTTACTTTAAGATTGAATCTGCTGGTCAAACCTGTCACAAACACATTTGTGGGTCACTCTTATGGCAGGAGGAAGCATGACACCCCCACCCCCCAATATTGAAACAACCTCCCCTCCCTTACAGAATGCGACCCCTCCCCACACGGTGTGACACAACGGGAGACCGTCCACTGCACAACACTGTCCTTCTAGTTGCCTGACACACATTTAGTGTCGCCCCTGCTCCGCCATCATCCGCCTCACCTCAAGTCAATGACGCCTCCATTCAGAAATCGCGAAAAGGCTTCAAGCCCTAGCTGCTCATCATGGGTCAGCAGAGGGGTTCTAGGGGAAGTAACCGACCTAGGCGCCCATCTCCGCCCTCTTCCATCGCATGCCGCCAAGTAACCCGATCCTTTACATGAGCCTGTGACAAAACATTTTCGTAAGACCTGTTCTCAGCTGCTGTTGATGGTTAAAGTTCAACAACTCAGAAAACCAATTTCGGCCTTATCAAAAATCAGGAGGCTCATTAAGAAAAAACCTTTTGCATAAGTGTTTTTCATTTTCAAAATGGGAACTCACCGTTTGGAAAACCTAGCTTGATATGCTTTATTTTTCACGCGATTGTTATGTTATTGCGAGTCTTCAGTCTCAGGTAGAAATTTAAGAATTCCTTAGCACAATTAGCTGACTGTCACACTCCTTTAGTATTGGGCAATCTCATCTGTGATTCATATTTTCAAGTACCTTGATGCCTGCTGCATGCATTCTTTGCATATGATTGCTATACCTCATCCAGTTTCCTGTTTTCTTAACAGAATGCAACACCAACTTTGAGACTGACATCTATCTTATTTGGATAAAAAATTCTCTTTAGGAAAATGTTATAAATAAGCCTTTGAGATATGTAATTAAAATCGGTTGATGTTTTATAAATAATATACTTATTTGGATGTGATGTTTTCTCTCCTTCAAATGCTAGATAGAGTATTTTAGGTGAAGAAATAAGTCTTCGCTTTGTGCATGTGTGAGCTTAGCTTGATTTGTTCTCGTAACTATTAAACTCTTCCCTTTAGGTTCTCTAAAGTTTTAGTTATTAGCTTGTATGCATGGTTGATTCTGTTAAGTTTACTCAATCAAAAATACCTTTTATGACATGATTTTCAATTAACTTTTGATTTGACTTTCAAATTTCAACACCTTATTTCACAATTTGATGACTACTAAATTATCTCTTGCGATGAAATCTTCATGTTTTATGATTTCACATGCCTTTTGCTGATATAATTATAATCTGTGAGGCATCCATTAAAATAAATGAAAAGTTTGTGCAAATAAAATATTATTTAGAAGATAGATAACTAAGAATTAGTAGAATAAATATCAAGTATATGATATGTAATTTATGTGATATTAATAATTATCAGTCTATTTTTAGAAGATAAAGTATTACCTAGGTGTGATAAGCTTAAATATATTTAACCTATAATAAAAGAAAATGAGAATATAGAGGCGGATACCATCTAGAGTTAGGGTGGATGATTAAAATAAATCAGTACTCCATGAGTATTATGCAATAAGAGAATATCATTGTTCTCTCTCCCGCCCCCTCTCTCCCCCTCTTTCTTCATTAAAATCACTCCCTCTCTCCCAACTCCCCCCTCACGCTCTTTCTCTCTCATGATCCAATGACCAATATTTTATCTTTGGTGTGCCTCCAAATATCTTTATTCCCTTATATATATATGTATACGAGTGACAGTGCACTTGGGCCCTCCATGTCCTGTGTGACAGAACCCAACCTGCGGCGAAGGGCTTCACCTGCCATCAGCGTCGGGCTTTGCTCGTCCCCGTGGGGGCGACATTTGTCTTGGGGCGCGACTTTCGTTGCAGGCGGCGACGATCGTCGCGGGCGGCGGCGTTCGTCGTTCGTCGCGGGAGGCGGCGTTCGTCGTTCGTCGCGGGAGGCGGCGTTCGTCGTTCGTCGCGGGAGGCGGCGTTCGTCGTTCGTCGCGGGAGGCGGTGTTCGTCGTTCGTCGCGGGAGGCGATGTTCCGTCGCGGGCGGCGACGTTCGTCGTTCGTCGCGGGTGGCGATGTTCGTCGTTCGTCACAGGCGGCAACGTTCGCCGTTCGTCGCGGGCACGTCGCGAGCGGCGACGTTCGTCGTGGGCACGTCGCGGGCGGCGCTATATGCATCCTCCGTCGCATCCAAAATTGCATGACGCCACCATGCGTCATGAAATTTTTATTTATGCATTTTTTTATGTATTCCCTTCGTCGTACTCTTGTTTGTTTGAAATTGCTCGGCTCATCGAGTTGACCGTCCGATGAGACCCTTAATAAAAAGGTCAGACAATTTTGTTAGTTAGGACGTAACGGGCAAGCTCAAAATTATTTAAAATACATAAATTTTAAATTTAATTCTCAAGAGGCAAAATATCATTACACTAAGAATAAGGAGATATCTCGTTAAGAATAAATTCAAAATTTGTAAGCTTTTGAAAAGAGTTTATGAGAGATTATTATTAAGAGCAAAAAACAAAATTTGGAAATAGAATGCCACTATTTTTTGCCGGCCAACTGTGCTTTGAAAATTTTAAGATTTGGAACTAAATAAAAAATAAAGGGCCGACCCTCTTCCTGTTTGGAAACATATCAAATTCTTATTGAAATTTGTCATTATAAAAGGTCCCACTTGACTGAAGAAAAGCAGACTGGACAGCAGGAATTAATTTTCAATTAATTCCTGCATTGCCAGTGATAACCTCCCGTACAGTTGTCTTCTCTCTACTGTTCCAGCCTCTCGACAACGACAACACCGCAAGTCGACGACAGCCTCGTCCCACTGCCGCTGTCCCCCCTCGACGCCAACAACGCCGCCGAGCTCTGTTGCTGCCGAACTTCCTCGTCGGCGTTCCAGTAGAGGTCGTCGACCCCCTTTCCAAACTCTGTTGTCGGTGGCATCGCTGTTCCCACAATCCCACGCCTCTACAGTCAGATCTCCGGCCTCCAACGGCCACGCCAGGCGGAAGCTTCTTCACTTCCCTCCGGCGGCCACCTTACTCCTCCCGTGATCGGTTGTTGTCGACTACAATAAGCTACTCCAGCAATCGGCCGACAACAACTCTCCCATATCCTGCATGGCTGCATTTCAGCGTCGTCGACAACCCCAGTTCCTCCTGGCGGATACCTACCAGTCCCGCTCCTACGCGGTTGTTGTCGACTCCAACTGGCAATTCCAGCAACCGGACAACAAGCTCCTTTTCTCGACTTTGCAGTCAAGTTTGGAACGGACTGCCCTCGTGTCGTATCATCCCCTGTTCTTACTCGCAATACTTAGTTTTAAATTTATATTTGTGTTTCTTTAAATAATTAAAGAGCTTGCCCCGAACGTTCTAACCACTGAAATCACCGCCTATTTCATAAATTAGTGCTTGTGGATCGTGCTTGTGGATCGTGCTTGTGAACGTACAAATTCCGCGACGGTTCAAACCGTTAGGCGCCAACGAACTCTTTTTTGAATAACGAATAACGGTTTTGCTAAAACTTGTCGTTAAGAGTGGTCTTACGCGTGGACGCCTCGATTCGGCCACTCGACCTCCTTTAAATCAAAATTTCCTTATTTTTTAAAATTATAAGTAAATTTTTAGAATGAAATACAATATTTCGTTTATTAAAAATAATTAAGTGTCAACCCTAACCGAGTTTACATCAATTTGGTATCAGAGGACTGTGATTCGCTTTTATCGCGAATCACGAGATCCGCTTTTCAATTAATAAAAAAAACAACTAATTTTTGTTAAGTCTTTATTTTATTTAATTTATATATATATATATATATATATATATCTTTATCATTTAAAACAATATATATGTTTGAAAGCACACCACAGATTGAATCTGGACCGTTGAATCAAGATATTTCAAGCTCTGACCGTCGGATTCAAAGCTTAAGACCTGCCATTAGCCATTCCACGCAAAAAACTGATTCCTACATCTCCCGATTTCCCGATACTGCCCCTTCCGCCTCTCGTACCTTCACGGGCTCACCCCGCAGCGGGCGACGGAGCCCCGGCGGCCTGAGTGCACAAATTCAAATTATTTTAAATGAAAAGTCGTGTAGGAAAAATCGAAGATAATGTCACCGCACTGAGTGCACAAATTCAAAATCTCACGAACTCTATTGAAGCGCTAACCGCAAGTGTCAACAAGAACCAAAGGAGCGTAGGTCAAGTGATCACTGGGTTACGTGGGAGCGTGAATGTGTTAGAGGCCAACCAACACTTCGGACTAAATCCACCACCCCCGGTCGAGCACTATCCAAATCGTAGGAATTTGGAACAAGAAAATCCACGACATCTCGAACCGATAGTCCGCAATATAAGAGAACCGTCTCGTTGTGATTTAGGAATAAAATTAGATGTCAGCGATTTTGAGGGACAGATAGTGCCTGATATTTGCCTAGATTGGTGTGATGAATGGATCGTTACTTAGTTTTAAAGCAATTGCCACCAGCTAGGCAAGTAGAGTACGCCATCCTTAGGCTATTGGGGTCTGCCTTAGTCTGGTGGGGACAATTAGAGCGCGCTAGATTCAATTTAGGGTTACCGCCCATCACCACCTAAAATGAATTTAAGACCCAACTTAGGAAGCGTTACGTACCCTATGATTATCTCCAAACTTTATATCGTAGATTCCATAATCTACGACGAGAGAAGTCAACGGTAGATGAGTACATTGATGAGTTCCTTGTCTTACAGTCGAGGCCAGATCTTCGTGAAGATGATGACATTGTTGTATCCCATTATCTTAATGGGTTACGCTATTCCATTCAGGATCAGCTAGAGTTGCACGGCTATCGCGATTTAGGGGAAGTCTCTAGTAGAGCCTGTAGAGTGGAGTCACTACAGAAGCGCACATCCGGAGTCAGATCTACGGATAAGTCTACAATGGGTATCACCACAGCCAGGATCTCAGATTTCCCTCCCCCCCCCCTCTCACCACCAGGACTCCGACCCCATCCACTATCCCTTCCAAGGGTAAGGAGATTATTGGGGCTAAGCCCAACATTGGGTATTTCGATGCTTCAAGTGTATGGAGTCGGAGCACGAATCATCTGAGTGCCCGCGACGCCACTTCGTCGCCGTCATCGATTCTACTGATGGACGTGAGCCTGAATATGGAGTCTACGTTAATGAGTCTCACCCTGGGCCTGAGCATGAGCACGAGTCTGAGGATGTCATAGAGGTGGAAGGCGAACACGCTGAACACTTAGTTTGGGTTTTACGATATAGTCTGATCACCCCTAATGAGCCTACTGAGGATGATCATAAGAGGCATGATATTTTTCGCACTACTGCATGCATCCGGGCGCAATTTTGTTCCATTATCATCGATAGCGATAACATGGAGAATTTTGTGTCTCAGCGCATGGTCGATCTCTTGAGTATCAAGACTCACCCGTTAGAACAATCCTACAGCTTATCCGGAGTCAATCGTCATTTGACTATGCCCGTCACACATTACTGTCTAGTAGAGTTTTCTATAAGTACGTATTCTGATAGAGTTTTATGTCTTGTCGCTGACATGGATGTTTGTCACATACTTTTAGGGCGTGCTTGACAGTACGATCGACGTGTCATGCATGACGGCACGAGAAACTCTCACTCCTTCGAGCACCACAGACACAAGATTGTTCTTCTACCCCAGAAGAATTGTCTTATTCCAAGGGCACGCGGGAGACCCTCCACTACTCCTAGTTCACCTGTTGTTGTCGGCACTACACTTCTGCTCACCGCACTCCTGCCTGAACTCCCACCCCAGGAGGAAAGTCACGATTTAGATATGTCGCTCACCCCATATCTATCGATTCCCGACGTGCCACCTGACATTTTTCAGTTCTCCTATTCTATGTATGTTGAATATTCACACGACACACATTACCCTGTCGACTCCGTATTTCAAGATTATGCTTTTAGCTCTCCTCACCATCACTTGGAGAGAGGAAAATCTATGAGATTATACTAACGTAATAAATATTTTCTATCATATTTATGGAACACATTATGCGGGCAAAAACGAACCAACCTCGAAGTAGTGAGAAATTTTCTTAGGCAATTAGTCGGTAGGAACTTCAAGCAATGGAATCTTGTACCTCAACAAGCACAATTCACATTCAATAATTCTAAATATCACTTTTGCTATGTATCTCCTTTCGAGATTACCCATGTGCTATTCCACCCACCCGACTGTTCTCACACCTCATTCCACGAACGTATTTCCTTTGACGCACAAGCTCATATTAATTATTTAACAGAACTGTAAAAATTTATTGCTAGCAACATGCGAGCCACCCGTGGAAATTACAAAATCATGGTCGGTTGATATCGTCATGAGTTGTACGTTCCACAGGAGGATTGAGTGTTTGACTATTACAGGAGTTCATGTCCCTTTCAAACTCTGAAACATATCAAGCCACCTGACAAGGCCCCAAACATACCATCGGCAGCAACGACATCAGTCCTCCAGCACCCGTCTTTGTGAGTTCTCGTCAGGGTCGAACTCTTTCAATCTCGGGAGAATTGATGCATCCTCCATCACATCCAAAATTGCATGACGACACCATGCGTCATGAAATTTTTATTTATGCAATTTTTTATGCATTCCCTTTGTCGTACTCTTGTTTGTTTGAAATTGCTCGGCTCGTCCGATGAGACCTTTAATAAAAAGGTTCGGTAATTTTGATAGTTAGGACGTAACGGGCAAGCTCGCAATTATTTCAAATACATAAATTTAAAATTTAATTCTCAAGAGGCAGAATGTCATTGCACTTAGAATAAGGAGATATCTCGTTAAGAATAAATTCAAAATTGGTAAGCTTTTGAAAAGAGTTTATGAGAGATTATTATTAAGAGCAAAAAACAAAATTTGGAAATAGAAAGCCACTATTTTTGGCCGGCCAACTGAGCTTTGAAAATTTTAAGATTTGGAAATAAAAAAAGAAATGAAAATTTTAAGATTTGGAAATAAAAAAAGAAAGGGCCGGCCCTCTTCTTGTTTGGAAACATATCAAAATTTTAATGAAATTTGTCGTTATAAAAGGTCCTGCTTGGCTGGAGAAAAGCAGACCGGACAGCAGAATTAATTTTCAATTAATTCCTGCATTGCCTGTGATAACATCCCGTACCGCTGTCTTCTCTCTGCCGTTCCAGCCTCTCGAAAACGACAACACCGCAAGTCGAAGACAGCTTCGTCCCGCCACCGTTGTTCACCCTTGACGCCAACAGCGCCGCCGAGCTCTGTCGTTGCCAAACTTCCTCGTCGGCGTTCCAGCAGAGGTTGCCGACCCCCTTTCCAAACTCTACTTCCGGTGGCGTCGCTGTCCCCGCAATCCCACGCCTCTTTAGTCATATCTCCGGCCTCCAGCGGCCACGCCAGGAGGAAGCTTCTTCACTTCCCTCAGGCGGCCACCTTACTCCTCCTGTGACCTGTTGCTGTCGACTACAATAAACTACTCCAGCAATCGGCCGACAACAACTCTCCCATCTCCTGCATTTCAGCGCCGACGACAAACCCAGTTCCTCCTGGCGGATACCTACCACTCCTGCTCCTACCCGGTTGTTGTCGACTCCAACTGGCAATTCCAGCAACCTGACGACACGCTCCTTTTCTCGACTCTACAGTCAAGTTTGGAACGGACTGCCCTCGTGTGGTATCATCCCCTGTTCTTGCTCGCAATACTTAGTTTTAAATTTATATTTGTGTTTCTTTAAATAATTAAAGAGCTTGCACGAACGTTCTACCCACCTTAATCACCGCTTATTTCATAAATTAGTGTTTATGGATCGTGCTTGTGAACGTACAAATTCCGCGACGGTTCAAACCGTTAGGCGTTAACGAACTCTTTTTTGAATAACGAATAACGGTTTTGCTAAAGCTTGTCGTTAAGAATGGTCTTACGTGCGGACGTCTCGATTCGGCCGCTCGGGCTCTTTAAAAATCAAAGTTTTCTTTATTTTTTTTAAATTACAAGTAAATTTTTAGAATGAAATAAAATATTTTGTTTATTAAAAATAATTGTCAACCTAAGCGAGTTTACATCAGGCGCCATAGTATATATATTTTAAATAGTATAAATATACGTTTGGATGTAAGCATGATGATGATTTGGGCTGTTATGTACCTTTGACAGCCTAGTATTGTTGGAACCGTGCAATTCCTCTTTTCTCACCATTTCTAATTTGCTCTACTGCATCTTACCTTCATGTACCTCTAATGTGACTTGCATTCTGCAAGAAAAGTTGACTATTTTGAGAAACTTGAGTTGAACACCATGATTCCCCCTTCTTGGTTTACTCTCTTGGGGAAATCTTGAAATATTGGGCAACCGCTTATAAATGAAGGGTTGATTTTCTGTTGATTTATCTGATAACACTACCCAAATTCAATTACGTGAAAAAACTGAGGGGATCTAGAGTTCAAATCTCCTTCTCTTCCCAACCGTCCTGAAATGGTAGCTGCCCAAATTTATATGGAACATTGGATTGATAACCTATGATTACTCCTATTCTTTATTCTTCTTCTCTACTAAATCCTAGATTATAAGTAATCAAGCTAAATGGTGAAATTTCTTTACTTCTGATTTTCTGGAACATCTATTCCGTAGTTTTTGTGCTGATGGAATGGTTGAAAGCTTAAGGATTGGGCCTAGGGAGATCAAGCTTCGATTGTCCTATTATATAACATTGTTAGTAGTTATATTTTAGGAGATTTACCCTTTTTTAGATCAAATTAGGTTACCTCTAAGCATTTCCTAGACAAATAGTGAGAGGACAAATGTTTGATGAAGCCTAAATTCTACGAGACCAAAATTGTTCTTTTGTGGGTCATGTAAAGGTGTCCCCATAAATTATTGGTTGACAAATCTCGTTTTCCCCATGGTTCAAATCTGCAGTCTTCATAAAGGCAAGATTTTTTTTGAGAACTCTAAGTTATGTTCTTGGGCTAAAAATAGCCACACAAATTCTAGTTCTGAACACATGATTTTATTAGAAATTAAGTGATTGCCCTTATTTAAGAGTTATGAGTATCGAGCCTTTTTGTTAAATTATGATATTATGAGTAATGCTTTACTTTGAAAATGGTGTTGATTTAAAATTGTTATTGTCATTACCATCCTTCTGAACAATCTTATTCTTAAATGGTTGATGACATGCACACAATACTATATTGTTAAGTAGTATTATTTGTTTGACTTACAATCCATATATGTGCCTTATGGAAAAACTATGTTTCGTCGAGATATAAGCGCCTAATTTACACTTAAAATGACCGTCACTATGTGATTTGAAGTTCACATCTCATACATCTATATTTACAATATTCTGGTAAAAACCATATTGGAGAATCATGTTTAGAATTTGACTTCAAAATCCATGTTTAGAAGCTAACTCTTCAAGCCTGCTCTTTATCCCAGCTTTCTTGATGTTGTGCCTTTATTATAGCCATCATTTCTCTTAATAATCTAAATTTTCACTGCATACCATGCCTTATATTTAGAACATATTTATGTATATGGCCAAAATTCAGAACATGATTATCTAGATGGACAGAATTTCGAATGAGAACTATTTTTCAACTTCTGGAATGCCTAAAAGAGATATAACCAACTCAATCCTTGTGGGTTTCATATTAGAATGCGGGATACATACCTCATTGCGAGCTCGGTGGAGGAGACGATTGTCTGTCGGAAAGGAACAAAATTTTAGACCTCAAATCAAACAGAAGAGATGCGTCGCCCCTGAATTTACCCGCTGAACATCAGTTAGGGTGAGTGTAGCCCTTCCAAGAAGTAGAGAAAACGTCATATCCTTGATTAGGGTTTAGGGCGAGTGCAGCCTTTCCAAGAAACAGAGAAAATGAAGTATGGATGGAGATGGAAAAGGAATAAATGAAGGAATACCTATGAGCGACGACGACCAGTTGCGCTTGTTGGGCGACGAAACTGGTTTTCGCTTGGTGGCTGGGATGGAAGTTGCGTGCATTTCATTGCTTACTGGTAGTAACGCACGAGGGAGGGAGGGAGGGATTCGAGGTTACCGGGAATAAAGCCGAAGACGGGAATGTGAGGAGGGTGCTGTCTGATATCGTGAGAGTTTGGGTAGGCATGGCTTCGTTTTAGGTTTTTAGAGAAAATTACCTTAAGCGAGATTTCCTTTGTTGTAATCCCACGGTTGAAGTTGCCGGAATGGCTTTGATCCGGCGGTCATTAATAGAGGAATGGTAAAAATCAGACTCTGTGGTCCAAAATGTATTTGCTTTATATATATATATATATATATATACACATATATATATACATACATATACATATATGTATACATATCTATACATATACATATATATGTATACATATATACATACTTACATATATGTATACATATATACATACTTACATATATGTATACATATATGTATACATATATGTATATATATATGTATATGTGTATATATGTATATATATGTATATATATAGATAGAGAGAGAGAGAGAAGGCTCATATGGTGTGAACCCTTAGAATGCGCATAATGCGAACTAGCAAAATCCACCATTCGATTGCATCTGTCCGCTATCGCATCCGACGACCCAGCCGCATCTAGCGCCACCGCTGCTGTCCGTGGGATCGCCGGCCACCGGCCGCCCGGGATTGGTCAGTGTGGCTGTCGACGAATCCCAGGCGGATGGTGGTCGGCGACCCCACGACCGGCGGAGGTGGATTTCGCGAGTTCGCAGTGTGCATATTATATCAAGTTCGTATAATAATGCTCGTGTGTATATATATATATATATATATATATATATATATATATATATATATATAGATTCTTCGGCTTGAGGTGGAGTGTTAAAGCTTAAACAAAAATGCCCACATTGAGCTCATGTTTATTTCCTCTTAGTTTCACTTCTCTTGTGGAGATCATTCTTGTCATGGCGACGTCTAGGCGTCCAGGGCCCAATTGTAAACAAAGCGTGGGACGCTTTATTTTTTAAAAAAAATATGGGAATAAACAGCTGTCTATACTCGAATAGACAGTGGTTTATATATAAACCGCTATCTATTATACTCTGAACCCTAGAATAGACATCGGTTTATATATAAACCGCTGTCTATTCTACCCTGAACCCTAGAATAGATAGCGTTTTATATACAAATCGCTGTCTATTTTACCCTGAACCCTAGAATAGACATCGGTTGTTGTAAAAATCACTGTCTATTCTATCTATTTTAAACTGTGAGCCGTAAATTTTAGTTTTTACCTTGACTTTTTGGTTCTTACAGTTGCTGCTCTGTGCGAAAAACCCTAAAGACAATTTTGTGAACTTTTTTTTGTGTGGTTGTGTGTTGGTAAACAATCTGTCAAATTTAAAAAAATGAAACTTTAGACAACGGTTATTATAATAACCGTTGTTTATTGTCTGCAAGGTAGGCTCTAGACAACGGTTATTATAATTACCGTTGTCTATAGTCTGTCAGGCAGGCTATAGACAGCGGTTATTATAATAATCGTTGTTGATAGCTTGCTTTAGATTTTTTATATTAAGTTGTCGCCCTGCGACTTGCTTGCCTTATTGTCGCCTAAGCGTCCGGGCGTCCGACGCTCGTCTTTGTTCGCCTTGATGCCATGACAAGAATGGTGGAGATTAGTTGTCAGACCTTGTATCTATAAATACAGGGGAGTTGTAATACTTGTTGATATGAATAAATAATAAAAAAATTGTCTTTTAACTAACTATCAATCAAAATTGTCATGGATCTCTCAAGGATTATAAGCTAGTTTTTGAGAGAACCTGATGGGGGACCATCTGGCGCAACTCGACGCAAGGCGGACCCCACCTTCGTATATTCGCGCCGACGGACTTGATCGAACCGGCGATCCGTTACCGTGGATGCATCCGGCTCGTCGTTTAGATTCATTTTCATATATAGCACTTTGTATTTCAGATATTATTTTATATAGTTATGGGGACGGAACCGCCGACCAATCATAGCCGTCGATTCCGGTTGCCCTATCATTGCTTTCTTATAAATAGAACATTAGGGCTGCTGAAATCCTCATTGCTGAAGTTTGGAGAAGGTCATCTTCCTCGCTTCCGGTGATCATTCCGCGGTGCCGACGCCGTGGAGCCCCTTGGTGCCGACTCCTTGGGTAAGATTCTTATTCCTTCCCTTGTTCTTTTCCCCTACCTAGCAGCCCACGCCTCACCCCCTTCTCAGATCTCGCCGCTGCCCCTAAAGCTCCTAGCCGTCGGCCGCCCAACTGCCTCCCCCTTCCACATAGCCACCCGCCGCCCCCTTTTCCCCCTTGCAAACCCCACGCTGCCGCCCCCCCCCCCCCCTCTCCTCCCTATAGCCCCTTCCGCCGCCCCTACCTCCCCACCATCAGCCACCGCCAACCTACCCCATCAGGCCTGCCGCAAACCCCTCCCAGCCCCCCTTCCTGCACCTATTCTGCCCGATCTGGGCTGATCCTGTCGGAACCAGGCCGACAACCCCAAACAGCCCCCTCCTCCCTTCAAACAGCAGCCCCATCATCTCCCCATGTGGATCCACCTTCCCCCTTGCCCGATCTAGTCTCGCCACCACCCGGAAGCCCCTCCTAGCCTCCGAAATTTCAGATCTACACTGATTTCCTGCAGTCCTAACTTTTAATTCAGAATTTTGTTTATTTCCTTGGATGTTGTACGTGTTATTTGGTTTTGGAATATTGTATGCTCTGTGGTGTTTGTGTCGTATTGGAATTACAGCATGTTATCATTTGCCTGTGAAGATCTCTAACCTTGCAGGTCGCTTAATTCGCCGCGCACTAATTTTAGGCCTCCGTGCGGAGGAACGCTATTGCCTAATTCGCTTAATGGGAATTGTTTTTCCTTGATATGAATGAATGTGATGTTTGTTGCTTACTCTGATTTATCGCCTGATTAACATTGTCCGTCATATAGTCATTGGTTAGGGTGAGTCCTCCCCCTCACGTCACTAGCGGGCGTCTTAGGAGCTCACTACACAGCCTACCCTACATCAGTTGGTATCAGAGCCAGGTTGGGCTATTTTGCATGCTCCGTAGTGGTAGGACATTTAGAAGCATGGTAGATCCGCAAGTCACCCACGAGCAAGCGGCCGGCTCGAATTCGAGCGCCGCCACCACGGATTTTGAGCGTCTTATCTTAGATCGCTTTGATGCCCTAGGCACCCAGTTTGAGACCGTGCGACTCGATATCACTGCGGTGAATCGCCGCCTAGATCGGCTAGAGCACGCTAGGGATGCTCCTTCCTTACATGATGATGGGATCGCAGATGACCCGGACGACTCTCCCCGTCGTGGCCAGCGGGTCAGAGATGATCCGCCGCCGGCAGACCGCTATCGTCGTGAGATCCCTGTGAGAGCCCCCACCCCGCCAGCAAGGCGGAACCCCGAGCCAGCACGTGGCCGACCCCGCCCCCGCGGGAAGATTGCCGCATACCACGTCAGCCTGGCCCTAGGAACCGTGTACCTCCACACGATCGCTATGACCAGCGTCGCGACGAGTATTATCCACCGGGTCGACGCGAGCGCAGACCCCCCCCCCCGCTCGACACGATTATGACCGCGACGACGATCCTGACGATTATCCCGACCCGCGGAGAGGCGACCGCGCCTTTGACATTACCCGTAGGATTCGTCTTGATGCCCCGACCTATGATGGCCGCCTGGATCCGAAGGTCTTTAGTGATTGGCTCCTAGACATGGACCACTATTTTGATTGGTACGATATGAGTGACGATCGATGTGTCCGGTTTGCCAAGATGAAGTTGGTCGGGCAAGCCAAGGTATATTGGATTAGTGTGGAGCGTGCCTTAGAGCGTGACAGTTATTACCCCGTCACCAGATGGGATGATATGAAGGAGAGGCTTAAGGATAAGTATCTCCCTGCCTCCTACCGTGATCAGCTACTTGACCAGCTGCAGAGTTTACGTCAGGGGACGCTTTTCGTAGCCGAGTATATGGCTCGATTCGACGAGCTAGTCGTTAGGAGCGATATTTCGGAGGAGCCTATCGCCACTGCCTCTCGATTCAAGGCTGGCCTCCGTTCGGATCTCCGGAGAGAGCTGATTCCCCATCGTCTGGAGACTGTGGACCAGATATTCCAGCTCGCCCTCGAGTACGAGCAGTACCTTCGTACACCTGGTACGAGACAGTTCCCCTCCCGAACGGAGTCATCGACGTTTAGGAAGCCCGCTCCAGCCCAGACGGCTACAGCCGCCCCACCCCCACGGGTCACTACTGACTTGAAGGGCAAAGCTGTTGCTACTGAGGGCCAGAGGCCTGGGGGTATCCAGTGCTTTAGATGCTCGGGCAGAGGGCACGTGGCGGCCCACTGCCCCACGCGAAATCTGTTGATCGAGGATGAGGAGCAAGGCTTAGAAGGAGATGAGGAGGTTACCGAGGAGATTACTAACACCGTTGAGGAGGGGTGGGTGAGCGACGCTGAGCGTTCTTTAGAAGTGGGAGTGGTCAGACGCCTCCTACACACCCCACGTGCCGATGAGGACTGGCGCCGCACCACCATTTTCTACACGTACTTCCCGAGTGCAGGCGGACCCTGCAAATTGGCCATCGATAGCGAGAATTGTGTGAACATCGTGGCCCAGAAGGGTCTAGATCGTATGCTGGTGAAGGCGGAGCCTCACCCACATCCTTATCGTGTCATCTGGGTTGATAAGACAGCTATCCAGGTTACCCAGCGTTGTCTCGTTCCTATCACCATCGCATCTTTCGAGGATCAGGTTTGGTGCGATGTCATACCTATGGACGTCGCCTACGTTCTGCTAGGCCGCCCTTGGCTATTTGATCGCGATGTCACGTGCTTCGGTCGATCGAACACGTGTGTCTTCTATGATAAAGGCCGAAAGATCACTTTATCTCCCACCCAACCCAGAGAGAGGCCGAAGGACCGGGTCGAGCCGTCCACTAGCACGATTGCCTCGAGACCCGTGCATATCCTTCGACGTGGTGAGTTTCTGAGAGACAGCACTGATGCTGGTATCATGTATGTGGTGGCCGCCACTATGGCATCTGATGGCCCCACATCTGAGGCTCCTCCTGTCGTGCGACCTTTACTAGATGCGTTTGCAGACATTATGCCAGTGGAGCTCCCTGACGAGTTACCTACCCCCTTTGCGGGACATCCAACATGCTATAGATTTAGTCCCGGGGGCCTCGCTCCCCAATCTGCCACATTATCGCATGAACCCTGTTGAGCATGCTGAGCTCAAGAGGCAGGTTGATGAGCTTCTTCGGAAGCAGTTTATCCGTGAGAGCCTGAGCTCATGTGCCGTCCCCGCCCTTCTTACCCCTAAGAAGCACGGCAGCTGGCGTATGTGCATTGATAGTAGAGCTAACAACAAGATTACAGTGAAGTATCGTTTCCCGATCCCCCGTCTAGACGACCTACTAGACACGATGTCCGGAGCCCAAATCTTCTCGAAGATCGATCTCCGAAGCGGGTACCACCAGATTAGGGTTCGAGAGGGAGACGAGTGGAAGACGGCGTTTAAGACGAAGGACGGTCTGTATGAGTGGCTGGTCATGCCATTTGGGCTCTCGAACGCCCCGAGCACGTTTATGCGAGTCATGACCCAGGTTCTGCGGCCCTACATGGGCAAATTTCTAGTCGTTTATTTTGACGACATTCTGATCTATAGCCACACCGAGTCAGACCACCTCGAGCACTTGAGGCTCCTATTCGATATTCTCCGAAAGGAGAAACTGTTTATCAATTTGAAGAAGTGCTCCTTCCTAGCCGAGTCCGTCCATTTTCTGGGATTTATTATCTCTTCCTCAGGCGTGTCAGTTGACCCTGAGAAGGTTCAATCCATCCGCGAGTGGCCCATACCATCGACCATGCATGAGGCCCGTAGCTTTCATTGACTTGCGACCTTTTGCCGGAGATTTGTTAGGGGTTTTAGCTCTATTATGGCCCCGTTTACTAGTTGTCTACGCAAGGGAGATTTTCAGTGGACCGCCGCGGCCACTCGAGCATTTGAAGAGATTAAGGACAAGCTGACGTCCGCCCCCGTTTTGCGACTCCCCGATTTTAGCAGAGCCTTCGAGGTCGCGTGTGACGCGTCAGGCGTAGGTATTGGAGGAGTGTTGAGTCAGGAGGGACACCCAGTTTCTTATTTTAGTGAGAAACTGAATGAAGGCAAGCAAAAATACTCGAATTACGATCGGGAATTTTATGCTATTGTCCAGTCACTGCGATATTGGAGACACTACCTCCTTCCCCGGGAGTTTGTGCAGTATTCGGATCACCAGGCCCTACGCTACCTCGACTCGCAGAGGAAGCTGAGTCATCGCCACGCAAAGTGGGTAGAGTATTTACAGGATTTCCACTACGTTCTCAAACATCGCGCCGGTGTTGAGAACAAACCCGCCGACGCACTCAGTCGTCGAGTCTCTCTACTTCACACATTGCGGGCCCAGGTGGATAGTTTCGAGAGGGTGATTTTGGACTACCCCACTTGTCCTGATTTTGCTGAGACCTACACCGCGTTATCGAGGGACCCTACAGATCCTGTTGAGGGGTTTCAGATCATTGATAGGTATTTGTTCCGGGGCTCCCGCTTGTGTGTGCCCAATAACTCGTATCGTGATTATTTAGTTTGGGAACTACACGCCGGGGGTGCCGCCGGCCATTTTGGGCGAGATAAGTCGATTGCTATAGTAGAAGATCGTTTCTATTGGCCGAGTTTGAAGAGAGATGTGGCTCGTATCGTTCGACACTGTCGTGTGTGCCAAACGTCCAAGGGAACAAAGCAGAACACGGGTCTATACACTCCTTTACCCGTTCCCCATCGTCCTTGGGAGGACATTAGTATGGACTTCGTGTTGGGACTTTCGCGCACCCTGCGGAAGCATGATTCTATTTTTTGTTGTGGTCGACCGGTTCTCTAAGATGGCGCACTTTATTGCATGTAGTAAGACCGCCGATGCCCCCCGCGTCGCGGCCTTATTTATGAGCGAGGTCTTTAGATTACACGGTCTCCCAAAGTCCATTGTGTCCGATCGGGATGTGCGGTTCGTTAGCTACTTTTGGAAGACGTTATGGCGGAAGACGGGGACCACACTTAAGTTCTCTTCCGCATACCACCCTCAGACGGACGGTCAGACTGAGGTGGTAAATAGAAGCTTGGGTAACCTGCTGAGGTGTCTAGTTGGTGAGCATACGTCTAGCTGGGACTCAGTGTTCCCTATAGCTGAGTTTGCATACAATAGTTCCGTCAATAGGTCGACCGGTCTGAGTCCGTTTCAGGTAGTGTCGGGTTATGACCCTAGGAAGCCTATTGATCTTATACCAGTCCCGACTGAGTCACGTCCTAGTGAGTCTGCTGAGTCCTTCACACGTCATTTGCATGAGTTGCATGAGTCTATCAGGCGTAAAATTAATTTAAGCAACGAGCATTATAAAGAACTGACAGACAGACATAGGCGGGAGAAACATTTTCTGGTTGGCGGACAGGTGATGGTGCGAGTCCGTGCGGAGCGGCTCCCTCAGGGGCCTGCTAAGAAACTGAGCGCCAGGCGAATTGGGCCCTACACTGTTTTGAGGCGGATCGGGTTGAATGCTTACGAGCTGGACATTCCTGCGAGCATGGGTATCCACCCTGTGTTCAATATTCAGGACCTGACACCCTACTTTCCACCCCACGAGTACCCCGATCCCTACCTTGGCGGCCCTCCCGAGCCTCTACCACCACCCCGTTCTCCCACCACCCAGCCTCCACCTGATTCCCACTTCCCCAGGAGTTCACCACCAGTGGCTTCACCTGTTGCACCACCACCATCGTCGGACCACTTCTTCCGAGAGCAGAGGGTCGAGCAGATTACAGAGATCATTGCACATGAGTTCGTCCCCTCCACGGATGGACCCGTGTGCCGCTACTTAGTTCGCTGGCTTGGGCATTCTTCCTCCGACGACACTTGGGTTGTTGCTGCTGAGCTTGATCGACTCGCCCCCGGGCTTCGACTACAGTACGACCATCTCCATTCATCGGAGATGAAGGCTTTTCAGTCGGGGGGAGTTGATGGGGGACCATCTGGCGCAGCTCGGCGTAAGGCGGACCCCACCTTCGTATATTCGCGCCGACGGACTTGATCGAACCGGCGATCCGTTACCGTGGATGCATCCGGCTCGTCGTTTAGATTCATTTTCATATATAGCACTTTGTATTTCGGATATTATTTTATATAGTTATGGGGACGGAACCGCCGGCCAATCATAGCCGTCGATTCTGGTTGCCCTATCATTGCTTTCTTATAAATAGAACATTAGGGCTGCTGAAATCCCCATTGCTGAAGTTTGGAGAAGGTCATCTTCCTCGCTTCCGGTGATCATTCCGCGGTGCCGACGCCGTGGAGCCCCTTGGTGCCGACTCCTTGGGTAAGATTCCTATTCCTTCCCTTGTTCTTTTCCCCTACCTAGCAGCCCACGCCTCACCCCTTTCTCAGATCTCGCCACTGCCCCTAAAGCTCCCATCCGCCGGCCGCCCAACTGCCTCCCCCTTCCACACAGCCACCCGCCGCCCCCTTTTCCCCCTTGCAAACCCCACGCCGCTGGCCCCCCCCCCTCTCCTCCCTATAGCCCCTTCCGCCGCCCCTACCTCCCCACCATCAGCCACCGCCAACCTACCCCATCAGGCCTGCCGCAAACCCCTCCCAGCCCCCCTTCCTGCACCTATTCTGCCCGATCTGGGCTGATCCTGTCGGAACTAGGCCGACAACCCCAAACAGCCCCCTCCTCCCTTCAAACAGCAGCCCCATCATCTCCCCACCTGGATCCACCTTCCCCCTTGCCCGATCTAGTCTCGCCACCACCCGGAAGCCCCTCCTAGCCTCCGAAATTTCAGATCTACACTGATTTCCTGCAGCCCTAACTTTTAATTCAGAATTTTGTTTATTTCCTTTGGGTGTTGTACGTGTTATTTGGTTTTGGAATATTGTATGCTCTGTGGTGTTTGTGCCGTATTGGAATTACAGCCTGTTATCATTTGCCTGTGAAGATCTCTAACCTTGCAGGTCGCTTAATTCGCCACGCACTAATTTTAGGCCTCCGTGCGGAGGAACGCTATTGCCTAATTCGCTTAATGGGAATTGTTTTTCCTTGATATGAATGAATGTGATGTTTGTTGCTTACTCTGATTTATCGCCTGATTAACATTGTTCGCCATATAGTCATTGGTTAGGGTGAGTCCTCCCCCTCACGTCACTAGCGGGCGTCTTAGGAGCTCACTACACAGCCTACCCTGCATCAGAACCACTATGATATCACTTTCATACCTTTATGCACATCCAAGAGAGGGTCATGATAGAAATCAACAATGGAAACTAGACAATTGTTATGGGAAGGGAATAATCCAGTAGGAATGAAGAATTTTAGAGATCAGGGGTTGAGAAGGATGAAAAAAAGCTTGGAGAAGAGGCAGATGGCAGTAGTTAGATAAAAAAAATGCTTTAGGAAACTCCAAGGTTAGGAGAGAGGCGGAAGAAAGTTGAGAGAAATTATCATTTTCTCAATTCTGTAATAATTGTTTTTATACAAGCAATAAACTCCATTATCTATAGAAGTAGGATTACTGTATTCAATCTTGTAATTATTCAAGACTCATAATTATTCAAGAGGATAGTTTTTTACTGAAAGTAAGATGCAACCGAATAATTATGCACAAAAGGATACATATTTATTTAACAAAATAACAACACTCAAGCCTTTATCCCACTATAGTGGGGTCGGCTATATGGATCATTTGTCGCCATTGTGACCTATCTTTTGTCATAATCTCACTAATGCATAAGTACATCATGTCTCTTCTTATAGTTTCATTCCAAGTCTTTATTGGTCTACCCCTCCCTCGTTTAACATGCCTAGTGACTAGACTCTCACAACGCCTAACAAGTACCTCTAATGGTCTCCTTTATACGTGTCCAAACCATCTTAGTCGAGCTTCTCGCATCTTCTTTGCAATTGATGTTACTCCTGTCTTATCCCTAATACATTCATTCCGAATTTTATTCAGTCTCGTGTGTCCACACATCCACTTAAGCATTCTTATCCCCACAACTCCCCTTTTTTGCTCATGTACACAATTCATTGCTTAACACTCATAACCATAGAGCATTGTTGGTCTACTTGCAGTACAGTAAAACTTGTCCTTAAGTTTTAATGCTACTTTACGATCACATAAGATCCCTGATGCGCCTCTCCACTTCAACCAACCCGTTTGGATTCTGTGTCACATATTTGTCAATACCTAAGCTTGTGCAAAAGGAACCAAAGAACTGAGAACCAAATCGAAACCGAACCGAATTGGATGGTTCGGGTTGGTTCCTGTGTTGATCGGTTCGGGTCTGGATCCATGTAATATAAGAACCAGCAGTTCGGGTCGGTTCTCGGTTCCTACAGTCGGGTACCCGAGAACCGACCTGAGTTAGTATTTAATCTTAATAATTTGAATAATTGATATAGATCTGCTATAGTGCTTTGATCCGTCATCCTCTACGGCGTTGTCCGCTGACTCTTAGCCCGTGTTAATAATAATATAATCAATCTTAGATTATAACTTATAATTATTTAAGTATTAACCTTAATAATATAATATATATTAAGATTTTATAAGTTAATATTATTATTACTAGACATCAGCCATTCAACATTTCAGCCGTCCGAAGGCCCCTAACCTCTCGAAGTTTCGAACCCTAGCTTCTTCCCAGCGTACCGCGACGACGCGACGGTGCGACTCCAGCAAAATGTAAATATTTAGAACCGATAAAATGTTAACTATTGGTTCCCATGTAACATCTATATAGGAATTGAAATACTAATATATACATGTCTGGAAACAGAGAACCGAACATTAAATACTAATATATAATGTTAACTATTGTCTGTAAAATGTCCCAATGTTGTACCATTAATACTTGCACAACCTTGTTAATTATATTTTTTTTGAAGGCGAGTAGAACCAAGAAGCGAACCGGAACCGAACCGAACAATTCGGTTCGGATACGGTTCTATATTTTAAAACCGTGGGTCGGTTCCGGTTCCAAAAATTTGGAACCGAAGATACTTGGGTCGGTTTCTGGTTTTTAGAGGAACCAAACCGAACTGATTCGATTTGCACCCATATCAATACCTCCATCTTTTTGAACTATCGATCCAAGATATTTAAAACACTCATTACAAGAAATATCTTGATCACCCAACTTATTAACGAAGTCACCCGTCCTTCTTGCAATGCTAAATTTAAGCTTCATATACTCCGTTTTTGTCCTGCTCAACCTAAGACCCTTCTTTTCTAAAGTGTCTCGCCAAGATTCAAGTTTTGCGTTTACACCCTTTGCGCGCTTCAGCGACAAAAACGATATTATCCGCAAACAATAAGCACCAAGGTATTGCTTGTTGGATGTCTTGTGAGATCATCTAATGTAAGGGTAAATAGATAAGGGCTTAACGTCGAACCTTGTTGTAACCCAACAGTGATAGGAAATTTTTGTGTTAATCCTCCAGATGTCCTTACGCTTGTCACTGAATTTGTATACATATTTTTGATTATGTCAATGTATGATACATTTTGCAAGCGCACACCTGCCCACCATCAGGTGGAGTATGCTTTGTTGAAGCTGAAGGGCCCCACACTCACTTGGTGGGGGCAAGTGGAGCATATGCGCCACACTATGGGGCAACCACCTATCACCACCTGGGTTGAGTTCAAGGCTCAACTCAAGAGGAGATATGTCCCCACTGATTTCATGCAAACCTTATATCGTAGGTATCACAACTTATGACAAGATAAGCAAACCATCGACGCATACACGAACGAGTTTCTTGTCCTCCAATCACGCTTAGACCTAAAGGAAGAAGACCATATGGTCGTGGCCCATTATCTTAATGAGCTGTGTTATGCGATACGAGACCAGTTAGAGCTTCACGACTTTCGGGACCTGAGAGAGATCTCCAGTTGGGCACGCCGAGTGGAAGCCCTCCAGAAGTGGACATCTGGTCAAAAAATCTACTGATAGGAATCCTTATACCTCTTCATCGACATCGACCACTATAATGAATCCTTCACCTATCTCTGTCCTACCTTCCACTGTCAGACCCGCATTACCAGCTCCTACCCCTGCAGGCCCCTCGGTTTCCATGAAAGGGAAGGAGTTTGTCACCTCTAAGCCTGTATTTCGTTGCTACAAGTGTATGGAGTCGGGGCATAAATCATCTGAGTGTCCGACATGTCAGTTTATCGCCGGTTGACGACGGACGAGATCCAGAGTATGGGATCTAGGAGAGCGACTTAGTTGGAGAGATAGTTGCCCCACCTGAGGGAGAGTGCAACGTTGAGGGCGAGCAGCCAGATCAGTTGATATGTGATCTCCAGCGTTGTCTGTTGACTTTGAGAGCCACCGCTGGAGACGCGTGGTTGATGCACAATATCTTTCGCCCCACCGCTCACATCTAAGAGCACTTTTGTTTTATCATCATTGACAGTGGGAGCATGGAGAATTTTGTTTCCCAGCGAATGGTAGAGAAGTTAAACCTCCAGACTCAGAAACTGGAGCGATCTTATGAGTTATCCTGGGTGACTAGCAGCACCACGATGGTCATATCACGGCGATGCCTCGTTGAGTTCGCCATTGAACCATCCTATTCCGATTCAGTGTGGATCAATGAACAACAAATGCAAATCTTGTTTTCTTTCACAGTAGTTGTCAATGAGTCTCCTCGAGAGATATATAGCCTCCATGGTCGATCCACCCTGACATGAATCCTAATTGATTTTCCGAGATGTTAGTCTCATGTCTTATTCTTTTTTCTATTACTCGTTCTCATAGTTTCATTGTATTACTCATCAATTTAATTCCTTTATAATTACCATAATTTTGTATATCTTATTTGTTCTTATACAAATGTATCAAGATATTTTCTCTCCATTTGTCTGACATACTGTTTGACTTCAGTATTTTATTGAAAAAACATGTAAGACACAATTTCTTCATTCCCTAGACTTTTCATAGTTCGATGGGTATATCGTCTGATCCAACCGCCTTTTTATTTTTCAACTTTTTAGAGCATCATTTACCTATGATACTTGAATCTTATGATAAAACGTTATGTTGTTATATTTTTTCGATTTACTCAGCTCTATTAAGTTCAATTCATTGTCTTTTGTTTCATTATAGAGTTGATAAAAATATCTTTTTCATCGCTCTTTAATATTCATGTCATCCGTCAAAACTGTATCTGTTTCAACCTTTATGCATTTCACTTGGCTTAAATCTCGTCTTTTTTCGCTAGCTCAAACAATTTTATATATGTCACGCTTTCCGGTTTTGGTATCTAATCACTTATAAAATTATTCATAAGTTTGACTTCTTGTTTTAGTTACTGCATGTTTAGCTTTTTTTGATGACTTTATATTTGGCTAAGTTTTCATTATTCATACAAGCGTAGAGTGATTTATAACTGACCCTATTTGCATTCACTTTGTCTTGTACTTACTCTTTCTACCACCAAGATTCTTTATTTGAGGGTGCACGAACTTTTGTTATTCCAAATACGTTCTTTTCATTTATCCTTAAATGTGAAGATATAACTTCGCATGAGACATTATGATCAACATAGAGATCATCAACTAGTTCTATAACTGTTGTCTTGAAAACAATCCGTTTTTTTCATTTTCAAGTTCCACCATCGATTTTTTGACACATTTTTGTTTGTCTTAAATTTATTATATTTAATTTGTACGTCTAACACCATTAACATATGTTGTGATGTCAAACTTTCTCCTGATACGACTTTGCTATCCTTACAAATCTTTTTATCCATTTTGTGAGTCATAAAATAATCAATTTGGGATTTATTTGGTCCGCTCTTAAACGTAATTAAATGTTCTTACTTTTTATGAAAAATGTATTTGTTACAATTAGCTCATGTGCTATGACAAAGTCTAAAATTGTTCGTCTTTTTTCATTTCTTTCTCCATATCCAAATCCTCAATGAACGACTGTATAATCTATATTTTCTTATATATATGTTAATTTAGGTCTTCTACTATGAAAATTTTCTCTTTTTGTGGGATTTCTCTTACTAAATCATATAATTCTTCACAAAATTGTTCTTTAATAGCTTCATTTAATCATACTTGTGCCGCGTAACCATTGATCACATTAATAGTTTCTTTTTTTATAATCAATTTAGGAACTAAGATTCTATCACCTTTTCTGTTTACCCCAACAACTTCATCCCTCCAAGTAGTATTCACAATAATACCCACTCCACTGTTTGCTTTATTTTTTCTTGTGTACCATAATTTAAAACCTGAATTATCTAAAAATTTATTTTTTCACTTACTCATCTAGTCTCTTGCAGACATAAAATATTTATCATTCTTCTAATCATTGTATCCACTATATCCATAGATTTGCTCGTTAGCGTACCTGTATTCCAACTATCAAACCTAAGTCGGTCATAATTTCTACGACATACTTCCCTAGGACGTCAAATATGTGAGGAATTTTGCATGTTTAACACTACACTTAAGTCTTCTTGTAGGTCCAACCGTGCAGGTCCTTGCCAAGACACTGCATTCGGACCATACAACGAAGACTCTTGCATATTTAACACTACACCCAAGTTTTGGAGATGCAACGGTCATTGCTAAGACGCCGTATTTGGACCATGCGAAACGTTCCATAGGGAGAACAACCTAGCTTTTGCACAATTTTTCAAATGATCCATATTCATAAAGATGACTAAAATTTATGCTGGTTTTCTACGTAACACAACCTTCAACATTTTTCATCCGGACTTGGGACTGGCATAGGCTGGTTTTTTATTTAATAAAATAAGCACAAAAAATAAAAAATCTAGATTGAGGATGGAGGGAGATAGAGAACTTTAATTGTTCATGAGTTTATGGTGTTTCAGATATTGAACTGATCTTTTTTGTTTTCAGAACTGTTAAAGCACAGTACCCCACAACTCTCATTCTCGGTGTAATTGAATAAACCTATGATCTCAATCTAGGAATTAATATCTACCCATAGAAGACTAGCTAAACTAGCTTAGCTAAATAAGAAATTTAAATAATATTGTTTGAGGGAGTAATTGTTAAGCTTGGAAGAAAACTTGAGTTCAAGATGCTCCAGAACCCTTAGACCATATTGATGCAGCCGTCGTCGCACTCGAGGACGCGTGTTCTCATCACACGACAGTTATATTTTATTTGCTATTTTTTTCTGTATTTTATTTTTGATGCATCAATGTTATTTCCAGTTCTGGCTCATCGGTCTAACTTGCTGTTGGGACCCTAAATAAATGGTTCGGTAATTCGAATAGCTAGGGCGTAAGAAGCAAGTTTAGCTAATTAAAACACGTACGAGTAAGGTAACAATATTTTAGAATAAAATATCTGTTTTATTTGAGATGACATAAATTAGGTAATGTTAGTTTTGGTAAAAAAAATTAAAACGGCATTCGGATTTCATTCGGAAAGAGTTAGACCCTGGAATCCTGAACTCTGCATAAAAAGGTTGTTCCCAATGAGAGCAGCAGGCCAGAATTCAGAGGAAACAAAATTGATTTTGTGCTCCCTTCAGGCATCCCCGGTGCGTTCTTCCGTGCCGTTCCCGTGAAAGGTACCAGCAGGAGCGGCCCTCATCAGCGCTCCTTCTCCCTGTCGATGATCTGCTCCAGGCGGCAAGAAATCTGCGATGCTCTGCAGATTTCAGTGTCGCAGCCTCGGCGAACTCCCGATGCTGGTCCGCTCGACGGAAATCATCCGGTTCAAGCGCCTCCTGGATTCCCCTTCTGTGGTCTGAGCCCGGCCAATTTTAATGTGTAAATCACTGTTCAACAGAGACGTGCAGCGGCTGCACCCTCCTGTGCAACTGTCTTTGAAGAGGCATCCTCCTAGCCGTGGTTTCTCATAGCGTGGATAAACTCCGCCCTTTTCTTGCTCCTCATTATTGGCTTAATCGTATGCAATTTAACTTAATTAGTAATGTTTGCCTCGAACGCTCAAACTTTTTGTATTACCGTTAGTCATAGATTATTGTTGTGACAAAGCTTGTCGGAAGTCGTGAAGTCTTGTTTACAATTCGTATCTTTAAGCGCTTGAGGATCGTTTTTCAAATAACGATTAACGGGTTTACAAAAATCTAACGTTCAAAAGTGATTTGCGTGCAAAACTTCAAGTTGGCCTGCCCGGCCTACAAAAGTAAATTAATGGCCTTAAAAAACACTTTGAAACCCTAGTTTTATTCTACATCACATATAAAAAGTGAAACCATATCAGAGCTATTGAAATACTTAAAAGAGTAAGGGGAAAGCTTTTTGCATGAATGGATTTTAAGTTTGGAAGCATGCTAAACTATCTCGAAGCCATCTGTGTAGGGTCATTTTAATGGCAATTTCAAGCATGCCAGGTTGGTAAAAATTGGATGAAAAAGGAAAAAAAAACAGTCTGAAAGTCTTGGATCATTTGATTTTTTTTTTTTCAAATTTCCCACTCTCCTAGGTAACGAATGCCTCTAGTAGAGAGCTTACACAAGAATTTGATGAACAGGGAATCCCCTGTTTTCTACGTAATTGAGGAGTACTCAGATGTAATTAATGTAATTCTCAGGTTAATAATCAACTAGGGAACGTTTTTATTTGTTAAGTTTATTCAGTAAGAAATCACCAAAATATTTGGATCATATGCTCAAACAAGCAAAGATTCCTTAGCTGATGGTGGGCTTCTTTGCTGTTGATGTGTTCTGTAGTCAACAATCACAAAAATGGGCATGAATAGATAAAGGAAACTCATAAATTAGTTGCAATTATTGTACATCCCATCAGATTTGGCCGAGTTTGGACAGCTAGGTCCATATGTACTTAATAATATGTAGTGCTGCTTGCATATTTGAAGTGGTTAGTCACGTTCAACTGGTTAAGCTCAAAAGGTTAGTGCTATATAGCTTGCCTACGAAGAGGGTTGGTCAATTTCAACTGGCTAATTTCACTATGAATTTGTCCCAATGCACTCAAAACTGTAAAACGCTTTTAAAAATTCTGATAATATTTTGAAGCACTAAAGTATAGAATATTTTCTTAATATGCAGTGTCCTACCATGTGCACGAAATAATGCTTAATACATGTTAAAAATTTAAGTAATTGATTGTGGTGAAAATTTGAAATTCACTACGGAATCCCTTCTTGGTTGAACATATAGAGGTAGTGGACGCATACATGCATTGAATTCTGCACAATTGTTGAACATTTTCTGAAAACCAGGGCAATTTATTTGTCTCTTGAAGAAAATATGTAAATGCCCAAATTAAGTCCCAAATTATGGCCCATCTTATTGTTTAATTTAGTCCCACATCTTAGGATAAGAATCCTCTCCCTTTTCTCTCCTTATTTAAATGTACAAATGTATGTATTCATACATGAAAAAGGAGATATAAATAAAATTTCTTTTTTGTCTCTTTCTTCGGTGTTTTTTACATGTTATCTGAGCGTCTGATCCAAAAAATCTACCTTTTTGTGTGCTTATTCTGGCAGGTCTCTCTGGGCAGTTAGCAATCTCTAACCGCAGCCCCCGTGTCCATATGCGGTTAACACCTTTTTAAACCGCAGCCTTGCCCCCCCTCCCCCCTCTCTTCTTCCCTCCCCTCCCTTCCCCCCTGCTTTTATAAGTGTTCCCTGCCTGACATTGGGCCCCACCTATCTGCCGACGCTCTGTGTCTTCTCTTCTTTGTCGTCGTGCATGCGGTCTCTATGCTCGCTCCTCCTGACATTCTTCTCCCTCTTCTTCTTGTCTCCTGCCGAATCCCTGCGGTTTGCCAGCTTCGCTACGGTTGGCGTTTCTCTGGTGTTGGCATCTAGTCGCCGGTTCTCTTCTTCCTGCCGAGCTTGCGTGACCAACATTCTTGCTCGCTGCTTTCTGTTGTTGTTATTCTTCTCGCGCGGCCCATGTTCTTGATCGCCTAGCCACTGCTTTCTGCTGTTGCTCTTCTTCCTGAACACCTAGCTCGTGTGGTCTTCTTCTCTGCCAACATTGCCTAGCGGCCCATGATCCTGATAGCCTGGTCGTAACTGTCGTTTTCCTGATCGCCTAGCGGCCTCCGCGCATCTGCGCTTGGTTCCCCTTCTCGCCCTAGTAGTTACTCTTCTTCCTTACAAAGCTCGTGCGGCTCGGATTCATACTCGCCGCTCCCGTTTTTGCTCTTATAACCGCACCTATTGCTCGCCTAGCTGCAACTGTTACTCTCCAGGTCGTCGATTTCTATCATCGACATAGTTGTTAATGTGCCATCGGAATTGATCGCCTTGTCGCTGGAATTGATCGCCTTGCCGCGGGTTATATCCGCGATCTCCAGGCCTAGTCGCGTCTGCTGCTCCCCAAGCCATTGAGTTTGCGTGTGCCCCAACTCACTTTTGTAGCTCGTCTGGCCGCACACTCGTCTCACCTCTTATTCTTTCATGCCTTCCCGCCTGTGCTGCTACCCCTCTTCCTGAAATCCGTGATTAGCTTCAGATCACCACTATTTCCCTTAGTGGGAAAAAAATTTCGTTGAGTGGGTGCACTCCGTTTGTTGAGTCCTGCAGACCAAATGCCTCCATAATTCGACAATGAAAACTCTGACCGTCCCTATCGAGGAATGACTACATGATGACGGTCAGGTCCAATCATGGATCCTCAACTCTATGGACAGTGAATCATATCAGAAGATCATGTATCATGAGACGACCAATGCTTTGTGGAAGGAACTCCACTCTCTCTATTCTGGCAAGGACAACCTCCAGCTCCTGTTCGACCTCATCACCAGTCTTCAGACACTTAACCACGGAGCAGCGGGTGACTTAACCTCCTTTGTTGCGAGATGCAAGACTCTTGTTGAGGCATGGATACGACATCATCCTCCCACGATAGATCTTGCTACGAAACAAGCACAAAAAGAGGCAGTTGGGATCGCCATGATGATGGCCTGTGTCCCCCCCCCCCCCCCCCCGTCATCTTCACAACATCTGGACCCATGTTCTCTCTTCCTCTACAATTCTCTCTCTGGCGGGTGTGTCTTCCATGCTCTTGAAGGTTACACCGCCACCAGATGCTCCTGACACTCTCTCCGGCCTATAGCAGCCTTTCACCTCCCTTACTCCTTTAGCTCGTGGCGGTCGCACCACTTCCCGGGATCGGGCACGTAATGGAAGACTCTGTCCTAAGTGCTCTCATTGTGACCGGGATGGTCACCTAGAGAACACCTGCTATCGCAAGCATGATCTGCCGCCATAGCACAATGCTACCATTGTGGTTGACCCTACCTCCACCATCTCCAACATTTGTCGACATAACACAAATAGAGCATTGATGCTTTGCACACCCAGCTCCAACATCTCCAAGGCATGATCGGTCGTCCATCTTGCTCTATTGCATCGATCCCTAATGAAAGTATCTCTTGTCTCTCCCCTACCTCCGACTGGATTGTGGATTCAGGTGTCACACACCATATAAATCCGCAAAAACTGCCTCAGTACTTACAATCTTCGCATCCTAAGTTTATCATCGTAGTCAATGGTGATACCACCCCGGTTTCTGGCATCGCTGATCTGTCGCTCCCTCTAACCCTTTCTCTATGTTCGGTCCTTAATGTCTTGTGATCGTCTTTTAACCTTCTGTTTGCGAGGCATCTTACTCAGGACCTTGATTGTTGTATAACTTTCTCTCCCTCTTCTTTTGTTGTGTACGATCGACGGACGCAGAATATCATTGGTAAGAGGCGTCTGTCGAATGGGCTTTACGTCTTGGATGTTCCGCTTACGATTCTCTCCTCTGTCACAACTGTTGATTGGCACCCCCGTCTTGGGCATGCTCCCCTCCAGATTCTCAAGAAAGCTCTTCCCGATCTCCACCATAAGGACTTTACTGGTGAATCATGTATCTTTGACAAACAACATCGTTCATCTTTTTTGCATAATTGTACTCGGAGTGATATTCCATTTGCTTTAATACATTCTGATATTTGGGGACCCTATAAAACATGTAGTATTTTTTATTATCGTTATTTTGTTACATTTATTGATGATTACTCGCGCATGACCTGGTTATATTTACTTTGTGATCGTGCTAAAATCACATATATATTTCGTGCCTTCATTACTGAGACTCGTACTCAGTTTTCCAGGATTGTAAAATTATTTTGCACCAACAATGCGCGTGAATAACTGAATATACAAGCCATTTTTTTCAAATATTTGTACTTAGTTTGAGATCATCCATCAGACTTCATGTGCTTATACATCCCAACAAAATGATGTGGCCGAGTGGAAAAATCGTCACTTTTTTTATGTCGCACGATCAATAATGTTTCAAGTGTAGGTGCCCACACTTTACTGGAACTTTGTTGTTTCTACTGTTTGTCATCTTATCTATCAGATGCCCTCCTCTGTTCTCCACTTTGCGACTCCTTTTAATCTTTTTTTTCTTCCATGTCTCCTTTTTTCCATCACACCTCACAATTTTGGATGTACCTGTTATGTCCATAATCTTAGTCCTTCCACAGACAAGCTTGTTTCTCGCGCTGCAAAATATATGTTCGTTGAATACTCCCGCACTCAAAAAAGATGTGTGCTACTCTCGCAACGATCGAAAGGTTGTTGTTTCTGCAGATGTCACCTTTCTCGGGCACCAACCTTTTTACTCCTCTCCTCCAGCTTATCCTACACTCCTCTTCTACCACATCCTACTGTCCATGTTATGTCTCGACCACCACCACTTACAAACCCAACTCCAATACACCTCAAACCACCACTTCGTGTGTATCACCCGCCGTCCACCCAAATTTGATGCTCTATAGTAGTTACCCTCTACCAATGATTTCTTGCAACCTGCAGATTTGGCATCGATCTCTACGGCTCATCTTTTGATGAATTATGTATCTTTACATCGCCTCTCCCCATCTCTTCTCAAATTTGCGCTTTTCCTATCCTTCATTTCTATACCTAACTCATTGCAGGAGGCTCTCCAGCATCCGGGGTGGCGTGCAACCATGTATGAGGATTGAGGAAATGACTGCCCTATAGGCTAACCAGATGTTATGCTACTAGAAGGTGAGAGATGAGATTGAGAGAAAGAAAGTTAGGGGAAGGAGAAGAAATTAGGGTTAGGGTGAGAAGGAGAAGGAGAATACTTGAGTAAAGTTCTTCATAGTGCTCCAAGGGGGTTCCGGGTATATATATACCCGGAACCAAGGGGGACGGCCGGCCCCTCCAGATGGGCTGAACCGTGTTGTTCATCCCCGCCGGTTTGGTACTAGTGATTGGGAGCTGAAGCAGATGGTTCAGCCCCGTTGCTCCCTGCAGCTTCCTTAGGTCGTCGAGCATATTTATGCCCCTTGAACCGTAACACGTTCGAGAGCATAACATTTCCCTTCCCATCAAGCACCAACTTGTCTCCAAGGTGGAAGTCGGGTAACAAGTCACGGAATTCCAGCAGATCGACCCAGGTATTGTGTGCAGATGTCAAATTTTTCCATTTAACCAGTATCTCGGGGCGATATTCAGTACCGCGTTGCTTCCGCTTGGTCATCAATATTTCCTCCGGCGAGGGACGCAGCTCCCTCGTTGTGGTGGCCTCAAGTAAGAGGGGGCTTGTCTGGACGACATCGCCAAGCTTCTTCTTGAGTCAGGATACATGAAAGGTCGGGTGTATATGGGAGCCTTCCGGAAGTACCAAGGTGTAGGCCACCGGTCCCACCCGCTGAGTAATGCGGAACGACCCATAGTATCGTGGTGCCAACTTTTGATTCGCCCGGCGGGAGACGGAGAGCTGCCGGTAAGGTTGGAGTTTGAGAAATACCTCGTCTCCCACCGCGAATTCTCGCTCGGTCCGATGTTTGTCTACCTGAACTTTCATCCTGTCCTGAGCTTCTCAGAGATTGTCACGCAGGAGGGCTAAGGTACGATCACGAACGTGCAATTGTCAGTCGACCGACAGAAGAGCTGTGCTGTCGGGCTCATACTAGCCCAAAGAAGGCGGAGGGCGGCCATAGACAACCTCGAACTGGGTAAGCTTGTTGGCTTCATGATAAGAGGTATTGTAAGAGTACTCTGCCCAGTGTAACCATCGGGTCCACGTGCGGGCTCGTCCATCACGAAGCAGCGTAAGTATGTTTTCAGCCCACGATTGAGAACCTCTGTCTGGTCGTCTGACTGAGGATGATAGGTCGTGCTTAGGTGCAACCGTGTACCTTAACCAAAAAATCTCCCTCCAGAAGTTGCTCACGAACACCGGATCGCGATCCAAGATGATAGACCGGGGTACGTTGTGAAGGCGTACGATCTCGCAAACAAAAAGATCGGTCGCGATTTCTCCAATATAGGGGTGGCTCATCACAAGAAAATGTGTGTATTTGGAGAGTTTGTCGACCACAACCAAGATGGCTGACTTGCCCTGAGTTTTGGGTAGGTCGTCGATGAAATCCATGGAGATCGTGTCCCAAATATGGTGGGGAATTTCCAGCGGGGTAAGCAAATCGGCCGGAGAGGTTGTTTCATATTTCTGTCGTTGATATACCTCACACTGTTGCACAAACTGCTGAACGTCGCGGCGTAAGCCCTTCCAGAAGACGTTCGCCTTCAACCTTTGGAGGTTCCGGAGCACACCGACGTGGCCTCCCGTCGGCGACGAATGATACTCCTGCATCATAACTGTCCTCCAGGCTGAGGAAGGCAGAATGACTACTCGGCCCTGATAATAAAGGTGCTCTCCTTACAACTGGTACCCCAGTACGGTTGGTTTCCCCTGTCGCAGTGCGTCCACGATGATCCTGAGTTGAGCCTGGATGTCGTCGAAGGAATCAATCAAGGGACCCCAAATGTGGACGAGCGAGCTCTCCGGGAGGCGGGAGAGGGCATCAGCGGCCACATACTCCTTCCCTTGCTTGTAGATGATTTCATAATCATAACCCAACAACTTGGTCACCCACTTCTGCTGAAGAGGGGAAGCTAACCGTTGCTCCAAGAAATGTTTCAAACTCCGGTAGTCTGTGCGAACCTTGAAGTGATGTCCCAGTAAGTACGACCTCCACAAGGCCACTGCGTTTATGATGGCTAGAATCTCCTTCTCATAGGTGGACAATCACAGAGCCCGTGGAGCGAGAGCCTTGCTGAAATAGGCTAATGGTCTCCCTTCATGCATCAAAACTGCTCTGATGCACACCCTGGACGCAACGGTCTCCAACACAAACTTCTTGCTGAAATTCGGTAGAGCGAGGACTGGTGTAGTCGTCGTGGCCCGTTTCAGGGCCTGGAAAGCCGCCTCAGCATCGTCCGGTCACACGAATGCCTCCTTTTGTAAGAGCTGAGTAAGCGGTCGTGCAATCTTCTTGCCGTAGTCCATCACGAATCGCCGGTAGTAGCCTGTGAGACCAAGAAATCCCCGTAAGGCCTGTAAAGTCGTAGGATGGGGCCACGTCACCACGTCACCGTGCTCTTGATTTTGTACGGGTCGGCCCAGACGCCTTGGGCCGAAACCAAATGACCCAGATATTCGACCTCCGCCTGGCCGAAGAGCACTTGGACTGCTTGGCGTATAACTGATGTTGGTGCAATATGGTGAGAACTTGCTGCACATGCTCGAGATGATCCGCCCAACTACTACTGTATACCAATATGTTAAAAAGATCAGCACGCAACGACGAAGAAGTGGCCAAAAGAGTTCGTTCATCACCGCCTGAAATGTGGAGGGAGCGTTGGTCAGCCCGAAGGGCTTCACGAGGAACTCGTAATGTCCATCGTGGGTCCGGAAAGCCGTCTTATGAATGCCCTCCCGCATCCGAATTTAATGGTAGCCGGAACGCAGGTCCAGCTTGGTGAATAAGCACGCTCCGTGTAGTTCATCCAAGAGCTCCTTGATCATGGGAATGAGAAATTTATCTTTGACTGTAAAACTATTCATGCCTCGGTAATTGACGCAGAACCGCTAAGAGCCGTCTTTTTTCTTCACTAGAATATTGGTTGACGAGAGGGAACTGGTGCTGGGACGGATGATCCCGGCGGTAAGCATCTCTCGAATTCTACGTTCGATCTCTTCCTTCTGGATGTGCGGGTAGCAGTACAGTCTGATATTGGTAGGCTATGACCCCACCTTGAGCTGAATCGCGTGATCTCGGAATCTCGTTGGAGGAAGGGTGTACGGCTCCTGGAAGACATCTCCATACTAGGTCAATAAGGGTCGCATCGACTCCAGTGCTTCAGATGAGATAGGAGGGGAAGATGCTAGGCCCATAATCATCGCCATCGAGCTTCCCTCTTCAGATAGACGTTCCAAACTCCGAACCGAAATCTCCTTCAGCGGAGATGATTTGAGGCCGTGGATACAGTATTCCTGTCCAAGCTGTGTGAACTCCATGGTCATTTGGTCCCAGTCGAAAGTGACTCTCTGCAACTGTCGCAGCCACTGAACTCCCATTACCATATCAGATCCCTGGATAGGCAGCAGGTAGACATCGGTGCGACAATTGTACCCCTGTATTCGCAGGTCGACTCCCCTCATCACCCATTCACACGTAAGTTTGCTCCCATCCGCTACCATGACCTGGAACGCGGCGCCATGATCTACCCGGTGCCCCACCTTCCTTGCCACGGCTGGGTTGATGAAGTTGTGGGTACTCCCACTATCAATCAGTATTGAGACCCGCTCTTGGGCTACCTTCCTGGCTATGTGCATAGTGAGGGAGGCTGTGCACCCCTCCATCGCCTGGATGGAGACCCCGAACTCGGTCAGGGTCAAATCCCCCTCTAGGTCCAGCTCGGTGGTGTCTTCCTCATCTTCTTCTCTCAGCATGAAAACCTGAATCTTCTGACACTTATGCCCCGGAGTATACTTCTCGTCGCAGTTGAAACACAACCCTTTTTCCTTCCTCGCCTGAAGTCCAGGCCATGTCAGTCGCGTCACTGTCGGTCGCCCGGTCGTCGGTTGGTCTCTCCTAGCCGGTGTGGGGGCCGTGACAGCTTTTCCTGTGGTGCGGATCCGCTGTCTGTTGAAGTGTTCCTCCTGTATCCTTGCCAGGCTGATAGCACGACTCAGGCTGTGGGGCATGTAGGCATGAACCTCATCCCTTAGGTGATCCTTTAGACCAGAGACAAAACAGCTCAGCAGTGTTCTCTCCTCCTAACGGACCCTGTTGGTCAACCTCTCAAACTCAGTGCGGTATTCCATCACTATTCCCCTTTGTCGTAGCTTCTGTAGCATGGCCTCGACGTCTTCGTACTCTAAAGGGCCAAAACGAGCCGAGAATTTCCCTACGAACTCGCTCCAGGGCGCATAATCTCGTCCCCTCAAGAACCACTGCGTACACTGGTAGTCGTCATCCCCCAGGTGAAAAGCTGCCAGTTGTACCCATTGCTCCTCGGGAATTTCCTGATAATGGAAAAAGTTTCGCCTTCTGTATCCACTTGAGCGCATCCCCTCCTCTAAATTTCGGGAAATTCATGCGAGTCCTCTTGGGTGGCATGTGGGCCCGTTGATGCGCTTGTCCAAACCCTCCCGGCTCCTGTCCGTACCCTGCTGCCCTCTGCTGCTTCATAGGGGGGTATGGTCCCTGGCATCTGGGAAAATGCATTCCTCCTTGGGCCGCAGTCGGAAAAAACCGTTCCCTTCCTTTTTTCGCCTCTGGGGTGTTGTCCATCCCCGTAGATACCCGCCGGTGGTGGCCGCATGTGCCATTGGTCGCCAGTTCCGTAACCCGTAGGTTGTCCTACATTCCGTTGAAGTGGTAACAGTCCAGCGACTCCTCTAATGGAAGCACCCGGAACCCCCGAAGGTTGAGATTTCCCCGCCGCATACTCCGGGAGCCACCCAAAGGCCGTGCGGCCTGCGCCGACATCGCCCAGCGCGCCGATGAGCTGCCCATGGCAGAAGATCCCGTCGCCTGCTCCGGTGGTCGCCAGGGGCCCGTATGTCCCACTCCGGCGTCAACACACGCTGGTTGATGCCCTCTCATGTCGTAGTGAGGTTGCGGGTTCCCGTCATGTCTGATAGCCGCGAATCCGCTCGAGCCCGAAGGCGGGACCTGCTGCGGAAACAGATCGGAGGCTTCCGCCTCCGATCCTTCGGTAGCTGTGGCCTTTTCCTTCAGGTTTTGAGTTAGGAGGGCCTTGATCTCCTCCATGCGGGCATCCCTTCGCTCCTCCAATTGTTTGGTTGAAAGCTTCATCCTTTCTTCCATGGTCGCGACCGTGTCCGTCAAGCCGATGTAGTTCTCCTCTAACGAAGCCAGTCAGCCAGCCTCTTCATGCGAGCGGGTGTTAACCATGGTTGGAGGAAGGAGCCCTCTGATACCAAATGTTATGCTACTAGTGGGTGAGAGATGAGATTGAGAGAAAGTGAGCTAGGGGAAAGAGAAGAAATTAGGGTTAGGGTGAGAAGGAGAATATCTTAGTAATGTTCTTCGTAGTGCTCCAAGGGGGTTCCGGGTATATATATACCCTTAACCAAGGGGGCCGGCTGACCCCCCAGATTGGCTGAACCGTGCGGTTCAGCCCCGCCCAAGGTTATGAATATCGAGATATTACTTAGGATCGGGAGACATCATTAAGATCGTAAAACGTAGGATCGACACGGATCACAAGATCGTATTTTCAATAGTGTAAGTAGGTTATCATAAATATAATAGATTAGTTCATAAATAGATTGCACACAAATAAAAAGACAGTGGTAGAGTGAGGATGCACAATGTATTGATAGATAACCAAATGTAAATGAAACACCAGCAGGGTTGAAACACAGGTAAAAACATTAATATTTTTTATCAAGAGTGTAACTAAAGAAAAATAATTAATTGCTCTCCATGATTTGTATGGTAGTTAGATGATAAGAAAGATGAAATATTGGTCTAGTTAAGGAGAAAAATATATAAATATTTTGATCTAGTTTCACATGCAATTATTAAAGATGAGAATAGATCGGCATGACAAGAGACGGAAGAACAGCTCGACAGAACAACAGGAAGGAGAAGAAGAACTCGCACCAGATCGGGATGGCAAGAGGCGGCAGAACCCTTCTCGTGCGAGCAAACACCAGCGGCGCTGGCGTCTCACTATCACGCGCAGGCGGAATAGGGCGGCAACGACGTCTCAGTGTCGCGCATAGGCGGAATAGGGCGGCAACGGGCAGTGGCTGCTTCGCAGAGCTCACGGGAGGGGAGTGTCGGGCCGAACCCTAGGGAGAAGAGGCGATTTCGTTCTCCAAGCGTCGAAATTCCTGCGACGGGTTCGGGTTCAATAACACCGTGAGTTAATATGTGATCGTTTAGGAGAAGCTGCGCGGTAAGATCGTTTAGGATCGTACGATCCTACGATCCTAAACGGCGATCCTACCGTTTCTACAGTACACGCGATCTAGGCTCCCCCGAAGATCGTATCCCCCGTAAAAATCCTAAGATCGTAGGATCGTACGTGCAAGATCGCGATTTTGACAACATTGGCCCCGCCGGTCTGGTACTAGTGAATGGGGGCTGAACCAGATGGTTCAACCCCGTTGCTCCCTGCAGCCTCCTTAGGTCGTCGAGCATATTTATGCCCCTTGAATCGTAACACGTTCGGGGGCATAACACCAGACTTGGGATCTTGTCCCTCTTCCTCCAGGCCAGATTTGCGTGAGATATAAATAGGTGTTTGTTATTAAACATGCGCTAGACGGGACAGTTGAACGGCTAAAAGCTCGGCTTGTGGCTCGAGGGTTCACTCAATATTACGATCTTGATTATGATGAGACATTCTCACTAGTCGCCAAGTTAAATATTGTTCGTGTCTTAATCTTCTTAGTTGTTCATCGGCAATGGCTTTACATCAGTTAGATGTCAAGAATACAGTTCTCAATGGTGATCTTTTAGAGACTGTCTACATACACCAACCTCTCGTGTTTGAGACCACGGGGAAGTCTCGTGTTTGTCAGATTAAAAAATCTATTTATGATCTCAAACAGTCTCCTCGCGCATGATTTGATAAGTTTAGTAAGGTTTTCTTTGATGTTGGCTTCACTTGAAGCTCGACTTACTTTCCCTCTTTACTCATTATCAGCCAACAGACACTGTCATTCTCTTAGTTTACGTTGATGATATTTTGATTACTGATAATGAATCCTAAGGAATACAAATGATTAAGCAACACTTAAACTCAGTTTTTCAAACTAAAGATCTGAGAAATCTTTAGTACTTTCTTGGACTTGATGTAGCGAGACGTCCTGATGGTCTTGCTCTCTCTCAACGAAAGTACTTTCTTGACCTTCTTCATGACACAAGATCTGATATCTCTGCCCTAATGACTCTGAGTCCAATCTTCTTCCAAACCCATAGTATTTTCGTCTTGTAGGAAAACTGATTTATCTTACTGTTACAAGATCTGATATCTCCTTTGTTGATGGAGTTGTCAGTCGATTTATGCATGCTGCACGAACCTCTCATCTCCAGGCCACCGAACGCATCCTCAGATATTTGAAGACTGCTCCTGGATAAGAGCTTGTATACAAATCTTCTTTCTCTTTATCTCTGATTGCCTGCTCTGATGTCGACTATGCTGACTCTCTGGATGATCGACGATTCACAAGACGTTTTGTACTTCGGATGACACCTTATTATCTGGCGTAGCAAGAAGCAATTTGTTGTTGCTCGCTCATTTGCTGAAACCGAGTATCGTGCAATGGCTGTTGTTGTGTCCGAGCTTACCTGGCTAGAAAGTCTCTTTAGTGATTTAAGAGTTAAACTTGCCTCACCAACAACTCTATTTTGTGACAGTCAAGCTGCTATACACATTGTCAAGAATCATGTATTTCATAAGCGAACCAAACACATTAAAGTTGATTGTCACTTCATTCGGGAGAATGTTCATTTGAAGAAGTTTGTTTAAACATGTTCCTGCTACCGGTCAAGTTGCTGACATTCTCATCAAGGCCTTACCACAACCGTTTACTATCAGTTTTTGTCTAAGCTTGCTGCTTACGATTTGTATGCTCCAGCTTGCGGCGGAGTACTGAAGAAAACCCAAATTGTGACCCATCTTATTGTTTAGTTTAATCCCACGCCCTAGGATAGGAATTCTGTCCTCTTTCTCTCCTTATTTAAGTGTACAAATACATTTATTCATACATAAAAAGAGAAGTGAGAAATAAATAATTTTTTTTCCTCTTTCTTCTGTTTTTCTACAATGTCAAATGCCATATTAGACATTCATTTAAAGTTTCTTTCAATCTGAATAATATATAGGTAAGAACAAATTTTTTTTGCAAAAACTCCAAACATTAAAACTAAAATTTTGAATATATTGTATAATGGCAGCACCTACTCTATTTACATAACAATCTTGGTATAAAACTTTTTTGAACTTTACATAGTTTCAATCGCCAGGAAGAAGTCTATGTCCTTGCATTATATCAAGATCTTGAAGATATAAGTGTTATGAAAAACAAATCCAGGGTGGGTAGTCCGCATCTTTATAAACATGGCTATTTCATTGCGTCCCTTCGCGACAGTGTCCAAATCATTAAATCTTTCATACGGGTCAGAACTTACCCGACAAAGAATTTCACTACCTTAGGACCGTTATGATTACGACTGTCGTACATCAGGGCTTCCGTTGCCAAACCCGAACTTTGATGAATTTGATTATTTTGTTTAATTATTATGCACTTGAGGATTAGATATTTTAAACTGATAGTATTTTTACTTGCTCACCATGAATTTTTCTATGTTGTATATAGGGCCATTTACCGGGACCTCCCCTCTAATTTGCTAAATCACAGGTTGCACCCCTCTTATTTATGAAATTACAAAAACCTCCCCTACAGATTACATTTCATAACATTAACTTTCCCTAAAGTTTACATTTCATGACATTAACCTTCCCTAAAGTTTACATTTCATGACATTAACCTTCCCTAAAGTTTACATTTCATGACATTAACCTTTCCTAAAGTTTACATTTCATGACATTAACCTTCCCTAAAATTTACATTTCATAACATTAACCTTCCCTAAAATTTACATTTCATAACATTAACCTTCCCTAAAGTCAGTTTGGACAAAAATTCCACCGTCATAGAATGTATGATTTGCATGAGCTTACGACTACCACCAAGAAAATAAAACTGGTTTTGAATATAAAAGTTAATGAAGTTCTTTAGGTGAGGTTGGGCGTTCACGAACGACGGTTTATAACCACTACGTTCATGACCGCTATCATCGTGCCCAACGGAGCCTTAGAAACTGTATTTTTTTCTTGTTTTCCAGGGTCTTATTCTAATAAGCCACTTGATTTTTTTATCGGTCTCATATTCATATTTCGTGCTACAACCATAACGATCATTGCACCCTTTCCTTCAATGTTGGAACGTTCCTTCTCTCATTGACCAGCTCGGCATGAAAAAACACGTCCCTGACTCACCAAAAGTTAATCTTTTTTTTGTTCGCTGATGTTCATGTTTTCGTTTGTAGGTACTTGATTGCTTCACACACGACGGACTACCAGCAACCAATGCTGATTCTGAATACGCTCGCCGTAAGCGTTCTGGTGATTGCCAAATTCCCGAACATGCACAAGGTCCGAATACTCGGAATCAATGACGATCGCTGATCGGTCACGTGCATTTTGGGTTGCTGAGCACCAGATAAGCAGGTTTTATGTTGAGTTTCAGCGAGCTTGACTAGCTGGATGGCTGGTTGGTTGTCTGTGTACAGAACTGTATGTTGTTGATGCAACCTGTAAGTGATGTTCATGTTTCTGCTCGTATAGCTTTGAGCAAAGAAATGTTTGGCAGGCTTAAAGAGATATTGCCGTCGCTGTAATGTTGAAGCATTAGTGCCCTTGATCCTTGTTAACTCAGACTGCTTGTATGATCCGATACTCATACCTAGAATTTAATTATCTGGCTGATTCCTCTTCAATATTATAACCATTCAAGTTGCTTTGGTTTGATAAACATATATTTGGCTCATTGAGAGCGTTGAATGTAATTTAAAAACTTAAAGCGTTGGAAGTTGTAATTACGCAAACTTCGAGGGTGGTCCTTGTAAATAACCCTGGGCCTTTTAATGGAATCTCCCCTCTAAGGCTCTGTTTGGGGGGGACTTGTTTTCACCGGTCAAGCGGTTACGACCGCATGAACCGGACCTTAATAATAAGTCCCTGCAAACGAAGCCTAAGTTTGCTAAATTACGCTGCACCACACTTATTTTTGAAATTACAGAAACTCTCTCCTAAAGTTTAAATTTCATAAGATTAATCTCTTCTTAAATTTACACACGCATATGTAGGGCTAATTATCGGGACCTCTCTTACGAATTTGCATAATTACATGTTGCACCCCTTTTATCTTTTAAAATTACATTTACCTTCCCTTTAAGTTTCTCCGGTTTATAAAAATGTTGTTCCCAGAGATTCTAGGTTCCGCAATAAGAAAAAGCAACGGCTTACAAACACTTCAAATTTCTCTAAGACTTCTGAAAAACTCTTTCTTACCTGCACCTCTACAATTCCAGAACAAGCATCAAAAATGCTTAGATTAGAGTGTGTTCCTAGAATCATCTGCCCACTAGGAAGGGCGTTTCCCAAACCATCTTCATCAATAACCATCTCATGGTCATTTAACTCTTCCCTACTGAGACAAGAGACACTGAATCAGAAGGCGTTCTGATTCAGGAACCGGGGCGTCGGCCCGGGAAGGGGAGAGTGGCCGAGTGGTCAAAAGCGACAGACTGTAAATCTGTTGAAGGTTTTCTACGTAGGTTCGAATCCTGCCTCTCCCACTTGTTGTAGACTGAAGAGAAGAGAAAGTAGGCGTCAGTCTACACCGAGCGAAGCTCTTTTTTTGCCGTGCCTTGAAGTGAAAGTGAAATTGTATCGTATGCGGAAAAATATGAATGAAAAATGTTAAAATTAGCAAAATTATTTTATGATATTCAATTTTTAAAAACTCCTCTTATTGTAGAGTTTGTAACACAAAAATTTGTGTGCATGCTCGAGTGTTTTATGTATTCTTCTGTTTATCGTTTTTACTCAATCTTGTAACACTCACTCATAAAACATGGGCATGCTAAGCATATGCAGTGAAAATGTCATGTGTGATACTCCAGCATATACTGTAAGGTGACATATATGTTGCATGTGAAAGTACCCTCATATACTATGATTCAACATACATTGTCAAATATCATATACGTGTTAAGATAATTTTCTCATAAGTGTGAAAGAGGCTAGTCAATTTTGATCTTGTTTTCAAGCATGTGTTTCATAACAAGTGTGAAAAGAAGAAGCCGTTTTTGAACTTTAAACCAACATGTGTTTTTTGACCAAAAGAAGCTTCATGAAAGTTTCTTCCATATGTCATCTACCACATCTATCTTCTTAGTTTTGACACAATAAATAAATAAGGATGAACGAGGAGGGGTAAAATATCTATTTCTCTCCATACTCAAGCATTGAAAGATTTCTAGAGAGGCATTTGCGACAATCGGCTAAGTTTGGGAGAGCTTTCAGACGTCGTTGTACGATGTTGACGAGAAGTATTTCGCCTACACGGATTGGATATGGAGTAGATTTGAGCAAGGAATCAAAGAGACAACTTGAAGAGAATTTGTGTAATCCGTCTCGTCCGCCATTGTCGGTAACTTGCAGTTTTTCTGTTACTAATTATTGTATTATGTAGTGTGAAGCTGGTGAAGATCCTATAGGGATCGAGGAGAGAAATTATTGTAATTGTCTATTGTTTCATACATTTTAGTGACGGCTTTTCGGGTTGGACTCTGATCGTCTCTGTGTCACTTTTATTATTTTTGTTTTGTGTTGTGTTTGTGTATCGACATACCGCTAAACGGTCGTGCAGGTACTTGCTCGAACTAATTTGCAAGTGCTCTGATCGAACTTGCGTGCTCTCTAGCCCAACAATACGAAGTAAAAGTGTGTCTGTGACAACATTGCATATGTCGTGAAACTAACGTATATGCACACCGTGAAAGAGAAAGTTCAAGTATTATGCACGTACAATGTAAATGTTTCAAATTAATTAGCAAGACTTTGAATGAAACTATAAGGAAAGACATGATGTACTTTAGGTATTAGTGAGATTATGATTAAAGATAGGGCACAATGGCAGAAGAATATCCATATAGCCGACCCACTATAGTGGCATAAAGGCTTGAGTGTTGTTGTTGTTGTATGTGTTCTATATATATATCAATCAATACGGAGTGGGACGAGGGCAGCTTTTAGTTTTTTTCTAAACAGTGAGCAGATTCGTATACTAGAAGAAGCATCGCTGTAGCTAGCGTGACTCTTGTGAAAACCGTAACTCAATCTCAAGGCGTCTCTGTTCTGATACCATATCATAGCTAGCCTGACTCTTGGTCGTACACTGTGGTTATAACTTATAAGCCGTCGTCTTTCGTAAACGTCTTATTTTGGTAGCAAGGTGAATCAACCAACTTTATGTTCAAAATTGATTTTTTTTTGTTGATGACGGTCATGATAACTGTTGTCGTGTCTAACATATATTTTATACGGGTGTGAAGTTTTTGTGCGAACTCGATCACAAGAGCAAAGAGGCGTGCCAAACGCAACTTTATATGAGCTCCATTCATCAACAAGTTGGAAGTTAATTAATGTCAATTAATCAGTAAAAATAAGAAAAATATTCTTATTTTTCTTAATTAATGTCGATTATTCACTCATTATCTATCTTGTTTTTGTAATCTTCTTATTTAAAATTTATATAAAATATTTACTTATATATGCCATAAATAATATAAAATATCTTTCTATTATTAAAAAAATAAACTATTATTAAAAAAACATAACCTTAAAACATTTTTTTTTGAAAAACAATAAGATAAGAATTTTCAAACAATTTATAATTTTTTCAAAACAATTTTTGAATAATGGTAATGCTAGCATTAACTTTTTCACCACTACCTTTTCCACTGCAGCCCCAAATAGAGCCTAAGAGTAAAGCATTACTAACCTAATTATACCTTAATCCGCTGAAATTTATATATGATTAAACTAATTGCCTCTACTTAGATCAACGCTAATTATATGTAGCTACAGTAACTAACGAAATTATATATGAGTCTGGGTGTTCACGGTTCATAACCACCGCATTCACGACTGCCTCGCACGGTGGTGGGGGTCATAAACGCATGGGTTAAACCGTCATTCGTTAACGATCACCTATTAGACGTCATCCATTTGAACATAAAAGTGAATGAAGTTCTTTAGGTGAGCGTTAATTAAAGACAATTTAACCCCCATATTCCTGACCACCATCACCGTGCCAAACGTACCCCAAGACTCCGCTTGGGGGACTTATTTTCACCGGCCAAGCAGTTACAACCGCATGAATCAGACCGGTTCATGCGGTCATAACCGCTTGACCGGTGAAAATAAGTTCCCTCAAACGGAGCCTAAGGTTGTGTTTGACACGGCTTATCACAACTTATTTGTACCGATGAGGTTGGACAAAAACGTCATTGCCATAGAATGTATGTTTGGACTTTGGAATGACAAATGTTACAATAAAAACTAATTTGATATGACAATGACATTTTTGTCCAAACTCACATGAACAAATAAATCGCGAAATTATATATGAGACTGGGTGTTCACGGTTCATAACCACGGCATTCACGACTACCTCGCACGGTGGTGGCGGTCATAAACACATGGGTTAAACCGTCATTCGTTAACGATCACCTACTAGGCGTCATCCATTGGAACATAAAAATGAATGAAGTTCTTTAGGTGGGCGTTAATGAAAGACAATTTAACCCCCATATTCCTGACCACCACCACCGTGCCAAACGTACCCCAAGACTCCGTTTTGGGGACTTATTTTCACCGGCCAAGCAGTTACAACCGCATGAACCAGACCGGTTCATCCGGCCATAGCCGCTTAACCAGTGAAAATAAGTTCCCTCAAACGGAGCCTAAGGTTGCGTTTTGCGCGGCTTATCACAACTTATTTGTTTCGATGAGATTGGACAAAAACGTCATTGTCATAGAATGTATGTTTGGAATGACAAATGTTACAAAAAAAACTAATTTGAGACATAAGATTTTGATATGATAATAACATTTTTGTTCAAACTCATCGAAACAAATAAGTTGCGATAAGCCGCGCCAAACAGAGCCTAAATCTCCCACGTGTGTACATGATCCATCTTAAAAATACAACAAAAAATTTAGTATTATAACCGCCAGTAGTAATATTATAGAGAAGACCCTCATGAACTATATAGTATTTTTTATCATTTATAATGTAAAAAGAATAATAATAAATATATTATAATCAGAAACATATTCTCTCTCTCTCTTGTTTCTTTCTCTCTCTGTGAGATAGCACAAAATATTCTCCACTAAAACTAACCACAGAGCAAGAGACATTCCTGAAGCAGCAGCAGCAGAAGCAGCAGCTACAAAATTGCAGTAATACTAAGCTACCGAAGAAGCTGGAGCTTTAATTCTGCAGAGATCTCCCAGCTAGCTAGCATGGATGCTGCTCAATGGACGACGACGACGAATCACCAGGTAATTAATTAATTAATTAATTAGCTTCTTTACAAACCCTAATTTATTAAACATCTGTTTCCTCATCCATCTATCTTCCCCACTCAATTAATCTACTTGATAAATTTTTCATCTTCCCAGCGGCCGCCGCCGTGCTCTAGGTTTCCTTCTCTTCTCTCTGTGGATCCTTTTAGAGCTCTTTTATAGAACAAAAATGGTGGAAGAATTAAAAGCACCAGTATATTACACATCATGCACAGGCCAGGCCAGTTCAACCTCTCTTCTAAAAAACCTTCCTTTTTCATTCGCCTTTAAACCTGCTCCCCAATCAAACCCTTCAATCCATTAAAGCGCCTCACTTTATCTTTCCCCATAGCTTTTTTTTCCTCCTTTCTCTTCCATCTCACCTTTTAAGCTTTTTTGAAGAAAAAGCAAGCAAGAAGTGGCATAAAAAGACCTACATATTATACATATCTCTTTCATCTTCCTTAATTATATATACTTCTCTTAATTATTTTGTTCAGGGTATAGGGATAGTGGTGAAGGAAACATCCCTACAATTCCAGGGTGATAATAACAACAACAACAACAACAAGAGGGTTAGGCCTAATTACAAGGAGCAGCCCCTCAACTGCCCTAGATGCAATTCCTCCAACACCAAGTTCTGCTACTACAACAACTACAGTCTCACCCAGCCAAGATACTTCTGCAAAACCTGCCGGCGGTATTGGACCGAGGGCGGTTCCCTCCGTAACGTTCCCGTCGGCGGCGGTTCGAGAAAGAACAAGATGAGACCGTCCTCCACCTCCGCAGCGCCGCCGCCGCCAACCTTATTTCCTTCCCCTTCCAACCTTGTTTCCATGCCTCCAATCCCAATTAATAATCCAACCTCCGATTTTTACGACCGAGGAGGCCGAGATTTGAATCTCTGCTTTGCGAAGATTCAACCATCTTTCGCTCATTACGGCGGGTTCGCCCCCGCGCCGGAATCATGTCCCGGTTTCGCTGCCGGGTTTGGGTTTCAGGAGCTCATGAGGCCGCCGTCGAATCCGTCGAATACCAAGCTGCTTCCTTTGGGAGCTCATGCTGCAGGAACCATTCAGGAAGGAGGGTTAACAGGAAGGCTGCTGTTTCCTTTTGAGGATTTGAGGCAGGTTCAGATGAGCAATGGCGGCCGTGAAGATCCACAAAATGGACAGCTGCAGCAACAACAAGTAGCTCAAGATCCAAGCTTGTTTTGGTAGAAGATGCAAGCTTGTTTTCACATAAACAATTAACACTACCACCAAGCACGTGTGCATGATTTGTTTTGTTTAATTAGTAGTAGCACTGTTAATTTGTGTAAATACAGTTTTAACCTCTCTAACTTTCAAAATTACTTACAATTACCTCCCCTCAATATTTACATTTCATAATATTCGTTCCAAAAAACGACTACTGTGCATGAATGTTATGAAATGTAAACACTGAGGGGGAGATTTTTGTAATTTCAAAAATTAGAGCGGGTGAAAGGTGTAATTATGCAAATTTTGAAGGGAGATTCTCGTAAATAACCCTTTTATATATAATAATAATAATAATAATAATAATAATATTGGGTTTGTGTTTGAAGTCTGGTGCTGAGAAGTGGAGGAGATTTACATGGATGAGTAGAGTCTTCTTCATTTGGCCCAAAATGGAAGAAATTTATTGAATGATCCAATGGTGCAAATTTTTTGAAGGATATTATAATTAATTAATGTGTTATATATATGAAGTATAGATTGATCTGGACCGTTAAATGAATTTCCACTATTTGGCCAAATGAAGAAATTCCTAATTCATGAAATGTACTACGTAGGAAGTGCAATATTCACAGTTATTTTTTTCCGGCATTAATTATCTCTGTGGATTATTTCCTTTTTTTGCAGTAATTTGTTGATTATATTAGGGCTTAGAATGTCCACTGTTTTATTATTATTTTTAATTATTATTTCATAATGATAATATATTAAGATAAGAAGAGATCTTCTTACCCATGAAATATGAATATATATAATATATAGTTATTAAATTTGGATTATAATGCTATATTTCCTTTTTTTGGATATAATAATATTTCAATAAAGTTTAAGTACAAATGGTCCTTATGTACCATCACCTTGTCATGGTCCATCCAAAACTATTTCTATGAAATTCTCCATAAATAATAGGATAGCTAGCCATCATAGTGTCCTACACCATTCTTCTATATATATTATTTAACGCCTTGTGCAAATTTGAGCAATGTTTTTCACACCCCTATACATTTAAAATTTGCATGGTGTAGTATATATTACAAAAATAATAATTGTACATTACAATATTACATAGTAATATGTTGTTGTAGAAATGTCAAATGGCTGGTCTTTGGTTACGTGCTTATATAATTTTTGTTTGAATATATATAATTTGATCTATTAATGGTATGTATTTGAACAAACATCGATCCACTTCTCACATATGCTTTCTAACAAGCAGTATTATAGAGTAGTTAGATTATTTGACTGCGATGAAGTATATATTAGGTTCATGTGGTTTAATTGCATGTGGCTCCGATGACTCCGACGTGAGTTTCTTTAGACATGGTTATTGTAGTCCCAGAGCGAAAGTTGTTATATATATATATATATATATATATATATATATATATATATATATATATATATATATATATATATATATATATATATATATATATATATATATATATATATATATATATATATATATATATATATATATATATATACATGGGCGGACCTACATAAGGGCGAGGGTGGGCGGCCGCCCACACTGAATTTTAAAAAATTATATTTCCAATAATTGAATATAGGTTATTTGTCTTGATGACTAGGATTTGAGATTATATATAATGTTAAAAATATTGCAAACTAAATTTCAATGTACCTCAGTTGGTGGAGTGTTTTGTTGGGGTTCAGCCCCTAAAGGTGATGTGTATGCAGAATTTAAGAAAAGTGTGTGCAGATTTTCAGGAGTTGCAACCTGGATTTTGAGGTGGCTACTTTTTTTCTGCTGGCTTGCTGGAAGGCTAAGTGGGCAGTTTTTTATATTTTAAAAACTGCAGCAGTTTTTATTAAAAAGTGTGCGTGGCCTTTTAAAATAACTCCTTCTCCCCGATAGAAGTTTCTAGGTCTTGAAAAAGTTGCAGCCGGAAACCCCAGCCCGCGTGCCTTCCGCTCGTCCGCCATCGCTGCGCCTGCGCCGACCGCCGGCCGCCATCGCCGCGCCGTTCTCGGCCGCCATTCCCGCTGCTGCAAGGATCTTTGCCGCTGCTGTAGGCGGTTCTTCGCCGCTTGAAGGAGGTGTTTCCTCGGTGCTATTGGAAGGAGTTTTCTCTACCGTTTCAAGGGCTTCTTCGTCTACGCTTTCAGGTGTACCCTTTCTTGTCTTCGTTTGCTATTTTGCTTGAAGAGAGAGTAGGATTTTTATCCTTGTTGTAGAGAAGTTGTGGCTTGATCTTGGTGGTAGAGAGGAGTGGATTTGTGTGTCAAATCCGGAGGGCTTTCTAGGTTTTGGGCAAACCTAGATAAATTTTGTAATCCTTATTTGTTATAGTGGATTTTCGTTGCGCCGTGCCCCGTGGTTTTTGACCTTCAAGTGGTGAAGGTTTTCCACGTAAATCTCTGTGTTCATCTGTGGTGTTGTTTTTGTTTTGTTTCTTATTGCTTTGACTCTATTGATCGGTGGGGGTTGTCGTTATCTTCGGACCCCCGTTCCCTAACAAGTGGTATCAAAGCCAGGTTCTTTGGCTAGTCGTTTGTATTTCTCGGTTTCTAACTTGGTGCGGTAGGTGACGACCATCGGTCCGCTCCCTATCCTCTCTTGTTAATCCCTTGAAATAAATCGACTTGTGGACCGTAATAGAGTTGTTTGAGAAAGCAATGGAACAGAACACAAGGATGGTCAGTATGAATGGCAAGAATTGGAGCATCTGGAAGCCTCGGATGGAGGATCTCTTATATTGTAAAGATCTCCATGCTCCGTTGACGGGGAGACCTGCTTCAGTTAAGGATGATGAAGAGTGGAAGAAAATGGATCGAAAGGCAGTAGGGTTCATTAGACAGTGGCTCGATGACTCTGTTTTTCATCATGTTTCCACGGAGACCTCGGCTCAGGCCTTATGGAAAAAGCTTGAAGCTTTGTACGAGCGGAAGACTGCAGGTAACAAGGCATTTCTGATTAGGAAGCTTGTCAACTTGAAGTATCGGGAAGGTTCACAGATGACGGAGCATCTGAATCTTGCTCAAAGTATTATCAATCAGTTGGAGTCCATGAAGATCACTTTGGAAGATGAACTCCAAGCTCTAATGATCCTTAGTTCTTTACCAGAGAGTTGGGAGACTCTAGTAGTGTCGTTGAGCAACTCAGCACCTGATGGCGTGGTAACCATGGAGATGGTGTCTGGTTGTCTCCTGAACGAAGAGCTAAGAAGGAAGGATTCCGGATCTTCCACTTCGGGTGTTTTTCTCATGGAAGGAAGAGGCCGGTCTGTGAAGAAGGATGTGAAGCACAGGGACAGTTCCAGGAGTAAGTCCAGGGGCAAGTCTAAGAAGGATATCGAGTGCTACTATTGTAAGAAGAAGGGTCATTTCAAGAAGGATTGCTTCCAAATGAAAAGAGACCTGAAGGGCAAGACCAAGGAGGTTGGAGAATCTAGTGGCGATGCGACGACTTCGATTGTGGAGGCTGAGCCGTTATGCTTGCAGTGCAGTGGGTTGTCTTGCCAGGACTGCGTTGACACAGACTGGATCGTGGACGGAGGTGCATCCTATCATTGCACTCCTCACAGAGACTACTTCTATACCTATTCTGCGGGAGATCTTGGTGTGATCCGGATGGCAAATTCTGGTGAGTCGTTAATTGTTGGTAGTGGTGATGTCCACTTGGAGACTGAATTGGGGAAGATTGTTCTCAAGGGCGTCAGGCATATTCCTGACTTGAGAATGAATCTGATTTCCATTGGTAGGCTTGATGATGGTGGTTTCACAAGCATTGAAGGTGGAGGTACCTGGAGGTTGTTGAAGGGTTCTTTGGTAGTAGCCAGAGGAAGGAAGTGTTGTGGCCTTTATCGTACTAAAGCCAAGATCTGTGGTCCAAGTGTGAATGCGGCAGAGGGCGACTCTATGGAGTTATGGCATCGCAGACTTGGGCATATCAGCGAGAAGAACTTGAAGATCTTGGTGAAGAACAAGGTCCTTCCGGAGCTATCAGGAGGGCTTCCTGATACGTGTACGCACTGCTTAGCCGGTAAGCAGAAACGTGTTTCCTTTGCTGATTCTGAACCAAAGAGGAAGGCGGAGCTATTATACTTGATACACACTGATGTGTGTGGTCCTATTGAGCCCAAGTCTGTGGGCGGAGCCGCTTACTTTGTCACGTTCATTGACGATCACTCCAGGAAAGTCTGGGCATATTCTGTGAAGCAGAAGAGTGATGTTCTAGCAAAGTTTGAAGAGTTCAGAGCGAAGGTGGAGAAGATGACCGGGAAAGAAATAAAGCGAGTTCGATCTGACAACGGGGGAGAGTACACTGGTGCCTTCGACGCTTACTGTAGAAGGCATGGCATAGTACATGAAAGGACAATCCCGAGGACGCCGCAACAGAATGGGTTAGCAGAAAGGATGAACAGGACGATTGTTGAGAAGATCAAATGTATGATTTCTCAAGCTGGCATTAGCAAACAGTTTTGGGCTGAGGCTGTGCAAACTGCTGTACATCTGATAAATCTGTCTCCTTCTGCACCTCTGAATGGTGATATTCCAGAGCGTGTTTGGTCCGGAAAGGAAGTGTCGTACGGACATTTGCGGGTGTTTGGGTGCAAAGTTCACGTTCATGTCCCCAAGGAAGAGAGATCGAAGCTTGATGAGAAATCCCGGGAGTGCATCTTGATGGGATTTCCCCATGAGCAGTTTGGCTATAGACTCTGGGATCCTGTGAACAAGAAAATGATCAGAAGTAGAGATGTGATCTTTGTTGAAGATCAAGTGGTTGGTGAGCATAATGCTGCGGAGTCACAGGTTCCACAGTTCCACCTGCGGAGGAGAGACTCTATACTGATGATGGGTCAGTAGAGACTGTTGCTGATGATGGGCATGCTGAGGAGGAAGTTGGTGAGCTTATTCCTGATGAGGAGATGATTCCGGATGTAGGGGGAGCTCTGCCAGTTGATGTACCACCTGTGGTGGAGGTTCCTCTTGTCAGATCTGAGAGAGTCAGAAGGCCCAATACCAGGTATTCTCCTCATGAGTATATTTTGCTTACAGATAGTGGAGAGCCTGAGTCCTATGTGGAGGCTCAGAGTGCTGAAGATCGTGAGGCTTGGACAGCTGCTATGGAAGAGGAGTTGTACTCCCTTCAGAAGAATGAGACGTATGATTTAGTCTCATTGCCCAAAGGGAAGAGAGCTTTGAAGAACAAGTGGGTCTTCAAGCTAAAGTTGGATGAAAGTTGCTCTCAGCCAAGGTACAAGGCGAGACTTGTGGTGAAAGGTTTCAGTCAGAAACAAGGTATCGATTTCGACGAGATTTTTTCTCCAGTGGTGAAAATGTCCTCTATCAGACTGGTGTTGAGTATGGCTGCCTCCATGGATCTTGAAGTCGAGCAGATGGACGTGAAGACGGCATTTCTGCATGGCGATTTGGAGGAAGAGCTATATATGGAGCAACCCGAAGGCTTTGTGGCTAAGGGGAAGCATCATCTGGTCTGCCGGCTCAAGAAGAGCCTTTATGGGTTGAAGCAGGCACCCAGACAGTGGTATAAGAAATTTGACTCTTTCATGATGAAGAGCAAATTCCAACGGACCAGGGCTGATCACTGTGTGTATGTGAAGAGGACTGAGAAGATGTTCACTATTCTGCTGTTGTACGTAGATGATATGCTGATTGTTGGGGATGACAAGGCAAGCATAGCTGAGTTGAAGAAGGAGCTCAGTGAGTCCTTTGAAATGAAGGATTTGGGACCGGCAAGGAAGATCCTTGGAATGAAAATTACCAGGGACAGGAGTGCTGGTCAACTATGGCTGTCTCAGGCTGAGTATGTGGAGAAAGTGCTGAAGAGGTTCATGATGGACAAGGTAAAACCCGTTGCTACTCCTCTGGCCGGGCACTTCAGACTTTCCAGTTCTCAAAGCCCCTCATCTGAGAAGGAGGTGGAAGAGATGAGCCAAATTCCTTATGCATCCGCAGTGGGGAGCCTGATGTATGCTATGGTCTGCACTAGGCCAGACATAGCTCATGATGTGGGGTCTGTGAGCCGTTACTTGGCAAATCCAGGGAAAGTCCATTGGAGTGCTGTGAAATGGATACTCCGCTATCTCCGAGGTACCTCAGACCTTTGTTTACAGTTTGGTGGAGGTCCACCAGAACTTATTGGGTACTCGGATTCAGATATGTCAGGAGATGTTGACACGAGGAGATCTACTTCTGGATTCGTGGTCACTTTTGGAGGGGAGCAGTGTCGTGGCAGTCAAGGCTTCAGAAGTGTGTGGCATTGTCGACGACGGAGGCTGAATATATTGCGTTGACTGAGGCGTCAAAGGAGCTTATTTGGATGAAGAAGTTCATGCTAGAGCTTGATCTCCGACAGGACGTGTACACAGTTTTCTGTGACAGTCAGAGTGCTATATTTTTGGCCAAGAATCCCGCCTTTCACTCCAGGACGAAGCACATTGACGTGAAGTATCACTGGATTCAGGATGCTGTGGAGGAGAAGTTGTTGGTGGTGGAGAAGATCCACACGGATAAAAATCCCTCGGATATGATGACGAAGGTCGTCCCAAGGGAAAAACATGATCTCTGCATCGGCGGTTGATCGGCATGATCCCCACCTGAAGGAGTCAAGGTGGGATACTCCCCTTTATGGTCTGAAGGGGGAGTTTGTTGGGGTTCAGCCCCTAAAGGTGATGTGTATGCAGAATTTAAGAAAAGTGTGTGCAGATTTTCAGGAGTTGCAACCTGGATTTTGAGGTGGCTACTTTTTTTCTGCTGGCTTGCTGGGAAGGCTAAGTGGGCAGTTTTTTATATTTTAAAAACTGCAGCAGTTTTTATTAAAAAAGTGTGCGTGGCCTTTTAAAATAACTCCTTCTCCCCGATAGAAGTTTCTAGGTCTTGAAAAAGTTGCAGCCGGAAACCCCAGCCCGCGTGCCTTCCGCTCGTCCGCCATCGCTGCGCCTGCGCCGACCGCCGGCCGCCATCGCCGCGCCGTTCTCGGCCGCCATTCCCGCTGCTGCAAGGATCTTTGCCGCTGCTGTAGGCGGTTCTTCGCCGCTTGAAGGAGGTGTTTCCTCGGTGCTATTGGAAGGAGTTTTCTCTACCGTTTCAAGGGCTTCTTCGTCTACGCTTTCAGGTGTACCCTTTCTTGTCTTCGTTTGCTATTTTGCTTGAAGAGAGAGTAGGATTTTTATCCTTGTTGTAGAGAAGTTGTGGCTTGATCTTGGTGGTAGAGAGGAGTGGATTTGTGTGTCAAATCCGGAGGGCTTTCTAGGTTTTGGGGCAAACCTAGATAAATTTTGTAATCCTTATTTGTTATAGTGGATTTTCGTTGCGCCGTGCCCCGTGGTTTTTGACCTTCAAGTGGTGAAGGTTTTCCACGTAAATCTCTGTGTTCATCTGTGGTGTTGTTTTTGTTTTGTTCTTATTGCTTTGACTCTATTGATCGGTGGGGGTTGTCGTTATCTTCGGACCCCCGTTCCCTAACATGTTTGTCTTTTATGCTTGTGGTTTTGGGTTCTAATCCTAGAGATGATTTTGTTTTCATTTTTTTATTAAATAAATATCGTTTATCTTTTATGCTTGTGGTTTTGGGTTGTGTTGTTGTTGTTGTTGTTTAAAGTTTTATTTTCTCATAAACAAACTCACTTTTATGTTATGATTTATAAAGTTATTTTTATAAAAAAAATCATTAGTGTGTTTTTCTTTAAAGTTTACTTTTATAAGTTAATTATTATAATGATGATTAAACTTTTTTAATAAACACATTAATTTTTATGTTTTGTGCATAGAATTTTTTTATAATTAAGTAGGGTACATTTTGAATAATTTGTCAATATTTTTTTTGAATAATTTTATGTTTCGCCCACACTACATAGAACTCCTGCGTCCGCCACTGTATATATATATATATATATATATATATATATATATATATATATATATATATATATATATATATATATATATATATATATATATATATATATATATATATATATATATATATATATATATATATATATATATCTTTATTATATAATAAACAATAGTCATATTTGGATCACACCATGAAAAGCATCGGGACCGTCCGATCTCCAAGAAATGAATTCTGGTCATTGGATTCATCAAGTGTGGCCTGCAATTAAAAAAATCCCCAAAGCTGTTACTGTTCATCCACCGATTTTTCCCGATACCCCCGTTTCCGCAGTGCTTCTCCCGCGCCCTCCTCTGCCGCCGGCGGCGGATCCGCCGGCGGCCTGACCGGCGCCCACCGGCGGGTTCGCCGGCCTCCGGCGAACCCGCCGGGGGTTGTCCGGCGGCGAGCGGCAGGGCCACCGCCGGCGGTGGCCCTGCCCGCTCGCCGCCGGACAACCCCCGGCGGGTTCGCCGGAGGCCGGCGAACCCGCCGGTGGGCGCCGGTCAGGCCGCCGGCGGCTCCGCCGCCGGCGACAGGCGAATTGAGGCACGCACTGGACGGCGGAACGGGGGCATCGGGGGGAGATTTTCGATTTCTTTTTATTTTTGTTTTATAAAAAATAATAAGTTATTTTTTAATGAATTATTAAATTATAAATTGATTTAAATAATAAGTTATTATTAACTGATTTAATTATTTATTAAATTATATATTAAAAAATAATAAGTTATTATTTCAGAGACGGACGAAGCCCGTCGGAGGGGACGGGCTTCGCCCGTCGGGTGGCGGGCGAAGCGCGCCGGGGGGCAGGCGAAGCCCGCTTGATTGCGGGCGAAGCCCGCAGCGACGCATCGAGAACGAGCGAACGTCCGGCGGGGGGCGGGCGAAGCCCGCCGGGAGGTCAAGCGGGCGAAGCCCGCTTGATTGCGGGCGAAGCCCGCTTGATTGCGGGCGAAGCCCGCTTGATTGCGGGCGAAGCCCGCAGCGACGCATCGAGAACGGGCGGAGCCCGTTCGAAAATGCTAGTATATATATATATAAATATAAATATTACAAAAATGTATGACATATTCATGTATTAGATGATATTAGACACTTCTGTTTGAAGGGAGATAATATAAAGAGCTCTCATAATAAGAGAATCAGGATTCTGGCCGTCCGACCTGTTGGAAACGTGAAACAAGCCCAGTTCAACTCAACACCACCAGGCCACTTCTAAACCGCCACAGTTCGCGCGGTCTGTTCCCCCTTCCGGCGAGTAGCCTACTCGCGAGACCGACCTCCAGCGAGACTACCACACCAACCTCTACCCGCGCGGTTTACCACCCACACGGCGAGCTCCTAACGTGGGCGCTCAAAACCCCAAACACACCACTCGCAGCGAGACCGCCAAACCGCGAGTCCACCGTCGGCGAGTACACCCCTGCGAGCACACAAGCCGCGAGACCACCTTCTCGCGCGAGATCAAACAAGCCGCCCGGCCTCTCGTCCTAACCGCCCGTTTGTCCTCACAAGACACTCCTAGCGCTGCAGCGCTCTCACACCCTTACAAAGTCTAAAGTTGAGAGGATTTTCACTTTTTCAAGAACAACAAACATGTACAAGGGGGCCTTTATATAGGCAAAAAAAGAAAACTCTCCAACTACCCCATAAATGCAACCACTCTCTCTCTTCATTAAATGAATACAACTATACATATTAAAATAAACTCTCAAAAAGACTTTTGACATGTTGACCTGGTCAACCAAGTCAAACTCCAACAAACTCCCCTCAAACTTGGCAGCTCATGCCAAGTTTGCTCCTCATCTTCACAAACGTCTCCACCTTCAAAGTCTTGGTGAAGATATCCACAACTTGCTCTTCGGTCGGGCAATACTTCACTTCCACTGTCTTCAATTCTACTTGCTCCCTTAGGAAATGATAACTTGTTTCGATATGTTTGCTACGTTCATGTAGCACGGGATTCTTCGCGAGCTGGATGGCCGACATGTTGTCCACCATCATAATCGTTGGCCCATCCACTCCATGCTGCAAACTCTCCAACAGATTCCTTAGCCAGATGGCTTGGCAGGTGCCAGCTGCTGCTGCAATATACTCAGCCTCGCAGGACGATAGAGCTATCGTTGCCTGCTTCTTCGGGCTCCAAGAGAACACCCCCGTTCCCATGCTGAAGGCATATCCAGAAGTGCTCTTCCGATCGTTCACATCCCCGCCGTAGTCACTATCCGAGTATCCTACCAGTGTCAGCTCTTCTCCAGTAGCATATTTCAGCCCATGGCCTCTGGTCCCGTTGATGTACCTCAGGATCCTCTTCGCTGCTGTGAAGTGGTCTTCCTTTGGCTCCTCCATATGCCTGCTCACCACTCCGACCGCATACATGATGTCCGGTCGGGTGAAGATAAGGTAGCGTAGACTGCCCACCAAACTCTTGAATAGGGTAGGATCCACCGCTCCTTCCTTAGAATCTTTCTTCAGCTTCAACCCTGGGTCAGCAGGAGTGGAGATAGACTTACTATCCTCCATCCTGAACTTCTTCAAGATCTCCTCTGCGTACTTCTTCTGGGATATGAAGATCTCATCTTCTCCCTGCTTCACTTCCACTCCCAGGAAGTAGCTCAACTCTCCCAAGTCTGTCATTTCAAATTCCTTCTTCATCATGCCCCGGAACTCCTCATACATAGCAACATTGTTCCCCGTGAAAATCATGTCGTCTACGTAGAGGCACACAATCATCATGTTGCCCTCCTGGTCCATCTTGGTGTAGAGGGCGTACTCATGCGGGCTCTTCTGATAGTCGTGCTTTTGCAAGTAAGCATCTATCCTTCCGTTCCACGCTCTTGCCCCTTGCTTCAGCCCGTAGAGTGCTTTGTCTAACTTGCAGACTTTCCTCTCCTGCCCCTTCACAACGTGACCTGGAGGCTGCTCGATGTACACATCTTCTTCCAGGTAGCCGTTCAAATAAGCAGAGACCACGTCCATCTGCATGATCCTCCAACCATGGTGAGCTGCTAGCGCTATGATCAACCGGATGGTGTCAACACGCGCTACGGGGGCAAACACTTCATCATAGTTCACGCCTTGGACTTGGCGATAGCCCTTCACCACTAGCCTGGCCTTATGCTTCTCCACTCCGCCATCCTTGTTCTTCTTTATTTTGTACACCCACTTCACCCCGAGGGGTTTTTGGCCTGCAGGAGGGTCGACCAACTTCCAGGTCTTGTTCTTCTTTATGGAAGCGATCTCCGCATTCATCGCCTTCCTCCAACTCTTCTCCTTGGTAGCTTCCTCATAGGAGCACGGCTCGACATCTGCTAATAGACTATACAAAGAAAAATTGTTAAGTGCCGGTGCCGTCTCCTCATATATCTCATTCAGCCTCCGCATCCTGGGCTGAGGGCGGTTATCCTTGCTCCCACTAGTGCTTGCTCCTCCAGGGCTGCTTCCACTCGTGCTCGCACCACTAGAGTAAGGGGTGAGAGCTCCCCCTGAACTTCCGCTTGGTGGTGATGGTGGCTCCGCTCCACCCATCTCCGCTTCGGCCTCTCCTCTACCTTCTTCTTCATCATCCTCGAAAAACATCCCCTTGATGTTCTTCACCGCCTCATCCCAGTCCCAGCAGCTTCCTTCTTCAAACACCACATCTCGTGAGATGATGGCTTTCTCTGTCTCAGGATTGTATAACTTGTAAGCCTTGCTCGCAGGAGCGTAGCCCACAAAAATACACTTTCACTTCGGTCGTCCAGCTTCTTCCTCCTTTGGTCCGGGACGTGGGCATATGCCACGCACCCGAAGACCCTTAGGTGCTTCACACTTGGTTTTCAACCACTCCAAGCCTCAAACGGTGTCTTGAACTTCACACTCTTGGTAGGGCACCGATTCAGCACGTACACAGCCACCTGTACTGCTTCCGCCCAGAACTTCTTCGGTAGTCCCTTACCCTTCACCATGCTCCGTGCCATGTTCATGATTGTGAGGTTCTTCCTTTCTGCCACACCATTTTTCTGAGGCGAGTAGGCCGCCGTCAGCTGATGAGAGATCCCTCATTGCCTACAGTACTCGTCGAACAGCCTAGAGGTGTACTCCCCACCTCTATCCGTTCTAAGTACTTTCAGCGGTTGACTACTCTCCTTCTCAGCCATCGCCCGAAACTCCTTGAACTTCTCCAGCGCCTCAGCCTTCTCCTTCAGAAAATACACCCAACACTTTCTGCTGAAGTCGTCGGTGAATGTGATGTAGTACTTGCTTCCACCGATTGAAGTTGTTTCAAATGGACCAGCGATGTCCGAGTGAACCAACTCCAATGGCCTCGTCGCCCTTCGGGACTTGCCACCCTCAAATGTCTCTCTTCTCTGCTTCCCCTTGGTGTATGCCTCACAGACCCTATGAGGAGGTGTGATCATAGGCAGTCCTTCCACCATCTTTGATCCAGACAACAACTTCAGGCCTGTGAACCCCAGATGCCCCATCCGGTGGTGCCACAGCCAAGCTTCCTCCTCTTCTTCATTCCTTGCGAGACATGCTGTCTCCTTTACATCCATGCTCAAAGTGAAGAGAAGGTTCGTCGTCATCTTTACCCTCACTACTTCTTTCCCTTGACCGTCCTTCATGGCCAGGGTGCCATCCCGCAACAAGACCCGGTAGCCCTTCTCCACCAGCTGCCCAAGACTTAGGATGTTACTCCTTAAGCCCGGCACATAAAAGACGTCATTGATGAGAACCTCCTTTCCACTCAACACAACCGCCACAACTCCTCTTCCTTCCACTGCAATCTTTGAGGTGTCGCCGAAACTCACCTCACCACCATTTGGTTCAAGGCTCGTAAACAGCTCCCTCTCACCGCACATGTGGTTGCTGGCTTTGATGTCTAAGTACCACACTCCATTCCTTCCACCTCCAGCGCCTTGGATAGTAAGGAACATCACCGGGTCGCCTCCCGTGTTGCTTGTCTTCGCATAGTGGTGGGCCTCTCCTCCCTTCCGAGGAGCCCAACAATCATAGTTCATGTGCCCGAACTTGCCACAGTTGTAGCATTGAGTCTGGGACATGTCTCCTCTACCTCCTCTACCTTGGCCTCTGCCTTGGTCTCTTCTTCCTCTGTCTTGGCCTCTGCCTTGGCCTCTTCCTCTACCTCTGGCGTTCCAACCTTGGTTCTGCTCGAACTCCTTCTGGTGTGATTGACTTCTCCCTTGGTCTCTACCACCTCTTCCTACTCTACCTCTTCCTTGGTAACCACGGCCACGCTGGCCACCACCTCTTCCTGAGCTCTCTCCGAAGTTCAACTGAGTCTGGAGTGCTTTTCCCAAGCCACTCACTTCTTCATCATCTTGCGTCATTCTGTACTCATGGGCTTGCAGTGAGCCTATCAATTCATCCGCCGTCATCATCGTGAGGTCATTCGATTCTTCGATGGCCACCACCACGTGTCGGATCTTTTTTGTCATAGAGCGTAGGAGCTTCTCCATGAAGCTAACCTCGTCTATGGTCTCCCCATTTCTCTTCATCTCATTTGTGAGCGTCCGTAGACGGGTCACATAGTCGTCAACCTTCCTTGACCCTTGCATCCTTATCATCTCATACTGGCCTCGGAGGGATTGCAACTTAACTTTCTTGGCCTTGTCTACTCCCTGCATGGAGCGCTGCAGGATCTCCTATGCCTCCTTCGAAGTATCGGCGTCCGAGATCTTTTCGAACGTAGCTTCATCTACACCTTGATACAAAATGAACAACGCCTTCTTGTCCCTCTTCTTAGCTTCTCTCAATGTTGTCCTCTGTGCGTTCGTTAACGCGGCTTCTGCTTCGGCAGTCAGCACCTCCAAACCATCCTCTACTACCTCCCACAACTCCTTAGAGGCTAGTAGTACCCTCATATGGATGCTCTAGTTCCCATAGTTTGTCTTCGTCAACTTGGGGACTTGCCCCGGCACGGCACCTCCAAACTCCATCTCTCCCCTACTTCAAACCTTCCGAGGGTCTCGAACCTCCCTCTGATACCACTTGTTGGAAACGTGAAACAAGCCCAGTTCAACTCAACACCACCAGGCCACTTCTAAACCGCCACAATTCGCGCGGTCTGTTCCCCCTTCCGGCGAGTAGCCTACTCGCGAGACCGACCTCCAGCGAGACTACCACACCAACCTCTACTCGCGCGGTTTACCACCCACACGGCGAGCTCCTAACTCCACGCGCGAGCTACACCCAGGAGATTCCGGCACTGCGAGACCAACCCGACGAGACCTCCACACGTGGGCGCTCAAAACCCCAAACACACCACTCGCAGCGAGACCGCCAAACCGCGAGTCCACCGTCGGCGAGTACACCCCTGCGAGCACACAAGCCGCGAGACCACTTTCTCGCGCGAGATCAAACAAGCCGCCCGGCCTCTCGTCCTAACCGCCCGGTTTTTCCTCACAAGACACTCCTAGCGCTGCAGCGCTCTCACACCCTTACAAAGTCTAAAGTTGAGAGGATTTTCACTTCTTCAACAACAACAAACATGTACAAGGGGGGTCTTTATATAGGCAAAAAACGAAAACTCTCCAACTACCCCATAAATGCAACCACTCTCTCTCTTCATTAAATGAATACAACTATACATATTAAAATAAACTCTCAAAAAGACTTTTGACATGTTGACCGGGTCAACCAAGTCAAACTCCAACAAACTCCCCCTCAAACTTGGCAGCGCATGCCAAGTTTGCTCCTCATCTTCACAAACGTCTCCACCTTCAAAGCCTTGGTGAAGATATCCGCAACTTGCTCTTCGGTCGGGCAATACTTCACTTCCGCTGTCTTCAATTTTACTTGCTCCCTTAGGAAATGATACCTTGTTTCGATATGTTTGCTATGTCCATGTAGCACAGGATTCTTCGCGAGCTGGATGGCCGACATGTTGTCCACCATCATAATCGTTGGCCCATCCACTCCATGTTGCAAACTCTCCAACAGATTCCTTAGCCAGATGGCTTGGCAGGTGTCAGCTGCTGCTGCAATATACTCAGCCTCGCAGGACGATAGAGCTATCGTTGCCTGCTTCTTCGAGCTCCAAGAGAACACCCTCGTTCCCATACTGAAGGCATATCCGGAAGTGCTCTTCCGATCGTTCACATCCCCGCCGTAGTCACTATCCGAGTATCCTACCAGTGTCAGCTCTTCTCCAGTAGCATATTTCAGCCCATGGCCTCTGGTCCCGTTGATGTACCTCAGGATCCTCTTCGCTGCCGTGAAGTGGTCTTCCTTTGGCTCCTCCATATGCCTGCTCACCACTCCGACCGCATACATGATGTCCGGTCGGGTGAAGGTAAGGTAGCGTAGACTGCCCACCAAACTCTTGAATAGGGTAGCATCCACCGCTCCTTCCTTAGAATCTTTCTTCAGCTTCAACCCTGGGTCAGCAGGAGTGGAGATAGACTTACTATCCTCCATCCTGAACTTCTTCAAGATCTCCTCTGCGTACTTCTTCTGGGATATGAAGATCTCATCTTCTCCCTGCTTCACTTCTACTCCCAGGAAGTAGCTCAACTCTCCCAAGTCTGTCATTTCAAATTCCTTCTTCATCATGCCCCGGAACTCCTCATACATAGCAGCATTGTTCCCCGTGAAAATCATGTCGTCTACGTAGAGGCACACAATCATCATGTTGCCCTCTTGGTCCACCTTGGTGTAGAGGGCGTACTCATGCGGGCTCTTCTGATAGCCGTGCTTTTGCAAGTAAGCATCTATCCTTCCGTTCCACGCTCTTGCCCCTTGTTTCAGCCCGTAGAGTGCTTTGTCTAACTTGCAGACTTTCCTCTCCTGCCCCTTCACAACGTACCCTGGAGGCTGCTCGATGTACACATCTTCTTCCAGGTAGCCGTTCAAATAAGCAGAGACCACGTCCATCTGCATGATCCTCCAACCATTGTGAGCTGCTAGCGCTATGATCAACCGGATGGTGTCAACACGCGCTACGGGGGCAAACACTTCATCATAGTTCACGCCTTGGACTTGGCGATAGCCCTTCACCACTAGCCTGGCCTTGTGCTTCTCCACTCCTCCATCCTTGTTCTTCTTTATTTTGTACACTCACTTCACCCCGAGGGGTTTTTGGCCTGCAGGAGGGTCGACCAACTTCCAGGTCTCGTTCTTCTTTATGGAAGCGATCTCCGCATCCATCGCCTTCCTCCAACTCTTCTCCTTGGTAGCTTCCTCATAGGAGCACGGCTCGACATCTGCTAATAGACAATACAAAGAAAAATTGTTAAGTGCCGGTGCCGTCTCCTCATATATCTCATCCAGCCTCCGCATCCTGGGCTGAGGGCGGTTATCCTTGCTCCCACTAGTGCTTGCTCCTCCAGGGCTGCTTCCACTCGTGCTCGCACCACTAGAGTAAGGGGTGAGAGCTCCCCCTGAACTTCCGCTTGGTGGTGATGGTGGCTCCACTCCACCCATCTCCGCTTCGGCCTCTCCTCTACCTTCATCTTCATCATCCTCGAAAAACATCCCCTTGATGTTCTTCACCGCCTCATCCCAGTCCCAGCAGCTTCCTTCTTCAAACACCACATCTCGTGAGATGATGGCTTTCTCTGTCTCAGGATTGTATAACTTGTAAGCCTTGCTCGCAGGAGCGTAGCCCACAAAAATACACTTTTCACTTCGGTCGTCCAGCTTCTTCCTCCTTTGGTCCGGGGCGTGGGCATAGGCCACGCACCCGAAGACCCTTAGGTGCTTCACACTTGGTTTTCAACCACTCCAAGCCTCAAACGGTGTCTTGAACTTCACACTCTTGGTAGGGCACCGATTCAGCACGTACACAGCCACCTGTACTGCTTCCGCCCAGAACTTCTTCGGTAGTCCCTTACCCTTCACCATGCTCCGTGTCATGTTCATGATTGTGAGGTTCTTCCTTTCTGCCACGCCATTTTGCTGATGCGAGTAGGCCGCCGTCAGCTGATGAGAGATCCCCCATTGCCTACAGTACTCGTCGAACAGCCTAGAGGTGTACTCCCCACCTTTATCCGTTCTAAGTACTTTCAGCGGTTGAATACTCTCCTTCTCAGTCATCGCCCGAAACTCCTTGAACTTCTCCAGCGCCTCAGCCTTCTCCTTCAGAAAATACACCCAACACTTTCTGCTGAAGTCGTCGGTGAATGTGATGTAGTACTTGCTTCCACCGATTGAAGTTGTTTCAAATGGACCAGCGATGTCCGAGTGAACCAACTCCAATGGCCTCGTCGCACTTCGGGACTTGCCACCCTCAAATGTCTCTCTTCTCTGCTTCCCCTTGGTGCATGCCTCACAGACCCTATGAGGAGGTGTGATCATAGGCAGTCCTTCCACCATCTTTGATCCAAACAACAACTTCAGGCCTGTGAACCCCAGATGCCCCATCCGGTGGTGCCACAGCCAAGCTTCCTCCTCTTCTTCATTCCTTGCGAGACATGTCGTCTCCTTTACATCCATGCTCAAAGTGAAGAGACGGTTCGCCGTCATCTTTACCCTCACTACTTCTTTCCCTTGACCGTCCTTCATGGCCAGGGTGCCATCCCGCAACAAGACCCGGTAGCCCTTCTCCACCAGCTGCCCAAGACTTAGGATGTTACTCCTTAAGCCCGGCACATAAAAGACTTCATTGATGAGAACCTCCTTTCCACTCAACACAACCGCCACAACTCCTCTTCCTTCCACTGCAATCTTTGAGGCGTCGCCGAAACTTACCTCACCACCATTTGGTTCAAGGATCGTAAACAGCTCCCTCTCACCGCACATGTGGTTGCTGGCTCCGATGTCTAAGTACCACACTCCATTCCTTCCGCCTACAGCGCCTTGGATAGTAAGGAACATCATCGGGTCGCCTCCCGTGTTGCTTGTCTCCGCATAGTGGTGGGCCTCTCCTCCCTTCCGAGGAGCCCAACAATCATAGCTCATGTGCCCGAACTTGCCACAGTTGTAGCATTGAGTCTGGGACATGTCTCCTCTACCTCCTCTACCTTGGCCTCTGCCTTGGTCTCTTCTTCCTCTGCCTTGGCCTCTGCCTTGGCCTCTTCCTCTACCTCCGGCATTCCAACCTTGGTTCTGCTCGAACTCCTTCTGGTGTGATTGACTTCTCCCTTGGTCTCTACCACCTCTTCCTACTCTACCTCTTCCTTGGTAACCACGGCCACGCTGGCCACCACCTCTTCCTGAGCTCTTTCCGAAGTTCAGCTGAGTCTGGAGTGCTTTTCCCAAGCCACTCACTTCTTCATCATCTTGCGCCATTCTGTACTCATGGGCTTGCAGTGAGCCTATCAATTCATCCGCCGTCATCACCGTGAGGCCATTCGATTCTTCGATGGCCACCACCACGTGTCGGAACTTTTTTGTCATAAAGCGTAGGAGCTTCTCCATGAAGCTAACCTCGTCTATGGTCTCCCCATTTCTCTTCATCTCATTTGTGAGCGTCCGTAGACGGGTCACATAGTCGCCAACCTTCTCCGACCCTTGCATCCTTATCATCTCATACTGGCCTCGGAGGGATTGCAACTTAACTTTCTTGGCCTTGTCTACTCCCTGCATGGAGCGCTGCAGGATCTCCCATGCCTCCTTCGAAGTATCGGCGTCCGAGATCTTTTCGAACGTAGCTTCATCTACACCTTGATACAAAATGAACAACGCCTTCTTGTCCCTGTTCTTAGCTTCTCTCAATGTTGTCCTCTGTGCGTTCGTTAACGCGGCTTCTGCTTCGGCAGTCAGCATCTCCAAACCATCCTCTACTACCTCCCACAACTCCTTGGAGGCTAGTAGTACCCTCATCTGGATGCTCCAGTTCCCATAGTTTGTCTTCGTCAACTTGGGGACTTGCCCCGGCACGGCACCTCCAAACTCCATCTCTCCCCTACTTCAAACCTTCCGAGGGTCTCGAACCTCCCTCTGATACCACTTGTTGGAAACGTGAAACAAGCCCAGTTCAACTCAACACCACCAGGCCACTTCTAAACCGCCACAGTTCGCGCGGTCTGTTCCCTCTTCCGGCGAGTAGCCTACTCGCGAGACCGACCTCCAGCGAGACTACCACACCAACCTCTACCCGCGCGGTTTACCACCCACACGGCGAGCTCCTAACTCCACGCGCGAGCTACACCCAGGAGAGTCCGGCACTGCGAGACCAACCCGGCGAGACCTCCACACGTGGGCGCTCAAAACCCCAAACACACCACTCGCAGCGAGACCGCCAAACCGCGAGTCCACCGTCGGCGAGTACACCCCTTCGGCAGTCAGCATCTCCAAACCATCCTCTACTACCTCCCACAACTCCTTGGAGGCTAGTAGTACCCTCATCTGGATGCTCCAGTTCCCATAGTTTGTCTTCGTCAACTTGGGGACTTGCCCCGGCACGGCACCTCCAAACTCCATCTCTCCCCTACTTCAAACCTTCCGAGGGTCTTGAACCTCCCTCTGATACCACTTGTTGGAAACGTGAAACAAGCCCAGTTCAACTCAACACCACCAGGCCACTTCTAAACCGCCACAGTTCGCGCGGTCTGTTCCCTCTTCCGGCGAGTAGCCTACTCGCGAGACCGACCTCCAGCGAGACTACCACACCAACCTCTACCCGCGCGGTTTACCACCCACACGGCGAGCTCCTAACTCCACGCGCGAGCTACACCCAGGAGAGTCCGGCACTGCGAGACCAACCCGGCGAGACCTCCACACGTGGGCGCTCAAAACCCCAAACACACCACTCGCAGCGAGACCGCCAAACCGCGAGTCCACCGTCGGCGAGTACACCCCTGCGAGCACACAAGCCGCGAGACCACCTTCTCGCGCGAGATCAAACAAGCCGCCCGTCCTCTCGTCCTAACCGCCCGGTTTGTCCTCGCAAGACACTCCTAGCGCTGCAGCGCTCTCGCACCCTTACAAAGTCTAAAGTTGGGAGGATTTTCACTTTTCAACAACAACAAACATGTACAAGGGGGGCCTTTATATAGGCAAAAGAAAACTCTCCAACTACCCCATAAATGCAACCACTCTCTCTCTTCATTAAATGAATACAACTATACATATTAAAATAAACTCTCAAAAAGACTTTTGACATGTTGACCTGGTCAACCAAGTCAAACTCCAACGACCCCCTCCCCCCCCCCCCCCCCCCCCCCCCACCCACAGCAAGAAAACCAGGATCCTGGCCTTCCAATCTCATCCGCCCCAATCCCGCCCCTTCCTCCCCCATCCTGCCCCATCCCTTACATAGAGGTGGTCGGTGGCCGGCGAGCCCGCAGCAGCGAGCCGCCGCACTGTGAATCACTGTCGTTGGATCATGGTGGAGAGACGGGCAAGATGGGGACGGGATGCAGGATGTGGAATAATTATCAAAATTTCCCCTAGAAGTTAGCATAATTAAAGATTGAACCCATCTTATTATTGAAATTTTAAAAAAAATCTCCTCTAAATATTACAAAACATAACAGTTACCTCCCTGTGAACTTATGACATGCGCAGAATGAGGATATTTTTGTGCATGAATGTTATGAAATGTGAATTTCAAGAAAGATAAATGTTATGTTTTGTGTACCTAAAGAAAGCATTTTTTTTTTGGTAAAATAGTTGTCATGTCAAACACATATTTCATGACGGTAGTATTTTTATCCAAACTCACTAGAGCACAAATGCCACGCAAAATGGACAACGATTTGTACCCTCTGCGTTCACGATCGCCACCGCCGTGCCAAGCGTACCCTAAGTTCTTAGATCGTAATGTTGATGAGTGGGAAAGATATAAATTTCCTTCCAATAAATAACATTGAGATAATTTAGAGAAAATATAGGGTACTTAATTTCATTTAGTTCAAGAAATTGTGTGTATTTAGCTTTACATTGGCATTTAACAAGCCTTTTAATTAGCAACTTTATAGAAATAGTTTATTAATCAATTAACTCTCTTTTCTTTGTGATCACAAAGATTAATGTATCTTTTTATTGTCTTATTTTAAAAATTAGGCCATAATGGAATTTTTAGGCTCTGTTTGACACGGTGGTGGCGGTCATGAACATGGCGTTAAATTGTCATTCATTAATGCCCACCTAAGAAACTTCATCTACTTTTATTTTCAAATTGATGATGTTTGTTAGGAGATCCTTAACGGATAACGGTTTAACCCGCGTGTTTATGACCGCCGCCACCGTGCCAAATGGAAACGCCTATCTTTTTTTCCCATTGTCTGTCTATTTAAAATTACAAAAAACAGTTCTTGTATTTTTACATTTCAAGTAGTGGTGCACAAAACAACCGGTCCTAACCGGTCCGGTTAGGACCGGCTAGGGACCGGTCCCGGTTAGGACCAGTCCGGTCCCAGACCAGTCTCAGGGGTCCCCTTTTGTCCCAGTCCCAGGGGTCCCTTTTTTTCATCAAAAACCGGTCACAGATCGTGACCGGTAAAAAACCGGTCTCGGACTGGGACCATCAAAAGACTGATAAAAGACCGGTCATTTTAGTAATTTTAGTAAGAGACCGATCATTTTTAGTCATTTTAGTAAAAAACGGGACAAAAGATCTGTAAAAAAAGAACGGAGGACCGGTCCCAATCGGTTCTCTTCCAGAGGAGGAAAACCGGTCCCGGACCGGGACTGGTTTGAGCGGGACCGATCCAGAACCAATCGACCAAAAGAACGGTCTTTTAAAATACCGGTCCTTTACCGGCATATCAGTCTTTTTGTGCAGGACTATTTTCAAGACATCTATGCACAAAAATACCCCCATAAAATAAATTTTTAGAGGGTATATTTTGTGCATAAATGTTATGAAAAGCAAAATTACAGAGAAAGCCTTTGTGATTTCAAAAGTAAGAACTTAGAGGGTAGGTACCCGTAAATGTCCCTACATATAATCAGTGGCAGACTATTTCGCATTCGAACCAGTCGTCACTACTATTTCGCCGCACGCGCTTCCGAAAGCGCATAATTGAATGAGTAAGCGCGTTCAAGGGCGCCCCGTGTTAGAACTAATAATCATGTGGGTCAAATATGTTAATTATGCGCATTACTGTGTTGTCATTAATATCGACTCAAATTTATATGATTTAATTAATCGGGTTGAATACGTTTCATATTGTATTGGTGGTTCATATAATGTGTGAATATCAGACGTCGTTTACATTTATATGATGAACTTAAATGTAAAATGGAGGCATTAGGTTTTGTTATAAATAGGTTATGATCTCCAGGTCACATGACATCAAAATAAAATCATTATCACTCTCATTTAGTTCTAGCATCTCATCGCTGGAGAGAGTCTGGTGGAGGAAGAAGGGGAGTCGTCTTCTTCATCAGGACCTTGTAGACTTGGAAGATCCGTGACTGCAACAATCTATTCTCATGGATTAATAATGTATGCTTCCGCTCTAGTTTTCATCTCAATGTTTCAACTAGAGCGAATCCGTCTCCGTTATGATTTCGAAGATTCTCCCCAACACCGCGCTCTTGCAGCCCCTACCACCGCTTGACCGCGCCAAACTTAAGCCTAATTAATACAACATCAGCTGATGGAAGTCAAAGTCTCTCTTTACAGCTATGAGAGCACGGTGGGAGGAGGGAGCCGCATGTAGCAGACAGGCGTGAAGGACCGCACCCATTTTAACATTCTTTTTTTGATTATTTTACATTGAATTAATTGAAAAACTTTATGAGTATTAATATTATATTAAATTATTAATAATATAATATTATATGTTATATAAATATATGGTTTTATATGGGATACAGACATCACATTGTCTCGCCTTCATCATTACTCTCTCCTTCCTCTTATCATGATTCAGAGTATCTCCTCAAGTTGAAGATGGAAATTTCCTTCAAAGCTTCCGTTTTGGAGATTTATTTTCACCGATCAAGCGGTCACGATCGTGACCGCATTAAGTTCTGATTCATGCGGGCGTGACCGCTTAACCGATGAAAATAAATCCCCCCAAACAGAGTCAAAGTTGTAATATAAAAAGGCAGTTTGGTGCACGAAGTATTCCCGCTCAACAAGAGTTTGTGCAAAGGGCCTCATCATAGGGGTGAAATATATGCAAATCTTCTAAGTTGTACAATAATTATTTAAAATTTACATTAATAGAAATCTATGTAATTTTAAATGATAAAGTTTTTAAAGAACAAAGAGCCTGATCACCATAAAGTTTTTTAGAAAGGATACTCTTAAGATGGAGGAGGTGATGACGACCCTGCTCTCGAATGAAACGAGGAGCAGGTCTGGTCCTAGCACCAGCGAGGGTTTGTTCGTAAAGAACAAAGAGCCGGCCCGAGGCAGATCGAGAGACAGAAGCAAGAAGGAAAACTGACCTAGGTCTAAGTCCAGGGGCAAGAACAACAAGTGTCACTACTACAAGGAAGAGAGGCACTGGAAAAACAATTGCCCGAAGAAGAAGCTCGAGGAGAAGACGCAAGAGCCAGTAGGCTATAGTGGCATCCAATCCAGAAAGCGACGTTGACGTACTCCATGTTCGATCCACTCTCCACTCCACCGACACTTGGATCAAGGATACGGGATGCTCGTATCACATGTACCCGAACAGAGAATGGTTATCCAGCTTCAGACAATGTGATGGCGGTCGTGTTTTGATGGGGAACGACTCAGAATGCAAGACGCTGGGGATTGACAATATCAAAATCAATATGTTCGACGAAACAATCAGAACCCTTACAGACATAAGGTACGTGCTCAATCTAAGGAAGAGTCTGATTTCCCTAAGTACTCTAGAGGCGGTCAGGTACTCTTACACCGGTGAGGGCGGATACTTGAAGCTAAAGAGAGGCGCTCTGGTAGTCATGAAAGGAGAACGTTCTGGTACTCTCTACAGACTGATCAGTACCACAATTGTTGGTGATGCAGCGGTCGCTGCGACGTCAGATGAGAATTCCTCTCTGATGTGGCATGCTAGTCTTGGCCATATGAGCGAGAGAAGTCCACATAAGAAAGGCCTTCTGAAATGAGTCAAGACGTGCAAGCTAGATTTCTGCGAGACATGCGTCCTCGGGAATCAATGCAAAGTGAAGTTTGTTGCGTCAAGCAAGTGTAGCAAACAGATACTGGAATACATTCACTCAGACGTCTTGGGGCCAGCCCCAGAGCCTTCCCTTGGAGGTGTGAGATACTTTGTGACCTTCATCGATGACTTCTCAAGAAAGGTCTGGATTTACTTTCTAAAGAACAAATCTGAAATCTTCGAAAAGTTCAAAATCTGAAAGACCAAAGTAGAGAAGCAGACCGGGAAGAGGGTGAAGTACCTCAGATCTGATAATGGCGATGAGTACATCTCAGCAGAGTTTTAAGCATACTGCGATCAGGAGGGCATCACCCGCCACCTTACCATTCCCGGTACACTGCAGCAAAACGGCTTCGCAGAAAGGATAAATATGACATTGTTAGAGAAAGCTCGGTGCATGCGTCTATTTGCCGACCTACCGAAGTCTTTATGGGTCGAAGCCATTAATACGACAGCCTATCTAGTGAATCGTTCTCCATCGATCTCACTGGATCTGAAGTCCCTATAAGAGGTTTGATCAGGTACTTCCGTTGATTATTCTGATATTCATATTTTTGGTTGTCCTATGTACACACTAATGCAGGACTCGGATAGGACGAAGCTGGATGCTAAGTCTATAAGGTGCATCTATCTCGGCCAGAAGGCCGGCACGAAGGGATTCAAGCTCTGGAACCCTGAAACCAAGAAGGTGGATGTGAAGCGCGATGTTATCTTCGATGAGGCTTCTATGCTTAAGAAGTCTCGGTCTCAATATAAAGAGATGGAGAAGACTCCAGTCACACCACTAAAGGTGGAGCTGGAAGGAAGTAACAACGCTGACGATCATGGTGATTCCTCCGGCTCGGAGGATACTGATGTTGTGCAACCTACTGGTGTAGAGCCGCACTCAATTGCTAGAGAAACATCAAAGAGTGAGGTCAGACTACCTCTCAGGCTACAGGACACTGTAGCATACGCCTTTCAGGTGATCTCCTCAGACCCTGAGTCATATCAAGAAGCTATGGAGAACAGAGACAGCTCTCAGTGGGAAGCAGCTATGCTAGAGGAGTTGGATTCACTTCAAAAGAACCGAACTTTGGAGCTGGTTAGTCTACCCAAAGGACCCAAGGCAATCAACTTCAAGTGGGTGTTCAGGAAGAAGGAGTCCACATTCGGGAAGGACCAGTGGAGGTATAAGGCCAGATTTGTTGCAAAGGGGTTCACACAGAAGAAAAGAGTTGATTTCGATGAAATCTTCTCACCCGTGGTGAATCACTATTATATACGGGCACTACTTGCTATGTTGGCGATGTGGGACATGGAGCTGGAGCAGATGGACGTGAAGACGGCATTTCTTCACGACAGCTTAGAGGAGGAGATCTACATACAACAGGCTGAGGGGTTCATTCGACCCGATGACGAGAAGAAGGTGTGCTAGCTGAAAAATCTCTTTACGGTTTGAAGCAGGCTCTGAGGATGTCAAATAAGAGGTTCGACGCATTCATGACTTCACATGGTTACAGTCGAAGCCAGTATGATAGCTGCATCTACTACAAGTTTCTAGCTAATGGGGACATTCTGATTTTGATGTTATATGTCGACTACATGTTGATTGCTTGCAAGTCAGCCCAGGAGATAAATTCACTGAAGCAAAAGTTACATGCTGAGTTTGAAATGAAGGATCTGGGTCATGCACAGAAAATCCTTGGGAAGGAAATCAAGTGGGACAGAAAGCGAAGCATGCTTTGTCTTTCTCAGACATGCTATGTTCAGAAGATTTTGGAAAAGTTCAGTATGATGGAATCTAAGGCTGTTTCGACTCCTCTAGGGCAACAGTTTAGGTTGTTATCACTGCAGTGTCCTGAAACAGAGGAGAAACGCCAAAAGAAGCTCAGAGTGTTGTACGCTAGTGCGGTAGGATTCTTGATGTACCCAATGATCTGTACGAGACCAGATATCGCTCAGGCTGTGAGCGTTGTCAGTAGATACATGGGGAATCTGGGATGACAGCATTGGGAAACCGTCAAGTGGATCCTAAGGTATTTAAGAGGGAATCCAGACGTCGGCTTAGTGTTCCAAAGGAGCAAGGATGTCAGTGCTCTAGAGGGATACGTTGATTCTGACTACGTCGACGACCTCGATAGGAGAAGATCTACTTCCGGGTATATCTTCCTTCTAGGTGGAGGTCTCATCAGTTGGAAAGCCACTCTTCAGGACATCATTGCTCTATCTACGATAGAGGAGGAGTACATTGCTACAGTGGAAGCGGCAAAGGGAGTCATCTGGCTTAAAGGTCTCGCCAAAGAACTCAGGATCTCTTAGGAAGCGGTGAAGCTGCACTGTGACAGCCAGAGTGCAATTTGTCTGGCTAAAGACCAGATCTATCACGCCATGACAAAACACATTGATGTGCGCTACTATAAGTTGAGAGAGTTCGTTGGGAGTAGAGACATTTAGTTACTAAAGATACCCACGGAGGATAATGTTGCGGACATGCTGACCAAGCCACTAACAGGAGTTAAGTTCAAGCACTGCCTTGACTTGGCCCACATTCGCGCATGCTGAGTGGGATGACCCCCAGGGAGAGGGGGTAGTTCGTCGGAGGGAGAAGATCCAAGCTGCAGATGGAGCTCGTTACTTGAGGCGTCAAGGTGGAGATTGTTGGATTGTGATACCTCATCAATCTGTGTACCTCCATAATTCCTGATTTTGGAGGAGTCCTATATTTAGAATATCATTATGAGGATAATATTCTTCTAGAGATACTCTTCCTATTTCGACTGAGCCTCATTTTGGCAACCTCCTCATCCTCGAGGTATATAGAGGGGATATCTCTAGGGCCAAATAACACAACAAAAGGAGAGGGCTGAGAAAGGTGGAGGCGTGCATCATCAAAGAGGGAGCAGCGGCGGTGTTCATTTCTGTGGCATCAAAGAGGGAGCAGCGGCGGTGTTCATTTCTGCGGCCAGGAGGAGCAGCGGAGGCGGTCGGTCCTCACACCGACCGGCGGAATAGGAGCCGGTGGCATCGACGATTACTCTCCCAGAGGAGTAGGAGGCTCTCGACCGATTGACACCGGCCAATCGGCGGCAGAATCCTCAGGCGAGTTTCCTGGAGACGGGCGGACGACTCAGGCGGCGGCGGAAGAAGCTGGCGAATCTGCATTCAGCAATATCGCCGGGCGACATCGCTATCGCAGGCGATAGCTCCATGCTTTGATCAGACAGTTTCTTCTTGTCGCGTTTCTTCGATCATTTTGATCTCTGTGTAATATGTGTAACTTCTCATTGTATTAGTGAATCTTTTTCAGCACGCTCTCCCCGTGAACGTAGGAGCTTCTCTCCGAACCGCATAAATTGATTGTGTCTGTGTGTGTGCTTAAAATCTCGTTCCATATTTTATTTTACGATATTGCTTGTGCTCGATTAAATTCCGTTGCGCTACCGCAGTCTCGATCCGATTTCATAACAGCCCCTCCTGATATTTGAATTTGCTCGATCTCATTCTCCTGTAAACAAGATGACTGCGTATAACTTTTTTGACAACAAAACAAAAAATGAAAGCACTTATTAACTCTTTATATTTCTTAATGAACTTGTGTCAATTTAATAAGGATGGTTTGATTAATATAATATTAACAGGGAAATAAATATTGTCTTAGAAAGAGTTAATTAATTGAAGTGCATGGTAAGGCATGGGGAGAGGAAACTAACTTCTAGTAAACTGCTTCAACTGCTTCCAACTAAAACCACACCAAAACTCTTACCACCCCCATTGCTGAGAAATTTTTAGGTCTGTTGATCAGACTTAGAGGAAGATCCGCTCGAAATTTAATCATGCGTTCACAAATTAGGCAAATAGTAAAATCCGTGATTTAAAAAAATTCAAAAAATTATATCTGGTCGGATTTTAAAAAAACGCAATATCTGGCCGAATTTTTTTTTAAAAAAATAATTTTTTATAAGCAAATAAGATCTTAAACTAAAGATAAAAAACCTTAATCACTATTTTATAATTTTTTTTAAAAAAAATAATTTTTAGTAATACTAAAATCAATTTTTTGATACCCAAATAAACCTAGAGGAAGGTCCACCGTGTGTATCAAAAAATTTTCCCCAGTTGTTTTAGGGCGCTGCTATTCGCACAACAGTTTTGGCGGATAGCAGCGCCCAAAAGCAACTGGACGTATATTTCCAAAAGGCGTGAAACCTGAACATATTTCTCAAGTACGTCTTGTACATGCATTTTTAGGAAAAGTGTTCAACACGAAAGTTGTAGATATCATCGAGATCTACAACTTTCGTGTTGATCACTTTTCCTAAAAATGCATGTACGAGATGTATTTTCAAAAGACACAAAAAATTAAGAAAAAGTACGGTACGAATAGCCAAAATTGTGATGCGGATAGGAGCGCCCTTCCTTTATTGCCCTTTAAAAAACAAAAGGCAATTCACAAACATTCTCTTTGGGATATGAGCAAATAAATAATTCCTCCCCTTTGTTGTCCTCAAACATATAGTTGATAAGACTGCTTTTATTTCTCAATGTGATAGTTTATTCACACACCCACACACACATGTAGAGGAAGATATTGGCTTTGTCTTCTTCAGGACTAAAAGATATGAGCCAATAAATAATTCTTCCCCCATTTTTTCTTTTATTTTATGAATATTTATGAAACAAATAAGTTTGGTGCGTCATTTTTTAGGTGATTGTTAATGGCAGCCGGTTATTTTGTTAGTCGCACCCCAAATTCTTCCAATGTTTCGTGTCTTTTCGAAATACGCCTTGTACATGCAATATCAAGACAAGTGTTCAACATGAAAGTTGTAGATATCGACGAGATCTACAACTTTCCTGTTGATCACTTTTCCTTAAAATGCATGTACAAGACGTACTTTGGAAATATGCACAGGTTTCTCGCCTTTTCGAAATACGCCTTGTACATGCAATTTCAGGAAAAGTGTTCATCACGAAAGTTGTATATCTCGTCGATATCTACAACTTTTGTGTTGAACACTTTTTCTGAAATTGCCTGTACAAGGCATATTTCGAAAAGACGTGAATAATTGGGAGATTTTGGTTTGCAACTAGTCAATTACAAGTTGCGGTTAACAATCACCTTTTTTTTGTCCAATGAGTTTGTATAAAACATCATCATAGAATGTATATTGGGCATGACACCAAGAAAAGAAAATAATAATTCATAACCACCGCTATCACCAACTCAATTTTTTTGAAAAAAAAAACACGTTGTCTTTTGCCACTTTGGAACATCTATGAAAAATGTCGTTTTATATTCAAATTTCTATTGCATTGAGGGGCCACATATAGGCCAAAAATATTTATGTCTAGTTGCAGAATTTTCTTGCTAACGGTCATCATCATAAGACTTTTTTTAGAAATATCCAAAATATCCTCCAAAATACACACATCCTCTTCATTTTGGAGTCATTCCTTGGACCAAATTAAGGCTCCGTTTGACACGGTGGCGGCCGTCATGAATGACATGAGGTTAAATTGTCATTCGTTGGCGTCCACCTAAGAAACTTCATCCACTTTAATGTTGAAACGGATGATGTTTGCGAGGTGAATCTTAACGAATGACGGTTTAACGCATGCATTTACGACCCCCATCACCGTGCCAAACGGAGCATAAGGCAACGATCATGGTTTGAGAGATAATTTTCGACATCTGATGTCATTGCTGAAAAATTCGTGTGTGGGGGCTTACAAGCGTCGGGGAGATCACATTTTTTTATTGTAAGCAGATAACTTTGCTTATACATATGATCCAAAGCATTTTTTTGAAATTTGAGAAAAAAACATAAATTTAAATCAAACCGCACTGAATCATTTGAGAAAAAAACACATTTTTTTATTGTAAGCAGATGACTTTGCTTATACATATGTTACATGAATAATCATTGGTTTAATAAAATTTAATTAATAAATTAAATATTTTTATATATAACTGTTCGGTTTTGTTTGAGTCGGTTTGGTTTGCCCCACAAAATCATAAACCGTAACCGAACCAAACCGTATGATTTGATTTGGTTCGATTCGGTTTTACGGTTCGGTTTGTTTTGACTTACAAGCCTAATATGGAGCATTGTGTACACAGTGCATCTAGGAGGTCCAGCAAGTAGTTGTGTTTTTGTTTGATGAACGGTGCAGATTTTCTGCCCAGAAAATCAGCTCAATTATTAATTAATGGGTGAAATCACACGAATTAAAAACAGCATATTTCCTATCAAAGGGTGAAATCACACGAATTATTAATTAATACTATAAACCAGCTGCAATCAGAAAGCAGGGTTTAGTTTGCGCTTCCGGCGTCATTATCTCTCTCTGTCTCTTTAAGAAGTGGAGTAATCAGTCGTCCCTGTCAAGAGGTGAGATACACAGTCATTACAGAGAGAGAGAGAGAGAGAGAGAGAGAGAGAGAGAGAGAGAGAGAGAGAGAGAGAGGGAGAGTATCGGTATGTAGCGCGCAGCAACTAGCCATGGCCGGCCGGGGAAGCATTAATTGAAGAAAGTAAATAAGAATGGTGGAGCCAGGTCGACGGCTCTCCACCGGCCAATTCATGACTTCCCACCCCATCTCCACTACCCTTTGTCTCCCAAACTCCATCCAGCTTTGTCACATCCCACTCAAATCTCAGCAACTCCGGACCACGTACCACAATATTTTCTCCATATTTTTTAAATTAATTCATTATATCTTATTATATAAATCAATATTGGTATTTGGAGCACACCATAGATCAAATAAGAGCCATTGGATCATGAGAGAGAGCATGAGATGAGAGGAGAGAGTTGTGAAAAAGAGAAGAGGGAGAGAGAAAGAGAGAGAGGGAGAGAGATACGGAAAATAAAGATTGCGTGAAATTAATGTTTTTACGACAAAATGTAATTTTTTTCATAAAATAAAAATTGTAATATTGATTTATTTTTTAACGGTCATTTTGAGTACTCATATGTATATATTGCGGGCACTGTCTGTCTTGATGTGGGTGCAACCTGCTTTGATGCAGGCGCATCCCGATTTGATGTGAGCGCAGCCCGCAACGACAGATCGAGCACGGGAGAAACCCGTTCGGAGGCGGGCGAAGCCCTCCTGGATGCGGCCGAAGGCCGCCCGAGAGCATCGAGCACGGGCGTAGCCCGTGCGAAGATGCTCGTATATATATATCTATATATATATATATATATATATATATATATATATATATATATATATATAGATATATATATATATATATATATATATATATATATATATATATATATATATACTACAAAATTTGGATGAATGCACCCTAAAGTTCTTGGTCCAACGGTCTGGCTTGACGGGCTAGAACCCAGAAATAAAAAGAAAACTAAAAAGACCGCAGGTTCTACGACAGGAACGTCCCACTACGTAATCAGATAATAAGAAGTTTCCCTTCCACAATCAAAGATGGTCCAGCAAAATACAAAGTTGACACTAGCTCGTGACTATCACAAGATGACAACCAAAGGGATGATCAAGTCGTTAATAATAGGATCCTATATAATTTCGCTGCCTAAGTCTAATTAATTATGGACGAATATTTCTCAAATTCCACTACATTGATTGGTTTTTTGCGCTAGAACTCAATTTTCACAAATAGTCTAAAGTTTTTCCGTAACCAAATTATTAAAAGGAGTGCTGTGCAACGTAGCAAAATCTCAAGTCACTACAACAATGGCACTATTTGGGATTACTGTGGCAGTGGGAAAGTCTTGTGCTATGTTTAGGATGGAGGTAGTGAGAAAATTTGCTTTCCCACTAGCTCCGACCAATGCAGCTCAACATTGGAGCTTTTAGCATTTTCATGCTTCTCTTAAAATCCGGATGGATCTTTGAAATTTTTGTTTAAGTTTGGATGATTTTGAGGCCTGAACTAACAGAGTTAATCAAATACCATGAATTATGATAGTTTCTATGTTAACTGTTGCTAATCAGAATTACTGTACATCTTGTTTCATTAAATCGAGCAAGAATACCATTAATTAGAACAGAATTTATAAGAGAAGGAAATTCAGGAGAAGATAAAGACCTGCATAGTCAAGGGCACTGTCATCCTTTAAAACACAACACCTACCACAAAACAAATCTTTCAAACAGATAAAACTGCAAACCCCATTCAGAACAGTACTAAAAGCTAAAATTTCCCAAACAATGTTCAGTTTTTTTCAACACCGCTTTTCTTACTGACACCGCAATCTCAAACAAAGCCAATAAGGTGGGCCACGGGGTGCATGGTGCACCATGATTATGGTTAATAAACAATAACTGTCAAATTCTGAAAAAAAAAACCTAAGACGCAGGTGCACTAATTGAACAGGACAAGTCACGGTAGCAAAATGTAGGAACGGGATTACAAAAATAATTTTAAAAAAACTCGGTTACAACAAGGCCATGTTGAGATGCTGCCACCTGGCGCTCAAAAATCTTCATTGTTTTAGGGGACTGCCTTCTGTTTTTTGGGCATCCTGTAACCACCGACGACGCAGGCGTGATCGCGCTCAAAAGGCTCGAGAGTAACCTGCTCGGAGGGCTTGAACTGATCCACCTGCAGCGTCTTCACAACCTGCGCAAACACTGCCTCCGCCGGCACCGTCGAGTCAATACAGTTTGCCTGCCAACATCAAAAACAGAGTGGGATTAGCATGCTGCTTCATCGTAATAGCATGTGGAACTGCAGAATGAAGAGGAAACAGATAGTACCTTGATGGAAATGACAAAATGGCCGCCATTCTTCAGGAAATATGAAGCATTCAGGGCCAATATCCTTGCCTGTACAACAAACACCATTATTATTAAAATTAAACAAAAATAGAACAAATCAACCAAGTTAAGTTCCTGGTGCCAAATTATAAATCATAAGATGTTTTTCTCAATGCTGTCTGTTTCTTAAAATTGAAGGAAAGATGAATGGCGTGCTTCTTCTTTACATATATAAAAAGAGAAGAGCCTCCTTACTAGATCTCCCTGAAATTGCAATTCATGCAATAGTTTTTTGTTCTACCAACCTTTTCAACATGTCCTAGAAACACATTTTTTGATTAATATGATGTTTCTTCATGTAAATATTTCAAATATTGAAAAAAAGCACTAAAGCGCTTATCCCACTATAGTGGGGTCGGCTATATGGATCTTTTGTCGCCATTGTGCCTATCTTTACTCATAATCTCGCTAATGACTAAACGTGTACAACCCCATATTCGCTGAGCCAGACAAGGAGGCACAATGGTCACAGGTGGGTTAGCCGAAGTGTTCCCGCCCTAAGGAGGATCTCGCCCAAAGAAGGCGGAAACGCTCTCGCCAGATCGTTGAAGGAGAAACAGTAGGCCGAGAGCGACAAGCGCGGCCTGCGCGGAAGTGCTCTCGCCCAAACCAAGCTTCTATCCCGAAAAGTTCTCGCTTACGCTGGGCGAGAACGTTCGCGTCACGCCCTGGGCCGAAAGGTCTCGGCACCAGCTCTCGCCGAGTGGGGCCCAGGGTCTTTGGAAGAATGTCCTAATTGCCCTCAGGAGAAATTACTTCAGTACCCTCAGAAAGACAGCGGGATTTGGCTATTGGCAGATTAACCAGGGGCTTTTCAGTAAATTCAGGACAGCAAAATGCTATAAATAGACCCATAAGGGCTCCTTAGAAAGCAAGCGATCATTGTCTCCAAAATTCCAGTGCTTTTCTGAGGAGCTCCTAGCCCAGCTTTGGCTTTGGAGGGGAAGCTCTCAGAGATCTTCCGGGTGTGAGGTGGAACCTCCCTGCTGAGGCTTTTGAGTCAGTCTTAGGTCCTTAGAATCCAGTCAAGGGGTGAGACTTGAGAGAAGTAGGTTTCGGCTGCACCCCTTTTTCTTCGAACTTCAGTTGGGGTCATATTTGGCTTCAACAGTTCTGGTGCGGTGAGCGTGGAAGGCAGCCGATACAAGAAAGCCTTAAGTTTGGTCCCATGACTGGAGGTGAAGGAGAAGGGTCAGGTTCTGGAGGATCCCCCACCCGGGGAGAGGAAGCAACGAAGAGGATGCTGGATGAGTTCAGGCGAGAGGTCTTGCAAACAATCAGTTTAGTCTTCTCGGCGAGAGGCGAGTGGGCCACCCCTCAGGTCCCAATTGAAGAGGTCCCGCTCTTAGGCGAGAACGCCCCGGGGCAGCGCCCAGGGAAGGAGGTCCCAGGAGAGGCTGGCGAGAGAGACGTGGCGGCGCGGGAGCTATTCCCGGGCCAGAGCCAGCGCCCGGGCAAGGAGGCGCTGACAGAGCCAGGCGAGAAGGAGGCGGCGGTGCGGGAACTCTTCCCAGGGCACGGTCTCGCGGATCGGGCAAGCCAGCCGAGGCCGCGAGACGTGCCTTCTCGCCAGGCAGGAGGCGAGAGCCCTTTTAGCGAGCTCATTATCTCAGCTCCGGTACCGGAGGGGTTCCGGGAGCCCGACATGTCCTATTACTCAGGGAAGGATGACCCGATGCAGCACGTACAGTGGTTTGAAGACGTTGTGTCAATAAGGCAGATGACAGATGCCTTCAAGTGCCGGCTGTTCGCCATCACGTTGAAGGAGAAGGCTCGGGACTGGTTCCACCAGTTGCCAGCAAGATCGATCTACAGTTTTGAGGATCTGCGGAGAAGTTTCCTGTTGAGGTTCTCTACCTCGAAGAAGCGGAAGAAGGAAGCGGAGTGTCTGTTTGCGGTGAGGCAGAGGCCAGATGAAACGCTGGGTCACTATGTTGACCGGTTCCAGGAGGAGATCCTTTTGGTCCAGGAGGTTCCAGGGTACGCGCTGATGCTGGCCTTCACCCTGGGGCTGAGACCGGGATTCTTTAGCATGGAGTTGAAGAGGGTGCCCCCCCCCCTCTCCTTTGAGGAGCTTATGGAGAGGGCGGCAAAGGAGATCGATTTCGAGAGAGCAAACCCAGCGTTCGCCAGAAAGTTGGCCAAGCTAGCAGAGGATGACGGGAAGGAATCAGCAACGAAAAGGCAGAAGGAGCCGAGGGAACAGAGGGGGGCAAAGGGAAGAAAGGAGAAGGGAGGAGCCCCGAAGGTTTGGGCAGCAGCAGGGCTGGGGGGCCCGGGAGCCAGTCAACCAGTTGGGTTGGAGGCCCCAGGAGGGTCGCCCCCAGGGTCCAGGAGAAGGCTATCGGGGGAGAGATAACCTGCGGGAGCCCCGGAGGTTCGATCGACCGGCATGGAGGCAGCAGCCGAGAGATCGTCCCCCACCGCCGCAGGAGGCAATGGAAGTAGGAAGAGGGAGAGGAGCAGCCAGGGGAGCTCGAGGAGGTAGAAGAGGAAGGGGAGACGGGAGAAGGGGCGGGGAGGCGTTGCTCTTTTGTGACTTCCACCAGGAGGAGGGGCACGCAACGGCCACCTGCCCGGAGTTCTTAGAGTTGAGGGGGGCCAGAGGAGCAGAGAGGCAGGATCCACCGATGAGGATAGTGGAGGTGCAGCAGGGCGAAGCGGAGGACAGGTGTGAAGACCGGGTGGATGTAGGGACCCGGGGAGAAATCGGGGTGATTCACGGAGGAGTGGGGATTGAGGCAACCCGTAAGGGGAGCCTTCAAACCATGTACCGGAGAGGGGTGGCCTCAACCTCCCAAGTTCCTCCACCAGAAGAAAAGATTACTTTCTCATCAGCGGACATGCCAGACTATGAAGATCCATTCTGCGACGCCCTGGTGATCCAGACGGCGGTGGAGAACTATACCGTTTCAAGGATACTGGTAGATAACGGGAGCTCGGTTAATGTCATTTTCAAGAAAGCTTTTGATGAGATGAGGGTTGAAGGGAAGAGAGTCTTGGCATCGGATGGACCTCTGTTCGGGTTCTCCGGGGAGAGGAAGGAGGTAGAAGGAGGAGTAGGGTTGCACGTAAGGTTGGGGGCGTGTCGCGGAACTGCAGGTTCGTGATCGTGGACGCCCCGAGCAGCTATAACGCCATCTTTGGGCGTCCCCTCATCAGCGCCTTTCGCTGCGTCCCCTCCTCGTTCCATCAGTGCCTCAAGTTCAACAATGGGGGGGTGCAGGTCAGGGTCAGAGGAGACCCGAAGGTGGCAAGGCAATGTTACGTTACAGCAGTCAACACCATTTCGTGGATGGCGGAGGCGGAAGAGTTGGAAATAGAGATGGCGGACCTAGAGGAGGTTGTGGAGGAAGAGGAGATGGTCCTTGAGGAGGTAAGAAAGGAAGCTGGAGAGGAAGCCGGAGAGGAAGAGACAGAGAAGATGCGAGGGGATGTACAGGTGGTACGGAGGAACGATGGGCAGGAAAGCCCGGAAGAGGCAATGGAAGTAGAAGAGCAAGCGGCAGGAGAAGTCGAGGGAGAGGTCCCGGGGGGCGTAGAAGCCGAGCAGCAGCAGCAGAGGGGGATAGAAGCGATGGAGATTGAGGAGGAGGAAAAAGGAGAGCTGGAGCTGGAGGAAGAGGCAAGGACCGGTTGGGAGCAGTCGCGGCTGGAACCGGATGAAGAAGTGGTGGAGGTGGAGGTCTTCACCAGAGCAGGAAAAGAACGAAGGGTGCGGGTCAGCGGGGGTTGAGTCTCGAGGCCCGGGAGCAGGTGCGAGCTTGCATTCAAAGCAACGTTGACATCTTCGCTTGGAGCGCGGCGGACATGCCGGGCATCGACGCCGACGTAGCCTGCCACCGCCTGAACCTGGATCCCCGCGCCCGCCCCATCCGTCAGAAGATGAGAACCATCGCCACCAAGCTGGAGGAGCCCATTCGCGAGGAGGTCAAGAAGCTCCTGGAGGCGGGCTTCATCTCAGAGATCCAGTATCCAGGCTGGATCTCCAATGTGGTAATGGTGAAGAAAGGATGTGGTAAATGGAGGATGTGTGTTGACTTTTCTTTGTTGAATAAATCATGCCCTAAGGATTGCTATCCCCTGCCTCGGATCGACGCGCTGGTTGATTCAGCCGTCGGTTTTTCTGTCATGAGTTTTTTAGATGCTTTTTCAGGTTATCACCAGATCCGGATGCACCCTCCTGACACCAAGGATGTTTCCTTCATCACAAGGGAGGGGTGCTTCAGTTACAAGGTGATGCCCTTTGGGTTAAAGAACGCAGGAGCTACCTATCAGCGCCTGATGGATCGGGTCTTCCGGGATCAGAGGGGAAGGAACTTGGAGGTCTACGTCGACGACCTAATGATCAAAAGCAAGTGCATAGTTTCGCACCTGCAAGACCTCGAGGAAACATTCGCCACCCTGAGAAGGTTTAAAATGAGGCTGAATCCCTTAAAAGTGTGTCTTCGGGGCCAGCCGCGGGAAGTTCCTCGGGCATCTCCTGACTCCGGAAGGAATGGAGCCCAACCCGGACAAAGTCAAGGCCATCCTGGATTTGGAGTCACCTCGCGACGTCAAGGAGGTCCAGCGCTTGACAGGCAAGCTGGCTGGGCTAAGCAGGTTCCTCTCCCGGGCAGGAGACAAGTGTTCTTCATTCTTTAAAGTGCTGCGGGGGAATCAAAGGTTCGAATGGACGGCCGAGTGCGAAGAGGCTTTCCAAGGGCTGAAAAGACAACTCTCTCAGGCTCCCCTCCTTCAGAGCCCAAAGGATGGGGAGGACCTGACCTTGTACCTCGGAGTAGGGGCGGAGGCGGTAAGCTCCGTCCTAGTAAGGGAAGAAGGGAAGAAGCAGCTTCCCATCTACTACGTCAGCCGGATATTGAGAAATGCAGAGCTTCGCTACCCCATCCTGGAAAAGCTCGCTTATGCCTTGGTCGTCTCGGCCAGAAAGCTCCGGCCGTACTTTCAAGCGCATTCGATTAGGGTGGTGACCGACCACCCTCTTCGCAAGATCTTCGAAGGAGTGGAGCACTCGGGGAGGCTGGCTAAGTGGTCCATTGAGCTAAGTGAGTTCGACATCTCCTTTGTACCAAGACTCTCCATCAAGGCACAGGCAGTGGCGGACTTTCTAGCAGACTACGTTGTTGAGGTTGAGGGGGAAGAGCAACAACCGCGAGAAGCATGGAAGTTGATGGTTGATGGGGCCTCAGGAAGGCACTCCCTAGGGGCGGGGGTGGTGTTGACAAGTCCCCAGGGGGTAACCATAGAGCAGGCAGTTATTTTACATTTCCCAGTGACCAACAATCAAGCGGAGTATGAGGCCGTGATCGCCGGCCTCCGTCTGGCAAAGAAGCTAGAGATTCAGGACGTGGAAGTCTTCACTGATTCAAAGGTAGTAGCATCGCAGATCCGGGGAGAATTTGAAGCTCGGGAGCCTACCCTCATCAGGTACCTTTCCAAGGTAAGGGCGATCATCGGAGGTTTCCGGTCATTCTCGATTCAACATGTTCCAAGGGAAGAAAGTGTAGCCGCCGATCGACTAGCCAAGTTCGGACCTCGCGGGGGAGGAACCTTGACGGAGCTATTCCGACCGGCTATAGATGAAGGAGAGTTGATGCTGGTGGATCGGCAACCCTCGTGGGTGGATCCACTTGTGACCTTCCTGTCCACCGGTGAACTGCCTGAGGGGACCAAGGTCGGGAGAAGCTTCAAGCGTAAAGCGGCTCACTACTTGATGATGGAGGGAGGTCTGCATCGTAAGATGTTGTCAGGGCTTCTAGCCAGATGTGCGACCGAAGAAGAAATCCCGAAGATTTTAAGGGAGGTGCATTCGGGCGAGTGCGGCAGTCACTCTGGAGGAAGGACACTGGAGGCTAGGGTGGTCAGACAGGGGTACTTCTGGCCCACCCTAAGGAAGGATGCCATGGAGTTTGCAAGGAGGTGTCAAAAATGTCAGCTCTACGCCCCCCTTCAACTCTTGGCAGCTCAAAGACTCCGGAGTATCACGGCACCGTGGCCATTTGCTATCTGGGGAATGGACTTAGTTGGGCCCTTTCCTCCGGCTAGTGGGCAGAGGAGGTTCCTTTTGGTCATGGTTGATTATTTCTCGAAGTGGCTAGAGGTTAAAGCCTTAGCCAAGGTCACCTCGCAGGTTATAAGGAATTTCATCTGGGGGGAGATCATTTGTAGACATGGGTTGCCCCAAGCAATAGTGACCGATAACGGCCCCCAGTTTGCCAGCGAGGAGTTCATCAGCTTCTGCGCTCAACTAGGAATAGATCTCCGGTTTGCCTCCGTCCATCACCCTCGGAGTAACGGCCAAGTGGAAGCAGCAAACAAAATCATTGTGAAACTACTGAAGAAAAAGGTGGAGAACTTAAAGGGGAATTGGGTGGAGCAGCTCCCGTCGGTCTTATGGGCACTACGAACGACCCCGAACACGGCCACCGGTGAGACCCCCTTCAAGCTCTCTCATGGGTGTGAGGCCGTCCTACCAGTGGAGTTCGAGGTGCGGTCACCGCGAGTCATAACCGCGGGCGAAGGTGACGAGGCTTGGAGGGTGGAGAATGAAGAGGGGCAGCGCCTCTCGTTAGATATGGTGGAGGAACTGCGAGACGTGACGGCTATCAGGCAAGAAGAAATCAAGCGACGGATGGCCAAGCATTTTGATAAGCATGTCAGGGTCAAGCAGTTCGCAGAAGGGGATCTGGTGCTGAGAAAGGTCGACGCGGCGGGAAGATCGGCTCCTGTGGGTAAGCTCCACCCGAACTGGGAAGGTCCATACTTTGTGAAGGAAGTCCTCGGAACAGGGGGATACTACCTCCAGGACGTGAAGGGAAGAGCCCTAAGCCACACTTGGAGTGGTGATGATCTAAAGCGCTTCTACCCCTGAGGGGTGAAGGATGTAACCATGTATCTCAAAAATAAACTTGTTATATTATATCGATTGATTCTCCTTTAACTAGTGTCGAATTTTTCATGGCATAACATAGTTGAATGTTTTGTGATACCCCGAGCTCGGCTCGGCCCCAGGTAGACCCGCTGCGCAGGCTCTCATCTAGCTGGCAGGTCCGAAAGCTCGCCTGTGGGGGATAGGTTTTGGTTTGAGATCTTCATCGGCACACCGAGCTCAGCTCGGCCCCAGGTAGACCCGCTGCGCAGGCTCTCATCTAGCTGGCAGGTCCGAAGGCTCGCCTGTGGGGGATAGGTTTTGGTTTGAGATCTTCATCGGCACCCCGAGCTCGGCTCGGCCCCAGGTAGACCCGCTGCGCAGGCTCTCATCTAGCTGGCAGGTCTGAAGGCTCGCCTGTGGGGGATAGGTTTTGGTTTGAGATCTTCATCGGCACCCCGAGCTCGGCTCGGCCCCAGGTAGACCCGCTGCGCAGGCTCTCATCTAGCTGGCAAGTCCGAAGGCTCGCCTGTGGGGGATAGGTTTTGGTTTGAGATCTTCATCGGCACCCCGAGCTCGGCTCGGCCCCAGGTAGACCCGCTGTGCAGGCTCTCATCTAGCTGGCAGGTCCGAAGGCTCGCCTGTGGGGGATAGGTTTGGTCTGGTTGGCTTGATTTGTACAAGGCAGGAAGCACGTTGGGAATACCAAATGAAAAGTGAAAAAGAAGGGATAGATCTCGGCAGGAATAGATCTCGGCAGAAGATTCCCCATTAAAGGGAACTCGAGGTGGGGAGGCTTTCGCCAAAAAGGCTCCTCTCAGTGTTCTCGAACAAACAGGCGAGATCGTTATGCGACGGGCCAGAGGGGACTCGCGCAGTCTAGAGGGGACGGTCCCGTCCTAAGGATTCGAGGGTCACGCTTCCGGCTGGCCGGTTGCCGCGGGTTCTTGCTGATTCATCGCTAAGGATTTCCTAAGAGGGCCAAGGGCCTTGGCGGAAGCATACGCCGAAAGCGTTCAATCACAACAATTACATCAAACACATTCGCAAATAACAAGATGAAATGTTCACAAGAAAAACATTTGCATTAACAATACTATATACGGGTACAAAATGATAGCGTCTCGCGCTTTACATAGAGGTGAAGAACAGAAGCGAGAAGGGGACCCTCAAGGGGACAAACTGTATCCCTCGGAAGTCTCGCTGGAGCTTCCGCTGGAGCTTCCGCCAGAGCTCCCCCCGGAGGTCTCGCCATCCGCTGCGGGGGACTTTGAGACATCCGAGGGAGGGGTATCGGGGGCGCCCAGGGGCTTTGGAATGGGCTCGAAGAGCCATGGGACAAGTTGCTGAGCGGTGATGTCTTTGCCCCTCCCGTCCCAGCAGTCGATGTCGCGCAGCGTCTTCAGCGTCAACTTTACGGTGGCTTGCGCGTTCCCCTGGAGCAGCTTGTCGATGTCATAAGCCGAGTAATACTGGCTCTTCAATCTCTCGTCCAGCGGAGGGGCTGCACTTGCCTCGAGGCGCGCGATCTGCTCCCGCAGGAGAACGTTGTCATATCGGGCCTGAGACAGCTCCTCGCGAAGTGCGGCTTGAGCGGAATCCTGAACGACGGAAGGTTAGCATAAGAGAAGGGTTAGGAAGGCGAGAACAAGTGATTGTGAAAGGTCTCGCTTACCCCTTCCGCTTGGCGCGAGGATAACAGTTGCTGGGTCTCGGCCAGCTCCTTGGCCAGAGAGGCCGCCTGGGCCACCGCATCGTCCCTGGCCTTGAACATGTCTTGGAAGTTGCGGTCTATCGTAATGCTCCGCCGGGCGCACATATGCGCAAGCTCCAGCCCACGCATTAAAGCGCGAGTGGAGTCGTATGCCAACAGCCGGGTCGACATCCTGTCGTAGACGCTAGCGTCCTCCCGGCTGTAGAGGCCATAGCCTAAGGCGAAAGCTTCGCCGGTGACCTCGTCTCGCTCCGCCCAGCTCGGCAAGAGGGACGAGATCGTGACCTTGTTGGCGTCAGGGTCCCATTGCAGCAGTGGCTTGTTCTCCGCGTCCAGACACCTCACGCCGAGACCAAAGTTACGATGACCCCGCGGCACCTCGTCAGACAGGGGTTGGCCGGAGGTCCCGGCGGCGGCACCCTCGCTCTCGGCGGCGCCAGGGGTCCGAGGGTTCTCGGCAGGAGTCCCGGGGCCGCCCCTGGTGGCCGCAATCCTGCTTACTGCCTGCGGGACCTCCTCGAAGGAGCGGCCGGCGGGGAGAAGTTGGACGGGCGGTACAACAACAGCCTTGCCCTTCTCGGTATCCGTGGTCTTGGGCCTCTTGATTGGCTGAGGTGCGGAAGCACCCGGCTTTCGCTTCACGACACCGCTTGAGGGGGGGAGGCCCGGCTCTTTTTGGCAGGCTTGCGCGGCGGCTTTCGCAAGAGCCAGCGGGTCCTTAGGAGGTTGACTCTCTCTGGCGCGAGCCTCGTCGAAAGGCTGGCGAAGAGGGATCTCGCGCTCTCCTGCGAAAACAATAGCGATAAATTCCAACCTTGGAAAAAGCAAGAAAAAGGCAAATACAGGCGAGATCTTACCTTCTCCCGGAAGTACAGGAGGAAGAGAATCGACGTCTCGCCGGAGGTAGAGGACGTCGAAATCCTTGGTTCCGAAGAACTAAAGGAGGGCGCTCTCGCGGGAGCCCAAGGACGGAGGCTTGTAGGCGGCATCCTCGTATTGGATGGGGGCGAGGGGTACGTTCCCGAAGTCGCCGGAAACGTAGATGAACCTCTCGCCCCAGTGATGGTGCTTGTTGGCGAGACCGATCGTTTTCAGCAGTTGCCCAGAGAAGAACACCACGCCTCCCTTCGCGCGGAAAGTAAATAACTTGCGGAAGATCGGCAAGCTAAACTCAATCCTCTCCGACCGCATATAGCATATGAAGGCCATGAGAATCGCCACGGAGTTAGGGTTCAGCTGCGCGGGAACCACCCCGTAGTACCGGAGAGCCTGCCGCATCTCAGGCCACAGCGGAAGGCGGAAGCCCACCTCGAAGTGTTCGATAGGGATGGCGAGCTCCCCCTCCCCTGCAGTGTTGACTTTGTCATGACTGCCCGGGGGCCGCGCGATGAAGCCGGCGGGAACGTGCTGGGTCTTGATCAGATTGAACTCGTCCAGAGTGAGAGTGCAGGAAGGGAAGAGATGCTTTTGGAAGGCTTCCGCGCAATTGGATCGTCCTTCACCACCGCCCGGCATCGCAATAGGGTTTGAAGGCGAGATCTACGAGGAGAAGGCGAGAGCGAGAACGGGGCGAGAACGGAAGTGGAAGACAGAGACGGGCGAGAGCTTTGCGAAGACCGCGAGAACAACAACAAAGGAGAGAGAGACTGGAATCAGAGAAATGAATGTGGTAGGTGAGCCTCCTATTTATAGAAAATCGTGGTAATGATGGCTGTTTTCAGAAAGGCGGCGGGGGTACAGCCGGCGCGTCCTAGGTCAGCGGCGCTTCGTTTTTCCCGCCCGAATCTGACAGCGACCGATTAACTAAGCAACTGGCGCAAACGTTGCGAAATGTCATACGGCCGGTAAGGTAGGCGGAAGCAAGGTGGCTCTCGCCACCCCAAAGACCTGGGAAGATAACTCATACGCATACAAAAAAATTAAAGACAGAGCTATTACTCTCGCTGAGCAGGAACGCGATAAAATAATAAGCGAATAAAGTGCGGGAACATTAGTTACAACTCCAAGCGAATAAATTAGGGTACATTAGAGAAGGGAAGGCCTGGGGAAGAGGAGGGGAGGTCTCGCGCTTCAGTACGGCTCCCAGCGCCATTTCCCTTGCTCCCAACGCCATTTGCCTCGGTCCCGCAGCTTGGTCCGGGGGGCGCCTGCGGGTTGAAGTAGGATGACAGAACGCTGCATCCCAGGTCAACCCGGCGAGATAGATCCCGGATTCTCTCGATGCATCTCTCAGGTGAGGACCCGGCGGTAGCTCCACCGGGCCGGTCCATCTCGCCTATAAGGTAGTCTTGCTCCAGGGACTCCAGCCTCTTCTCCACTGACTGGCGAAACTCTCTGGCCGCAAGGTCGCGGACCCGTTCTCGCCGGATGAGTTTCGACAGAATGGCGGCGACCTTCTTCCCCCGTCTTTTCGCGCTCCCGGCACCGGTCAGGATCTCCTCCATCTCGTCAGATGAAGGGAAGGGAGAGCTCTCGCCATCTTCTCCCTCTCTTTCTTCTTCTTCTTCTTCTTCTTCTTCCTCTACCTCAGCGCCAGGCCGCGAGTCCATGTCCCCTGTCAAAAGAATCCTCATTTTAGCGGAAGCTAAAGGATAGCAGCGATAAAATTGCCGTATACCTTCAGAGTGACGAGGCCCCCTGGTCGACGGCAGGCGAGAAGGCCCAGCCCCCCCCCCCCCCCTCAGCTCCAAAGAGGAGGTGGATTGGCTTTCCTTTGCCGGGGGGGGTAAACTTTGCGGATGGTGATCCCGGCCTGATCGAGAGCGGGGGAGCGGGTCTCCTCAGCCGCTGGAGGGCTAGCGTCTAGCGGTGGCGCAGGGATCTCGGCATTTTTTCCTCTCGCCGGTAGGGAGGAATCAACCGCATGGGCAGACTGATTCGCAGTTCTCGCCCCACCATCCCGGGTGGCGAGATCTGGAGGTGCGGAAACCGACGCTGCGAGGAATCAGGTCAGCATTTAAAAATACCAGTCGAAGGCGAGAAGGGAACCTTTACCAGCGGTGTTCGGGTCTGGTGGAGGAGGCGCCTTGGGAACCTGTGGTTGATCATCGTGATGGCTAGAGGGTGGATCCAAAGGTTCTCGCGGGGACGCGGCAGCGTCAGGAACCGTCTCCTGCGAGAGGTATCAAGTTAAACAATTGAGCAGCTGGTTGTTAATTGGTATATCAAGCTTACCTTCCGCGGCGAGGTGCCGTCCGCGCGACTAGGGGTCGGGGTGGGCGGGCTCCTGTTCTCGCGGGATAGGTCCCGCTGAACCACCTTCGCCTTCTTCTTCTTCTTCTTAGGCAGAGAAGGCTCAGCGACTGACGATTGTCTCGCTAGCCATGGGGCGACCAGGGCACTGTTAGCCCTAGCTCGCGCCTGCGCCGCGTTAATGCGGTCCTGCAGATCCTGCGGAAGCGGTTTGTCGGCACGCTTGGAAGGCATAGCGAGAGAGGGCGAGAGCTCAGGGGGAGAATGACGACTCGAGGGAAGTGTTATGACCGTCTATCGGCACTCATATTTATAGGCGCCGCACGGCCCACCGAAAGATTCCCTGACGTTGACACGTGCTCAGCGAATATTTTGGGTTGGACATGTCTTTTCGAGCGCGGTGCTAGCTCAAAAAGAGCGGGGATTGTGTACAACCCCATATTCGCTGAGCCAGACAAGGAGGCACAATGGTCACAGGTGGGTTAGCCGAAGTGTTCCCGCCCTAAGGAGGATCTCGCCCAAAGAAGGCGGAAACGCTCTCGCCAGATCGTTGAAGGAGAAACAGTAGGCCGAGAGCGACAAGCGCGGCCTGCGCGGAAGTGCTCTCGCCCAAACCATGCTTCTATCCCGAAAAGTTCTCGCTTACGCTGGGCGAGAACGTTCGCGTCACGCCCTGGGCCGAAAGGTCTCGGCACCAGCTCTCGCCGAGTGGGGCCCAGGGTCTTTGGAAGAATGTCCTAATTGGCCTCAGGGAAATTACTTCAGTACCCTCAGAAAGACAGCGGGATTTGGCTATTGGCAGATTAACCAGGGGCTTTTCAGTAAATTCAGGACAGCAAAATGCTATAAATAGATCCATAAGAGCTCCTTAGAAAGCACGCGATCATTGTCTCCAAAATTCCAGTGCTTTCTGAGGAGCTCCTAGCCCAGCTTTGGCTTTGGAGGGGAAGCTCTCAGAGATCTTCCGGGTGTGAGGTGGGACCTCCCTGCTGAGGCTTTTGGGTCAGTCTTAGGTCCTTAGAATCCAGTCAAGGGGTGAGACTTGAGAGAAGTAGGTTTCGGCTGCACCCCTTTTTCTTCGAACTTCAATTGGGGTCATATTTGGCTTCAACAAAACGCATCATCTCTTTCCTTATATTTTCATTCCAATTCTTTATTGGTCTACCCCTCCCCTGCTTGACATGCCTAGTGACTAAACACTCACAACGTCTAACAAGTGCCTCTAATGGTCTCCTTTGATGTAAATATTTCATAGCTACAAATGATTTAGTCACCACAACTAATATTATTTAGGTCTTAAACTCTGAATCATACAAATCTTTGCATTGTTCTTATTTTTCTGAGCAAAAAAAAAATCACAGGATAAACAATTCTACTCTAATTCAAAATTCAATAAAAATCATGCAAAGATACCTTTTGATCTTTATATTTTCCATTAGTTCTTTCAACATAAAAAAAATGTCCATAGAACTATCTTAACATGATATCTTCTGTTAGTAAAAATGGAATTGCAGTTGGTGGGTACTGTGGATTGCAGAGTAGTGGCTTTGAAAACAATAGTGAAAATAACAGATTGTATTAGATAACTACTATTGCAAACTATATTGCCTCAAACAACAATTTCGGTTAAAACACCACTGCAAGCATCCAACTGTCTTTGGGCAGCCCAATCCGAAATATATTATTTTTGGTCAAAACACCACCAGGACATTCCAAACATAGGTGTGTTTAGAGCACAATTTTTCTATCATAATTGCACTCCAATACTGCTCAAAAGCAACAGCTCTTTCAGAACCACGGGGGTAAGATTTCAGCACTCCCGCCTACTTTCAACACAACAATTTTAAAGTTGTCTACGTTTATTTACAATTTGGTAATGTAATGATATCATTTATGAAGAACGCTCTAGCTCCAATGAAATTCAAGATTGAGTTAGTGATTGTCATTATGGGTCTAGTAGTCTATTTAAAGACGCGTGGAATGAATCAACCAAAAGTATTCTCTTTCCCTCGATTTGTTAACATAGTTGGTAGCTCTCTCCTCACGACCACACCCCGCCTAGCAACCGCAATTCCGGCTCCACATTATCTTCTGCTTCCGTCATCCTCGCCTCCAACCATCCGCCAGCAACCCTACCAACATTCCAAGGCAAGCCTGTAATAGATTCCTCCTTTTACCAAGGAGTTGTAGAACTCTCCCAGTCCCCCTCCAAGCACCAAGAAAGACCTTTCTCCTATTTTTTTGGAGAAACTGGTCTTTCAATTCTTTCTAAACACCATGTTCTCCATCTTTCTCTACAGTATATTCCAGATTTTCATTATTTGGAAGCACAAAAAAGTTATAATGACCTGACAACTATCCTCAACATCCATTTCACTAGATAAAGATCAATAACTGCGAGTAACTATCTATAACAAGTCATGCAGTGGAGCACTTGTGAGAGGTCATTAATTACCTCCATTGGTAGTGATTGTCCACCTATAAAGAGAGAAATGTCAATTTTTTTAATACTTACTATTATCTTTTAAAATCATTGTGTTGACGGTACACAGTTATCTCTGCCTTTTTTACCTTTCTAATGGGAGAGGAAGGGGGAAGAACTTTGAGAACAGAGCCTGACACACACCAGCTACCCTCTATAAACTTCACTATCTCTATTCAAATATCCCCACATTTTTTTCATTTTTCCCTTTACTATCACTGTTCAAATACCCCCACATTTTTTTTCCATTTTTTCCTTTTTCATTGTGTGGATCATCGTGAGAAAATACTACTTGGATTGCTTCTTTCGATCTAGATCTTAAGAAGAGTTGGATCTAGAAAAATATCTACTGCCTGCAGCTGGTATGTTGTTTTTCATTTATGGGTTTATTTGCTGTGATTTGAAAGCATTATTCATACTTCTTCCATGTATCCACTTCTCAGGACTTTTTTATGATGTCAATCCCTACAACAATCTCTCCATCTAACTTCAAAATTATAATTAACCCCCAAGTTCACTCTCCTGTGTAATTCATCAGCAGCAGACTCTTTGATGCAACCTGAGTTGCCCTTTTATCTTAATTTTATTTACGACATTTGTTTTTATTTTTGTAGCGCATGTCTTCGCGCATGTCTTCGCGCATGTTATTAAAGCGTGTATGTTTTGTTTCGCACACATCTTTCGCCTTATTGGTGGGACCGACCAGCCCTGAATAAAAAAGTCTTGTCACATTTTGTGTTAGGCAATAATTAAAGCAAGCTTTGAAAAAATTTATTTTATGAAGTATTTAAAGTAATGTAATTTAGGAAATTATCCTTAAAAATCTTGATTTCAAAAATTATAAATATTATATTTAATAAGGAATATCAAAAGATTAGTCTCTTCTTTCAATTTCCATTATGCCATAACTTCAAGTTGTTTCTCAATTCTCATTTCAACACCTTGGAAAACTCCTATTTCAATGCCAATATTAAATCCCATCTTGCTTTAAAACCAGCTGTCCAAACCTAATGAAAATATTACTGGACATAGAAAGCTGAACAAGACATTTCGTCTTCGTTCAGTTTTCTCTCCAGCGCACCCTTTTCGCCTTTAACCTCCTCGCTTAAGCGGTGTACCCCATCAACAAGCCCACCGGAGGGAAGAACAGTGTCCGGCGATCCTTCCCCGTGAACTGTTCGACGAGAATGAGGTTCCCTGGCGACGCCCGTATGAACCCTCCGTTCTTTCAGTTCGCAGGGGCACCTCCGTCCCACTGGAACAGAGATATCAGCCATAACCCTGATTCCTTCCTGAAGGCCGGTTGAGCTCCAGCGAACACATACAGTCTTTCCGGCGACTGGGAGACTCCAGCGTGCCTTTCTCCTCGCTCCATCCGCTACCTTACTCACGACCCCGAGCCGCAACATCCCTGTTTCGGACTGCCACCCAAGCTAGAGAAGAAGGGATCCATCATTTCTTCGTTGTTGCACTGGCCCAATGGAATGACCCACTCCTCATATCATGGTTCAATTGCTATTAGTATAATGATATGCTTAATTTTAGTGATCTAAATCTCAGAGCTTTCTTACCTTAGATAACAATATTTATGTTTGGCCTATCTCTCTTTAAATTATTGCCCTATGCCGATGGAAAAATTATTTGTAAAGGTGGATTGTGAACGAACGTTAGATGTTTATGCGCACTTGTGAGCGCTAGGACGGCTATCGATTGATTTTGCTCGTAATATTTTTGATAGCGCCGCAAAATTTGAAATAGATCTCAAAATTATTTTGTTTAAAAACAATTTTCAAGATTCTAGAATACATCTATTTGGTATAAGAGATAGGATGGATTCACTTCTATCGTGTATTCGACTTTCCATAATTAAAAAATAATAATATTCCTAAGATATTTATTTCCAAAGACACTTTTGTTCCATCATAATTAATTACAGTGGCATGGAGAACTTCGTTTCTCAACATATGGTAGAAATGCTAGGGCATCAAACCCATCCCTTAATAGTCACTTGACTATACTTGTTACTCATCGTGGTCTCGTGGAGTTCTGTATAGTGAACGTGCATCAAGATTCCGTTTATTGTGATGTCGCCAGTGGCGGAACTAGGAGTTCCGCGAAGCCTGGGCACAATTAATTTAGACTAAAGAAATAATTGTTGAAATCGCCTACTTGCATAAATTAAAATTGAAAATTTTATAATATTGGATTGTAAAGGCTAGGTTCAAATGAAGAGTGTACTTAAATTCAATATAAATATTGACGATTTAATCAGCAAAAATCAGTTTTGGTAATTGGGTGCTCGATTCATTTACAAAAGCTTAAACACTAATAACAATATCATGTTCCATGCTTATAATATGAATAATAATGAAAATCAATAAATGAAAAAAACAGAAACATAAAATTATTTTGTGCTTGTAGAGAATCACAAAAGATAGAGAAAAACAAAGAGTAATTTTATTTCTCCAAAAATGTGTATCTCTTACTACATGTATTTGTACACTTCTATAGGAAGAGGGGAGGATTCTCAATCCTAAGATGTGGGACTAAACAAGATTGCAAGTGGCTTATATTTGAGTCTCAACATTGAGTCTTTATACATATTTTCTCTAACACTCTCCAGCAAGCTGGAGTATACAAATCGTAAGCACCGAGTTTGGACAAGAACTGATGATAAACGGTCGAGGTAAGACCTTGGTGAGAATGTCAGCAACTTGCGCGGTAGCCAGAACATGTTAAATTCCAACCTCTTTAATCGAACCGTCTCCCGAATGAAGTGACAGTCAACTTTAATGTGTTTGGTTCGCTCATGAAACACAAGATTCTTGCCAATATGTATAGCAGCTTGACTGTCACAAAACAAAGTTGTTGGTGAGGAAAGTATGACTCCCAAATCACAAAGGAGACTTTCTAGCCAGGTAAGCTCAAGATACAACAGCCGTCATCGCACGATAATCGGCTTCAGCAGATGAGCGAGCAACAACCAATTGCTTCTTACTACGCCAGGTAGTAAAGTTTCCTTCAAAGTACGTACAAAAACCAGCTGTGGAACGTCGATTATCAAGAGACCCCGCATAGTCAGCATCAAAATATGCAATCAGAGATAGAGAAGAGGAGGGTTTGTACACAAGCCCTTGTCCAGGAGCAGTGTTCAAGTATCTGAGAATGCGCTCAACGGCCTGAAGATGAGAGATTTGTGGAGCATGCATAAATCGACTGACAACTCCAACAACAAATGAGATACCAGGTCTTGTAACCGTAAGATATATTAACTTTTTCACAAGACGTCGATAATACTCATGATTCATGAGTAGAGGATCAGAGTCAGATTCATGAGCACAAAGCTTGTGTTTGACTTTTATAGAAGTGTCAGCAGGTTTGCATCCCGAATAGCCAGCATCCTGAAGAAGGTCGAGACAGTACTTCCGTTTTGATAGGACAAGACTATCAGGTCGTCTTATTATCTCCAGTCCAAGGGAATACCGAAGATTAGTTTGACAGGCGAAATTTAAGTGTTGTTTAATTTGTTGTATCGCTATGAAGTCATTACCATAATCAGAATATCATCAACATAAACTAGAAGAATGATTGTGTTGGTTGGTTGATGACGAGTAAAGAGAGAGAAATCAGTCGAGCTTCGCGTGAATCCAACTTCACGAACAACCTTGTTAAACTTGTCAAACCAAGCTCAAGGAGACTGTTTGAGATCATAAATTGATTTTTTGAGATGACAAACACGAGACTCCCCCGTGGTCTCAAACCTGGGAGGTTGATGCATGTAGATAGTTTCTAGAAGGTCATCGTTGAGAAAGACATTTTTGATAATCAACTGATGTAAGGGCCATTATCGATAAAAAACTAAGAAGATCAGGACCCGAACGATATTTAAACTGGCGATTGGAGAGAAAGTTTCATCATAGTCGAGGTCTTGTTGTTGAGTGAACCCCCGAGCCACAAGCCAAGCTTTTAAGCGTTCAACTGTCCCGTTTGGAGCATGTTTGATTGCAAAGACTCACTTACAACCGACAAAAGTCTGTCATGGAGGGAAAGGGACAAGATCCCAAGTCCGGTTAGCCCAAAGGGTAGTCATTTCCTCATCTATGGTCGCACGCCACCCAGGATGCTGGAAAGCCTCCTACAAAGAATTAAGTATATAAATGGGGGATTGAAATGGCGTGAATTTGAGGATAGGTGGAAAATGGCGATGTAAGGATACATAATTTTCAAGGGGTGAGTCGTAGAGGTTGATGTTGGATCAACAAGCCACGAGATAGTGTTGGTGAAGGGTGATTGATGTGGGGCATTAAATATGTGAAGACGGCGAGTGTATACACGAAGAGGTGGTTTGGTAAGCGCTTGTGTCGGGGCTGGTGTGGGGAGAAGTGGTGAACGAGGAGACGTGACAGAAACAACGAGACGAGGTATAGAAGGAGGTAGAGGAGGAGTTGAAGGAGAGGAGTGAAACTTGGTCCTCGAGAAAGGTTACATCTGCCGAGACGACCAGCTTGTCATCGGTGGGAGAGTAACACGCATAACTCTTATGAGTGCGAGAGTATCCAACGAACATAAATTTAGTAGCACGAGAAGCAAACTTGTCAGTAGGTGGACCCAAATTATGGACATAAGATGTACATCCAAAAACACGAGGCGTGAGGGAGAAGGGAGGTTTTGAAGGAAAAAAGACGAGTAAACGGAGTCGCAAAATCGAGCATGGAAAAGGGCATGTGATTTAAGAGATGACAGACAACGAAAACAGTAAAGTTCCAGTATAGTGTAGGTACCTGCATTTGAAACATGAGTGACCAAGTCACGTCAAGAAGGTGACGATTTTTCCGCTCAACCGCACCATTTTGTTGTGGGGTATAAGCACACAAAGTTTGATGGATAATCTAAAACTCAGTACACAAATTTGAGAAGGTACGGCTGGTATCTTCACGCGCATTATCTGTGCGAAGTACTTTTAAGGTAGTGAAAAACTGAGTACGAGTCTCAGTAATAAAGACACAAAAGATTGAAGGAATGTTAGCACGATTGCAAAGTAAATACAACCAAATTACGCGCGAGTAATCATAAATAAATGTAACAAAGTAACGATAACCAAAACACTAGGATTTTATACAGACTCCAAATATCAAAATGCATTGAAGAAAAAGGAGCATCACTCCGAGTACAAGTAGAACTACAAGATGCACGATGTTTGTCAAAGATACAAGATTAACAAGTAAACTTTGAAAGTTTTCTTGAGAATCTGGAGGGGAGCATGCCCAATACGGCGACGTCGATCAACAGAGGAGGTCGTGGAGAGAACAGTAGGTGGACCATCAAAGAGTTATAGCCTGTTTGACAGCCACCCCCTACCAATGATATTTTGTGTTTGTCGAATCTGCACAACAAAGGAGGAAGGTGAGAAGGTTACACAATAATCAAGTTCTTAAGTAAGACAGCAAAACGAAAAACATGTTAAAGGGGATCCTAGAACATGAAGGACCGGAGATAGAGAGCGATGGAGTGAGAGGCACATCAGTAGAGCCAAAAACTGGGGTGGTGTCACCATTGGCCACGCTAATGAACTTGGGATATGCATATGACAAGTAATATGATGTGGCACTCTAGTCCACAATCCATGATAATTGCATTAGCATCATAATGTGCAGAAATACAAAAAAGAAGCAAAAAGTACCCTAACCAAAGTCTTCATGGACAATTTCCATGAACTCTGGAGGGGCAGCTACTACATCGTGCCAAGTAAAATTACAAGAGCTACCAAACTTAGCACAAAAGTCAGCAAGCCTATTGGCCTCACGCGGAATATGGCGAATGAGCAATTGGTTGAGCTCAGCCAGAAAGTAGAGGTCTTGCTCAATGAAGGTAGCATCCTTCCAATTCGCCCGGTGCAAAGAGTTGCGGCATGCGTCTAGCACATTCTTGCAGTCCCCCTCAATAATGATCCCCTTAGCCTCGAGCATAGCCGGGGAGAGAAGCTTACGGAGAGCAAGGAGCGCAGCAAGCTCAACTTGCCCGGGATCCCAATGATCAAGTCCACAATCCAGTGGGAGCTACGGGAGAGGGAGGATATACCTTCATTGGAGATCGACGCAACGAATCCAAATGAGTGACTAATCACCCATTGTAACTGTTGCGCAAAGCATCGATGTCATTACAAGTGGAGTGCGGATCAACAGTAGCGAAAGCAGTGAGATGTGGAGGCAGACCATGCTTGTGATAGCAGGTGGCCACAAGGTGACAATCCCGACTGCAATAAATACAATTAAAGAGAGGTCTTCCAACTAGGGGTGTAAACAAGTCGAGCTTGGCAAAATTCCCAAGCTCGAGCTCGAGCTAAATATTTCGAGCTTGAGCTCGATGAGCTCATTTTGCATGGCTCGAGCTCGAGACCAATATATTGAGCTCAAGCTCACGAGCTCAAGTCGAGCTCAAGACCAATATATTGAGCTCGAGCTCACGAGCTCAAGTCGAGCTTGGGCTGCTCATGAGCTCAAGTCGAGCTCGAGCTGCTCGAGCTCGAGTCGAGCTTTTTTCGAGCCGGCTCATCGAGCTCACGAGTCAGCTTAACTCAACTTGCACCCCTACTTCCAACACGTCCCCGTTCTCGAGAAGTGGTGCGACCTCCACGAGCCGAAGGAGCGGGACGAGTAGATAGGGGCCGCTGGAGGAGAGCCGGAGATAAATTCCTAGGAACATCCAAGGGTGGTCTAACCTTCAAGAGCATAGAGCAAACATCCAACAAAGAGGGAGTTGTAGATGAGGAAAGAATTTGAGCCCGAACACTGTGAAGATGGGGTGGAACACGGGATATCATCATGAAAATCTCAACTGCTTCTTTTTGTGCTCGTTGCGCAACCAGATCCATGGTAGGAGGTTGATGTTGTATCCATAACTCAACAAAAGTCTTGGCTCTTGCAACAAAGGAGGTCAAGTCACTTGTTTTCCCGGGGTCAAGTGTTTGAAGATCGGTGATGATGTAGAACATGTGCTGGAGGCCGTCCTTGCCAGAATAGATGGAGTGAAGTTCCTCCCACACAACTTTGGCCATCTCATGATACATGGCTATCTGATACGGCTCGGTGTCCATGAAATTGAGGATCCGTGATTAGACACGACCGTCATCATGGATCCACTCCTCGGTGGGTGCGGTAGAAGGAGCCCTTATCAGATGAAGGAGGCCTTTGATCTACAGAACACGGCGAACTCAGTACACTCATTCAACAAAGTTTTGCTTCCCAGGGAGAGACATGGTGATGATCCGAAGCTCATCACAAATTTCAGGAGCAGCAGCACAGGCAAGAAGAGAGGAAGCAGTTGTTGTATCCATGTAGCAGCAGCGCGAGGAAGCATGTATACAAAGGCCTTTGCGGATAGGGAGCGCGGCTAGCAAGGCAAAACCGACGACCAACCAAGCGGCATTATGCGGCTAGATCATGAGCGACAAGCAGCAGAAGCAAGGGAGCGACTAGGCAACCACCGACAAGAGGAAGCTCAGCAGGTGGACTGTGATTGCGACAAGGTTGAAGGCAGGAAGACAAACAACCAGCAAGAGAAGCACCATAGCAAGTAGAGAGGGCGGCCTGGTGACGGATCACCGGCGGCAAGAGGAAGAATGACAGCGGCTAGAAGCACAGCTGGCCCGGCGAACTGAAGCAGCGGTTAGAAGAACAACCCGCGGCGAGAAGAAGAATCGGTGGGTAGGAGAGCAGACGACGGAGCCGAGACAAGCAGCAACAAGAGTTGCGGCTTGAAAATGTGACAAGAGGCTGACATGGTAGGAGAGAAGCGCTGCGACCAAAAGGCAGAGGCAACAATCGATCAAGCGACAAGGGAGAGCGGTCTGAGCAGCAGCAAGAAGACGCAGGTCGTGCGAGAAGCAATGCAGCCACGAGGAGAGGTGCAAGACGCGCGAGCTGGGCGAGGAAGAAAATTGAACTGGTACAAGGGCGAGCCGCAGAGAGTAGAGGACAAGATGCTGGAGAAATCTGCGACCAGGCACCACAACTATCAGAGTAGGTGAACAGCTGGAGAGATCCTGCGAGTAGACACTGCGGCTAGCACAAGAGACCGCGAAGGAGGCAGGAAGGTGGGACACAAAGAGTCGGGGGAAAAAGTTATAAAAGGAAGAATAGGGGAGGGAGGGGTGAGCGGAAGAAAGCCAAATCAGAAAATAGGCAACAAACTGCGGTTAGAGATAATTTAACCGCCCAAACAGGAGTTGACAGGCTAAAAGCTGGAAAATGAGAATCAGTTCTCTGATACCATGTAGAGAATCACAGAAGATAGAGAAAAACAAAGTGTATTTTTATTTCTCCAAAAAAGTGTATTTCCTGCTACATGTATTTGTACACTTATATAGGAAGAGAGAGAGAGAGAGGGGAGGATTCTCAATCCTAAGATGTGAGACTAAACAAGAGTACAAGTGGGCTTATATTTGGGCCTCAACATTGGGCTTTTTTACATATTGTTCTCTAACAGTGCTTATACTTTGCTAAAATTCCCTCATGCATATAATTTAATTGTAAAATTAAAATTCCTTCATGCATTTTAGATGATTAATTAATATATTAATTTTACTTGATATATAAATATTATCCTTCATCATATAATTGATAAAACAATGACTATCAAACAAATTACTCGTTGAAATCAAATAATTATCTGGGTCACCACGATCCCTTATATTTTACCAAAAATAGAAAGCACAAATATTATATTTAATTATAATTTATACCACTTCCCACGTGGATTTATGCGCCTTGTGATTGAGGAAATTGAAACCTAGGGGCCTAGGGTTAAGCATGAAAACAAAAAGGCACCAAAAAAACCACGCCGACAGCTACAAGCCTACACCCAAGCTACTACCATTATTTTCAAAATTCACGCCCGGGCACTTGCCCGGGCGTGTACCCACCTAGTTCCGCATGTGGATGTCACCCCCATCGATGTTTGTCACATCCTAATAGGACAATCATGACAGTTTGACAAACAATCCATGCATGATGGTGTGAGGACTCTCATCCCTCCGATCACTATGGGCGCAAGATTGTTCCTCTTCCCCGAAAGAATAGTCATGTTTCCAAGGCATCTGAGAGGACCTTATCATTTTCTACCTCACCTTCCTAGGTTCTGCTATACCATTATTATTCGGTGTCACACTTCTGCCTAAACCCCTGCTCCAGAAAGAAGCTCTTGACTCAGGTGAGTCATTCATCTTAGATGGCCTAAAAGCGCCACCTTATATTGATTTTATTTTCGACGATCACATGTTTAGTTCGCATCACTATCATGTGAGTGTAGGCGAGCACTATGAGCCTCTTCTTCTGATTTCTGATCTATACAGGTTTAATCGTATTAGGAGAATCGAGACAATCTCTAAACTTTTTTACTCCTAATAAGAACACGTGTTTTCATGGTTTTTTATGGAAGATTTTAAATGTTAATTTGGAATCCTTTTAAAATTTTCTGACATTAGTGAGACTACAGCGGGTGTAATCATAACGGCAGTTGTCTAGTACAAGTGTGTATGATGCAACATGGCTTAATGTTTCCACAAATTGTTCTTGTTTACTTCCTGCCTCGTTCCTCATTCTATTTTGTTGGCCTCTCCTCTTCTTTGTGAAACTCAACTCTTCGATGCTTTGATTTTGATTGTTCATTTTCATGTTCTGCATGAAATTATAACTAATAATTTGCGAACATCTTTGAAAAATTATAACTCTATGGTAGGTTTTCTCACCGGGAGTTATACTTTTTCAATGAGGAATGTTTTCCTGGATCTTTCACAAGATTGTGTACCTATAGGTTATGTGTTGCAGCGACTAGTGCTTCCTTGTCTCATTATCTACTACAACAGGCAGGCATTTGGATTATTTAGCGGCAGGTTCCATCATATTCTTAACGAGGTCGAGTTCTTTCAACCCGAGGGAATTGATGCAACATGAGTTGCATTTTTATCTTATTTTTATTTACGATATTTGTTTTTTTATTTTTAGCACGAGTCTTTGCGTATGATAGTGTTATTTCTCGTGCATGTTATTAGAGCATGTATGTTTTGTTTCGTGCAGATCTTTCGGTTTATTGACCACTGCTCATTCCTATCAACTACGAAGTTCCGACGGGAGCAGAATCGCGAGTGAAAAGGCCCAAGCTTCCTGGTTTCGCAGCATCCCGACTCCAGAGTAGTCTTCCTGTTGTTTTTGTCCATGCCTACAGTTTGGCTTGTCGTTTTTGACATTTGGCCCGTTGGTATGATACTCACCTTGACCCACTGCTCGCTGACATTAGTTCGTTTTTATGCTTAATATGAATTATCTTCCAAATTCAGAGCTTGCCATTAATTTTTACCCATGTAAATGTCGGTAATTTAAAATCCTCAGTTCCTTGCTATTTCAATTGATCGCTTGTGGAATATGTTGAATCTTGTTAAATCAATGCAAGAATGCGAGTCATTTATGTGCGCTTGTGATCCCTAGAATGATTATCGCGAGATAAATATTCGTGAGCGACTCACTGGCACAACATTATTTCAAAGAGATCAAAATTTACTTTTAAAATTGAAAATCTAGATTTGGGAATACAACACTCTTAGATGATCAAAGAATATTTGATGCAGGAGTTGATCACACTATTTCTCCACCTAAGTTCGTCACGAAACCGTAAGCTGAGAAAACTCAACAGATTTGACTCCAGAGTGATGCAGGATGAATCTATAGGGGGCGCATAAATGACGCAATAACACTAAATGCAATGCAAGCGAGTACGCAATGAATGCAATTATTTTATTATTTTAAATAATTGCTTGTCGGAATAGCTTGATTGATTGAATCATTTACGAACACTGCATTAGATCAAATAAATGCATAGTGAATAAATAATGCAGATCAAGTGACAGATCAAATTAGTACGAGCCAAATATTTCACGAAATGCAAGTAACAGACATATAATGCAGCAAAAATGAATCTAAAGTGCAAGCTCATCGAGTAATCGATGTTTATGGTGGTCGGGAAGCTCCGATGGTGGTGGCGAAGCTCTGGAAGGAAGAAGACTACTGTGCAGGAATTGTCGGGGGACTAGTAAAGGAGATTTGAGGCCTTGAATTGGGTTGTGGGCTGGTGGAGGGAAGGCGGACTGGACAGCACTAGGAAGGAAGTTTAAAGGCTGTCGGGCTGGTGAAGGGTGTGAGAGACGGCGGTGGGAGGTTGGGGAGGTGGGGAAGGCCGTGAGTGGTGCTTGCCCGACTCGTGTAGAGATTATGAGGCGGCGAAGGAGGTTACCGTGGTCGGAGAGGCAGTGGATGGTTGTGGGAATGAAGGGAGAAGGTTGTTGGCGATTGCAATGATTGTAGAGAGGAGCGACAGCGGATGAGAACTGTGGGACAGTGGGAGGGATGGATGTGGCAGGGAGGGGTCTCAAGGACAAGGGAGATTGGTCAGAGGTGAATCCAAAAAGGAAAATGGCAGTTCTACTGAATCACGTGGACGGGACTGGCATCACACGACGTTGAGGAGCACGGGGAAGGTGGAGGAAGGCTCAAACCAAAGCACAAGAGGTAGGGGAAGCGGAGGAAGGGGCGTCGGCACCCCCAGGAGGAGGAACTAGCAGTGGAGCACCACATGGGGGTTGTAGTCGCACCAACGTGACTGACGGGAGTTCATTCGCCTCAAACCCTGGATACCTAGGTTAGGTGATCAGATGACTCAAATCGAACGATCAGATTACTTGATCTAATTCCCAAAATTTATATTCGAAAAATAAAAATAAATACGTGAAAAAATGCAGACAAATGAGCTCAATGTGATCACAGACTCGGATCATCCATCTGACAATCCAAGAATATCGACCTCATAAGTCGCAAATCTGATGCGATTGATCTCCATCACAAAGGAACAACAATGTATCTCCGCCTCTTTTGCTTTGTCAATTTTTACCATAGTCTTTAATCGCGTTGCGGCAATGGTCCAACAAAAACCACTGAAGTACTAAAGAAAGTGTTGAGCAAAGACAATCAAGCATCTTATCTTGTCAATGGCATCAACGACTGCAATTGTCAAGGATGTGCATAGAGATGTGAAGATGTCTTACTCAGTGCTAAAGATTTCAATTCAAAAATGACAACTTTGGAGATTTCCTTTGCAGCATCCAATGAAAGAATGGCCGCTCTAGAATGTTGAGATTAACATCACTATGTAAAGGTCAAGAGAGCAAGAGGAACTGCTAAAATAGTTAAGACTCGCAATTTGATAGTTGTGTTGAAGGTTGTAGTAGCAAGGATTCCGACTTTCAAAGATAATATGATAAAGGGTTTAGTTAAGACTCACAATTTGAGGATAGTTTTATCAGTCGCTATTCAGAACAAAGAAAATTTGACGGCCTCCACAATGATATTTGTGGTGCATGATCTTCGATCGAGTCAAAATCTTGATAATGGATAATTGATGTGATCTGAAACCTATGGCTGTAGTTTTGAAATATAAACTTGAGAACATCTAAAATAATTTGGCGCGAGGGGAATTCACGGGCTATATTCTAACGAAATAAACGACCAAGACGTCGCTCGCGAACGCAAGGCTATCGCACAACGTATTAGCATTGCAAATCACAATTTCACAGGCACTGAAATTAACTTGTGGCATTCACGTGTTGAAACAAACGATAATCAAGAGATGAAATTGACTAGGGCAAGCTCTAATAACTACCTATTCGTTTACAATTATAGGCATGAGATTTACTAAAGCTTGGGAGCGTGGAGATGGAGAAGTATACCAGAGGTGGCAGCCCTGCAAGTGTTCGGGTAGGCTGAAGGAAAATGTTGTAGATCACCGGAAATAGTGGTGGCTGCCGTTGAAGAATCACTGGGAGCAGGCCGGAACTCTTGCGGTTGTAGCAAGCAAAAAGAACAGGGGAGGGCCGGCTGGAAGCAAGGAAAACACCGGAGGAGGAAACTGCGCCTTCTGGAACAAAGGACTCGGCCAACGAAAGAAGGAAGATTGTCAGGGATTGGCTGGTTCGGTTGGAGGGAGGTGCTGGTGCTGCCGTCGAAGCACTAGAGAAGCACCGGTGCCAACACGGGCGGTAGAGGAAGCTTTACAAGTGGGTTGCGAAGCTGGACGGAGAGGACTGATCGCGATTCCATCGGAGTCGTCGATGGAAGCCGCAGGGGAAGTCGCTGGCACCCAAGAGAGGCTTCGGCGCTGGCGTCGAGCGAGGGATTGGTGGCGTCTGGTAGAGGAAGGCGGTGCTGAAGGGAATGAAACAGGACACGCATATGCGGTGTGTTTCATTTTTTTTCCAGCTGCCTGGAGGAATGAAAGGGGGGGTGTTTTATAGGAGGGATTAGGGTTTTTAATGGCTATTGGCAGACATGGCAATAGGCAGATTTTGATGAAATGATGGGGCATAACCAAAAGTATTTCCCAAGTTAAAAATCTCATATCCCATTTTGGAACTTAATATATAATTTTGAATAGTTAATTATTATAAGCTTGCCCTAAGCTAATCTACCTCCTAAAACCGAACCTAGGCATTTAGGGTCTCGTTAGCCGGTCACACCAACGAGCCAAACAAAAATTGTGTGAAAGCATGCGCGATACAAAATTAACAATCCAACTACGCTTGAAGATATGCGCGGTAAAAGAAAATACATGTACGATAAATAAAATAACAAGGTGCACCACATGTTGCATCAATAATTGAGCATTCCATACTCTTCTCCAGATTCTCACTCTCCATGAAAATTTACTTAAATTCTCTGTTTCTGCAAGGTGGAGATTAGGGACGAAATCTTCCAAAGTTGTTAAGACCTTCCAAGTACTTGGACAAGAAATGGAACTTCATGACATGTGATAGTCAATGTTGTAATCCAGATACCCCTCAAGTATATATTCTAGAACGGTTACATATATGCTTGTATGACATGGTGCTATTAAAAATATGATGTTTTTCCTACATGTTGCTTTTTCCAATCTATTCATTATTGTTGCACCATATTTCCCATCTTCTTCCAGGGACCACATATAACATAAGAAGGCCTCTTACGCCTCTGAAATTTGAGTATATGCATTTTCTCTAGATTCTATGGTGACAGAGGAATCTCTAAACAAGCCAAGGGAGATGTATCAAATTTCACAAGAATATACCATGGAACTGCTGATGCTTTGAGACAAGAACAACAACCGATAGGCTGGCTCGTTTACCTTTTATCTGGATCAATTACATTTAGAACTGGCCCTTCCATATGGTAAAGTAGTTATTAAAGCTTAGGCCAAGTTCATGCGCAGATTGCCTAAAAAAATTTAAATTATAACAATGATTGTTTGATATCTACGATCACAAAGGGTCAAGTGGAGTACTCGATGCTATTTCAATATCCGCAAAGATGATGACATCCTAGTTAACTTTAGTAATGAAGCAATGCAAAAATTAGGATAGAAAACAAAGTACACAACTAGAATGACTACATCTTGGTGGTTGGGCTGTACCAGAAAATCCTGGAAAACGCATACAGACTGGTGGCCCTATGTTCTAGTGGTCATTGCTATCCTGAACGGCAATTCAAGGATCATTTCCCTCCTTCCTCAGCACATTTTGTTTCATATGCTTATTCATATCTCGGCAACATACCCAGATCTAGAAGGAGCTTGTCAAATCTCGGTAAGGAGGTGAATGGGTTTTGTGACAACGCATGCAGAGTTTATAGAAGTGGTTGAAGATGAATCCCTTGGATTCCAAGCTACTTTGTCAACGAGGAAGTCTAATGATGCCAATATTGGTGAATGTCACGAAGGATCTAGAAGTATTCTACACACGGCAACCATGGACCCGATTCGGACCGCTTATCATGAGCGGCTCGTCGATCGAAATATCTTATGTTCTATCTTTTTTCATTTTTTTTAATTGAGGGCTACAACGAACTAAAGATCATGATCGTTCGTTGTCCTTCTTTAGTCGATAAATAAGGATTGAGGGCTCCATGGATGGCTATTGAAAGTTAGCAAAGGAGACGTATTTTCATGACCCTATCCCGAAACACCAAGTGTGAGGCTAGTATACTACTCCCCTCTCCCCATTCACCATCCAGTCAGCCACTCCCCTGCTCCACCTTCCTTGGCGAGCCTCCCTCCACTCCCTCCACCACCAAAAGAGTCAGCCATCCCCTTCACTCCCAACCTCCACCTCTATCAAGCCTCCACCACCACCATTTAATTTTCCTTCTTTTTAGTTTTTTAAAGATCTTATTACTCTATCCATACAGTCACGTCCTAGAGATTGCATTTATAAATCTTATGTTTGTAGCCATAGGAGATTGCAAAGAAGGAGACCAGATGATGGTCTATATACGTGCCAAGAGGTTCCCCAAGGGAACTGCTCAAAAATTAAATATCAAACGAATGAGTTCTCACAGAGTTGTCAAAAATATTGGAACAAATGCTCACAAACTAGATATTCCGAATAGTATGGAAATTTCACATATATTCAATATTGAATATCCGACTTTATTATTCGAGCTACATGAATATATGTACCCTTTGCAACCCGACACCTTAGCTCTTCAGCCACAACATTCGGCTACTACTTCACTATAGCCCCAGTGACACCGGACGGATTGTGAAGACTTGGGTGTGCCGAAATGCTAATGCCAACCCTAAATGACTGTGATGCAAAACGGAATCAAACAAATGCAATCAAAGTGAGGTGCAAATGGCTTTATAATTTTTAATTTGGAATTAACGTTAGCAATACATTCATACACGTCTAGCAAAGCAACACTGTTCACAATAATTTTTGCGTACGCAAGTAAATAATCACGTTCGCTCTCATAAGTGGTGTTTTTAACTACAAATTTGCGCAAATAAGTTTTATAGGACAAAAAGAAACACAGAAACAATTACACTAGTCAATAACATCTCAAGCTAACATTTAATATCATCCAATAGTTAAAATAAAAAATTAAAACAACACATTAAATTAATACTCACTGGCATCAAGATCCAGGAATGACGGTGGCTTCACGAGAACGACTGTGATCGTCCGTGACGCACGGGGTACTAAAACACTAAATACAAGCCCAAAAAAATAAAATAAAATACACAAAATGTAAAACGATGCTCCAGACACGCTCGTGGTCGTGGATCACAGAACCAATCAATGCATCTCATGCAAATATGCAAAAACGGGTCCCGCCGAGTGGTGGCCCGATCTCCACCATCGAACACGATCATGCGGTCGATCTCCACCAATCCCCTCAACTGAAAAACATTTACAAGAAGGACCGTCAATAACGGTGGTACACTCGTCCATCACAATATCAGTAATGCTCTCAACTCTCACCTCACGTGCTAGTGGAGCCAAAAAAACCGATGGAATCATAGGAGGTGCGGGCAAATTCATGGGTGCTCATATTCATGTTGTTTTGTATGTATAGGGTTTAAAAATCGATGATTTATGCAATTATGCTTGATCTATTATTGATATATATATATTATATTTAATACAACGTATCGTGTCGTACCTGCATCCTTTGATTTTTTAAATTTTTTGGTTGTACCACTGTACCAGATATGTATCGTACCCTTGCTTCCCAGCTAACAATCTAAGTTTCACAAAATTTACGATGCGCTCACCAAATAACTCAAAATGATCGAGGTAATATTTCATGTCCACTAACCAAAAAACTAAAGACTCAGAACTTGATCGTCAAAAGATGGGGCAACAATACGAAACTGTCACTCAAGATCTCTCTCAAAATGACGATCCTCAAAATAATCATCTATACGATAATTGAGTTGTGTCGAAGGATGAACACGATCAGCTCGCGTAAGGGAATAGGGACGACAGTAATCATCATAATAATGTGACAATCTCTATGACGGCACACTATGGGATCAAGCATAGACAAATGGTGGTACCTCAAATAAAGGATCAGTGTAGTGACAACCACAAAGATAAGACATTGAGTGGCATAACATGTAGTCCCGCATATTTTAAAGTAAGCCCTAACCTAGCCTTTGATACCAAACAGACGCAGGAAGGGCTATGAAGACATGGGTGTGCTGATACGCGAATGCAAACCCTAAGTCAATGTGATGCAAAACAGAATAAAACAAATGCAATCAAAGTGTGGTGCAAATGGATTTAAGATTTTCAATCCGAAACTAATGTTAACAATACATTTATACATGGCTAGCAAAGCAACAATGTTCACAAGAATTTTTGCACACACAAACAAATAATCATGTTTGTTCTTATAAGTGGTGCTTTCAACTACAAATTTGCGCAAATAAATTTTATAGGACAAAAAGAAACACAAACAATTACACTAGTAAATAACATCCCAAGCAAACATGTAATATCATCCAATAGTTAACATAGAAAATTAAAACAACACATTAAATTAATACTCACAGACATCAAGATCCAGGAACGACGGTGGCTTCACAAGAATGGCAAAGTGAATTCCTGGATGGGTGATTCACGAAAGAAATGGCAGGGAGAACACAGAGGGTGTGCGGGCTCCTCTGGACTGTGATGGAGTCGAGAGAGGACTTACTGGATGAGACGAGACTAAATAATACATGTAGCTATGAGGAAGATGATGAACAATAGACTGGAACTATGTTGGAAGCGGGAGTGGACAAGTTGGGCAAGGTGAGTGCTTTGGAAGGGAGAAGGTTTCGACTGGAGAGAATAACAACATCGGGAGAAACTGGCGCTGAGAGAACGAGGATGACAGGATGCTGCGATGAGGATGTCGAACGTATGGCGGATTAGGGCTAGACAACATGAGACAGGAGGCTTCAATCCTTCCATCGAGGAAGGAGGAGATTAATAAGGTGGGGTTGACGATTTTCTTTGAACGGGAGAAAGGGGAAGGCGTTGGCATGTGAGACTGGGGAGGAATAGGGTGATAGAGGGAACTTACTGTGAAATGGGAGGTCGACTGCAATTTTCTAGTAACGAAGGGGTCGATGAACAGTGTGGTTCGTGCAAGTACAGACGTTGGAAAGGCAGTAAACAATGGTGGGACAGTGATTATGAGAGGGAATCGTGGGATAGGGAGATATTTCTAGGAAACAGTGAATGAAAAGGATAACTGAAAAATTAATTGAGGCTTCGTACCCCGGGTTCTTGCGTCGTCGCACCACGGATGATTGTCGGTCTGGAATCTCTCACAAATCAACAATGACTGGAAATGAGAACGTTCGCCCGTATTTATAATGAGAGGGGGCGATTGGGCACCCAGCGTGAACGGTTGTGATCGTTTGTTGCGCCTGGTGTCTTAAAACACTACATATAAGCCCAAGAAATAAAATACACATACAATATATAACGACGCTCCGGACGCGCTCGCGGTCTCGGATCACCAATTCAATCAATGCATATCAGGCAAATATGCAAAAATGGGTCCCGCAGAGTGGTAGCCCGATCTCCTCCATCGAACACGATCATGCGGCCGATCCCCATCACCCCAACCTCCGCCTACTATTTCTATACATTCTTGACCTCTGCCTACTACTTTACTATAGTCCGACTCTTCAAAATGGATAATCATCAAGCTACAGTCTCACCTTCTTCCACAACGATATCACATTCTCAACCATCCAAAGACAGCGAACCATTCGACATCATCACTGAGCTCGTGGCCCACGAGTTTGTACCAGCACCAAACAGAGTCTAATATTTGGCTTGCCCCGATCTTATGACAACAGTACGACCCATGGATGACAATTGAAAGTTAGAGCAAAGAAATCTCATTTTCATCATCCGGTGCAGAAGCCGAAACTCCAAGTGGGAATCTTGGACATTATTCACCTCTCCCATTCCCCAACCAGTTGACCACTCCACTCCCCCACCATCTGTTATCCTCACACAATTGTTAGAGGAGTCACTCCTCGTCAAAACTATCAGAGCGCGAATTTGAAAACCGTTGTGATTATTTATTATAATTAACATGTATTAATTAATTACTTAAATGCTTTTGTATTTCATTGTATGGTTTCCCTCCTCATCTATATAAGGGAAAGAGGTTTAGGTGTTTGTGATATCTTAAGTATTAGGTTATTTTGGGCTCTCATTGGAGAGAAAGATCATTGGAGGATCCAGCCTGAGCCTACTTGGTCTTGGTCGGAGTTTGCTCTGGGTTTTATATGTGCTCGTTCAAATTAATGCAATTATTGTTCTCTGTGTTCGTGCATTTTTCCTATTTGTAACTGTAGAAATGGAGAAAGCCAACCTTGTATATATGTCCACTTGATACAAATACAAAGAATGAGTACATATATATAGATGAGAGAAAGAGAGAGAAAAGTCTTATACACAATGTGGGACTAAAGAGAGGAGAGAAAAAGCAATAAATGCTACACAAATGGGCCTAATGTTAAGTGGGCTTTTCCAACACTCCCCCGCAAGCTGGAGCGTATAGGTCATATGCACCCAACTTGGACAAACATTGGTAGAACAGAGTGCTTGATAAGGCCTTTGTGAGGATGTCGGCAACTTGATCAGTTCCTGGAACATGCTTTAATTCAAGTTTCTTCAATTGAACCTTTTCACGAACAAAGTGACAGTCAACCTCGATATGTTTTGTGCGCTCATGAAAGACCGGATTCTTTGCGATGTGTATGGCGGCTTGACTATCACAAAATAGAACAGCAGAGGAGGGGAGTTTTACTCCCAGGTCAGTAAGGAGACTTTCAAGCCATGTGAGTTCTGAAACAACTGAGGCCATCGATCTGTATTCGGCCTCTGCAGAGGAACGAGCCACCACAGCTTGTTTCTTACTCTTCCAAGTAATAAGATGCCCACCAAAATACGTACAGAACCCACTAGTTGACCTTCGATCGTCCAGGGAACCCGCATAGTCGGCATCAGAATAGGCAACCAATGCGGGAGCAGAGTCGGAGGTTTTGTAAACCAGCCCTTGGCCTGGAGCTCCCTTAAGGTATCGGAGAATCCGCTCAACCGCTTGGAGATGAGAAGCCTGGGGGGCATGCATGAACCTACTGACAACCCCAACTGCAAATGATATATCTGGCCTTGTGACTGTTAGATAAATCAACTTGCCCACAAGGCGTCGATAGTATTCCGGGTTCGGAAGTAGCAAATCGTCATCCGAAGCATGAGCGCATAATTTGTGATTTGCCTCCATCGGGGTACATGCTGGCTTGCAACCAGACTGACCAGCATCTTTGAGAAGATCGAGACAGTACTTTCGTTGGGAGAGTACCAACCCGTCCGGCCGCCGGGCGATCTCGAGACCAAGGAAGTAGCGAAGTTTCCCCAGATCTTTAGTCTGAAAAACAGTGCTCAGGTGTTGTTTGACGTCTTGAATCCCCTTTGAGTCATCCCCAGTGAGAAGGATGTCGTCAACATAAACCAACAGAAGAATGGTGCCAGTGGCCCGGTGTCGGGTAAAGAGGGAGAAATCTGCAGAGCTCCGAGTGAACCCCATGTCCCGAACGACCTTGCTAAACTTGTCAAACCACGCCCGTGGGGACTGTTTGAGACCATAAATTGACTTTTTGAGAAGACAGACCCGAGACTCCCCCGTGGTCTCAAACCCGGGCGGTTGGCGCATGTAGACAGTTTCCTGAAGGTCGCCATTCAAAAAGGCGTTCTTGATATCAAGTTGATGAAGAGGCCAGCGGCGGTGTACCGTGACGGAGAGAAGAACGCGGACAGTGTTAAGCTTGGCCACCAGAGAGAATGTTTCCTCATAGTCGAGGCCCTCCTGTTGTGTGAAGCCCCGGGCCACAAGGCGGGCCTTCAGTCGGGCAATAGTGCCATCCGGAGCATGCTTGATAACGAAGACCCATTTGCATCCAACAGGGTGCTGACCGGGAGGTAAGGGAACCAAGACCCAGGTCTGGTTGGCCCAAAGGGCCGTCATTTCTTCGTCCATGGCAGCCCGCCAGCCAGGATGGTGAAGCGCCTCCTGCAAAGAGTTAGGGACTGAAACAGAAGATAAGGAGGTGGCAAGGTGAAGAAGAGAGGGGGAGAGGCGATGGAGCGAGACGTAGTTCGCCATCGGATGAGCGGTGGAGACGGGAGCCGGAGCAGCAGGGAGCAGAGCACCAGAGGGCGAAGCCGACTGCAGAGGAGCCACAGAATGAGGAGAGCGACGAGAATAGACCCGGATAACCGGAGGTGGTGGACGGACCAGAGGTGGGGAAGGGAGAGAGGCGGAGAAGTGAGGAGCAGGAATGATAGGACGAACGACGGGAGCGGGAGGCAGAGCGATATCCGGAGCAGGGAAGAAAGGAAGATCTTCACGGAAAGTTACGTCAGACGAGACAGTAACCTTGCGGGTAGTAGGCGAATAACATACATAACCCTTCTGAGTGCGCGAGTACCCGACAAAGATCTGCTTGGTGGCACGAGGGTCCAACTTGTCCGTGGAGGGACCGAGGTGGTGAACGTAGCAGGTACACCCAAACACCCGTGGCGGAAGAGGAAAAGGCGAAGTTGTGGGAAAGAGGAGGCTGAAGGGAGTAGCATACTGGAGGACGGAAGACGGGAGGCGGTTGATGAGGAAGCAAGCCGTGGAGAGAGCGTAGTTCCAGTACGGTTTGGGAACCTGCATTTGAAGCATAAGCGAGCGAGCGACATCGAGAAGGTGACGATTCTTGCGCTCGGCGACACCATTCTGTTGTGGAGTGTACGGACAGGAGGTTTGGTGAAGAATGCCGAATTCAGAGCAGAGAGTGGCAAACGTATGGCTGGTGTACTCCCGCGCATTGTCTGTACGAATAGTGCGAATAGGCGCAGAGAACTGAGTGCGAGTCTCGAGGATGAAAGCCCGGAATACGCGGGGAAGTTCAGAGCGATCCCGAAGGAGATATAACCATGTCATGCGAGAGTAATCATCAATAAAAGTAAGAAAATAGCGATAGCCAGAAATACTAGTAACTTTGTACGGACCCCATATATCGGAGTGTACTAAAATAAAAGGAGCGGAGCTCCGAGTACAATGAGGGGGAAAAAAGGAACGGGGCTGTTTGCCCAAAATACATGTGTCGCAACGAAAAGCAGGGAGAGTGACATCAGGAAGAGCCTTCCGGAGGACTGGAAGAGGAGCATGTCCCAGACGGCGATGCCAATCCGAAGAGGAGATAGATGCGAGGACAGTAGGAGAGTTGTCAAGGAGATAGAGCTCATTCTGCAGCCGTCCTCTACCAATGATAGTCTGCGTCTGCTGATCCTGTATGAGAAAAGAAGAAGAAGTAAATGTCACTGAGTAATTAGAATCAGTAGTAATGCGACCGACAGAGAGTAAATTGAAAGGAGAGCCCGGAACATGTAGAGCCGAGCGTAGGAGGAGAGAAGAGGTGAGAGAAATATCAGCACATCCAGATACGGGAACCGACGCCCCATTAGCAACAGTAATGTACTTCGGGTGAGGTGAAGACAAGTACTGTGGTGGCTTAACAGAGGTGATATGATGAGTGACACCAGAATCAAGGATCCAGCGCGTGCCAGAGGATAGGCAGGCGATACCTTCATTGGAGAGAGAGACAGCAGAGGCAACCGAGGCAGGCGGACGGCTGAGCAAGCCATGAAGATGCTGGAGCTGAAGACGAACCTCGTCGAGCTCAGTACGAGAGGAGGCAGAGTCGGTAGTAGCAGCAGAGGCATGTGGACGAGGAGGACGGCCATGTTTGCGAAAGCAAGTGGCCTCAAGATGACCAACTTTACCACAGAACGAGCATTGAGGCCTAGACCGGCCACCGCGACCCCGGCCGCGAGAGTCAGAGCGGCCACCACGGGCAGAGGGGGGAAGAGGTAGTAAGGGAGCAGGTGCTTGTTGAACAAGGGCCGGAGAAGGAAGTCCGGGAACATCCGGAGGCGGGGAGACTTTGAGAAGCATTGAGCACACGTCGGAAAAGGACGGTGTAACAGTAGAGGAGAGGATGTGAGCCCGGACACTGTGAAGATGAGGGGGTACGCGGGCCATCATCATGGCGATACCCACAGCTTCCTTCTGGGTACGTTGAGCAGCGAGATCTAAAGTGGGAGGCTGATGGTGGATCCAAGCCTCAACCAGAGACCGGGCTTGAGCAACAAAGGACGTCAAGTCGGTGACGTCACTGCTGTCAAGGGCCTGGAGAGCGGTGATGATATCATAGAGATGGTGGAGACTATCTTTGCCGGAGTAGAAGGTGTGTAGCTCGTCCCACATGCCTTTGACCGTCTCATGATACATGGCCAGACGATAAGATTCGCCATCAAGAGAGTTGAGGAGCCAAGTCTGCACACGCCCATCATTGCGTAACCACTCCTCAGTAGGGACACCAATAACGGTCTGGGTCAGATGATGAAGGAATCCCTTGGACTGAAGGACACGGCGAACTGAGTGTGCCCATTCCACAAAGTTCTTCTTGCCAGTGAGCGAAATTGTGGTGATCCGGAGCTCGTCTCGGACTTCCGGTATAGAGGCCGGGCGTTCAGGAGGAACTGCCGTACCGACGGAGTCTGCAGAGGTAGACATGGAGGCCGCAGCGAGCTTGAAGGAGGCCGCAGCGAGCTGGAAGGAGGCCGCAGCGAGTTGGATGAGACCGCAGCGGGCTGGAGGCCGCAGCGAGCTGGAGAAGACCGCAGCGGGCTGGAGGCCGCAGCGAGCTGGAGGAGACCGCAGCGGACTGGAGGCAGCAGCTAGAGGAAGCAAACAGTCAGCGGACTAGGTGAGGACGCGGCGACCTGGATGAGGTCGCGGCGAGCTGGGAGGAGACCGCAGCGGACTGGAGGCAGCAGCTAGAGGAAGCAAACAGTCAGCGGACTGGGTGAGGACGCGGCGACCTGGATGAGGTCGCGGCGAGCTGGAGGATGATGCGGGCTGGTTCAGGTCGCGGCGGTCTGGGTCAGACCGCAGCGGACAGGCGTGAACTGATAAGAGAGGACACGCCGGGGCTGACTTGCGAGCTGGCGGGCTGGCGAGCTGGCGAGCTGGCGAGCTGATGAGCTGACGAGCTGGCGAGCTGGCGAGCTGGCGAACGCAGCGCGAACGGCGGAAGGAGATCAAGGAGAGAGGTCGCCGAGGTCGCGCCGGACAGGAAGAGGCCGCAGCGGACAAGGGGAAGCAGTGGACCCCACAGGATGGCTATAAAAGGAGGGGGGGCCAGAGGAGATAGGGAGAGAGGGGTGGGGGAAGAAGTGGATCCACGGGAGAGGAAGCGGACAGGAAAAGTGAGGCCGCAGGAGATATGCGACTAGAGGGTGCGGACTGGACAAGGGAGGCCGCAGAGACCGCAGGCTGCAGGGCGGACAGAAGAGGGAGTCCGCAGGAGAGTCGAACCTGGCTCTGATACCATGTAGAAATGGAGAAAGCCAACCTTGTATATATGTCCACTTGATACAAATACAAAGAATGAGTACATATATATAGATGAGAGAAAGAGAGAGAAAAGTCCTATACACAATGTGGGACTAAAGAGAGGAGAGAAAAAGCAATAAATGCTATACAAATGGGCCTAATGTTAAGTGGGCTTTTCCAACAGTAACAATGGTCTGACCTGCCGGATTCCACACACTGCCTTTCAGTCCAGCTTCACGACATTGTCGCACTCCTTCGCAGCATCCCGGTCAATCGGGCCCTACACACGGCTTCCTCACTGGAGGGACCTTATTCACTAGCAAGCGGTTTGATCTCTCTCGATCGTTCCTCCCGCCCCCGTCAACCACAGAGATCCGTCGACTCTGTCGCCAGCAGTGATCGATCAACCCCCCCCCCCAATCCAGTCGCGGTCTGCCGAATACGTTGCGAGCAGCAGTCCGCCTCTCGCTCCGCCAGATCCATCCCTCCAGGTTCCCTGCTCCCAGTCAGTCGTGGTACCAGATCCATTCCTTCCTTCTTCCTTCTGCTGCCTACCTCCAAATTCCATCCAGCCGATCCAGCGTCCAGCCAACCGCATTTTTCTCTTTCCCACGGGCCAATCCTCCTTCAGTCAAACTGAAACGACCCCCCTGCCCACGCTGCCAGCTACCCATCTCTGTTACTACACTAAACGCCAAACCCCCCTTTGTCACATCCCCTTCACTTCACACTTTAAAATACCCTTTTTTTCCTTTATCCTTTTCCCTAGCAGACAACTTTCCTATCATGTCTAGCCCCCCCCCCCCCCCCCGCCCCCTCCCCCCTAACCCCACCGGCTTTCACACCCGTGTTCCCACCCTTTTTATTCCCCTCCCTCTCCAGTCACGTCACTTCCATTCTTAAAGACCCCGACAAAAAATTAAAACTCGACCTTGAGGGCAAGATCGATTTTCGAGACCGGTATAATGTTACCCTCACGCAACTATCGGAGGAGTTGCTCCTCGTCAGAACCATCAGAGCGTGTCTTTGGAAATCGTCGTGATTATTTATTGTAATTAACATGTATTAATTAATTACTTAAATATTTTTGTATTTTCTTGTATGGTTTCCCTCTCTCATCTATATAAGGGGGAGAGGTTTAGGTGTTTGGCATATCTTGAGCATTAGATTATTTTGGGCTCTCTTTGAAGAGAAGGATCAATGGAAGACTCAGCCTCCTTAGTCTTGGTCGGCGCTTGCTCCAAATTGTATCTGTGCTTGTTCAAATTAATGCAATTGTTGTTCTTCGTGCTTGTGCATTTTTCTTATTCGTAACACCATCCTTGGTTGACCTCCCTCCACTCCCTCCACCACCAAAGAGCAGACAACCTCCACCTTCGTCATGCCTCCATCGTCACCTAAACCCTAAACCTCTGTCAAGCCACCATCACCTCCCCAAAACTCCATTGTCACCATCTAATCTCCCTTCTTTCTCAATTTTTCAACGATCATCGAGGACCACGTCTGGTCACCATCATCACCGTAGCGCCAAAAGTCCATCACTAATACTCAAATTCCCTTTATTTTCAACTTTTTGGCGATTGCCGAAAACCACCTCCGACCACCACACCTCCAATGATCCCAGGCCACCTCTTGCAATCCACTACCCTCCCACCATCAACCCCACTCTCAAGTTAACTCCCAACTACCCCACTACAATAATTTCCTAAATTTTAAGCCACTCCAACAATTCCACCTATCCAAATCCGTCCAGTCTCCATTACCCATAAATCCCTCCATTTCCCACGTCAACACCCCATTTCCCTCTAAATCGAACCTCCACTCTCTCTCTCCAATAATCAGTACCAATGTTTCCACTCTTACATGCCCATCTCCACTATTTTTGATTTTGTCCAAAGGAACAAAATCATTACCTGCTTTCTGGAAGCTCCTTGTAGCCGATTAGAACCTCCCCATTTCAGTTCCCAACATCCACTACTCTGATAACTTAAAAGAGAGGACCCTTCCAGCAATTTCTCCCCTCTCAACTTCTTCCCTGAATGCAGGATTGTTTTTCAGAATTGAACCTGAACTGAAAATTCCGCCTTTCCTTTTCACCAGCCAGCCCCTTACTCTGTGTTTACTGCCAGCACCTCCTGGGTCTTCCTTCCACTCCACCACAACCTCCCCTCTACACTCTAGCTGGCTAAAGGCCTACTCTAGTTCCTCCACAGCTACAGCTCGTCTCCGGCCTCGCCAAATAGCCACCCAGCCCTTCCCAGTAACTATTTTTCCCTCATCCAGTCCTAGGGTAGCCAAACACTGCAGTTTGGGTTCTCTTGGAATAGTCATTACTGATTTACGGTTCAAAGTCATGGTTTATGACATCAGAGTGGATTTGGATCGCATAACCCATCAATAGTAGAGAAAAATCAACACTTAGTTTTCATCTCTCTTTGATTGTTGAACCTAGAGAGCTCTAAAACCCTAAATTTTTTTCTTCATCTAGATTTGCAAGATTGATTACTGATTTTCTACATCTTTTTGGCTGGTCTATTTCAGAAATGTTTCTCCTTTAATAGTTCTGATTGAGCCTTCATTATTCATCAAGATTCATAAATAAAATATTGTACTCATAATAGCCACCCATTCTACAGTTTTGATGCGAAATTCATAAATCAAATTTTGTTGTAGTCCTACTTTATCACAGCAAAAGAGCAGTTACATTATTTTTTAAATCTTATTTTGTAATGCTAGTTAATTTTGGGGTTGTGATATATGCAATTCTAGTGTGTTAATATCGCGACAGATTTATTTTATCTGTTTTTTGTATTTAATAAATTATAGTCTTTTTCATTTTTGTGCCTCACATGCCTCGGGCGCGCGTCTGCGCCTTGCGCCAAGGATCTAGGACCCCTTTGCGCCTTGGTGCGTCATGCGCCTTTAACAACATAGCGGAGAACACTTGAAAAGACAAGCCCTTCTTCCTCTTATTCTTTTCCCATGTACTAAAATATATACTTTAAGGTGCCTTCTTTCAACATATTATCTTGAATTTTCACGAACATTTTTAAGTACTAGTTTTTGTGGGAGAAAATCATTTACCTTCATCATTTGTGATATTGATGATGCGTTAATTGTTTGAATGGTTAATTTGCTTGTTGATCACTTAGATATTTGGATATAAATGGAATATACAATTGGTGGTTCTAAGATTTGCTTCCCCATCTTCAAAATATTAATTCTTATCATTAATTTCAAGTAATTCTCTGCACGTTGAGATGCTATGCATGCTATGCAGCAAGCATTGTTCTTCATTTTCACACGAATCATTTTTTTTGCACTTCAATTTTCATGTGTTATGGATAGAACATGTGAATTGGGTAAAGAGTAGGGATGAGCACAAAAAACCACAAACAAAAAAACCGCCAGCACTGCAAAAAACACACCGATTTAAACCGCACCGCGTAGTGTAGGTGCGGTGCGGTTTTGAAATTTTATAAACCGCGTGTTGTGTGGCTTTCAAATCTTAAAAACTGCAAACACCATACCACACCGACTATTTGGGTACTTTAAATTTTTTATAATTTTGTGATATCACATTTTAGTACATTAAGTAAGAGTTGATGTATTTATACGATTTAGTGCTACACATTGGTTTCTTTTAAGTTAAATGACACAAAATAAGAATTCACTACTTAGATGTGATTTTATTTTCTTGTCAATGTTCTACCCTTACTATATTTTTTTTATGAGCTGACAAATTCTTTATGCTTTGTGAAAGTAGTTCTGTTGGGAAGAAATATTATGAAACATCATATTATTGTTGTATTTGGATATTTCACAACATCTCTTATACAGTTAAATACTGATATTTGTTTAAGATTATTATTTCATGTTTCTCATAATCCGTTGGAATGGGTAATGGCACACCCATAAGTCTTAGGCTCCATTTGACGCGGCTGCAACGATTGGAGAAGCAATGGTGAGAAGCAGTGGTGGGAAGCAGTGGTGAAATAATCAACTGTTTTGCATAGTGGTAGCAGAATTTGTGAAACTGTTTGGAAGAACAATTGTTGCAGTGTTGTTTCAAAGGAGAAACTGTTAAACCGTTTGGCAAAACTGTTGTGTGGTATGTGTTAGAAAAGCCCATTTAAACTAAGCTCATTTTATAGCATTTATTGTTCTTCTCTCCTCTCTTTAGTCCCACATTGTGTATAGGACTTTCCTCTCTCTTTCTCTCATCTATATATTTGTACTCATTCTTTGTATTTGTACCAAGTGTACATATATACAAGGTTGGCTTTCTCCATTTCTACATGGTATCAGAGGGAGGTTCCGGTCTCCTGCGGATTCCGAGTTCTATCCGCCCAGCGGCCTGCGGTCTCCTGCGGACTCACATTCCTATCCGCCCAGCGGCCTGCGGTTTCCGCGGCCTGAGTGTGTGTGTCTGCGCCTCCTAGTCGCATTGCCCTTGCGGCCTGCCTTTGTCCAAACCGCCCCCTCTCCTGCCGTGGAACCACTCCTCTTCCCTCCTCTTCTGGTCCCTCTTTATAGCCATCTCTCTCTGTTCTGTGGGGTCCACTGCTTCTCATAGTCTGATGCGGCCTCTTCTTGTCCGACGCGAGCTCGGCGAACTCGCTCCGTGGTCTCCTTCTGTCCGCTGCGAGCTCGGTATTCGCCTCCTCTTCTTCCTTTTTTGTCCGCCGTGAGCTCGGCGGCCTCCTGTCCGCGCTTCTCTCCTGCCTGCGGCTGCTCTCCTTCCTCTTCTGGCGGACTTCTTTTCCTGTCCGCCGCGGGCTCGCTTCTCTCTGCGATTTCAGTCTTGCGGACTGGTCCAGCCCTCTGCGGTCGACCTCTAGTCTCCGCGACTTGCCTAGCTCCCGCGACTTGCCGAGCTCCACCGGCCTGCCCTCTCTTCTCGGCCTCCTATTGTGCTCTACTTGCCACGGCCGGCTCCAGTCCGCCGCGGTCTGATCCAGTCCGCCGCGGTCTGATCCAGTCCGCCGCGGCCTCTCATAGCCCGCTCCTCGCTGAGCGTGTCTGTACTCGCCGCGTCCAGTCCGCCGCGGCCTCTCATAGCCCGCTCCTCGCTGAGCGTGTCTGTACTCGCCGCGGCCTCCTCCAGCTCGCCGCGGCCTCATCCAGTCCGCTGTCTCTGCCCGCTTCCTCTCCTCCAGGTCGCCTCCATAGCTACATCTGCGGACTCTGTTGGCACGGCAGTTCCTCCTCCTAACCGCCCGGCCTCTCTCCAGGAAGTCCGCGACGAGCTTCGGATTACTACAATTTCTCTCACTGGCAAGAAAAACTTTGTGGAATGGGCACACTCGGTTCGCCGTGTCCTGCAGTCAAAGGGGTTCCTTCATCACTTGACTCAGGCCGTTATCGGTAACCCTACTGAGGAATGGTTACGCAATGATGGTCGTGTGCAGACTTGGCTTCTTAACTCTCTTGATGGCGAATCTTATCGTCTGGCCATGTACCATGAGACGGTCAAAGGCATGTGGGACGAGCTACACACCCTCTACTCCGGCAAGGATAGTCTTCACCACCTGTATGACATCATCACTGCTCTCCAGGCCCTTGATAGCAGTGGCGCGACCGACCTGACGTCCTTTGTTGCTCAGGCTAGGTCTCTGGTTGAGGCTTGGATCCACCATCAGCCTCCTACTTTAGATCTTGCTGCTCAACGTACCCAAAAGGAAGTTGTGGGTATCGCCATGATGATGGCCCGGGTACCGCCTCATCTTCACAGTGTCCGGGCTCACATCCTCTCTTCTACCGTTACACCATCTTTCTCCGATGTGTGCTCGATGCTTCTCAAAGTCTCCCCGCCTCCGGATGTGCCCGGACTTCCTTCTCCGGCCCTTGTTCAACAGGCACCCGCTCCCTTATTGCCTCTCCCCTTTTCTGCCCGTGGGGGCCGCTTTGATTCTCGCGGCCGGGGTCGGGGTGGCCGGTCTCGGCCTAAGTGCTCGTTCTGCGGTAAATATGGGCATCTTGAAGCCACGTGTTATCGAAAACATGGGCGACCTCCTCGTCCGCAGGCCTCTGCTGCTACTACCGACTCTGCTTCCCCTCGTACTGATCTCGACGAGGTTCGTCTTCAGCTCCAGCATCTTCATGGCCTGCTTAGCCGCCCGCCTGCCTCGGTTGCCTCTGCTGCCTCCATCTCCAATGAAGGTATCGCCTGCCTATCCTCTGGCCCGCGATGGATCCTTGATTCTGGTGTCACTCATCATATCACCTCTGTTAGGCCTCCTCAGTACTTGTCTTCACCTCACCCGAAGTACATTACTGTCGCTAATGGGGCATCGGTTCCCGTCTCTGGATGTGCTGATATTTCCCTCACTTCTTCTCTCCTTCTGCGCTCAGCTCTACATGTTCCGGGCTCTCCTTTCAATTTACTGTCTGTTGGTCGTCTTACTGCTGATTCTAATTACTCCGTGACATTTACTTCTTCTTCTTTTCTCATACAGGATCAGCAGACGCGGACTATCATTGGTAGAGGACGGCTGCAGAATGGGCTCTATCTTCTTGACAACTCTCCCACTGTCCTCGCATCTATCGCCTCTTCGGATTGGCATCGCCGTCTGGGTCACGCTCCTCTTCCAGTCCTCCGGAAGGCTCTTCCAGATGTTTCTCTTCCTGCTTTTCGCTGCGACACATGTATTTTGGGCAAACAGCCCTGTTCATCGTTCCCTTCTCATTGTACTCGGAGTTCCGCTCCTTTTATTTTGGTACACTCCGATATTTGGGGTCCGTACAAATTTACTAGTATTTCTGGCTATCGGTATTTTCTTACTTTTATTGATGATTACTCTCGAATTACATGGTTATATCTCCTTCGGGATCGCTCTGAACTTCCCCGCGTCTTCCGGGCTTTCATACTTGAGAGTCGCACTCAGTTCTCTGCGCCCATTCGTACTATTCGTACGGACAATGCGCGGGAGTACACCAGTCATACCTTCGCCACTCTCTGCTCTGAGTTCGGCATTTTTCACCAAACCTCGTGTCCGTACACACCACAACAGAATGATGTCGTTGAACGCAAGAATCGTCACCTTCTTGATGACGCTCGCTCCCTTATGCTTCAAATGCAGGTTCTCAAACCATACTGGAACTACGCGCTCTCCACGGCTTGCTTTCTCATCAACCGCCTCCCTTCTTCCGTTCTCCAGTATGCTACTCTCTTCAGTCTCCTCTTTCCCACTACTCCGCCTTTTCCCGTTCCTCCACGGGTGTTTGGGTGTACCTGCTACGTTCACCACCTTGGTCCCTCCACGGACAAGTTGGATCCTCGTGCCGCCAAGCATATCTTTGTGGGCTACTCGCGCACTCAAAAGGGTTATGTATGTTATTCGTCTGCTACCCGCAAGGTTACTGTCTCGGCTGACGTGACTTTCCGTGAAGATATTCCATTCTTCCCTGCTCTGGATGTCACTCCGAGTCCAGATCCTGTCGTTCGTCCTGTCATTCCTGCTCCTCATCCTCTCCTCCTTCCCAACCTCCTGTCCGTCCACCACCACCGGTTATTCGGGTCTATTCTCGTCGCTCTCATCATCCCGTTGCCCCTCTGCAGTCGGCTTCGACCTCTGGTGCTCTGCTCCCTGCTGCTCCGGCTCCCACCTCTACCGCTCATCCAATGGCGAATTACGTCTCTCTCCATCGTCTCTCTCCATCTCTTCTTCACTTTGCCACCTCATTATCCTCTGTTTCGGTCTCTAACTCTTTACAGGAGGCGCTTCATCGTCCTGGCTGGCGGGCTGCCATGGACGAAGAAATGACTGCTCTCTGGGCCAACCAAACCTGGGACTTGGTTCCCTTACCTCCCGGTCAGCACCTTGTTGGGTGTAAATGGGTGTTCGTCATCAAGCATGCTCCGGATGACACTATTGCCCGACTGAAGGCCCGTCTTGTGGCCCGTGGCTTCACACAACAGGAGGGCCTCGACTATGATGAAACCTTCTCTCTGGTGGCCAAGCTCAACACAGTCCGCGTTCTTCTCTCCGTCGCGGTGCACCGCCACTGGCCCCTTCATCAGCTCGATATCAAGAACGCCTTTTTGAATGGCGACCTTCAGGAAACCGTCTACATGCGACAACCGCCCGGGTTTGAGACCACGGGGGAGTCTCGGGTATGTCTTCTCAAAAAGTCCATTTATGGTCTCAAACAGTCCCCTCGGGCATGGTTTGACAAGTTCAGCAAGGTGGTTCGAGACATGGGGTTCACTCGGAGTTCTGCAGATTTCTCCCTTTTTACCCTACACCGGGTCACTGGCACCGTCCTTCTGTTGGTTTATGTTGATGACATCCTTCTCACTGGGGATGACTCAAAGGGGATTCAAGACGTCAAACAACATCTGAGCACTGTTTTTCAGACTAAAGACCTGGGGAACCTTCGCTACTTCCTTGGTCTCGAGATCGCACGGCGGCCGGACGGGTTGGTGCTCTCCCAACGAAAGTACTGTCTCGATCTTCTCAAAGATGCTGGTCAATCTGGTTGCAAGCCAGCTTGTACCCTGATGGAGGCAAATCACAAACTGTGCGCTCATGCTTCGGATGACGATTTGCTGCTTCCGAATCCAGAATACTATCGACGCCTTGTGGGAAAGTTGATCTATCTAACGGTCACGAGGCCGGATATATCGTTTGCAGTTGGGGTTGTCAGTCGGTTCATGCATGCCCCCCGGGCTTCTCATCTCCAGGCGGTTGAACGGATTCTCCGATACCTTAAGGAAGCTCCGGGTCAAGGGCTGGTTTACAAAACCTCCGACTCTGCTCCCGCATTGGTTGCCTATTCTGATGTCGATTATGCGGGTTCCCTGGACGATCGGAGGTCAACAAGTGGGTTCTGTACTTATTTTGGTGGTCATCTTATTACATGGAAAAGTAAGAAACAAGCTGTGGTAGCCCGTTCCTCTGCAGAAGCTGAATACCGATCGATGGCCTCGGTTGTCTCTGAACTCACATGGCTTGAAAGTCTCCTTACTGACCTGGGAGTAAAACTCCCCTCCTCTGTTGTTCTATTTTGTGATAGTCAAGCCGCCATACACATAGCAAAGAATCCGGTGTTTCATGAGCGCACAAAACATATCGAAGTTGACTGTCACTTTGTTCGTGAGAAGGTTCAATTGAAGAAACTTGAATTGAAGCATGTTCCAGGAACTGATCAAGTTGCCGACATCCTCACAAAGGCCTTATCAAGTACCTTGTTCTACCAGTGTTTGTCCAAGCTGGGTGCATATGACCTATACGCTCCAGCTTGCGGGGGAGTGTTAGAAAAGCCCATTTAAACTAAGCCCATTTTATAGCATTTATTGTTCTTCTCTCCTCTCTTTAGTCTCACATTGTGTATAAGACTTTCCTCTCTCTTTCTCTCATCTATATATTTGTACACATTCTTTGTATTTGCACCAAGTGGACATATATACAAGGTTGGCTTTCTCCATTTCTACAGTATGCAATTTCTTTTTTTATTTATTTAAAGACAAACAACAAAAACACAAAGCAAACAAGTTAACTTAATTCATTTTAAGTGTCTGTTCCTTCAAATGTAAACACCATAAACAACATCGAATGTTAACTGCTTTCAAGTCTCTCGATCATCGAACGTTAACATCAACATTTGCAGAGTCGCTTGAAGTCGTCCCAGTTTGGCGTAGAGATGTGAGTGCGTCGAGGGAATTACTGCGGATAGGAGGTCTGAAACGTAAGTTGCAGAGTCGCTTGAAGTCGTCCCAAATCAAATTCGGTCGGTCGGTGAGAAGTCGAGAAGCCCATAAAACAGCGGAGTCGAGCATATGAAAGGATGCTAAATGGATCCGATCTGCTGCCGGAGTTTGTTGGTGGTCGAAGAATTGTTGACACTTGGTGAGCCAACTCAAAGGATCATTTTTCTCATCATAGGTTGGAAATTCCAATCTGGTATAGCATGGTACAATCGTTGCGTCGGGGTGTGCGAGGACTGGCGGCGGCGGCTCGTGAACGATCAGGGGCGGCGGGGCAGTGCGGAAAAGTCGTTGTGCCGGACTGCTGCTGGCATGATCGTGTGTCAGGGCGGCAGACAGATCATCGATGCACTTGGAGAGCGTAATAATGGCCTCCTGGTGACGGTCCCCGAGAGCAGTGTGTGCAGCTTGTTGCGTCAAGACGGACTGGAGCATGGTCATAATCTGATTGAGTTGCTCAGATGAGTCACCCGTAGTGTGAGAAGAGGAGCGAGAAGAAGAGCGGGTGACCGGTCGGTGGGATTCCGCCAAGTTGGAATACTGGGAGTGGCCACGGGAGCCGCAGTGACGCCCAATGTTGGCCCCAGAAGTAATGGGCGCGCTGAAAAAAATAGAATAAAAGTTGTCTTGTAGCAGGAGGGGCTGGTCGAGTGAATTATTAAAGTTGGGTTGTTGTAATAGTGATGGCCGACAGAGTCCCCCAATTAATTAAGTGGCACGGGGCTCCAAAAAAAAATTTCTGGCAGGCGGGCTGCAGAGAGGCACTGTCTGCTTAGATAGAAGTAGGGTCGTTGCTGGTTGGGAAAAGCACGGGGCAGGCGGGGCTGCTGCTGGTTGGGAAAAGCGCAGGGCAGGCGGCTCGAGAGGCGGAAGAAGCTGCAACAGCGGAAGGAGAAAAACAGAAGCACTCGTGCGGTGGGAGCGTGTCAGCGAAGGAGATGGAGTTGCTGGGGTCGGCGGTTGAGGATGTCAGAGGGCAGCGGCTTGAGGATGACGGAGGTGAGGTCGATCATTGACGATGTTGGAGTGAAGACGGGTCGACGCTGGAGAAGAAACGACACGGTGGCTTCCGTCGGGTGAGTCGTCTGCGACTGGATATGCGGCCAGTGGAAAACGACGGGGAAACGGCGACGGCAGTGGCAGCAGGAAACAGGGGGAGGAGGCGTCGGTCGAGGAGAAGGTTTGGCTCAGCGGAAACAGCGGATATAGAGACGGGGAAACAATGGTGAGGTTGACAGGGAAGAGGCGTCGATCGGCGAAAACAGCGACGACAGTGGCAGCAGAGGGAGGAGACAACGGATTTAGGGTTTACGGAGAGCTTAGGTGGAGGAGGAGGTTTGGCACTGATACCAAGTTGTTACGGGCCTACTTCCGTAACAACGGTAACTCGCCGGAGTAGTGGTCGGAGGCGGAGATGATGGCTGTATTGGGGGGAGGGGGATACCGTGGAGCCGGAACCGCGGCTGCCTAGGCGAGGTTACTTGTTGGAGGAAAGAGCCACCAAGATCTCACACAAGAAACAAGAAGAACTAGAACTTCATTTCATATCTTCAACATACACTACATACGTCTTTATATAGGCTACAACATATAAAAAGACAAAACACTAATGATGACACCTAAAACTAGACTCGGGGCTCGAGGCTCCCACATAATGATAAATAATAATACGCAGCATGACACCATCAAAACTCATAACTCATAACATATAACTCATAACTCATAACAGGGATCTTGTAAACTTTAATGGAAAATTAAAAATATCCAATAGCATTCTGCTCTTCTACTTTACTTTTGATAGAGAATGATTTTCTACAAATAACCCTTCCAGAATTTCTCGAGAGCCCACGACAAGACCAGACTTAGGGAGCATTTGGTTAGGCGATTTCGTCCGTGCGTTTTGGCAAAACGCAACCGCGCCATCCGGAACCCGTTTGTTTTTTCGCCTACTTATCGAACAGTCGGCGTTTTCATTATCCCTAAAATCGAGCGGGTCGAAACATAGGGAAAGATCTCCAGTTCGCCGCGTTTCTTCAGGCAGTGCCGCCCTCCCGTGTTAGTGCTCTGCCACCCTCCGGTGCTAGTGCTCTGCCGCCCTCCCGGGCCAGCAGCTCTGCCGCCGCCGGCCTATCCACAGCCCACCAGTATGGTCGCCGGAGCCCCCTCGGACTACCCAGGCATGTTCGCTGGGGTCCGACGACCATGCCGGCGGGCTCCGGGGAGGCCTGCGGCGGCGGAGGCACGCGGAGGTAGGGGGAAGGCAAGGCGGAGGCGGAGGCAGCGGAGGCGGATGTAAGGCGGATGTAAGGCGGAGGAAAAATTTGTTACAAAAACAATACAAAAAATTACAAAAAAACTTATGTCTATAGTTTGAACAGTTTAAAAAATTACAAAAAAATTTGTATATAAAAAAATTGAGTAGAATATATATATAATTAAAAAGGTTTATAATTAAAAATCGTAGTATTATTAATATTAAAATTAATTAAAAACAAAAAAATATAAATTATTTTATAATATTTTTTTATAAAAGACCGCCGCTGTATTGTCAAACGGTTCTCTGTTTCGAACAGCTCTGCAAACACAGACTACCCAAACAAATCTTCATTTCCACCAACCAGTTTCTAATAGCTCCATTTACAAACCTCCATTTCCAACAATTTCTTTTACAACCGCTAAACTAAATGTAGCCTTAAGAGGGGGACTATAACAAAAAAAATTACAAGTACATATATAAAAAGAAGCTATGACGCACAAATACTTCCCCGAAGGCAGCGTACCCGTACCGGATACGTATCCGGTACCGGTACGTACCCGATACTCAACGAATACACCTATGTGGACACACTTGAACTTAGCACATCATTTTGCATATTGTGATAAGAGTATGTTTTCTCTAGAATAAACAAAGGTTGGTACGTCCAATTAAATTGTGTATCTGTACCGAGTATGTTACTGGTATCGGTAGGTTTTTGTTACAAGTACGTGTTGATTCAACGCAAGTTATTAACAAACGGCTAACTTGTCTCTAAATTAACCGGGGATTGAAGATGTTGATCTCCAACAATGACGTTGATCTCCAACACTGAAGAAGAAAAAAAAACTGAAAAGTAAACTTAAGTTTAATTTTCTCTTTTGGTTAAACATATAAGACGTTAAATTTTGGAATATTTACAAATGCTTAATGTTTGAAAACTTTATGTTATGTTGCATTGATTTGTGAACTTGTACTTCAAGTTATGATTTATGTTTGATGTTTCCATGTTTGAGAAATATTTATTGCACTTGTGATATATAAATATATATTATATTTGTTATACGTATCATGATGTACCCGTATTCTTATTTTTTAAATTTTGTCGTACCGCCGTACCAATTACATATCGTATCCGGTACCCGTACACGTACCAGTGCTTTCTAGAAAAGAAGTAATTTCTTTAGCATAAGCTAAAAAGAATCCCCCTATAAATTATACAAGCTATTTAAATTTTAATCAGATACAGTGACTCCATATTCTGCCTAAAATATGACCAAATTAAAATACACCCTAGAGTAGACATGTGCACGGAAACCGAAAACCGCACCAAATCAAAAAACCGCACCGCATTTCAAACCACACCACACGGTTGCGGTACGGTTCGCTTTGTTTGTGCCAAAACCGACCCCTAGTCGGTGTGGTGCGGTTTATAACACCATAAAACCTAGAAAACCGCAGCGACACTTGGGTATTAATATATAATATATAAAATATAAGTATTAAAAATTTATAATTATATTAATATAACTTTAGTATTATAGCCTGCAGTTGCAGTTGCATGATGCATAGTCCATTCAATATTATTATATTTATAAGTTATACGTTTTAAGTGACGCCTGCAAATTAGTGATTAGAATATTATTAGAGTAGAATATTCGCTACACCTAAACTTCGCTTTCATAATTTCATTCAGTTTTCAATAGTTTTTAAAAGAGACTGAAGAAGAACAATTAGACAAAAATATGAAACCTTGTATATCCTTTTTGTGTATTGTAAATACAAGTATGAGTACAAATATATAGGGAGAGAAGAGAGAGAAGAATCTCAAATCCAAGATGTGAGATAAAAACAAATAGGAAGAAAATACACAAATGGGCCAAAACATGGGCCTTTACATGGTCTTTTATAACACTCCCCCGCAAGCTGGAGTGTACAAGTCGTAGGAACCCAACTTGGACAAGAACTGATAAAATAAAGCACTAGATAGGGCCTTCGTGAGAATGTCAGCCACTTGGTCCGTAGCCGGAACATGTCTCAATTCCAGCTTCTTCATTTGTACTTTTTCTAGAACAAAATGGCAGTCGACTTCAATGTGTTTCGTTCTTTCATGAAAGACCAGGTTCTTAGTTGTGTATAGCAGCTTGACTGTCACAGAATAAGGTAGCTGATGAGGAAAGTTTTACTCACATATCACTTACGAGACTTTCAAGCCATGTAAGCTCGGATACAACAGATGTCATTGACCGGTAATCAACTTCAGTTGAAGATCGAGCAACCACATCTTGTTTATTACTGCGCCAGGTAACAAGGTGACCTCCAAAGTATGTACAAAAACCGTTGGTAGAACGCCGATCATCCAGGAAACCAGCATAATTTGCATCTGAATACGCAACTAATGTTGGAGTAGAAGAAGAGATTTTGTATGTCAGCCCTTGACCAGGAGCAGTTTTTAGATATCTCAGGATGCGTTCGACGGCCTGAAGATGAGACATCCGAGGAGAATGCATAAACCGACTGACCACCCCAACAACAAAAGATATGTCTGGTCACGTGACCGTTAGGTAAATTAATTTCCCAATGAGTCGTCGATAGTATTCCAGATTTGGAAGAAGATTTGCATCAGAAGCATGTGCACACAGCTTGTAATTGACATCCATAGGAGTGTTAACCGGCTTACATCCAGAATAGCCAGCATTCTGAAGAAGGTCGAGACAGTACTTCTATTGAGATAGAACGAGGTCATCGAGACGTCTTGAGATCTCAAGGTCAAGGAAGTATCGAAGGTTCCCCACATCTTTTGTTTGAAACACGAAACTAAGGTGATGTTTGAGCACTTGTATTCCCTTTGAATCATCTCAGGTGACTAGGATATCATCAACATACACCAAACGAAGAACCGTTCTTGTTGTTCGATGTCAAGTAAACATAGAGAAGTCTGCCGAGCTCCGAGTAAACCCAACCTCCCGAACAATCTTACTGAACTTATCGAACCATGCCCGAGGGAATTGTTTGAGACCATAAATTGACTTCTTAAGATGACAAACTCGGGACTCCCCCGTGGTCTCAAACACGAGAGGTAGTTGCATGTATACCGTCTCTTGAAGATCGTCATTTAAAAAGGCATTTTTGATATCCACTTGATGTAAGGGCCACTGGCGATGCACAGCCACGGAGAGGACACAAACTGTGTTGAGCTTGGCTACCGGAGAGAAGGTTTCTTCATAATCTAAACCTTGTTGTTGAGTGAAGCCGCGAGCCACCAGACGGGCTTTAAGACGGTCAATTGTCCCATCAGGAATATGCTTGATGACAAAGACTCATTTACAGTTAACAGTAGTCTGGCCAGGAGGGAGAGAAACCAGATCTCATGTCTGGTTAGCCCAGAGGACCGCCATTTATTCGTCCATGGCAGCCCGCCAGCCTGGATGTTGGAGAGCCTCCTGCACAGACTTAGGGACAGAAATAGAGGATGATGAAGTAGCAAAGGTGCGAAGTGTCGAGGACAGGCGATGTAAAGAAACATAATTCGCCATTGGATGAGCTATAGAAGGCGCCGCCGGATCATTCGAACACAGACTGTCATTAGTATAAGGTAACGGGTTTGGGACAGCAAAAAATGAAGGACGACAAGTGTACACATGGATTATAGGCGGCTTAGGTGGTTGGGGTGGGAGTGGCGTGGGGAGGAGAGGTGGTAGTGACGAAGGAACGGGAATAACTGACCGCAGAGGAGGGGACGGTAACGGTAGTGGAGGGTCAGGGGGTTGAGAATGATAAGGCTGGTGCTCAAGAAAGATAACGTCGGCCGATGTAACAGTCTTTCGATCAGTGGGAGAGTAACATACATAACCTTTCTGAATGGAAGAGTACCCAACAAACATATATTTTGTTGCACGTGGGGCAAGCTTGTCAGTAGAGGGGCCAAGGTTGTGAACATAGCAGACACATCCGAAAACACGAGGAGTGACTGCAAATAGGGGTGTGGAGGGAAAAAGAAGGGAACCAGGAGTTTGAAAATGGAGAATAGAGGAGGGCAAGCGGTTAATGAGGTGACAGGCCGTATAGATTGCGAAATTCCAGTATATGGTAGGAACATTCATTTGAGTCATAAGGGTATGAGAGACCTCCAGAAGGTGGTGATTCTTGCGTTCAGTGACACCATTTTATTGAGTATAGACGCAGGAGGATTGATGAATAATGTCGAACTCAGTGCACAAGTTGGTAAACACATGACTTGTGTATTCACGAGCATTATCGGTGCAGAGAGTTTTAATTGTTGTAGAGAATTGATTACGAGTTAGAAGGATAAAGGAACAAAAGACACTGGGCAATTCAGAGCGATCATGAAAAAAGTACAACCAAGTGACACAAGAGTAATCGCAAATGAAGGTAACGAAGTAGCGATAACCAGAGACGCTAGCAGTTTTATAGGGTCCCCAAATATCGGAATTAACCAAAAAAGAGGAGCATTGATCCGAGTACAATGTGGTGAAAAGGTAGAACGATGGTGTTTGTCATAAATGCAGGACTCGCAGGTGAAGTCAGTGAGGGACGTGTCTGGAAAAGCTTTTTGGAATATGCGAAGAGGGGGGTGCCCAGGAAGCCGATGCCAATCGACAGAACTTGTAGTGGAGAGAAGCGTGGGGTGGTGGTCCAAAATGTAAAGACCATTAATCAGTTGTCCCCTACCAATGACAGTCTGCGTCCGACGATCCTGCACAACACAAGAGGTAGAGGAGAAAGTCACACAACAATCAAGATCGTGTATAAGAGAACTAATAGAGAGAAGATTGAAAGGAGAGCCCGCAACATGAAGAACCGAGCGTAGAGTGAGAGATGGGGTAAGGGTCACGTTGAATGATCCAACAACCGGAGTAGAGTCCCCATTGGCAATAGTAATGAACTTGGGATACGCAGAGTTCAAGTATCTTGAAGGTTTGGTGGGGGTAATATGATGTGTTGCACCGGAATCCAGAATCCAGGAGGAACCGTGGGTAAGGCAGGAAATACCCCCATCAGAAATAGACACAACAGATCCAGTTGAGCGGCAAGGTAGCTCTAGAAGTCGATGTAGTTGAGTGCGCAGAGCGACAATGTCAGCCTTAACATTGTATGGAGCATGGACGGCCATTGTACAAAGGGCCAGCCTGGCGGCGCAGCGGCCAGGAGCAAGATTAGCCGCGAGCAAGACTAGCCGGAACAGTTAAACAGACTCGGCAAACAGAGGAGAGGCAAGCAACGACTAGCAGAGAGGTCGCAGACAGCAGAAAAAACGCAACCCGTGAGCAAGCGAATCAGCAACGACTAAGAGAAGTCGTCGCAAGAACACAACAGCTAGCAGAAGTCGCGGCTAAGAGATGTCGTCGTAGTAGCAGCGAGCGAACATCAGTGGTTGCAGGTAGGCGTACAGCAAAAATCTGCGGCAAACCAGAACAAAGGGCAGCTGCGGGCACCAGAAGAAAAGGGCAGGACGCGGCTAAGCACAATCAACGGCTAACCAGATGCGGCTAAGCACAAGACTGTGACAAGAGGCCAGCGAGCAGGAACGTCGTAGTGGCTAGGAGAGAGAAACCACTAGCAAACAGGAGATAAGATCGCAGCGAGCAGAGAAGACAACGCGCGGTTTGAAGCAGGCAAACGGGGAAGGTCGCAGTGGTCTGAGAAGCCGCGTTCAGAGAAGAGACTGCGGTGAGCTGAGAGAAACCAGGACCGTGGCGAACAAAGGCAATGTCCAGCAATGGTGAGGTCAAGGACCAGATCGCAGTGGATATAGGGACAGACCGCGCGATCACTGAAGAGCAGCCGCCAAGATGATGTTGAACCGGCCAGAGCAGGAGACCGCAACGAGAACAGGAAAAGAACTTCGGGACAGACCGCACGACAAACCGGTCAAGGGCAAGGAAAGACCTCGCGGCAAAGAGACAGACCGCGTGGCAAACCTCTCAAGAAATTTCGACCAGAAGAGACGTTGGAGAGCGCGGCTAGAGAATTTTGGCTAGACAAGAACAGTAGAGGCCGCAACACTAAGAGAAGAACAACGGCTAGAGGAGAAGAGGGACACACGACAAAGCATAGCGATAAGACGGAGATCCGCAGCTAGGAGTGGAAAACCGCACGAGAAGGGGTGGTTCCACGGGAGATAGAGGAAAGAGAAGACAAACTGCAAGAACTGCGGTTAGGGCACACACAGAGAGCAGACTAGGGGGCCCCACGAGTCAGATGAGAGAAAGCTATAAATGACCCATGGAGACTGAGGAGAAGTGGAGGCCACAGGAGAGAAAAAGTTGCAGGTAGAAGAAGAGAACCCGCGGAGCGGAGCGGAGCGGAGAGAGGAAGAATCAGCGGTTAGAAAAGGGAAAACCGCCGAAGATCATGAGGACAGCGGATCGCAGAGAAGGTGCGGTTAGACAAAGTAGAGACCGCCCAGACGGATCGGTCGCTCTGATACCATGTAGAAGAACACTTGGGCGAAAATATGAAACCTTGTATATCTTTCTTGTGTATTATAAATATAAGTATGAGTAGAAATATATAGGGAGAGAAGAGAGAGAAGAATCCCAAATCCAAAATGTGGGACTAAAACAAATAGGAAGAAAATACACAAATGAGCCAAAACATGGGCCTTTACACTGTCTTTTCTAACAGAGACTATTAGGTTGGGAAAGGCTTTTAATGACTCTTACTATCTGGTTTCATGTCCACAATTCTATGTATTTAAAAAAATAGTTTTATATCTCTATATATTGGCCCGCCTTCTACTTTTAAAATTAAACTCAATGCCTCACATAACAGCCAACTTCTCATTCTTCTCTCCCCTTTTATATTTATGTAAAACCAAACCAACCAAGCTATACTAATTAACATTCGACTGCATATTATCAAAAGCCCAATCTATACCAATTAACAGTCGACTGCATTCTCATAAAAAGCTGTCTGTTTCTTCTTTTTCAATTAACAGTCGACTATAAATTATCTATACATTTGTTTCATGAAATCTTCTTGATAGCTAGACAAGAGCGGCAAAGAAAAAAAATAGTTACATAAGGTAGCAAATAGATAATCAAATGATGACTAAAAGTCTAAGAGCGAATGGGATAAAAAAGCAGTCAAAAACCGAAACCGCACTGCAAAAACCTACCACAAACCGCACCGAATCGGTGCGGTTTTGGTTGGTCAAACACCGCACCCCTGCGGTGCGGTTTCGGTATGGGCTCAAACCGCACCGCTCGCAGGCCTACCCTAGAGCACAACAAGACATTCGAAGAAATAAACAAAATTCAAAATATTCAGAAACATAGTTTAACAGAATTCAAAATTAAACCACAGTTAGGAATTTTTTCCAAGATTATAACAAGCCGACCACAAAATATGGAGAGCTTAGCTGAATATGATGGATAAAAACATAATATCCTGCCAGGAAATAAATCTGCAGAAAGAGAAATGCCCAAGAGGACAATTTGAAACTCTCACAAAATAATTAAATCCACTAAAATATGTTAGCACTGGATATCTGACCATGAAAAAAAACCATTTTTATGCTTGGATCAAAATATTGAAATAATTCAGGACATGTTTGACTAAATAAATAAACTTGAAAATATACTTATCATAAAAATTCAACATCAAAAATGATTATATGAATTCTAACTAAACAAACAACTGTTGCCATCCTATAGTGGTACTACATGCTTAAAAGTATATGCATATGTATCACAATAAAAAACTACAACAACAAACATGAATCATGCTTCTGTAATAAAATTTTAAGAAAAAAGACAATAAAATTTAGTATAATGTGTATGTATGTATAAGACACCAATGGCTAAAGATTAACTGTGTAAGCTTATTTTCATCAATAATAAAATCAACTGAACAAAATAGCTGGCTTTGTTGACCTCGGCACTGGAAAACATAATCAAAATCATATATCCATGTGCTTGCTATTTAAAAGATATCCATATAAACAAAAAATGTGTGATTTCACAATACACATTATGAAAATACAATGCAAAAGGCAAAAAGCATATAAATATATTTCTGCATAAAATAGCAACAGAATATGTGGATCACGTGTGCTTAATTGCATCAGAAACTCAAATTTTCATCAATTGATGTCATGAAGGGGAATCTGAGTAATTCATCATGTGCATGCTTACACGTGCAAAAAAATGCATGAACCATGCTGAATACAAAGTAGAATAATGCAATCACAGAAAAGCTAGACAACTGCTAAATGTGCAGTAAATCCAAACACAACAGCTAGCATTTATCAATCCTCACAGCCATTGAGAGAAGAAAAATTGAGGAGAAAACTCACAAATGAAGCAGAATATTCAGTAAAAATAGGAAGTTGGAAAAGACAAATATATGAAATTGCATAACAGCTTCAGATTCTCAAGCAGAGTTTTTCCTATCAAGTTGAACTCATAAAGATAAAATGGAAAAAACTCTAGGCATAAAGCAAATAACAGAATGAAACAAGATTAATTCAAAACAAAAATAGGAACGCAAATAGACTATGTAGCAATGTCAAGTTAAATCACAAATCGAGAAAATAAGAAGTGAAAAATCAATAAAATGTTACAAATGCTAGTAGTTACAAATTAACCAAAACACAGCAAATTGAAAACAATACCTGATCCGGCTGAGCTACATCAGAGAAAATAACATCAACCATTCCAACTAACATTCGATATTTCGCCGGATGCCTAGCGTCTTCAATTATTGGGATGATATTTGTGCGCTTTTTCGCCATATTAACTAGATCCCTGCCACTTCTATGGGAAAACTCAACAGCATAGACCATACCAGTCTGCAATGCACAAAGAGATTAAATTATTACATTATAATAAATTAAAATAGAACCTACATACTCCTCAAAGTGAGAGAGATTTACTGGTCCGACAATGTCAGAAACATGTGATACTGTAGTGCCTGATGCAGCTCCAAGATAGAGTACCCGTGAGCCAGGTGTCTAAAGAAGAACAAAAACAAAATTGAAAATTGATAACAAAGATCAAGTTTCATTAGAGATTGTAAAGCAGTAGAAAAGTCATAGGAGAGAAAATAAATGATATTTTATGTCCCAAAATTGAAATGAAAATATAAAGACGACTACAGAGTGGATAAACACTAGACCCAATATTTCTCAGGCTCAAACAATGAGGCCCAATTCGTTTGGCGAGTTTTCGAAGAAGGGAATTGGTTTCGGTCCAAAACCAAAAACTCAGGTTTTAGAATTGGGCCAAAACTCATTCCTTTGTTCATTAGCGTGATGGTTTTGAGGCACAAAAATTGAATTTGTTTATTTTGTTGTTCGGTCGCAGGGTGAAATTCAAGGGTAGATAACTTGACCCAAATGCAGCACATAAGCATACATAGTCCTACACATAGACACACATGCACACATAATCACACATACACACAGTACACAGATCCCCGTTGTTGATAATGGCAATAACCTCTTTATCATAAACCAATCATCTGTTTTACCCAAAAAATACCTGATGAACCAACCAAAAGAGAGACAAATATTCCTCTATGACATTTCAAGGACTCATGCAAACCAAATCCTGAGAAAGATGATCACTGTTATACTTGTCATCACCATCCATGAAATTTTTAGATTGAACAAATGGCATTGGGATATACTGCCATCCAGATTGGGATGTTCTAAAGATTCAGAAGCATGATTTACATCAAAAGCTTGGCCAGAAATAGGAACAGAAAGCAAGCTGATGTCCTGGCACAAATGCAGCAGGATAAGCCAAAGCCAAGGAAGGAGAAGCAACCTTGTTGTGTGAGGCAGAAGAACCCAGCGTGAGAAGAAGAAGCGAGGAAGGAGTGGCCAGTGCGACCTTGTTGAACTGTGAAGCTAATGCCGAGGAAGAAGAATGGCGACTTGTAGCAGAGAAAATGGTGAGTGGGGGAGTCGGGAGCAGAGCTTCTCGTTCAATGACAAAACCGATGCCATCAGGTTGATTTGTGAAAGGAGTGTTTACTATAGAGGGGAAAACCAGCGGTTTTCAGCGAAAACCCAATTTTGCTCGAAAAATGGGCAAAACAAAAGTATAAATTGGAATTGGGTCTCCCAAATGCAATTCCCTCCTCCGAAAACACATGAAACGAACGTGGCCTGAAATGAAATGACAGATTACAGAAAGGAACATTACTATTTATAACATGATCCAAGCAAACCTGAAGATGTACATAACACTGTATATTGCTCAAACAGAAAGTCTGGCTAATGTAAATCAGATTATTGAAGTGAAAGAAATGAACTTGCAATCAAAGAAAATGCACACACTAGAATATTAAGAATCAGATGGCAACTAAATGGTGATGATGTCTATGCTGTCAATGTTTATAATTCATAAAACCTAGGAGATGTAGACAGATGATAAAGCTTTAGGCTCTGTTTGGTGGGACTTATTTTCACCGGTCAAGCAGTTACGACCGCATGAACCGGCATGCAATCGTAACCGCTTGACCGGTGAAAATAAGTCCCCCAAAACGGAGCCTTAATCAAAATTAAAGGTAACACTTGAGTGAAGAAATAAATGTGCTACAATCAACCTCAATAATATCTATGCGCACTTACAATCCAAATATTATCAACACCTCCAAGAATGGCTGCCGCCAGCTTTGACCGGAATGGATTCCAAACTCTGTATTCCACCTTGGTTCCATCCTCATTCTACAAGCAGAAACAACCAAACCAATGAACAAGAAAGAACAATATTACAATAGTAAAGAGAAAGACCGTGTACGGAGATTAAAACAAGCTTTGTGGAAGAACTAAAACTATTACCTGAACAGAAACACGTTTCTCGCCATATACAGATTCACCAGTAACCAAGTTTCTCGTGCAAAGTGCATCTTCTTTGCCCTTGGCTACGAAAACACCATCATGTCGGTGTGGCTGTACCACGACTCGGTTGCCGCTCTTCATACCTCCTCGGCCTCCCCTCCCTCTCATACCTCCACGGCCAGCACCTCGGCCACCGCCACCACCACGACCTCTCCCACCCCCTCTACCATCGCCCCTACCCCCACCACCTCGTCCACGGCCCCTACCGCCACCATCACTCCGGCCCCTAAATCCACCGCCTGGAAACCATGATTACGAGTCAGCAAAGGTTACAACATTGGCTGGAAAATATACAAAAAATAAATTCATGAAATAGACACAGATTCTTTCAGTTGAAAGAATCCCTTGGTACAATAGGAAAGTAGGCGAGGAGAGTACCTCTTGGAGGTCTCATGGCAACTGCTTATTAAACCTAGAAAATAAGAAACGCTTAATCAGCACATCATAGAGTTTGTAGGAGAACACCAAAGCTTTGATCCAAAATGACAGACATGGAGAATAATATTGATCGAACACTAAACTTCAAAAGAAAATCAAAATCGAACTAGCAGTCCGTTCGGATCACGGGTTTTGGTTTTGAAGAACTGGAATTCAGTAAAAATCAAAACTAGCAGGTTTTGGTTTTCCTGAATTCCAATTATGTTGTTCGGCTGCAGTAAGGTTTTGAGCTGCAAGAATTGAAATTGGGCAATTCTGTTGTTTGTTTGCGGAATGAAATTCATCCACAGAAATTAAATGAAACTTAAAAAACTATTTGAGAATATAAAAACTATAGGCTTAACAACAACACAAATTTTAAAACAGTGGAATTATCCAAATGATTGGCAGTAACATAAGCATAACAACATGAACTGAAGAACCATCAACCACAAAATATTCCAATAAACAGCATAAAATTAAAAACAAGAATTTTAAACTACATAATATTTAACAGTCCGCTAAACTACGCACAAACAAAAGTACGTCATCCTCCTGCCCTCACAAGTCATAAAATTGCATGTGAAGCCACGTCGTCCTGAGGCGCTCTGGTAGCCATGAGCATGTCAATGACGCATTTGCTGAAACAAATTTCCAATGATTTCTTAAGCATCTACTTTTTATTATAATTCTATAATTCCTTATAAGCATCTATTATTGGCAAATGCACACAATTCCTGAAAAAATCCCCATGATTTCTGTTCCAGGAACTTACTTAAGAAAAATGGTCTAAAAAATCCCCAGATGCACATAGTTCCTGTTCCAGAAACTTGTTTCAGCAAGCCGGAATTATATCCCTATTGTTACAACAGCATGATGGGAAAATGATGCGATCCTATCGGCTCACCAAGAATGGATCGCACTGGGCCGCGGCCCGCACACACCCAACCCTTCTTCCAAGGGGCCACATGCTGCTCGCAGGGCTATCTCACCCAGGATCCATAGCTGCGCCCGTAAGGCGGTTTGTTGAGACCGGGAATCGAACCCGTGTTGCGATCCCGCTGAGCGAGTAGGTGGTGGTTGGCCGGAAAGGGGCTGGCGGCGTTGCTAATCCTGTGGAAAGGAAGAAGAAAGCCACAGGTGGGCTGAGACAGGGAGAAGAAATCGGGAAGAGGGAAGGAGATGAACAGTGCCTGAAAATAGTTCCTTCATAAAAAAAACCCAAAATACAATACAACATACTTATAAAACTCCTAAAACTATCCGTTATACAACGGTACAAAATACAACGGTACAAAATACTTAAAAAGATCCAACGGCTGGGTTTCCTTCATCTTCTGTTGTGCGGCTGATGCCTGGGCTTACATATCGTCGACCTGAGGAGCTATCGTCGATTGGAGGCCATCGTCGATCTGCGGAAATATCTTCGATCGGAGGCCATCGTCGATCTGCGGAAATACCTTCGATCGGAGGCCATCGTCGATCGGAAACCATCGCACCTCCGCTCCTAACATTGCTGTCCTCTTCGAAAACGCTGTCCGCAGCGTTGAGTCCGGCGACTGGCCCATCATCGGATGGTGAGGGGGAAAATCCCGTCGGAGCCGCTGGGTGTATGGTGGTGGCTGACGGTGCATATGCGGTGGTTTATTGCCAACGGCTTGAGGAAATCTTGTGCTGCGCTTTCCCTTTCGTCTCCATCCCCGGAGATCGGGATTGCCCGGCTGATCGATCTGATGGAGTCTGGTGCAGCGTTTCCCCTTTTTTCCCCATTCCGGAAGATCGGAAATGCCCGGTTGATCGATTTCTCCCTGCAACTGTTGTTTTAGGGATGTGGGTAGGTGGGTGTTATCCTGTAAATCTGCGATATCTTCCCAAGTGCTGTCCGATGGGGGAAGCCCTTGCCATTGTATCAGTGCTTGGGGAATTTCTTGGCCTTGTCGTAGAATCCGGCGTGTATTGATGACCGCCATGGGCTGGTGCATGGGGTTGTTCTCCCAACTGAGCTCGGGTAAGTTGGTGATATGAATCTTGGGGTCCCCTACATAGGGCTTAAGTAAGGAGACATGAAATACTGGATGTATCTTGGATGAGGGTGGGAGGAGGAGTCGGTATGCTGCCGCCCCAATGATCTCTGTTATCTGATATGGTCCATAATACTTCAGTCCTAATTTTTTTCCTTGTTGTTTCTTCATGGTTACTTGGCGGTATGGGTGTAATCTGAGTAGCACCCAATCACCCTTGTTTAGACGGAGTTCCTTACGTTTCTTATCGGCTTGCGCCTTCATTCGTTGCTGTGATTTGGCTAGATTCTCCTTGAGTCTGTGAAGTAGTTGCTCCCGTGTTTGTAAAGTATCCTCGGCAACTTCATTGTTGGTACTTCCTGCACAAAAATGGAGTAAACCAGGAGGCGGTCGACCGAACATGACCTCAAAAGGGGTCATATTGGTCGAGGAGTTATACGAGGTGTTGTAGTGATATTCAGCAAGATTAAGAAAAAGAGACAATTTGTTTGGTACGTCGTGGGAAAAAATTCGTAAGTACTGTCCTAGGCATCGATTCACGCGTTCGGTGAGGCCGTCGGTTTGTGGGTGATAGGACGAACTATACTTTAAGAGTGTGCCTTGTAGTCGAAAAAGTTCTGTCCAAAAATTGCTTAAAAATATAGTATCCCTATATGATATTATCGTCTCGGGAATTCCATGAAGTTTGCCAACATAGTTCCAAAATGCAGTAGCCACGGTGGGGCCGGTTATGGGATGTTTTAGGGGGGCAAAGTGAGCGGCTTTGGACAACCTATCTACCACTACGAGAATGATGGTGTATCCATGGGAATTAGGTAGGTGGGTGATGAAGTCCATGGTGAGGTCGGCCCATAGTCGTTGGGGTGTGGGTAGGGGTTGGAGGAGTCCATAGGGTAGGTGATTTAGTGATTTTGCCTTTTGGCAAAGGTCACAATTTTTGATGAATGTGGTGACTTCCTCTTTCATGTTATACCAGAAAAATTGGTTTTTAAGTCTATGTAAAGTGTCCTTGATGCCCGAATGTCCTCCCACTAAGCTGGAGTGAGCCTCGAGGAGGAGTTATGTTTGATGTTGGATAGGCTGGGTATATATATTTTTGTTTTGTAAGTTATGAAGGTCCCATGTTTGTTCCAGTCGGGGTGGGCCTGGGGTTCTTGGAGGAGTTTTTGTGCCCATGGGTCGTTGATGTAATCCCTGTCTCCCATGTAGTGCTGTGAATATGGGGTTAGTGATTTTTGTGAGGCTTAGGAGGGCCGGTTGTTCGGGAAGTCCGTCGGTCCACGGTGGGTTCTTCCAGGGCGGGTCCTTTGCTGATGGCCTGTTGTAAAGTAGAAAATTGTTGCAGTAGCTCCTGGCGCAGGCCGGTCAGCTGGGTAGCTAACTGCTCGGCGGCGTCTTCCTTGGAGGTCAAAATCTGGTGGGCGAGCATATTCTCCTTTGTTTGTAGTTCGCTGGAAAAACGTTGAGTGAGTTCGTCGACGATGCGGCGGTGGACGTCCTCCATTTGAGTCGCCCGGGTAGCCTGCTCCGCCAGCAAGGCGGCCTTGAGGTCGGCCAATGAACGCAGTCCGTCGCCCATGGTATCAACGGGATCAGAGGGATCTCAACGAGAGCACCAAATTGTTGCGATCCCGCTGAGCGAGTAGGCGGTGGTTGGCCGGAAAGGGGCTGGCGGCGTTGCTAATCCTGTGGAAAGGAAGAAGAAAGCCACAGGTGGGCTGAGACAGGGAGAAGAAATCGGGAAGAGGGAAGGAGATGAACAGTGCCTGAAAATAGTTCCTTCATAAAAAAAACCCAAAATACAATACAGCCTAAGTTATCAAAGGCGCAAGGCGCACCGAGGCGCAAAGGGCCTCTGGAGCCTAAGCGCAAGGCGCAGGCGCGCGCCTGAGACACGTGAGGCGCAAAAATGGGGGGAAAAGAAAATTGAGCAAATTGGGAGCCCAATTCGCTGAAATTGAGCGAATTGGGCGCCCAATTCGCTGAAATTTCGCGAATTGGGCGCCCAATTCGCTGAAATTTCGCGATTTGGGCGCCCAATTCGCTGAAATTGCGCGAATTGGGCGCCCAATTCGCTGAAATTGCGCGAATTGGGCGCCCAATTCAGTGAAATTGAGCGAATTCGTGGAATTTCAGCGAATTGGGCGCCCAATTCGCGCAGTTTCAGCGAATTGGGCGCCCAATTCGCGCAGTTTCAGCGAATTGGGCGCCCAATTCGCTCAATTTGACCGAATTGGGCGCCCAAGTGTGCCTAGGGGGAGCCTCGGGTGCGTCTAAGTTCATGTTTTTGCTCATAACAAAAAAAATTTTAAAAAAAAATACCTTGAAAGGCCCGGGCGCGCCTTGGAGCCTGTAAGGCGCGCGCCTAGGCGCGCCTGGGGCACATCGCCTGCCTCAGCTGTGCTGAGGCGCGGCGGGCTGCGCCTGGTGCGCCCGGCGCCTCAGGTGCGCCTAGGCGCACGCCTTGATAACTAAGAATACAGCATATTTATAAAACTCCTAAAACTATCCGTTATACAACGGTACAAAATACAACGGTGCAAAATACTTAAAAAGATCCAACGGCTGGGTTTCCTTCATCTTTTGTTGTGCGGCTGATGCCTGGGCTTACATATTGTCGACCTGAGGAGATATCGTCGATCGGAGGCCATCGTCGATCTGCGAAAATATCTTCGATCGGAGGCCATCGTCGATCTGCGAAAATACCTTCGATCGGAGGCCATCGTCGATCGGAAACCATCGCACCTCCGCTCCTAACAACCCGCGACCCTCTTTAGATGAGATAAGGATTTCTCCAGAGCTTCTATCACCAATTGAGCCGTTGGGGGATCTATCCCCCACCTCAACAATCCGCCTTACGCCAAGCGGCTATGGATCACGGTGTCGTGTCCGTTTATGGATTGGTGCGCCAAGAAGCAGAGTACCGGGACGTGTTGAGCAGATAGGCAGGCCTTGGGAGAAGGGTTGGGGTGTATGGGCCGCGGCCCTTGTGCGACCGGCTGGGGCTGGCTATGGATCATGGGTGAGATAACCCTACAAGAAGCCCAGTAGCCCAGTTGGATCGTATCAGAAAACAGTTTCTGGAAATGGATAGAAAAAAAAGCCAGAACGAAAGAAAAACAATGGGCGCATCAGCCTGATGTCCAGTGGCGGAAAACGATAGGAAAAAACAGGAACGAAAGAATCACAGACCTGATGCAAAATTTCTACCGGCGATGGAAAAAAACAATGGAAGAGTTGAGGAATGCGAAATGGATGGCTCGCCTTGCCAGCGAAAAACCTGCATCACAGAGACGAAGATCAATGCAATGAAGAAGAAGATGAACAGGAAAACGAAAACAAAAAGAGGAAGGCTCACCTCACCGCCGGCGAAATCGATGGCAGGCTGCGGCGAGAGGAGGCTGCTGCGGACGCGAGGGCCAGCGGAACTGAGTTCACCGGATCCGAAGCGGCGGTAGAACGCCTGGAGGAACAGCGGAACTGAGTAATAGATGGCGGAAGAAAACTAGCGCCAAAACCCTAGAAGGAAGATGGGAGGAGAATGAGCTGCACCCGCTGTGCTCAGGCGATACGTGCTCTCGTTTCGGAGATTTTGGCGTTATAAATGATAAACAGCGCAATGGCGCTCTATTTGGGAAACCGGTGCCGTTTTAAAAGGCGAAGTTCAAAAAGGAGATGTTAAACTGTATTTTTAAAACTGTGGTTTTAAAACTGAGGGCTTGTTTGGGTAATTTCAGTTTCAGTGATGGTTTAACTTATTTTTAAAATTATTTTCACATGAATTTTATTTATTTCAGGCCAATTTTTTCTGATTTTTTTTTTAAAAATTAGGTATTATATTTGTGATTTTTTTACAAATTTATGGATATAATTATTTTTTTATTGAGGTTAAATTGATTAAGTAAAATAAAATTAAATTAAAAAATATTACAAACGACCGTTTTGAAAGGGAGAATGGAGGTCTCCCTGACCTTTTCGGCTCTGTTTGGGAAACCGGTGTCGGTTTAAAACTGAGAGTTTAAAACAGAGAGTTTGAAACTGTATTTTTAAAACTGTATTTTCAAAACTGAGAACTGTTTGGATAATCTTTGTTTCTAGTCAGTTTCAAAACTGAAAAATAATATATCTGTTTGGGAAACTACCGTTCCGGTGTCGGTTTAAAATGAAATATTTTAAATATTCAATAAATTTAATAAAATATTTTAAAATGACATCATTAAAATAATGCAACTTGTTAATACTACCCAAACCTGGTGTAGATACTGACATAATAATGAATTATGAAGCTGATGATTTTATATTATACATGATAACCATCACAAGAACACAAAGCACTGATATAAATTGTGAAAATATAAAACCTAATGTATAAAGACACAAAACTTATAAAATTTTATGTAGTTCATCATATGTGCGCATAAAATGAGCACGTAGTTAAATATAACATCTGCATAACTATACACAATGATCCCAATCTGGATCTCCAACACATCTACTATCTTATATGCTCAATGGAGGGTTGCCAACGTGATATCAACAAAATATTCAACATTAAAATCTGACAGCCTCATATAGTTGTTCTGCAATAGAGTCACGAAGTGCAGCCATTTGACTCGACTGGCTCCTTGCACCCCTCATATTCTCATTGTCCTCCCTCCTTGTGTTGCTTGTCATTTGCACTCCTTCTCTAATCATATGGGCCTGAGGGTAGACAAATGTCTCATCATGATCACATCGGAAGAAATCTCTGTCTAAACGTGAATGATGTCTACGTATAAAATTATGCAGGGTCATCGTAGACACCACAATATTTCGTTGTTTTTTAAAGCTATACGGTGGCATATCACGAAGAATTCGCCATTTCTTCTTCCACACACCAAACGTACGTTCTATAACACTACGCAATGATGAGTGTGTCTGATTGAATATTTCTTTTTGTCCTTCTATCGGACGCTGACCACGTGCAAAGTCTGGCAAGTGATACCTCGTTTCAGCATACGGTTTAATATACCCTTCTTGCAAGGGATATCCAGCATCAACTAAGTAGTATTTTCCTGTATATTGAACAATATTTTAGTGACATATTAATTGTAATTGAACTCTAGAAAATATTTTATGTAAGTTACCTGGTGGTGGATGAGGGAAGTTTCATCGGTGATTTGTAATTGCACTATGGAAAATACGGCTATCATGTGCTGAACCCTCCCAACCAGCCATGACAAAAGTGAATGACATATCAAAGTCACATACAGCCATAACATTTTGAGTTGGAAAGCCATGACGCCCAATGTACGGAACCTGCTTCTTCACTGGGATGCGAGCATCAACATGTGTCTCATCAATTGCGCCAATGCAATCTTTAAAATAGGGTATGTATCGATCGTCATTTAAAATCTTTGTGGGGATATCTGTAAATCGATCATCAACTGGTGCAATAACGTCATGCGATAGCTTTATTAAAGCATCTAGTCCTTTTGAAAAATATCGACTTATTGTTTCTGTTGAATGTTGAAAACGTTCCAAACACTCTCTCATTGTCAGATTGTGTGCCAAAATATAAATTGTAATCGCGAGTACCTCTTTTGTAGTGGTGCTCCTGGATCCTTCTAGCCCATAATTAGAAACCAATGTTTCAAGCAAATCTAAGAAAATGGTCTTCGACATACGAAAGTTATAATAAAATCTTGTTGGATGTCCATTCAACAGTTCTCGAACCCACTTATCTCCCGTGTTAGAAGATGTTGTGCAAGGTATTCTATTCTCATAATGAGAGTTGTAATCAACAATCATATAAAAACTTGTGTTAACCATCATAAGATAATACGCTGCTTTACGACGTCTGTCATTAAGCTCAATATCATTTTCCAAAGACATCATATAAATAATGTCCGCACCTGCAACAAAAGTTCAATAGAAATACAAGAATAAGACAAGTCATAATCAAACAAAAAGATATCACATGTGAGGCCATGAACAAAATATATTACACCGCACAATCATAAACCATGTAGTTTCAAAAAAAATTTACATCGCACAACCATATAGCATACAGTACGAAGCATATGTACTCACATACAAAACCATATTAAATATTGTTTGTAACCATTCACAGTACAAAATATTACATTACCACAACCGTACAAAACTACGCATAACTAAGAGATTACTTTAAAGACCCCCGGATGCATGCATGTGTATTGGCGGTTTTTGAGCCACCAAACCTTTTTGGAGCTTGGTAAGCTCAGAAATAACTCTCTATTCTTGTTGTCCAATAAAAAAATGGTGGCAAAGTCGTAGAGCGCTGGATCAGAACAAATGTCTGGATGTCTCTCTAATTCATCAATTGCTTCATGTATTGTGTAAGTAGGTTCAGATATTTTAGGGGGTTGTGATATACTCTCTCCAACTTTGATGGTTGATTCAATCAGCTGATCAATGTTATATCTACCGAGTCGGTTTTTTTTTAATTCCACTATGTTTGTTCTTTTCAAATCTTTTCCTTTTTATTCCTTGTGAGCATCCCCCACTTTCATAGCTCCTCACGGTATCCCTTGAGTCTTCATTTATGTTAATCGGCGTACTCAAATTCTCCATGTCTTCGTCATGCTCAGACATTAAATTATCAGGACTAGATGGATCTGTCCTTGAGTTGGGAGCCCATGCGTAATCACCAGAGGCGACAACCTCGTTAAACATTACATGCATTTTCTCTTCCAACTCTGGAGAAATTCCTCCATAACGAAATTTTTTCGCAGCAGGAACGACCTAAAATAAATGACAGTATATTAGCATTAATTTATAAATTAAAAAAAAACAAATGAAAGTACATTCACCTCGAGTCTCTCTTTCCACCAATTGTCAGACGCATCAATTGTTCTACGAGTTGAATCCCAACCTAAACCTGTCTCCCCGCGCTTGAGTTCTTTCCATAGCTTCCAATCTTTTTTTAGTTGATCTCATTTATTTTTTAATTGTGCGCACACATACATTTTTTCCGTACGTTCTTGAAATTTAAGGGTCACATTGTTCCAACCCTCCTTAGACAAGTGCGTCGTCGGCCTATTTCCAAGTTCTATCTCTTCTATACATAAGTCACAGAATAATAATACTTCATTTGACTCCCAAGTTGCTGCAATTACTCCATCTTTAGTTTTAACCATCGTGCACTAGAAAAATAAGAAATACGTTTAAAAAATAATCTTAAAAAAAATATATAGTTGCTAACAAGAAATTCAATAGCCATGATCAAGTATTCCATCAAAGTACATGTTTTATCACAAATTTTCAAGATGAGTATTAGATATGAGTATGCTGTCATTTTCACTCTTGCAGTGGAGTAGAATGATTCAATAAATATCTATAAAACATACTAAACAACCTACTGTGTTCTGAGGCTACATACAGGTATGTGGGATCCACCTGAAATTTCTCAGGCTACATACAAATATGGATTCCATCAAGGTGAAACCAACATGTGTTCTGATTACAGCTTTGGAGTGCTGTAATCAATATGTGCCTAACATATCTGGATAACCAATATGTGAAACCAAAAAGGTTTGGTGCACTAATATGTGCCTAACATATTTTATGATTACATATTGGAGCCTAATCAATATGTGTCTAACATATTTTTTGCTAATTTCACCTGATTATCCAAAGCTGTGACCTGTGGAAACTACACTGCAACTATACAGGTGAAATTAGCAAAAAATATGTTAGAAAGAGGCAAAAAATACTAAGAACAAAAAACCTAGAAGAAATGTTTCCTAACCACATGAAATTTTAAGATCCCGCAGTCAATCGCCGATGGGATCTCGACATTACTCAAAAGAATCGATTTCCATTCCGGCGAAGGAAATGAGGGAGTGCAGCTTCTTTCCATGGGAGAGGGATTCGTGGTCAGAACAGAGCTGGAGGGCATGGCAAAAACTCAAAAAGTTTGGGAATCCAGGCTGGCAAAAACTCAAAAAGTTTGGGAATCCAGGCTGGCAAAAACTCAAAAAATTCTGAGAATAGAGAAGAAATCGAACAAGCATGGTAAATCACTGAGAGAAAAATCATTTACCCATAAACAAACATTTTCAGGAATTGTTAGGGTTTCAAAAAAATGCTAGGAATGTACATACCGAAAGAGGGTTTTTTTCTTGGCCGATGAAAGTGGGAAGCAGTACCAGCAGAAATTTCGCCTGGAGAAGATGAGAGTAGAGCTGCTACGAAGGATGATGGCGGGAAGTAGTGCGTGATGGCGGGAATGAGCGGAGGGGAGGCCTTGTCGGTCGTTTTGGGAAGGCAGCTGGAGGTCCCGGGCTCCAGTCCAAAAAGGGGGAAAACGAACGGTTTAAGCCGATCTTTTCAAAACGGGGTTTGTCAAACACCAAATGTTCGTTCCGGTTGGAACGGAAAGGAGCAAAACCGGCTCCTCAAACAGAGCCTTCAAAACGGAGGAAAAAGTAGGTTTTAAACCGGCCGTTTTAAAATGACAACATTTTAGTTGTTCCCAAACAACTTTCCTCCGGTCCGTTTAGAACGGAATGGAGTCAAAACGGAATCACAAACATAGCCTAAACCCTAGAGCGTCATACTTCTCACTCCGTTTGCTACTGCTCTGGGGTTTTGGAGAATTCGTGCTTTTTCTGCATTCGTGTTTAGTTAAATATAATTATTATATTTTATTAAATAATAAAAAACCGAATATGTAATTATGTATAATTTATATTATATTATACATAATATAATATTGTATTTTATATTATAAAATACAATAATTTGTATTATGTAATTACTCTCTCCATTGCATCTTCCCGAAGCATCGTCCTCGCCATTGACGTATACCAAGCTCGTCATGGAAGCCCAGCAGGAGGAGTAAAGTTGGGAGGTGGAACATCGTGGAAGCCCTCTAGGCTGTAGGAGGAGGAACGTTGTGGAAACCCTGCGAGAGGAGGAACATCAAGCAAGCTCAGCATGTTAACACTTTGATCTTGTACAACTTGTACTAGTATTTCACTTGATCAACATTGATCCCTATATTAGAAATTAACTTAACGTTGTGATCAAACGATATCTCCACTGACTTATAGTCTATATATCTCAAAATGAAAAGAAATTGCTGAATCTAGCTAAAAGTAACATGATCCTTGTCAACTGTGACTTTTATTCCTAAAATGGTACCAACAGGACCAAGGTCATTTATGTTAAATGCTTGTGCGATGGTGGATTTAATCTCTCACTACAAGAAGATCTGACATCATAATCAACATATCATTCACATATAGACATATGATGATTGTCTTATTTAACATCAAGCAGTGATAAAGTTATTTGTCGAAGAGACTTGACAGAAACCAAAACTCTTTACCACTTGGTCAAGTTTCATGTGTCACATCTTAGGCGGTTGTTTAAGCTCATAGATTGATTTATCTTATGTGCACATTTTATCTTTTAGATCATTATGTACATAATCTTCGGGTTGTGTCATGTATATCATTTCATCAAGCTTTTCATTTAAGAATAATGTATTTACATCCATTTGATGAACAATCAAGTTCTCGATATAGGCTAAAGTGAGAAAAATTCTTATAGTCGATGGTGACACGCATGTGAATAAATTTCAATATAGTCAATTCCTCTTTGATGTTTATAACTCATATCTACTAAAAGTGTTTTGTATCTGGTTATAAACTCATCATTATGTAATTTATTTTTCAACGCACACTTACATCTCAGGTTAATAGCGACAGGCCTTTCCTCACGACCAGGGCGGAACTGTTCACGGGCACACCCGGTGTAACATCTCATTTTCAATTAGACCCCTCTACTTAGATTGGGTTAGAACATGTGGTGGGGGCATGGGTTTATGATAGGTTGAACCATGGAGTTAGGGTGTAGTCACATGGGACCCATTATAGGGCCCAAGTTAACCCAAGTCAAACTAGCCCAAATTGGGGTTTTAGCCACACATTGGTCACACCACTGCACCCCTAACCCTAATAACAACCTAAGTGAATCATAAGCCACATCATTGAGTCACCTATTGACCCAAGTTGACTCAAGTCAATCATAACCCTAATTTAGTCAAATCCACACATAGAAGCCCAATTAGCCCAAGTGGGGCATCACCATGGCCCAGCCCATGTTGGGTGATGACATGGGGTTCATGACCATCAAGTGGGGTCAGCCCACTCATCAAGTTGACCAAGTCAACCCTATAAGTCAACAAATGGCCTAAAGGAAGAAAAAGGGAGGCCAAGCCCATTCCCAATGGTCAAAGCCCATGAGCCAAGGTCCATGACCAGCGTAAATGGTTAATGACAGCCCCTACCCTCCTGAAATTGGAGAGAGGTTTCATGCAAGGGGGTAGTCTTGGAAATTTAGGGGAAAAGAGGAGAGAGAAGAGAGGGAAAATGGGGATGAAGGCCATGTGGCCCTCCTCTCTTCCCAAGAACTCCTCTGAGCTCCAGCAGCATTTACCAGCCATTTCCAGCAAGTTTCATGCCACTTGGAGCCAAGGAGGAGAAACCAAAGCTCATGGCCGAAATCCCCATCATGGAACCTCTGTATACAGTCCATATCAGCCAAAACCAACCCTCCCATTAGCTTCAAAAGGTTGAGAGGAGTTGAATTCGATACCTGGATCGAGGCAAACCGTGGAGAATCGGAGCTTGGAGCAAGCTCGCCGGAGAGATCGCCGGCCATGGCACACCACCACCGCACGCGTCGCCAAGCCCGGATACAGGTCCGTTTCACCTCCCCTCACCCCGTGCTAGTTTCCTAGATCTACTAGGAGAGATATCGGGCTCAAATGAGCCCGATCCCATGAGAGGAAATCAAGAAAAATCCATAAAATTTGAGGTGTTCGGGTTCGCCGGAAACCGCCACCTCCGGCGGCCAAGTCGCCGCCAATCGATGGCCACCACCTCAACGGAGGTGGTGGTGATGGTGGCCGGCCAGGGAGGTGACCAGATGGTCGGGAAACACCAAGAGGAGCTGCTACAGGCGGGATGAATCTGGAGCGTTGGTTGGTTGGAGAAGATGCATGAATGCCGTCCAATTTGATCAAATTAAACTATAGTGATGATATTAATTTCATTTAGTTTCTGTCACATTTTATACAGAACTTTGCATGTTAAAAATAGGTCCCTTAGAAGCAATTTCAGAACTGCTCACCAACATAACAATTGTAGATCTATGTCATAACTTTGTTTTGACACCCTAAACATGTAATTTGGAGCAGTAGGGCTCCATGTAGTATCATTCTACCAAGACTGGTCCTAGGCTAGGGCAGATCTTTAAATGAGTGCTCAGGCCAAACCAAATCCCTAAATCTAGTCTTCTAAACCTTAAATAACGCCAACACAAAAACCTTAACAACCCCTAAAATTTTGAAAACCAAAATTCATAAACCCTAAATATTAAGCCATAATCTTACACCTAAAAGTCTAAAACCATACTCTTAAAATCATAAAACACCAAAACACTAAAACCTAAATCCTAAAATTATGAACACCAAAACACTAAACCACAAACTAAATACATGAACACCATAAATTTTAAAACCTTAAAATTATAAATCTTAGAAATTCTTAAAAGTCATGTGGCCTTTGAGGTCAATGGCTTGTGTCCTAGAAGCAGTCTTGCAAAAAATATAAAATTTGCCTACATTTCACTCAGACCCTTCCCAGGACCGTCCCTTCGCTTCGCTGCACAAGGATGCTGTGTGTACCGGGCTGCCCTATTAAGATTATAATCTCCAACTAATTTTATAGACTAAAAGTTTATGCTTAACACCATTAAATGGGAAAATTTATATGAAATATTATACTAAGTTTACTTAGAGAGCGCAAACTTTAGAAAGCTTAAAATTCATTTGATATGCCAGAAATAAAAGCCATAAAAAGGTGCTGAATAATTTATAAATATTTTTGTTTTCAGGAAGCAAAAGTTTCCTTGAGTTTATGCAATTTATAAATAAATTAATAATTATAGTATCCGTTAATTAAATATATAATTAAGATTTTTTTCAGTTACCCCATTGCTTATTAGCTGCATCGATCCGGCTCTACCTCGCTCTTCTTCTCGTCAACTCCCTCCCGACGAGGGAGCCTTCTAGACTCTCCTGGATGCTTCTAAAAGCTCCCACATTTTTGGAAAAGTTTCCTCGTAATGTCTTCCAAACTATCTGCGCGACCGACCCAACTAATCTACGGCGTTACTAACAGTATAAAGGGTTATTTACTGGGACCTACGTTGTAAGTTTGCAAAATTATAAGTTGCATCCCTCTACACATTGAAATTATAAAAACCTCCCATATAGGTTTATATTTTACAACATGCATGCGCAAAAATACCCTGTGAATGAAAGCGCTCATGAGTGTGTTTGTGCATGCATGTTATGAAATATACATTTATAGGAGAGATTTTTGTAATTTCAAAAGATAGAGGGATCCCACAGGAGGTTTAGGTAATTAATAGTAAAAAAAAGCAATAATAATAATAATAATAATAATAATAATATGATATACTTACATTTCCCATGGTGGCCATGCAGCAAACTAACTTGATCAGTTCTTCCAGTTCCCAATTATAGATAGCATCCTTATGTTGGCCTGTATTAAGTAGGGAAAATTTTAATTTTTAAATTGATTAAAAAAAGGTAGCCCGGTTGTGCAGCGAGAGCCCGGGCAAGGGTCCTACCACAAGGATGAAATGTAGGTAAACCTTACCTTGCATTTTTGCAAGAGGCTGCTTCCAGGACTCGAACCCATGACCTCAAGATAACACGGTAACACCTCAACCGGTGCGCCAAGACTCCCTTTCTAACTTTTAAATTGATTAAACTAAACTAATCATAGATATATGTATGTATATATATATAAGTATATTGTGCGGGCGTACGGGCGTACGGGCGTACGGGCGTACGGGCGTACGGGCAAGCCTCAAGGAGGCTTCAAATCAAAAAGTGTTGAACATGAAAGTTTTAGATCTCAGCGAGCCGAACAACTTTCATATTGATCACTTTTTGATTTGGTGCAGTCTTGACCTTCGATTTGGGCCTCGAAATCTAGGGCAACGAGAGTGCTACAGTAAAGGCCCGAAAATCCGATTTTTCGGGGCCCAATACGAGGGTCAAGATGGCTCCAAATCGAAAAGTGATCAGCATGAAAGTTGTAGATGTCGGCGAGATCTACAACATTCATGTTGATCACTTTTTGATTTGAAGCCGACCCTCAAAGACACTTGACTGTACGCCCGCACATTATATATATATATATATATATATATATACATATATATACATATATACATACATACACATATATACATACATACACATATATACATACATACACATATATACATACATACACATATATACATACATACACATATATACATACATACACATATATACATACATACACATATATACATACATACACATATATACATACATACACATATATACATATATGCATACATATATATATATATATGCATACATATATATATATATATGCATACATATATATATATACGAGTGACAGGCACGGGCCTCCGGCCTGATGGCCACGCACCACAGTACCCAGCCGGCAATGGCGGGCTTCGCCCGCCCCCCTGATTTTCAATTGTTAATTATTTTTAAAAATTATTTTAATTCATATTTAAAAAATTTAAAATAAACTGTTTTTTTTTTTAAAATAAGCACGGACCTCACGACCATCTCCGCCGCCGCCGGCGGAGCCCCCGGCGGCCTGACCGGAATACCCCCGGCAGGTTCGCCTGCTCCCGGCGAACCCGCCGGGGGCCTCTAGTTAGGCCGGCGGCGGCGGAGATGGCCGTGAAAGACGCGAATGAGAGTGAGGAGATTGCCCGGATCGGGTTTTAGGAGAGAGAAGAAGTGAGATTTTTGGGTTTTTTTTATTTGCAGACCTACTCCGCTATTTGCAGCCCTAGATCTCACGGCTCAGGAATAAAACAGTCAAATCCGATGACCCTTATAATTAATCTATTTTTGAACTCATTTTTATTGGCAGACCCTAATATTTCTTTTTAGAATAGTAATAGATATACACACACACGAGCTTCTTCGCACGGGCTATGCCCGTGCTCGAAGCTCTCGGGCGGCCTTCGGCCGCATCTAGGCGGGCATCGCTCGTGCTCGATACGTCGTTGCGAGCTGCGTCCGCCTATGAGCGGGCTGCGCATAGATTCATAATTTTTTTTCAAAACATATACATATGAGTACTTAAAATGACCGCAAAAAAATACGAAATACTATTACTATTTTTATTTTATAAAATTTTGCAAATTTTAATCTAAAAATTATTTTATCTTCCCATCTTTCTTTATCACTCCCCCTCTCTCCTTTCTCTCCCTCTCTCCCTCTCCCTCCTCCTTTCTCTCCCCATCATGCTCTCTCTCTCTCGATCCAATGGCCACTGTGCCTCCAAATATCTATATTCCCTTATATATATAAGATAAGATATATATATATATAGACACACACATATATATATATATACCTATATATATACATACATATAAATACATATATATATGTGTATGTATATACATACATGTATATATATATGTATGTATATATATATATATATGTATGTATATATATGTATATATATATGTATGTATGTATATATATGTATATATATATGTATGTATGTATATATATGTATATATATGTATATATATATGTATGTATGTATATATATGTATATATATATGTATGTATGTATATATATGTATATATATATGTATGTATATATGTATATATATGTATATATGTATATATATATGTATGTATATATGTATATATATATATATATGTATGTATGTATATGTATGTATGTATGTATATATATGTATGTATATGTATGTATGTATGTATATATATGTATGTGTATATATATATGTATGTGTATATATATATGTATGTATATATATATGTATGTATGGGTTAACTGGAAATCCGCGTAACGCACATATATTAAGTTTTTCCGCGCTCAACATTACAGTCGTTGGATCTAATCCAACAGATGGGATTAAGCTCAGATAGATAAAAAGGAGCTGCGAGCCTAGGCCCGGGATAACATGGGCGGGTCTCAAGCATGTGTAAGATAGCCTGCTCGCGCGCGCACTTTAGACCAGGGTGGGATCCCGTGTTATTCCCGGTGGGCTCGCTGCGAGCTCGATGTTCCTTTTACCGTTCCGAGCTTAATCACAACAGCTAGTATGAAAAAACACGGAAATATGTTATATCCGCGTTGCGTGGATATATATATATATATATATGGAATAATGATATCCTCATCTGTAGGTGGATTTCTATAAGATGCTAAGAAATCAATAATATATGAGAATTGTATTAAAAAAATAAATAAATCTTTACATTATTTCATAGTGCCACTTTCGTACCTTGAGAGGAAAACAACTGAACTGCTGCAGGTGGAAGACAAAACCGTCACACTAGAATCAAAAAGGCTTTAGAGATAATCCTCCATAAATTTTAAGAATTAGAAGAGATTTCTCATTGGATCATGTACCCACTCTACAAAAAATAGACCTAAATTTCAAGAATTTCTATGTTCGATTGAGATATTTACCTAGCAAAGATGAAATTCCCTAAATTGAGTGGCATTTTGAAAATCCTCCTCAATTCTCGCAGTCAAAGCTAGGGCACAATCTTTCGGAGAAGCCTAAATGACTGGCTCGAACTATGAACACATTCATCGGAAATCAGAGAGAGCTCACTTTCCAGCATAGTGAATGCATCTGCGAAAGCCTGCAAAATCCAAGGAATAGGAGAGAAGATCAGTGGATAAAGATCAACCATAAAATCTTATATTCCCACAAAATGGATTTTCTAGTTCATGTATTTTTCTCCCTTCTTAGGCTCTGTTGGGACACCGGCGGGGGCCATTCTAGTAGTAAATGAAGCCAGGTGGCAAATGGAGGTCCTCCCCTTCAGTGGGCAATGAAGCCCCACCAAAAAAATCTCTTTTCTCACTAGAGGCAGAATGCCATCGAAGCCTAATGCGCACTGTTTGGGGCGCCTCCATCTTCCACCACTCCGGTGACAAAAGGAGCCACACTGGTGCCCCAAACGCACACTTAATATCTACCATATGATTTATCTCTTATCCGAAAACAATGAGATTGGGAGGTTATAATATTCATCTTCATAGCATTTAATCTGATTGACTATAAAAGAAATAAACCAAGAAACTCTTTAACACTTTGTCCATATGAATTTCCCTTCACCATAATTCGCTCTTAACATTCGTAGGCCAATCCAGATTACTTCAAGATTCAATTAATAATATAGTTCAGATAAAAAAGTTATGGAAACTAGACCAACATGGTTTGGCCATGTGCAAAATAAGGCAGAAAATGCGACACAATAAAACACCCAGAAAAATTTGAAGTAAAAGGTGTAGAACATAAGTCCCCATTGCCATGCCAAAAAAATGTGCACACTGGGGTAACATCTAAAAAAATGAATGCCAAAATGAGGTTAACAACTGTGGCTTTATTTATTATCTGCCATGCTCTGCCAATGCGTATTTATTTGCGTTGATCATACAAATCCATATATCTCTCTATTATTGTCTTATCAGAATCACCCTCTTGTTGTCTTATCCCAAGGAAATAAAAATATAATTAGGGTGATTCAACGCAAATAAATACGCATTGGCAGAGCACGGCAGATAATAAATAAAGCCACAGTTGTTAACGAACCAAGTCCTTTACTATCTGATACCAAGTCCTTTGTTATCTTGGGATAATTGAGATCAGAGAGCGAAGGAAACAACAAGAGGGTGGGGATGTGGAGAGGAAAGCCGGAGGTGTTAAAGGGAAACAAAGAGGATAAAGGGGGTGACAGCGTGAAAAGTAAAAAGAGGGGGTACGACTGGGGAAAAGTTCAATAAAAGGGATGTGACGAGGAGGGCGGAAGGTGGGATTTGACTTTTAGTGGCGCGAAAATGGTAGCTAGCGGTGTGGGAAAAGTGGGGCTCTTTTTGGGTGGGGTGCACGAGGCGTGGGAAAGAAAGCCGGTAGGAGAAGCTTTTCCTTGCCATGAACCACAAGGATGGCAGGGAAAAAGTCGAGGAGGGGCTCGAGGGAAAATATTCTGGGGTGATCCTGGAGCAAGGCCGTGGAGAGGAAAGAGGTGGGCAGCTTGCCAACCAGTTAGGAGAGGCTTGGAGCAGGAGGAATGCATGCACACCTTCCTCGACGGCGAGGAGGGGTCAACGAACCAGACATGCGAATCCCAGGAGTTCGTTGTCCGGATGGAGGGAATGGTCTGGACGCAAATCCAACCGAGGAGGCAGCGACAATAGAACCAGTGCTGGAATTAGGTAGAGGCGAGCGGCAGGCAACGTAGGTTGACTGGCATCGCCGGGTAGCATCGTCGGTGGAACAAAAACATGTGTAGGGCTTGATAGCCGCAGGTCAGACCAAGGGGCTAGTGCAACAACTACCCTAACGGAGTCAAGATGGAAGGAAAGGCCGCATCAGGAGCTCCTAAAACGATGGCCCACAAACGGAGAGGAGGCTGTGGCGGAGTGGAGTGGCTGGCCGGCAGAGGGCCGTTGTTCGCTCCGCTGACAAATATGTGAGGGTAACAGTCGTCAATGTCAAGGCACCGGAGAAACTCCTGCACAGAGACTTCCATAGAGGCCATGGAGGCAGATTGTTCGTCGAGATGATGTTCAAAGGCGCTGAGGCGACGATCAATGACGTCGAAGCTGGAGGTCGGCGTGACGCTGGGGCGGGGGTGGATCGACGACGGTCTAGACACGAGAGGGGTGCGGGCAGCAGAATGGTTTCGATGGGACAAATGGAGGGCAGCAGGTCACTGTTGGATGGTGCGGTGGAGCGAGCGAACGAGATCCTGATGGCTTGGAACAAGTGAATGGGGGAGGCAGGTCATACCATTGTTACAACGTAGAAACTTTGACAGTTGGGCGAGAGAGAATGACAAAAATAATTACATTAATCTGAAAATGAACTACGGGATAAAATCCAGAGCAAGTTTTGGCCAAGCTCAAGGAGGTTGGGTCCACCAAGAACCTTCTCTCCTAGGAAGAACCGGTACGGGTACGTGTGTCGGGTACGATATGTACCCGATATGACGTCACGACAAAATTAAAAAAACAAGGATCCGGGTACTACATGATATGTTCTCAAAACATCGAAACATCAAACATAAATTATAACTTAAAGTACAAGTCCACAAATCACTGCAACATAACATGAAGTTTTCAAACATTAAGCATTCATAAATATTGCAAAATTTAACATCTTATATGTTTAATCAAAAGAAAATAACTAAACTTAAGTCTACTCATCAGTTTTTTCTTCTTCATTGTTGGGGATCAACTTCAGTGTTAGAGATCAACATCTTCAATCTTCAGTTAGCGTTTTATAATAACTTGCGTCGTAAACACGTTCAATAAACGTACTTATAACAGAAACGTACCAGTACCAGAAACATACTCGGTACAGATACACAACTTAATTGGACGTACCAACGCTTTCTAGCATAGAGCCAACTTTTGTTTACTCTAGAAAAACAGACTCCTATCACAAAATGCAGAATGATGTGCTAAGTCCAAGTGTGTCCACAGAGGTGTATCCATCGAGTATCGGGTACATACCGGTACCGGATACGTATCAGGTACGGGTACGCTGCCTTCGAGGAAGTGTTCGTGCTTCATAGCTTCTCTCAAATGAGAGCCCAACAAAACTAACACATCCAAGCCCTATGTAACACACAGAACCCCACCCCCTTAAATATATGAGGGAGGGCACTTAATAATAATAACAATAATAAAATGATTATTAATTAATATAATTAATTAATTAATATTAAATAATAATCAATAATTAATATTAACCAATCAAATTCATACTAATTAATAACAAATTATTTTATTCCACCAAATTTATCATGGCGGCTTTCATACACGAGCTCCAACGGTTCCGATAAGGGATGGCTCCTCAGGCAAATGGATGAAGGTAACATTATTATTGTGTTGAGAACAAAGGTTCAGCGAGATTGGGTGTGTGTGGGACCGCATATTTGGGCTTCCCCATCGCGTTCCAGGTCTGGGTGTTGATCCCGGTGGGCCCCCGTGTGGCGGAATATCCCCGCCATCCCGTGGATGGATTAGTCTCACATCGCCTGCAGCGGGTGGTCCTTGATGTTTATGTACCCCCGTCCCCCCTTCCTACTACCTCGGGGTTTTGGGAAGATGTGTGGTGACGGGTGGTTTCAACATGGTATCAGAGCCATCCCGCTGCGGGGGTGTGTTGAGAACAAAGGTTCAGCGGGATTGGGTGTGTGTGAGACCGCATATTTGGGCTTCCCCATCGCGTTCCAGGTCTGGGTGTTGATCCCGGTGGGCCCCCGTGTGGCGGAATATCTCCGCCATCCCGTGGATGGATTAGTCTCACATCGCCTGCAGCGGGTGGTCCTTGATGTTTATGTACCCCCGTCCCCCCTTCCTACTACCTCGGGTTTTGGGAAGATGTGTGGTGACGAGTGGTTTCAACAATTATGAATATTCAACTAAGTTGTCCTATTGTTGCCGGGAAATGTCCTACGACTCCAACCACTATAAAACATTAGTTTTAACCTATTCCATAGATTTGGGGATTGTTTTTAAGTGCTTATAACCTAGTAGAAACCCCTAAGTTTTTTTATCTAGAGTTTAAGACCAAATATGGAACTACATTAATGACTTCCTAATCTAGAAAGAGCATTAAAATTCTAACACAATGGGTCTCTTCATTGTTATAAGTTATGATGAAACTAATGAGTATAAACCTACATCAGGCAATCGAAGTGGAAGAAAAAATATTAAAATCAACGTTCTTTGAAACTAATCCTCAGAAATATTACGAGCGCAGGTACTTCAGATAATTTGCTTGACAATTTCACTTAGAACTTACATTCTAAACTATAGGTTAAGAAAAATTACCCAAAATTTCTCTTACAATTAACTTTTCTAAGTTATAATAGCTTACTAACTAAAAGGATTTTTAAGATGACAGAACATTGTCAGATGATATACAACTACGTCATTAATAAATATCAAACAATGGAAGATTCACTAACCATAGGTAAATCTGCAAGGTTTTGCACCATCATCAACTCAAGAAAGTTGACGGAAGTGACTTTGTATTTTAGAGGATTAACAAAAGAAATGATGAAAACTTTGTCAAGTATAAAGTCACCAAAAAATAAGCTATACATGCAGTAAGTAAAGCAAAAAGTCGAGCTTATAAAAATTTTATAAGCGACTAGATACCAAAGATGGAGAGCGTGACATATATAAAATTGCTCGAACTAGAGAAATGAAGACAGGATTTAAAAAGAGTAAAATGCATAAAGGATGAGACACATACAGTTTTGACGGATGATGTGGATTTTAAAGAGCGCTGAAAAATATACTTTTATCAACTCTATAATGAAACTAAAGACAATGAACTAAACTTGGAAGAGTTACATAAATCAGAGGAATATAGGAACATAATATTTTATCGTAAAATTCAAATATCAGAGGTAAATGATGCCCTAAAGAAGATGAAAAATGAAAAGTCGATTGAGCCAGACAATATACTCATCAAAATATGAAAATGTCTAGGGAATGAAGGGATTTTGTGGCTTACATATTTTTTTAATACAATACTGAAGTCAAAGAGAATGTCAGATCAATGAAGAGAAAATAAATTGGTACCTTTGTATAAGAACAAAGAAGATATACAAAATTGTGTTAATTATAGAGTAATTAAATTGATGAGTCATACCATGAAACTATGAGAACAAGTAATAGAAAGAAAAGTAAGACGAGAGACTAACAACTCGAAGAATCAATTTGGATTCATGTCAGGGCGATCGACCATGTAGATATACATCTCTTGAGGAGACTCATTGACAACTACCAAGAAAGAAAACAAGATTTGCATATGTTGTTTATTGATCTTGAGAAGGCTTATGATATAGTTTCAAGAGAGATCTTATGGAAAGTCTTAGAAAAAGAGGTGTAAATGTATTATATATTGACATAATCAAAGATATGTATACAAATTCAATGACAAGGGTGAGGAAATCTAGATGATTAACATAGGAATTCCCTATCACTGTTGGCTTACGTCAAGGTTCAGCTTTAAGCCCTTATCTCTTTACCCTTATTTTAGATGAGCTCACCAGACATATCAACCAAGTAATACCTTGGTGTTTATGGTCTGCGGATGATATCGTTTTGGTTGATGAGACGTGCGAGGGTGTAAACGCAAAACTTAAATTTTGGCGAGACACTTTAGAAAAGAAGGGTTTTAAGTTGAGCAGGGCAAAGATGAAGTATATGGAGCTTAAATTTAGCAGTACAAGAAGGACAGATGACTTCGTTATTAAGTTGGGTGATCAAGATATTTCCCGTAGTGAGTATTTTTAATATCTTGGATTGATAGTTCAAAAAGACGGAGGTATTGATAAAGTGTGACACATAAAATCCAAGCGGGTTGGTTGAAGAGGAGAGGCGCGTCAGGGATCTTATGTGATCGTAAAGTACCATTAAAACTTATGGACAAGTTTTATCGCACTGTAATTAGACCAGCGATGCTCTATGGTTCTGAGTGTTGGGCAGTGAAGTGTGAACATGAGCAAAAAATGGGAGTTGCGGAGATGAGAATGTTTATGTGGATGTGTGGACACACAAGACTGGATAAAATTAGGAATGAATGTATCAGGGATAAGACAGGAGTAGCACCAATTGCAGAGAAGGTGTGAGAAGCTCGACTAAGATGATTTGGACACATACAAAGGAGATCATTAGAGACACTTGTTAGGTGTTGTGAGAGTCTAGTCACTAGGCATGTTAAACGAGGGAGGGCTAGACCAATAAAGACTTGGAATGAAACTATAAGGAAAGACATGATGTACTTAGGCATTAGTGAGATTATGACAAAAAATAGGGCACAATGACGACAAAGGATCCATATAGCCAACCCCACTATAGTGGGATAAAGGCTTGAATGTTGTTGCAAGCATGCTATATAGACACATGATCTTTAGAGATATGCGTACTACGATTTGATTCATGAAATATAAAAGACAATTTTGGTAAATAATTTCTAAGGAATTCAAGCTAAATCATATAGAAAATATAAGTGGTCCTCAATGAAACAAGTAATTCATGCCTCCTAGTAAAAAAGTGCATGATCAACTAAATCCATGTTTGGGAGAGCGGTGACAATGACTCCATTGAAAAACAGAGCTCCTGTAAGAAATGAGGCTCCCACCCTTCCATAGGAAATGGAGCTCAAAATGGCGATTTTAGCATTTCCCACTACACCGGAGCTCTATCCAAACACTTCTTTTTCTCTAGTTAGGTAAATCAAAATCGGCCTGGGGGCATAAATTAAGTACCAAACAAAGAATATACCATGATTTGTTGGGCCTAGATTCTGCAATAAGTTCATACAAAATGAATTCATAGGAATGTTAGTCTTTATATACTTCCACTTAGTACTCATATGAGATTTGAAATTAGTTTCCATGTTTCAGACTGTAGAAAAATTAATCACAGTAAGATAAAATTTAGTCAAGGATACTTTGGGTTTCTTGCACATTCACCATGCCTCTTCAAGACAGACAAGAAAGACATTAGCTGGTAGTATATATTGTTTGTTTTTTATTGCTTCATGGCCGTATATTAGAAATTTAGAGAACATATGCTTTTATCTGCGGCCAATATAAGAGAAGCACTTCCTTGTAAAAAGCACCAATTTCAATAGGGGTAACTCAATCAACAAGAAATAGGCCGCCATCTGATTTTAAACCACACCTATGCACTTTAACCATGATTCGAGATTCCATTTAGAATGAAAAATATAAAATTATACGAATCAAGATGATGATGTTATGGGCTTCGTTGGTTTAGATGTCATTCTTTAGAGTTATTATGAACGCTGTGTCTTCAATTTCATGTCAGAACTTTTGGTAATTAGTCAGAATCATGCAATTCTATGTATAGACCCCTTGGATCATTAATGGAACCATCTAACAAGTTATTCTCTATCCTCTTGTCTTTGTATGAGATATTGGTAGCTCTCTCCTCCCAAGCACACGCTGACGCCGCCTAGGCGACGCCATGACAAACTTGCACGCCGCCTATGCAGTCACGGTTCTGGCTCAACAGCACCTCCGCTCACCGCCTCTGATCACTCCTCCGGTGACACTAAGGCTAGTATTACGTGAAAGACCCATAAAAACTTGGTATCAGAGCTAGTACTTCCTCCATCTTCACCACGCTCCATCAGCAAAACCAAGGCCCATTTTCTTACGCAATGTGAAACCATTTTTCCTACAAAACCGCTGACATGAAGCTCCATTTTTTGGCACAACGTGAACCCATGTTTTCTTGAAATACTGCGGCGTGGAGCCCCATTCTTCTGCGTGTCGTGAAACCCTAATTTCCTGCAAAATTGCTGATGAGAAACCTTGTTTTCCTGCACGGCTTTTCCACCTCATGCACGATTTTTCCCGCGCTTCATCAGTCGCGAGCCGTCCTGTTTGGATCGAAGACCCACACCATTTTATCGATCGAGACAGACCCTCTTTTTCTCGAGCGCCCAACATCATCGTAGCCTCATGCTAGACCGACCCTCTTTTTCTCGAGCGCCCAACATCATGGTAGCCTCATGCTAGACCAACCCTCTTTTTCTTCAAACCCCACGCCTTCTCCTATGCCCTCTGCTTTCTTGAGCCACTTGTTTCACGCGATCCATCTTACCATACCGCCACCTCCAAAGCCAAAATTAATCATGCATTTACTTTTCAATTGATTAATCATCCTTGATTAATTAATCAACTACTCCTTTACTAATTGCACACAAAAGAAATTTTTTTAAATTAATTACTTGGTAATTAATTAATTAAATGTTTTTAATGACATCTGGGGCGACCCAACACGAATATTGGAAGACCAAGATGGCCTCCCATGCCTTGACAATGACATGGTATGCCGCCGCCATCCTTGCCAGACTTGACGACCTAATCGTTGCACACAAACATTAACAACTTCTCAGTCGTCTCCCGCTCTCTATAACGCCCTCGAGCTCATTGATTGTTCCCCCTCAACCCGTATCGTTCTGTCAGCCACCCCATCCAGTGCCCTTCGCTCCAATTACCTTTTTCGTCGACCCCACTGGCGCCATTCCTGTTGGTGAGCTCCCCCAGTCTGCATCACCACTTCCGATCTCTGCGACTCACATTCATCGGACACATTCACCTCACCACCAGCCATCATGCATGACAATGTCTCCTCAGCGAGCGCACCCGCAACACCAGATCTCTGCAACCCTTTGTGACATCTGTGAACACAATGATGACATACCACTCGATGCAGTCTCTCCTACAACGACGCGTTACCAACTACTTTTCTGGCAAAAAATTAAGGAGACAGATCAAGCAGTGCAAGCCTCGTTCGAGCTTGAGAACAAGCTCAATTTGAAGAAAGGGCAAGATGTTATGGGATTCATTGGTGTCATTAATAAGTGCCGTTATTATTAGGTGACATTATTATTAGATGTCCTTCTTTAGAGTTATTATGAACGTAGTATCTTTTATTTCATGTCAGGTCTTTTGGTAATTAGTCTGAGTCAGGTAATTCTATATATAGACCCGCTGGGTCATGAATGGAACCATCCAAGAAGTTATTCTCTTGTCTTTGTATGAGATATTGGTAGCTCTCTCCTCCCGAACACACCTTGCCTAGGAAACCTCTGTCGCCATCATCACCGTCTCTGACCACTCCTCTAGTGACGCAACCACTGTTACGGTAAAGGCCCATAACAGATGACTAGTTAACCTTATCCATGTGCTTATGTGCTACGGAATGTAAAACATGGTTCACACGAGTACACAAGTAGTCCAAGGGGTAGTCACCTAATCCACAAAAGACGGGTCCCTATAAGTAGGGTGACATTGAGGAAATTTTAAATGAGTTGGGTTCAAGTCATAATAAAATATTTTGATTTTGAAAAAAGGAAGTTTCATGTCATAGTAAAAACTGATCAATTTTGAGTTGATTTTTGACCTAATTCCAATAAAGTATATCAACAACAACACTCAAGCCTTTATCCCACTATAGTGGGGTCAACAGTAAAGTATGCCAAGTTCACAAATATTTTTCAATTAGTTTCATGGGAGGTATGTTCGAGTGGGATCAATTCAACAGAATTATACACCGTACCTACGAATTTGGAAGATCGCATCAAGGAAAGAACGCCTAATGTAAAATTAAAATCTCAAATGCTTAACTGTCTAAAATATACTTTGAAACTCAGATGGAAAAAACGAGACAACATGAGAAAATCATTTTAAGAAAATAATTAGAAATGCTACAATTACAAGTTTCAAGCTTGCCAAATTTCAAAGCAAAGAAGCAGACGTTAGCTTCTGTTAGAAAAGCCTACTTTAGGGCCCGCCTAGGGGACCATTCTTCTCTCTTCTCTCTCTATTTGTATTAGTCCCACATCTTGGATTGGGATTTCTCTCTTCTCTCTCTTTTTTCTCCTCTGTTCTGTCCGCACCTAGTGCCTCCTGCGGCCTCCTACGGCCTGCCTCTCGCGGTCTGCCTCCCGCGGGCTGTTTGTTTCTCTCCGCTTCCCTCTGCGGCTTGCTCTCTCAGTCCGCTTCTTTCTCCGCTCCCTCCTGTTGCTCTCTTTTCTCCCGTGGATCCACCCCCACCCCTCCCTTCTTATAGTCATTTCTCCTCCTCCATCCGTGGGGCCACCTTATCCTTTATTCTCCGATGTCCGCTGCGGTCTCCCTTCTTGCTGCGGCTTGTCTTCAGTCCACTGCCCCTTGTTCCAGCTCGCCGCATCCTGCCTTCTCTATCCGCCTGACCGTGCGGGTTGTTCCTCTCTCACCCGCATCTTGGTCGCGGTTTCCTTCCCCTCAGTTCGCTGTTGTGATCCGCCTGACTGTGCGTGTTGTTCCTCTCTCACTCGCATCTTGTTTGCGGTCTCCTCCAGCCCTTCTCTTCTCTGTCCGCGCGTCTTGTCTTTGCCCGCTGCGAACTTCTTCTCCCAGTCCGCTTCGCCTTTGGCCGCGGCCTCTTCCTGCCGTTGGTGTTTTCACATCTTGACCGGATGATCTCTGCTCTAGTCGCGCGGGCTCCTCTCTCTTGCGGTTTTCCCTTGTTTGACCGCCCAGCCCGCCCTCCTTCCTGTCCGCAGCTTGCTCTGCGGTCTCCCTCCTACCCGCACGGACCCCTTTCTGTCTACCCGCTGCGGTCTCTCTTCCTGTCCGCTGCGGTTCTACTTTGAGTTGTCCTTTCTCGCGGTCTCGTATCCTGACCGCTCGAGCTCCTTCTCGCTGCGGCCTGGTCTTTCTCTCGGCGACTTCCTTCCCGTTTTTTTTCCATTGCCGCTTCTCGACCCGCTCAGGCCGTGTTTACCTTGGCCCAGTCTGTTTCTATCCGCCCGGTCTCGTTCCTTCTTCGCCAGATGTTCGCTTATGTTGTGGTCTTCTCCGAAACGCGCAGCCTGCTTGTTTCTGGCCGTTGCGGCCTCTGTTCTTACCGCGCTGGTCGTGGCCATTTCTTGTCGCTGGTGCCTTGTCACCGTGACCGCTGCAGAATACTCCTTGCAACATGATCAACTGTCCTCCGGGCTCTGTGGTTTCTGTTTCCGATGGTGGTACCTCCTGCCTTGCTCACAACTCATCCTAGATTTTGGATTTCGGGGCCTCTCACCACATTACATCACGGACACCACCACAATATCTGAACTCCGTGCATAGGGCTGATATCGAGTCGAGTTCGAGCGATTTTGGCTCGACTCGAAATCGAAATTTTCGACTAGAATTCGGCTCGAAATCGACTCGAAATCGAAATTGATTTTGAGTCGAGTCGACTCGACTCGAAATGACTCGATTCCGAGTCGGCTAGAAATCGAATCGAGTCGGCTCAAAATCGAATCGTATCGGCTCGAAACCAAATCAAATCAGCTCGAAATTGAGCAATTTTTCGTTTTATTCCTAATTTGCTCAAAATTAAATTGAGAAACTTATAAATTTAGCAAATGAAACACTTAAATCCTTCATTTTTTTATTTAGATTTAAATTTTGTTATTTTTAATCTTAAAAAATGAATATATTAATAAATACATAATTTTTTAAATTAATTCGAGTTGATTCGAATCATATTTCGAGCTATTCAGGAGTGGCTCGAAATCGACACGAAATCAGATTCAAGTCAAATTGAATCGACTCAAATTGAGTCGAATAAATTTTAACCAATTCCGATTCGGCTCAATTTTCGAACGATTTTCGAGCGACTTTCGAGTTTCGAATAATATGCTCAACCCTATCCGTGCATCCCCAGTTCATTACTGTTGCTAGTGTGGACACCCTTCCTGTCTCTGGTGTTGCGGATATTCACCTCACTCCCTCTATTACATCATCGCTCTACGTTCTCACCACATCCTTCTTGGCGTCCTGCTCCCTTTGATCTTGTTCACTCCGATATTTGGGGCCCTTACAGAATTATAAGTGTTTTTGGATATCGTTACTTTGTCACATTCGTCGATGACTATTCTCGGGTGACCTGGTTGTACCTTCTTCGTGACCGCTCTGAATTGTCTGGTGTATTCCGTACCTTTTTTATTGAAACTCGCAACCAGTTCTCCACAACCATTAAAACCCTCTGCACCGATAATGCCCGAGAATACACTAGTCATACCTTCTCTCACCTCTGTGCGGAGTTTGGGATCATCCATTAGACCTCATGTGTCTATACCCCCAACAAAATGGCGTTGTTGAACGCAAGAATCGACACCTGCTCGAGGTCACCCGCTCCCTCATGAGTCAGATGAATGTTCCAAAATAATATTGGAATTTTGCGGTCTCAACCGCTTGCACTCTTATTAACCGTCTGTCTTCATTTATCATCAATTTTGCGGTTCCCTTCAATCTCCTTTTTCCCTCCCAACCTCCATTCTCCATCACCCCACGCGTGTTTGGTTGTGTATGTTTTGTTCATCATCTTGGTCCGTCCACTGACAAACTTGCTTCCCGTGCCACTAAATATATGTTTATGGGTTATTCTCGAACTCAGAAAGGCTACGTCTGTTTTTCTCCCCCGGATCGTAAGGTGGTCACTTCTACTGATGTCACCTTCCTCGAACATAAGTCGTATTACTCTCAACCTATTGGCCCTCCTCTTCCGCCACCTCTCCCGCGACCTGTTATCCCTGTTAATTCCACCATCCCAACTCTACCTCCCCCACCCATCCCACCTAAACCACGTACACTGCCAGTCATTTGTGTGTACACTCGACGTCCTCCATCGTCTACAACCTTACGAGAGCTGCCCCGCTCTAATGATGCTTTGCAACTTGCGGATCTGACAACTGCTTCCACTGCCCACTCGATGGCCCAATGTGTCTCTCTTCACCGCCTCTCTCCGGAACTCCGTCAGAGTGCTCTCTCTTTATCCTCTATCTCCACCCCTACTTCTGTACAGGAGGCTCTTCACCACCCTGGATGGCGGGCGGCCATGGAAGATGAAATGTGGGCTCTATGGGCCAACCAGACTTAGGATCTGGTTCCTATTCCTGCAGGTCAATCCTGTGTTAGCTGCAAGTGGATCTTTGTTATTAAACATGCGACGGATGACACCGTTGAGCGTCTCAAGGCCAGCCTCGTGGCCCGGGGTTTTACTCAACAACATGGCCTTGATTATGAGAAAACTTTCTCTCCCGTAGCCAAATTGAACACAGTCTGAGTGTTTCTTTCCTTGGTTGTTCACCGTCATTGGCCTCTTTATCAGGTTGATGTTAAGAACGTCTTTCTCAATGGTGATCTACAGGAGACTGTTTATATGCATCAACCTCCCAGGTTTGAGACCACGTGGGAGCCTCGGGTTTGTCATCTTCGAAAATCTATTTATGGTCTCAAACAGTCCCCGCGTGCTTGGTTTGATAAATTCAGCATGGTAGTCCGCGATATTGGCTTCACTAGGAGCTCCGCTGACTTCTCTCTCTTCACTCGACACCGGTTAACCGGAACAGTGATTCTACTTGTCTATGTTGACGATATCCTCATTACTGTCAACGATACTACAGGGATACAACATACCAAACAACAGTTGAACTCCGCCTCTCAGACCAAAGATCTTGGTAACCTACGGTATTTTCTCGGGCTTGAGGTTGCACGACGGCCTGATGGTCTTGTATTATCCCAAAGTATTGTATGGACCTTCTTCATGATGCTGGCTATTCGGGATGCAAATCTACGGATACTCCAATGGACACTAATCACAGGCTATTGGCCCATAGCTCTGACTCTGATAAACTGCTTACGAATCCGGAATACTACAGACGCCTGGTTGAGAAACCGATCTACCTTACAGTTACTCGACCAGACATCTCCTTTGTCGTAGGAGTCGTGAGTCGATTTATGCATGCCCCGAGGACATCTCATCTTCAAGCTGTCGAGCGCATTCTTTGGTATCTCAAGAACGCTCCAGGACAAGGGCTTGTGTACAAGCCATCCACATCTTTATCCCTTGTCGCATACTCCGACGCTGACTATGTCGGGTCCATTGATGATAGGCGTTACACAACAGGTTTTTATACCTACTTCGGTGGACATCTCATAATCTGGCGTAGCAAGAAACAGAATGTAGTTGCTCGCTCTTCTGCTGAAACTGAGTACCGCGCTATGGCTGCTGTTGTTTCTGAGTTAACTTGGCTTGAGAGCCTTCTGAGAAACTTGGGTGTTCGTCTCTCATCTCCTGCGACCCTATTAAGTGACAGTCAAGCGGCAATCCATATTGCCAAGAATCCAGTCTTTCACGAACGCACAAAGCATATTGAAGTTGACTGTCACTTTATCCGAGAAAAGGAACAGGCAAAGAAGGTAGATTTAGAGCATGTTCCTGTTGCAAGCCAAGTTGCTGACATCCTGACTAAAGCTCTCTCCCAGCCACTATACTACCAGTTTTTATCCAAGCTTGGTGCCTACGACTTGTACGCTCCAGCTTGCGGGGGAGTGTTAGAAAAGCCTACTTTATGGCCCACCTAGGGGCCCATTCTTCTCTCTTCTCTCTCTATTTGTATTAGTCTCACATCTTGGATTGGGATTTCTCTCTTTCTTCTACTCCTATATAAATGTATTCACACTTGTAATTATTAACTCAAGAAATATATACAAGGTTTGGAGCTTTTTCTACAGCTTCATATGGAGTGTTAGTTCAATTGACTACAATTTAGAATCGCTGTGATGAATGAATTAAAAATAAGAAAATAAATAAATTTTAGAGAAATAAAAGGTTTACTTGTTTCATAGAATGACCACAATGGTGTTCATGCTGAAGGAAGCGTATTATCAGTAAGAACTGTACAAAAAAAGAAACATTTTAGCACATATCAATACTGCCAGCTATCAATTTTCTTTGACTTCCATAAACAACACACGAAGTGAAAAACAAAGTGGGGTGAGAGGGACATATTGCTCCGGATAGTTCAAAACAACAGGCATGTTTTAAAAATAGAGCATAGATCAACTACACCCTAATAGATAGGTCGACATGTTGCACATCACATAGATATGCAATCATGCATTCATGTTTAGGTAAGAAGAAAGAAAACACAACCATAAACTAAAGGTGCTCACAAAGGTGAGAAAGAAAGAACAAGATAATGTACATGAAGATCAAATATATGAACAGGAAATTTGATAGTGCATTCTTGCAAGGAAATACTAGCGGGGAAGAAGAAGAGTTATAGGACAAAATCATATATATTATCAAACCTCTGAAACTGTTTGTAGGAGTTTATATACTCTTATCCACTGTTTTAAATGTCCTCAGATATGTTTGCAGACATGTTTTTGAGAGTAAAACGATATTTTTTCGTGTAGATGAGGCGAGCTGACTTCGGCATTGTTGGGGTCATCATGGACCTGAAAACCCTAGATTATAACATCTCCATGATCGCTCTTCTAAGTGCTCCCGTGGTCCAGGGGAGTAAGACCGCAACTCTAATCTCCAATCCCTCGGGTAGACTGTTTTGCACCACTCAAGGTTGGTGATCACGCTACTTCGCGTTGAGGCAATGCTGACGATTTTCACGGTATTCTTGCAGAGATTCTGGCCGCCGCAGTTTCCTACTGAGCAATCGTAGCCTCCCCCATAACTCGGGGATCCAATGGCGCAACTCCGCCATCTCCAGCTGCAGGGGCAAGTTTGGCAGCTACCCCTCTGCGGGTGGTGGTGTCGGCGTCAGCTCCTCTTTCTCCTCCAAAGATCCTCTAGTCGTGGCTCCCCAAGTCGCGGCAACCAATGAGGGCAGGCGCCCTTCTGCGTGTTCACCAATCTACAAGTGTACTACAGACAAGACCCTTCGTAGATCACCTTCCCATGGGAAGGCTCCCCTTGTGTCAGTTCTTGACGAGGACCCGATGCGAGTTAACTCCAGGACGTAGGGGAGTCCCCACCCTCGGCCTCATGAGCCGAGTTGAGATGATCTGAGTAGGTTGAGCAGTTGATTTCATTTTTTTCTCCTTCACCTCGCGTTGGCACACCATATTGTATTTAGGTCGCCGGCCCCCTTCCCGTCATGGATCTCCTTGGCACCGAGACTCCTTACGCAATCATAGGATCACTAGGTATCTTTGAAGCTCCGGTAAGTCATCTTTGTGCGTCGTGGTTATAAAATTGAGAGCGTATTTGGCTTAACTTGTGTTGTCGCAAGTGTCGCACCCTCCTCTTCTTCTGGACCAACTTTTCACCCACCGCAGATCTGAATATTGACCACCTCACGGATTTGGGATTGTCGTCGCGTGAATATCAGAATCACCTTCACTTCTTTGTGCTCTCCCTCATCTCCAGGGTCGAGATATTGGAAGGTTGCAACCTCCAAAGCCACATGACCTCATTGGAAGTTAGGTTGACGTGGATGGAGGGGTTTGAAGACCACCTCACTAGGGCTGAGAGACTGAGAGGCAAAGAGCCGCTACTTCAAGATCTTCATGTTGGAGCATTGTGCTCACAAGTTGGAGTTCCGATAGAACTGGAGGTCGACCTGCATGTGCTCGCTCATCTCTCAGGGTCAACGAGCGACCTTACAAGAATCGCGAAGCACATCTGCTAAGGTACGACGCATATGGCCCAGGCCCAAGCGGAATTTAAGGCCGTGAGCAAGCTGGGATGGAAGGCTCACCGCACTCTAGTTCCGCGTGGAGGCCCCTAGCTTTGGATTCCTCCTCCATGTTTAATTTTCATTTTTTAAATTTGTGCTTGTATTTTTGATAGGAAGGAGAAGGGGGAGAGAGAGATATTTAGGGAGGAAATTAGAGAATTAGGGTTTGAGAGATAGAGAGAGAGTTACCTTGAAATGAGTTTGCCTAATGCTCCCAAGAGAGTAGCCTGGGTATAAATACCCGGGCCAAGGAGGGGCCGGCCGGCCCCTCCAAAAGGTTTGGTTCACCCCGACCGCCGGTGAGAGGGGGCTGAACCAGATGGTTCAGCCCCGTTGCTGCTTGTCGACTCCTTGCGCCTACGAGCGTACTGTCGTCCCGCGAAGCGTAATGGCGGCGTAACATTCCCTTCCCCATCAAGAACCAGCTTGTCCTCAAGGTGGTAGTCGGGGTAAAACTCCTTGAAGTCCAGCAAATCCATCCAGGAGTTGTGCGCTGCTGAGAGATTTTTCCACTTGATCAGGAGCTCCGGTCGGTACTCAGCGCCGCGTAGTTTCCACTTGAGTAGCACAATATCCTCCGGAAGAGGGCGAAGCTCGCCCACACTGGTAGTCTCGAACAGTTGAACACATGGCTGGACATTGGCTCCCACCTTCCGCTTGAGCAAAGATACATGAAAAGTCGGATGAATGCGGGACACCGCCGGCCACGCCAACTTGTATGCCACCGGCCCCACCCTGTTGAGAATTCGAAGAGGGTCGTAATACCTGGGAGATAACTTCTGATCCAGACGGCGAGCGACGGACAACTGGTGGTACGGCCGTAACTTGAGAAACACCTCATCGCCCCCTGCAAATTCCCTCTCCTTGCGATGCTTGTCTGCCTGAACCTTCATGCGATCCAGCGCGAGGCGAAGGTTCTCATGCAAGTTTGCTAACATGTGATCCCTGTCCCGAAGGGCCCGATCAACCGCCGGCATGGCCGTGCTGCCCGACTCATAACTGCTCAAGGTAGGGGGAGGACGGCCGTAAACAACCTCAAATGGGGTCATCCTGTTGGCCGAGTGGTAGGAAGTGTTGTAACAATATTCGGCCCAGTGCAACCACCCCGGACAAGTCCGGGGTTCATCCATAACGAAAGAACGGAGGTAAGTCTCCACCCCCCGATTTAAGACATCTGTCTGGCCGTCCGTCTGGGGATGATGTGCGGTGCTGAAACGTAGACATGTCCCCTGCAGTCTGAATAGTTCATGCCAAAAGTTGCTCACGAAGGTAGGGTCCCTGTCAGAGATGGTGGCTCGTGGTAGGCCGTGCAAGCGGATGATTTCCCGGGCAAACATGGCGGCAACAAATTTGGTCGTATATGGGTGGCTCAACGCCAGGAAGTCGCCGTACTTGGAAAGTTTGTCCACCACCACCAAGATGACGGATTTCCCTTGTGATTTGGGCAACCCGTCAATGAAATCCATCGACACCGTATCCCAGATCTGCTGCGGGATCTCGAGAGGCACTAACAGCCCTGCTGGCGAGGTCGTCTCATATTTCTGGCGCTGGCAAGTCTCACACTGCCGTACAAACTGTTGTATGTCCCGGCGCATGCCGGGCCAAAAAAAAACATTTGCTCGTACCCGCTGAAGGGACTGGAGCACTCCCGCGTGGCCGCCTGTCGGGGATGAATGAAACTCGTGTATCATCACAGTCTTCCAGGCCGAGTCTGGAGGGAGAACCACGCGGCCATGATGGTAGAGGCGGCCGTTCTGAAGATGATAGCCGACGGCCACGGTCTCACCGCGCTGTAAAGCCTCCACCATGGTCCGTAAATCGGGCGTTCGCATCACCTCCTCATGTATCTCATCTAATGAGTCCACTAGTGGCCCTGAGATGTGAGCAACCGTATTCTCGGGTAGACGAGAAAAAGCATCAGCCACAACATTTTTTGTACCGCTCCGGTAGGAAATCTCATAATCATAACCCAGAAGTTTGGTCACCCACTTTTGTTGAAGAGGGGAAGAAACCCGTTGGTCCAAGAAATGCATCCAGCTTTGATGGTCGGTGTGAATCGTAAAATGTCGGCCGAGAAGGTATGGACGCCACACAGCCATCGCGTGGATGATCGTCAGCATCTCCTTTTCATAGGTGGACAACCCCAGCGTGCGCGGGGCTAGTGGCTTGCTATAGAAGGCTAGGGGTCGACCCTCTTGCATCAACACTACGCCAATGCCCACCCCAGAGGCGTCAGTCTCCAACACAAACTCCTTAGTGAAATCCGGGAGCGCCAGGACTAGTGTCGACGTCATGGCCCGCTTAAGTGTCGGGAATGCTGCCTCGGCCTCGTCCTGCCAAACAAATGCATCTTTCTGTAACAACTGGGTGAGAGGTCGGGCAATCTTGTCGTAATCTTTCACAAAGCGGCGGTAATAGCCTGTGAGGCCCAAGAATCCCCTCAGTGCGCGTATAGTCTGAGGTCGCAGCCAGGATAACAAGTTGTCAATCTTGTGAGGGTCCGCCTTGACGCCATTGGCCGACACCAAATGGCCTAAATACTCGACCTCCTCCTGTCTGAAAGAGCATTTGGACTGCTTGCCGTACAGTTGGTGTTGGCGAAGAATGGCGAACACCTACTCCACATGACGGAGATTATCCTCCCAGCTGCCACTGTAGATCATAATATCATCAAAGAATATCAGCACTGATTGACGGAGGAGAGGACGGAATATCTCGTTCATGACGGCCTGGAATGTGGAGGGGGCGTTGGTGAGCCCGAACGACATCACCAGAAACTCATAATGCCCATCATGGGTGCGGAAAGCGGTCTTGTGGACATCCGCTGCCCTCATGCGAATCTGGTGGTAACCCGACCTGAGGTCGAGTTTGGTGAAACGGGAAGCACCGTGTAGTTCATCCAGAAATTCTTCAATCAACGGTATCGGAAACTTGTCTTTGACCGTGGAATTATTTAGGCCTCGGTAGTCCACACAAAAACGCCATGAGCCGTCCTTCTTAACCAGGATGATGGGAGACGAAAATGCCCTGGTATTAGGACGAATGAGTCCTGCTGTGAGCATTCCTCGAATGCTACGCTCGATCTCGGACTTTTGGCTGTATGGATACCGATACGGACGAATATTGATGGGCTCCGTACCGACCTTCAACTGAATCTGGTGATCCCTGAACCGCGATGGTGGAAGTGAACTGGGTGTCTGGAAAATATCAACATACTGAGCGAGCAGGGCTTGCATCTGCTCGGGGACTGCCGGAGTCGCCTCGGGGGCCTCTGTAATATCCATAATCATCGCCATCGGGCTGCCTTGCTCCCCCAATTGCTGCAGACTGCGGAGGGATATCTCTTTCAGTGGGGAGGATTTGAGGCCCCCCGGGCAATATTGCCTCCCCTGGTGGAGGAACTCCACGGTCATCTGTTCCCAATCAAAGGTCACCCGACGTAGTTGTTGTAGCCACTGCACCCCAAGCACCATATCCGACCCTCTGATCGGTAGAAGCTAGACGTATGTGCGTCCCGAGTACCCCTGAATCTGTAGCTCCACGCCCTTCATGCCCCCCTCGCACCGGAGTTTGCTCCCATCCGCCACCATAACGTGAAAAGCAGCAGCTCGGTCAACCTCGAGCCCCACCCTCTACGCCACTTCCGGATGAATGAAGTTGTGCGTACTTCCACTGTCAACCAGGATAGTCACCTTCTCTTGGTGGACTCACCCTGCCATCCTCAGTAAGTGGTGCATTGCATCCCTCCATTGCTTGAAGGGACACGCCGAACTCAGTCAGATCTACGTCACATTCCCACTCCGCGGTGGGCGTGTCCTCTTCCTCTGTGTCCTCTCGTAGCATAAAGATCTGTATCTTCTGACATTTATGTCCGGGAGCGAATTTTTCATCGCAATTATAGCACAATTCCTTTTCCTTCCGCGCCTGAAGTTCCACCCAAGTTAGTCGCGTGACCATCGGCTTACCCGGTCCCTAAGAGTCCTTCTTCGCCACTGGCGTCGTGGTAGTTGAACGGGTTGAGCTGCGGTGGCGCTGCCGGTTATAGCGCTCCTCATGTATCCGCGCTAAGTTGATCGCATGGTTCAAGCTGCGGGGCATGTATGACAGGATCTCATCTCGCAAATAATCCATGAGTCCGGATACAAAACAACTGAGTAGCGTTTTCTCCTCCCACTGCACTCGGTTAGCCAGCTTTTCAAACTCGGTTCGGTACTCCATCACCGTCCCCTTCTGATGCAGCTTCTGTAAGAGCGCTTCAAAGTCTTCGTACTCGAGAAGTCCAAAACGAGCGATGAATCCATCCACAAAGTCGGTCCAGGGCACGTAGTCCTTGCCTCTCGGGAACCACTGCACCCATTGGAACGCATCATCCTCTAAATGAAAAGAGGCCAACTGCACTCATTGCCCCTCTGGGATCTCCTGATAGTTGAAGAACAGTTCTGCCTTTTGCAGCCACTCCAGGGCATCTCCGCCATTAAACTTGGGAAAGTTCATCCGCGTCAATTTTGGCGGCATGTATGGCCGGTGTCCGGCTTGTCCACGCCACCCCGCCTTCTGTCCATACTCCGCTGGTCATCTAGGTTCCCCGGTTTCAAAAGGCATGCCGGGAAAAGTCGGACGGAACGGTCCCGTTGCAGGAGCTCCACCCCACGGCCTGCCACCTCTCGCCGGAGGAGGCAACAAACCCACCCCCGTGCCATATTGGGGAAACGGCCATCCGCCGCCTCTGGGTCCAAATCCACCGGGCCACCCCCATCACTGTCGAATCCAGCCGTAGGAAACCCGCCGGACCCCCAGCCCGCTGCTCTGTGCCCGCCAGGGCCACTCCCGCCTGCGCCGGCCCCGTGCGGCCCGATCCCGCCTGCGCCGACCCATCTGGGGCCCAAGCCGCAAGCGTCGGCTCCTCCGGCTGCTGTTCCGCCCCCGCCGGAGCCCCCCGTGCCCGATCCGTTGCTCGGGGTCGATCCCGAGCCCGCGGCGAACCCCGCGCCCCTTGCCGCACCGATCGGGGCCCCGTTGGGGCCGATCCTGTGCGGATCCATCCGTGCGGTTGTAGATCCGCCCAGATCCTCTTCAATCACGGCTTTGCCCTTCAGATTTTGCGTCAATAACGTCATGATCTCCTCCATGCGGGACTCGATCCGCTCTTCTAGCCTTTGCGTAGATTTTTTCATGTTTTCCTCGATGGCGGCCACCGAATCTGTCAACCCCATCAGATTTTCTTCGAGGGTTTCCAAGCGGCCGTTTTCTTCTTGTGTTCGCGTCGTCACCATGGTGGAGGAAGGATGCTTTAATACCAAATGATAGGAAGGAGAAGGGGGAGAGAGAGATATCTAGGGAGGAAATTAGAGAATTAGGGTTTTAGAGATAGAGAGAGTTATCTTGAAATGAGTTTGCCTAATGCTCCCAAGAGAGTAGCCCGGGTATAAATACCCGGGCCAAGGAGGGGCCGGCCGGCCCCTCCAAAAGGGGCTGAACCCATTGGTTCAGCCCCGGCCGGCCGGTTCACTGAGAGGGGGCTGCGTCGCTGCTTGTCGACTCCTTGCGCCTACGAGCGTACTGTCGTCCCGCGAAGCGTAATGGTGGCGTAACAATTTTGAACTCGCATATTTTGTCGTACATAATAATTTATAATAGATTGGGACTCCCTGAGAGTCACTTTTTGTATTGAAAAACTCGAGTGGTGGATGTTGTCTATACGAATTATGCGACGCCATGCGGACAAGTGGAATCTAATATTTGTCTGTTCAGATCACACAGGGCTGAGATTGCAGGAATGCAGTGTAGGAAGGCCATCACAGGATGCATAAACTAGCGACGAGCTGACATGGTCAGCGCTTGCCTAAAATAGGGATGGGCCCTCCATATTAATTGTGTTCATTCTATCCTGTTGTGTTCGCAGACGAGTTCCATTCGGCGAGCTCAAAGAAACAAGCTCACCAAATTCTCAATTTCGAATTCCGATGGGTTACACCAAGCAGTCTCGTTGGTTTTGTTCTTCCCGCTTTCTTGAGTGAGCGACATCCACCGCCGAGTTCGATGATTTCACTTTACACCAACTCCTTACATGCTTCGAGGCAACGATGGCGGCCTCCGAAGAGAAGATCAACACGCGGCGTTCGGGCGAGTATGACTTTTCGATAGCTCACTTTGAGTATAGGATGGGGCTCCCGCTTTGGCACAAAATCCACCCGATCTTATGCCAATATGGCCTCACCCCTTCCCAAGTTAACCCGAACGATGTGGCTCCTATGTTCGCGTTCGCCTGCTTTTTTGCATGAGGGAATCGACCGGGATCTTGCGGTGTGGCGTAATATCTTTTTCATGACGGCGACTTCGGATGGGGACACGTACTTCTAAAGCAACTTCATGAAGTTGAAGGGTTCTTAAACAAAGTTTATCATTGGAACGACCAGGCCGGCATGCCATGGGTGAATTCAAAGCAGTTCCTCCAGTGCCAGAGTCGAGGGAGCTTTCCACCATTTGTTCTTCACGAATCAAGGCTTGCGCGCCTTGTGCGACTTCTTGAAACAAAAGCATTTTCACGTCGTCCATTATCGGCAGCAAGTGGACAAAGTTCCCCATGTTTCTCAAGGTGAAGGTGAGTTTGCCGACTTGACTTGTACTTCTTGGTGGGCAACCTTGCTGGGTTTTTCCATTACAATTCGATGGTCTCACTTGCATGCTCTCGCATGGTCCCTTCCACTCTTCCTGTCGTTGGTCTTGGTGGCGCATCCATTATGGATGGCACAGAGGGGAGAAACGAGAAAGCCAAAGGCAAGTGACTTATCCCTCCAATTGGCTCTGCCCCGGAGGAAAAGTGTCGACATAAGGACTGCACCAACAAGTGCATGGCTGAGTTCGATGATGACATTCCCGTCGTGCACCCCCTCCTCGACATGTGTTCCAAAAGTTGTGACAGAGTTGCCACGAGCTTTTGAGAAAATGACCAGAATCGGGCGGGATCAACACCTATAAGCAGTCTTGGATCGAGCATAAAGCACGAAACGTTGACGCCTTAAATGCCATGTTTGCGCTCTATGGGAGGGACGATGTCAAGGAGTTGGAGGGAGAATATCCTCACTACTTCACTGATCAGGGCTCGCAAGCCATGCTGCAGGTTACTGAGCTCTACCATAGGATGAAGAGAGCCAATATGGAGCTCAACGAGAACCTAGCCAAGTATTAGGAGGCTCGCGCGGCGGCAGAGGAGCATTCAGTCGAGGCCGGGGAGGACTACTCCAAGGCCGAGGTGAAGCCCTGGTAATGTCTACATGTCTCCTCCTACGTTCTCGACGCAAGCTCCTTTTGATGGCCCACTAATGCATGTATGACTAGTGCAGGATTGCCAGCTTATCGCCATCAAGATGGTGTTGAAGGAGGAAGATCAGGTCATCTCGCGCAGGTAGAGTCCAGGCCAGCCACCGGCGAGTTGAACTAAGTGCAACTCATGATGCATCACAAGGAGATATCAGTGTCTGTTGGAGTGATCCCGAGCCATCTGCGGAAGAACCACTGGCTTGCCCCAGAGTAGATGGGGGTGACCACGAAAGACATCTGAAAGACATCCTTCCGGAGCTCTTCCCAGAGAGTGGATCCTCCTTATCCTCCAGCTTGGGAGACTTCCTCCTCGAGCGAGTCAAGCTCAAGCGGGGGGAAGAGTAAGTTGTCACCAATCATTGATGTGTAGCTCGATCTCGCGAGCTCTCTATTGTTCCTCTTTTTTTGCTGTGAAGACGTAGTCATGAATGCAAATGAAATTTGACAAACACAAATTAAAGGATTTTTATTTTGGTATAAGCTTATCATTTTAATGTGCGGAACTCGAGTAAGCTATTAGGTTCGATGTGTTGAACTTGCATAGACTCTTAGGCTTGATGTGTTGAACTAGCGTAGGCTCTTAAGCTCGTGTTGAACTCGCGTACAAGGTTCCTGCATGAAAAAACCGTGGCACATTTTTGAAGTATCGTCGCAAGTTCAAGTTGTTTTTACTAAAGGAGAGATCAAATGATGTAGATATACGAGCGAGTTATTTTTCGCAACCTCGGTCCCACAATGGATAACATCGACATGATCCCTGGCCATTCGCGTAGAGGGCGAGCTAAACTAGAGGAGGTGGATAGTCGAATTGTTCCTACGAGCCATGCATCGACAGAGTTCTCTAGGTTATCCTTCCCCTTAACTCCTGGCCAGCAGGTAACAAGCAAAATGGTACAAACACCCGAGGGGCATACAACCAGTGTGCAGGGGGGAGTTGATCTTAGTCGGTAATACAAAGGCTTGGAGTAAGTGATACATACCCTGGAGCATCGTCTATTCGCACGGTTAACGCATTTCAGGTGATGTGGATTGTGTCAATCTAGCCAAAACTCTGGAGGCATGTCATCCCAATTAGGGAGATAACGTCGTACCAGCCAGGGATAGACAACCAACGAGCAAAGGGGAGTTAATCTTGGCTGACAATGCAGAGACTTGTATTTAGAGCCATGTCGCACAAGGGCAAGTTGTCATCTCGCGCGTAACAGAGATGTAAATTCGCAAAAGAGCACACAATTGCAGATAAAAAAAACTACTTTTTTTTCATCAAATAAATCAGAATGTATTTGGTGCTTATCTTTGTATATGGGTCATCCAAGCGGTACATGAATACATGTGAAGATAGTTTTGGGGCTCACTCCGATGAGACAAGTGTATGTGAGAAAGATATTTTGCTTATGACACGCGTGGCTTGAAGTTGCCCCAGTGATGGGTAATCTTCTTCAGCAGAAAAAGGCTCCTTAACCCCTAAAAGAGGAGGTTTCGAGAAGTCGTCAGAGCTTTCAAAATTATGTGAGATGAACCCGCGGAGTCGTGTGCCTCGCTTTAGTGTGCCAAATGCCCGTTGGAAAGGTTCCAGGATACGCTCTCGTATCACTTCCCTGCCACTTGGATCCGATCCAGAGTCCCCTCTCCCCATGCAATAGCGTGCAAGGAATGCAACAATGTAGTAGCGCGCCACAACGTTAATATAATAACATGTTCCAAAAGATACGAGTTCTTGTGCGACTTCATGAGATTGCGAAGTCGTGGTGCGGCGACTTGAAGTCCCTCTGTGCGACGGGGTCGTCTTGCTTTGGCGAGACGCTGAAACCAAGGTCCATGCTAACCGCACCAAGATGTTGGACCTGAGATATCGACTCTCTATGTTTGGTCTGAAAGGATGGCCGAAGATTACTAGCCATGGGATTACAAGCACACACACGTCACAAACTAGAGAGATCGAGGGACTGCTGTCATGGCCTGCTAACACTGCCTACAAATATGATTCATGTGCCACGACGAGAAGGTCACAAAACACACCCGGTAGTGTATAGGAAAGGGCTGGTGGGCTTGCTAGTCATCAACGAGTACACTTGTGGGATGCCTCCTCTTCCCCGTACCATGGGCCGTATTTATAGGCATCTTGGTCTAGAATGGGGTACACAGTTGTGAGGGGGTGAGCCCTACCCCTCTCCAAACCTGATCAAGTTGCTTGGTGAGCTAATCCAAAGCTAGATGAGTTGCCGCGGGCTGAGGGAAGTCGCTTGCAAACTGTTGGAGTGGGACACACAATCTCGAGATGAGTTCCATGCGAGTTGCGTGGGATCTTCATATAGCCGTCATTGGGTAAATGGTCAACTCTTCGTCCTCCGTATGATACTCGCTGAATACATGTTGTACAATTATAGATGATAATCTAATATAGTAATACTTCTACGAAAAGTAAACTCATGAATTCAAAAGAATGATAAAAATATGTCAATCGAGAAGAACATGCAACAGAGCTCCAAATTGTATCAAAGTTGTCATAACTCAACTCTGGGCACAAACTGAAATTAAGAATTTACAGAACACAAATGGGAACAACTGAACAAGATAAGAGATCACCATATAGTAGAATTAGACCTAACAGAGAAACACATGCAGAATAAAGGGCAAGTATCAATTAACAAGATGAAGGAATTAAGCATATTAAAAGTACAAAATACAGTATGCTGACCAAGCAATAAGAACTTAACCCTCCCGAGTAAGAGTCATCCAGGCTACGATCTTCCAAGAACTTCTTAAGCACTAGAGCTAGAGGTACAGAAGCAGGAAATTGTTGAGTAAGCTGACTAACCTGCCCAAGAATAAGAGAGCTAAATTAGTACAAGTTTTTCAGAGAATGTTTTATGAATCACTACTTCGTAATTCTTCAAGAGGTATTATATATCATTAATTTGTAATAATTTCATAACTAGTATTGGCAAAAAAGCTAGATGCTCCAAATAGTCTTACAATTGTAGAGTATGATTTCCAACCTACACTGATCCGGAAGAGATACAAAGACACAATACAACCATATTACAATCTCACAATATTTGGGAAATAATGGAAGTCTTCCAAACCAATAGGAAACTGGGATTTGTGTAACATCCGAATTTTTGACGCGAAAAATTATTTGATTTGTAGGGGCAAGTCGCGACGAATTTTGATCGAGGCGGCGCGTCGGCAAGGTATAATGTTTTTCTTATGATAGTGTCCGTTAGTCAGTCAAGTGCGTAAATTATAGGGTGTGACGCATTTTGTTTTAATGACGCGTGGGGTGAGGATGAGTTAATATTCAAAGATTTAGTGTTGGGGTGCCAATAGCATCCCCCCTTTTCCTCATGCGGTTATCAAAACCGCAAGACGTGGATTTTAAAACCCGCATTTCTCATTTCACGGGAGGAACCGCAAGGCCGACAGTCGTGTCCCGCAGCCTCTCGCCATTCGCTGTCTTCCGCAAGCCCGACGACGCCCTACCGACGCCCTACCGACGCATCCCGCGTGCCTTCCGCCGGCCAATACTCCTCCAGAGCGCCTCTCCGACCACTCCTCTTTCCTCTACGAGCGCCGGTGGGTATTCCTTTTCCTTCCTTAGCCGTGGAAGTGCCGGATTCAACCCTAACCGGTGGAAGTGAACGTTTTGGTTTCGGTGAGTTCGATCTCTTCCTTTTTCTCGATTTCTGCTTGGATTTCCTTCGTTTTGCAAACTAGTTTAACCTAGGTTTTCGTTTTGATTGCCCTATTCTAGGTTTTTGTGTTCGTAGTTCACCACGGATTTTGTGTGGAACGCATTCGTAGCCCCAAACGCTATACTTAAAGGTAATACTGAAGATTAACGCATAAATTTTGTAACCCTAGTTATTTATAAATTTTTCCATGAGAATATCGTAGAGGGGAAATTCTGAAATTAGGGTTACAGTAAATTGCAGGATTTTGGCGTGGTCGGGGCAGCGTTTTGAAGGTCCCCAGCAGTAGGATTACTTTGAAAGAGAAAATGTCGCCGCGCCGAGTATACGAACGTCGCAGCACCACAGTAAGGAAATCATAATTCCTTTTAGTTAGACATATCAAGTAATTCTATTTTATACGCATAAGTAGGTTTCGTACAACATCATAAGCATGCATAGAGAAGTGTGACAGTAGGAAAATAATTGTGGAAACGCGTATGATAACGTCTTGTTCCATAACCACGTTAGTAAAATCGTGAACGGTTAGTTAAGTACGAAACTTTACATGTACACGTAAGTTTGAAGACTGTCCGACCAAGGGTGCGAAGGTCCCTTCAAGTCGACCACGAGAAAGTCAAGGGTCGCTCAGTAGTACACCAGAAAAGATATCCCATGCAGAGTAGCGTCAGACCAAAAAGGTCAGTAACACATCAGTCTTTTCGTGTTTGGTAGAGGCGCACTACCTTCCTCATAGGGCATATGGTATCCTATGAGTTACAGTCTTGGGAGTTGACTCCCCTTTGAGACAGTTAGTAGATTCGAGACCGTGTCCGTGTGACACTAGAACAATTGAGTTCGTCAGATGGTCTCGGGTCGTCAGTTTCAGATTTTGCGCGTTAGGAGCTACTCTGCCTAGAGCTTTCCCAGTAAACGTGTAGGCTAGAAGCCATTTAGAACTCAAGTACAGGCTTGACGTGAGATAGTATACTAGTTATTGAACGTCAGGACTTGGGTAATTGAACGGAAAGTCATGAATATGAAATTTTAGTGTGTTCACCAGGAAGTATAGGAAAAAGCATGCATAACATATGACATAAAATGTTTTCAGTGCACGAGACTAGTTTTAAAGATATGCATGCATTCATATGTAAATCTATTTTAATGTCACTAAGGGGAATTGTTTTTCTTTACTCTGACCCTTCGTGGGCAATGTTTTTCAGGTGACCCAGGTGGGAAACTACGTCTAGGATAAGCGTCATGGTGGTGTCAGTCTGTAGTACTTTTACCATTTCAGTTTACTCCGTTTCAGCATGTACTTATAGTTGTGGACAGTGTAACTCATTAATATTTTATATATCTTGTATCAGACTTATTTTGATAGTTCAGATTTTCAGTTATTGCAAAGCTCATTCTTGTTTAGTTGCTCTGTGAATCCAGACTTCAGGTATGTGGTTAACCTTAGTTTAAATTTTTACTTCCGCTGTAAGTATTAAATCTGTTTAATTTGGACTTTTATTACCTGCTGCTACTAGTTTTAATACTGCTTCCTAGTTTTCTTTATATCGCTGACCCGGCCGGACGGCTGATTTCTGTAATACTGGGAAGGGGTGTTACAAATTGGTATCAAAGCCAGGTTTAGGATCTCTGGACCCTAGAAGGTTTTCACAGAGTCATAGGACTGTGTAAGAGTAAATTCATGTTAGTAGAGTATTTTAAGTTGCGTTTAAGGCTTAGTTTTCGCAGGAGTACGAATATTGTTGTCAATCCAGTTTTAACAGATGCTTGATAAATAACCAGATTTCTCTTATATGTTCTATCAGGCAACTCGAGAAAGTGAACCAGGTGAATCTTCACGTCAGGACCCTGTTCCTAACGCCACTATGGGAGATGCTGCAGTGCCACAGGTACCTCCAGTTCCAGCAGCTTCAGAGGGCACTGATATAGCGTCTCAGATTGCCAAGGCAGTTACTGTTGCCTTGATGGAGTTTTAGAGAGGACTGGCTGCAGGGTTTCCAGTTCCAGTACACGTACCAGCCCCTGCACCAGCTCCTGCCCCAGTGCCCGTGGAGATGACCCTGGAGCGTTATTTGAGGAATTTTAGAGAACTTCAGCCTTCAAACTACAGTGGGGATGAGACCCCAATGGATACAGATGATTGGATAGCAAACACCAGAGACCTGCTGGATGTTTTGGAGTGCCCAGAGAATAAGAAGGTTCCTCTGGCAGTTTTCCTCCTCCGAGGGGAGGCAAAGGTCTGGTGGGACAAGTACCGGGCAGATGATCCCGCAGGTAAATGGTCATGAAAATTCCTTTAAAATTTTTTGGAAGTGATATGTTCTCTTTTTAAATAGTATGACCATGTTTTTGGCCAGGTCGTACGCCAGACATGTTTACGTGGGGCGAATTTTCTAGAGCCCTTGCGAGTTGGTTCGTGCCTCCTTCCGCACGACGAGGTCTACAGGAGAGATACCTTAGGCTTTTCCAGGGGGACAGGACTGTTGCTGAGTACGAGCGGGAGCTTACCCATCTGGCTCGATATGCGGGCGTAATGCAGGGAGACCAGACTGAGAAGTGCAGTCGCTTTGTGGATGGCTTACGTGACTCATTGAGACAGCCGCTGATGACTATGGTCAATGCTGATTACAGGAGTTTAGTGGATACGACTCGCAGGCTGGAGGCTGACCAACAAAAGGTTCAAAAGCGAAGTAATTTCCGTGCAAAGCGATCTCAGGATTCGCATCAGTCGCAGCAGAGCAGGAATGATCAGGGGAAGAACTGGAACAAGAAGCAGAAGCCTGATGCGAGGAAGTATGGTCAATTTGGTGACAGGAGCAGGGACTACCCCCTTTGTCCCAAGTGTCAGCGTCGCCATCCAGGAGAGTGTTTGGCCAGCGCGGGCGTGTGTTACAAGTGTCGTCAACCTGGACACATTGCTCGTTTCTGTCAGGAAGGTGGTTCGAATCAGGTAATCAACCTTATTGTAGTTTGTACATTTATAAATTTTCGGTAGATGACAAATGTATTTTGTTCCTGCAGTCGAAGTATGATATTGGTGGCCCTAGCAGAGCAGACAAGGGCAAAGCGTTGATGATTACTGATGGAAGACCACAGCAGGGTCGAGATTTGGTGCAGCCCAAAGCTTATGTGCTTGGTCAGCAGGAGGCTAAGGAGCAGGAGGATGTAGTGACAGGTAAGTGTTTACTTTGCCTAATAAGTTTATTTAACCCTCCGTAGTGACACTCTTTTCTTTTTGAAAATCATTCATGTAGGGATCCTTATGATTCGTAATTTACCCTCTAAGATTCTGTTTGATACGGGTGCCTCGCACTCGTTTATCGCAGAATCTCTAGTGCGTAAGTTGAATTTAGAAGTATTCTCAGAGACTGTAGCGCTGGATGTTATGATGCCGAATGGATCCCTTCTGCAGACCAGAGATAGGTGCAGGGTGCCGGTGCAGTTTGGTGACACCGAGATTATTGTGGAAGCTTTGCAGCTACCTATTGCAGGATTCGACCTGATTTTTGGAATGGACTGGCTTTCGGCAGTCAACGCCAGGATTGACTGTAGGGCGAAGCAGATACAGTTTGATGGCCCCAATCAGACTTCTTTTTCTTTTCAGGGCTTGAAGGGAGTAGTGAAAATGATTATATCTGCAGTTCAAGCGAGAAGGTGCATCAGTAAGGGTTGTGAAACCTTCGTAGTACTGATGAATGTAGAGACTAAGACTGTTTTGTCAGAGGTACCAGTGGTGCAGGAGTTCCCCGATGTTTTCCCGGAAGAGCTCCCTGGTGCCCCTCCAGATAGAGAGATTGAGTTCCCGATAGACTTGCAGCCTGGGGCTACACCGGTAGCCAAATCTCCCTATTGGATGGCTCCAAGGGAACTAACAGAGTTGAAGAGTCAGTTGCAGGAGTTACTTGATTTGGGTTTTATACGCCCCAGCACTTTACCATGGAGTGCTCCAGTGCTTTTTGTGAAGAAGAAGGATGGTAGTCTGAGACTGTGCATAGACTACCGTGAGTTGAACAAGCTGACAGTAAAGAACAAGTACCCGATTCCCAGAATTGATGATTTTTTTGACCAGTTGGTGGGATCGAACACTTTCTCCAAGTTAGATCTGAGGTCAGGCTATCACCAGTTAAAGATTCGTGACTCGGATATTCAGAAGACGGCTTTCAGCACCAGATATGGACACTTTGAGTTCGTGGTCATGCCGTTCGGGCTGACCAATGCCCCTTCAGTATTTATGGACCTGATGAACAGGATTTTTTGGGAGTACTTGGATCGTTTTGTCATTGTCTTTATAGATGACATCTTGGTGTTCTCTAAGAGTGCAGAAGATCATGCAACACATCTCAGGATTGTTTTGAGCACACTCAGAAAGAATCAGTTATTTGCCAAGTTTTCAAAGTGCGAGTTTTGGCTTTCAGAGATTGCATTCTTAGGCCACATCATCAGTCAGAAAGGAGTTAGTGTTGATCCGAAGAAGATAGAGGCCATTAAGAGTTGGCCAAGGCCGACGACAGTTTCAGAGGTTCGCAGCTTTTTGGGTCTTGCTGGTTACTACAGGAGATTCATCAGAGATTTTTCGAAAATAGCCTTACCACTGACTTCCCTCACCAGGAATGGTAAGGGCTTGGATTGGACAGTTGAGTGTGAGTTGGCTTTTGAGAACTTGAAGGGCAGGTTGATGACCGCGCCGATTTTGAGTTTACCATCAGGGCCTGACGGGTTTCAGATCTACAGCGATGCATCAGGTCAGGGTTTGGGATGTGTTCTCATGCAGCATGGAAAGGTCGTAGCCTATGCCTCGAGACAATTAAAGGTTCATGAGAGGAACTATCCAGTGCATGACTTGGAGCTTGCAGCAGTCATACATGCTTTGAAGATTTGGAGGCACTATCTCTATGGTGTTCGTTGTGAGATCTTCACTGATCATAAGAGCCTCAAGTATATCTTTGATCAGCGAGAGCTCAATTTGAGGCAGCGCAGATGGTTAGAGTTTCTATCAGACTACGACGTAGACATTCAGTACCATCCAGGAAAGGCGAACGTTGTAGCTGATGCCCTTAGCCGTAGAGGTTCATGTTTCTTTCTTCTCACTCAGCAGGAGGAGTTAGTGCGAGAGCTGGAGAGACTGGATATCACCGTTGTGCCACACAGTAGTTTTGGTTCTGCAAGGTTGAATTGGATGGAGATTACCTGCGATATCAAGGACAGAATCAGGACAGCTCTACCGTTGGATCCAAAGATGGCAGAGATTTGGAACTCAGTGCAGTCAGGACAGAAGGAGGGATTCATTATTCAGGATGATTTATTGTTGTTTGATGGCAGGGTGTGTATCTCCGATGTTAGTCACCTTCGCGAGGATATTTTATTTGAGGCACACAATTCCAGATATTCTATACATCCGGGTAGCACGAAGATGTATGCAGATCTCAAGAAGTTAGTTTGGTGGCCAGGCTTTAAGAGAGATGTTGCAGATTACGTAGGGAAGTGTGAGACGTGCAAGTTGGTTAAGGCTGAATGCCAAAGGCCTGGAGGCAAGTTGCAGCCACTTCCCATTCCTGAGTGGACATTCGAAGATATATCCATGGATTTCATTCATGGTTTGCCGAGATCGCAGAGTGGGAATGATTCCTTGTGGGTTATAATTGATCGACTTTCTAAGGTCGCCCATTTCATTCCTCTTAGGAAGACGGATCAAGGTCCGAAGCTGGCACAGTTATATTTGGATGAGATAGTTCGACTTCATGGTGTTCCCAGGACTATAGTTTCAGACAGAGATGGCAGATTCACCTCCAGTGAGTGGCGATACGTACAGGAGCGGTTGAGTACCAGGTTACACTTCAGCACCGCTTTCCATCCCTAGACCGATGGACAGACTGAGCGCACAAATAGGACTTTGGAGGATTTGCTACGGATGTGCATTTTGGATTTTGGAGGGAAGTGAGAGAAATATGTTACACTAGTGGAGTTCTCCTACAACAACAGTTTTCAGACAAGTATTGGGATGACACCGTTTGAGGCCCTCTATGGCAGACGTTGTCGGACACCGTTATGTTGGGCTGAAAGTGAAGAGAGATCCACAATTAGGGAGTCATGGATTGATAAGACCACGGATAGGATCAAGCTTATTCAGGAGCGTATGAAGACGGCTCAGGATCGCCACGCCAAGTATCATGATCAGAAGCACAGGTCAGTAGAGTTCAGTGTTGGAGACTACGTTTATCTGAAGGTCAGACCAGTCAGAGGAGTTTCTAGAATAAAGCGGATGAAAAAGCTGAGCCCCAGATTCGTTGGTCCTTTTGAGGTGCTGGAAAGAATTGGTGAGGTTGCTTACAGATTGGCCTTACCTGAGGAAATGAGTGGTGTACATGATGTATTCCACGTCTCTTATCTGAGGAGAGCAGTCAGAGATTCCAGTCAGATCATCAGTACCGAGGAAACACCAATTGAGGCAGATCTTAGTATTGGGGTTAGACCAGTCAGAATAGTGGATTCAAGTATACAGAAACTCAGAAATAGAGAGATTCGCATGGTCAAAGTCCTTGGATGAACTGTGGCAGACCAGAGTATACTTGGGAGCGAGAGGATGAGCTTCAGAGCAATGCAGACTACTCTTTTCTCTTCGACTCAGGTATGACTACAATTTTCGAGGACGAAAATTTTTGTTAGGAGGGGAGATTTGTAACATCCGAATTTTTGACGCGAAAAATTATTTGATTAGTAGGGGCAAGTCGCGACGAATTTTGATCGAGGCGGCGCGTCGGCAAGGTATAATGTTTTTCTTATGATAGTGTTCGTTAGTCAGTCAAGTGCGTAAATTATAGGGTGTGACGCATTTTGTTTTAATGACGCGTGGGGTGAGGATGAGTTAATATTCAAAGATTTAGTGTTGGGGTGCCAATAGCATCCCCCCTTTTCCTCATGCGATTATCAAAACCGCAAGACGTGGATTTTAAAACCCGCATTTCTCATTTCACGGGAGGAACCGCAAGGCCGACAGTCGTGTCCCGCAGCCTCTCGCCTATTCGCTGTCTTCCGCAAGCCCGACAACGCCCTACCGACGCCCTACCGACGCCCTACCGACGCATCCCGCGTGCCTTCCGCCGGCCAATACTCCTCCAGAGCGCCTCTCCGACCACTCCTCTTTCCTCTACGAGCGTCGGTGGGTATTCCTTTTCCTTCCTTAGCCGTGGAAGTGCCGGATTCAACCCTAACCGGTGGAAGTGAACGTTTTGGTTTCGGTGAGTTCGATCTCTTCCTTTTTCTCGATTTCTGCTTGGATTTCCTTCGTTTTGCAAACTAGTTTAACCTAGGTTTTCGTTTTGATTGTCATATTCTAGGTTTTGGTGTTCGTAGTTCACCACGGATTTTGTGTGGAACGCATTGGTAGCCTCAAACGCTATACTTAAAGGTAATACTGAAGATTAACGCATAAATTTTGTAACCCTAGTTATTTATATATTTTTCCATGAGAATATCGTAGATGGGAAATTCTGAAATTAGGGTTACAGTAAATTGCAGGATTTTGGCGTGGTCGGGGCAGCGTTTTGAAGGTCCCCAGCAGTAGGATTACTTTGAAAGAGAAAATGTCGCCGCGCCGAGTATACGAACGTCGCAGCACCACAGTAGGGAAATCCTAATTCCTTTTAGTTAGACATATCAAGTAATTGTATTTTATACGCATAAGTAGGTTTCGTACAACATCATAAGCATGCATAGAGAAGTGTGACAGTAGGAAAATAATTGTGGAAACGCGTATGATAACGTCTTGTTCCATAACCACGTTAGTAAAATCGTGAACGGTTAGTTAAGTACGAAACTTTACATGTACACGTAAGTTTGGAGACTGTCCGACCAAGGGTGCGAAGGTCCCTTCAAGTCGACCACGAGAAAGTCAAGGGTCGCTCAGTAGTACACCAGAAAAGATATCTCATGCAGAGTAGCGTCAGAACAAAAAGGTCAGTAACACACCAGTCTTTTCGTGTTTGGTAGAGGCGCACTACCTTCCTCATAGGGCATATGGTATCCTATGAGTTACAGTCTTGGGAGTTGACTCCCCTTTGAGACAGTTAGTAAATTCGAGACCGTGTCCGCGTGACACTAGAACAATTGAGTTCGTCAGATGGTCTCGGGTCGTCAGTTTCAGATTTTGCGCGTTAGGAGCTACTCTGCCTAGAGCTTTCCCAGTAAACGTGTAGGCTAGAAGCCACTTAGAACTCAAGTACAGGCTTGACGTGAGATAGTATACTAGTTAGTGAACGTCAGGACTTGGGTAATTGAACGGAAAGTCATGAATATGAAATTTTAGTGTGTTCACCAGGAAGTATAGGAAAAAGCATGCATAACATATGGCATAAAATGTTTTCAGTGCACGAGACTAGTTTTAAAGATATGCATGCATTCATATGTAAATCTATTTTAATGTCACTAATGGGAATTGTTTTTCTTTACTCTGACCCTTCGTGGGCAATGTTTTTCAGGTGACCCAGGTGAAAAACAACGTCTAGGATAAGCGTCATGGTGGTGTCAGTTTGTAGTACTTTTACCATTTCAGTTTACTCCGTTTCAGCATGTACTTGTAGTTGTGGACAGTGTAACTCATTAATATTTTATATATCTTGTATCAGACTTATTTTGATAGTTCAGATTTTCAGTTATTGCAAAGCTCATTCTTGTTTAGTTGCTCTGTGAATCCAGACTTCAGGTATGTGGTTAACCTTAGTTTAAATTTTTACTTCCGCTGTAAGTATTAAATCTGTTTAATTTGGACTTTTATTACCTGCTGCTACTAGTTTTAATACTGCTTCCTAGTTTTCTTTATATCGCTGACCCGGCCGGACGACTGATTTCTGTAATACTGGGAAGGGGTGTTACAATTTGTGTCTTATGGTGGAGATTAAGGGGTCTTTCCGCTTAGTAGAGCATATCAAGTTAGGATACCATGAGGAGAAAGAGGGAATTGACCTCTTATGAAACCTCAAGCATCCAACCTAAAAAAATTGGCCCCAAAAAAATATAAATTAGATAAGATAACACTGGATTCTCAATATATGACTAAATATCCAACGTGCCCCTCACATATACGAACAAGATGAAGTGTCGAATGACAGAACAGATATATGAGGGACTAGGAAGAGGAGCACAAGCCAAGTCTACTTTGATACCAAATTAGAACTCAAGTACAACTTAAAATCAATTGGTGATAAATGAAGAGACCAAAGAACAATCAAAGTGATGTAGGGTAGGCTACGGGGTGCACAAAACCTACGACTCTAGATAGAAATGCAAAGGTGTCTCTCTAGTATGATCTTAAATGCAATGTTGTTGTCAGTTACGACGATAAATAAATTGAAGCAATGAAATTTTCTAACACACAAATATTCGAAATTGAAAGCAATTAATTAATTCGGCAATTTTTACAACGACTTTCCTCCGCTCAGAGGGCCAAAGAAAAGCGCGCGGCAAATAGCTCCTCCAACAAATTAATAGCGTATCGAACAATTTTCTACTAGTAAGAATCACAGCACATATATTAATTCACTAATGAAAATGTCAAATCAAATAAACAAATAGCACAAGAAACTCACAAAGTAGTGTGTTGAACCGAGACAATGAAGATTTTGGCTCCGGATGTGTAGATCGGCGATCGAAGGTGGAACCGGCGGCGTGAAAATGAAGGCGGTGGCTGTCCTCGGCGGTAAATGATGCGATCGGGCGGGGAATGGTTAGATCCGGTCTCGTGTGAGTAGATCCGGGCCGGGGTGGGGTGGATCCGCTATTTAGGGTCGGATCCGGGCAAAAACGGAAAGTATGAGTGGTGGAAATAACGGATCGGGAGGCTATAACCCTAGATCTGGACTCATCTAGAATTTTAGAGTTGTTAGGACAGTGGATACACGAAGGGGAAGTTGGCGGAATGGGGAGGAGGGGGAGGTGAAGGCCGGCGGGCTGTTAGGTCAGTTTTAGGAGGTGGCCGACGGTGGGGAGGGGTGAGGGCTGGTCGGCTGGGTAGTGGGGTGAGGGCTGGTCAGCGGCCTTGTAGCGGCGGTGGAGGGGCGGCGGACTAGAGAGGAGGTGGCGGGTTGGGCGGCTGCAAGAGGACAGTAGGCCGGCGGCTTCGGGGGCTGGAATGGAGGGTTGCAGCGAGTGGATCTGAGGTTTGACAGGTGGAAAACGATGGCAAGGGTTAGGGGAAGGATAGGGGGGAAGAAAACCAACCTAAGAATTGTCACCTAGGGCTCCACGGCGTCGGCACCGAGGGGTGATTGCTGGAATCCGGGAATACTTCTCCAAAATTCTGCAATGAATTGATTTCAGCCCCTACAACTCTTATTTATAAGAAGAGAACCTAGGGTTTCCCCATCAACGGCTATGATTGGCCGGTGAGGTCGGCCACTAAATACATGAAAATGAACTCAAAAAAATAAACTAATATATGTTTTTGACTCGTGGTGACGTGTCAGACGCAACTACGGAGTCGGATCAGCGATTTGATCAAGCCTTCCTACGCGAATAAATGAACGTGAGTAACGCCTTGCGGCAGACCCCTCCAGTGCACGATCTGATGGATCCCCATCACAAAGTATATCAAATAACATGAGATAGCCAATATGTGTATAAGGGAAACTGCCTTATATTCACGGCTTTCCTTTGTGGCAAACAGCTACAAGGAGAAACGTAAAATTGATTTCTAAGTCACTCAAGTGTGGCTTGCTAAATTGATGGGCTTTCTCTCTCTAGCCCAAGAGACAAGTTATTTATAACAATGTGCTACACACAAATGGCCTGGCGTCTTGAAATATCATTGTGTATTTTTACTTTTTAAGGGTAATATGGTAATATGTAAGTCATTGTCCCTATATAAGGAACTATGTTGTTAAAAGTGTGTCTCAAGCGCGCCTAAGGCTCAAGGATCACAAGGCCAGAGGTTTGTGCCTTTTTTGCGCCATTGTAGTATAAAAGTCATGTCAAGGTGAGATATTTATTGTATTTTTTCAAAAAAAAAAGAAAGAGAGAATATAAGAACTCAATAATTTTTGCATGACTAAATATTTGTGAAACAAAATCGAGCGTTTAGACTTAGATACGATGTTGGTGACCACATTGATTTTAGCTTTTAATATAGATAAATATAGTAATGATTGATTAATGAGTAGAATAGATAAAGAATCTGATCAAGAAGATAAACCGATGTTTGGTGTTGATTATTTAAAATGAATGTGGTTGCATTTTGACCTCATCAGGTGTGTCTGCGCCTTGCGCCTAGGATCCAAGTCCCTTTTTGTGTTTTGATGTGCATTAAGTCTTTAATAACTAAGATAAGGAGGGGACTTCAGAATCTTAGCATCTTTTGATAACTTAACATTTTAGACCTCTCATTGAGAGAGGGACTTCAAGGAGGGATCAATCTCTTGGAGTTAGGGTCGAGTATCCTTTGTGAATTTTTATCATGTTTTTCAAGTTTGAGTGCAATCTTTTTTTTGTTGCTTGATTGGGTCATCTTCCGCTTTCGCGCTTCCATCAAAACCACAACATAATGTGCGATTGAACAATGTTTAATTCCGCTCCCTCCTCTTCAGTTCAATCAGACTCCAACGCCAACACCAATTACTCCAGCATTGTGCCTCGTCATCGCTCTCGATGATCCGCTCGACTGTGGTGCTAACAAACCATTTCACCGTCCTTCAACTACCTTAGTCTGCGTGTGCTACCTGATCCCATCCCCAACAAACACAACAAGACCCGATCTCAGTCAACTACACAATCTTCCAATGTATCGCTTTCCTACTCCTAATCTGTGTGATTTCCAACTATTCATCAATGGTTTCTCTTCTCATTTCAGTAAAATCACTACATGAGACTCTTCTACCCGAGCCTCCTTAACCTCTACCCGTCATAACAGCAGCCCTAACCATTGTCGGCGATTCCTTGGTAGTTATTTTCTCTAGCACAAAGTGTTATCCAACTCTTGGCCAATGCCACTAGCTTCATACATGCCTTCCCCGACGTCATCAGCCTTCTATATAACCTTCAACACTCCCTTTTATGCCCAAGTCATACAAAATTACAGACAACCATGTCGACTCCCTCGAGCACACCCTGTAAGACTTGAACTGGAATATAATAAATAAATGATTATTATTTTTTATAAAGAAAAGAATTTCCCGATGATGAAATATTTCAGCGCCGATTTGACGTCGTAGGTTTATTTTCGATGTTCGAGCTTTCTGATGGCTTTTGCGACGATCGTTTGATTCCAATTTCATCATTTTTAAATGGTGACCAGCTAGTTTTGTTTTGTGTTGGTTCCTAAGTGAGCTTTATATTTTTCTGGTGGGCGTGGGCTGTTGGTTGGCTTGGGCTGCTAGTTGGCTTGGGCTGCTGGTTGGTTTGGGCTGCTGGTTGGTTTGGGCTACTTGTTGGCTGACAGCAGCTAGCTGGAAAGAAAATATTATCATACTTAAGTACATAAGCGGTGGACTTTTTTTATTATTTTGTTTCTATCTCTCTTCTATCCCTCCCGATACTCACCGTCTGGAATTTTCTATTTCTTGCTGCTGCTCTTATCTTCCCTAGCCGTCTCTGTTGTTTGTCTTGTGGTTGCCGTTGATATCTTGGACAGTTACTGCTGTATTTGTTGGTCGGCAATTGTGGGACTGCATCTCTATAGTGAGCTTTCTTCTTTCTTTCCCTATTTCTGATGATTGTGAATTTATGCATACTTATGCATACTTAGAAGGGCTATGTTTAGGGCTTTTTTAGGTTTTCTTTCTTTGGATTGAATGGTATTGAAGTTAATTGGTGGGCTGGTTATGGATAATTTTGGATGAAGAAAATGAACCCTACAATTATTATGGTGTTGTTGTCCGGCTGTGGAAATTGTTGTCCTGCTATCCAGGACTTATTGTTGTTGTCCTGCTGTTTCAGGACCTGCTGTTCCTTATTGTTTAACCGTGTACCCTAACTAACCCGTTAAGCCTCCGAACCCATTATTAGTCCAAATATACACTAACAATCTCCTCCTATATTTGTGACAAATAACGTGTACGTTTCGGAGTGCAGAAAGTGGAGAATATCAAAAAATAAATTTCCGACTTTACACATTTCCATAAGAGTTAGCACAGTTTTTAAAGAAAACACAAACATGAGTCTCAAAACAATAACATAATATATCCAGCAAATAAAAGTGTTACTCAATAATAAAAAATTTGGAAAACAAAAAATGACTATAGATCAACGTGTAACAATTCTACTAGAGAGTAGATCATCATCATCTATGTCAAAATCCACTTTCTCTCCTCCATCTTCACCAGTGCGTGCAAGGAATTTCATGAGTCAGACTCTATGAATTCATAAACATATGCAGTGACGTATCTAAGTAAACTAGCTCTATCTAAATGAGCTTAGCACTTGTAGCAGTAGTGAAGTAACACTGTCAGCATCTCTATCCAGTCTAGCTAGGACCAGTCAAGTTTTGATTTTAATAAATCAAACGTTGTTATCTTACGCATTAGTGACCACTATGTACCTCATCATATGATTTGGCACACCGTCATTTGCAACATTATCAAATGTGGAATAATGTGTTATGATCACTAATGTTAGATTAACACAGACAACGACTTTTTATTCCCAGTTGAATAATTCTCAAATCAGCTTACAACGAGAAAGATGTTAAGTCATCAGGTGTGGAATGACTAGCATCTAACCATCTTGGGCTTTCATCAAGAAATTATTTGGGGTTTTCAGTCTGTTATTAGATGCTTGAATGTTGCGACTATAGGTTCTTGCTATGAAAACATAAACATAGGAGGAAGTTTCATATTTCTATGAACTTTAATCCCATCTCCCCCGATGTTTTAATGGTGAGAACTCTATTTAAGCCCTTTGTTAAGGCGTCTGCAACATTATCTTTTGACCTCACATCAACGAGGTTCACAATCCCTTGACTCGTAAGGGAGGTCAACCAGGCTTGTTTCATCCTGAGTTGTCGTCTTTTGCTATTGAATAAAATGTTCGTAGCAACCGTTTTAGTAGCCTGATTGTCGCAATAAACTGCAACAGAACTCAACTTCAGGCTTGACAGTGGAATGTCCATCACCAAATCTCTTATCCACTCTGCTTCTTCTCCTGCTGAAGCTAGAGCGTAGAGTTCGGATTCCATAGAAGACAGTGCAATACATGATTGTCTCTTGGACTTCCAGGCTACAACGGCTCCTCCTAGTGTGAATATAAATCCACTAGTGGACTTGCTGTCGTTTAATTCTGAGCACCATGATGCATCAGAATATCCTTCCAACACTGGAGGATGACCATGATAACATAAAGCATACTTTTGGGTGTGCTTTAGGTATCGCATCAGCCTATCGAGGGCATCCCAATGGTCTTGGCTAGGATTACTAGTGAATCTGCTTAACATGCCGACTGTAAAGGCTATGTTAGGTCTTGTGCAGACCATAGCATACATGAGAATACCAATCAGTTTAGCATAATCTGACTGTCTAACCGCAGCTCCATCATTGGGCTTCAAGCGATTATTATAATCGTAAGGTGTCTTCACTGCTCTACGTTCACTGTATCCCCACGTGTCCAACAAGGACTTTATGTAGTGGCTTTGACTTAGGAAAATGTCATTTTTCCCAAAGCTCACTTGCATGCCTAGTATATTCTCAGCTACACCTAGGTCTTTAATGCTAAACGTCTGCATTAGTTCTGACTTAACGTCATCCACCACGGATTGATCAGAACCAAGAATAAGCATATCATCAACATACAAGCATATTATAGCGACGTTGTTCGATCTATGACGTATGTAAAGACATTTGTCCGAGAGACTCGACAGGAATCTCATGTTCCTTACACTATAGTCAAACTTCTCATGCCATAATTTTGGTGCTTGTTTAAGTCCGTATAGCGATTTGATCAACTTACAGACCTTACTTTCGTGACCGTGTACTATGAAACCTTCAGGTTGGCTCATGTATATCTCTTCGGTCAGATCTTCGTTCAAAAACGCAGTCTTAACATCCATTTGATGAACAATAAAGTTCTCAATAGACGCAATAGCAAGGAGTATCCTAATGGTTGCTAAGTGACACACTGGTGAATATACATCAAAGTAATCCACCCCACTAACTTGTGTGAAACCTTTAGCCACCAGGCATGCTTTATACTTAGCTACGCTACCATCAGGATTGAGCTTCTTTTTCAGAACCCACTTACACCCTATAGTTTTAGCCCCTTTTGGCTTATCAACCAACGTCCAGGTGTTGTTCTGAAGCAAAGAGTTCATCTCTTCATCAATGGCCTCTTTCTAGAGTAGGGAATCCCTTGATCTCATCGCGTCCTTATAGGTGGATGGATCAGCCTCAACGTGGTAAGTGACAAAATCACTACCGAAGGTTCTGGGTGTTCTCTCTCTCATCGAAGTCCTTCTAGACTCTAGGACATTATTGTCTACCGGGACTGAATAGGAGGTGCTCGGTACTGATTCAGGTTCTTCCTCAGTAATAGTTGCTTGCATACCTGGGATGGTCAGGTTCTTATCCTTAAGGAACTTATCCTCAAAGAACACAGCATCCCTAGATTCAATAATTATATTATTAGACAGGTCTAAGAATCTATCTGCAGCACTATCTTCAGCACAACCTAAGTAGACACACGTGTTAGTCCTAGGTCCCAGTTTAGACCGTCTAGGGTCAGAGACCCTGACATAGGCTATGCAGCCCCAGGTCTTAAGTTTAGTCAATGTCGGGGGTCTCTTAAACCAAAGCTCATAGGGTGTGACGTCTAACTTAGCATGAGGTACTTTGTTCAGAATGTTATTTGCAGTTAAAACTGCTTCTCCCCAATAGGCAGTAGGCATGCCAGCAGTGAGCAACATAGAGTTCAACATCTCTGTTAACGTTCTATTTTTCCGCTCGGCTATACCATTCGATTGGGGTGAGTAAGGAGCAGTGGTTTCTGCTATGATCCCTTGAGAGGCAAGGAAACCCCGGAACTCACTGGACATGTATTCTCCTCCTCTATCACTTCTAAACCTCTTAATTCTCATGTCTAGTTGGTTCTCTACCCTGGTTTTGAAAAGACAAAACTTTTCAAACGCTTCATCTTTAGTTTTAAGAAGATAGATGTGACAAAACCTAGAGCAGTCATCTATAAACGTGATCATATACTTCCTTCCTCCTCTGGTGACAAAACTTTTAAAGTCACATATGTCGGAATGTATAAGCTCTAGAGGTGTTGTGCTCCTACTAACCGCACTAAAAGGTTTTCTAGTGATCTTAGTCTGAGCACACACGTCACATTTCTCAGGCTGTGACTTAGTGTCTAATGTGATCTGGTGAGTTCTAGTTATTTGGAACATTTTCCTATAGTTCACGTGTCCTAGTCTCTCATGTAGAGTCTTAGGGCTAACTAAGTTTGTTTGAACTTGTTGAACTACTTCGTTTGCTAGACTTAGTCGGTACATCCTATTTTGGACGTATGCACATCCAAAATAGTGTGAGTTAACTGACAGTGTTACTCTACCGCTACAAAAAGTAAATGACATACCAGCATCACATAATAGACTAATAGACACTAAGTTTGTAAGACCCCCCTTTTTTTTTTTCTTTTAGACGTCGGGGTCTTAGGCCCAGAACCGCCGTTTTGCGGTGACTCCTTCACGCCCTGAAGGGTCATCACCACAAAGCGCCGATTCTGCCGGCCAATTCGATCACAGAAAAGTAGCATAATGAAGTCATGAAAACCAACTGTCCACAGAAAATCACATGTCATAGTAAATATAACTCCACGAAGGGAGTGCCCACAGAATAAAACATCAGAGTAGCAAAAACGGGCTTATGCCCGGTACATCATAGCCTCACTACAAAATCACTCATGCGGAAGCAGAAAAACTACTCAAGGTCGAGACTCACGGTCCCGGCCGTATGAACTCCGGAGCTAGACTGCCCCACCTCCAAGCGCACCGGTCTCTGGGGCTGCTCCTCCATGCTGGTCTCCACGATCCCCTAAATGATGCGGTGAGTGCGTGGTGTTCCTTGGGGTTGATGTGAATAGTCCCCTTTGTGTTGTATATAGAGTCCGGAATCGTAAGTACGGGCATAGGCATTGTGTGTGAAGCCTACCCGGACGTGTACTATCTGGATTGGTGATGTTGCATTTGATGTGGTTTCTACGCGGTAGATAGCAGCAGGGATCCTTGGAGGTTAGCTTCAATGCGCACCCAGAAAACTAACCGGAAACGTGTTCTGCTAACTTGGCGGTCTGGGAACCGGCCTTTATCATAACTGGGTTATGAGATTGTTTTGGAAAATTTGGGATCTGAGAGTAGCTTGGACCGCGCAAAGGACTTAAATTGGACATGCGGCGTGAGCAACGGGCAAGTGGAATTGGACCTAGGCTATGTGGTTCGGTGCGAGAGACCCGAAGATGGGGACTGGCCATTGGCATAGTCGGAGCCTTAGACGGTGGTCAGAAAGGCTAAATGCTCACATGTTGTTGCCATCCTGGGGGGGGGGGGGGGGGGGGGGGGGGGGTGAATGCACTGATTTGTCAGTGTTCAGCATGAATGTGCCCTTAGTGCACGGGGTGTTTGGCCGTGCGAGCCTACACCTGTGGCGAAATATAATTGCGCTATATATATTGTTGGGCTAATGTTATGCAGGGAAAGAGCACCGCCGTCCCGAGTAAGGGACGTGGTTGTTATAATTTGGTCGGCTTTTAGCTGACCGTTGCCTTGTTTGCCACCGTGCGGTGGTTTGTGCTTGCAGGTGCTGCGGAGCCGAGCGCCAAATAGCGGGCTGGAGCCCAAGTTGCTGTGCTGGCCCTAGAAGGCCATAGAATAGTTGTTTTTTTACATTTGTCATGTGTGGCCGGCCTGCGAGCCGATGTATGTAAGACATGTTATATTTTATGAACAGTTGTAAGGTCATAAGGTCATGTACCCGTTTCAGTGTATTTGGGGTTTCATTCCTATAGTTGTAGCTGTGGACATTCATATTTGATGGATTTAAGTTTGGGTTCTTTCAACTTTAAAATCTTCCGTTAGAATGCTCTGTGATTAGGACGAGTAGTCTTAATTGGTTGGTTTGATTATTCATTTAGTATCCCTTCTGACTGTCTGTGGTATATGGCGTCGGGTTCCAGCTGGACCTTCTGTTATATGCTATGCGACAGATGGGGGTGTTACAATTTGGTATCAGACTTCTGGTTACGGTCAGACTTAAATGAATTCGTGGGCGAATTCTTTTAAGGGGTGGTGAGCACATGTGTGCGTCATCGTTATAACATCAAAAAGAACCCATGAATGTCCACTTAGGAATGAAAAATACACTTCTTTAGAGGAACATGCGTGTTCCTATAGTTCCTTTTTACAATTTTGTTTTGTCACTTATTGGTATTTTTTACGACTATAGGTGACCGGGAGTGGCGCAGAGCCGACAGAACGTCTGGTTTCTGAGGATTATAGTGCACCCAGCGTCGTGCTTGAGACCCCTCCATCGTTTGAAACTATAAGAAGAATCGTTGAAGTGGTGCTCGCTATGAATAGTGCACAGCAGGGAAGCAATGTGCAACCTTTTGTCCCCGAGATGACTTCAATGTCGGGTGGTGTGTTGGATCAAATGACATTTAGGAGGCCATCAGGTCAGCCGTTGAATATGTCCTTAGTGCAGGGTATGCACTCAGTCGATGAGTATTTGCAGGTGTTCCTTTTCATAAGCCGCTACCCACGCTTTGAATTGGAGAACGAATAGTCTATAGTTGATAGATTCTATAATGGGCTGCGTGGTGAGCTGCGAATCCTACTGCTAGGACCAAAACTATTGGGATTCCGAGCCTTGGTAGAGTCGGCCAGATCTTTGGAAGTGGAAATGGGAAAAATTCACCAGATACCAGTGAGTAGGGTATCGAACTCTGAAAGTCCTACGAGGGGTGCATCTCGCAGAACGCGGAAGAAAAAAGTTAGATCATCGACTAGCAAGGTTACTTACAACTGTCATACTTGTGGCAAGAAAGGGCACTTTGCCCGAGAATGTTGGGATGGTGCTCAGAAGATTAAGGAAGCTATGTCAGGAGCAGGTGAGGACTCTAGTACTAAGAAATCACAGTTCAAAGGGTCAAGTTCAAAGTCAGGTGTCCCCAGATGGAACAAGAAGCTGAAGACTTCGAACTCAGCCCTTTCATCTGGTGCGTTGGGGGAAACCACAAGTCGAGTCCCAGGAGCTTGCTATATCTGCGGAAAAGTGGGGCATTTTGCCCTGCTGTTTTCTCCTGTCTGTCCTGCTGTCTTCTCCTTTTTGTCCTGCTGTCTAACCTGCTGTTAATTACTGATTTCTCTTGTTGTTTACCTGCTGGTTTTCTGCTGATTTTGGTGTTTTTTCTGCTGATTTTGATGTTGATACCAGCAGTTGTTCCTGCTGATTTTGATGTTGATTTCAGCCGTTTTTCCTGATGTCCTCCCTACTGTTTTCCTGCTGTCCTCCTGCTGATTTTGATGCTGACCAGTTTGTGGTGGAAGGGAATTGTTAGCAAAATATATATATGTGTCACTAAAGTTAGTCTTTCTCTAGACAACTCCTAGAACTCGTAGTTGTGGCCATCTTAGGAGTCCGTGCATGCTTATTTTCGACGCAACCATAAAGTAAATGATCTTTTGATACTGCAGAGGATGGCGTCCGGATAGACGCGACAAGAATCCTATGAGAGACAAGGGCAAGGCAAAACTTGAGGTGAGTCCTTAGTACTTTGATTTTCAAGATTTGATGTTTACACTATTCTTCTCCGAGCTATTTTAATTGCATAATGTTGCCCCAGAAACGAAATGAATATGAAAAAGATGAAATCGCTATATGCTATTAGCGAACCGTAGAAATTCTGAGGGGAAAAATAAAATAAATAACTCCTATATTGGGAAAATGAATATGAAAAAAATATGAAACTATACGCGTTGATATATCGAAATGCAAAAGGTCAGCCTAGTAGGGGGGGAGAGCCTCAGACCCCTGCACCTCGTGTGGGGGGTAGAACTCTCACACCTCGTATGAGGGGTCGAACTCCTATAGATTTTGAGATATGATTTGTCCAATTTAGAAGGCGTGGAAGTCTATTGCGTGTACGATCGCCCTAAAGTGGACATTGATGCAATGGGCCGATAGGTCTAAATTTGAAGAAATAAAATAGACCTCGGCATTTCGAATCGACGATTGATATGAACTCTGAACTGAATTAATTCCCAGAATGAAAAACATTAGAACAGATATTTCGGCTTCACTTTACCGTTCATATATAAATATATATACTGTTTTGATACCGATTTGAAATAACTGCTTATAACTGCTGACATTCTTATATGATTGCAGGGCGATTAAAAACGGTAAGAAACTCACTCAGTTTCTTTAACTAATTGATTTTTCTTTTTTTTCCTTTTTAGGAACAGGACGTCAGGATACCCGTCCCCGCTAGGAGGATGCCATCGGAGGTAGATCGAAGTCAGAGAGAAAACATGGCTCGTCCACGGGTTAGCTTAGCTAGTGTTTTCTTTTTTTTGTTTTTTTTAAATAAATGTACTTGTATAGTAGATGTGTGATGTACATTACCTGAAGGAAATGAAAACATTGTTTATGTTTCTCCTAAAGTTATTACGTGTTTTACTCTTATCCTGCTGCGTTTAATTTAATTGTGAAAACCCCGCTCAAAAATAGAATTAAATTGTGGCGGTGTACGGGCCGTTACACACCCTGTACACTATCAATGCTCGCCTCAACGTCCAAAGACGAGTATTTCATATCGACTTTGATGTTGCTTCACACCATGCAGTTGAGCCAACCATCATGGCTAACATCGCCTCTGCTCTGGGAACCCCAACATGTTGTTCCCTAGAGAACCCACTATGATTGGATTACAACATTGACATTCCAACATTCAACGACACCAACCCATTGAAATGGATTCCCTGTGTGAAGCAGTACTTTGACATTCACCATCAACAAAGAAGCAAAAGGTGATCAGTCCCTCGTCAGCATGGAAGGAACCACAATCTAATGGGCATGCTAGCTCTGTTAGTTCTCTTCGAGTCTCACCCAAGCGACTCTCACAGAGGCACTTATTCATCGTCATGATCAACGCTATTTTGGGAATGCAATCGAATGCTTGTGTGAGGTCTCCGCTAGACGGGATATATCGTCTCCTATGTGGATGAGTTCATCGAACTTGTCACGCATATTGCGGGTCTTCCACTACATCATTACTTGGGCAACTTTATGCATGACCTCCAACTGCATCTCAATCCTACGACTGGGAGTGGAGGGATGATCGTTGATTCGGGCGAGAGCGAGGATGAGTTTTGCGATCTGGAGCAAGCAACACAGAGGGAGTTTCGCGAACGGATTTTACGAAACGACAGACTGAAGGTCTTGCCTGACTTTTCTAAAAGCCCATATTTGTCCTTTTTGGGCGGCCGCGGTAGGCCACAGAAAGCCTTCCCAAATGGATTTGTGGGCGCGGTGGCTTTTTCCAGCTACCACACTGTAGCTGAAAAGCCCTCCCAAACATGCCCCAAATTTCAGGTTTGAGAATACATTCTTGGGAGTAGATTAGAGAACCTTTGTGTTCTTTTGCCACTATTTGGAAAGAGGTACTGGTTCTTCTTTCAAGCATCCTTTCAATTCCTTTTAACAATTGGAATGGAAAAATAATTTTAGCAAAACCCTAGAAGAATAAAGATAATTCCCTAGAACCACCTGTTTCAGTTATTAAATTTATTTAGGATTCTATTTAATTACAAGTGTTGTTTAAGCGACGTGATAGATTAGAGAACATCACATATTTTCCAATTCAACTTAGAGAAATCATGTCGCCGTGCTGCGTCTATGAGCACCACAACACCAAGGTAAGAAATTATATTCATTTTGCCTAGACATACCAGATAGTATAATACATGATTTGTTTCTCGAATAGTTAAGAGAATACACATAATAATATGAAACCGCATATATCGAGATTCAATTGCAGATGTTGATAAGAAATTATAAACCCATCATTGTGTCCTATTAATACAAGCAGATCATATATGGAACAAAAGTAAAGAAAGTATCCTTTCAGTTAAACCTTCATGAATCTTGTGAAACTGCGTAGTATATGAAATCAATATTTCTTTAGAAGTATAAGAAAATACGAATAAACACAAGAATATGTTTACGAGAAGATTAATTATTAAGAAACACGATCTAAGACGCAAGGGTAAATAATATGCAATCAAAGTCTATTCTCTTAATACCAAGTCGGGTGAGGAAAGAACAAAAAATAGAAAAATCTTATTAGGGCATCAATACATAATACAATGCCTCTATATAGGTGGGCACCTTGAAATAATACAATATTCAACTAAATTAACATAACAACAATGCAGCAGACATGAGAATAACCAAAGTCTCCACTCGCACCGGTAACAAATAAGAAAGAAAGTTGTAAAGTTTTACTTCAATAAATCAAAATTAATTTACTTAACCAAAACATATGCCGAGGCGCTCCAACTCTTTTCTCATCGAGAGAGGTTTCCCAAAAAAGCGTGTTCATTCCAAGTGTGTATGAGTATCAATGGAGGACCCAAGATTTTTGTCATACCCGGGCACCAACTAAAAAGCCCTAATCCGAAGCTCTCCCTCCCGTGAAGTTGCAGACAGACACAAGGTTTTTTTGAAGGGAGCATTTTCTCTCGAACTTCTTTCTTGATTTCGGCCTCACTCTCTTCTTCGTTTCGGGCAATTGTTGCTTCCACGTTGTAACTGCATCCAAGGAGTGCGTCAATGTGTACTTTTCATCTCCAATCTTTGGTCCCACGGGGCCGTAGAAGGCGTCAAAATTTGCTAATATGGATATGACTTTTCAAGAACAGTGTTGAGAAGATAATTATTTGGTAAATCTTTGGAGTGATAAATTAGTTTTAGACATCTTTAATTCAAGTTAAATCTTTTAAATTGATGCAAGTTAAATAAAAAAATTTTAAAATTCAATGTAAGAAGCCATGGAAAAATAAAAGAGGTGATTATAAATCATAGAGATTTTCCATGGAAATATGGTATCTATCAAACTTGCCAAGGAGTTTCACCTGACCAAGCAATATGACAAACACCTGAAGTACAGTTTCTATTCTTATCCCTTCAGGTTTTGGGTGAACTGGGCCTTCCCCGCTGACATCATCACCCAACTGCTGTCACATAAACATATCCTCCATTATCACCGAGCAAAGGCAAGCAACCACCATTGCCAACGCAAGAAGCCACTATTGCCAACGCAAGCTGCCACCATTGCTAACAATGATGGTTCAGATCGGGTTCCAATACCCCGATCGACAATTGATTCCAAAGCTCCATTGATTTGAAGTCCCGCTGCCCTTTAACAAATCTCTGTTTTTACTGTAGCTTCTGTAAATTCCTCTGTTTTGGGAGAATGAAGAAGAAAAGTATATGATCGGTTTACCTATCAATAGTGATTGACCATTTACTATCAATAAAATCAGTAGCTGAAAGTAATGCAATAGGCCACGCCAATGCAGTAACAAGTGTTAGTGAAGAATCAATTTGGAAAGAAAAATATTTGTGGCCTCCTCAATGTTGTTGGGGAAGAACCAAGGAATAAAACCTGATAATAGATCGCCAAGGGCCGTGATGTGCCTAGGTAGTTACGACTCGGACAATAAGAGGCATGGCGAAGCGGCAACGCGAATTAGGGCATGTTTGCGGTTCGCTGGCCGCATAAAGATGATGTAGATGCGATACCTCTTCAATCCGCAAAAATTTTAGAGGTGCACGTGCCCGGGTGTGCCGCCATGTGGGTCCGCCCCTGATGAGTATCAATACACCCTTATCCATTGTGACGCGACCAAATCTAAGGTGTGGTGTGCCAATATCACAACATTCATTATATTAAATTTGTATGTAATTATAAATTGAAACACTAATATATGGTGTGCTTATATCAAATAGGAAGAGAAGTGAATGAACCGGGCGGTTCATTGTGAATCACGCATGAAATGAGGTGTGTGTCACTCCCGGGTAAAGCGGCGCCGATATTAGCGATAACAAGTAATCCCATTGTTCATTTCCTTCTCCCCGACCGCACGAGAACCTGCTTAAGTCGACGGAAAGCCGCACGCCGCAATCTCCACCGAGAGCTCGATTCTCCTCCGTTTTCGGTGATTTCTCTTCCATTCGAGAGGTAACCTCTTCCTCTTCACTCCTCTTGTTCTTTTTATGTTTTGCACGGATTTGAAAGGGTAGAAAATCCTAGGGTTTGAAATTTTTTATTTTCGTTGGTTATTTTCTTCTAAAAAGTTTTTGTAATGGATTATTATGTCATAATCCATGATTTCCAGCATTTTCAATGAAACCCTAGTTGAAGAAAGGTTGATTTCGAAATTTTTAGTGAGGGTTTAGTGTTGGAAATGATTTCTTTGACCCTCATCCATGACTATGAGAAATTTGAGTGGAACCCTAGTTGAAATAATTGTAATTTCTACATTTCAAAGTATTTCTAGGGATGGAAACAGACCCCAGTACATGTACCACTCAATTACAGCAAAACCCTCATCCCCATATTATTAGGGTGGCAAGGAAGTCAAGGTAGAGGGTATCCTTTCACTCCAAATAATTATTTGGAGGCTAAAGGTTGCTTCCCCTTCACTAAAACAATGAAAAATCCTAATTTAAAATTAGCGCAACAAACCCTTAACTCATGTAAGCCTCTTTTGACCTAATTAGGTCAAATAGAAGCCATCAAGATGACTTGAGAAGTAATAAACGATTTTTGGAGACAACGATTTAATATTTTAAAAATATTTACGCTCTAGGTCATGGCATCCTGTGACAGTGAAAGGCGTAATAATGATGGTGGAAGTGATAAAGGAAAGGAGAAGACCACTGTGAGTTCTTACCTTTTTTATAATTCCTCTCATTTCGGATTGCATGTATCATTTATAAATATGCTTTATGTGGTAACGAAGAGGAATCTAAATAATCATATAAATAAAGAAAAATGAAAAGTAAAGTGAATAATGTGATGAAATGGGCTAGGTTAAGGGTGAACCCAACTAGTGGAGGTGGGGTGAATGTCTTCACAATGCATAATGGAATGAAAGTAAACGTGCGAATAAAAAAATGCACGTAAAGGAATGTGTGCGGATACGAAAAGGCACGCAAGCGCGCTATAGAAATGTCATGAAATGTTAATATACCCTTAATGTTGCCCGATAACAATATGAGAATGTAAAAAGAAGGAAACATGTTCCAAAACTTAAGTAGATGAGGAAATGTAAAGATATATATATATCTAAATGAAAATACATACAAGTAAGATGTACATGTGGTGATAGGAAAATGAAAAAAAGAAATAATACAAAGAAAACAAATGTGAGATAAGACAACACCAAGGAAATATGAAATGAGTAATCCACAAACTATAAATAAGTCACTATAGGAAGAAAGGGAATCATGAGAATTCATTTAGTCTTTTGAATAATAGAGAATGTAACTAAAACAGGTCAAGGAGGAAGCCACACCCGACACTTCTAGCCGGCCCCCTTCACGCCGAGAGAAGATATACACGATCTGGGTCGAAGTCGTCACCGCAGTCTTCGGTATTCTGGATGCCCACAAGGAGTCCTGTCGTGACTACTGACAGTATAATTTCTGATCTGATGCTCAGGCGCATGTTTTGTTGTGATCATGTAGTATACTGATACTATAGCACAAATTTTGAGATGACTTCTCTTTTGTATACATATATCGAGTTATCTGTTAGACTATATGTTATACTATACTTGTGATATAAATAAAATCATGTTTCACTTTCCTGCACTTTTCTTTTTATACTTTGTGGTTTAAATTGCTGAATATTCAATTTCCTGGCGCCTATAATGTATTATGGGAAAAAGAAAAATGAAAATTGTGATGGTAGCCTAGGAAGTGGGGCCGTTACCTCCATATCCCGGTTCGATGGAAAGAAATGACGGAAAATGCTGAATGCGCTGCAAGAACCCTTGGGAGTATGATGATGGTTGATTAGATTTTCTTGGTTCATTAATGTTCTGCCTGAGCAGAGATTTGTGTCAGGTTAAACTTGGGGCTAACGAAGCTTATTTGAGATTGTGTGCTGATCTTGGCAGGTAAGAGTTCTCCAAAAGGAGGATAAAGAAGGTGAAACAAACTTAACGAGGAACCTTGAGGAGATGAGGTGATACCTGGAATTTGAATTTGATGTGTAATTTGTGGGTGAAACTGTGCAATGGGCGATATAAAGTCGAGGGGGTGATCAAGATGTTGTGTGTGCGCTTTAAATGGACTAAGAGTACATCTATCATAAAACTCTCTAACATGCTTCGAACAATCTTAGTGAAATGTTTCCCACTGCACCGCCAGATATAAGAGGTTTTTGGATATTCTTATAATGTTCGGAGAGAGAATTCACAAATTTCTCTCCTAGAGTGAATATTTAAGCAAAAAATGCATAAAAATATCCATGGATGGACCTCAACACTAACAAGTTATAAAATGTGAAAACTGACCATGAGTTCAAATATAAATATTAAATACAAAACATTACCACATACTGATTCGTTTAGGTCGTTACAATTTCTACATAAAAGGGCTCTGAATTTGGATCATCAAACCGTCAACTCCAAACCAAAACCCAAGCAATGTGCAGGTGCATTGTTCCTCAACCACTTGACTACAAAATAGCTTGTGTGCATATGTTTATCACTAAGCAGCAAACATTGAATGATGCGTTAACTTTTTAAGTTCTTTGTATAGAAAATATTTTCTTCCCTCCCAATTCACATTTACGGTTTACCCAATTACATCTCCATCAAACTCTCCACGTTGAAAGGAGTCATGATAAGCGATAGTTGACCTAGCAGAAGTAAAAGCAAACCAATTGTAAACTCAAAATAAAGTTTTTAAATAAAAAGTATCCATAATATTTCAGGAATTCAAAATTGGATCATGTAGTGTCAGTGCAAGACTATGTTAAATGGAAAAGATAAATTCAGTATCTGAACTTCAATAAGTAAAACAGTATTTGGTGTGTAACAACAGCAACGCTGATCCTAAACTTTAATCTGGAAAAGAAATACATATAACAACAAACTCAGATGAAAATAGTAGTTACCAGTTCAGAGGTTTGGAGTCCTGTATGAGATGTTGACTTGAAGCTAATATCCAAACGAACTGACTTCGACACAACATCAGAATCATTCTTTGGAATCATGGAAGTCCTTGATGTAATCACAGTCTGAAGACCGGACAGATTTAAAAGAGAAACATTGTCATGTTCTCCGGATAGCTTGGATGACTTCTCTTTAGATATATCCACAAGAGAAGAGGTTCCATGAGAAAAAGTTATATCACAAGGAACTTCAGCCACAAGCATGATCACAGGTATCTAATAAGCCCAATACATTAGCATATGTTAACTTTGAGAGAAAAAATGGAATGGAAGCATATAAACACAAGTACTAGTCGGCATAAATGAACATGCAGATGCAAGCACACACTTCAAAAACAATATTGATGTACCAAGTGCAGCATAAACAATAGATGAAATAGAAAAAAAATGCATGAGTTAAACAAAAGAAGCAAAGAGAACTTACGGCAGTGTTCTCAATTGTTTTAAGGGAGTCATTTCAAACCCACTCTTGGTTTGCAAGGTATCGAGTGGCATGCTGAAAAGACGACTCAAGTGTATCAGTAGAAAAAGAAAGAGAACATACTAAATGTACCTAAATGAAACCAAGCATATAAATTCTTAGAGGAAATGATGACAAATTGATGCAAGATGGATGCAGTGTAAATTCTGTAAGAAATTCTACTGAGTGTTCATAGCGTGTCGTAGAAATCTAAATGGTGTGACGCACAAGCAATAGCCCAACAAATAATCACAATAATTTATAAAATTATGAATAGAGCCCACAGGCAATCACACTAGAGATTAGACTTTAAAAACCCAAGCAATATCCAATTAAATTAAAGAGAAGTACTTCAATTAAATGGTAGGAAAAAACCTTTCAACTAGAATTAAAATTGAGTGAAATCTAGATCTCAAACAATATATTTCTTTACAAAATAAGTAAAAAATAGCAATTTAAACTTCAAACTAGAAAACATGCATAAGCAATAGGAGTTCAGGTACGTGGCTTGTGCCTAAGAAGCACAGACACCCAAATTACATGTGTACCCATACTAGGTGTGTTTTCGTTCCAGGTACGTATACTGGATGGGCGAAAATGTCTTTGGGTATATCTCGACCCGTTTCTGTGTGGAGATCCCAATCCCGTCCTTGCTCCCACTCTTGTCAAGAACTCTCGTCCCTACTCCCGCTCCCGTCTGGAGATCCAGATCCGGTTCCCGACCTTAACTCTAGATCCCGCTCCTGATCATAAGTCGAAATCCAAATACTGCTCCCAATCATAATACCAGATCCCGCTCCGATCGATCGTAAGCCGTTTCTTCTTCTTTCTTCTTCTTCTTCTTTCTTCTTCTTCTTCTTTCTTCTTCTTCTTCTTCTTCTTTCTTCTTTCTTCTTTCTTCTCTCTTCTCTCTTCTCTCTTCTCTCTTCTCTCTTCTCTCTTCGCTCTTCGCTCTTCGCTCTTCGCTCTTCGCTCTTCGCTCTTCGCTCTTCGCTCTTCGCTCTTCGCTCTTCGCTCTTCGCTCTTCGCTCTTCGCTCTTCGCTCTTCGCTCTTCGCTCTTCGCTCTTCGCTCTTCGCTCTTCGCTCTTCGCTCTTCGCTCTTCGCTCTTCGCTCTTCGCTCTTCGCTCTTCGCTCTTCGCTCTTCGCTCTTCGCTCTTCGCTCTTCGCTCTTCGCTCTTCGCTCTTCGCTCTTCGCTCTTCGCTCTTCGCTCTTCGCTCTTCGCTCTTCGCTCTTCGCTCTTCGCTCTTCGCTCTTCGCTCTTCGCTCTTCGCTCTTCGCTCTTCGCTCTTCGCTCTTCGCTCTTCGCTCTTCGCACTTCGCACTTCGCACTTCGTTCTTCGTTCTTTTTTCTTCGTTCTTTTTTTTTCTTCTTCTTTCTTATTTTTTCTTCTTCCAATCGATTCTTCTTCTTCCAGATTGCTGCCCTAAACCAACCTCCTCTTTTTCTTCTTCTTCTTTCTTCTTCCTACTGATTGCTTCCTTAAACCAGCCTCCTCCTTCTTCTTCTTCTTCTTCTTCTTTTTCCTTTCTTTCTTCTTTCTTCTTCCTGCTGATTGTTCTTATTCTTACTGTCGATTGTTTCCTAAACCCGCCTTCTTCTTCTTCTGAATGCAGCACTAAACCAACCACCCCCTCCTCCTTCTTCCAATTGTTGCCTAAATTAGCCTCCCTCCTCCTTCTTCCGATTACTTACGATTTCCTCCTTATTCTCCCGATTACTAATGTCAGTTTATGTTTCTTCAGGTTTCTTGCCTCCTTTGACCACCTGCTTTATCTTAGCAACCATGTTTGTAAGAATTTTATGCAATTTTAATTTCATGCTCTGATTTAAATCATGCTATATTAATTCCTTGTTTTTATTTCTTGAACTTCTTTTGTTATATTTATTAGGTATTATCAGTTATCTATTAGTGTTACTATTTACTAGTTCATCTTCTACCTAAGCAATAACTAAAGTTATTTCTAATGATATGGATAAGGATAATCAGGTATGATGTGAGCATGTCAGTCAATTATTCAAAATGGAGACGGTGGTTAGAATAAAAAATGGAAATGCAATTTTTGTAAGGTGAACTATAGTGGCTTGCATTCTAGTATTAAGAGTCACTTATTGAAAATATCTGAAAATGGCGTAAGGGAATAGACGAACTAGAAATTCAAGATGCGTTAATCTCTAACAATGGGCAAGAAGAGGAAGAAAATGACTACAAAGTTTGAAATGACTGAATATTTTGTTTGAGAACATTATATTATATTACATTAATTATGAATTTGTACTTCAATTGATGATTGATGCTTGATGTTTTGTTGTTTTGAGGACTCTTAATTGCATTTGTGATATATATGTATATATTTATTATATTTCATACAATGTAACCCACCGTACACATATCCTTATTTTTTAAATTTTGTAGTACGGTCATACCAAATACGTATGCACCCGGTACCCGTACCTGTACCGGTGTTTCATAGCTTGTTGTTGAATTATGTGGATAGACAACAAATTGGTGCTTGAACGGTTAGGTTTTTGGATACTGGAGCTCTCAACAAGTGCATGATGGATGAGAATCACAGGAGTGCGTGTTAGTAGGGGAAGGTGATTATTGGGAAGTTACGTGAAATGGTAGTTATGGACGGTTATGAGTGATGGAGGTGGTTATAGTGAGTGAGGGGTGGTTACGAAAAGTGGTTACCTTGGCTTCAACACAAAGGGTGGTCCATGAAAGCGGCACCACGAGAAGACTGCAATAGCCCAGAATTTTTGTCCAAAATCTACAATGTCTGAGAAGTAGCCACAAGATCCTTATTTATAGACTTAAAACTCACTACAGATGACCAAGTTGTCTGGAATATTAAAATACTAAATTTACATAAAATAAAAATATATATTCGTCGCTTTGAGAGCGACTATCGGCTTCGATCGTTTATCCAACGATCCTACACCCGCTTCTGACATATGTAGACTCGTGCGGGCTCCTGTAAGTGTTGACTTGAACTTGATTCGGGATCCCCATCAGAAACTATCTTCATATTTTTTTCAGCATATATTTTAGAATAAAGGGAACCCCAAATAATCGGCGGAAGGATTGATAATGATATATCATAATTTGTAGATGGCTTTATAAATCACCATTTCATATTTGCTCCTTTAAGTGTTACTCGAATTGTTAAACATAGACCATATAAAATCATCTTCAACAACTTGAATTCGTTTTACAACGAAACTCCCCCTTCTCCTATTTAATCTTTTGAAGTACTCTATCTAATTGTCCAACTCACTCCGACGTTCGGCGTACATGCCGAAATCATTTTCATTATCATATCTTCAATAGTTTCCACTCTTCTAAAATCATTACCAATTTATCTTCCTTAGTTTTATTACACATTCATAATAATATTCGCATTTCTATCACAGTTAACTTAGGTGTAGTGATTTTTTTTACTTATGAGTATTCTCATTTCTATTACAGTTAAATTAGATATACAACATCATCAGAGTAATAGCTATTTTATAATTTTATCTTTAAGCCTGCAAGGAATCTTCTTATTGCATTGTATTCCCTAGGCACCTCTTATTTTAACCACCCACCCTTCAATCTAGATGTTATATTATCATCTATAACATCATTCTTTTGATTAATTAATCCAGGGTACTTACCAATAGCACCTAGATATATTTTTATCTCCTAATAGGATAGATTGATAATTGCTAATTCAACGCAACTAAAATTGCATATAATATCTACATTTTTCAAAATTTTCACTTAACTCAGTCTTCACAAAATTTTTTTGAATAATCAATCCAAGCCTCCTAGGTACTTAAAGCATATCACAAATATGCATTTCTTCATCATCTAATAAAATAGATTGATAATTTTTAATATCACTACCATCTCTAAAATAGCATATCTCGCACTCAATTTTCTTTCTACTATTTCTAATTTCTCCATCTCAGCAATTAAACAATGTGAAAACCAAACATTAAGGCAACTCGATTTGGATTAACACACTTTGAAAGGTCAGGTTAGGTAGGAGGCATGTCAGATCAGTGGTGTTCCTGGAAACTTTTTTCTATGTGATCAAGTACAAATTTGTTTTCAAGAGCAGTGTTTGATGTTTTATCTCACAGCCATGTGTTGCCACTCGTGATATGAAGTGGCTTGGGTGGATTACTAAAGAGTTTTATGACCAGGATCATAATTTAAGTACCACTTTTATGTCTTGTACAGAAATGGTAAAATATTCTTTTTCAAATATGACTGTGAGGACTTGGGTCATCATGACTCATCTTAGGTTAAAAAAAATACTTCTGCAATGTAGTTGGGGTGTTCTTCATTCCATAATGCCTTGCCAAGGCCACTCTGTAAGTCTAATCAAGATTTCCTCACTAAACCCTTCCAAATATATATTAATTCCGCCTTGAAAAGGAATGAATCAAATCTAAAAAAACTCCCACTACAAATTTTAAACGAGACATAAAAGTGGTATTGAAATCATAATTCTGGTAATAAAACCCTTTTAAGTAGTACAATGCTAAGTAACTTCCCAACAGGAGTGGAAAGTGGCACATTCATGCAAGATAAAGCATTCACCACTAAATTTGATCAGCTACACTTACATTTTGATCGCGTAGGGAATCGGTTCCAGGAACTCCACCTACTGGCATGTCTCTTATTGAGCTAAGAGAGACCCTTCAAGTGCTTTAAGAATTCATGATCAGTACAGAATTATGGATGTGAACTCCTTTGCAAATTTGCCACATTTCTAGTACTTAAATGAGTGTGTATAACTTGTCATATAGAATAGTTCAAGTAAGAACCAACTCTCGCTTAAATAGGCAAGGCTGGATCAAAGCTGCTTCAATTCCTACCCTCAAGACTTCACGCTCAAACTCAAAGGTATATAAAGATTCCGGGAATGCAAGAATAAGGGTGTGCATAGTTTCTCCATAACAACCAAGCATTCCGCTAGATCAATGGTACTAAATTCTTTCAAAAACCTCAAACACTAGGATAACAAGTAGACATTTTAACCTCCTCAACACATGATTCAACATACTTCATGACATTTTAACCTCCTCAACACATGATTCAACATATTCCACGACATTTTAACTAAACACAAGGATATCAATTAGATAATTATAAATTCATCCAAAATCCTCCTCAACACATTATTCATTAACCTCATAAAATGTTGGAAGCATTGGAGAGTGTAGAGAAGGAGAAAGCCAACCTTGTATATATGTTCACTTGTATAAAATACAATGAATGAGTACAAATATATAGATGAGAGAAAGAAAGAGGAAGATCCTATACATGATGTGAGACTAAAGAGGAGAGAGAAAAACAATAATAAATACATAATGGGCCTAAACTAAATGGGCTTTTCTAACACTCCCCCACAAGCTGGAGCGTATAGGTCATATGCACCCAGCTTGGACAAACACTGGTAGAACAAGATACTTGATAAAGCCTTTGTGAGAATGTCAGCAACTTGATCAGTGCCCGAAACATGCTTTAATTCAAGTTTCTTCAATTGAACTTTCTCTCGAATAAAGTGACAGTCGACCTCGATATGTTTTGTGTGCTCGTGAAACACTTGATTCTTTGTTATGTGTATGGCGGCTTGAATATCACAAAATAGAACAGCAGATGAAGGAAGTTTTACTCCCAGGTCAGTAAGGAGACTTTCAAGCCATGTGAGTTCTGAGACAACCGATGTCATCGATCGGTATTCGGCTTCCGCGGTGGAACGAGCGACCACGGCTTGTTTCTTACTTTTCCATGTAATGAGATGACCACCAAAATAAGTACAAAACCCACTTGTTGACCTCCGATCGTCGAGGGAACCCGCATAATCGGCATCAGAATAAGCAACCAATGCGGGAGCCGAGTCGGAGGTTTTGTAAACAAGCCCTTGACCCGGAGCTGCCTTAAGGTATCGGAGAATCCGTTCAACCGCTTGAAGATGAGAAACCAGGGGGCATGCATGAACCGACTGACAGCCTCAACTGCAAACGATATATCAGGTCTCGTGACCGTGAGATGGATCAACTTTCCCACAAAGCGTCGATAGTATTCCGGGTTCTGAAGAAGCAAATCATCATCAGAGGCATGAGCCCTATGAAAATTTAGATGAACGTTCATGATTTGTTCGTGTGATTGAATGGCTGAGATTTATGGCTTAATCAGATCGGACGGTTTTGATTAATTCAATGAATTTATAATTAATTGTTATTGAGAGACCGTCATATTTCTTTATATATGGTAAAGATATATATACGAACAGCTCCGCACGGGCTTCGAACGTGCTCGCTGACTATTACCGGGCTTGCACCCGCATTCCAGCGGGCCGCGCCCGCATTCGAGCGGGCCGCGCCCGCATTCGAGCGGGCCGCGCCCGCATTCGAGCGGGCCGCGCCCGCATTCGAGCGGGCCGCTCCCGCCCGCCGCTCCCGCATTCGAGCGGGCCGCGCCCGCATTCGAGCGGGCCGCGCCCGCCAATGAGCGGGCCGCGCCCGCCAATGAGCGGGCCGCGCCCGCCAATGAGCGGGCCGGGCGCCAATGAGCACTTACTTTTATTCAAAACACACTCCATGCCCGCCTATATGGGTTGCGCCCGCAATGAACACTTACTTTTATTCAAAACATATACATATGAGTACTTAAAATGACCATAAAAATATGAATAAATATTCCAACTTTTATTTTGTAAAAAATGATCATTTTTACCTAAAAAATCAACTTCTCTCTCACTCTCACTCTCCTCATCCCTCCCTCATGTAGGTATAGGAGGACTATAAAGATTCTCTCTCCCCCCTCTCTTTTCTCTCTTTCCTTTTCACTCTCCATTGTAAGGCTGAGATCAAAAGTTTGGTACATGTTGGATGACTAAGATTAAATCTACAACTCCAAACTACTTCTTTAATGTAGTTAAGGATATATGCATATATGATTCGCTTGAGATAAAAAAAAAGTTATTCAAGAGATCAAGCTCAAATCAAGTCTTGCTCAACTATATTTGGTTTGTTTGTATCATTAAGGTGTAGGAACATGGTTAGGATTGAGCTATTCAGATGAACCTGAAGATTAAATAAGGTTAACCAAAATAAAATTAAGTATTTAACTAAAAGTCATAATTCTTCCTTCTATATCTTTATTATCTTTATTATATAAGCAAGGAGCAAAGTGACTTTGGTGTAACATTCAGATGCCCAAATTACCCTCATAAAAACTTTCCTACAACCCCCATTTTTGGTTATTGAGTAATTACACTTTCCAATTGGGAACCGGCCAAAATCTCCATTCGGCATGCCTGGCAAAATCCCTCCCACACAAAGTCTCATCCCTCGATTGTTGTTCCGCCAATGTTTTGACCCATCTGCGTTGTTACCCGATTGCCACCCGTTGAAAGCAGCGAAATAAAAAAGCCACTCCTCCCATCAACGGCACAACCCTTCCTCTTGCTCCTCTCTCTGCATAGAACTATGGCAACCGCGACATTCTTCATGTCACTGACAGAGCACTCCTCCTTGCTCGCCCTCCGGCTAAGATCTCTGACGCCTCATCTCTACCACTGGCGGCAACTCCATATCGTCAACACACTCCATGTCTGGTCTTCCTCGCCCCATCGCTCGGCTCTTCTGCTCTCTGCACCCAGTTGGTGAAAATCACTTCTCTTTTGCTTTGCATCTACAGGGTCCACCTCCTGATTCTCGGTGTCCCTGCTTCGACTTGTCAGCAGCTCGCTGATTTGGGGGACATAAGTAAGCTACTTCATCCCTGGATAATGTAGTTAAGGATATATGCATATATGATTCGCTTGAGATAAAAAAAGTTATTCAAGAGATCAAGCTCAAATGAAGCCTTGCTCAACTATATTTGGTTTGTTTGCATCATTAAGGTGTAGGAACATGGTTAGGATTGAGCTATTCAGATGAACCTGAAGATTAAATAAGGTTAACCAAAATAAAATTAAGTATTTAACTAAAAGTCATAATTCTTCCTTTTATATCTTTATTATATAAGCAAGGAACAGAGTGACTTTGGTGTAACATTCAGATGCCCAAATTACCCTCATAAAAATTTTCCTGCAACCCTCATTTTTGGTTATGGAGTAATTACACTTTCCAATTGGGAACCGGCCAAAATCCCCATTCGGCATGCCTGGCAAAATCCCTCCCACACAAAGTCTCATCCCCCGATTGTTGTTCCTCCAATGTTTTGACCCATCTGCGTTGTTCCCTGATTGCCACCCGCTGAAAGCAGCGAAATAAAAAAGCCACTCCTCCCATCAACGGCACAACCCTTCCTCCTGCTCCTCTCTCTGCATAGAACTATGGCAACCGCGACATTCTTCCTGTCACTGACAGAGCACTCCTCCTTGCTCGCCCTCCGGCTAAGATCTCTAACGCCTCCTCTCTACAACTGGCGGCAACTCCATATCGTCAACGCACTCCATGTCTGGTCTTCCTCGCCCCATCGCTCCTTCGCTCGGCTCTTCCTGCTCTCTGCTCCCAGTTGGTGAAAATCACTTCTCTTTTGCTTTGCATCTACAGGGTCCACCTCCCGATTCTCGGCGTGCCTGCTTCGACTTGTCAGCAGCTTGCTGATTTGGGGGACATAGGTAAGCTACTTCATCCCTCGATCTCTCCTTTGTAGAAGACCTAGTGACCTACTAGTTATGCATACAAGACATCGATCCTTCTCTTGTGCCTCCCCTCAAAATGCTTCATTGACTTCTTCGTCGACGGCAAAGGCATCTCCGACGATTTGGACTTGCAAGGATCCAACGATTTCAACTTCCTCATAATGTCTTGCTCTTTTCCATAGCTTGAAGAGTTCTTGCACTGCTCCAACGTCTGTGTATTTCCCACCCAAAGCTTTGGATACTTCATCTAGGGCATAGGTCATTTGACGACACCTCCTTGATGAAGTGCTCATTAAAGTTTTGTGGGTATCATCAGCAGACTTCAATTTTATTTGTTCTGAGGATTTTCCTTTCGCATATTCTTTTTTACTGATCCTTGTAAAATCCTCCGTCTTTGTGGTTTTGAAGTTGCCTGCATTTGCACTCGCAAAACAACAAACTCTTGAAAAAAGTTTTTTTAAACTGGAATGGTGGTGAAGGTGGGCATTTTATCCACAGCTTTTGGATGAGCCTTCTTTCTTTGTAAGCTTTGCTATACTTTTTAAGCTTAGCACTTCCATCTTAGTAATTAAAAGATTTTGTTTTAATTCTTAGTAATACGGTTATGCTAATGAAATGCTTCTCCAGAATATGATTCTGCTAATGAAATTCTTCTCCAACTGTTGAATTCACGTTCTAATGAAATGCTTGAGGTTTAGTATTTGAAAACATGGCAATTTCACCATCTACTTAGTATGGATTGGTTTGATTCTCTTCAAAAATTATTCATCTCCGAAGTCGGGAAGATAATGAATAGTAGCAGTGAACTACATGTCCAATTAGATCATATGTTTAAATTTAGATTTTGTATATACTTTGTACTATTATTAGTGTTGTTTGGTACCGCTATGGTCATAGCAGGCGATGTTGTAACACCAACGATGTCAGGTTTGTTGATGTCTTTGAAATTTTTGTATTGTTCTTTTTGAGGAAGCGACATGCCGGTTGATGTTGATTAGGCTATTTTTGGCTTTTATTTGTATTGATTTTAAAAATTTATTGTCTTTGAGATGTAGTCATGTCCGCTGTGAATGGGTTGAAGGTTGACTTAGTTGACCAAGGTAATTTTTCTCTGTTTAATTTCTTAGAAACATATGTTCTTTTGATGAAGATCACACTAATTTATTTACTCAAATAATTTTGATGTGATAGTGGAACTTGGATGAGTTATTCGAAAGACAAAATGTTATTTATGAAAAACAATTGTCACTAAACATATCCCGAAAGGTATGGAAGCATGCTTTATCTTTTTTGATGTCTTCCCAACTATCGGTCCATAGTTGTTTGTCTTAGAACCCAAATTGTCCAACAGCGATCAAAGTTATCGAAGTTCGACGTAGAAAGGAACAAGCCCGAACAATGACTAACTCATACTTTGTATCCGTAAACATGTTTATTTTTATTTTAGAAAGTAGCTTAATAAAAACTCATGTGTTTCCACTTATCTGTTTTTTTGGGTTATTCTCACTGTGATGTTCAAGGGCTACGTCCAACGTCGCCGCCCCCGACCAATGTTGCCGCCCCGACCAACGTCGCCCCCACGACCAATGTAGTTGTCCACGACCAATGTCGCCACCCCCCCCCCCCCAGGACCAATGTCGCTGTCCATGATCAATGTCGCCGCCAACGACCAATGTCACCCCCCCCCCCCCCGCCACGACCAATGTTGCCTCTCTCGACCAATGTCGCCCCACGATCAATGTCGGTGCACACAGCCAATGTCGCTGCCTCCGACCAATGTCGCCGCCCCCGACCAATGTCGCCGCCCCCGACCAATGTCGTACTAAAGACCAATGTCGCCTCTTCCCCCCTCACGGAGTCCCCCGTGCACGACTGCTTGTATATATATACAAAGAGAGAGAGAGAGAGATGCATATATGATTCGCTCAAGATTAAAAAAGTTATTCAAGAGATCAACTCAAATCAAGCCTTGCTCTACTATATTTGGTTTGCTTGCATCCTAAAGGTGTAGGAACATGGTTAGGATTGTGCTATTCAGATGTACCTGAAGGTTAAATAAGGTTAACCAAAATGAAATTAAGTACTAAACTAAACCCAAGACCGAATATTTTGATAATTTTAACCCAATTAGGCTAGAAAAGTTTAACCCAATAAAGCTTAATAATAGGTCTAAATCAGATTTAGGGCATAAGCAAGCCCATTTGGCTTGACTAAGACAAAATTGATCAAGGCCAAGTAGCTCAATCATATGACCGACAGAGCTAATTTTGCATCATTATGGCTCAACTGAATTGTTTAGGCTATTAAAGTCGGCTCTAAAAAATTGATCCATCAGCTTAAATCAAGAAATCAATAGGGACAATTAAAAGTAATATAGTCTATTAGGACCAGAATAGGATGACTGAAACTAGTCTTGAGTCAATCTGGATTGATTATTTTCAATTGTCTACAAAGCAAGTCATGGTTTCCAATGAGATATAGCATGGTCATACACAATAAGGTCAAAGTACATGACTGTTTTCATTAAGATCAATAACAAAATTTTCCACCAACACAAGATATTCCTATATGCTAACCACAAAATTTACTAACAAGACTATCAAATATCCATTCCTAGTAAAGAAAATAAATTCTCTATAAATAAAAAAATGCAATTCTTACCATTTCTAGAATGCTTTTTGATCATGACAGTGAAGTCATAAGTTTGGTAAATAAGCTTTAATTAGAAAATTTACTCTACATTATGGCCTACTTCATTTGTCACTGGAAATTTCAGAAAATATGCATGTTTTCATAGTTTCATGTTATTCTCACCAAAAGGATTCATCAAATATTTTCAAGTATTTTATGGCAAGAGTACAAGTAAAATCTGGATTATTTCAAGGATTTCTCTACAGTCTGTATCTTTTTTAACCTATATATGATGAATCTAACCCAGGAATATTTTCAATAATTAATAAAATTGCTTTAATGAAAATCTATCTGATCGGATGAATGTACTCTTCTTGGACCTGCTTTGTATAGATTAACCTTAAACTACGCTCGGCTTTGTAATGGCGCACTATTATTGTTGTGTATCTTTGAATTAAACTAAATTCACAGAGATGATCAGTTTGCTTGAAAAGTTTGTTGCACATGGTCATAAGTGTTAGAAAAGCCCATGTAAATGGCCCATTTGATGGCCCTTTTATTCTCCTCCTTCTTTAGTTCCACATCATGTATAGGATTTATTCTTCTCTCTTCTCTCCTATATATTTGTATTCTCTCCTTGTATTTGGATACTGAAATAATACATACAAGCTTTGGGCTCTTCCAACATGGTATCAGAGCCAGGTTCGATCTAGCCGCGGACTGCCCCCTCTCGGTCCGCCCGGTCTCCTGCGGACTGTCCCTTCTCTGTCCGCCCGGTCTCTGCGGACTGCCCCTCTGCTTCTGTCCGCCCGGTCTCGTGCGGACTGCCTTCTACATCCGCTCCGGTCTCGTGCGGACTGCCCTTCTGATTCCGCTTCTCTTCTCTCCCTCCGTGGTTCCACCCTCCCCAGGCTTCTTATAGCCATCTTCTGCTCTGACTCGTGGGGCCCACCTCCCTCCCTCCGCTCCGGACGATCATTCCTGTCCGCTGCGAGCTCTGCTTGTATCCGCTCGAGCCTCTCTGCTCGCGGACTGCTACCTCTAGCTTCTCTCTCTCTCGCTGCGGACTGCCCTCCCTCTTGTCCGCTGCGGGCTCCGCTTGTCTCCGCTCGAGCCTCTTTGCTCGCGGACTGCTCCCTTTAGCTTCTCTTTCTCTCTCGCTGCGGACTCTGCTTGTATCCGCTCGAGCCTCCTTGCTCGCGGACTGCCCTCCCTCTAGCTCGCTCCTCTTTTGTCCGCTCGAGCCTCTGCTCGCAGACTCTCTCTCTCCGCCTTCTCTTGCGGACTGCTCCTGTCCGCTGCGAGCTCTGCTTGTATCCGCTGTGCTCCTCTTCCAGCAACCTGCCCACGGTTCGCCGCGACCTCTTGCGGACTGCTCCTGTCCGCTGCTGCGACCTGCCCCAGTTCGCCGCGGCCTCTGTCGCGGCCTGCTCCTGCTCGTTGCGGCCTCGCTCTACTCGCCGCGACCTACAGACCGCCGCGACCTCCAGCTCGCCGCGACCTCCAGGCCGCCGCGCCCTCCAGCCCGCTGCGGCCTGTCTCTGACCGCGCGGCCTCTCTCTACCCGCTGCGGTCTGCCCTTCTCGCCTCGACCGACTCCTGTCCGCCGCGGACTGTTCCTGCTCGCCGTCGGCCTCCCTTCTGCTAGTCGCCGGCTTCCTCTCCGCTAGCTGCCCGGCCTCGTATCTGTCTCCGCATGGCGCCTGCTGCTTCAGCTGTCACCTCTGTTGTGTCCTTCTCTACAGAGGGTATCACCTGCCTTTCTCATCATCCTTGTTGGATCGTTGATTCTGGCGCTACTCACCATATCTCCTCCCAGAAGCCCCCAGCGTATCTCCAAATGCCTCATCCTGCTCGCATCACTGTGGCCAACGGAGACACCCTCCCCGTCTTTGGCTCCGCTGATCTTCTGCTTACACCAACCCTTTCTCTTTCCTCGGTTCTTCACGTTCCGGGGTCTCCCTTCAATTTATTATCAGTTAGTCGTCTCACCCACGACCTTGACTGTTGTATCACATTCTCACCCTCTTCTTTTCTTATGCAGGATCGCCGCACCCGAAGTACCATTGGTCAGGGGCAGCTGGTGAATGGGTTGTACATCTTGGATATCCCACCAACTCTTCTCTCTACTTCGGCTACCACCATCTCTACTATTGATTGGCATTGCCGTCTTGGACATGCTCCCCTTCCGATTCTCAAACGGGCTCTTCCTGATATATCTTTACAAGAGTTCTCCTGTGAATCTTGTGTCTACGGCAAGCAACACCGTTCCTCTTTCCCCCCAGCATGTGTCAGGAGTCCTACTCCCTTATCGTTAGTTCATTCTGATATTTGGGTCCTTATAGGATCCCTAGTATTTTTGGCTTTCGGTATTTTGTCACGTTCATTGACGATTACTCCCGTACCACGTGGCTCTATTTACTCCATGATCGCACTGAACTTCCCTCTGTCTTTCGCGCCTTTCTTCTTGAGATGCGTACACAGTTCGACACTCCTCTCAAAATCATTCGCACTGATAATGCTCGGGAATATACGGGCCGTGCCTTCTCCACTCTCTGCACTGACTTTGGTGTCATTCATCAAACTTCTTGTGCGTATACCCCTCAGCAAAACGGGGTGGCCGAACGCAAAAATCGTCATCTTCTCGACGTTGCCCGCTCTCTTATGTTCCAAATGCACGTTCCCACCGAATATTGGAACTTTGCTGTTTCCACCGCCTGTCATCTCATCAACCGTCTTCCCTCCTCTGTCCTTGACTTTGCCTCGCCCATCCAACTCCTCTATCCCTCCATTCCCCTCACCTCTCTCCCACCACGGATCTTCGGGTGTGTTTGTTATGTCCACCTTCTTGGCCCTCCTTCCGACAAACTTGCTCCTCGGGCCGCCAAGTATATGTTTGTTGGCTACTCCCGCACTAAAAAGGGGTACGTCTGCTACTCTCCTACTACCGGCAAAATGGTCGTTTCTGCGGATGTCACCTTCTGCGAAGCCCAGCCCTTCCACTTACCCCGCACCTCCTCGTCTTCTACTACCTCGTCTTCTGCTCCATCTCTTCCCCGGCCCGTTGTCCCGGTCACGCCGTTTGTGCCGTCTTCTTCCTCCTCCCCACCCGCTCCTCCTCGGGTTCCTCCACCGCTAATCCGTGTCTACTCTCGTCGCCCATCCAAGGATGCTCCCGTGCCCCAGCTCCCTGCTGCCAGCGATAGTTCGGCTGCGGTCGATCCCGCTCCCGTCTCTACGGCTCATCCCTTGGCCAACTACGTCTCTCTCCATCGGCTGACACCGCCTCACTACGCCTTTGCCACCTCCCTTTCCTCTGTTTCTCTTCCTAACAATGTGCAGGAGGCGCTTCACCACCCAGGATGGCGGGCTGCTATGCACGATGAGATGCAGGCTCTCTGGGCTAACCAGACCTGGGATCTGGTTCCTCTTCCTACTGGCCACACCCCTGTTAGCTGCAAATGGGTCTTTGTCATTAAACATGCGGCGGATGGCAGTATCAACCGCCTGAAGGCCCGTCTTGTGGCCCGGGGGTTTACTCAGCAACATGGCCTTGATTATGAGGAAACCTTCTCTCCCGTGGCCAAATTGAACACGGTTCGCGTTCTCCTCTCATTGGCTGTTCATCGTCACTGGCCTCTTTATCAGCTGGATATCAAGAATGCCTTCCTCAACGGCGATCTACAGGAGACCGTCTTTATGCAGCAGCCTCCCGGGTTTGAGACCACGGGGGAGTCTTTGGTCTGTCATCTTCGAAAATCCATTTATGGTCTCAAACAGTCCCCGCGTGCGTGGTTTGAAAAGTTCAGTAAGGTGGTTTGTGCTAGTGGCTTCACTCGAAGCTCGGCTGATTTTTCTCTCTTCACCCGACATCGGTCAACTGGGACTGTGATTCTTCTGGTCTACGTTGATGATATCCTGATTACTGGCGACGACACGGCCGGAATACAACAGATCAAGGCACAGTTGAATTCTGCCTTTCAAACCAAAGATCTGGGCAACCTTCGGTACTTTCTTGGGCTTGAGGTCGCCCGACGCCCTGATGGTCTTGTGATATCTCAAAGGAAGTACTGTATGGACCTCCTTCGTGATGCAGGTTATTCTGGGTGCAAACCTGCGGAGACTCCTATGGACGCAAACCACAAGCTCTCAGCCCATAGCTCTGACTCTGACAAGCTACTTACAAATCCGGAATATTACAGACGCTTGGTTGGGAAGCTGATCTACCTGACGGTGACTCGACCAGACATCTCATTTGCTGTAGGAGTTGTGAGCCGTTTCATGCACGCTCCTCGGACATCTCATCTTCAAGCTGTCGAGCGCATCCTTCGATACCTCAAGATCGCCCCCGGACAAGGACTCGTCTACAAGCCATCCACATCTCTATCTCTTGTCGCGTATTCTGACGCTGACTACGCAGGATCTATTGATGATAGACGCTCCACAACTGGATTCTGCACTTATTTTGGTGGACACCTCATAACTTGGCGTAGCAAGAAACAGAATGTGGTTGCGCGTTCCTCTGCCGAAGCTGAGTACCGGGCTATGGCTGATGTTGTCTCTGAGCTAACCTGGCTTGAAGGCCTTCTGGGAGACTTAGGTGTTCGTCTCTCATCTCCGGCAACCTTATTTTGCGACAGTCAAGCAGCAATCCATATTGCCAAGAATCCGGTTTTTCACGAACGAACAAAGCATATCGAAGTTGACTGTCACTTTATCCGGGAAAAGGTACAGTCAAAGAAAATAGATTTGGAGCATGTTCCTGCTACCGACCAAGTTGCGGATATCCTGACGAAAGCACTCTCCAAGCCGCTATACTATCAGTTCTTATCCAAGCTTGGCGCCTACGACTTGTACGCTCCAGCTTGCGGGGGAGTGTTAGAAAAGCCCATGTAAATGGCCCATTTGATGGCCCTTTTATTCTCCTCCTTCTTTAGTCCCACATCATGTATAGGATTTATTCTTCTCTCTTCTCTCCTATATATTTGTATTCTCTCCTTGTATTTGGATACTGAAATAATACATACAAGCTTTGGGCTCTTCCAACAATAAGATAATGGAGGATGTGTATTAGATATCCTAAAGTGAATTGGGTCATGGGGAATCATGCATCAATGGAGGAAGCGGCTGTAGATTGCTCCATGCTCCTAGAACCACCATGAGTTCCTATGATGATCTGCCTAGAGAAGAGCTCAACCGAGAGAAAGCTGTCAAATCTCAATAATTAGTGTTAGAAAAGCCCATGTAAAAGGCCCATTATTGGGCCCTCTTTCTTTATTGTATTTCCTTCTCCTACTCTTAGTCTCACATCTTGTATAGGATTTCTTCTAACCTTCTCTCTCCTATATATTTGTATTCTCTCTTTGTATTTACATACACAAGCAATACATACAAATTTTGTGCTCTCTCAACATGGTATCAGAGCCAGGTTACCGGTCCCTGCGGTCTCCCTTTTTCTAACCGCCCAGACCGCCTTCCTCCCCTGTCCGCGGACTGCTCTGCAACCTCTCCCTTCCTACCCGCTTCTATCCGCGGGTTCCTCTTCTCGCCGGCCTACTTGCGGCTTGCCTGCGGTCTACCCGCTTCCTCTCCCTCTCTCTCCCGTGGACCCACCCCTCCCTTCTCTCTCCCTTTTATAGCTTTTTTTCTCCCCTGACCCGTGGGACCCTCTCTCGGTTCGGCCTATCTCTTTCTGTCCGATGCGGCTTCCTTCTTGCCAAGCGGTTTCTTTGTCGTGCGTCTTTTCTTCTTGTCGCGCGAAGGCCGCCCCCCCCCCCTCTTGCCGCTCGACTTCTCTTACTCGCTGCCTTCTCCTTGCCGCTCGAGTTCCTCCTACTCGCGGCTGCTTCTTGCGAGTTCTCCTACCCGCTGCCTTATCCTTGTCGCTCGAGGTCTCCTACTCGAGGCTTCTCCTGCCCGCTGCCTCTCTGTATCGCTCGAGTTCTTCTCGACGGTTCTCCTTCTCGCGCGATCTCTCTCCCTAACTGTTGCGCCTAATCTCGTGTTCTGTTCGAGACGACCTATCTTGTCGCTCATTCTCTGGCCGCTAGTGTGTTCATTGTGACTGTGCGGTTTGTCTACCCGCACTCAGGTCACGGCCTCCTTCTCTCTCAGTCCTTGTCGCTGCTCTTGTCGCCTTGACTACCCGTTGCGGCCTCTCCGGGCTACATGGGATCCTTCGTTGACTCCACCGTCCAGGCGGCTAACCCCTCTCCAGACCGCCCGGCTAACCCCTCTGCAAACCGCCCGGCTAACCCCTCTGCAAACCGCCCGGCTAACCCCTCTGCAGACCGCCCGGCTAACCCCTCTGCAGACAGCCCGGCTCCTAAAATCCGCGATGAGCTGCGGATCACCACCATTTCCCTTTCTGGCAAGAAGAATTTCATCTCATGGTTGCACTCAGTTCGCCGAGTTCTTCAGGCCAAAAGCCTTGTTCATCATCTCACTCAGCGACATCCTTCTCCTCCTACCGACGACTGGTTGGGCAACGACGGTCGTGTTCAGACGTGTCTCCTCAATTCCCTGGAGGGTGAGCCCTACCAAATGGTCATGTATCATGAGACGGCCAACGATATGTGGGATGAGCTCCACTCCTTATACTCAGGCAAGGACAGCCTCCAACACCTCTATGACATTATTACCGATCTTCAGGCTCTCGATGCTGGCGGGGCTGCGGACATGACCTCGTTTGTTGCTCGTACTAAGACTCTTGTGGAGGCCTGGATTCAGCATCAGCCTTCTACTACTGATCTTGCTGCTCAGCGAGCACAAAAAGAGGCTATTTGCATTGCTATGATGATGGCTCGTGTCCCGACACACCTTCAGAGTATCTGTGCTTAGGTTCTGGCTTCGGCCGCTACTCCTTCCTTATCTGATATTTGCTTTATGCTCCTTCGAGTGACACCGCCCCCGGATATTCCTGCACCCTCCTCTCCGGCCCTTCTACACCAGACCCTTCCCCCCTTACTTCCCCCAAAGCCTTCTGCTCGTGGTGGATGTTCGGGCTCCCGCGGAAGGGGGCGTGGTGGTCGGAGCTGCCCAAAGTGTTCCTATTGCGGCTGGGACGGCCACACTGAGGTTGTTTGCTATAAGAAACATGGCTACCCTCCTCGTCCGACTGTTGTTGTTGCCGCTGACGGCTCTTCTGCCACAGGCACCGACCTAGAGGTCGTTCGCCTCCATCTCCAGCAACTCCATGGACTGCTCAGCCCTCCATCCGCTTCTGTTACCTCCACCTCCACTGCAGGTATGGCTTGTTTTTCCTCTAGTTCGCGCTGGATCCTGGACTCGGTGGTCACTCATCACATCATCTCGCGACGGCCGCCCAAGTTCTCGGATGCTCCTCATCCGAAGTGTATCACCGTGGCTAATGGAGCGATTGTTCCGGTCTCCTGCTGTGCTAACATCTCCCTCAACCCCTCCATCTATCTTTGCTCGGCCCTTTATGTTTCGGGCTCCCCCATTTAATTTATTTTTTGTTGGTCGTCTTACTAACGATATGGATTGCTCTGTCACATTCACCTCCTCTGCTTTTTTTGATACAGGATCGGCGGGCGCGGATTACCATTGGTAAGGGTAAACTGCAAAACGGGCACTACCTTCTCGATGCCTCTCCGACCGTCCTTTCCTTCGTCTCCTCCGTTGATTGGCATCACCGTCGTGGGCATGCCCCTCTGTCAGTCCTCCAGAAGGCGCTTCCTGATGTATCTCTTCCTCCCTTTCAATATGATTCTTGTATTTCCGGCAAGCAGCCGCGTGCTTCTTTTCCCGCACATTGTACTCGGAGCTCGGCTCCTTTTGATTTAGTGCACTCTGATGTTTGGGGTCCTTTTAAACTTACTAGTATTTATGGTTATCGCTACTTTATCACATTTATTGATGATTACTCTCACATGACGTGGCTTTACTTACTACGTGATCGTTCTGAGCTTTCTCGCGTATTATGGGCTTTTGTGCTAGAGACTTGTACGCAATTCTCCACTACCATCAAAACGTTGCGCACTGATAATGCTCGCGAATACACTAGCCACGAATTTTCCAATCTGTGCGCGAAGTTCGATATTATTCATCAGACATCCTGTGCCTACACCACCCAGCAAAACGACATTGTCGAACGGAAGAACCGACACCTGCTTGACGTTGTCCGCTCCCTTATGTTTCACATGCATGTTCCCAAAGTTTACTGGAACTTTGCGATCTCCACTATTTGTTTCCTCATCAACCGTCTCCCTTCCTCGGTTCTCCACCATATCACTTCGTTCAGCCTCCTCTTTTCCTCCGCTCAGGCCTTCCCTATTACACCCAGGATCTTTGGTTGCACCTGCTTCGTCCATCTTCTGGGTCCTTCCACGGACAAGTTGGATCTCCGGGCGGCTAAACAAATTTTTGTCGGCTATTCATGTACTCAGAAAGGCTATGTGTGTTATTCCCCGGCTACCTGCAAGGTATATGTATCTGCTGATGTTACCTTTCGGGAGGATCAACCTTTCTTTTCTCCTCCTCTACCCACACCTCTACCACCGACGCCTCTACAGTCATCCCTCCCACGACCTGTCATCCCCGTTACTACGCCTCTTCCACAGGTTCCTCCTGACCCAGCTCCTGCTCCGTCCAAGCCACTTGTTATCTGTGTCTACACTCGCCGCCCTCCTCATTATGTTGTCCTTATGCAGTCGGCTTCGACCTCGACTTCTCTGTGCCCTGCTGATCCGGTGCCCGCCTCTACTGCTCATCCAATGGAGAAATTTGTCTCTCTACATCGCCTCTCTCCCCACCTTCGTACATTTGCTACTTCACTGTCCTCGGTTTCTGTTCTTACCTCTGTGCAGGAGGCGCTCCAACATCCTGGCTGGCGGGCCGCCATGGAGGAGGAAATGACTGCTCTCTGGGCCAACCAGACATGAACTCTCGCCCCCCTTCCTCCGGGTCAGAAACCGGTTGGGTGTAAGTGGGTCTTTGTCATCAAACATGTTGTTGATGGGACAATTGACCGACTAAAAGCTCGCCTGGTGGCTCGTGGCTTCACCCAACAACAGGGGCTTGGCTATGAAGAAACCTTTTCCCCTGTGGCCAAACTCAACACCGTTCAAGTCCTCATCTCCGTGGCTGTCCATCGTCGGTGGCCCTTACTCCAACTGGATGTTAAGAATGTCTTTCTGAATGGCGATCTCCAGGAAACAGTGTATATGCAGCAACCTCCCGGGTTTGAGACCACGGGGGAGTCTCTGGTTTGTCGCCTTAGGAAAGATTTGTATGGTCTCAAACAATCCCCACGGGCGTGGTTTGACAAGTTCAGTAAGGCCCTTCGTGAGGTTGGTTTTACTCGAAGCTCGGCAGACTTCTCATTATTCACTCGTCACCGAACAACGGGAACGGTTCTTCTGTTAGTATACGTTGATGATATCATAATTACTGCAGATGACTCGAAAGGAATACAGGAGGTCAAACTACACCTGAGCACAGTTTTTCAAACAAAAGATCTGGGGCCCCTTCGGTACTTCTTGGGTTTTGAGGTTGACAGACGGCTAGATGGTCTAGTCCTCTCTCAGCGGAAGTATTGTTTCGACCTCCTTCCTTCATGATGCTGGTTATTCAGGGTGTAAGTCGATTGACACCTCAATGGACGCAAATCACAAGTTGTGCGCTCAGGCATCTGACTCAGATCTCCTACTCCAGAATCCAGAATACTATCATCGTCTCGTTGGGAAATTGATCTACCTCACAGTTACCAGACCAGATATTTCCTTCGTTGTTGGTATTGTTAGTCGATATATGCATTCCCTTCGAAGATCTCATCTTCAGACCGTTGAACGCATTCTCAGATTCCTTAAAATGACTCCTGGTCAAGGATTGGTATACAAAACCTCATCTTCAGCTCCAACATTGGTGGCAATTCTGATGCTGATTATGCTGGTTCACTTGATGATCGACGGTCAGCCAGTGGCTTTTGCACTTATTTTGGAGGACATTTGATTACCTGGCGAAGCAAGAAACAAGTTGTCGTTTCTTGATCATCAACTGAGGCAGAATACTGGGCAATGACTTCGGTGGTTTCTGAACTAACTTGGCTTGAAAGTCTTCTTAACGATCTGGGTGTAAAGCTCCCTTCCCCGGCTCTTCTCCTCTGTGACAGCCAAGCTACTATACATATAGTCAAGAACCTGGTCTTCCACGAAAGAACAAAACATATTGAAGTCGACTGTCACTTCATCCGGGAAAAGGTTCAAATGAAGAAGCTCGACCTGCAGCATGTTCCGGGGACTGAACAAGTTGCGGATGTCCTCACTAAGGCTCTTTCCAGCACCCTCTTCTATCAGTGCTTGTCCAAGCTTGGCGCATATGATTTGTACGCTCCAGCTTGTGGGGGAGTGTTAAAAAAGCCCATGTAAAAGGCTCATTATTGGGCCCCCTTGCTTTATTGAATTTCCTACTTCTCCTCTTAGTCTCTCATCTTGTATATGATTTCTTCTCATCTTCTCTCTCCTATATAATTGTATTCTCTCTTTGTATTTACATACACAAGCAATACATACAAGTTTTGTGCTCTCTCAACAATTAGAATAAGTTTCTGCTTATTACATATGGTCGAACAAGCACATTAAATACAAGAGTCCCCAAAATAGATAAGGATAGCACCTTAGGAAAAAGAATTCATTAAATAAAAATAAAAATTTAAAATACATAAAAATAAAATAAAAGTACTGCTAGGTCAGATCCTCACCATGCCTTTCCATAAGAAATCTTCCTTCCATAGGCTGTTATTCAGAAGCAACTGTAACAATGTGTTCATGCAGTATAGCACTTCCACTACATTTACATAATGCGCCGGCTTGATTCTAAAAAGTATTATCAAATGAAGCACAAAAGTGATGAAAAATATGGCGTATATGTGTAGACATATATGTTTAATCCTTGATGGGGAGCCTTGGTGCACCGGTTGAGGTGTTGCCGTGTGACCTTGAGGCCACGGGGTTCGAGTCCTGGAAGCAGCCTCTTGCAAAAATGTCGGGTAAGGATTGCCTACATTTCACCGTTGTGGTGGGACCATTCCCCGGATCGTCGATGTGCGGGATGCTTTGTGCACAGGGCTGCCCCTTTGCCAATAACATCAACACAAACAGTAGAAGCGCAAATTAATTGATTTTGTTGCTTAAGATGCCAAATGACATTGCTGAGAACTATCAAGGATTAGATAAATTGCTTACCAAAAATATTACATTTTTTGGCAGAAGACATCCACAGGATTAACATGAACTACGTTATACACCCAGATAAAGAAAGCCTAGATAGTGGGTTTATGGTTATAGGGGATTTTAGAGTCATTTTTTAGTGTTTAAGATTGAGATTTACAGGTCAGTGCAAGTGTTTAAAGTTTCAGGTTTAGCTTTACAATCTATACACCATAGATTCAGCAAGCTATTATCTCTGAACCCTTGGGAGCAATAAATTCAAGATGAATTAAGACCAAATAAAATACCTGCAGACAGGTTTCCTTAATACCATTACGCCCTTCAAGAATTCCAGCTTCTTTGATAGGTTCCTGAGAAGTATCTTGATTCGTAAAATATTCTACAAATAAACATAAAAAAGGCTGGATGAGAAAATTAACAAAATCACCAATTCCTCGCCAAATTCCTAACAGGAGGAAGGGACACCACAAGATCTACATCACTAGTTGGAAGAGCCAAACCAGTTGCACTGGAACCAAATATATTGGTGCGGGAACGAGGCCAAAGTACCTGAAGTGACCGTGTAACCCGTCTAACAGCCCAATTAATGTAGGGCTTCCGGATCAAGTTCTCTGCAGCAACCTATAAATGCAACTAATGGTTAAGCAAACATTTTGAAGTTAGAGATGAAAAAGGATGAAAACTGAAATTAGAAATAAAAAGATGAAGGCAGAAGAAAAAAATATGCAGATGAAATTATAAGCTTCCTGATAGCTAACAATGAAAGAAAACAGTAGGCAGTTAATCTCAACTCAATAAAAAAAATATCGCTGAACAAAACCCGTCTTTCCGACAGATGTTGTGAGCATGTAGTTAACCCTGTTTGTTTCTCTTGCTTGAGTGTAGGTAAATTTTTTTTTGACTTGGTCCTCAAGGTTATTTTGCTCTTTTTGTTTTTCAAAGCAACAAAAGGGGCATTGCATCCCAAAACGCTACTCTAAGTAATTTTCTGAGCCAGTAAAATAACTTCCAGAGGATGTGATATTCTTGAATTATAAGAACAAAATTACAATAAGATTTTAAACTAAAATTGACTGCTAAAAAGGGAGACCATCCAAGGAATTATCAATAGTTGTGGCTTCTGCCATTATCCAGCCATATGCCTCCAATAAGTAGACAAGTGGCATCCACTATTTGAAGGGACCAAAATGTCAAGATAACTGCAACCACATATTCAAGCTAGTAAACTAAGGAATACTGCCACAACGTACTGTTATTACAGAAGACCTTTTGTCTCACGGTAGCTTGCTTTAATCCACCTCTGAAGCTTTCACAGATGGTTAGTCATACATGTTTGTAAAGGGGCAATTAACAACTCATCTTTTAGTAACCTACTTTTTTCCCATATCAGTAAAGCAAACATGCTTTTTTAGCTTCAATCAACCTCTGAAAATTTTTGTTTCGCTAAACACAGGGCGAGTGGAGTGTTCACTACAAGGGAATGAGGGAACACCATGAAATGGTGCTTGTATTAAAGAAATAAAATTAATGTAGATAATTTATAAATAAATAATCAATTCCTTTGATTTTAAAAAGAACACTATTAGTCAGTAGTTCCTTGACCATCAGCGAGCTGCTGCTCCACTGTGCTTCAAGTTCAACGAGCGTGGAGCGGGCGGGAGATTGTCGAGCAACCTGCCCACTCGATGATCGTTAGTAGAGACCACATGTTAATGTAGGCACTTGAATCCTATCTCAATTTTTTAAAACATCTAATTTAAAAACAAATCCAGCAATTAAGATTAGCCCGGTGGTATTCTCCATTACACTATTACACCCAAAAAAGTCTTCACATTTATACTATAGATATAGCATTTCTAGATTCCAGCAGAATTGTTCATTTGTATTCAAATGAGGTTCTCCACCTAAGGGTTAATAGCAAAGAGCCCGAAGTGAAGTTCCATTCACAAATTTTAAATTTTTTACTTCCAGTTAGCAGACTTTGTGGCAATGCCCCAAGTTAAAATCAAACTTCATTATGGGCTCTTCATACACAGACCAGGAAACAAGAAAATTAGAGGAGAGTGAAAAACATTGACAGTACAAAAGGATTCTGAAGGAGTCGATACCTGCTTGCAAAAAAAGTCAATTTCTTCATGAAGAAGATTCTGCAGAATTGATAGTGACCCCTTCCAAGAGCCATTCAGTAGATCAGGTGGCTGTAAAGGTAATGCAGCATCTGGCTGCAACATAAATACTCCAAGTAAAATTCCTAGCCAAAAGTAACCTTAATCAAAAAACATTCATTCAGAATCTAGAAAAACATAGATGAAACATATCTAAGACCTACAAAGAACCCTTACATGTTCCTGATCATGAGCAAGCAGAGAAATAGTAATCAGATGATCCTGAAGCAGAGATCCTTGAAGAGATTGTGCAACCGCAGCAACTCTAAGGCCTTTTCTTGACTTGCCCAGGTTGGCCACACAACTTCCGCACCATCTAAACAAAGATGAGTGTCGGCCACCGAGTTTTCTTCATGGAACCAACTTTTCACACCCCAATGCCTAGGAATTGAACTGCCAAATCTCACAGTAGGGAATCCTCGTTTCCTTGACTCTCCAACAGTAGAAGATGGAGGAGGCCGAGGGACTTGTGGAACACAAAGAACCACAGGAGATGGAGGTCTCCTGATCCGAGGGTTATCTCTCCTTGCAGAAGCTAAACAAGGGCTTTTACTATCATGACCAAGCTTCAAGTCCGATTGTGATCCCTTTCTAGACATACCTGGAATAATGATTGGGCGCAATATTGGGTACGGAGATGGATCTCCTTTCATTCCTTCAATACAAGCAGCAGAATTAGCAGTAGAAGATGATTTTTTCTCATCAGAAGAATATGATACAGATGGTGAATGTATTGCAGTACAAGAACCATCACTCCCTCCAACTGTATAGACCATGGATGGGTGTCCTGATGCCAAATTATCAAATGGCGAACAATATGAAGAAGGTGGAGATGCCCTTCCATTTGTATTGTAAGTAGGCAACCCAGACTTGCAACCAACCATGTCATCTATAGTTCTATTAAGGTCTGCTTCATGCCAAGCCCATGAGCTATCTTCTGAACTATGGGAAGGTGGGCGTGAAAATCCGATTCCTAGAAGTTCTGTTGGATTCCAATACATAACTCCACCACCAAAAAATTTATTATAGTCTCTTCCGGACCTTGCATGAGGCTCTGATTCCTCTTCAGACAACCAATAGCTTTCGTCTTCAACCATTTCAGATACGTTTTTCAAATCATATACATCAATAATATCCCCAGCATGCTTAACCTCATTATCTCCAGATGCCACATTAACTTGCACTCCACGAGTAGCACATGAGGCAAGCCTCGAGCACAAAGAAGATGGTATATTCTGACTATACACAGATTCATAGCTAAATGTATGTGTTTGATTTAGTCTGCTACAATTTTTAACCATGGGAGGGCAGTCATAGCTCATGGGATAAGCCAAAGAATGTAAGATCTGCCTATGTCCAGACTCACTCAATGAGTTTCCCACATGAGTTTTTGAAGGTACAGAGGACAACTGATTGCGATAAGGGAAGCTGACACCAACATCTAAATGTAGTCTGTCAGTAGCAGGGAGAAAATGGGAATTAATATATGGAAAATGAGGGGGAGTTATGCTTGGTCATTCATATGATATTCCTTGCATGGAATCTACACCACCATATGTATAAAATTCACTGCAAACATTGTGCATCACTGATCTTCGTTCATCAGATGCAGCTTTTAAACATTCCTTTGAGACAAAGGATTTTGATGCAGAGTCCCTTGCAACCGTAGAAATTAGAAATCGCGACAGTTGACGGTTTGTCAAGGTCACGGTTGTGCGGCCAGATCCGCGCGCAAGCATATTTCCGCGAATTGTGATCGCAACCCAAGGGATGCAGTTGTGATGGACTCTGGGCGGATTTGATTTTCTATGCGGCCGGGTCCGCGCGCAAGAGGATTTCAGCGGAATTTTCGTGGATCGTGATCGTGGCCCAGGGACCACAGTCGCAATGGCCTCTGCGCGGATTTGGTTTACTAACCTGAATGAGAATTATCTTTCCATTTCACTTGTTGTTTCATCTTTATGGGGAGCCATCGGATGCACTTGGAGGAGCTCGCCGCAAGGCGGGGCCCACATACATGTACTCGCGCAGGAAGACTTGATCGGATCGCCGATCGGACTCCGCGATTGCGTCCGGGACGTCGTCGCGAGTCAAATCACTATATTACTTTATTTTTTTTAGTGTATTTTGAAGTATTTCAAGGACTAACCCACCGGTCAATCATAGTCGTTGATGGGGATGCCCTAAGTTATGTTTTCTTATAAATAGGATGCTAGGGGCTGATTCCAAAGGTATTGCAGAATTTGGAGAAGGATAATCCCGGATTCCAGCGATCCCTCCTTGGTGCCGACGCCGTGGAACCCTAGGTGACGACTCCTAGGCCGCCAAGCTTTTCCCCAAGGTATCCCCTTCCTCCCACCTTCATTTTCCATCCCTCGAGATCTCGTTTCAGCCCCCAGAACCCATCCAGGAGCCCACCAGCCGCCGGTTGCTACAGGGTTTGAAGCCGACTCCGCCTCTGGCTACAGTGAAATCTGTAGATTTTTGATCCCCCCTGTTTTCCCCTGTTCGGCCGACAAGGCTGCTACAGGCCAGCACCTCCCAGCCCCCCTCCTTTCCCAAATCCGAGTCCCCCTATGGCCCCTCTAGCCCTACCCGCCCCCTCCTTTCCTTCCCTCGTGGATCCACCACCCCCCCCCCCAACACTCCGAAAATTCTAAATCTAATTGATCTAGCACAACCTCCCCCCGATCTACTCTCCACTTACATATTCTCACTCTCGTAGCCCGGATCCGTCCCAAAATTAGCGGATCTATCCACCGACACTCCGATCCGTTATCCCCTCCACCCAAACCTTTCATTTTGTTCGGATCCGCTCCAAATCATCGGATCTATTTTCCCCCGACCCGGATCTACTCATTTGTGGCCGGATCCGCCGTCTTACCGTCCGTTACCGCCACTCTTCGCCGAAGGCAGCCACCGCCATCGCCGCGTCGCCTCTGATTCCACTTCCGATCGCTTGTTTTGCATCCGGTTCGTCAAATCCTCCATCGCCTCGAATCAGCCCACTGCATCGTGAGTATTTCATGGTATTATGTTTGTACTTAATATTGACACTTGGTCGTTTATCTATATTTGTGTTGTGATCATAGTTTGGTAGTTGTTGTTTTATACGCTAATATTTATTGTGGAATTAGTCGCCGCCGCTTGCTCAGGCCCTCCGTGCGGAGGAAGTCGTTGCCAAATTGTCAAAGTTATTTAATTGCTTTTTATTTCGATTAACTGCGTGGTGTTGCTGACTTTCATTGCTTACATTATTAGTCATTGCTTTCCGACTGCTCATTGCATGTAGCATCGCATTCGCATATTCCCTCACACGTGCACGTAGAGTCCTAGCTTCCGAGCACCACTAGCCTACCCCTACATCATTTGGTATCAGAGCCAGGTTAGGCCACTTGCATGCTCCGTAGTGGTAGGACTTTTAGAGTAAGCATGGTAGAACCACAGAACACTGAGAACCGAGGGACGAGTTCAAATTCGGACGCCGCTTTCGCTGAGTTCCAACGCCTTGTCCTAAGTCGCCTTGACACCATAGGAGCCCAGTTCGACGATGTGCGTCATGACCTTGCTGAGGTGAACATTCGTTTAGGCCACTTAGAGGATGTCAGGGACACTCCGGCACAGCGTGACGATTCTCTTGAGGATGACCTTGACGCTCCTCCACGTCGAGGGCAACGCCCGAGGGATGGACCACCTCCCGCAGATCGTCACCATCGTGATAGTCCTCATCGAGCCCCGATTCCGCCAGTAAGGCGACATCCTGATTTTGCGAGAGATTATAGGCAAGCCCCGACGAGGGATAGGCTGTCACCCCAGCGTGATGAGTACCGTATGCCACGTCAGCCTCAGCCGGACCCCAGAGATCGTGTGCCCCCACACGGTCGCCGTGACCATCACTAGGATGATTATTATCCCCCGGGTCGGAGAGAGCGTGGTCCCCCACCCGCTCGATACTACTACGCTCATGATGACTACCCCGAGGACTACCCCGATCCTAGGAGAGGGGGCCACTATCATGACATCACTCGTCGCATCCGACTCGATGCCCCTTCGTTTGATGGTCGCCTCGATCCGAAAGCCTTCAGCGATTGGCTCTTGGACATGGACCACTACTTCGAGTGGTACGACATGAGTGACGAGCGTTGTGTCCGCTTTGCAAAGATGAAGTTGATCGGGGAAACTAAGGTGTTCTGGATTAGTGTCGAGAGAGCTCTAGAGCGGGATGGTTACTACCCCATCGCCAGATGGGACGAGATGAAGGAGAGGCTGAAGGAGAAGTACCTCCCCGCGTCATATCGAGATCAGCTATTTGAGTAACTACAAAACCTACGGCAGGGGACACTTACCGTCGCCGAGTACATGGCTCGCTTCGATGAGCTGGTCGTCAGAAGTGATATTTCAGAGGAGCCTATTGCCACTGTCGCCCGCTTCAAGGCGGGCCTTCGTTCCGATATTCGAAGAGAGTTGATTCCCCACCGCTTGGAGACTGTTGATCAGATATTCCAGCTCTCCCTCGACTATGAGCAATACCTCCGTTCGTCTAGTACGAGGCAGTTCACCTCTCGGACTGATTCCTCGAATTTTAGGAAACCCGCCCCGCCCCAGACCACCACGGCCGCACCCTCACGTATCCCCGCGGATGCGAAGGGTAAAGCCGTAGTCACTGATGGCCAGCGATCTGGGGGAATTGTATGTTTTAGATGTTCTGGCAGGGGCCACGTGGCGGCGCAGTGCCCCACGCGGAACCTGTTACTTAAGGAAGAGGAGGAGCAGGGTTTAGAGGGTGAAGAGGAGGCCCCGGAGGAGGTTAGAGCCGCAGTCGAGGAAGGTTGGGAGAGTGACGCCGAGCGATCGTTAGAGGTGGGAGTGATTCGGCGCCTCCTACACACCCCACGTGTGGACGAGTACTGGCGACGCACGACCATCTTTTACACGTACTTCCCTAGTGCAGGCGGTCCCTGCAAGCTAGCTATTGATGGTGGGAGTTTCGTGAATATTATAGCTCAGAAGGCGCTTGACCGTATGCAGGTGAAGGCAGAACCTCACCCCCATCTGTACCGTATCGTCTGGGTTGACAAGACGGCGATTCAGGTCACCCAGCGTTGCTTAGTCCTGATCACTATTGCGTCCTTTCAGGACAAGGTCTGGTGTGATGTTATTCCCATGGACGTCACTCACGTGTTGCTTGGCCGCCCCTGGCTTTTTGATCGTGATGTCACGTGCTTCGGTCGCTCGAACACGTGTGTCTTTTATGATAAGGGGCGGAAGATCACGTTGACACCCACCCAGCCCCGAGATCGGCCCAAGGGTGTGGTAGAGTCGTCTCCGAGCACGAGCGCCTCGCGGCCACTGCATATTCTGAGGCGAGGTGAGTTTCTGCGAGATAGTGCTGAGTCCGACGTTATTTATGTAGTCGTCGCTACCCAGGTTACTGAGGACGCCCCAGTTGATTTCTCACTCGCGGTGCGTCCCCTGTTAGGCGAGTTTGCGGACATTATGCCAGACGAGCTCCCCGATGAGCTGCCTCCCCCCCGGGACATTCAGCATGCCAATGATTTAGTCCCAGGAGCTTCCCTCCCGAACCTGCCCCATTACCGTATGCACCCGGATGAGCACGCAGAGCTCAAACGGCAGGTTGACGAGCTTCTTCGGAAGCAGTTCATTCGCGAGAGCATGAGTCCTTGTGCGGTCCCCGCCCTTCTTACCCCTAAGAAGGACGGTAGTTGGCGTATGTGCATCGACAGTCGTGCCATTAATAAGATCACGGTCAAGTATCGCTTCCCTATCCCACGACTCGATGACTTACTGGATACTATGTCCGGTGCCCAGATCTTCTCCAAGATCGACCTCCGCAGTGGGTACCATCAGATACGAGTTCGTGAGGGGGACGAGTGGAAGACCGCATTTAAGACGAAGGACGGTCTGTATGAGTGGCTAGACATGTCATTCGGGTTATCCAATGCCTCGAGCACATTCATGCGCGTCATGACGCAGGTGTTGCGGCCCTACATGGGCAAGTTTCTGGTGGTGTACTTTGATGACATATTAGTCTACAGCCAGACTCAGGCCGCTCACCTCGATCATTTGAGACTTTTCTTTGCCACCCTCCGCCAAGAGAAACTGTATGTGAACCTGAAGAAGTGCGCCTTTCTTTCCGAGTCCGTCCACTTCCTAGGCTTTATTATTTCCTCCACCGGAGTCTCCGTGGACCCTGAGAAGGTCAAATCTATTCGAGATTGGCATGTACCTAGGAATATCCACGAGGCTCGTAGCTTTCACGGGCTTGCCACCTTCTATAGGAGGTTTGTCCAGGGGTTCAGTACGATTATGGCCCCGTTCACGAGCTGTCTCAAGAAGGGAGAGTTTCAGTGGACCCCCGCAGCCACTAGAGCCTTCGAGGAGATTAAGGAGAGATTGACGACAGCTCCCGTCCTGAGGTTGCCAGATTTCAGTCGCGCCTTTGAGGTCGCCTGCGACGCGTCTGATATCGGTATAGGTGGTGTATTGAGTCAAGAGGGACACCCAGTTTCTTACTTTAGTGAGAAGCTGAATGAAGCAAAGCAAAAGTACTCGAACTACGATCGATAATTTTATGCTATTGTCCAGTCTCTGCGTTACTGGCGACACTATCTCCTTCCCCGCGAGTTCGTGTTGTACTCCGACCACCAGACCCTCCGTTACCTCGATTCGCAGCGCAAGCTGGGCCACCGGCATGCGAAGTGGGTTGAGTATCTGCAGGATTTTCATTACGTTCTCAAGCACCGCGCGGGTGTTGAGAACAAGCCGGCCGATGCGTTGAGTCGCCGCGTGTCCCTATTGCAGACGATGACAACGAGTGTGCAGGGACTTGAGCGACTGATGCTCGATTACCCTACGTGCCCTGACTTTGGTGAGATTTATACCGCCCTATCCCGAGACCCACCCGACCCTGTTGAGGGATACCAAATTTACGAGGGATATCTGTACCGGGCTTCCCGCCTATGCGTTCCTCAGACGTCCTACCAAGATTACTTGATTTGGGAACTGCATGCAGGCGGAGCCGCGGGTCACTTCGGGCGAGATAAGTCCATAGCCCTTGTTGAGGACCGTCTCTACTGGCCTAGCCTCAATAAGGACGTAGCTCGGGTTGTGCGTCACTGTCGTATCTGTCAGACGACCAAGGGAAATAAGCAGAACACTGACCTTTATACCCCCCTACCTGTTCCACATCGCCCTTGGGAGGACATCCGCATGGACTTTGTTCTCGGACTTCCCCGCACATTACGGAAACACGACTCCATCTTCGTGGTGGTTGATCGGTTTTCGAAGATGGCACCCTTTATTGCTTGCCGCAAGACGGCAGATGCGACCCACGTTGCATCTATATTCATGAGGGATGTCTTTCGGTTGCATGGCCTACCCAAGTCGATCGTGTCTGACCGCGATGTGAGGTTCATGAGCTACTTTTGGAAAACTCTGTGACACAAGACTGGTACTATCATTAGGTTTTCCTCGACATATCACCCACAGACGGACGGTCAGACTGAGGTAGTGAATAGGAGCCTAGGGAACCTGTTACGGTGTCTAGCTGGAGAGCATGTAGGTAGTTGGGACTTAGATTTGTTGATCGCCGAGTTTGCCTACAATAGCTCAGTCAATAGGTCCACCGGGTTGAGTCCATTTCACGTAGTTTCAGGATACGACCCTAGGAAACCTATAGACCTTGTCCCGAGCCCTCTAGAGTCCCGCCCTATTGAGTCTGCTGAGTCATTTGCGCAGCATTTGCATGAGTCGGTCCGCCGACGAATAATAATAAGCAATGATAATTATAAATCTCATGCAGATATGCGAAGGCGAGAACAAATATTTAATATAGGCGAGAAGGTAATGGTGCGAGTCCACCCCGAGAGGCTCCCTTCGGGGCCTGCCAAGAAGTTAAGCGCGAGGCGAGTAGGTCCATATTCCATTATTAGTCGTATTGGGACCAACGCCTACCGGCTTGACATCCCGGCTAGTATGGGAATTCACCATGTGTTTAATGTTGAGGACCTGACTCCATACTATGAGCCTCATGAGTACGTGGACCCGAGCGGAGGAGATACCCAGCCACCCCCACCACCACTGTCGCCACCATACTACCCGTCCACTTTGCCACCACCTACTGGCCATCCTAGTCCACCCACCGTTGTCATTCATCCACCTGGGACTTCGTCCACTCTGGTTCCCCCGCAGGCACCACCGATCGCACCGGGATCCACCTTCCGAGAGGCGAGAGATGAGAGCATCACAGAGATCAGATCCCACCAGTTTGTTCCCACTTCGGACGGACCGCGTTGCCGCTACCTGGTACATTGGCAGGACCGACCTGACACAGACGACACTTGGATCCTACCGGCAGAGCTAGATCGGCTCGCCCCCGGACTTCGACTTCAGTACGATCATCTGCATTCATCGGAGATGAAGGCCTTTCAGTCGGGGGGAGTTGATGGGGAGCCATCGGATGCACTTGGAGGAGCTCGCCGCAAGGCGGGGCCCACATACATGTACTCGCGCATGAAGACTTGATCGGATCGCCGATCGGACTCCGCGATTGCGTCTGGGACGTCGTCGCGAGTTAAATCACTATATTACTTTATTTTTTTTGAGTGTATTTTGATGTATTTCAAAGACTAACCCATCGGCCAATCATAGCCGTTGATGGGGATGCCTTAAGTTATGTTTTCTTATAAATAGGATGCTAGGGGCTGATTCCAAAGGTATTGCAGAATTTGGAGAAGGATAATCCCAGATTCCAGCGATCCCTCCTCGGTGCCGACGTCGTGGAACCCTAGGTGACGACTCCTAGGCCGTCAATCTTTTCCCCAAGGTATCCCCTTCCTCCCACCTTCATTTTCCATCCCTCGAGATCTCGTTTCAGCCCCCAGAACCCATCCAGGAGCCCACCATCCGCCGGTTGCTACAGGGTTTTGAAGCCGACTCCGCCCCTGGCTACAGTGAAATCTGTAGATTTCCAATCCCCCCCTGTTTTCCCCTGTTCGGCCGACAAGGCTGCTACAGGCCAGCACCTCCCAGCCCCCCTCCTTTCCCAAATCCGAGTCCCCCTAGGGCCCCTCTAGCCCTACCCGCCCCCTCCTTTCCTTCCCCTCGTGGATCCACCCCCCCCCCAACACTCCGAAAATTCTAGATCTAATTGATCTAGCACTACCTCCCCCCGATCTACTCTCCACTTACATATTCTCACTCCCGTAGCCCGGATCCGTCCCAAAATTAGCGGATCTATCCACCGACACTCCGATCTGTTATCCCCTCCACCCAAACCTTCCATTTTGTTTGGATCCGCTCCAAATCATCGGATCTATTTTCCCCCGGCCCGGATCTACTCATTTGTGGCCGGATCCGCCGTCTTACCGTCCGTTACCGCCACTCTTCGCCGAAGGCAGCCACCGCCATCGCCGCGTCGCCTCCGATTCCACTTCCGATCGCTCGTTTTGCATCCGGTTCGTCAAATCCTCCATCGTCTCGGATCAGCCCACTGCATCGTGAGTATTTCATGTTATTATGTTTGTCCTTAACATTGACACTTGTTCGTTTATCTATATTTGTGCTGTGATCATAGTTTGGTAGTTGTTGTTTTATACGCTAATATTTATTGTGGAATTAGTCGTCGCCGCTTGCTCAGACCCTCCGTGCGGAGGAAGCCGTTGCCAAATTGTCAAAGTTATTTAATTGCTTTTTATTTCGATTAACTGCGTGGTGCTGCTGACTTTCATTGCTTACATTATTAGTCATTGCTTTCCGACTGCTCATTGCATGTAGCATCGCATTCGCATATTCCCTCACAAGTGCACGTAGAGTCCTAGCTTCCGAGCACCACTAGCCTACCCCTACATCACATCTTCTGTGTGTTCTTAAATTTGTATGTAGTGGTATCAGAGCTAGGTGTCATTGATCATTGGATAGTTCTATCCTCTGTCTTGGCATGGCATCATTCATCATCTACCCTTAACTTCTCTCAGTCTGGTGTCCCACTGTTCAAAGGAGACTCCTATGAATTCTGGGCTATCAAAATGAAAACTATTTTTCTTTCTCAAGGTCTTTGGAACATTGTGGACCGAGGAATCCAAGTTGCTAGCTACCACCAACAAGGCGGCAGAAGTTGCAACTGCCACTGATAGCCCGGAAGAGCAAATGCGGGATGCTAAGGCTCTTCTCAACACTCAACAAGATGTGGCCAACTCAACTTTCCCATGCATCATGGGTGCAATCTCTGCAAAACAAGCTTGGGATACTCTCTGTGATGAGTTTAAAGAATCTCAAAAGATAATAATCATAAAACTTCAAACCTTATTGAGAACTTCGAAAAGATCAAGAAGTCCAAGATTTCATTGCTCATATCAGTACCATTGTAAATGAGATTAAAAACTTTGGAGATCAAATTGTTGAAAGGTAGTCTCAAAAATCCTTCGCTTTCTTCCCCCTTTTTTCGACAAAGTTGTCATGGTTATTGTAGAAGCCCCAGACATCTTCGCAATGTCCGTCGTTGAGCTTCAAGGATCTCTTCAAGCTATGTCCGTCGTTGAGCTTCACGAGGACAGAATGAAAAGGTCTTGGCCCCTAGAAAGTTTCCATTACAAAATCTCCTTTTCAAAGCCAAGCTAACATTCAGTTCCCATTACAAAAAATTTTAAATAAAAAATTATCAACCTTCCCCATTTGGAAGAGGCGGAGGGAAAGGAAGAGGTCTGTTTAACATGAATGAAAATCAAATCGCTATTGTACAATCTCAATTTAGCGACCCTAGTTCAACCCACGCCTGAAGGAGACAAGACGGGCCCGTCTAGGAAAATCAAGTCAGGCGAGCCGAATCTGGTGAGGCAACCCCGTGTCTTGCCGACAATGAGCGACCGCGAGACGGCCTCGCCATCCAGGCGCCAGCGAATCCTAGACAAGCGCGCCATCGCGTCGAGGAGCATACAGGCCAATCAAACCCTACCAGGCGAGCTGTAGCCCCTCGAACCTCGCCTTCTTCTTGAGCTCGCCTCGGCAGGAAAACCAGTAGATCACCCTTTCGTCTACTCGCAGACCGGCCTGGTCTGCCCATAACCATCACAGACAACGAGATTTCGCTATCTGCAGACCAATCGGGGGTGTCGATAACAAAAAAACCAAAAGGCGGATGCCGCTATTAGCAGGCCAAAAAGACGATTTTACCCCTAGTTTGAGATTTGCCTATAAATAGACCCTCAAAGCACCTTGTAGAGGCAGACCCAGCATCCTTGAGCTCCGGATTTTTGCACAGCTTTTGCTCTGTGCCATCCAAGGTGTCGAGCTCAACCTTTTGCTTTAGGAGGAGAAAACACGATACGCGCTTCTGGGTGAGTGGCGGGACCTCGTCGCTGCAGCTCACTGAGTATGTGTGTAGGAAACCAACCACTAAATAGCAAGGACTGAATCCGAGTTTGAACAAACCTGTCTTGCGCACCCGACGAAGGGCTAAGTAACTTGAATTGTTCCCTCCCAGTCCGAAATTTGTTGAACCGACATCTGAAATTTAACATTTTTGGTGCGGTGAGCGTGGACCGGAAGTTCCCGAAGAAAAAACTTGTCTGACGGTGCCATGGTAGGGCAGAGAGAGCCAGGAAATTGTCAGGGGAACTCGCACCCTACTAGCGAGTTCGTGACGCAGAGCCAGTTCACTGAGCTCGCCGAGATGATGAAGTTTATGGAAGAGATGGTGCGAGGTCTGCTCGCTCAGCGCGGCGAGGTGGTGACACCAGCTCAAGGAGACGCCTCGCAGGGCGGGCGAGTCACGGTCAGTGACCTGGCAAGGAAGTGGGCCAAGAAAGAGAAAACCAAGTGTTGTGGCCGCGGATCCTTTTTGAGAGTTCCCGACGACCCGTGGCGCAGAGGACGAGCACGAGCGAGCTCGCCTCGGCCACCAGCTCGCACCTGCGAGCCCATTTTCCGAGTTGGTACTGACTGCGCTCGTTCCAGCAGGCTTTGTGGAGCCGCCCATGAACTTCTATTCCGGAGGGATGACCCCCTGCAGCATTTGCAAAGATTCGAGGATATGATATCGATTCCGCCGATGTCTGACCCCTTCAAGTGTCAGATATTCGTCATCACCTTTAGGGGAAAACCGAGGGACTGGTCTCATCAGTTGCCGACAGGTTCGATCTACAATTTTGAAGACATCGGCAGGGGGTTCCTGCTCTGTTTCTCCACGTTGAAAAAGAGGAAGGAGTCGGAGGTGATTTTCCTCATTAAGCAGGGGTCGCAGGAGCTGTTGGGGTCGTATGTCGATCACTTCCGGGAGGAAATTCTTCATGTTCAAGAGGTGCACGGGCACACTTTGATGATTGCTTTCATTTTAGGTCTGCAAGGCGGGCTGTTCAAGATGGAGCTGAAGCGAACCCCCCCCCCCCCCCCCCCCCGTATCATTCGAGGATCTGACCGACCGAGCGGGACGATATATTGAAGGAAAATCATCCAGGCAAGGATTCTTGGCCAAGCTGGCAAAATTGACGGGAGAAGGGGATGAAGAGGTAGCAAATCGAGGTGGAGGAGCGAATAGGAAGGAAGAGCTGAGGAAGCGAGAGGAAAAGAGGGCGCGGGAGAGCGGGGAACAGAGAGAGGCCCGGAGAGGAGATTCCAGGGGCCTCCCACCGGGCCACCACAGAGGATGGTCGGGGGAGGGAGAGCACCACAGACGTTTGGGAAGGAGGTTCTCGCCTGAGAGGCGAGAATTGCGATATTCTCCTGAGAGGGGACAAGAACGATGGAGGCATGATCAGATGCCCCGACAGGAGGCCTACGTATACGGGAAGGGCAAAGGGCAAGGAGGAAGACCCCAACCGTAGAGGAGGGGAGAAGATCGGAGGGCGACCCTCTATTGTGATTTTCACCGGTTCGAGGCCCACGACACTGCAACTTGCTCAGAGTTCTTGGAGTTGAGCAGAGGACCGAGGAAGGAGCCGTGAGGGCAACGAGAACCAGCAGCAGGGGAGGCAGGGAGAAATGAGGGAATCAGAGGGCGAGCACAAAGAGGGTGCGAGGATCGAGTTGATCAAGAAGCTCGTGGTGGGATCGGGGCGATCCACGGAGGGGCGGGGCTAGAATCAACCTAAAAGGGGAGTTTGCACGCAGTCTACCGAAGAAGTGTGGCTTCCACCTCGCAGACTCCACCCCCAATCAGGGAAATTACATTCTCGGCGGAGGACATGTTCGGGAACGAAAACCCTTCCACAATGCCTTGGTGATCAAAGCAACGGTGGAGAACTTCACCGTTTCCCGCAACCTCATCGATAACAGAAGTTCTATCAATGTGGTGTTCAAGAAGGTGTTTGAGGCCATGACGGTGGAGGAGAAGATGACTATTTCGACTGCCGAGCCACTCTTTGGTTTTGTAGGGGAAAGAAAGAAGTCGAAGTACGAGAACTCGCGTGAAAGGAGAGACTCAGTAGCAACAGAAGAGGAGTTAGAGTAAATACAGGAAAAGAACGGGGAATTCAGGGGTTACTATGGGGAAATTCAGCGCCACCCTCAGCGAGACGGGGCGGCTTCATCTTCAATGACTTCCCACCAGTACGGGGGCGACTGGCCTACCTCGGGATGTTGAGGCGAGATCACGGCCCCGACGTTGGGCAACAGAGGTAATGACGACTGAGCCCCATTGTTTGCAAGGTAACACGATGGCCCGTAGAGGGCTTGCCCAGTGAGCCCCTGCGAGAAGGCGCCACAGAAGAGGGAGGATCGCTTCCAGGCCCCCATGGAACCAGGGGGAGAATCATGTACCATGTACGGATCGGTGAGACCGCTTCTTCCCTTTGGAAAGCTTTATCTTTTTCGTCTTCGCACCGTCCCCATCCTTCGAAGTCGCCAGAGCCACCACGACGGCGGCGTTGTCGTCGACCTGTGGAATCAGAGGAAGGTGCAATCAGAGGCATATCAACGAAGTCGGGTACAACGGAGACGCGACATATAGACATCACAGCTTTATCATTAAAAAGTGATAAAAAAAGAACTACGCATCTCAAAACTCAAAAAACAGCGGAAACACACAAAGACCAGAAGTTATCCGCAACCATAGGAGTCCAACACGGCCTTAAGGCCTTACAACATTCAAATGTCAAAAACTGTATAAACAATAAACATAGCAACGTACATTAGGAATCCTAGGCTACCTCAGTGTGCAAGCCAGATTACAGTTCACGGAACATAACATTTAACAATTCATAAACTAATAGAAGAGGGAACATTTCGTGATCCTTGCCCTGTAAAATTTTGTGGTAACGTGGGTCAGCAAAGGATGACCTCAACTGTGTAACCAACACATCTCCTCCTGGTCGTCCCTAGCGGACCCCCAGGGCACTCCACCACCTTACAAGTCAGCACTTTGTATGCATATGACATTAAACATAAATAAACATAGAAAGCACAGGTTTGGGGTGTCTCATACATCAAACACGTTTCTATGTTAAGCAGTTAAATAAAAGGGGCCTACAATGCAGCATGTACGCAAACCTGGATTTCACCCCAAGGCACCATATAACGCGTACGATTCTAGCATATCAACATGCATCAGCACATCACATCATTGTACTTCGAATTTCCCCCCAGCAGCGTTCAAGCCGTAACACGAAACTCTTGCTTAGGCCATACCCGCTCATGGGTCTCAATACCCAGGCTTGTCTGCAACCTTTTACTCTCACGTCAATTCTGTCACACAACCAAACTGATGCTAAGAACCTTTGCTTGACCCTGCCTGCCCGTGAGCTTCATCGTCGTCTGTGCATGTCCAAAATCTTGGAGTTCTCGTCAGTTTCACAGAAGACGACTTGTCTTCCGGAGACTCTTCACACATGACTTGCAACGTCAAGGTCTAGCCAGCCGACCACAGAGACAAAGTCAAGCATTCGCATACCATTCAACAATCACAACGCTTCCGCCCTACATCATCATTCGTTCTCACAAGAAACAGAGGGCATCACAAACGGCGTCTTCGCCGCAATCAGATTTCTAGAAAATCCTTATAGTGCTCGTCATGCAACATCACCGAATCGGACCACCGGTCGCGAATACGTCTTCACTCACAATGCCTAATCCACCAACGGAGCGAATTTCTAGTGCAACAACATGTCGGGGACGGACTCAATCGACTCGGTGGCTCCTTTAGAACCATGCCGACCTGAACCCCTCTTATTTGAGAGATCTGATGCCAAAAAACTTGAAAGAAAGCAAAAACGAAATGAATGTCATGCACGCATCCTAAAAAAAAAGAAGAGAAATGTCGTTACCTTACGACTCCTCTTCCCAACCATGGAGATCTTGATTTGCACGGATGAAAGTGTGCGTCTTCAAGTCCTCTCCACAAATCCGGCATCGGGTCGATGAATGGAGTTCCGAAGCTTCGCCAATGGCGGATCAAGTCTCTTCTTCTTTCTCCAAACTCTCTCTATCACAAACCCTAACTTTCACTCCAAGGTGAAAAGAATGAGGGGAAAGAGTTCCTCAGCCCTACTTAAGGCTCATGGACGGAAGATTCTGGGTCATAGGATCAAATTCTAAGAAAATCGGACGGCCAAACATCACCAGATATGAAACTGTTTCCGCCTGCTACCGTCAGGCGGTAGCTACCTACCGCGATAGCTCACAGACCCGCCAGCCTCTGCAGAACGTCGCGCTACCACCAGCAGTAGCGACACCGCCGTGCGGTAGCCTCTCAACGCATTCGTCTCAACGTTTTTATCTTGACGCCCTCGACGAAAAGGGGCTACCGTTGGGCGGCAGCTACCTTACGCCACGTGTTACTACTCGACGATTCGTCTCGACACTCTGGACTCGACGAATGAAGACTACCGTCGGGCGGTAGATGCCTACCGCCGCGCGGTAGCTCCCAGAACCTCAAGTTCCTGAAAGAGGGTGCTACAGTATACAACCCCAATTTAGCGACCTTCGTCCAACCCACTCCCGAATGAGGCAAGACGGGCCTGCCTAGGAAAATCAAGTCGGGCGAGCTGAATCTGGTGAGGCGACCACATGTCTCGCCGACAATGAGCGACTGCGAGACGGCCTCGCCATCCAGGAGCCAGCTCGCCCAAAAAGTCTCGGGCAAGGGGGCCATCGCATCGAGGCGCATATAGGCCAATCGAACCCTACCAAGCGAGCTCTTACCCCTTGAGCCTCGCCTTCTGCTTGAACTCTCCTCGGAAGGAAACCCAGTAGATCACCCTTTCGTCTACTCGCATACCGGCCTGGTCTACGCATAGCCATCACAAACAACGGGATTCCGCTATCTGCAGACCAATTGGGGGTGCTGATAGCAAAAAACCAAAAGGCAAAGCCCACTATTAGCATGCCAAAAAGATGATTTTACCCCTGGTTTGGGGTTTGCCTATAAATAGACTCTCAAACCACCTTGCAGAGGCATACCCAGCCTCCTTGAGCTCCATATTTTTGGAGAACTCTTGCTCCGTGTCATCTAATGTGCTAAGCCCAGCCTTTGGCATTGGGAGGGGAAGACACGATACGTGTTTCTGGGTGAGTGGTGGAACCTCCTCGCTGCAGCTCACCGGGTCTGAGTGTAGGCAACCAGCCACTAACTAGTAAGGGTTGAATCTGAGCTTGAACAAACCTGCCTTGCGTGCCCGACGACGGGCTAAGTAACTTGAACTGTTCTCTCCCAGTCCGAACTCCGTTGAACAGGTATCCGAGATTCAACAGCTTTTGTACATTATGCAAAAGAACTAATCATGAATCAAAGAATTGTTTTTGGAAATGAAAAAGATGTAGACGTCCCAACCATTTGGACAAAGACTGCAAAAGATTTTTGGCCTGGGCAACCTGCCCTGGCAAAAGGTCTAAAACTGTGGCTAAAGATCTTTTGCCACGGTCTAGGCGCGGAAAAATTTTGTGACTAAAGGTTGCGTGGAGAAAGATTTTTTGCCACAAATTGTCCGTGGCAAATAGTATTAGCCACAAAAATATTCTACTACTGCTAATAACGTATCCTTTTGCCATGGTTTTAGACCCTAACCAAAGGTCCAAAACTCCTTAATGCAGTTAAAATGGACTTTTTGCCACGGGTATAGGCAGTGGCTAATAGTATGCTCATTTTTTTTAACAATTAGCCATGGTTTGATTAATTTCTTCTCGGGACATCCTCCGATATTATAAAAACTAGAGCATAAAGCTCCAAGCCAAACAACATCCTGAATCTACACTTCATAAAAGAATTACCTATTTTATATTGTTATTATTATTAATTATGACAACCACACTCATCCAACCAGGACACAATTACAAACAGAATTATAAAACATGTAACCGAGGCAACAGCTAAATCTAGCCCAGCAATCTTGATGTCATGAACTTTTCACTTAACATGCAGACAGTACAATCAAGATGGCCGTCCTTAAAGGCTTAAACTCTGTTGAAAGTATTTTCAAAGACCCAACGTATTTGTTTGCAAAATATTAGTCGTCGTGGGCGTGTGCGCATTCAATCAGGTGGACCCCCTCATCATAATTTATGTAGCGCACATTTGGAAACTGCCATGATCGACCTTCTTAAAATTAATTTGTATGAATTAATTAATTGATAATAATTAAATCATACTAATTAATAGCAATCAATTAACTTAATTATTATGTATTCCTTGTTAGGTTGACTTTCGTATTTCCTTGTATGGGTGTCTTTTGTATTTCCTTGTTTAGTTGTCTTCCCTTATTTATATAAAAGGGAGGGGTTTATGTGTGAAATCTTGGAATGTATGAAGCTATTTTTCAGAATTGTTTCCTAATTTCGTCTCTTTTCTTCCTCCTTCTTTCTCGCTCACCCCCGCCAGCCCTTCCCCTTACCGGATTCCTCCTGGGAATTAATCGAAATCATATCACACTGTCATTAACCTTTGTATAACATCATTTTATCTAAATAAGTTGTTCAGTATCAGTAAGCAACACCACCAAGAAAGGCATCCCCATCATGATGTAGGCTCTCTGTTAGCCGGTAACCATCCCAACGTCCGCCTACCCTCTTTCAGTGAACTGTCATGGTCTTAGTGCATGCAAACTTATACGAGATGGTCAATGAATAAGGGTACAAAGGCAAACCTGAACCATTGTGAACTTGAAGAATTCTTCTTCCTCCTGGCGAGCCCCTTGCCACCCAAATCCTCTGTTTGAACTGACCCTATACAACATGACATTATTATAGATGTAAAGTGAGCATAATTCACCATGACAAGTAATCTGTATGAGGGAATAAGTAAATCATAACTCAACAATACGATGTCTTTCCTACATATAAGGCGTTTTTAGTATACCTCTTTCACCCACAAACTGCTCAGAATCCTCTGCTCCTTGTGGCGAAGAAGAACACGGAAAGTTAAATGGTGAAATATTCGTCTGAATCTCTCAAAATGCAGGATCCCAACAAAAAAAAAGAAACAGAGAAACTGGTTTGACCATAGCTATTCGCTTGTTTTTATTAATAATTTTAATTTAGTTATAAGAACTAACTATAGGAGTCCTTTATAAGCAAGGAGGATTATTCAGGGTTCATCTTTTATGCATGTTATCTTTAAATCTAAAAACTTCCCTGTACAAAAAAGGCTTTGTGATGAGAGGGAACTAGCTGAAAACTTTAATAATGGGGATTAAATGCAAGTAATATATTTTTCCCACGACGATGTAAAGCCAGGAAAAAGAATATTGCTTCATTATATCCAAATGCTTATCAAAATTATGCTCAGGTCATGTCATGAGATTATGCAATGGCTTACATAAAAATTTATACCTCAAAATTAATCCTACAAGGAAAAAGAAGAAAAGGGGCCGGAAGTTAACAAGCAGAGCCTGAGAAGGCGTAGAGAGCTCTGGTTTTGACAATATTCATGACGTTACTGGTAAAGGTTTGAAGTAGATGGGCGCAGCAAAAAAAATCCAAGTTGGAGGAGGCTAAGATGTTGATGGGTGCAAAAAATTCCAAGAAGAGGAATAAGGGAGCGGAATTAACGGCAGGAAAAAAGTATGCATGTTCTGCAAAATGGAATACAACCACCAAGTCAACACTAAACAAAAATTACCACTGCAATAGAAAAAATCTTTGATGATAAAAAAATAAAATTGCCCAAAGATGGATACCAACTATATTTACTCTAAATATGAGAGAACCTTCCATATTATACAAAACATTAATAGAAAATGGTTATGGATAAGCACACAAATTCATTGTTTGCCACAAAAGAGAACATATTGTTAAATGTACCTATGCTTTGTATATTTGAAGACACTTTAAAACAGCTTCCCAATACTCAACAACCTTAGCAGTGCCCCACTGCACTTGTGACCCAATGTTTTCTTGCATTTTCTTCAATTCCGCAAATGACTTGCCTTCCAAAAGACCCTTGACATCTGATTCAACACTTGAATGTAACCCCCTTTCTTCCGCAAGGATATCAGCACGTGGTTTCTCACCTCGAACCCTAGCTCGATACAGTGCATCCTTCTTTGGAGCCTCGGCTAGCTCCCAATTACAGACTACAATTAAAGCATGGTCCATATAATTGTCACATATTAAAAGTGATATGGAAAACTTACATTCATAACAATGGAAGGGATTGATTACATAAGCTTGGAGTCTACCTTCAAGTTGTACTCTTGACGCAGGATGAATCTATAGGCGCCAGATAACTGGTACCCTAACCCTTCATGCAATGCAAGTCCGACGGTGTGAATTCAAATTAGATAATAAATAATAAAATCTCACGCAAATAATTCAAAACAAGACAGAATATTTCATTATGGCAAAACAAGCTTTGCCTTTCCTCCGCGTGGGGGGCCAAAGTAAGAGCGTGTGGCGAATCGGTCCTTCCTGCAGTTAGAGATTTATCCAAGAACAAAATACTATGATAAATTGAAAAATCGAGACCAACATGTAATAAGCAAACCATACAAATGTCTTACAACCCAAAAATCAATACAAAAGCACAATAAGAATATTAGAGCTGCTGTAAATAAATGGATCTGAAAGTTGGAGGGCTCAAAAAGAGATTTCAGTGGTGAGTGGACCAGATCGGGTAAGGGGAAAGCCGGTTGGGGAATTGGGAGGGCTGGATCAGGCGGAGGAGGGCTGGATCCGGGCTGAATTGCTCAAATCTGGGATGAACTAGTGGTGGGTAGAGGTTTGGAGGTGGTTCCACAGGAAGGGGGGTGATTGCAACAATTAGGGAGAAGCGGGACGGCTGGATCTGGGCTAGAATGCCCAGATCTGGGCTGCTTTGGGGCTGAAAACAGCAAGGCTGGCCGGCGGCTGGGTTTTGGGCTTAGGCAGGGCGGCGGCCTGATTGGGAGGGGCGGGAGAATGAGGGAGGGACGGGTGTTTGTGGGGTGGAGGCTGGAGGACCTATGGTGGCCGGCTGCTTGGAGGGGCTGGTTGGTCGGCTGGTTGAGAGGGGATAGGTGGTTGTTTTGAGGGACCAGATGGTGGCCTGAAGGTGGTGGTGGCTTGGCTCTTATGGAGGAAAGGTGTGGTCGGCTGGCTCTTGGAGGAAAGGGGTAACTGGCTAAAATCTGGGCAGGAAAGTTGTTGATGGCGCGCCACTCCCGACACAGGTGTATTCCCGCAGGAGGCGGTGATCCGCTGCCCAGTTGAACGATCAGAGTCCGTGATTGCGTCCAGATGGTCAATCCGAGTGGAGTTCATATATTTTTATATTTTATGCTATTTTTGTAGCCCGATCTGTCAAGAGAGTGTGAGCCATCCGATCGCGATGATTATTTGATTACTGATGCAGCAGTTATTTCTTAGGTTTTAAATAGGCAGGCGGCGGATCGTGGGAGGTATCGAGGATTGGTTTGCAGTTCCTACCCCTCGGTCATCCTTCTTCCAATGCGATTCCAGGCAAGGTTGTCAGGATCGAGATTCTAGATGAGATCGTTTCGAGGTAGGATTGGATCTGACAGTAGGGTCGGATCGATGATCGCTTTACAAAATCAGGATCGATTTACAATATCGGGATCGTAGGATCGCGATCCTGACAACCTTGACTCCAGGACACCGGCAATCCCTCTCCAGTAAGTTTACCCCGCTTCCTTCCCCCTTGTGTTCACCCTGCTGTGTCGACCTCCCTATTTTCGGTCCTATAACATCCTAATCGACGCCAGTTCGTGAACCTGTCAGCCTCCCACGATTTCCCTGCTCCTAATGTCGTCCTTGTGCCCACCGAAAGCCCGTCAGCCTCCACCTTCTTCCCACTCCCAAACCTTCTTCCTTGTGCCGCTCAGAACCCCGCCAGCCACCTCCCATTCCAATGTTCTGAAGCCTCTCCCTTATGTCTTCCCTTAAAAGTTGCCAACATTCCATCACCGTAAACCCTAATTAACTCCTTCCTTTCCATTTCCTTTTCCCTGTCGTGGACTCCACCTCAAACAACCAGCCCCACCACTCCACTCCTGACCCTTCCCACAACCTAACCAAACCCTGCTCGTCCAGATCCCTCTCTCCCAACACTCTCGACACTGCTCGTCCAGATCCTTCTCCATATATTATTTTTATATTTTATGATGTTTTTGTAGCCCGATTTTTCTAGAGAGTGTGAGTCATCTGATCGTGATGGTTATTTGATTTCTGATGCAACAGTTATTTCTTAGGTTTTAAATAGGCAGACGGCGGATCATGGGAGGTATCGAGGATTGGTTTGCAGTTCCAACCCCTTGGCCATCCTTCTTCCAGTGCGACTCTAGGAAGAAATCCCCTCCCGCTCCTGGTGCGACTCCAGGACACCGGCAATCCCTCTCTAGTAAGTTTACCCCACTTCCTTCCCCTTGCGTTCACCCTGCTGTGCCGACCTCCCTATTTTCGGTACTAGAACATCCTAATCGATGCAAGTTTGTGATACATCTGAGGCTGCAGCTTCATCAACCGCACCAATCACTAAAGCTTGTGGTACCTCCTCCAATAGAAGATCGCCACACCGGCGCAGCAACTTTGGGTGGTCAAGCTCCTCGGATACGAGTTCAATATCGAGTTCCGACCGGGCCGCACCAATCAGGCGGCAGACGCTCTCTCACGGCAAGTGTAGTCCCCCGAACTCTGCTCCATCTCACGCCCAGTTGGGGAGGATGTCGCCTCGATCCAGCATGATAGGGAAAGGGACCCGCACCTGGCTTCCATTCGGACAGCCCTCATTGTCGACCCGGGCAGCCGCCACCCCCCCCACTCATTAGTGGGCGGCAGACTATTTTACCGCGGACGCGTAGTGCTCTTTGCGGCCTCTCCGCTCATCCCACGCCTTCTAGCCGAGTTCCATGCTACACCATCTGAAGGCCACGCCGGAGCCTTCCACACCTACCGGCGCCTAGCGACATTCCTCTACTGGCCTCATATGTTTAAGCAGGTCAAAGCCCACGTGGCCGCTTGCCTTTCATGCCCGAAAGCAAAGTACGAAACCATGTTTCCAGGCAAGTTACTGCAGCCCCTGCCGATTCTGGACCGCATTTGGGAAGACATTGTCAAGGATTTCATCACTCGCTTGCCACGGTCCAGTGGGATCGATTGCATCCTAGTAGTAGTGTACCGACTCTCCAAGTACATGCATTTTCTCCCACTCCGGCACCCGTATACGGCGGCGGCAGTGGCCGACAACTTCGTCTTCGGAGTCGCGGGCCTCCATGGATTTCCGCGCTCCATCATGAGCGATCGCGATCCCCTCGTTCTGAGCAGTTTCTTGAAGTCCCTATTTCGCCTCCAAGGCACGCACCTCCGCATGAGCTCTGCCTACCATCCGCAAACGGATGGACAATCGGAGGTTCTCAGCCGTTGCTTGGAGACATATTTACGTTGTTTCATCGACGAGAGACCAGGCACTTGGGCCAAGTGGTTGGGTTGGGCCGAGTACTCCTACAACACAGCTTACCACCATGTCGCGGGCACGACTCCATTCCAGTCCGTTTACGGCCGCCCACCACAAGATGTAGTACGGCATCTCCCAGGGGAGTGCTTTCCATAGAAATTGGCGCATCATCTTCAGGATTGGGACATTATTTTGAACACCTAAAGCACCACCTACACAGAGCCCAGGCCAATATGACGTCTTTCTCCAACCGCAAATGTCGGGACCTATCATTTCAAGTCGGGGAGAAGATATTTATCAAGTTGCATCTGTACCGGCAACTCTCGGTCTCCAAATAGTCGTGCCCCAAGCTCGCACCACAATTCTTTGGACCGTTAAACGTCCTAAGCCGGGTTGGGGCCGTCGCTTACAAGATTCAACTTCCCAAACGACGTCGCAGTCTTCCACGTCTCTCAGCTGCACCGAGTCGTAGGTGATCACCCGACATTGGACCACATACCAGACAACCTGGAGTACTCTGACACCGCCCCTACTTATCCGCACAACATGACCGCCGACACCATTTACCTGGTGACGCAGACCCGGAGGAGCTCCTCGTGGCGTGGCACCCCCCCCCCCCCCCCCCCCCCGTCCGCGGCCACTTGGCTACTGCGGGATGATTTTCGCCGACAGTTTCCTGACTTCTGCCTTGAGGACAAGGAAACTTTTCCAGCCAACGATATTGTTACTGATATTCATGACAATGAACAACCATGACGGGTATACAAGCGACGGGGAAGGCGGCAGGCAGGTGGGGACAAGACCAGGCCCGACGGAGAGGAACCGGACGGGGGTGCGGATGAGACACGGGCTGGGGAGGGGCCGGCCAATGAGGAAACTTAATATTCAGTTCCTATTTTGTTTTTGTTGTATGTCATTATATGTTGCCGTTTTAGTGCGTTGTTATTTTGGTATGTTGTTATGTTGTTGCCGACACCCCTCCATTATATAAAGGGTTGAAGTTGTACTTGTTATTTTATCTCGAAAATAATATCAAATGGTTATTATCTGGTTTCTCCTCTAACCCTAGCCTCCTTCTCTCCCCTATTGTCGGCCCTCCCCTTGCCCGAATCTTCTCCTTCAACAATAATACGGTAATAGTTTCAAACAAAGGTAATGGGAAAAGTAAGAATTGGGAAAGGCCAAGTAGAGGGGGCGGCCGGAGACGAGAGAGAGGACGAATGGCCGGGAGATGGCCGGAGAAAGAGAGGCGAAGGGGAAACGAAAGAGATGAGCAGCTACAAGTTTATTATTAATCTTCCATGCTCATTACAATGACAACCCCTCTTTATATAGGAAGAGGCATATGCTAGATCCATCATATTTACAAACATGCCATCCACTCCCTTACATTACATGTCATCCACTGCCCATCAAACGACGACCTCGTCGTTTATTCTAAAAAAACATAGCCATATGTAGATTTTAGTGATGTCATTTTGAACTATTTGATTGATGTTGGCGATCTCATCATTTAAGTCCACCTAGATCAAAGACCCAAATGACACGCGAAATGTATATGAGAACAAAGCTCGCGTCGTCATGCAATTTGTTTATCGGCGGCTCCACTTGTGCAAACTGTATCAGAAGGGTACATCCTCCTAGATCGAAGACATGAATTGTCCAAATTGATACATGGTTGTGGAAACATATGTCATCATGTGTCATCATGAATTGTCCACGTTGATACATGAATTGCCCACGTTGAGTATTGTGAGCAGTAGGGCCCATGATGACTTTCGGGTTGGAACGATATTGCATCAACTCCTCCAAATGTGACAAAGCCGTGTTGTCGAAAATAACACGAACAATCGGCGCACATGACCATTCCTCCAATGGTGGTGAAACCGTGTTCACTATAATTGTTGCATCAAATAGAGTAGTTGTCTTGATTGTGTCTTGTTCCTCGTCCTCCGATGGTGTTGAAACAAATGGTGGAAGTCTTTCTTCATCGGAATGGATTATTGGAGTCCGGACACAACTTGGCTCTTCAAGCGTCCCGCAATGGTCATACTCCTCGGAATACCAATTTGGCTCGGAGGCGGCGGATGAGGCGGAGGCTTCACCGGCGTGGATTATTGGAGCCCGAACACTCTTTGGCTCCCCAAGTGTCCCGCGAGAGTCATACTCCTCGGATTTGGCTTCATGACTATCAAGATTAATAGGTAATAAAGGCACGTCTATCCCGAATCGATTCCGAATAGCGACCTTGAAATGATGTCAATCATGACTGATCGTGTCATCCCGTAGAAATTCTAGGCACCACTTTGACGCCGGCTTGTCCAAATAAAACGTGGCCATGAAAACATAATCAAAGGGATTGGCGTTCTTATACTCGAGGAACATTTCAAACTTAGAAATCCAATCGGTAGGATCGCCCGACGCAAATCTTGGGCCCGTAGCTTTGTTGGACAAAGCGTTAATCGAGTCCGAAGTTGTTAATGCGGAGCTAGGATCTTGAGTGTGAGAATTGGATGGAGGGGGCTTGAGGAAGTCGAGCTGCTTTTCCTTACTATCAGAATGTTCTTGGAGTTGAAGTGGAGGTTCGGTGGAAGGGACAAGATGTACTAAGGTTGAATTCCCAACTTCATCTGTATTCACCCGAGACAGAGCAAAATGTTCATCTTGCTGGGAAGCATAAATGGATGTAGACGTTCTGAACATGAAATGCCCGTAATTCCATTAAGGCATTTTGATTAAAATATTGTTCAGTGGTGGCCCTCCTATTGAGTTGTTGATTGAACTCGTGCAGATGTTGTTTCGATGATTGATTACACACCGTGAATTTTCTTCAAGATCTCGAGTGGACATTATGCTGGCGTGATTGGGAGTGGAGGCGCAGGAGGCGCGGCATGATACGTGTCAGGCTAGGTTGCCGAAGGCGCGGCCGGTGGACGAGATGCAAGACCGTCACCGGTGTGCAAGATTCTTGACCCTCACTAGATGTAGATGGCGAAGTGCCTGAAACGGCAAAGCAACAGAGGCGGCGATGCAGCGGAGGCGGGGATATCGAGTAAAGAGCAGAGTTGTGTTCTGGCGGATCGCTGAAAATTGCTAAAGAGCGGTGATGGCGGAGGATGAACAAACCGAGCACGTCCAAAGATGCTTGCTGAAGGAGAATCTCTCAAGAATGATAGAAGGACGGAGCGTTGATGGCTGTTCCGACAAGCTCTTTCACAAACGAAGAAACAGAGAGGGCTATCTTAAGTAATTTCTTAGGCTGCTGGTAGAATCTCCGTTCCTGATGATGTCCGGCTAGATCGCCGGAGGTGCGGGCTAGAGTTCGTAGTGTGACAGAGTTCGCCGGAGTCCGTACTATGTGGCTTTCGTGCTCTAAAATTTCTTGGAATTTCCCTCCGGAGGAGCGGTTGACGGAGCTGACTGTACAAGATTTATTGCAAAGAAAGATTCGCCGAAGTAGCTGTTGGCGGAGCGGCGTGAACAAGCAGAAATGATGCAGGAGCAACATCCATGTAATGAGCCGGAGATTAAGGAGATTTAGGTTTGTCTTCAAAACTCTTCAATCCGGCAGATTTGATGGAAGAAGTCTGGAGATGCTGATGAAGAAGCAGTCTGCAGTTTGTGATTGAATTTCGCAGTATCAAGGTAGACGATCAAGCCACTATGGGAGGCTTTCTTGAGCCGTATTTGCTAATGGGAATGAGTTCGTGGTGGATCTGGGAGTCGAGCAATGGCATAAAAGAATTCGGAATTTGTTGGTAAAGATGTCTCGAAGATTGTGGAATGATGAAGGTTTCCACAGAGGCAGAATAACAGTGCGTTCTTGATCGCCGGAGTGGGAGGACGGTTCTAGATCGCCGGAGATTTTGGTCGTGGGCGATGTATCTCAACGAGAGCACCAATTGTAACGATCTAATGTCGTTACAAGATCGTCAGAGTGATTACCGACGTTAGAAAAGTAAGAATTGGGAAAGGCCAAGTAGAGGGGGCGGCCGGAGACGAGAGAGAGGACGAATGGCCGGGAGATGGCCGGAGATAGGAGAGGCGAAGGGGAAACGAAAGAGATGACATGCTCATTACAATGACAACCCCTCTTTATATAGGAAGAGGCATATGCTAGATCCATCATATTTACAAACATGTCATCCACTCCCTTACATTACATGTCATCCACTCCCTTACATGGGATAGCGGTCTACTCTCACAATTGAACTCTATATTTAACTGTGTTATTCAAGCACAAAAGAGAAAATCATGGTATTGATATATCTAATTATATAACAACGAGCAAATAGGCATGTAAGCCTCTAACAGCTACAACCCCTGCACATTCCATAGTAATCAGTAACAACGCAAAAACTGGCTGAGTAACAACAGTAGTCCGCAGGCAATGCAAAGATCCAAAACAGACAGAGCAAAGAGAGAAGCAGGATAGCAGTAACAAAAGTACATATATAGACAAACAATTCTAACATCAAGTACAAAAAACTGAAATTAGTCTGCGAGACCGATGGGTCCGAAGGCTGCCCATAGGCCACTCGTATGGTTTAGGGTATATATAGGTGAACCAGCATAGCCGATAGCAAAGAGGGTGATAAGCGATAGCGACGAAGAGACAAAAAAATTTGTCAAATTGCATTGGAAATACGGGGAAAAGTTTCTTTTTCACACAATTTTGAAAGACCTTTCCGGGCTAAAACTGTGGGGCTCAGCTTTACTTGAATCAAAACGGATCATATTTTTAAATTGTGAGTGCTGAGTCGTTAAAAATAAAGACAAAAATTGACAGAGAATAATAAACAATGCAAAAAACAGCGTAATAGTAGATGGAGAGTAAAGAGAAAGAGAGAAGCAAAGTAACAAAAATATCAGAAAAATGGTAACAGAAGCAAATAACCAAAAAATTATATGAATATAATTCTAACAGTATGCACGACAGAGACCAGAGAGTGATTGTGTTTTGATTGCAAAAACTAAAATGATTTTTACACAAACATTGTGCTGTTATAATCCAATGCAAATGAGTAAAGAAAGCCCAAACATTGGTAGCTAAACTTCAAACACAAATCTTTGGATCCTGAGATAAGAAAATAAGGCAAAGCAAACAAGGCAGATACGCAAGTATATAACATACAAGCTGAGAAAAAATTCCTCATAGACACTAGTTCGTACCTGTGAATCCTAGCATTATCCCAATGTTAGAAAGCAATAGGCACAGAATATTGCAAGAGGATAACTAAGATAAAACTATATCTCAAATAAAGGGTCAAAAACAGGTACAGAAAAACCACCAAAAAACTTTTGAAACAACCTTCAGGACTTTCAATCAAGCTCAGTAGGCTAATTATATATTTCCAAATACTGCCTGCACTTTCATTCACCATAAATGAAACCAGACGGGTGCAAAAAAATCGAGAGCTCATGCGGCCTTTACTGGGACGGATTTATACCACTACTTCCCAATCCCGTCTTTTGCCCCAGGATTTGAAGTTGCTGAACAAACTCCACACCATTGAGAATCTCAGTAGTACCATACATGATATGCTTGGTGGGTTGTGAACGCTGAGCCAGCTCCGTCAAGCTCTTGTACTCTATATAATTTCCTCCACCTATCATGAAAACAATCCCTTCTTTAAATGGACCCTTCAACTGAGATCCAGTTCCGGATCTTGGTGCACGAGGATCGTATAATAGGTAAGAATCCACTTCAGGATTCGGCTTTCCTTCCATTAATGCCTCAACCGTTCTGGTAAGCGCTAGCTGTCTCTCCCCTGATAGTAGATTCTTCATACCAGCAGCAACAGCATTCAGCGACTGCCCATAGAGCTTCCCTGCCCAATCCACAATGTTGCTCCTGCTGGCGGAGGCGGCCGATGACATCATTGACATATTCAAAGATTTGATCTTCTTCACATACTGATATGCACATGTATCTACCTCTGACTCCCTCAAAACTGCTTCTACCGATTCAAGTTCGGATTGTGGAGTTGTTTCCGCGGAAAGGAGATAAATGATGGCGAGACGAAGCTTATCCTCCTTCGTACCTCTCTCTTTAAGTTGAGTAAGAAGTTGATTTTTATCTACATTGCCTTTAATTGACATTTCATTCTCTAGACTGCAGAAAGAATCTAAAGCCCTCTTTTTTATCTCACCCAGCAGCACTGTGGCTAGATTTGTGTGCTTGTCAATCACCTTCTTCCGCTCAGTAAGTTCTGGGAGTGAATTGACGGCATTCATCAGGTGCTTTGTGTTTCCAATTAGATCAGTGCCATCAAACTCAGCACCCTTCTGCCCACCAGTTCTTCTGTTTACTTCCTCCACATCCTGCTTGTATTTGTTCAGCTGGGAATCAATCTCTAAAGCAATCTTCTCAAAAGGAGACCAACTGTTTGAAGCCCAGAATGGATCAGAATCATCCAACTCATAAGATTTGAGGGGATATTTCTCCCCCTGGACACTGACCTTATTGAGCTTCATATCTAAAACATCATGCACCAGCGATCGGTAGCTCCAATCATGCTGCAAGGCCACTGCCAGCTCAAAATTTCGATCGAACAAACAGAGTATGGGTCGCTGGAACGAAATCGAGAGATTTCCGCTTCCAGAGAATAGATTGTTTTTAGTGATCAAGTGGTCGCGCAGGCGCGAATCAAGAGCGGCTGCAACCATTTGTGCAGGCCCGCCACTGGGGCATCGGATGACGGGGACGACACCCAGAGTTGCCAAAACGCAGAACAGCCCACCGGCTATTTTTTCCAAGACAGCCTCGATCTCTGGGTCTCCGGCGGAGGGATCGTTGAGTTGGACGTAGACATCGCGCTGCGCCAAGGAGAAGAGGTTATTCTCCAGAGTCACGAATTCTAGGTACTGGTCGAAAACCTTGGAGATCCGGCCGACAGCGTCTGACTTGAGAGTCCCGGCGGCAAGTTCCTCCAGAAGGGGGCGGGGGAGGGAAGAGGAGAAGTTGAGGTGGAAACTCTCGTAAATACCACGGGAGGCGTCTGCGACAATCCGGGCGATGTTGGCCGGCGTAGGTTGGACGAAGTAGATCGCCGGGACGTCGGGGACAGTCTGCCGCTCCTTGTCAATCACGAAGTAGAGCGTAATCCCGTGCTTGCGGAGGTCCTTGACGTGGATGAGGGGGGAGAGTAAATCACGGCAGAAGCGATCGAGGACGAGGATTTTGTACACCTCCTCCGTGGAGACGCCGGCGATGGTTATGGAAACACCGGGATTCGGCGGCTGGTTCAGATTCAGCATCCGGATGATGCAATCTGCCGAACAAATAGGTGGATTAGAGAGGACGGGACAGAGATTCAGGAGGCGGGATCAACACAGGGAGAAGATGAACATACCCATTTGTTTCTGTCGCAGATTCAACGCCATCTTCGGGTTCTCTCTTTTTTCCGACGGCGGGGAGTGTTGCGATCCCGAGATGTGATGCTGGTTGAGGAGCCGGGGTTGTTGGTGGAAGTGGCGGCCAGTGGTCGGGCAAGGTCGGGCAAGGTCGGGCGAGGGAGGGCAACGGAAACAGGGAAAAGCCAGAGAGGTGGCCTTACAGTACAACTCCGTTACCATACAACAGGGAAAAGCCACAGAGGTCTGCGAGGGGGCAAATTTCCGGACTAGTCATCATAATAATCATAATAATCAAACGTATCAAAATAGTCCTCTTATATGACAGCATAGTGGGCCCGACGTCAGGTTATATCCGCAGCTTGCTATACATTGGAGAAATTCAATATTAATTTAAATGGTTAGAATTCAACATCCTCATCCGTCACTATTTGTGGGTTTTAATTTTATCTATACTCATATGTTCGCAGCTGGTTTTAATATATTGAAAGTGTGTAATTTTTAGTCTCACACTGCTTTGAAACTTTTTTTAGCAAGCTCGAGAGTATATAAAAGAAAACTTATGCCCTCATATCTAACCACACCAATCAAGGCTTGAATATCTTTTCCCACGGATTTGCTCTCACTACAACCTGCAGGTTAGTAATTAAATATTTTAAATGCTTAGTTATTAATAAATATTGTATTTCATTAATATTTTAATTGTTTTTATAATAATTTAAATATTTAGTTTTTAATAAATGTTTTTTTAATATTCTGTGATTTTGATTTGTTACAATCATGTCTGATGCTGTTGAACTTGATGAATGCGACGTATATCAACAACAAGGATTAGATTTTGATCTAAATGAAATGGACGATAACAGCAGTTATGACTTGTCTGATAACGATGATGATGAATTTTTTTTTGAAACCCAAAATAGAGTTAAAGAAATCTTTGAAAAATCAATTTCAGTTGATCGTAGTTAGATTGATCGCATAATTGTTGATAATTCATTTATTCAATTTGCGAGAACAATAAAAGAATGGGTGGTAGAAGAAGATTTTGATAGAGAACATTCACAAAATAATCAAATCATGGACTTTGTAATACCTCACTATTTACAAGTCAGACCCTTTTTCAGAGCAAAATGGGAGATGCACTGCACTATTAGCGCTTGGTATATTCAGAATCATGTACAATTTAAAACTTTTCAGTCAAATCAGAGTAGATTAGTCTTAGTATGTTTCGAGAACATGCATCTCAGTCGACCATGTCCATGGAAACTAAGGGCTATTGTTTCCAAAAAACACGGAGGTGCTTGGTTAATTGCAAAAATTTTTGGCTCGCATATATGTACAAATGCGAGCATACAAAATGATAACAGACAATGCACTACAAGGTTTATTGGAAGATTTATAACTCATGTACTTCGAACACAAGTAGACATTAAATCAACAGAGATTAGAGGTCGGATAAATGCAAAATTTAATATCTTGACGAGCTATAAAAAAGCATGGGATGTCAGACGAAAAGCTATTAAATCTGTTTTTGGGGGTTGGTCTGAATCCTATAAAATTCTACTTCAATATTTAGATACAGTATGCATGTATAACCCCGGTACAATTTATGATGTTTGTACTTCTGTAAACAATAAATTTCAAAGATTATTTTGGGCTTTCGGCCCCTCAATTGAGGGATAGGGTAGCAGTCGACCTGTTCTTAGCCTTGATGGTACATTTTTATTGCGTCGTTTCCGGGGTACTTTGCTGATAGCCGTCGGTATAGATGCTAATAATGGACTTTTTTCGTTAGCATTTGCTATTGTTGAATCAGAGTGTAATGAATCGTGAGCATGCTTTTTAAATCGACTAAAAGTGTTGCTTCCAGTTATTGCTAGTCGTCCAAATCTTTGTATTATCAGTGACAAACACGCAGGCTTAATTCGAGGAGTTGCGTCTGAGCTTCCATACGCAAAACATAGGCACTGTTTGCGACATTTGCGTGAAAATTTTAAAAAGCTCGTTAGAGGTTTTGGGTTAAATGGAATTGATATATTGTGCGATAAAATGTACTGTGCGGGAAATGCATCAAATTTTGTAACATTTACAGAAAATATTGAGCATATTAAAATTGTTGATCAGAGAGTATATGATTGGTTGGTGGCTAGAGATGTTGAAAAATGTATTTTATTATATAATGGTGGTGCTAGATATGGCACTATGACGACAAATATGAGCGAAAGTTTCAATGGAGTACTTAAACGAGCGAGAGGGTTACCCATACAAGCATTAGTATCAGCTACATTTTATCAATGTATTGCATTATTTCTTAAAAGAGGTGAAGATGCGCTAAAATGGGAAAGCGATGGAGTGTCCAGATTTGTGCCTAAAGTATTGACAATGCTAGGTAACCGAGAAGCAGCTGCAAGAAATTTATGTTGGTCAGTCCAGATAAATAGCACTGAATTTTCATGCTACGATGATAAAAATATAGTGCATCGTGTATTGTTTTCTGATGATGGATGCTCATGCAGTTGTCATAATATGGTCTTATATCATGTCCTTTGTGCTCATATGATTGTTTCACTTGCATCTAAACGAGTTTCACATGAGGGGTTTGTATCGGACTTTTATACAATATCAAGTTACAAAAATACATACAGTGGAAGTTTTCATGGAATTCCAGATATTACTGGGTGACAATCATTAGATGCAACACGAGGTATTATTGAGCTTCAACCACCCACTTTAATACGAAGAATTGGACGCCCTCAAACTCATCGACATCATAATACAATGGATGAGCGCATTGATCACAGTAATAAAAAAATATGGCATTTGTAAAGAATTAGGACACAATCGATCAACATGTCCTACAAATCCAAAAAATTGAAGGTAATAATTTATTTGTTTTTTAAATTTTTTTTGAACAAACAATCTAATTAGAAATTTGTAATATTCTTTTCGTCTAATTTTTTTAGGCGTTATGGAGGAATGCACTAGCTGCAGCAAGAAAGAAATCGTTGGCTCTTTTATTACGTTTTGGAAGAGTTTTTCTCAGTGATTTTGTTTTAATTTTGTTCAATCTGTATCTGTTATTTTCTTACTCGAAACCTTTATGTTACTTTGGAGGATTTTTCGCAATTATAATGAGTGAATTTTCATGACGATATCAATAAATAGGCTGGACCCATCGGAGATTGATTGGGAATGCACTGAGTCTTGACTTGCTCTTGTTTTAATTTTGTACAATCCTTCATCTCCTAACCACTATTGAGAATAGAATTATATTAATATTGAATTTCTCCAAATGAATGAAAAAAACTGTCGACATAACCTGACGTCGGACCCACTATGTTGTCATATCAGTAAAAAGAGGCTATAATGATAAGGCTTTTTAAAAGAGAGATATTTTGATACTTTTGATTATTATGGGGGTTAGTCCGGAATTTTGTCCTCGGCGAGTGGGAGATGAAGGGTAGGGAGAGAAAGCTAATTCACTATAAAATATGCAAAATTATGATTTTGGTCCTAAACTTCAGTAACTTTATGAAATCAGTCCCTATACTTCTTTTTGAAAGAATTGAAATGAGTTCTTTAACTCTCTAATCTATTTGATTTTAGTCCTAAAACTAATAAATCTATGATAAAGATATTTAATAATGTATTTTTTAAAAAATTAGTTCATCTTATATTATTTTTTATTCATCTTTTCGTTCCTCCTGCAGTGACAACCTTGAAGCTCTCCGAGTATTCGCCCGAACCTAACTAATAGCTCTATTCTCCTATTCTACTCTCACGGCCCGATGAATTATGGCACATTTCATTACACTTGATCAATTCGACCATGTCCACTCCGGCGGCATTCCGCGGGAGCTTCCCGCCCTCCGCCAATGCTCTTTTCGGGCTTGTCATCGTCATTGCTATCATCGACACATTTCGTTTCTAAGAACTAATTCAATGGGTCACTTGGTTTGTTTTTGTCAACCATTGTATGAGCACGTATAACAATTATTTCATGAATCAAGCTTACTTCAGATTATTTATCACGATGAATTAAAATATAAAGAGAAATTGATGTTTTTTTACATCTATGCTCATAGTTAAACCCCCTATTGATGAAGTCCATGGCGCTTTCCTCCTCTTCAACCATACCATAGATCTAAGATGAAGAGGTGAGGAGAGAACTAGAAGGGTCTGAGAACTATAACACGCCAGAGATTGTGTGGGTACATTGTGTCATCGGGCCATGAAAGGAGAATGGAGCCATTAGTTAGGTTTCAGCGAAGCCTCAAAGGGCTTCAACGTTGTCAGTGTAGGAGGAACGGGAAGATGAATAAAAAATAATGTACAATAAACTAATTTTTTAAAAATTACATTATTAAATATCTTTATTATAGATTTATTAGTTTTAGAACTGAAATCAAATAGATTAGAGAGTTAAGGGACTGATTTCTTTGAAAAAGAAGTATAAGGACTGATTTCATAAAGTTACTAAAATATGGGGACCAAAATCACAATTTTGCATATAAAATATTTCTTACCATACAAAAGGCCAAATCGGCTATATAAAGCATTACAGAAGTCCAACTGTCCGTTACAGTACAACGGTACAAAAATTATATTAATAGAGTAAAACATATGCATTTAATTTGCTGATGTGATGGAGACTGGTGGCCCTTGGATTAAATCCTAAACTGTCGGATGTGCTGTTGAGCTGGATGGAGGATAACTGTAGCTTTGCTTGTCGCTGCTCTGCTTTTGAGCCTCTTCTACCGGAGAATTAAAATCACAATTCCTAACAACACCGCCGCCATTAAGAACGCTGTCCTCAGCGTTTATGTTCATCTCCTTCGCATGCCTAGTCCCGGTAGAAAACTCAGAGAGGCCAGTGATGATGAGCGAGAAGGAGAGGGACCAGCCAATCTGAGGGTTGTAACTCACCATTTCTGCTGTGGGACTAGATTTGTATGGTATAGTTGATTTTTCTTTGGAGGATTCCTCTGGTCGGTTGTCTTCCTCGCTTGCTAGGGTGGGTTGTCCATCTAACTGAAGAATGCATTTCCCTTTTCGTTGAGTCGTTCGTTCGCGGCGTGCCCCCAGGTCACGGGTGGTGTTTTGTGGTGGAGAATCATGCTATCTGAGATGTGTTGCCTCAGATTTCTTTTTTGTTTGTTCTACCATCTTAGGGTGGTGATGTCAATGTCGTCTTTTTGCAATTGTTGAGAGATAGTTGTCTGTAATAAGGGGTCTTGGTCCAGGTTGGAGATATACTCCCATGTACTGTCGGCCGGCGGGAGTCCTTTCCACTATATGAGGGCGTGTGGTATTACCTGCCCCTGTCGTATGAGCTAGAGAGTGCCGATGACAGCTAAGGGTTGGTGTAAGGGGTTGTTCTCCCAGCTGAGTTCTGGTAGTTCTGTGATTTGTATGCGAGCGTCACCGATATATGGTTTAAGTAATGAGGCGTGAAACACTAGGTGTATCCTGGAGGAAGGGGGAGGATCAACCGATATGTCGTTTCCCCGATGACCTCCTGGACTTGGTAGGGACCATAATATTTCAGGTCGAGTTTCCGTCCTCGGGGTCTCTTCATGGTTAGTTGCCGATGTGGGTATAATTTTAGTAACACCCAATCCCCTTTTTCTAACTTTAGCTCCCTCCTCTTCTTGTCGGCTTGGTTCTTCATGCGATGCTGAGATTTTGTCAAATTTGCCTTAAGACAATGAAGAATTTGTTCCCTTGTAAGCATGGTCTCCTCTACGGCTTCGTTGTCGGTACTCCCTGCGCAAAAGTGAAGTAAACACGTGGGTGGTCGACCAAACATGACCTCAAAAGGAGCCATATTGGCCGAGGAGTTATATGTAGTGTTATAATGATATTCAGCAAGGTTTAAAAACAAAGACCATTCTTTGGTATTTCATGGCAAAAAATTTGTAAGTATGGACCTAGGCATCGATTGAATCTCTCGGTTAGGCCGTTAGTTTGGGGGTGATAGGCCGAACTATATTTGAGAAGGGTGCCTTGTAAACGGAATAACTCAACCCAAAAATGGCTGAGGAAGATTGTATCCCTATCCGATATGATAGTTTCTGGAATGTCGTGTAGTTTGCCCACTCAGTCCCAAAATGCGGTGGCGGCAGTTGGTCCTGTCATGGGGTGTTGGAGAAGGGCAAAGTGCGTGGCCTTCGAAAATCTGTCAACCACAACTATAATTATGCTAAAGCCTTTAGAATTGGGAAGATGTGTGATAAAGTCCATTGTAATGTCAGCCCAAAGTCTTTGGGGTGTGGGTAGGGGTTGTAGGAGGCCATAAGGGGAGTGATTAATGGCTTTGGCTTTCTGACAAATGTCACATTGTTTAACGAATTGGGTGACGTCGGATTTCATATTGTACCAAAAAAATTGAGCTTGGATCTGATATAAGGTGCCTTTAATGCCGGAATGTCCCCCTATCAAGCTAGAATGAGCCTCGCGTATAATTTGGTGTTTGATGGGTGAGTTACTGGGTATATAGATTTTTTTGATTATAAGTGATGTAAGTGCCTTGTTTTCTCCACTCGGGATACTTATGTAGTTCCTGTGTAATTTTTTTTGTACTAGGTCGTCTCTGCTATACTCTAGGGCGAGTCCGTCCATCTAACAAGTTGGAAATGGGTTTTGAAATCTTGGTGAGGCTCAGTAGGGCGGGGCATTCAGGAGGTTCTGGCCTTCGAGATAGAGCATCGGCAACTTGGTTAGTTTTTCCCGATCGATATTGAATGATGAAGTCATATCCGATCAGCTTGGCTAATAAAGTTTGTTGCTCGGGTGTATGTAATTGTTGGGTCAGCAGATGGTGAAGGCTTTGATGGTCCGTTAGAATAGTGAATTGGTGGTCGAGTAGGTATTGACGCCATTTTGTGACGGCGGTTGTGACTGCGTATAGTTCTCGAATATAAGTTGATTTTTTTTGCATGAGCGGTGAGAGTTTCTTACTATAGTATGTGATGGTGTCGTTGGTTTGTCGTAACACCGCTCCAATACCTGTGCCAGAAACGTCGATTTCTAGGATGAAGGACTCATTAAAATTGGGTAATGTGAGGATGGGGAAGTAGATTAATTTTTTTTTAAGGTGGTCAAAAGTTGCTTGTGTGTCGTTATTCCAAAGAAAGGAGTTCTTCTTTAGTAGTTCGGTGAGAGGAAAAGCGGTTTTTGTGTAATCGCGGATAAACTTCCGGTAAGAACCAGTTAATCCTAAAAATGCGCGAATATGTTTTTGATTGGTGGGTACCGGAAAGTTTTCAATGGTCTGGATATTGCTTTTGTTAGTACTGACCATGCCGTTCTGAATGTTATGTCCTAGAAATTTGATTTGCGTGGTTAAAAATGAACACTTTGATAGTTTTATAAATAACGTGTGTCGCTCTAAGATTTTCAAGGCTAATTCCAAGTGATCTGAATGTTCTCTTTCAGTTGGGTTGTATATTAATATATCATCAAAGAAAATTACCACGAATTTTCTGAGGAATGGTTGGAAGATGGTGTTCATGAGAGCCTGGAAGTTAGAAGGGGCATTGGTCAAACCAAAAGGCATGACGAGGAATTCATAGTGCCCGTGATGGATGTAAAAAGAGGTCTTATGAATATCATCCTTATCCATCCTAATTTGATGGTAGTCGGAATGCAAATCTAAATTCGAAAAGAAACGAGACAGGCATAATTCGTCCAAAAGTTCGTCTATGGTGGGGATAGGGAACTTATCTTTTATGGTTAACTTGTTGAGGGCTCGGTAGTCGACGCAAAAGCGCCACGTGCCATCCTTTTTTTTACTAGAATCACAGGAGAGCTAAACACAGACGTACTTGGTCTAATATGGCCATGGTCGAGCATTTCAGTGACCAATCACTCAATCTCATTTTTTGATGGTAAGGATAACGAAAAGGTCCTAGATTTGGTGTCGTGGCATTATTGTCGAGGTTAATTTTGTGGTCCAACTCCCTCGAAGGCAGCTGTGCGGTGGGCTCTTTGAATAGGGTGTCGAATTTTTTTATTACCTGTTAGAATATGGGTGGCAGGGAATTCCCAATGTTGCATGGAGTTTGTGTGGAAGTACTACCGGGTTTTGGCTTGACAAGTAAAAGACACATGGTGGATGGTTTGACCGCGATCATCTGCATCAACTGCGATGATGAAACAGGACCGGTTATGGAATTGCCATGATGACATACGAGGGTCACTTGTCCCTCCGTCCCCGAGTGTGATAAGGTGAATTTATCGTAGTCCATTGTGACCGGGCCTAGTGTCCGTAACCAACTTTGCCCTAATATAAGATTGGTGCCCTCGATTTACAAGACGTATAAATGAACATTATATCTAACGGTTTGGATGGGCAGTGTTGTGTCTCTACACTTGCCTTGGCAGAATTCGGTAGAGCCATTTCCCATGAAGACCGGGAACCTCTTAACCGGTAAGATTGAAAGTTTGAGAAAATGGGCCATACAAGGAGAAATGAAATTGTGTGTGCTACCGCTATCCACAAATAACTGTAGTGGTTTGTGGTTTACGTAACCCGTTATTCGGAGTCCATGATCAGGAAGTGCGCCGATGAGAGATTGTAAGCAAATCATTGTGGATGAATCCTCCTCTGCGGACGGTAAGGCCAATGGGTCGAACTCCTCGAGGTCCTCCTCCTCTTTGTCAGTGCCTACTAAGTAGAGTAAAGCCCCCCCCCCCCCCCCCCCCGTCCTTTGCATTTGTGCCCGATGTGAAATCGTTCATCGCAGTTGTAACACAAACCTTTGTCGCGTCTGGTTTGTAACTCAGCGGGAGTGAGTCGTTTTATGGGAGGATATTTTGGGGGATATTTGGGGTGAAAGTTGTTTTGGGGTATTTGGGGTGGCCGTGTGACTTCTCAATGGTAGTTATTGTGGTGTTGGAAGGTTTGGGGTCGCGGTTTAGTGTTCTGAGTGTGCTGATCCTCGTACATGCGTGCGATCGCATATGCGTCATGGATTTCGGTGGGTCGGGTTAGGAGGACAGGACCCCGAATGTGCTCTTTGAGCCATGAGACAAACATGTCAGAGATAAATTCAGGAGAGAGGTGTGAGACTTTTGTTATAAGTTCTTCAAATTCGGTTTTATATTGAAGGACCGTGTGTGTCTGTTGTAATTTGGTTAATAGGCCGGTTGGTTTTATGTATACGGACGGACCAAAGCGCTTTTGAATGGCATCAACAAAGAGGGGAAAAGTCAATGCGGGGTGATATTTTAAGCTCGCTTGGTACCACTTAGACGCCGGTTTATCGAGATGAAACGAAGCGATCAATAGGTAGTCTTGTGTTCGGATGCCATGAAAGTCGAAATATTTACGTAACTCATACAACCAATCGGTTGGGTCTCCATCGGAAAATCGTGGGCAAGTGACATCTAAATTACCAGGTCGGTCAGAAACTACCGGGGCTAGGTGGCCGAAAGGAGCCGTTCCGAGGATGTCGTTGGAGGACTGGGCTGGAAATAAGTCAGAGATGCGCCGTTCATTATGTATTTCTTCCACGGTGGGGTGAACCGGTTGATCCGGGGAAGTTCCTTTTCCCAAGCTTTGTTGTATCTGGTCGAATTGGGATAAAATGTCGCGGCGGAGAGCGGCGACCTGATCGGCCGACTCCTCCTTGGAGGCAAGGATTTGGCGGGCCAACATATTCTCCTTTGTTTGGAGTTCGGTGGTGAACTGTTGTTGAAGGTGGTGTGTTTACTGGGTCATCTCGGCGATGGGGCATTGCTAGAGGTCCTCCATTTGGGCAGAGCGGTGGGATTGCTCGGTTTGAAGCGCCGCCCTGAGGTCGGTAACAGAGCGAAGGCCATCGCCCATTGGGGTGCATGGGATTAGAGGGATCTCAACGAGAGCACCAAATGTTGCGATCACGAGATGTGATGCTGGTTGAGGAGCCGGGGTTTTTGGTAGAAGAGGCGGCCAGTGTTCGGGCAAGGGAAACAGGGGAAAAGCCAGAGAGGTGGCCTAGAGGAACAGAGGAGATGAAGGGCAAGGTAGGGAGAGAAAGCTAATTCATTATAAAATCCTTCTTACCATACAAAAGGACAAACCGACTATATAAAGCATTACAGAAGTCCAACTGTCTGTTACAGTACAACGGTACAAAAATTATATTAATAGAGTAAATCATATGCATTTAATTTGCTGATGTGATGGAGACTGGTGGCCCTTGGATTAAATCCTGAACTGTCGGATGTGTTGTTGAGCTGGACGGAGGATAACTGTAGCTTTGCCTGCCGCTGCTCTACTTTTGAGCCTCTTCGACCGGAGAATTAAAATCTCAATTCCTAACAGGGAGTCGATCGTCGGAAACTGGGGCAGCTTCGGCTTCTAGGGCTTCTGTCGGGCCCGGTAGAAGCGGAAACACCGCTGGTTGGGGAATAAGAAATCGGCTGAGTTTGTCAATTCAGTTTCTCCTTTTCGGTCCAACCGGACTGAAGTTATTCCGGTCCAACCAAACTGAAGTTATGTTGTTTGACTCCCCTTTTTGCTCTTTCTTGGACTGGATGTGGAGACCTCCAGCCTGCCTCCTCTAAATGACCGTCGAGGTCATCTTCTTCTTCCCCATGTACTCCTTCATTCGCAGTATACCAACACTTATGCAAAAATAGTTTTGGTTTTAGACTTTTGAATCATGTTCAACAATTGCAAGATTTTAAGGCATTCCTAGTACATACTGAACTTCAGATATAAATTTGATTTCTCCTTTCTTGGTTACGACTTGCGAAGTTCCGTTTGTGGGTCTCCCGGTCTTTTCTCGATCCTGAGAAATCGGACCGCCTTAGCTCGTAATCGGATCAGGCACACAAACAGTCAAAATGAACCGTAGTAAATGACAAGAGACATATTTTACGTGGAAAACCCAGAAAGGGTGAAAAATCACGTGGCTGGAACTGTGTCGAAGAAAAAACCACTAGCTTATAGGAGTTTTACAAAGATTGATTTGATCCCGGAGGGAGACAGGTCGAAACTCCGTTATAGATACAGGAAATGAGGGAAAATGGTTAAGTCTTCAGAGCCTGGATGGAAGCGCTCCGGTCTTGAGAATTGTTGGACATGCGGAACCTGGGTGGGAGCGTTCCGGCTAAAAAATTCTTCAAGTCCACAAATCTTTTAGAGGGAGCGCTCTCGTTGATGTGAAGTTTTGACGGGAGTCCTCTCGCGGGGGCGGTTGAAGGTTGACGACACTTGAGGCATTATGAAACTTTAGCGCAATGAGAAATGCAGAGAGAATTTCTAAGCAGAGAATCGGCATAAATCCACGATTTCGTCGGAAAACCTCAGAGCTTTATCTTACTTCTCGAGTTTTTTTGTATTCAAATGAAGGTCTGTGACCTTATTTATAGTTTTTGGAGGGTTATGGTGGTAATCACGCTGATGAGTGATTTGTACCGGCAAATGACGTTTCTTCGTTTTGATCACCTGGATCACCATTTTTATCAAAATGACGAGAGTGTCCCCCTTCCCTCCGGGCAGTTCGGACGGCCCGGGCAAGGTGCCCATAGGCGTCGGCGGCGGTCGGGGGTGGCCGGCGGCAAAGGAGGCGGTCGGGGACGGCGAGGGCCTCTGGAGGCTGTGTCGACCGGTGGGGACGGCCGCCGCCCATGCGCGTGTGTGGGCCGCGACTATGCAGCACGACACTACGGCCGCGCGGGCTGGTGTGCCATGTGCGCGGTGTCGCGGCAGCATTGCAGCGTGCAGGCTGCTGTGCGGTAAGGAATAACTCAACTTTATACAAGGAGCGCAATGAGCGTGAGAGCACATTATTTGGGACTAACCTTAGAGGAATAACTCAACTCTTGGTTATCCCCAACTAACGATCAACTAGAAAGTTAATCGCTCGCCAGTGCAGGGCCCGAGCTAGAAATATAGAAACAAATGATTACATTAATTAAGTGCGGTAAGGAAAAATGCTCATGAAATAAATTGCAGAAAAATTCATAGGAGTCTTCTTATTGTATTTTCATCCATTATTAAGGTCCGATAAACAGTTCAGTTGCACTTTTAAACTTAGCTTACTCGGACCTGGGGAGCTTATTATGAGTTACTTATTTTCTTGATACATATATTAAATTGATTTAATTATCGAGAGCATAATCATTCATTCGAGAATAAAAGTCAACTTGTTTGCTCGAGTCGGGCTGATTCCGAGTATTTTTAGAGAGCCTAATTTTTCCTTGAACATCAACCTCATGAATCTTTCAAAATAAAGAAAAAAAAAATTCAAACATCTGAATCGAGGTTGGGAGTTGCCGCACTTATTGCTCGTATCATTCGTTTTCCCGATATACTCAAAACGCCCGAGGATTATTCCCCCCAAAATATTTGAACGATCAAAATTTAAAGTGACCCTTTATTCTGAAAAATAAAAGAATCATCAATTTTTATCCAAATGACCCCAAATTTTAATATAACACCAAAAAAGACTTTATTTAATTCTAAAATTTTTCCATAATTTTTCATACAATTTTGGGTATTTAATCTGGCTAATCAAATTTTAATTAGATTTTTTAAAACACCAAATTAATTTTTAAAAGTCCCAAAAATTTGTGGAGATAGATCTCATAATGGGGAACAACTTTCATGTTTAAACATTTTTCTCTAGGAGCCTAGATTCTCCTCAAAAAATTCCTCAAATTCTCTTTTTTAAAATTGGTCTGCATATAGTCATTTCCCGCGACTGAGATTGAGGTGGGCGCGCATTTTATTCTTTTGTCCCCACAGCGGATCTGGCACTGATCTGCTATAGGGGGCGCTGATGTTGAGGTAGGGTGAGGAAATCCACAAAATCTCGGGTGTCTGATCTCATCGTGGAGATCGGACGGCCACTATTGCTCCCCGGGGGTGCAGAGGGTGGCGGCCTCTGCCACCGCCGACTAGTAGCCGCCAGTCGTCAGCGTTGCCCCCGGTCGACTTGTCGAGGGCTGGCGAATCATTTGGCGGTGGTCCGGCGGCCAGGCGCCGTCGGCCACCGTCAAAATTATTCAACTCGAGAGCAGGGTGACGCGATTGGCTCTGCTCCCGACGGTACCGTGCCACCCCACTTATCTGGTGGTTTCCATGCCACTCCACCACCCCCCGATCGGCACGTCGGGGGTCGGGCATTCCTCCGACAGTGGTAGGGTTACCACCTACTTCTTTTGGGCCTTGGGTAGGATTTCAGGTCACTTTTATTGGGTCCATTGGGTTCTAGTGACCCAATAAAAGTCTGAATCACAGCAATGTATCATCAGATCGGCTTTGGGGCCCTCTTGTCCTTCACCCAACACTTATGTATCATCAACATTTCATAAATGCAAGCATAATGTAATTCCATATCGAGAATCTAACTCTTTCACTCCCCAAGGAGCTTCTTCTCATCAGCCATCGGCCGCTCGGTCTTAGGCTCTTTCACTCCCCAAGAAGCTTCTTCTCATCAGCCACCTGCCGTTCGGCCAGGTGGCTCCCATCTGGGGTGGAGGTACACCCCAGGTGTCAGCATCAAGGGAGAAGGGGAGGGAAAGGGTTTGGTGGGCTTTTGCCAAGACCCATGCACATGTCCCCTTATAAATTTTAGTGGTCCAAGGGGTGAAGAAGATGGAGCCCAAGTGGTCTTAGTGATGGGGAGGTGAACTCTCAAATTGGAATTTTCCAAAAAAAATGGAATTTTTAGGGTTCGATCAAAGTCAACCCTATGATAGGTCCCCCATATGGGTCAAAGTCAAAGTGGATTCAAGTCATCGGGGAACGAGTCAATGTTGGGGTATTGCGGTACAATTGATGTATGTACGCTTTTCAGTGCACAAAAAACTTGGTTTGACCACGGCTTGACCACCTGATATCAGAATTGGCCGGAACGAACTCTGTTGACTTCGTATTGATCATATGAATCCAAGACCACTGACTGGGGTCAGCATCAAGGTGTCAGCATCAAGGGAGAAGGGGAGGGAAAGGGTTTGGTGGGCTTTTGCCAAGACCCATGAACATGTCCCCTTATAGATTTTAGTGGTCCAAGGGGTGAAGAAGATGGAGCCCAAGTGGTCGTAGTGATGGGGAGGTGAACTCTCAAATTGGAATTTTCCAAAAAAATGGAATTTTTAGGGTTCGATCAAAGTCAACCATATGATAGGTCCCCCATATGGGTCAAAGTCAAAGTGGATTCAAGTCATCGGGGAACGAGTCAATGTTGGGGTATTGCGGTACAATTGATGTATGTACTCTTTTCAGTGCACAAAAAACTTGGTTTGACCACAGCTTGACCACCTGATATCAGAATTGGCCGGAACGAACTCTGTTGACTCCGTATTGATCATACTGTTGAAACCGGAAACCGGCCTCTTGTGGAGTTCGACCCTTGGGGAAGGGGTGGTCTCGTGCCTACTTCGCACCTGCAAGAAAAACAACGAGAGAGACAAGAAAAGACAGACCCAAGGGCTCGGCAGGGAGGTCCCACCACAAACCCGGAAGATCTCTGAGCGCTTCCCCTCCTTAGCCAAGAGCCGAGCTAAGGTACTCTCAGAGAACACTTGAAAATGAGAGCAAGGGGGCACTGAAAGCGTGTCCTCTGAGGTACCCCTTGGGTCTTATTTATAGATTTTCAGAATCTGAACTGCCAATAACCAAAAGGACTGACCTGGAAGTACCAAAAGACCCCTGGATGGGTCTGCCAACAGCCAAACTCCGCTGTTCTGAACAGCTATGCGCAGTCCAACCTGGTCTGCCAACAGCGAGGCTCCGCTGTTCTGAGTAGCTATTCGCACCCCCGGGCGGTCAGCTCGCCTTCAGTTCTCCCGCAGGAGGCAGGCGCGACCCGGCTCTGGGGCTCGTCTACCCTCACTGGGCGAGTGCGAGCCGATATGGGCGAGCCGCCTGCCTTTTGCCGGGCGGATCGGCGGTCAGGTCGCGCTCGGGGTCCGGCTCGCTTGCGGCGGGGCGCCAATCGCGGGTCCGGCTCGCTTGCGGCGGGTCGCCAGTCGCGGGTCCGGCTCGCTTGCGGCGGGTCGCCAATCGCGGGTCCGGCCCGCTTGCTGCGGGTTGCCAGCTCGCTCGCCTGGGATGGGCAGGGGCGGGCCGGCCCTTCAGTCGTTCAGCCCGTCCTGCCGCTTGGGTGCGAGTCGCGGGGGCAGGCCTGTTCAACCTCCCTGGTGGGACCCGCTCGCCGGACACAGGGTTGTACACAATCCCCGCTCTTTTTGAGCTTGAACCAAGCTCGGAAAGAACCATCCAACCCGCGTGTTCGGCGAGCCCCTGTGCTGAGCTGGCAGGGAATCTTCTGGTGGGGGCCCACTGTTCTGCTATAAATACATACCGCTGACCCCTGTAGGAGGCCCCCCAAATCCCTTTATTTTCTCTGAGCAGACTTTTGTTCCTCGATGCCGGTTAGCGAAGAAGTGCGAGCTCGCCTGGCGGCAGCGGTCCTGCAGACTCAGGAGGAGGCCCTTGAGGCCGCCCCATGGCTAGTTCGCGGATCCTCCGGCCCCCTCTTCAGGCCGGCGAAGGGAAAGATCGTTAAGCGTTCTCTGGCGGACGACTGCCCGGCCTCCAGCTCGGCGGCGGGTGCTGAGGTAGTCCCCGGGGTGCGTGGCCTTCCGCTGATTATCGCTATTCGTCTGACTCCCTGTTTTGCAGGTAATTCCCTGTGAGGAGGCGGAGAACCGGGGAGAGGATCGTCCCCCGCCTCCATCGCCTAAGAAGATCGCGAGTTCCCCAGGTCCGGATCGCCCACCTCCGGAAACTCCCCGTCCGGCGGTCTCCCATGGGCTGGGGAAATCTCTTGAGACCCTCGAGGGAGGGAACTTTCAGGATCGGCCGGGCTCTTCCCGCCCATCCGTCGGTGCGGGCGATGTGCCCACCCCTGGTGAGCTGGTTTTTATCGTTGACTTTGCCTCTTGCTCGCTCATTCTGACCCCTCCCTGCTCGCAGGCTTTCGCAGGGCCTCGCCTGAGACCGAGATGAGCGAAGGGTACTCGCCTCCGCCTGACGTGGACAGTGTATCTGACTATCTGGGCGACCCGAACGATGCGGCGGGGATGAAGAGGCAGGTGACGCGGCTATTCCAGAAACACGCAATGCTGCTGCAGGAGGCCATAAGGAGGATCGAAGACGACAAGGCCGAGACCGATGCCCGGCTCGCGGCCTTGGAGGGCCCTCGGCGTGAAGCGGAAGACGACGACGTCACCTCGCCGGGCGTGCATATAACGCGAGCCGAGGGGCATCTTAAGAGCGCCGTGGAGCAGGTCGGCCTGGCTCAGCGGGAGCTGGTGGCGGTTCGCGATTACCACGATCCCCGCGTGCCGCCTCGGGCGGGAACGAAGAGGCGGCACAGGTGGAAGTGGGTCGAGTACTGACCCAGTTGTTTGCCCCTCGCTCGCGTGATACCGCGGGGTTACCGTCACCTCGCATTTATCTTGTATTTGTATTAGTAATTGCTTGCGACTCTTTTAGCCCGCCTATGGGCCTAACTATTTTATTGCTGAGATGTATTGAAATTATCGCGCTGCTTTTCTTTTGATTTCTGTGTGCGGGTTAAAGGGAAGGGTCCATTCTTCCTTTCGCGCTGATCGGGGCGAGGCGAGCCGAGGAGCTCGCTAGACGGGAATCTCCCGTCTCGCGCGGCACGGCGTGCGGGTGCGGGATGGGGTTGGCTCGCCCGCGCCGGTCTCCCGCGGTTGCAGCCGGGCGAGAACCGTGCCGGCTCGACCTTTGAGGTGTGCTCGCGCGCGGGAAGTCGAACCGTCGGATTAATTTTTGCTATCCGCACCCCATCTTTTGGCGGGAAGTTTCCCGCCCCTTCTCTTTTCCTATAAATAGGTCCTGCCGGCCCTTATTTTTCCACCGAATCCAAAACGTCTTCTCGCTTCCCCTTTTCTCGCGAAGTGCGATTCTAGCTCGCCTCCCGGCTTTTTCTCTTGCGTTCGGCAGCGAATCAACGGGGATGGGCGGAGGCGGCGGCGACGCGGACGGCCGAAGCAAATGCGCTTGGACCTTCTCCGAGCACGATTTCCCTCGCGCCGTCATCACAGAGCGCGAATACTTGGAAGCTCTAGGCGACCACATCCCGGCCGGGTTTTCTGCGAGGCGACCTGATGAGAGGGAGAAGATCAACGACCTATTTGGGGATGAGCTCGCCATCCCTCTCGCTCACTTCGAGGTAGGCCTGCGACTTCCCCTGTGGCCCGAGGTGCGCCAGGTGCTGAAATACTTCGGGGTCGTCCTGGGCCAGATGACCCCGAACTCCATCGCCGTCATGATGGGGTTCGCCTGCTTCTTGCGAGAGGAGCGGGTGGAGTTCAGCCTCGCAGTATTCCGGAAGCTGTTCTCCTTCAGGCGAACCGAGACGGGACGGCCTACTTCTCCAGCGCCCATCTCAAGGTGCGGGAGACCGTCAACAAGAGCCACAACTGGCTGAAGAAGTTCCTGTTCGTCAAGGGGGACTTCGGCAACGTGCCCTTCTCGCCGGTGCAGCTCAGCGAGGCGAGCTACCGGCCACCCAACCTAGGCGGCCATGAAGCCGACCTGTTCGCGTTCTTCGTCGGGAAGAACTTCGAGGTCGCGTTCCTGCGCCGCCACCTTGACGATCTCGCGGCTGTCCCGCCGGGGGGAGGTTTGCTACTCGTCTCCATTAGTCCTTACTTTCCCATTCTTCTTTCATCTCACCTTCCCTTCCTTCGCAGGCGAACGCGACATCCCCTTCATCCTCCTTACGAAAGCGCCCGGATTCCCCCCGGGGTTCTCGCCCGCGCCCAGGCCGCGGATGCCGCCAGCGCGACATCTCGTCGGTCCCGGCCAAGAAGCGACCGGGCGGCGGGCAACCAGCGCCTCCGCCGAAGGTGGCGAAGACCGCGGATCAACAACCATCCGCAGGCCAAAGAAAGGGTAAGGCCCCCGCAGTCTTGTCGACTGAGGCCCCTCGCCCCCGCTGGTTGTTTCGACCAGCGATTCCCCGGTCGGGGCGGCGGGCACCTCCGCGCCGCCGGGCGGGTCTGGAGCCGCTGCGGAGCCGGTGCCGAGAGGGCATCGGAACTTCGGCTACGGCGAGAGGTACTTGGACGAGCTCGGCGTCCCGCTCCTGGCTTGGGACAAGGAGTCGAATCGCGCAACGATCTCGACCCTGCTGCCGAGCTGGATGGAACAGGACACAATCGGCGGGGAGGCGTACAGCTTCTCCTTTGGGTTGTACTCGCGCGAAGAAGCCGCCATATCGACAAGGAGGAGACACGGGTGCTGATCCATGAGAGCGCGCGGGCCCAGCTGCGCGGCCTGGAGCTGGCGCACATGGTGGGGCGACGCTGTACCCAGGTGGAGCGGAACGCCGCGTCCATCCAAAAGATGGCGGAGGAGAAGGAAGAGGCCCGGAAGCTCGCTCGGGAGGACGCGGATCTTCAGAGAGGGCGAGCCGCCGCCGCCGAGGAGACCCTCGCGCTCAATATCTGGGCGGGGTGGTACGCTCTCAACCGGAGCTAATCTCTTCTTCTTGCGAACGCAGCTTATGATGATTCCTATTCCGTTTTTCAGGACGCGGCGACGGCGAGCCGGATGGGCGCCGAGATTGCCACCCTTCGCCAGGAGAAGGCGGCGCTGGAGGCCCGGGTACGCGAGCTGGAGGCCGCTGCCGCTGTCCCTCCTCCGGCCAGCGGGGTCTGCCCGCGCGAGCACCTCTCCGACTACGACCTGGAAGTGCTAATGCAGAAGAACGCGGCCAGCGCAGCGAGATACACGATGCAGACGCTGAGGCGCGCGGATCTGCTTACGAGCGAGGCAGCGGGACTCTCGGCAAAAGACGTGGTGCCGGCGCTGTTCCTCCCCGTGCCGGAGCCCGGCGACAGAAGCTTCCAGCCGCTTTAGGGTTTCTAGGTCTCGTGTTTTTTGTAATCTGCCTTGTAGATGAACATTATGTGTAAAAATCTGGTCTGTGTTGTATGCGCGAGTTGCGCTTATACTTATATTTCTGTCTATTGTTCCTTTTACACACTGTTCTTTTTACACTTCTCGCCTGTCTTGTTTTCTACGATGTCATTGCCGGACGGCGCGACCCGTCCCAGCGGCCCGGCTCTGACGAGGCGAGCTGACTCGTCTCCGAGCGAGGCGAGCTGGTTCGTCCGCCGAGCGAGGCGAGCTTGTCGTCTGCGAGCGAGGCGAGCTTGCTCGTCTCTGCGAGCGAGGTGAGCTGGCTCGCCCCTCGGCCGCATGCTTAACTCTCTGTGGACTCTCGCCCAGGCCTTTGTGTTTACTCGACCACCTTTCCGGGGCTTGAGGGTTTTGGGCTTGAGGGGTGGGGCTATGCTAGACCCTTTCCTTCTTTTCTGGCTAACTCTTGCGATTCCGTCCTGCTGCGCACGCTTTTCGGGCAGTGGTTCCGGCTTGCCGGCTAGGTGGGAGTCTGACAATGCAATTTGCTCTAGGTCGCAGGCCATTGCTTTCTGGATCATTCCGTCGAGTGATATTCCGGCCCTGCCAGCTAGGTGGGAGCCTGGCAGCGGATCTTCTTGGGGTCCAGATTCTTCCATCGAGGCTTCCGGCCTTGCAGTAGGTGGGAGCCTGGCACGGGACTTCTCGAGGCTGGGATGACACCGAGTGACTCCGGCCCTGCCAGCTAGGTGGGAGCCTGGCAGCGGGATCTTCTCGGGGTCCAAGTTCATTCCATCGAGATGACTTCCGCCCTGCCAGCTAGGTGGGAGCCTGGCAGCGGGATCTTCTGAGGCTAGGGATGACACCGAGTGACTTCCGGCCCTGCCAGCTAGGTGGGAGCCTGGCAGCGGGATCTTCTCGGGGTCCAAATTCATTCCATCGAGTGACTTCCGGCCCTGCCAGCTAGGTGGGAGCCTGGCAGCGGGATCTTCTCGAGGCTAGGGATGACACCGAGTGACTTCCGGCCCTGCCAGCTAGGTGGGAGCCTGGCAGCGGGATCTTCTCGGGGTCCAAGTTCATTCCATCGAGTGACTTCCGGCCCTGCCAGCTAGGTGGGAGCCTGGCAGCGGGATCTTCTCGAGGCTAGGGATGACACCGAGTGACTTCCGGCCCTGCCAGCTAGGTGGGAGCCTGGCAGCGGGATCTTCTCGGGGTCCAAGTTCATTCCATCGAGTGACTTCCGGCCCTGCCAGCTAGGTGGGAGCCTGGCAGCGGGATCTTCTCGAGGCTAGGGATGACACCGAGTGACTTCCGGCCCTGCCAGCTAGGTGGGAGCCTGGCAGCGGGATCTTCTCGGGGTCCAAGTTCATTCCATCGAGTGACTTCCGGCCCTGCCAGCTAGGTGGGAGCCTGGCAGCGGGATCTTCTCGAGGCTAGGGATGACACCGAGTGACTTCCGGCCCTGCCAGCTAGGTGGGAGCCTGGCAGCGGGATCTTCTCGGGGTCCAAGTTCATTCCATCGAGTGACTTCCGGCCCTGCCAGCTAGGTGGGAGCTGACAGCGGGATCTTCTCGGCAGGGATGACACCGGGATCCGGCCTGGAGCTAGGTGGGAGCTGGCGCGGGATCTTCTCGGGGTCAAAGTTCATTCCATCGGGATTCGGCCCTGCCACAGGTGGGAGCTGGCGCGGGATCTTCTCGAGGCTGGGATGACACGAGTGACTCCGGCCCTGCCAGCTAGGTGGGAGCCTGGCAGCGGGATCTTCTCGGGGTCCAAGTTCATTCCAACTCTCTGAGCAAGCATAGATATGACATTCCTGGGGGGGGGGGGAGGAGAAGAAAAGCTTCATTATGAGAAATCAGGGTTGTTTACAGAAAATTAGGGAAAAAATCTCTTCAAGTCGTCTCCACTCCAGGTGAGACTCAGGGCCTCGCCCTCTACATTTTGGAGCCGATAGCCCCCCGACTTCAAAACTTCCTTCACAATGAATGGCCCCTCCCAGCTGGGGTTGAGTTTCCCTACAGGCGCTGACCGCCCTGCCGCGTCCACCTTTTCAGTACCAGGTCCCTTCCGTGAACTGCTTGACCCTGACATGCTTGTCAAAGTATTTCGCCATCCTCCTTTTGACCTCCTCCTGTCGGACGGCCGAAAGATCCCTCAACTCTTCTACCATGTCGAGGGAGAGTCTCAGCTCCTCCCCATTCTCGGCTTGCCATTCCTCTCGGCCTTCCCTGGCCGTTCCGACCCGCGGCGTTTGAACTTCAAATTCTATGGGGAGCACCGCCTCGCACCCATGGGAGAGCTTGAAGGGGGTCTCCCCCGTGGCCGTGTTTGGGAGTGGTTCTAAGGGCCCAAAGGACGGCGGGGAGCTGCTCCACCCAGCTCCCCCTCAGTTTTCCACCTTCTTTTTGAGGAGATTGACGATGATTTTGTTCGCCGCCTCCACCTGCCCGTTGCTCCTGGGGTGGTGGACCGAGGCGAATCTGAGGTCGATCCCAAGCTGCTCGCAAAAACTGGTGAACTCGGCGCTGGCGAACTGAGGCCCGTTGTCTGTGACGATGGCCTGGGGCAGCCCATGGCGACAGATGATCTCCCCCCAAGACGAAGTTCCTGATTACCTGGGAGGTCACCTTTGCCAACGCCTTCACCTCCATCCACTTTGAGAAGTAGTCGATCATCACCAGGAGGAACCTTCTCTGGCCGCTAGCCTGGGGGAACGGCCCCGACCAAATCCATTCCCCAGATTGCAAAGGGCCAGGGGGCCGTGATGCTCTTGAGTTGCTGGGCCGGCTGTAGCTGGAGGGGGGCAAATAGCTGGCACTTATGACATCTTCTTGCGAACTCCGCGGCGTCCCGGCCCAGGGTGGGCCAGAAATACCCTGCCGGACTATCCTCCCCTCCAGGTCCGACTCCCGGAATGACTCCCGCACTCCCCGGAGTGGACTTCTTCCAAGATCCTCTGTGCCTCGCCCTCGGACACGCAGCGAGCCAGCATCCCGGAAAGGGTCTTTCTGTATAGTTGCCCGTCTTTGAGGAGGTAGTAGGCGGACTTGTGCCTCAGCTTCTTCTTGTCTACTCCCTCCGGATACTCTCCCGTGGAGAGGAAAGCTATTACTGGGTCCATCCACGAGGGCTGCTGATCGATCTCCATGAGCTCCCCCTCTTCGATGGAGGGGCGGAACAGGTCGGTGATGGTGCCCCCCATCCGGGGGCCATGCTTCGCCAGTTGGTCGGCCTGTTCATTCTTTTCCCTTGGCACGTGTTGGATGGAGAAGGTCTGGAAGGTCCCTATGACCCCCTTCACTTTGGCCAAGTATAACTTCAAAGCGGGCTCCCTTGCTTCGAACTCCCCGTTGATCTGGGAAGCCACCACCATGGAGTCGGTCAGAACTTCCACATCCAGCACCCCAACTCTCTGGCCAGGCGTAGTCCCGCTATCACTGCTTCGTACTCGGCCTGGTTGTTAGTAATGGGGAAATGTACCACCACCGTCTGCTCAATCTGAGTCCCTTGGGGGCTCTCCAGGACCACTCCTATCCCGAGTGAATGCCTTCCTGAGGCTCCATCCACCCTCACCTTCCAAGGAGCCGGGCAAGTGAGCTCCTCCTCTGCTACTTCTACCACGTAGTCGGCCAGGAAGTCGGCCATCGCTGAGCTTTGATCGAGAGCCGTGGCACGAAGGAGACATCGAACTCGCTTAGCTCCACCGACCACTTGGCCAGCCGGCCCGAGTGCTCCACCCCTCGAAGATATTGCGGAGAGGATGGTCTGTCACCACTCGGATCGAGTGCGCCTGGAAGTAAGGCCGTAGCCTCCGGGCCGAGATGATTAATGCGAACGCGAGCTTCTCCAGGATCGGATACCGGAGTTCGGCCTTCCTCAGGACCCGGCTGACGTAATAGACAGGGAGCTGCCTCTTCCCCTCTTCTCGAACCAAGACGGAGCTCAGGGCCTCTGCCCCGACCCGAGATATAGGAACAAGTCTTCACCCTCCTTCGGCCCCTGGAGAGCAGCGGGGCCTGTGTTAGCTGCGCCTTGAGGGCCTGGAACGCCTCCTCGCATTCCTTAGTCATTCATTCGAACCTCTGGCCCCCCCTCAGCGTTTTGAAGAAGGGGGAGCACTTCTCCCCTGCCCGAGAGAGGAAGCGGCTCAGTCCTGCTAGCTTCCCTGTCAACCGTTGGACCTCCTTCGCATTCCGCGGGGACCCCAGCTCCAAGATTGCCTTGACCTTGTCGGGATTCGGCTCGACCCCCGCGGGGGTGAGGAGATGCCCCAAGAACTTCCCCCGGCTAGCCCCGAAAACACACTTAAGGGGGTTCAGCCGCATCTTGTATCGGCGCAGGGTGGTGAACGTCTCCTCCAGGTCCCGGAGGTGGGAGTCCACGTCTCGGCTCTTGATCATGAGGTCGTCCACGTAGACCTCCAAGTTTCTCCCCTTTGCTCCTTGAAGACCCTGTCCATCATTTTTTGATAGGTGGCACCAGCGTTCTTCAACCCGAACGGCATCATCTTGTAGCAATAGCAGCCGTCCCCTGTGATGAATGAGACATCCTTTATGTCCGGGGGGTGCATCCTGATCTGATGGTAACCTGAAAATGCATCTAAAAAACTCATTACAGAAAAACCGACGGCTGAGTCAACCAGCGCGTCGATCCGAGGCAAGGGGTAACAATCCTTAGGACAAGCTTTATTAAGAAGGGAAAAATCGATACACAGGCGCCAGCGGCCGTCTCCCTTTTGACCATCACAACGTTCGAGACCCAGCCGGGGTATTGAATTTCGGACACGAAGCCCGCTTTGAGAAGTTTTGCCACCTCCTCCCTGATGGGCTCCGCTAGCTTGTCCGCCGTGGATCTCTTCTTCTGCTGGACGGGGCGTGTTCCCGGGTCCAGGTTGAGGCGGTGGCAAGCCACATCCGCGTCAACCCCCGGCATCTCCGCGGCGCTCCAGGCGAAGATGTCCACGTTCTTCTGGATGCACTCCAGCATCTGCCCTGGTCCTCCGGGGTCAGCCCCCCGCTGACGCGGATCTTCTCCACCCTGCCTCCGCGGGTGAGCACTTCCAGCTCCACCACCTCCTCTGCGGCCTCCAGTCTGGACTGCTCCCCCATCCCTCGGCATCCCCTTCCTCCTGAGCGGGGACCTCTACCTCCATCTCCCCTGCCACGGCCCTTACTTCGACCAATTCCTCCAAACCCCTCCTCTCTTCCGCCTTTCCTGCGCAGCCCTTCACCTCCAGCTCCACCTCTCCGGCTCCTGCTCGTTTGCCTCCATCCTCCGCCCCATCTCCTCGGCCCCTTCCTGCCAAGAGATGGTGTTCACCGCGGTGACGTAGCATTCCCGTGCCACCTTAGGGTCTCCCCTAACCCTGACCTGCGCCCCCTCAGCGTTGAACTTCAAGCACTGATGGAAAGATGAGGGGACGCAGCGGAAGGCACTGATCAGGGGCCTCCCGAAGATTGCGCTGTAGCTGCTGGGGGCGTCCACAATGACGAACTTGCAGTTTCGGGACTGCCCCCCCAGGGTTACGTGGAGGCCGACTCCTCCCTCTACCTCCTTCCTCTCTCCCGAGAACCCGAACAAGGGCCCGTCCGAGGCCAGCACCCTCTTAGCTTCCACCTGCATCGCGTCAAACGCCTTCTTGAAGACGACGTTCACGGAACTCCCATTGTCCACTAGGATCCGAGAGACAGTGAAGTTCTCGATGGCGGCCTTGATGACCACGCATCACAGAACGGATCCTCGTGGTCCGGCATATCACTTCTAGAGAAAGTGATCCTCTCCTCTGGCGGCGGGGTTTGGGACGTAGAGGCGACGCTCCGCCGATACATGGTGTGGAGACTTGCCTTGCGGGAAGCCTCGACCCCACTCCCCGTGGATCACTCCGATCATTCCTCGGGTCCCCACATCCACCCGGTCTTCACAGCGATCCTCCTCCGTCCGAGGCAGGACCTCCTCGATCCTTACTTCCTGCCGCACCTCCTCCTGCTGCTGCTGCCGCCCCCTGTTCTCTCTCATCTCCAAGAATTCCGGGCACGTGGCCGTTGCGTGCCCCTCTTCCTGATGGAAGTCGCAGTAGGGCAGTTCCACCTGAACTCCCTTCTCCTCCTCCTCATGACCCCTCTCCTTGCTCCCAGAGCTATGGCCATGGCCTCCTCCTGATCGGGGAGCCGCGGCCTCTGACCCTGCCTCCAGCCTGGGGGGTGGAACTGGTCCTGCCTCCCCTGATAGTGGCCTCTCCCGTAGTATCCCCTCTGTGGCCCCTGCCCCTGCCACTCTGGTCTCCAGCCCAGCCTACGGTCGGGCTCCTGACGCCCCCATCCCGGTTGCTGTCCTTGGAGCTGCCTCTGCTCCCTCTGCCTGGGCTCCTCCCTCCTCTCTTCCTGTCTTCTTCCTCCCCTCGACTCCTTCTCCTCCTCAGTCGCCCACCTGGCCAACTTCCTCGCAAATTCTGGGTTCGACGCTTCCCCGTCGACCTCTCTCGCCGCCCTCTCCATCAGCTCCTCGTAGGAGAGGGGGGGAATCCTCTTCAGCTCCATGCGGAAGAAACCCTGCTGCAGGCCCAGTGTGAAGGCCATCATCAGACTGTGGCCCGGCATCTCCTGAACTTGGGTAACCTCCTCCTGGAACCGATCGACGTAGCTCCCCAACGTCTCGTTTACCCCCTGCTTTATGTGGAACAGGGACTCAGACTCCTTCTTCCTCTTCTTTGCGGTAGTGAACCTCAACATGAACCCTCGGCGTAGGTCCTCGAAGCAATAGATGGAACTGGCCGGCAGCTGGTGGAACCACTCCCTCGCCTTATCCCGGAGGGTGATGGCGAAGAGACGGCACTTGAATCCGTCCGACATCTGACGGATGGAGACCACGTCTTCGAACCACTGGACGTGCTGAACCGGGTCTCCCTTCCCGGTGTAGTAGGTCATCTCGGGCTCTCTGAACCCGTCTGGTACTGGAGCTGAGGAGACCAGCTCGCTAAAAGGGCTGCCTCCCCCCACCTGGCGGCCGGCGAGTCACGCGGACCCAGCTCGCCGAATCGGCCTCGGCCTGCCGAGCCGGGGAAGAGCTCGCGCCCCGAGAGCTCGCTCCCCCGACCTTCCTCAGCCACTTCCTTCCCGGCTCGCCTGCCAGGAGCGTCCTCGCCCAGAGAGGGGGCGGCTGCGATCTGGGCTGCCGGAGTCGAACACTCGGCCCGCACGCCGAGTGCGATCTTGACGAGATCCAGCACCTCGTTCCTGAAGTCTTCAAACATCCCCACTGTCGCGAGAGGTGGGTTGGGCGGCGAGTTCTGCCTGTCAGATCCTTGACCTCCCGTCATTGAGCTCGCCGAAGCTTTTCTGCACTGACCACTTTCCACGCTCACCGCACCAAAATGTTGAAACCGGAAACCGGCCTCTTGTGGAGTTCGACCCTTGGGGAAGGGGTGGTCTCGCGCCTACTTCGCACCTGCAAGAAAAACAACGAGAGAGACAAGGAAAGACAGACCCAAGGGCTCGGCAGGGAGGTCCCACCACAAACCGGAAGATCTCTGAGCGCTTCCCCTCCTTAGCCAAGAGCCGAGCTAAGGTACTCTCAGAGAACACTTGAAAATGAGAGCAAGGAGGCACTGAAAGCGTGTCCTCTGAGGTACCCCTTGGGTCTTATTTATAGATTTTCAGAATCTGAACTGCCAATAACCAAAAGGACTGACCTGGAAGTACCAAAAGACCCCTGGATGGGTCTGCCAACAGCCAAACTCCGCTGTTCTGAACAGCTATGCGCAGTCCAACCTGGTCTGCAACAGCGAGGCTCCGCTGTTCTGAGTAGCTATTCGCACCCCCGGGCGGTCAGCTCGCCTTCAGTTCTCCCGCAGGAGGCGGGTGCGACCCGGCTCTGGGGCTCGCCTACCCTCACTGGGCGAGTGCGAGCCGATATGGGCGAGCCGCCTGCCTTTTGCCGGGCGGATCGGCGGTCAGGTCGCGCTCGGGGTCCGGATCGCTTGCGGCGGGTCGCCAATCGCGGGTCCGGCTCGCTTGCGGCGGTCGCCAGCTCGGGTCCGGCTCGCTTGCTGCGGGTCGCCAGCTCGGGTCCGCTCGCTTGCTGCGGGTTGCCAGCTCGGGTCCGGCTCGCTTGCTGCGGGTTGCCAGCTCGGGTCCGGCTCGCTTGCTGCGGGTCGCCAGCAGGGTCCGGCCGCTTGTTGCGGGTTGCCAGCTCGGGCTCGCTTGCTGCGGTTGCAGCTCGCTCGCCTGAGATGGGCAGGAGCGGGCCGCCCTTTAGTCGTTCAGCCCGTCCTGCCGCTTGGGTGCGAGTCGCGGGGGCAGGCCTGTTCAACCTCCCTGGTGGGACCCGCTCGCCGGACACAGGGTTGTACACCATGCACATGTCCCCTTATAAATTTTAGTGGTCCAAGGGGTGAAGAAGATGGAGCCCAAGTGGTCTTATGATGGGAGGTGAACTCTCAAATTGGAATTTTCCAAAAAATGGAATTTTTAGGGTTCGATCAAAGTCAACCCTATGATAGGTCCCCCATATGGGTAAAAGTCAAGTGATTCAAGTATCAGGGAACGAGTCATGTTGGGTATTGCGTACAATTGATGTATGTACTCTTTTCAGTGCACAAAAAACTTGGTTTGACCACGGCTTGACCACCTGATATCAGAATGGCCGAACGAACTCTTTGACTTCGTATTGATCATACAAATCCAAGACACTGACTGGGGTCAGCATCAAGGTGTCAGCATCAAGGGAGAAGGGGAGGGAAATGGTTTGGTGGGCTTTTGCCAAGACCAATGCACATGTCCCCTTATAGATTTAGTGGTCCAAGGGGTGAAGAAGATGGAGCCCAAGTGGTCTTAGTGATGGGGAGGTGAACTCTCAAATTGGAATTTTCCAAAAAAATGAATTTTTAGGGTTCGATCAAAGTCAACCCTATGATAGGTCCCCATATGGGTCAAAGTCAAAGTGGATTCAAGTCATCGGGGAACGAGTCAATGTTGGGGTATTGCGGTACAATTGATGTATGTACTCTTTTTAGTGCACAAAAAACTTGGTTTGACCACGCCTTGACCACCTGATATCAGAATTGGCCGGAACGAACTCTGTTGACTTCGTATTGATCATACGAATCCAAGACCACTGACTGGGGTCAAATCGGAGTTAATTGCTCAATATTCAAAAATTGTGCATCGTGGCGCGCTATGAAACTCAAAATGGTCATATGACTTCGGATTACAACACAATAGTCTCATCGCACTCGTATCGACTATACAAGTTCATAGGAACTGACAATACTCAAATCGGAGTTCTCTAGCTCAAAATCTCCAAGGTAGGGTTACCTCCTACCTCTTTCGGGCCTTGGGTAGGATTTCGGGTCACTTTTATTGGGTCCACTGGATTCTAGCGACCCAATAAAAGTCTGGATCACAACAATGTACCATCGGATCGGCTTCGGGGCCCTCTTGTCCTTCACCCAACGCTTATGTATCATCAACATTTCATAAAGGCAAGCATAATGTAATTCCATATTGAGAATCTGGCTCTTTCACTCCCCAAGGAGCTTCTTCTCATCAGCCACCGTCCGCTCGGTCTTGGGCTCTTTCACTCCCCAAGAATATTCTTCTCATCAGTCGTCGACCGCTCTTTTCCTTCACCCAGCGCTTATGTATCATCAACACTTCATAAAGGCAAGCATAATGTAATTCCATATCGAGAATCTGGCTCTTTCACTCCCCAAGGAGCTTCTTCTCATCAGTCATCGGGGAACGAGTCAATGTTGGGGTATTGTGGTACAATTGATGTATGTACGCATTTCAGTGCACAAAAAACTTGGTTTGACCACGGCTTGACCACCTGATATCAGAATTGATCGGAACGAACTCTGTTGACTTTGTATTGATCATACGAATCCAAGACCACTGACTGGGGTCAAATCAGAGTTAATTGCTCAATATTCAAAAATTATGCGTCGTGGCGCACTATGAAACTCAAAAGGGTCATATGACTTCGGATTGCAATGCAATGAGTCTCATCACACTCGTATCGACTATACAAGTTCATAGGAACTGACAATACTCAAATCAGAGTTCTCTAGCTCAAAATCTCCGAGGTAGGGGTACCTCCTACCTCTTTTGGGCCTTTGCTAGGATTTCGAGTCACTTTTATTGAGTCCACTGGGTTCTAGTGACCCAATAAAAGTCTGGATCACAGCAATGTACCATCGGATCGGCTTCGGGGCCCTCTTGTCCTTCACCCAGCACTTATGTATCATCAACACTTCATAAAGGCAAAGGATAATGTAATTTCATATCGAGAATCTGGATCTTTCACTCCCCAAGGAGCTTCTTCTCATCAGCCACCGACCGCTCGGTCTAGGGCTCTTTCACTCTCCAAGAAGCTTCTTCTCATCAGCCATCGGCCGCTCTTGTCCTTCACCCAGCGCTTATGTATCACCAACACTTCATAAAGGCAAGTATAGTGTAATTCCATATCGAGAATCTTGCTCTTCCACTCCCCAAGGAGCTTCTTCTCATCAGCCACCAGCCGCTCGGTCTTGGGCTCTTTCACTCCCCCAAGAAGCTTCTTCTCATCAGCCACCGACCGCTCTTGTCCTTCACCCAGCGCTTATGTATCATCAACACTTCATAAAGGCAAGTATAATGTAATTCCATATCGAGAATCTGGCTCTTTCACTCCCCAAGGAGCTTCTTCTCATCAGCCACCGACCGCTCGGTCCTGGGCTCTTTCACTCTCCAAAAAGCTTCTTCACATCAGCTGTCGGCCGCTAGCCCCCCTCCCAGCAGATGGTAGATTATGGTCAAGAATTTCTTGATCATGATCCCTCGGTTTTTTATCCCCGCGTTTTGGTTCCCGCCGCCACCACCAACAACAAATTATTCTTAATTTAGTACTATCATTTGACGGACTGGCTCATACAAGTTGAACATTATTTCTGCTTCCATAGTACTTTATCACGATTGCTATCAAACAAATGAATGTTGCTATTGAGTTAGACCTTAAATTCTTTTAACCATCCGCCTTTTTGTAAAGGTGCCAGGTGTTCTTGACTTGATCTTTGGCAAGGGGGTTTCAATATACCCTCCTCACCGGTCTCATCTTCATTCTATGGTTTCACAATGACAGATGATTGGTTCTCAAAAATGGAGAGAAACATAACCAAGTTACTTGAACTTTTTTAATGACTAACAACACATAAGAGTCATAGATACCCCTCTTTTCTTGCAATAGTTATCGGAAGTACATGCAAATAAACTCCGTGGAATGTAAGAATCACTTTGGAGTGAGATCCACCAGGAAAAAAAATGACATTAGAGATTAACAAATGACATTGGCATGATTGAAGAAAACATAGGTGATGACGACTAGTTCTAGTATCACTAAGGGTCCGTTTGGCATGGTGGTCGTCATGAGCATGTATGTGGTTATAAACCATCGTTTGTGAGGCCTCACCCAAGGAATACCATTCACTTTTATGTTCAAAACTAGTTTTTTTTTCATGGTTGTGTTAAACAAATATTCAATTTGACACTACACAATGGCTATTTAGGGTTTATGATTTAAAGTTTCTGATTTAAATTTAGTGTTTTGAAGGGTTTTAGGATTTGTAGGGTTTGAAGGTGATTTCAGAATTTTAGGACTTAGTGTTTTGAGGGTTTTGTATTGGGGGTTTAAGGGTTTATAGTAGTTTAAGATTTAGGTTTACTTTTTTAGGGTTTAGGGACTTCACAACCATGTGTTGTGCGCATCCAAATTATGCATATTAATTGAGCAGCAACATTAGAAAGATTGTCAGCAATGTTTATCACTCATCCCTTAAGTAAAGATGCACAATTCCAAAGCACAGATTGTCAGCAATGTTTATTACTCATCCATTAAGGAAGTAATGCACATAAAAGACTATTATAGTTCCATCTACATAGGCATTCAGCACAAATCAGCTGCAAATTAGTTATTAAAAATCCAATTAAATGAAGCAAACTTTAACACTAAAAGTGCGTATTCACTCCAGCTGCGACTGTTATAACTAGGCAACTTCAGTTGCAAGACGGAGAAAGCACTTAAAAGTTAGATCACGGAGTCGATTATCCAATTTTTGCTGCTGTCAAAGGTTCATGCCCAGCAGGAAAATGGCGGGTGCAGATTTCGCCGCGCATCCAAATTTGTATGTGCTGTATTTTCTATGGACTCCTGTAAGCTTTCCCTTTCCGGCCTTCTGGTGAAAATCCACCATCATTCTAGAACACTCCCTGCAAGATAAATTGCAAAAGTTGGATTAATGCACTAATTCATTCAAATAAGGAAGAAAAAACACACTCCCTGTAAATTTTCTTCTGAGTAAGAGTTTGTATTGTATTTAGACTAATTCATAGGCATGGAGAGAGGTTCATGAAGGAAATGGAAATGAGCTATATAATTTTGAAGTGACTTCATTTTTTTCTTCTTCAAAACACAAAAATCATCTAAGTATGCATGGAATTGAATGTAACACAAAATGAAAAAAAAGGTTTTGAACTGGAATCAATGGTAGCTGGGGTCATACAATTACCCCATAAGTTACATGTAAATTTCATTTTAATACTATTACTTTTTCCCAAATCAACTTTGCATCGAATTAAGGTCTTTGAGCCAATTTTGACAGTTTACAAATTTTATTTACATTTCATTGGCGTATGCAAAATTAGTGAAAGGTAAAGAGAGAAGATAAAACTTACAGAAGCTCCCTCTCCGAGTATCTGGTACACAACTCGCTTGTTCTCGTCCAATGGTTGAACCCTTTCAGGCAGCAGTGAGCTGTGTAGACTGCAGCAGCAGCAAGCATTGAAGGGCAATATTTGAGCATTCCATACTCAACCAGGCACAGCTCAATGATGTAAGATGACAGAAGCTCCAACTAGTTCAAATTCAAATAACATATTGTAAGAGAACTAGAATCATCATCACATCAAATTTTATAAAAAAACTTATTACCCTCCTATCAGACACAGCAGCCTTGAGAAATCTCCTCAAGAACACATAAGGAGTTGGTAAAGACAATTTGAATTCCAGAGTGTTTGCCATCAAACTTTCCTGCATGCATGATAGGGACCAAATTTATGTAAAAGGGACATGTAAAAGGGACATGAACAATAGGCATATAAATTAGAATTTTGACTCAATTATCACCATTTGAAGGATTTCCTCCCTAGCGTAAGCTCGGTCAGAGATAATGATAAGATCCTCAACGACGGGGACCATGACCTCTTCATACTTGCATGCAAGAAGCATGGCTGTCATGCCAACCAGTTGAAGCTTCTTCCTCTCAACACTTTGGCGAGCTAAGAACCTATCTATTATGTTTACTGTTAAGAACAGTGTTTCCTCCACCAGTTCAAATTTGTAGTGCACCTGCATTAAAAGAAGGCAAATTGATGTAGGAATTAAGGATTTAGCAGAACTTTGTTTGTTTCATGTCATCAAGAATTGTCTCTACCTCGATCAACCAATCGATTAGGATCGCACGCATCTTGTCATTAATGTCAAGCTGATTTGACATGTAAGTTGGAGGGACACAGCTCAATTCCTGAAATGAGCTTCTGTTAGTTTTCTAGTATACCAAGCTTGTCTAAAATAATATGGGACTAGTAATAACCACAACTGAATTGTTTCAGATCTAGGCACCAAAAGGGCTGTTAGTTTTAATGTTAAAATATCTATCAATTTAATCTAAGAAAGGCTATGACCCTTATGATGTGTGTAACAGAAGCTCTGCTTTTGCATTTATGTTGTCTGCTATGCTTTTGCTTTTATGTTGCCTGCTCCCAACGGCTATGTTTTGCAGCGGTTATTTTTTGTATGCTTTATATACCACCAGTGTGTAAGTCTTAGATATGAAAAAATTAGTATTGTCTTTTATTTCTTCAAATATGTCTCAACCCAAAGTCTCTGGCAGCCACCCCTGAACCTCCCTCAGATTACATTGGTGCTCTCGTTGAACTCTCTTCCTCCCGCATGCCTTCATCTGCCATCAACACACGCAACAAATCCCGTGCAATGCCTGACTCCGACATCGACGATCCGGTACGCCATGAGTTGAATCGCCGACATGAAGTATACATGGACCAGAACGAAGCTACACGAACTGAGCTTCACGCCCTTCATCGCAAACTTCGCCAAGAACAAGACCGCCAGGCCAAGCAGCAAACCCGTGCAACGGAGTCCAGTAAAGATTTCTACAAGGAGTTCAGCGAGTTCTGGGACATGGTTGCCGCATACATTCACCCCTCCACCCCCCGACCACCGGATTCCACACTCCTTCCTGCTCGACCGGTCGCAGGCGGTATGGGAGCGTTCTCGTGGTCGCATGTGGGTTCGCCGTCACCCATCCAGTTCGGTTCATGCCCGTCACCAGTCCGGTCGCCGCCTCCGCCAGCACCGCCAATGCCATTCTAGACTTTGCCTCCCCCAACTGTTCGGCCACCTATGGATCCGCCAGGTCGACTGCACGCAGAGGCATTTTTCGCATGGGCGGCGCCCCCACCTCCGGTTGGTAACATTTTCGACCCTCCTCCTTACTCCCGCAAGCGCTTGAACACCATACTTCCTCGGTTCAGCTCCGACGGCCCTAACGATTGGTTCTTTAATATCAAAAATCATTTTCAATTTAATAACATCTCACCCGCCGATTATCTCTTAGTCGCATTCATGCACCTAGATCGCCCGACTTCACGTTTTTACCAAGCCTTGGTTCGGGACACACACCACCTGACATGGCCATCCTTTAAACAAGCCTTACTTCGGCGTTTTGGTCCGACGACATATGATAAACCAATCAGACAATTCACAAAACTCACACAAGTAACAACCGTCCAAGCCTATTATGATGCTTTTGAGGATCTCACCTTTCGAATCCCCATCCAGTCGGACGATTTCATCAATAAATAGTTCATCACCGGCCTTAAACCTCGCATCAAGCATCAGGTCCAGGCTCACCACCCGAAAACACTTCACGATTCTCATTATTACGCTCGTCTATTTAAGGATCAGATTTCAGACGATTTCCGTTTCACTCACCCGCCTCCCTCACGAACTCATCCATACACAACCCAGACCATGACCCCGACGCCGTCCACCGAAAGGCCTTATCAACGTCGACTTTCACCTTCGGAGCTCCAGCTCTAGCTCCGTCGTGATAAAGGTCTTTGTTACACGCGCGATGAACGCTACACCCCCACTCACAAATGTAAGGGCAAGGTCACTTTATTAATACTTGAGGAGGACTGTTCATCCCAACCTGACTTCGACTCTGAGCTTCCTCCCGACGACCCGCCTAAGGAGCCGCACCCCGACCTGGCCACGATTTCCCTAAATGCGTTAGTCAATTCAGCCTCACAAAAATGTCTCCGATTTCAAGGTTCCATTCATGCCACAACCGTCCAAATATTACTCGATTGCGGTAGTACTAATAATTTTTTATGTACTTGTTCGGCCTCACTTGAAATTCCCAATTACCGTCATTAAACCGTTTTTCGTTTGCGTTGGCAATGGCGCTAAAATGTCTTGCACAGGCTTATGTCTCCAAGTACCGGTCTCCATTCAATCCAATATATTTCTTATTGATCTATACATTTTGGATTTCGTGGGCGCGGATATTGTTCTTGGGTATGATTGGCTCGATACTTTAGGTGACATCACCACCAATTATTGTCATAAACGAATGACGTTTACTTATAATAATCATCTGATTCAACTTCAGGGTATTACACACTTACAACCCACCACCATTTCATCCTCTCAAGTTTCGAAACTTATGTCACACGACGTCATTGACTCGTATAATAATCATCCATGCCATCGGAGACCCTCCGTCCATACAACCCTTGCTTCATTCATGACTTCTCTTCCATATTCGATAAACCTCGTGGGTTACCTTCGGTCCGTCCATGTGACCATAGGATTCCGCTAGCCGATCCGTACAAAATCGCCAAGGTTCGTGCTTACCGCTATCCTTATGTTCAAAAAATGAGCTTGAACGTCTTGTGACGGAATTGTTGAGTGATGGTCTTATTCGTCCTAGTACCTCCTCGTTCAGTTCCCCCGTTCTCCTCATCAAAAAGAAAGACGACACGTGACGTTTTTGCGTAGACTACCGCGCGTTAAATTCTCTAACTCTTAAAGACTCATTCCCTATGCCCATCATTGATGAATTAATTGATGAATGTGTGTACACGGTGCACATGTTTTCTCCAAACTCGATTTATAATCTGGCTATCGCCAGATTCGTATGCACGATTCGGATATTCAAAAAACCGCTTTCCGCACACTGGTTTATTTGAATTTCTCGGTATGCCTTTCGGCCTTACGAATGCGCCAACCACTTTTCAGGCCCTTATGAATTCCCTATTCTCGGCCTACCTTCGCAAATTCGTTGTCATATTTTTCGACGACATACTCATCTATAGTCCTGATTTCGAGTCTCACTCCTCTCATTTACGTATCATATTTTTGGTTCTTGCATCGGCAAAATTATTTGTCAAATTAAGTAAATGTTCTTTTGCGGTCTCTACTATTGAATTTTTAGGATACACTATCTCACCAACCGGCTTACTCCCTAATCCGGACAAAATCCGATCTATTTTAACATGACCGGTCCCCACAAGTGTCCGCTAACTCCGAGCCTTTTTAGGCCTCGCCGGATATTATCGGCGTTATATCCGACAGTTTGCAACCCTCGCGGCTCCTCTATCCGACCTATTATTCAAAACAAATTTATATGGACTTCGACGACCACAGATACCTTCTAACAACTTAAACGCCTCCTCTCCTCCCCACCCATTTTAAGGCTTCCTGACTTTTCAATGTCATTTATACTCGAGATTGACGCGTCTGGTTTTGGCGTTGGGGCGGTCCTCATTCAGGACAACCACCCGTTAGCATTTTATAATAAGAAATTGACTCCCTGGGAGCAATCCATGTACATCTACGCCCGAGAACTACTAGCAATTACCTTAGCCGTTCAAAAATGGCGTCATTATCTCTTGGGGTCTCCATTCATCATTCGCACTGATCGCAAAACCTTACATCATTTAACAGATCAACTAATTACTACCGCGGAACAACAAACATTTTTATATAAAATGCTGGGTTATCACTTCTCAATCGAATGTAAACTAGGGTCTCAAAATAAAAATGCGGACGCTTTATCCCGAGGTGACGAACGCGAGGAGTCCTCGTTACTTGCCGTTCAAGTTTGTTCGTACCCAACCTCCCCCTCCTGCAGGATTTGCGCACTCTATATACATCGGACACAACTGCTCGGGGTATTATTCATCGGTTAAAAACTCAGCCTAATTCTTGTCAAGAGTGGCGCCATCACGGTGACAAATTATTTTATAAAAACCGACTATATATCCCGCACTGCCCGGTCCGCCGCACTTTGATTTCAGAGGCTCACAACCTCAAATCCAGCGGTCATTCAGGCAATTACGGTACATATAAACGTCTGTCCACGTAGTTTTATTGGCCTAATCTGCCGGCCGAGGTCGCCGCATTTGTCCAAAATTGTGATCTTTGTCAAAAGTGTAAATCTCTCAACACGGCGCCGTTTGGGTTATTACAACCCCTACCGATCCTTACCCAGATTTGGGTCGATCTAACACTAGATTTTATTACTCACCTACCGTCGTCGAACGGTTATACGGACATCCTGGTTATCGTTGATTGTCTATCTAAAGGTGCTCATTTCGCACCCTTACCCCCAGGTTTTACGGGTCCAGTTGTCTCCCGTATCTTCTGGGATTCCTGCGGCAAATTACATGGCATGCCAGAGACACTTATTTCCGACCGTGGTTCCATTTTTCTTAGTGCTTTTTGGCGTGAGTTATTGGTGCAAAACGGTACAAAATTATCATTTAGTTCGGCTTACCATCCACAAACCGACGGTCAAACTGAACGTGTCAACTAAATTTTTGCTCATGCTCTCACCCAAAATCGTGGTCCAAATTACTAAATTGGGCGGAATACTATTATAATACCACTTTTCACTCCTCGTCAGGAATGACTCCCTTTGAGGCAACGTACGGCCGACCAGCGCATTGTTTTGTTTTATCCCTTGTTTTACAGGTGATAGCAAGCTTCAAGCCGTGCAGGCTGATCTACAAACTCGTTCTCAACTCATTACACACCTAAAAGAAAAACTACATAATGCACAACAACGGTTTAAGCTCCAAGCCGACCACCATCGAACAGATCTCCATTTCTCGGTTGGCGATTGGGTCCTCCTAAAATTCATATGCAACGACAACTGACACTCCACTGGCACTCCTGCACCAGATTAAGCCCTCGATATTACGGCCCGTTCCAAGTCATTGAATGTATCTGGAAGACTGCGTATAAATTACACTTACCGGCACAGTCACAACCCTGTTTTTCACATTTCTCGCCTACGACCATATCAAACTGACCAACCGATTTCTGTTACCCCTTTTCCGCGATCCTTCTCCACTCACCCCATTCACGAACCACTTTCAATCTTGGACGAGCGAACTATTTTTGTGCAAAATAAACCTAATAAACAGGTACTTGTGCAATGGAAAGGACTGCATCCCGCAGATAGTTCATGGGATTGCCTACATGCACTGGGCTCTCGGGTATGTTTACCCTCTTTTGATAGTGTGCCACCTTCTGATTCGCATTTTTCAACAGGTCTTGGTGATCCACCACCCACTAAGCTTTTGGCTTCTACTGGCTTCGATCCAGCCCCCGCACCGGAACACCGGCCCACCGCAACACATCCTCCAGCAATTCCTCTCCGCTTGCCTAAAGACTTGCGGCTCCCAGCTCCCATTGCCAACAGTGTGGTTGATCCACCTCTTCCCCAGCGTGACCAATCTACCGCGTGGCCGTGGCCACCGACTGCGCCTATAACATCTTGGGGCCGCTGCCAATCCCGCTCCGACCGCACCTTCCCAAAGCGCACCGCTCCTTTCCTCAACTGGCCACTAGACATCCGCCGACTTCGCTCAGCCCGCCGAGCTCCAAAAGTGGTTATCCCGTCCACGACGCCGCCTTCCAAGGATGATCCGGAGATCACCAACTGCCCGCGTGGGGGACGAATGTAACAGAAGCTCTGCTTTTGCATTTATGTTGTCTGCTCTGCTTTTGCTTTTATGTTGCCTACTCCCAACGGCTATGTTTTGCAACGGTTATATTTTGTATGCTTTTATATACCACTAGTATTGTCTAGTATTTCTTCAAATATGTCTCAACCCAAAAGCTCCGACAGCCACCCTTGCCTGCTCCTCTGGTTACAGATGTGTGACTACTATATTCTCAACACGCTCAATTACATGTAACACATGTTAAAATTTATGCATCCAACATAAACCCACTGGTGTAGCCATTAGGTGGAGGCGACCAAAATCTGTCAAAAGAGCACGCAAGGTTATATGAGCCCACACTATACTCTCACTGCATTAAGAACTCTATACGCTCGCCGCATGATACACACTCTATCCTCATATTGACTGAAATTTGAATGTTAGTAGATATGCTCAACATATGGAAAGCGAAATCCTCATGTGCTGAATTTGAAAGGTTCAATCACATGTAACGCGTGTGTTAAGAACACTATATTCTCGCCGCATGATACACACTCTATCCTCAAATTGACTGAAGTTTGAATGTTAGTAGATATGCTCAACATATGGAAAGCGAAATCCTCATGTGCTGAATTTGAAAGGTTCAATCACATGTAACGCGTGTGTTAAGAACACTATATTCTCGCCGCATGATACACACTCTATCCTCAAATTGACTGAAGTTTGAATGTTAGTAGATATGCTCAACATATGGAAAGCGAAATCCTCATGTGCTGAATTTGAAAGGTTTAATGAACATCTAAATTCCATTACATAGTCATTATCATCATACTCACTACCATATGCTGCTAAATTCTAAACCTATCATTCACAAATCATTTTGAACATTTTCATTCAAGCCTGTTTAGACACCAAGGATGATGATGGTATGCAATTTGTCGATATAACCCCTAAATTTAAACAATTGAAGCCATCCCCTCAAATATCACCTAATTGAAGAACTGGCAAATATCCAAATTGTTTACCTCAGTTTCTCTGTAGAAAGAATAGATATCATCCACATAACCAACAACAGCAAGAGGGTTGTTAGAATCACAACTATCGATATCCTTTAACAATTTTGTTTCCAGATCCTCCATTTCAACTTCTTTCAGCTCAAAATCAACCTTGAAAAAGTAAAAGTAGCAATTGTTTGAACAATAAAAACAACAAATTGAAGAATTTAGGGCTATAAAACAAATACCATTTCTTCAACCTCCTCCACCATTGGCAAAGGAATGTCATTAGGCGACACAAAATCATCCACATCTACTGAATCACAGCTATCAACACAACTTGTATTCTGGATTGGCTGGTTTCTCTTTTGCCTTTCACTTCCTATTGGCTTCATTTTGGAGCTAGCATTCTGTATATCATAAGAAAATGTGAAAAGAGAGTGAACTCCATGAGATCTAAGAAGAGAAGTCTCTACATTTTGTTTTTAGGTTATGTCAAGTACCTGTGAGCAATCTAGTGATTTGTGAGCTAGGGAAGCTGCAAACCTCCTAAAAACAAAATTTGCATTACACATCACAGTGACACACAGCAGAAGAAATAAGCATACAGGAAAAAAATAACAAGATTCTGACCTTGTAATAGGCCTTCGACCAATGTAACTATTTGCATTCTTGTCATCAATGGGCACCACACTGAAGTAAAAGAGGTTTTAAAATTTTGGCGCTTTTGAATGTATCTGTGCAGCAGTTTAAAATTTCAAAGGGGAAGAGGTGAAGATTACTCATTCGAGCGACTCTTGAAGGCCGCCGATGGATATGAAGCATCGTTGATGATATTATTGATGTCTCTCAGCGCCCTTCTGGGGTGATTGTCCCCCATCTCACGCCCGTGTTTCAATCCCCCCATCTGAAACCCTATAAAAGAAACAAAATTGAAGATTTACAGCAAAAAAACAAGAAGGATCGACGAATTTTCTGGTAGTTCTTTTAAGAAACCTTGGTAGTTTTCAGATCTCATCATTCCCCTCTCGTTCTCAACGCCCCTATCCATCCTATCCTGCAGCGAAAAAGCAATCGACACTCAGAAAAACTCTTTGGGGGAATCTTAGCCAGACATTGCCGATCAAGAAGAAATTCGAACCCAGCAAGATCTTGATGCCCTGTTATCCGAATCAATCCGACGCCTTTCTGGTTCGCCGCAGCTGTAAGCTCAAGGACTCAACAGCTACAGCAAAAAATCCATGGAGAAAGCCCCTTCTCCGGTATTTCTATCTCTTCCCCACAGTTTCACCTTCAACTCTTTACCTGCCCCTCTCTCTCTCTCTCGCACGCACAAGCAGTCTCTGAGATCTCTATCCAACGACGAAGGGAGGCCATTTTAAAACCGGGTCGTATGGCCATGGGCGTCGTTGTCATTTTTTTTCTGATACAACGGTCGTCAAATCGGAGCCATTGGATAACGGGACAGCTGGAAAGAGAAGAGGTCGGGATTCAGACGAACCCGGAGACTCTAACGGCTAGTCACGTGGTTTCAAATTTTCTCCAAGGGGGGTGGCTTGAATATGGGCTTTGGGTTAGGGGAAGTTTCCATAGTTAAATTTATTTCTATAGTTTTCAATACAAAGTAGATGGTTCTTGCCGATATAAAATATATTCACCATTAATTTACCAACGGTTAGAAATTGTTGACAACACCTCTTAAGCTTATGTTGAGCTCATAGTGAATGAATCTCACCTTTACACTCACACACTTTGGTTGAGAATAATGTTGGGAGAACAATTGAATTTTCGGGGGTCCGACATATGCAATGTGTGATGATTCTTGCGTTTATATTGGGATCATAAGGACCCCCCCCCCCCCCCCCATATGGTAGTCACGTTCATGTTGGTTGTTTGACAAAATTCGTGGGGGTCCAAAATAAACCTAAATACGGATTGATCCAATGTTCATATAAAGATGATTTCAACGACACTCACAAAAAGAATCAATCATGTGGCCAAATTGGCTCCGGGTGAACAAAGCCATGTGAACCAGAGGGAATCGGATCCGACTAGAGTAGCTTGATTAGTTGGGGATTGTGCGAGGGCGAGCACCATAGGACAGACCCTTGGTTGAAGGGAATGGAGGGGGAGGTGCGACTGAGGTTATGACTATAGATGCCACTGTTTGTTGGAGCATCGATAAACTAGCAGTCAAATATCCCGAGATGTCGTTGACTGCCTAATATATCCCCCTCCTCTATTCTTCATCAATAATCTTATCAAAGTGTATACATTATATACAAATACACAAAATCACAATTGATCGCGACATACTTCTCGTTTCAAAGAGTGGATCATAATCTCCATCAAACAAAGTATACCATGGAAAATCAATGGAGATTCAAATTTGGTCTTCCAAACTTGTACTTCTAATTCCCAAGGGCACGCCAATTCAATCAAAAAATAATTGTTACATTCCTCTTTGTCTCGTTGAAACAAAGTTCCTCAAAAAATCCAATATCGAACAAAGAACTTATGCAATTTTTAGTGAGACAACTACAACATTGAGTGATCACACACATTTGCTGAGCTCGGCAACTTGTAGAAATAAGATTGGCAGCCTGCAGAAATCAGCTCGGTTGCCTGCAAAAATAAGCTCGGTTGCCTGCAGAAATCGGCTCGGTAGAGTCTCAAAGTCCTCCTAGAGATATCGTCGTGGGTGGCTATTCATAAACCAACCTCCTTGGATTTTCTATAAATAGGACTCCATGGGTACAAGAAAAGGCACGTTGACCCCCCCCCCCCCCCCCCCCCCCCCCCCCATGCTTCTCATTTGCCGAGTCTAGCCTTCTTTATGCCAAGCTCAACTCTTGGCTTTAGAGGGGAAGTTCCTATAAACTTCTAGGTGTGTGGCGGGATCTCTCAGTTGTAGCACACGAGTCTTTGTTTGTAGAGACTCTCATCTATATTTTTCTCTCTCTTCTACTCTTGTCTTCTGGTCTGTGGTGTAGGACTGCATGATCAATAACCTCGGACTACCCCTTAGGTCCAAACTCTTGTGAACCGATTTGTTGATTCCAACGACCATGAAAAAAAGAAAAATAGTTTTGAACATAAAAGTGAATGATGTTCTTTAGTTGAATCAAGACATTCACGAACGACATTTCATAACCATACCAGAGTGCCAAACAGAGCCTAATATTAATAGCCAACAAAACTTCTACTTTGTCATCGCCCGACTCGAACACACCACCATCCCAAAGTATTACAACGCAATGTTCCACTTGATACATGATGCCCAACTATTGAACCCAAAGTATTACAACGCAATGTTCGGTGCGTCTTCCTACCCTTCTGAGCGCAGGCATCATTCTACGTCATCATATGGATCTATTGCGTCTATGATTTCTTATAATGCTAAATCCGTCCATCTACTCTAAAGTTGAAAACTTGTATTTAGTTCGACTATCTTCCAATTGAACTTATTCATAACTTTAGAGAATTATCATGTATGTTTGATTTTGTTGGAAGAGCCCAAAGCTTGTATGTATTATTTCAGTATGTAAATACAAGAAGAGAATACAAATATATAGGAGAGAAGAGAGAAGAATAAATCCTATACATGATGTGGGACTAAAGAAGGAGAGGAAAAATGGGCCATCAAATGGGCCTTTTACATGGGCTTTTCTAATACTCCCCCGCAAGCTGGAGCGTACAAGTCGTATGCGCCAAGCTTGGATAGGCACTGATAGAAGAGGGTACTAGGTAGAGCTTTGGTGAGGATGTCAGCAACCTGTTCAGTACCCGGAACATGCTTGAGCTCGATCTTCTTCATGTGGACTTTCTCTCGGATGAAATGACAATCTACCTCAATATGCTTCGTTCTTTCATGGAAGACCGGGTTTTTAGCAATATGTATGGCAGCTTGACTGTCACAAAGGAGGAGAGCTGGTGAAGGTAGTTTAACTCCAAGGTCGGTAAGGAGACTCTCAATCCATGTGAGTTCAGAGACCACAGCAGCCATTGCCCGATATTCTGCTTCTGCTGAGGATCGAGCAACCACCGCTTGTTTCTTGCTTCGCCAAGTAATCAGATGTCCTCCAAAATAAGTGCAAAACCCGCTAGTAGATCGTCGATCGTCGAGGGAGCCAGCGTAGTCGGCATCAGAGTATGCCACTAGTGTAGGAATGGAAGATGAGGTTTTGTATACAAGTCCTTGACCAGGAGCTGTCTTAAGATATCTGAGAATGCGTTCCACAGCCTGGAGATGAGAGCTTCGAGGAGAGTGCATATAGCGACTCACAAGTCCCACAGCGAAAGATATATCAGGTCTTGTAACTGTTAGGTAGATAAGCTTCCCAACTAGACGACGGTAATATTCTGGATTTGGTAGAAGCGAATCAGAATCTGAGCCCTGAGCACATATTTTGTGATTTGCATCCATGGGAGTGTTAATAGGTTTGCAACCAGAGTAGCCTGCATCATGAAGAAGATCCAGGCAATATTTGCGCTGAGAGAGAACCAACCCATCTGACCGTCTGGCCACTTCCAGACCGAGTAAGTACCGAAGAGGACCCAGATCTTTAGTTTGGAAGACGGAGCTCAGATGTAGCTTAACGGCCTGTATGCCGTCCAAGTCACTGCCAGTAATAATGATGTCGTCGACATATACCAACAGGAGAACCGTACCAGTGGCTTGGTGACGAGTAAACAATGAGAAGTCAGCCGAGCTGCGAGTGAAGCCAATGTCCCGGAGAGCTTTGCTGAACTTGTCGAACCATGCCCGAGGGGATTGTTTGAGACCATATAGAGATTTGAGAAGATGACAAACCCGTGACTCCCCCGTGGTCTCAAACCCGGGAGGTTGTTGCATGTAAACCGTTTCCTGAAGGTCGCCGTTCAGGAAAGCGTTCTTGACGTCGAGTTGAAACAAGAGCCACTGGCGATGGACAGCCACAGAGAGGAGAATGCGGACCGTGTTGAGCTTAGCGACCGGAGAGAAGGTCTCGTCATAGTCCAGCCCCGGTTGCTGGGTGAAGCCACGAGCAACCAACCGAGCTTTGAGGCGATCAATGGTCCCATCAGGAGCATGTTTAATGACGAAAACCCATTTGCACCCAACGGGTTTCTGGCCGGGAGGAAGGGGCACCAGGGTCCAAGTCTGGTTGGCCCAAAGAGCAGCCATCTCTTCTTCCATGGCCGCACGCCACCCAGGATGTTGAAGAGCGTCCTGTACAGAAGTAGGAATAGAGACCGAGGAGAGAGAAGTAGTCAAGGCCTGAAGAGGTGGAGAGAGGCGATGGAGAGAAACATAATCCGCCATTGGATGAGCGGTAGAGGCCGACACCGGAGCAGCAGAGCACGGAGAAGCCGAGGTCGAAGCCGACTGCAGAGGAGCAACGGGAGGAAGAGGACGACGAGCATAGACCCGAATAACTGGGGGTCGAGGAGGGTCAACGGTGGGAGGAGGCGGAGGGATGGTGGGAGGTGAGTGGACGTGGATCACCGGCCGGGGAAGGGAGGGTGTTGTAGGAGGTGGTGGTAGAAGTGGTGGCAAAGGAGGAGGGAAGAAGGGTTGATCCTCCCGGAAAGTAACATCAGCCGAAACAGAGACCTTCCGGGTGACCGGAGAGTAGCAAACATAGCCCTTTTGGGTACGGGAGTAGCCGACAAAAATGTGTTTGGCCGCACGGGGATCCAGTTTGTCAAGAGTGGGGCCCAGGTTATGGACAAAGCAGGTACATCCAAAAACCCGGGGGGTGAGGGGGAAGGCGGGTGTGGAGGGAAAAAGAAGGCTGAAGGGGGTAGCGTTCTGGAGAACGGGAGAGGGGAGACGGTTGATAAGAAAACATGCTGTGGACACCGCAAAGTTCCAGAAGACTTTGGGAACGTGCATGTGAAGCATGAGAGAGCGAGCCACATCGAGCAAGTGACGGTTCTTGCGTTCGGCGACCCCGTTTTGTTGAGGGGTGTAGGGACAAGAGGTCTGGTGAACAATACCGAAGTTTGCGCAGAGAGTGGCAAACTTGTGGCTAGTATATTCCCGTGCATTATCAGAGCGGAAAGTTTTAATGGTGGTAGAGAAATGCGTACGAGTCTCTAACACAAACGCCTGAAAGACACGAGGAAGCTCAGAGCGATCATGCAGGAGATACAACCAAGTAGTACGAGAGTAATCATCAATAAATGTTATAAAATAACGATAACCAGAAATGCTAGTAACTTTATAGGGTCCCCAAATATCAGAATGTATTAAATCAAATGGAGCAGAGCTCCTAGTATAATGAGCTGGATAAGAAGAGCGAGGCTGTTTGCCAATAATACAAGAATCACATTTAAAAACAGGAAGAGAAAGGTCGGGAAGCGCCTTCTGCAGGATAGGTAGAGGGGCATGCCCAAGCCGACAATGCCAATCAGACGAGGAAACGGAGAAAAGGGATGTGGGAGAGACATCGAGGAGGTAAAGCCCGTTCTGCAGCCGACCCCTACCAATGGTAATCCGCGTCTGCCGATCCTGTATCAAAAAACCAGAAGAGGTGAAGGTGATAAAGCAATTCATATCAGTAGTAAGACGACCAACAGAGAGTAAATTAAAAGGCGAGGCTGGCACATAAAGAACGGAGCGAAGAGAGAGAGAGAGAGGGAGGAAGGAGGAGATCCGCGCAGCCGGAGACCGGGACAAGCGCACCATTGGCCACAGTAATAGACGGTGGGTGAGCAGCAGCAGAGAACTGGGGCGGCCGCATGGAAGTGATGTGGTGGGTGGCTCCCGAGTCCAGGATCCAGCGAGAGCTAGAAGAGAGACAGACAGTACCTGCAGCGGAGGTGGAGACAATACCTGCATGGGAGGTGGAGGCATGGGAAGCAGAAGGAGGGTTGAGGAGCCCCTGGAGTTGTTGCAGCTGAAGGCAAAGAGCCTCAAGATCCGTACCAGTCGGAGGAGAGCTATCGGTAACAGCAGCAGTAGGCGGGAGAGGGGGGTAGCCATGTTTCTTGTGACAAACGGCTTCAGTATGGCCATCCCGGCCGCAGTAGGTGCACTTGGGCCGTCCGCGGCCACCACAGGCCCCGCCCACGGGAGCCCGTACGGCCACCCCGAGGAAAAGAGGGTTGTGGGAGTAGAGGAGGAAGGGCCTGCTGAAGAAGGGCCGGCGAGGGTGGTGCATGAGCCTCCGGTGGAGGTGGTACACGAAGTAACATCGAGCAGACATCAGAGAAGGAAGGGGTAGTGGGTGAAGCCAGAACCTGGGCCCGAATACTGTGCAGGTGTGGCGGGACGCGAGCCATAATCATAGCAATACAAATAGCCTCCTTCTGAGCGCGTTGGGCAGCGAGGTCAGTAGTCGCGGGCTGGTGCTGAATCCAGGCTTCCGTGAGAGTTTTAGCACGGGCCACGAAGGAGGTCATGTCCAGAGCTTTGCCAACATCCAAGGCTTGAAGATCAGTGAGGATGTCAAAAAGGTGTTGAAGGCTGTCCTTCCCGGAGTACAACGAATGAAGTTCATCCCACATGGCTTTAGCAGTCTCATGATACATGATCATCTGGTACGGCTCACCCTCGACCGAGTTCAGGATCCAGGTCTGGACACGACCGTCATTGCGGAGCCAATCATCAGTAGAAGGAGTTGGTGGGCCCTGGGTAAGGTGATGGGCAAGACCCTTGGCCTGTAAGACCCGGCGGACAGAGTGGACCCAGGGAATGAAGTTGGCCTTGCCAGAGAGAGAAATAGTAGTAATCCGAAGCTCATCGCGGAGTTCGAGAGGAGCCACGTGGTCGGCAGGGGGTTGAGCGGTAGTGGAGTCGCTGGAGGACATGGCGACTGAAGAGCAGCAGACAGCAGGGCTCGGAGAGAACAACCCGCGCGACAAGCAGTGGGAGAAAGGAGAGCCCGCAGCGGTCTGGAGGTCGCGGCGGTCTGGAGGTCGCGGCGAGTTGAGTGAGGCCGCGGCGAACAGGAGCAGTCCGCGAGAGGAGGGCGCGGCGAGTTGGAAGAGGCCGCAGCTCAGTGGAGCAGATCGCAGCTGGTGAGAGCAGAGCTGGAGCAGTTCGCGACAGAGGCCGCGACGAACTGGGGGGCAGGTCGCGGCAGCGGACAGGAGCAGTCCGCAAGAGGTCTCGGCGAGCTGGGGGCAGGTCGCGGCAGAGGTCACGACGAACTGTGGGCAGTTCGCTGGAAGAGAAGAGCACAGTGGATACAAGAAGAGCCCGCAGCGGACAGGAGCAGTCCGCAAGAGAAGGCGGAGAGAGTCCGCGAGCGGACAGGAGCAGTCCGCAAGAGACTGCGGAGAGAGAGAGTCCGCGAGCACAGAGGCTCGAGCGGACAGAAATAGAGCGAGCTAGAGGGAGCAGTCCGCGAGCAAAGAGGCTCGAGCGGACACAAACAGAGTGCAGCGGACAGGAATGATCGTCCGGAGCGGATAGAGAGAGGTGGGCCCCACGAGTCAGAGCAGAAGATGGCTATAAGAAGCCTGAGGAGGGTGGAACCATGGAGGGAGAGAAGAGGAGCGGAATCAGAAGGGCAGTCCGCACGAGACCGGAGCGGATGCAGGAAGGCAGTCCGCACGAGACCGGAGCGGACAGGAATGCAGTCCGCAGGGTAGCCGAGCGGACAGAAGCAGAGGGGCAGTCCGCAGGAGACCGGGCGGACAGAAAAGGGGCAGTCCGCAGCTAGACGTAACCTGACTCTGATACCATGTTGGAAGAGCCCAAAGCTTGTATGTATTATTTCAGTATGTAAATACAAGGAGAGAATACAAATATATAGGAGAGAAGAGAGAAGAATAAATCCTATACATGATGTGGGACTAAAGAAGGAGAGGAAAAATGGGCCATCAAATGGGCCTTTTACATGGGCTTTTCTAATAGATTTGTATGTATTTAGGCTTCGTTTGGTTCGGTGTTTCGCCGCCTCCGTTTGGAGCAAACGTCATCGGACGGAGGATAAACAAACGGGCGCCGGCAATGTTTGCTCTGTTTGCACCCGCAACACGGAGGAAGCGGCTCTGATCCGCTCCGTTTAGTCTCGTTTTGACCCGCCGGCTGCACCCGCCACCGCCGAACCAAACATAGCCTTAGTTCGACTATCTTCCAATTGAACTGAGCATTTATGAGAACGAAGGAGAATATTTGAAGCACATCTTCATCATTTCTCATATATCATCAAATTCTTGTAGTCGACCCACAAGTTCTCTTTATTTCATTTGACTAAACGTGTATATAGTTGGAACCTGCATCCATCAAAACCATCATGTCACAACAATCTGTAGACCTGACAAAGGTATAAATCGTGTTCACCACTATTAATGTCATAAAGGCATTTAGTAAATATTACGAGAAACTCAATAATTACAGCTTGCTTCTAACATAAATCTTAGCATTGCATGGGTGTTTCATCTAACTTAGCCTTAATTATAGGTCTAAGAATGATAATTGCATGCATAAAACCTCAAGTTCCATCAGACCACAAATCCAATATTAATCTTCATAACTAGTTGATGGGTTTCTCAACTTGCCTTATATAGGCTAAGAATAAATCATTAGTAACCCTCCAACAGTTAAACAGTTTAAATCGCTATTTAATCACTAGTTAATCCCACATTTGAGGCAAATCACTAGCTAATCCCACATTTGAGTCAATAAATTCATAATTAAATAACTATAACTCTCTAACAACTCTCACATGCAAAACTTATACAAAATATACCTAGTTAATCCACCCAACCTAGTGTATGCACCAATTGGGAATCGCTTTCCTTCGCAACTATACCATGACCAAGTCCCCAACTTCGATATACCACTTCTTTCGCTTCTTATGACCCTTCTCTAGTTTGTACTTTGCATTGGACTCTGCCAACTTCTTCACCTCTTTGCGTACGAATAATAAAGTATTGTTACCAGAAGTTGTGCATAAAACCTGTACTAATTCTATTGTCACTCTACAAATGTAATCAGGATGCTCAAATGAATATTATTCATTTCACAGTTCAGATTTATTCTTCTTTCGTCCGACGGATTAAATAATCCTACCATTAGTTATTCTTCCCTCATTCGGACCGTGAAATAGGTCCCTCCATTGGACCCACTCATCTGATGGGTCCATTTGAGGATCTTCAACCCTTCAAATGATGAAACCCACGGGCATGCTCCCATTTTCTAAACCTTGACATTATTATAAAGTGGTCATGCCTCAAATTTTAAAAGACTTGATGCTTTGTAGTTAATGAAAGACCTGAATATTTGAATAATGGCACGACATTGAAGGTATTTTCATGATAAAATTACAAAGGCTTTGTTTGGGAGAACTTATTTTCACCGGCCAAGCGGTTGCAACTGCATGAACCAGATCTTAATTACGGACCTTAATTAAGGCCTAGTTCATGCGTTCGCAACCGCTTGACCGGTGAAAATAAATCCCTCCAAACGGAGCCTAAGTTATGTTGATACTACACAAGAAATACTAGTTTTCCAACACATTATTAAATCTGCACCATGTACATGTCTAGAATAATGTCGCGGCCACATACTGCGCTCGAATAATCCATGCACCTTCTGCTAATTATATAAAAACCTCTAGCTTCTCTGAAATATTAGCATTCATATACAAAATATCTTTAAAGATAAAATAAATGAAGTGGGGAAAAAAAGGAAAGAAAACTATTAGAGGGTAGTTTGGTGCGGCGGATGTCCCACAGATCCCACCACCCTGCAGTTGCTGAGACCGTATGGGTAGGTGCATGCAACTGCGCGGGAACCGCAACACCAACAAGGCCTAGCTTTTTTCCTTTATCCAAGGGTTATTGGTAACTTCATATTGATCATAAAATTTCACTGAATCAAAAAATCCGCCTTTCTACACCAAAGCCACCCATAACTCAACATTGCTTTTGCTTGATAGAGATATTTTAATTTTTGACATATAAATGATAAAGAAATTGAATTGAAAATAAGAAATACAACAACAACAACACTCAAGCCTATATCCCACAATAATGGGGTCGGCTATATGGACCTTTTGTCACCATTGTGCCCTATCTTTTGTCAGAATCTCACTAATACCCAAGTACATCATGTCTGTCGTTATATTTCTTGTGAAAAGATCATATATTTATTCCTATCTACTCAAAAAGGTTGAGTAGGGAACTCATAAAAGCATGCATTAGTGTACACTTGATAAAAATTATAATATACACTAAACCTTAAATCCTAAATCCTGAACCCTACATTCTAAACCTATAATTTAAACAAGATGCAAATATTTTGCATTACCCATTAATATAAAAAAGAAGATGTTACAGTGGGAAGCCAGCAGCTCCTCAAGTCCCCTTGGGGGAGGCAGGGGCAGGTGCAGGTGCAGGTGCAGATGCCTTCCCAGAATGAGCTTTTGAGTTGGCAGCAATCTGTCCAGAAGCTCCTACACTCTTTGTGCTCCCCATATCACTTCCAACTCCCATAGATTTTCTCACCTGTAAACAAAATCCAATATTCAGACCACATCTTAAAAATACAAGTATTGAGCAAGACAAACTGTGGGTAGTCATTGTAGTTTCCAGACTGAACACAAGGTTGCATAAATTTAATGGTAAATTTGAAATAAAAGATTTTATTATTTATGCAGAACAAATATTTGCAACTTTACTATAGTAGTCTGTAGAATGAACACAAGGCCTTGCCTGTTTTGTGATGATAAAGTTGCAATCTGCATATCTAACAATCGCATGTTTCATGAAAGAAAAAACTTAAGCGGATTGTCACTTCATCGGAGAGAACTGTCAAACAACAAATATGCATTATGTGTGTTGCTTCAGATAAGAAGTTGGTCGACGTCTTCACCAAACTAGTTTCTTCTTCTTTTTCAGATATTTGTGTTGAGCTGAGAATGATCGATATATATGTTCCAATTTGAGAGGGAGAGTTAAAACCCATGAACAAAAGACCACAAAATGGTCCATTGTATTTTTTCATTCTTGTATTTAGGCCCTGTTTGGATAGGTGTTTAACTCCAGTGCGTTTGGGCCGGACGAAACGCGGTTATTGTTGTTCATTTGTTTTTCTTCCTTCATTCAGAATCGCGCGTAAAAGCCCCGTGCGAGACTTCTCCGCGTCCCCAAACCTGCAGGAACTCCTCCAGTCTGTCGCGCTTAGGTCACGCGAGGAGGAAATCCGCGGCGTGTCTTCTCCAGCGGCATCCAGAGCTCGTGACGACATCACGCCGCTGCCTCCGGTGTCTTCTCCGGCTACATCCACAGCTCGAGCTCGTGACTTTCAGCGTGTCTTCTCCGGCAGCATCCAGAGCTTGCAACATCCAGAGAAAGATCCAAATCCCTCGTCTTCTCCGGCCTTTCAAAGTGGTACTGGTGTTTCTCTTCAGTGTACAGGTGTTTCTCTTCAGTACTGGTGTTTCTTTCTTACAAGCGTCATAAGATCATACAGTCAGGAGATGATTAGGGCTTGCGCCCTTCATGCTTTTTGAATCTGTTGAAGAGCTTGATATAGAATGATTTAGGTGGCGTTTGGTTTAGCTTTTACACTACAGTACGTCTGGGACGCACTGCAATTTTGATAATAAGCGGCGTTTGGTTCCCCTATTCTCCAAACTTGCGCTTATTTGGATCCGCTATTTTTCTCATATCCACAGCCGCTACTATTTGCCTGTGGTTCACCGCAGAAGCCGCGCATTTCATCTTTCAGGTAACCCTATCGAGCGGCTCCTGACCGTGAGACCCTCTTCGCCCTCCTCCTCACCTCCTTCCTAGTCATCTTCCTCACCTCCATTGGATCTATCTGCATCTTCACCATCATGATCGGTACTGCCATCATCTATGTCCATGGTGCATTCCGTGTTCCTGAAGACATCTTCCTCGTTGAACAGGTACCGCCGGGATCCGCCTTCGGCTTCTTGTCATTCCTCGGAAACGCCTCTGCCGCAGCAGGAGCTTCCTGCTATTCGAGCATGATGTTGTCTGTCGATGTATCTGATGGTGGATTGGAAGATCTCAGCAAGGTTCGGTAGGAAAATTATCTTCGCATGTCCTGAAGATCTGAACCAGAAATTTTTTCATGTTCTGATCTTAACTTTTATCAATAAATGTTGTTTTTATTTCACTTCTTTCGATGTGATCTTTCTTTCCATTACTTTATAGGAGATTCCAAATTATCCCCTTTTTGATATTTTTAATTTACTAACATTTAAGTTCTGTTTGTGAATAATTATGTCATTCTACCACGATTAATCCACAAATACTAACCTGTAGTCTTCAATTTCTAGCAATTTTTTACATGAAATGCAGCTGTTTGAGTTTGATCAATTTTTTTATGTTTTGACAATTGTTGCATGGTGAAATAATATATAAAAAAATATGTTTTTATGAATTTTTTGTGACCGGTAGTTATGTTATGGAAAAAAAATTTCACTAAAAACTTCATTTTGTTTTCAAACAACTTTTCTAAAACTTCGTTTCATCCAAACAGTTTTTTAACAAAACTCCATTTTCCAGAATCAGCATTTTTCCTATCAACAGTTTTCCATCAACGGGTTTTCATCAGCAACAGCCCAACCAAATAGAGTCTTAATTTCTTTAGGATTCTTTCTTATTTTATTAGCAATAGTCCAGTTAGGGTTAGTGACTTCGACCTATTCAAGCCGCAACAGTCATCATTCAGTTATAATGCACGATCTAGTGTTTTGTAAAATTGTGTGCGTCTTTAAAAGTAGTTTCGTATCTATCATCCTGACATCCATGCTTGCCAAATGTTTTTACTCTTAATATTATGTTTAAATTGTTGTAGATTTGAATTGATGTTCGTTGAGGTTACTTGTGTTTAACCATTTATTAGGCACTATTATTCTGAAAGGTTTTCCTAAAGCTTGATTAAACATTTTCATTGTCACGAAAGTGTTCTTAGCTCTGAGTTCCCTGCCTAAATGAAATCTTGAATACTCCAGAAGAAGTTCTTTAAGTTATCTGCATGCCCTGTTCTGTTGGTTAAGGAAGAGGCATTTTGGTATTGATCGTCTACATAAAGCAAAGTTTATTAGGAGAGAGGATGCATATCTCAGAAAAAAAGGCCTTTTACATTCTTTCCTTTAACTGTGAATGAGATCCAGTTATTCTCCATGTGTTTCATGTTGAATTTAGTATTTGTTCCTTTTCCTTGTCTGCGTATGTGTTTGTGTGTGTATGTGATAAGTGTTGTGTTGTGTTTGTGCATGTGTGGAGTTTGTATGTGCGTGCAGTGTGTTTGTGTATGTATTGTATGGATGGTGTGTTTATGTATGTGTTGTGTGTTGTGATGTGTGTGTTGTGCGATGTGTGTGTAGGCTTATATTTCATTCCTTGTATCTTAATAGTTTTTATATTGTTCATCAATCCAGTTGAATAAATATGGGTAAACATAAAGAAAGTGGTGTTTGTGCAAATTGAGAGGTCAATAATGTTTTGATATTTTGTGACCTTTGTCTGAAAGAAATTGAGTTGGGTAAACGCCCTACCACACAATTTAGTAGGGATAGGTGGATCAACCTGATAAATAATTTCTTAGCAATGAAACTTACAAGCGAACGATTTCAACACTCGACATAAACTATAAGTAGATATTTTGCAAATGGTATCACCACTATAAAGAGATTATCTTCTGATGTCATCGCGCTTGCAGATCATCTTTTCAGTGTTATACCCGACAAATACTAAATGATGTTCGATACATGTCATTTTTTAAAGACTGTATAGGAGCTATTGATGGAACACGTGGATGCTCGAGTTCCTGCTCATCAATAAGTTTCCTACATTGATCGACGTGGTACAACAACACAGAATATTGTGGTGGTTTGTGATTTCAATGTGTTTCACATTTGTAAAAACTGGTTGGGAGGGTTCTACTCATGACAGTCGTATATTTCAACGTACCCTTATGGACCCGAGTTATAATTTTTCGTATCCACCACCTGGTAAGACTTTAATATTTTGAGATTTCATTAGTTTTTAATCCTACTTTTTTATCGTCATTATACTCACTTAAATATTTAATTTTGCATGTAAATATTATTTGGTCGATGTCGGATATCCACTGCAACATGGTTTTTTTAAACTATATTCAGGTACACGGTATCATTTACCAGATTTCAGAAGGGGCAGTAGGTCTATACAAGGACGACGTGATATATTCAACCAAACTCCCTCTTCCTTACGTAGTGTTATAGAACAATCATTTGAAGTATAAAAAAAGAAGTTGAAGATACTTAGGAATATGCCGCAATATACTTTAGCAAATCAACGAGACATTGTGATAGCAACAATGACTTTGCATAATTATATTTGTAGGCATCCATCCCGCTCAAACGCTTATTTTCAAGCTTGTGATAAACATGAGCATTTGATTTATCCCGCGGGCCTTCAAAAAAGAACATGACAAATTAATGAAAGCTCAAGTGCAGATCATGTTAAAGGCATTCGAGTAGGTATTGATGAGATGTCGGCACTTCGTGGCTCCATTGCTGAATAACTACACAGAACTTGAAAGTATTTGGAGTTTCTGCATACTTAGCCGATCTATTTCGAGTTTTTTTTAATATTTTGATGTTTAGATGTTTTTTGAATTTATGCATACTTTGATGTATATATGTTTTTCTAATTTATGTATGTGTATGTTTTTCGAGTTGATAAATTATGTAATGCTAGCATGAAAAAAAATCATAATAATAATATTACGTCGTTGTTTTGTCAAACGATTCTCTATTCAGAACAGCTCTGTAAACACAAATTATTCAAACATATCTCCATTTGCAGCAACTAGTTATTAAAAGCTTCATTTACAAATCTTCATTTACAACTATTCTTTTCACAACAGCATCCGCTCTCCCAAACGGAGCCTTAGTTTCACATCTCCAATTTGTTCATACTTCTTCCTCCTCTAATCTATATAAAGAGGAGAACTATCTTGTAATAACTTAGATTCTTAAAATAATTTTTTTTTAATTTCAAACTCTCATATCTTTCTTCCGCGCTCGTTATCATGTTGCCCACGCTATCCCCGCAGTATTGTCCATCGTCTTGGAATCCCTCTCCATTGACCTCAACGACACAGAGTTCATCTATCAAGAAGTTTTTAAAATTAGAAATGATTCTTGACCCATGAACTACAAGGGGGCACTTTGGTAGGGTGGATGAAAAGAGTTCCAAGATCACTCTATATCTTACAATTTGAAACACACGGCAAAACCTTGGAAAGGGGTTGATTTTTTTACTTTATTAATAGATAATGTATGTTCATTTTGCAGTCTTGCCCAAAACACAAACCTAAATTCTGCTACCGCGCCCTCCTACCCAATCTCTACCGCGATGGGAGAATGTGAGCTATTGCAATAGATCTGGGATCGGCTCGACCGCATGCATACCCACCTCACGGACGTCGAGGCCCGCAGGAGTTCCCCCTTTCAAACACCCTGCGAGCCACCGCTCCTCCTCCCCCCCCCCCCCCGATAACCCCAACTAGGAGGGAACCCCGAGAAACCGGCCCGACGACAGCGGTTTTCTCCAGTATGTCAAGATGGATTTTCCAGTGTTCGACGGGCGTGGCGATTTGCTGTCGTGGCTCACCAAATGCGAACTTCTCCAACCAACACACCACAGGAGACGATAGTCTGGGCATCGTCTCCTTCCATCTCCACGGGGACACAACTTTGGTTCTCCCAGCTCCAGCGTGAGTGTCCCTACCTCCAATGGGACGAGTTCAAACCCTCCTGTATGCTCCGCTTCGGCCCCTCGTTGCGAGGTAACCCCTTGAGGGACCTCATTGCGCTCCGCCAAACCGGCCTGCCGGAAGACAAGCTCGAACGTTTCAAACTCTTATTAGCCTGAGCTTTGTCTGTCTGGATCGACCAACAGATTCCAATCTTTACCGCCGGCCTGCACGAGCGCCTCCGACTGGACGCAGAGTTCTAGGACCCCACAAACTCAACACTGCTATGAATGTCACCCGCACATGTGAGAAACGAATTCTCCTGGATTGCCAGTATCTTCACTGTCATGAATCAACGGCTTATTCTAGAGTAGTGCAAAATCTGTCCCACACGCCGTCTCCAGCCAAGAACGGTGAACCGCCTAAACCACCCTTCCACCGCCGACTCTCTCACTCGGAAATGACGGAACGCCGAGCCAAGGGGATTTGCTTCAATTGCGAGGAATTTTTTGGCTCGGGGAATCATTACAAACGACTGTTTTGGATTGTGGTGGACGACCCGTCCGATGACGACGACGGGGATCCGGAAGTTGAAGTGTCGAGATCTCCCTCCATGCCATAGAGGGTCCACAAGGGGGGCAATATGATACAACTTCCCAACACCCTTGCTAAACAACTCTTTATCACCCTTATGTATTCAGGGAGCACACAGTTTCATCCGCCACATAGAAGTCTGCCTCCATCTACTAGTCCCACCCCGCTGACAACTTCAAGTATCGGTGGCAAATGGCCATAGTATGGCTTGTCTGGGATTGTGTCGCCGCGTACCTTTGGTCGTCCAAGATCGTAGCTTTACAGAGGACCCCTTGGTATTGACCTCCAGGGATTTGGCATAGTGTTGGGAGTTTGTTGGCTATGGACCTTGGGGCTAATTACGTGGGACTTTGACAACCTGAATATACAGTGACACCACGACACCCAGCGGGTGGAATGGCACGGCCTTTCCCCGTCCGCCAACCCGACCTCCTACCACATACAGGGCCCCACCTCCATGGGAGATGTGAGTTCACCCCCCCCCCTGAATCTACATCTCTTGCAAGAGTTTGCGGGCACATTCACCCTACCGACAACGTTACCTCCATACCGCTCCCAGGATCACCAAATCTGTCTCCTTCCTGGATCCACCCCCAGTGTCGTGCGGTATTACCATTATCCGTTTCACCAAAAAGACGATATGAATGACAATGCTCATCCATGCTCCAACAATGGATTATCTGACACAGCGTCTCTCCATTTTCGTCCCCAACTCTCCTCATCCACAAGAAGGACAAGACATGACATTTTTTCGCCGACTATCGGGAACTCAACTCCAAGACAGTCAAAGACAAGTTTTATATCCCTGTGGTCGACAAACTCCTAGATGAATTAGATGACACTTACTTTTTTTCCAAACTCGATCTGTACTACAGCTACCATCAAGTATGCATGGTTGCTTCAGACGTGGAGGAAATGACGTTTCGAACTCATAATGTGCATTTTAAGTTCCTCGTAATGCCTTTCGGCCTTACGAACGTGTCATCCACCTTTCAATCACTCATGAACGAGGTATTTCAATATCTTCTCCGCAAGTTTGTACTTTTGTTTTTGACAATATCATTTCAAATCATGTGTGTACTCTCAAGTGAGGGGCATACTTAAATCTTCATTTCAAATCATGTATGTACGAGTGTCATCACGTAAATCTTAACTTGGCATGTGTGTTTATGCTATGTTATGTTGTGCATGTTGTGTTATGCATTCTAAAAAAAGCCTTAATGCATGTCATGAGCGGCGTACACATGAAATATTATGCATCTCATACTACACAATATTGCATGTAACGTAAAAACAAAATCTAATAAGCATTCATGTGTTAATGTTAAGTCTCATTTCAACTAAACAGTCACATGTTGTTATGCCTATGAGAATACATATACAAACATATTATGCATCCTATATTACATAATATGTCTCGTATACTTCTGTCATGCTTATGAGTGTAGTGTTCATGCTTCAGCCAAGACATACTGATGACATATTGGTGTGTGTATGCAATGAAGTAAGATTCTAAAAACGAATGGCCGTTCGACTAACCCGTCTACGAACCAAAACAACCTGCCTCAGAGACCAACTGTCACAACCCGCATTTTCTCAATATATAAATATATTATTAGAGTGAGAGAAAATACGTGTTATGATGTCACGCCTTGCAAGAGACAACTACAGACGCTCAGGCAGCACCAACTCTTCATTTATTTTTATAAAAGACATGTATATTTATGTTGAAGAACAAGATTTAAGTTTAAAATTCAAAAACCGTGTCTCTCGGTTCAATGGATCAACTACTCCACAAGTAGAAAAGTATATACGCAGCGGAAAAATATAGAGTTCAATTCATTTTATCCTACATGAACATGCAAATCTAACAATATACCAATGATGTGCACATTTCTAAATTTAGTATAAGTAGAAAAAGAACTTTTACGGTCTTCAAAATAGAGTGACATTTGGTTGAAACAATGCCATGAGTATGAGTAAAATACAGATTTTTTTATACATATAGATTAACTAATATACATCATAACATAAAACTTTTCCAGAGAGCAATACATCCATAGCAGACAGTAGTAGTAGCAAAAACAACAAATAAACAGTCTACACAAAAAAAACTATGCTATGAGCGCCAACAATCTGACATGAACTCATAGCATCAACAACACAAATTTGAGATATACTATAAAGTCAGTAAAACAACAGACTACCTCTCACTGATGAGAGCAAAAGAAATCAGCTATAGAAGGTCTGGAAGAATCAAACTCAGACAGTTTTAACTGTTACTAGTCCGCACCTGAGGCATTCAAAAAGAAGAGAATGTCTCAGCACAAATGCGCAAAAGACAGCTCAAACAAAATTTAAAAGGTTAATGAGTTAAAAAAGTTATCAACCCAACAAGAGTAGCTATGAAACAACAACAAACAAAAGTCATATGAACAATAAACATAAACAATTCAGCACGAATAGGCCATATGAGAGAGAGACGCGCACCAAGTGCGATGAGTGGCAATCATTAACACCGGGCATAAAATGGTACTGAGATAGTGGCAATCTTTCCAACACACACCATCAGACCAAAACATCCAAAAAGGCATTGTGGTGGTGGTCATTCACTCCAATACAACCAACAGTCCATAACAAAAAAACCATCGGGTGCAATGATTCACAAATAGGCACTGTGGTGGTGGTCATCCACACCAATCCAACCACCAGTTCATAAACATCATAACCAAAAGCTGGCGCCACGCAAGACTTGACATCGGATCACCACGACGACGCAAGGAAAAACTCAGAATTTTAAAGTAAAAACAGTCCTCATGACAAATTCGTCGAGTTCATCCGTTGATTCGACGTGATAACTCGACGAATCGTCATAATAACTCGACAAATCTTACCAGAATACTCGACGAACTTGACGCAACCACTCAACGAATTTGGCTTGACTACTCGACGAATTTGACTTAACCACTCGACTTCGACTTGACTACCCGACGAATTCGACTTGAATACTCGACGCACTAGACGAAATCACTCTACGAATTCAGTGTAATCACTCGACGATTTCGACATAATCACTTGACGGACTCTACGAACTTCTTGACGAACTCGACCGACTCAGCGGATTTTACGTATCTACCTGTCAGACTTAATGTATCTACTCGACGAATTTACACAACTACTCGACGAATTTACTTAAACTACTTGACGAATTCTAACTAAAAATCGGAAGTCATTATCACCGGAAAGAAAACCAACAGTACCAAATTAATGTCATCGGTCTTGGAATTTTAAAGAAAAGAAGAAGAACTGAAAGAAGACAAAGCAAGAGAGATAGTCCACCACTTGCCTTAAATCTTTCGATTTCAGCCTCCTAAGCCCTCCACGTCCAGGATCGGCCGACAGAAAACTACAACAAATTTGTGAAATGATTTGGACGAAAGGGAGGGTTAGGGCTACTCACTCCAACACCAAAAATCCACGAAATCGAAAATACTCATCGCACACGTGTAGATCTCGGCGAGAGCTTTCCAAATCTATACTCCATTGAAGATTCCAGACATTAGAGCTCTCGCGGCGGCCGTCGGAAAACACCCGGAAGGACGCGTCTTCCTCTCTCTCGCGGCTCTGGTTCGGCGAAACAGAAAGAAAAACGACAGAAACCTAAAGTCTAAGGTTTTGACCAGCTTTATATATAGAAATTTATGTATATTTATATATATAATATGATTTATAAATAATTTTAATCGTTTATTTGACAATTTAGACTAAGCCCAACTTGATTTTCGACGAAATTTGCGCCAAAGGTAAATACCGATCCTACGAATCCAACGACGAAGTTGAAATCAGAATTCAACGAGCCGATAACGAGTTACGATTTATTTTCACAGTTTACGGCAATGAAACTTGACAATTGTTATTAAAATTAATTACTTTAATTTTCTAAACTCAGAAAAATCTACACTCCAAAAAGCTCAAAATTCAGTCGACTTGACTAAACGGTCACGGAAACGCACTAATGACGACGCACCGCTAACCATGTGTTAACGTAACGTCTTTACGTCATTATTACGCCAAAAGAAGATTGAAATAAATCATCAAAAATTCAGGGGAGTTACAGTGGTGGGGTCGTGGACCCGAAGACGGCTACGAATGTGCGGCCGCAACCCAGCGAGAAACATGCCCAAGTAGTGGTCGGGAGAGAGGTCGGGCACGTACGTGGCCAACTCGATGAAGTCATCGATGTAGGCGTCAACGGAGTCTGTTTGGCGGACATTGTTCAGACGATCGTATCGGTTTCCGACGTGGCGGTTGTCGTAGCGGTGGATCAACTCATCTTTGAGGAGCGGCCGAGACAAGGCCGTCGAGGACTGTCGGAGACAACGGAACCAATGAAGGATCGAGCCTTCCATGTAGATCGTGGAGAGGGGCACCATCTGTGTCGTAGGCGTGCCCTAGATTTTGAAGTAGAGCTCGGCCCGTACGAGTCACACTAAAGGCTCAGTCCAGTCAAAGACCGACAACTCAATGCGGCACAGAGCACCTAGAGCCCAACTCATGCAGAGGAGGAACGTAGACCGGAAATTCGTCGGGGCTGCTGGCCGAGGCCGTGGTGGTCGACGGCGGGGTCGGTGGAAGCGCCGGAGACGGCGGGCGGGAGGCTGAGAGGGCATGAATGTCGCGGACAGCCAACCTGAAGGTCCGACATGGTCGTGTCGACCCGGTCGAGGCGGTCGGAGAGTGCGGCTGTAGCGGCGGTTGGATCTGGGTCTCGTGTTATACTTCGGGTGAGGGGCATACGCTAGAACCACGGGAAAGGGAAGTCGGGGACAAACAGAGCAACTGGTGGTGCGCACGAGAGAAGGGTGGCTGAGCCGACGGGGCGCTGCGAGGCAAACGACAGGCGGGAGAGCCGACGCAGGTGCGAATCAATCGACGACAAGGATGTCGGATGCGCGGCGTGGCAGAGAGCATCACACAGAGAGCGAGTCAGACCAGGCGTTACAGCCCTGTAGCAGCGGTCGGGGGTGATCGCAACTCGCGATGCGGGCGGGTGTAAGAAGGTCGGCGCGCGAACGTGAGTAACGGGAAGCGGAAACAAGCGAGATAATTTTAGGGCACGGGAGGAACTGCTGGGTCAGTCTCTTCTCAAAACAAATCCCAATTTTCTCAATAAATAAAGGTGATTGTTAACCGCAAACTAGCGCACCCCAAAATCTTCCACGCCTTTCGAAAACGGCTCATACATGATTCAGGAAAAGTGTTCAACACAAAAGTTGTATTCACGAGATCCTTTCGTGTTGATATTTTCCTAAAAATGGGGAGAAAATATGACCCTTTTTCGACTACATGCAATTTCAGGAAAAGTGTTCAACAAGAAAGTTGTAGATCGTCGATATCCAACTTTCGTGTTGACAAATAACAAGGATTTCATAAAAAACCAGTAATTAAAATACGGAAAATAACTCAATGCAGGCTAGGCTCATGTCGTTTTCGTACCCCGCGCGCGCCTAGTGTAAACGCGCGCGCCTAGTGTAAACGCGCACGAAGCGTCTTCCCTCGACCGGATCCGCCACGTTTGTATCACATCTCTGGTTCATGACAGCAGTAAATGAACCAATACAAATGCTGAAGAAATCATATTGCACGTAGCCTACATTTACATAAAATGTCAGTTAAATTATTGTAATTCAACATACATATCTGGACACAAAAATTAACATCTTAACGTACAAACAAAATCAGTTAAAGATGTTGAAAGTAAATAAGGCAAAAAGTAAAAGATCGAAACATGCAATAAGCCTCATACAAATGGCCTCTAGCGGGCGACATAATGTAATGTTCGCACCAACCACTAGATGATCAATTCAGAAGGGGGCATGAGAGGCATTTTCCCCTCATGATTAATGGAGGCACACCATCATACTCATATGTCCAGCTGTCCAGATGAGCCTCTAGTTGGGGATTCAACACCTCATACAAAATTTGTAGATTCGAATCCGTGTCTGTGACCGAGAGACACTTGAACACATATGTTCGTTAGTAGAAACTTAAATCATTAAAATGTGCATAAGAATGTACTTAACTAAGAATGAGAAGAAAAGAAGATATGAGACATCTCAATTCCAAATACAAGTCGAAGTCCACAAATATGTTTAAGTTAACGGTTTCAAAATTTGAAAAAAAATGCAGTTTAAGATCACGTAATAGAAGAAACATTTATGTTTCAAGTACTTCCAGAAAAACATGCATAAAACATACTTACATTTATTAGTATAAAAAGTTATTTTAAAAGCATGCTAATATAATTTGATTCAAGATATTTTTAGTGTCACTGGAGGGAAAGACTTTCTTGCTCGCCAGTAGGTTGATCTGTTTTAAAAAAATTCTTTACAGGGAATACGAGTCAGTTTGTTTGTGCATGCTCCCTAGTTGGCTTTGTGACGCAGGACAGTCCTATGTGACAGAAAAATAATGAGAAAACTCATATATGCAATCACACATGAGATCTGACGGTTTACTTGCAACAATTGATATTTATAAAGCAATATTAATTTGATTGACAACAAAATGTTAAATTTTTCAAATATGGAAACACGTGGATGGAGTATAAATGCTAGAGTGCGCGAGAAAGTGCTCACAAAGAGTGAGATATACCAGGGGATCACTCTTGCCGTCAAAGAGGGGAAAATCCAACTTCACAAATTGTGGGACACTGCTTCTTGCGAATCGAGGTGCATGGGACTCGGAAGGCATGGCTGGTGCGCATTAATTAGAACTCGTCGAGAGGGAGGGGGATGGTTAGGAGGTTCCCGGTAGGGGAAGGCCCACTTAGCGGATAGTCAAAGACGCGATCGAGGCATGTTGTTGAACCTGAATAGTCAACAATTGTTGCATGGTCTCCATGATGTGCCCGGTGGTAAGACCACCCTCTTCCATGGCCGAAAGAGGTACGTAGGGGCCGTTCGGAGATGGGCGAAGTGGGGGGCAGCGGGATGGAAGACCGGGTGTTGCTGACTGGGCACTCGGCAGGGCGTGGAAGCAGTAGAACAACGATATGGGAGGGTTGAGACGCTTGTTATAGGTAGTGAGAGTGGTTTGGTGGGCTAGAGAAGGTGAAATTGTGGCTGGATTCGGGCTGGGAAGAGTTGAGCGGAAGGGATGGAAGCGAACTGGTCGATCGAGCGGTTGCGCCACTATTGGGTCGGAAACGAGAAATCTAGGCATGTTGGAGTCGTCGATGCCAGACGAGGTGCACCTGGTTTCAGAGGAGAGTCGATCGAGCGGCAGTGGCGTCTCTATTGGGACAGGAACGAGCAATCGTCGCTTGTGGGAGTCGTTGACCCTAGACGTACACGAGGGAAATGTTGAGGTGGAAGGATCGACAACGGGATACGTCGAGTGCTCTGATACCAAGATGTTACGAGCCTCTGATTGGGAGCATGTGGGCAGTCATGAGAGGGAAAAATCTCGAAGAGGATCGTCACAACCCTTCCTTAACCTTCCCAATGGAGAGAGATACAATGGGAGCCGGGCTCGACCGAGAGAGTAACGAAAAGGGGAGCCTTGTTTAACTCTAGCCCTACCCAAGAAGATGAAGAGAGATGGAGGAGATTTAAAAGAAAGAGAGAGAATAGGGTTTAATCTTTCATAACCAACAAGCCCACTCTACCTACCTATATATAGTGAGAGAAAATGGTTTAACAAAAATACCAATTATGACCCTCAAGCGGGCTACATAATGCGTGAGAAATATAGACATGCGGAAATAACGAGAGAATAACATTACGCGACAACATCTCGGACTTGCAACGTCACCCACTGCGTGGGCTCATAACATTAACATACATGCGTACATAAAACTTTTCCGGAAGATCCCCACACGGTCTGTTCGCCCCCCTAGAATTGGAATTCTGGAATTGGAATTCTGGAATTTGAATTCGTTGGAAAAGCTCATGTAAAGTGACTCATTTATTTGTACTTCTTCTTTTCTAATCTTTAGTCCCACATCATGTATAGGAGTCTCTTCTCTCTTTCTCCCTCCTATAAATATGCATTCATACCTTGTATTGGATTAATGAGATAGTACATACAAGATTGAGGATTTCTCTACATGGTATCAAAGGGATACGGTCCAGCCTGTTCTTTTTTAACCGTCTGCTCTTCCGGCTTACCGGGCGGCTTGTTCTCCTGCTTAGCCGCAGTGTCTTGCGGCCTGCTCCTTCTCTAACCGCTTCCCGGTGGTTAGAATCTTTGCAGCCGCGGCTTCCCACGCGGTTAAGTTCGTTCTAACCGCTTCCTCTGCTCTCTCTCTCTCACGTGGCTTCCACCTCTTCTTCTCCTTCTCATCCCTCTTATAACCTTTCTTTCAGGTGGCGCCTTCCCACTCGAGCTTCCCCTCTACTCACTGCGGTCGCCTTGTCTACCCGCCGAGTTCTTGCCTTCTCGCTGCTTTGCTCCCTGCTCGTCGCGACTTGTCTCAGTCGTCTCTGCTTCTCCTCTCGCCGCTCCTTGCTCGCAGCTCTGCTCCCTGCTCCACGACTTGTCTTGTCGTAGTCGCTACTCGCTGCGGTCTCCTTGTCTTAGTCGTCGAGTTCTTGCCTTCTCGCTGCTTTGCTCCCTACTCATCGCGACTTGTCTTAGTCGCCGCGGCTTCTCTTTTCGCCGCGAGTTGGTCTCTTAGTCGTTGCGGCTTCCCACTTCCCGGCGCGTTCCGCATCTAGGTCGCGGCATCTTCCGTTGCCGCAGGTGTACTCACCGTGACCGTGCGGCCTACTCGACTGGCTTGTTCTCTGCTTACCCGCTGTGACTTATCTCCTCGAAGGCGGCTTCTACTCTCTACCGCGGGCTCCACATATTGGTCGTGGCATATTCCTTGGCCGCTGGTGTTTAATCACCGTGACCGTGCGGCTTCTCGTCGTCTCTAGTCGCGGCGGCTTCTCCCAGATAACCGCTCCGCATTCTGGTCGCGGCTTGTTGCCTTGCCGCTTGTGTGTTGTCGCCAAGACCGTGCGGTCTCCCATCTATTTGCTGGTTTTTCTGTCCGCCGGCCTAGCCTCCTGCTCGCCTTACCATGGGGTCCTCTCCTAGTTCTACCGGACAGACGACTTCCTCCTTTGCAGACTGCCCGGCCTCCGCCCCTGAACTCCGTGATGAGTTGCAGATTACTATTATTTCGTTATCCGGAAAAGAAGAACTTTGTGGAGTGGGTACACTCTGTTCGCCACGTCTTACAGTCCAAAGGCTTTTTACATCACTTGACCCAAGCGGCTCCTGCTGCTCCTACTGACGATTGGTTGCGCAACGATGGTCGGGTTCAGACATGGCTCCTCAACTCCCTTGATACCGAGCCCTACCGCATGGTCATGTATCACGAAACGGCCAAGATAATGTGGGATGAGCTCCAGTATCTATATTCCGGTAAAGATAGTCTTCAGCACCTCTATGACATTATCACTGATCTTCACACCTTTGATGTTGGCGGGGCCACCAACCTCACCTCCTTTGTTGCTCGGGCCAAGACTCTGGTTGAAGCGTGGATCCAACATCAATCTTCTACACTAGATCTTTCTGCACAACGTGCTCAAAAAGAAGCTATCGATGTTGTCATGATGATGGCTCGTGTAGCACCTCATCTTCAGAGTGTTCGGACTCAGATCCTCTCCTCAGCTGCTACCCCCTCACTATCAAATGTGTGTTTCATGCTGCTCAAGGTCTCACCACCTCCTGATAGTTATGCTCCTCCGTCATCGGCTCTCCTTCAGCAGAATTTTGCACCCCTACTGTCTTCCCCCCTCCTGCTCGCGGAGGGCGTTCCGGATCTCGGGGCCGAGGTCGGGGAGGCATGAGCTTCCTCGACGACCACCTTGAGTTCACCTGCTATCGCAAGCATGAGCTTCCTCCTCGTCCACAGGCCACTGTTGTTGTTACCAACTCTTCCTCCGCTCGTACTGACCTTGAAAAGGTCCGCCTTCAGCTCCAACAACTCTAAGGTCTGCTCAGTCGCCCACCTGACTCAGTCACTCAGTTGCCTTTGTTGCCTCCATCTCCTAAGAAGGTATCGCTTGTCTCTCCACTAGTCCGCGCTGGATAGTGGACTCAGGTGTCACTCATCACATCACCTCCCTGCGGCTACATCAATACCTGGATTCTCTTCATCCTAAGTGTATCACAGTGGCCAATGAGGACACTGTTCTCATCTCCGGCTCTGCTGATATCCCTCTCACTTCTTCTCTCTCTCTGCGCTCGCCTCTTCATGTTCTGGGCTCCCCGTTTAATTTGCTCTATGTTAGTCGCCTGATTAATGATTTAAATTGCTCTGTAACCTTTACCTCTTCTTATTTTCTGATACATCATCGACAGACGCGGACTATCATTGGTAAGGGGCGACTGCAGAATGGGCTATACCTCATTGATGACGCTCCGACTATCCTTTCTTCCATCTCCTCTGTGATTGGCATCGACGCATTGGGCATGCCCCTTTACCAGTCCTCCAGAATGCTCTGCCAGATGTATCTCTACCTTCTTTTCAGTGCGAATCATGTGTGTTTGGCAAGCAGACTCGTTTATCTTTTTTGTCACATTGTACTCGGAGCACTGCTCCTTTTATTTTAGTACACTCCGATATTTGGGGTTCGTACAAAGTCACTAGTATTTCTGGTTATCACTATTTTTTAAGCTTTATTGATGATTATTCGCGAATGACGTGCCTATACTTACTTCGTGATCGCTCCGAGCTTCCCCGTGTCTTTCGGGCTTTTCTCCTTGAGACCCGCACACAATTCTCCACGAACATCAAAACTATTCGCACTGATAACACTCGCGAATACACTGGCCACGAATTTGTGACTCTTTGCTCTGACTTTGGGGTCATTCACCAAACTTCATGTGTCTATACCCCCCAACAAAACGGAGTCGCTGAACGTAATAATCGACATCTTCTCGATGTGACCCGCTCCATCATGCTTCAAATGCACGTTCCCAAAGCTTACTGGAACTTTGCCCTTTCGATGGCTTGTTATATGATTAACTGTCTTCCTTCCCCCATACTCCACAATGCCACTCCGTTCAGCCTCATGTTCCCGTCTACTCCGACATTCTCTCTCACACCCCGCATCTTTGGGTGCACTAGCTACGTTCACACTATTGGTCCATCCTTGGACAAATTGGATCCCCGAGCAGCCAAACACATCTTTGTTGGCTACTCCCGGACTCAGAAAGGCTACGTATGCTACTCTCCAGCTACCCGCAAGGTGACAGTCTCTGATGATGTTACCTTTCGGGAGGATCTTCCTTTATTCTCTGCTCCAGATCCTACACCTCTACCACCACCTGTCCTTACGTCCTGTCATTCCCGTTACCACTCCACCACCAAGCATTACTGTCCAGGCTCTCCCTGTTTCCAGGCCACTTGTTATACGTGTCTACACTCGTCGCCATCCTGCCTTTGGTGCCCCACTGCGGTCGGCTTCGACCTCTGATACTCCACGTCCTGCTGATACGGCCCCAAAATCTACAGCTCATCCCATGGCGAATTATGTATCCTTATATCGCCTATCTCCACAACTTCAAACTTTTGCCACTTCATTATCCTCGATTTATGTACTTAACTCTGTGCAGGAGGCTCTCTAACATCCTGGCTAGCGGGCGGTCATGGAAAAAGAAATGACAGTTTTTTGGGCTAACCAGACCTGGACCTTGGTACCTCTACCTACCGGTCAGACACATGTTGGGTGTAAATGGGTTTTGTCATCAAACATGCTCATGATGGGACGATTGACAGTCCGAAGGACCGCCTGGTGGCTCGTGGCTTCACCCAACAGCAAGGTCTCGATTATGAAGAAACATTCTCCTCAGTGGTCAAGCTTAACACCGTTTGTGTTCTACTCTCCGTGGTTATGCATCGTCAATGGACCCACACCAACTGGACATCAAAAATGTGTTTCTCAACAGCGACCTCCAGGAAACGGTGCACATGCAGCAACCTCCTGCGTTTGAGACCATGGGGGAGTTTCGAGTTTGTCATCTTAAGAAGTCCATCTATAGTCTCAATCAATCCCATCGGGCATGGTTTGACAAGTTTAGTAAGGTCGTCCGGCAAGTCGGCTTTACTCGGAGTTCAGCTGACTTGTCTCTGTTCACGCGTCATCAGGCAATGGGAAATGTTCTTCTATTGGTTTATGTTGATGACATCTTAATCATTGGAGATGATTCAAAGGGCATTCAAGCGGTCAAACAGCACCCCGACTTCGTCTTTCAAACAAAAGATCTGGAGCATCTTCGATACTTCCTCGGTCTTGAGGTCGTGAGTCGACTGGATGGTCTTGTCATCTCCCAAAGGAAGTACTGTCTGGATCTCCTTCAAGATGCTGGCTACTCTGGATGCAAGCCTACTACTACTCCAATGGATGCAAATCATAAGCTGTGTGCACATTCTTCTGATACAGATCTTCCTCTTCAAAATCCGGAATACTATCGACAACTGGTTGGGAAATTGATCTATCTAACGGTCACAAGACCGGATATATCCTTCGTTGTTGGGGTGGTCAACAGGTTTATGCATGCCCCACGAACATCTCACCTTCAAGCTGTTGAGTGCATCCTTAGATACCTTACAACATCTCTGGGTCAAAGATTGGTATACAAAACCTCATCCTCTACTCCAACATTGATTGTGTATTCTGATGCAGACTATGTCGGTTCCTTGGATGATCGCCGGTCAACCAGTGGCTTTTGTACCTATTTTGGAGGTCATCTCGTTACCTGACGAAGTAAAAAACAAACAGTGGTTGCTCGATCCTCAGCTGAAGCAGAATACCGATCGATGGCATCTGTTGTCTCTGAGCTTACCTGGCTTGAAAGTCTCCTTGTCGATCTAGGGGTAAAACTTCTCTCACCTGTCATCCTGTTATGTTACAGCCAAGCGGCTATACACATTGCAAAAAATCCAGTCTTTCATGAAAGAACAAAACATATTGAAGTGGACTTGTCACTTTATCCGGGAGAAAGTCCAAATGAACAAGATAGAATTGAAGCATGTTTCGGGTACTGAACAAGTTGCTGATATCCTCACAAAAGCTCTACCAAGTACCCTATTTTACCAGTGTCTGTCCAAGCTGGGTGCATACGACTTGTACGCTCCAGCTTGCGGGGGAGTGTTGAAAAAGCCCATGTAAAGTGGCCCATTTATTTGTATTTCTTCTTTTCTCCTCTTTAATCTCACATCATGTATAAGACTCTCTTCTCTCTTTCTACCTCCTATAAATGTGTATTCATACCTTGTATTGGATTATTGAGATAGTATATACAAATTTGAGGATTTCTCTACATAATTCAACCAAATCCAAAACCAATAGGAATTGGAATTGGCTAAATTCTAATTTTGTTGTTCGGCTGCTATGCAGAATTAGGTATCAGGAATTGGACAATTCTGTTGTTTGGATGCAGAATGGAATTCAAGGGGACTGACATTAACAGAGTAGAAAAACTAATACAGAAAAATATATAAATCTCCAAGCACTTAATATAAAATCCAGGGGGAGCCTTGGCACACCGGTTGAGGTGTTGTCGTGTGACCTTGAGGTCATGGGGTCGAGTCTTGTTTCCTACATTTTACCCTTGTGGTGAGACCCTTCCTTGGACTCTCGCTGCGCGGGGATGCTTTGTGCACCTACCCCTGCCCTTTGTACCGGTATGCATGTTAATAATGTAAACTTAGATGGGAGATTCTAATAATTTTGAAAGATAGAGGGGAGGTTCCGTAATTATGCAAAGTTAGAAAAGAGGTTTCCAGTAAATGACCCTCACAAATATGGAGGAACCTCAAGGTCAATCCAGGATGGTAATTGGCAGGTTGTCCAAATAACTTAAAGGTCATGGTCATAAAATTAATGCTTCCACCTAAAACAGACTATTATATTTTGTTTGATCATCAGTGCAATAGATCACAACATTGGATAAGAACGAGAGAGAAATTAGGTTACCATTGCAAGCCTCTCCTTATGAATGTCATTGACATACTGCAATGTAAAAGGCTCCAGATTAGTAGAGGATCATAACTTCTAGATTGATAAAAAATGAAATCAAAACTCTTACAGGCTTCTTATAGAGCTTCACCTCATCTCCACTGAAGCCAGGCAGTGCCATATTCCAATTTCTCTCTGAATAGTGAAGAATAATACAGCACAAAACCATGAATAAAAACATTCATGTCAAAATATTTTATATTTTTACATGAATATAAAATTATAAAAATGAAACTACTTACCTACATATAGAAGTATGTCCTTCGCTTCCAGGGTAGTGGATCTTCGATGCTTAGCCAATGAACAAGCAGCCGTTGTTATCTTCTCAAAGAACATCATTAGTGTTAGCAAGTAACTTCTTGTTGAATTGGATTAATTTCATAATGCATAAAACAAGAGTAAGCATTCTGTTATACATAGGAGTGGTGAGCTACAAGAGAAAGGAAAAAAATGTAATACAACTAAATTAACATCAAATATTAACACTATCCCTTAGGTTGGGTATGCAATTATCTTCCTAAATATGCTCACACTCAATACCTTAGTGAGAACATCAGTCAGTTGCCAATCAAAAAGAATAAACGATGTACTCACAATTCTTCTCACTATATTAACTTTGATAAAATGTTTGTCCTCTTCAACATGTTTGGTGTGGTCATGTTGAACAAGACTGTGTAATGTTGATGACTGTCTTATTGTCGCAGACTCACAGTATAGTCTAATAGGTTACTTTTTCTCAAGGCCAAGGTAATTCATAATGTTGTGAATCCATAGACCTTCACAACTTCGGTGAATCATGGCTCTGATCAATACTTGATCTAACAATCACATATTTTTGCTCCGGGTAACCAGATGCCTGTCGACAAGAGAGTAATAGTCGGAGTGGATCTTCGATTATCAACTGATCTGGCTCAATCTGCATCCGTGTAAACAAAAGTTTTTAGTTCATTTGGTGAGAAAAGGACACCGCTTCCCGGGGAGATCTTGAGGTATCTAAGGATTCGAAGGGGCAGCATCCAAGTGGCAAACCCTTAATGAATGCATGTATTAGCATAACTCCTACCGTATATGAGATATTTGGGCGCGAATGGGACAAATAAATAAGCCTCCCTACCAATCCCTGAAATCAAGTGATGTCTTGATTCTTGAACGACTTCTCCAACATCCCTCTGTGATATATCACTGTCATTAATTGGGGTGTCAATAGGTCTACACCCACTCATCCCTGATGTCTCAAGTAAATCGAGGATATACTTCCTCTATGAGATGAAGATCCTATGCCTAGATTTGGCAACTTCAATGCCTATAAATACTTGAGATTTCATGTGTCTTTCACCTCAAATTCCCTCGTAAGCCTTTCCTTCAGAGTTTGGATCTCATCAAGATCATCATCTATTATAAAAATATCATTCACATAGATGATAAGAGCATTTTAACTGTTTGTGCTTGAGGAACAGAGTATGATCAACATTACTATGAGTGCAAGTAAATTACATCATAGCCCTGTGAAATCTCTCAAATCAGGCTCTAGGAGGCTATTTAAGGCCGTATAGAGCCTTTTTCAACCTGCAAGCCTTCCCTTCGGATCCTTAAAGAGTTCAAGAGCAAGTCCAAAAAGTTGGGGCACATATACCTCCTCATCTAAGTTCCCATGAAAAAACACATTCTTCACATTTAACTGACTAAGGCTTATGGAATTCATCTTTGCCACAGGAGCAAAAAATTTCTAATAATCAATCTACATTGAACCAGAATAATGATACATTTCCATCATAGTAATACATATATACTATATAGCTATTTCAAATATTACAATGTCGTCATTACCCAAATATTATATGAAACACCACAAATATTGAAACATTATAAGTATTCAACTAAATCTTCATGATATCCACTTACAGTATAGTACCAGCAAGGCACAACTGCATTTTAACCGCCCAATTTAAACTCTATAGGTCATATCATAATCTATATTCTCATTCTTTTGAATAATTTATCAATGGTAATCTATTACGCATATATATCTCTTTTTTACCAAGATTGATACTTGTTAATATCATCCACACTAAATTTGCATATTATATAGTCAGTTTATGTTCTATTACTTAGAAATCTATTCTCTTTTATTTAAATAATGCCTTCGTTACAAAATTTAAATGAACTCGGTAGATGTCTCACAGATTAAAACTATCAGCAAAAAGAATGCATCAAAAGAGACCTCAATATTCATATCTTTTATAAACACATCCATAACTATAATAAGAAGATATGAACTCAATGTTGATTCTTGATGTAAGCTTGAAGTGATTAGAAATTCTATGGCCACAACTATTTCTAATATTAGCTAGCACGCTATCATAAATATCTTTAAAAAATTGAACATAACAATGCCCGCAATTCTTTCATTAATGCTCACCAAATCAAATTTTGTGGTAATCTGTTACCACTCCGAATGGAGACCAACGGCAACCGTAAAGCTGAGAGGGGGAGAAGAGAGAAAGAGGAAGGAAAGAAAATAACACCCAGAGTTCCCACAATTTCACTATACTCCAAAGATTCTAATTACATTGCCCCCCCCCCCCAAGGGTTTATATAACACCCCCAGTCCGAATACAAAAAGAGAAAGTTATACACATTTAAATTATTTTTTGCCGACGTGTCGCTAGCGGGCCTTTCCCAGTGCTTGTATACTCATCATACTGGAGGACGTCTCTCTCCTTCCGCATTCGTAATAATGTCACCCTTTGGACAAGTTGTCCTTTCCTCAAGCCAAAAGTTCTGAAACTGAGCACGAAAAACAGATCGGTCCACACATGTGACATCCGATGGTAGACGATCACGTCAATGCACCAAGACCTGCTCGACTGAGGACTCCTCTCAACTGATGGTGCGTGTGTCCGTGACAAGATGAGAGAAGTAGTCTAACATGGTGAGCCCGGGAGCGGGAGGAGGCAGAGAAGCCTCGACCGGATGGTTTCCAATAACCCTTTTGAGCTGAGAGGGGTGAAACATCGGGTGGATGCGACTGTCGGGAGGAAGGCGTACGTGATGCGCTTGAGGGCCCACTTGTGCAACAATCTCAAATGGGTCGTATAACTTGGCCGCTAGCCTGGAGTGGGACCGCTATGTGACCAAAATTTGGCGGTGCGGATGAAGCTTGACGAACACGGTATCGCCTTCAGTGAATTGGACTTCGCGGCGGTGGCGGTTGGCAAAAACAACCATTCAGTCATGTGCACGCTGAAGGTGTTGGCGCAACTGGAGGAGTATGGAATCCCGATCGCGGAGCAAATCAGACAGACATGCTATAGCGCATTCGCCGGAGAGGGTGCGCATGAGGGATGGCGGGGGTTGTCCATAGACAACCTCGAATGAAGTGGCAAAACTTGTGTGGAAAGAAGTGTTGTACTAATATTCTGCCCAAGAAAGTCAATCCGCCTATGCCCGTGGATGATTGCACACAAAACATCGTAGATAGGTCTCCAAGCAACGATTCATCACCAGGATGCTCGTCCGTCTAGGGGTGGTAAGTTGTACTCATATGAAGTTGGGTGCCCTGCATCTTGAACATCAACTGCCAAAAGGAGCTCAGGAATAAAGGGTCGCTATCATACACAATGGAGCAAGAAAACCATGCAAACAGACCACCCCATTAATGCTTCGAGATACAATCCATAGAAAAATCCTCCCAGATACAGACAAAGATAGAGAAGGGATCAAACAGACCCTTGGAAAAAGTGGCTTCATACTTTTTACGTTGGCATGACAACCAGGTTGCCATGAATGTATTGACCTGTTGGAACCTGCAAGGCCAATACAGAGATGTCGCGAAGAGGCGATATATCTGGAAGGCTCGGGTGTGCCCCGCTTCGGGGTCTAATGAAACTCTGTGAGTAGGTGTGGGATGAGCTGCGACGAAGATGGGAGCGCTAGACGACCTCGGTGGTGGAGGCAATCTCCTGCAAGGCTATAAGGCAGTCGGGCTGTGGCATCCGCCTGTAAGGCCGCAACAATAAGTCGGAGGAGTGGATCAGCGTCACCCTCGCGTTGGACATTGGTGACAACCTCCCATACGGATCTCGAAATAACCACTAAACGAGCAACCTGTGGCTATTGTGTCAGGCAGTTGGTCGTACGGTTAGAGGAGACAGAGCAGAATTCGATCAAAAAATCATAGCTCAACAATTTGGCAACCCAGACCTATTGCGACGGTGTGGCAATCTCTTGATTCAGAAGGTGCCCGAGGCTATGATTATCCGTCCGAACCATAAAACGTTGTCCAAGAAAGTAGGGATGCTAGTACTGCACAGAAAGGACCAATGCCATAAGCTTTGACTCATAGGCGGAGCGAGGGCGAACCGTGGTCAAAAATAGACGGCTGAAGTAGGCACTGGGTTGTCCCGCTTGCATCAACATTGCGCTAACGCTTGTGCCTAAGGCATCAAGCTCTATCACAAACAGCTGGGGGAAACCCGGAAGGGTCAAAACTGGAGCGGTGCTGAGGGCCTGGAATGTTGTCGTTGCCTCTGAGGTCCAATGAAATGTGCGAGTCTCAACTTTCTTTAGAATGCTGGAGAGGGGTTTGGTAATCTTGTCATAATCCTGAATGAACCATCGGTAGTACCCAGTGAGGCCCAAAAAGCCTCAGACGCCGTGAGAGAGCGGGGGTGGGGCCACTGTAGGGTTGTCCCAGACTTTATACGGGTCCATTATGACTCCATACGGAGAGATCGTATGCCCCAATTAGCTAATTTTGATCTAACCAAAAGTGCACTTCTTGGGGTTCACCAGAAATGATGCTCCAGAAGGGCGGCGAGTGTCGTCCACACATGAAGGAGGCGATCATGTCAGGAGGAGCTATAAACAAGGATGTCATCGAAGAGAATCAAGATGTACCTGAGCAGGGCCGACCGAAATAGATCATTCATGGTCGTCTGAAAGGTGATTCATCAAGCCAAAAGGAATGGTGATGAACTCGTAATGGTCATCATGTGAAACGCCGTCTTTGGGATATAATCACCCCGTACCCAAATCTGGTGATAGATGGGTCTGAGATTCAGCTTAGAAGAGTAAGAGGCTCACCGCAGCTCATCCAGTAGCTCCTGTATGATCGAAATGAGATACTTGTCTGGGATGGTGACTTTGTTAAGCTCAGGATAGTCCACGTAGAAATGTCAATTGTCATCTTACTTGTGGACCATGAAAACTGGGCTCGAAATCGGACTAGCATTGGGGCGAATTATACCCATGGCTAGCATGTCGCCCACAAACGTCTCAATCTTGTCCTTTTGCGTGTGGTCATAAAGGTAAGGGCGAGAAAGCGTCACACCGGCTTGTAAGGAGATGCAGAGGTCCGTCGAACGAGGCGGTGGGACGTGGGCCGTGTCGGCGAAGACTCCCGGAAAAATATCCAAAATAGCATACACCAGAAAAGTTGAGCTCCTTACGGGGCCCTTCTAGGCCGGTCACAGTTCGCCGTCAGATCTCATCCGTCTGAATGTCTCAAAACCGAGTAGAGACTCTGACACTCTAGTTGCCCTCTACAAATACAAAGTGGTTTTTGAAAAAGTCTTTAAATGACTCTTCATTAGCTCTACCTTACTAGGGTAAAAAGGATAGCAAAAGGCAGATTTTTGAAGTTCTTCTTTTTATTCATGATTCTTCTGATTGGAACAGATCTAGCTTGGCGATCGTGGGGCCTCCCGCTCGACTGTGTGGCATAAACATGCAACCAAATCGATGTCGGTCGTCTTCTACAGAGACCGGCGTGAGACGACAACACCAAACGATCCACTAGGCACTGTGAAATGAAGTTGTAGCTTTCCCCACTATCAATCATGATGACCACTAGGGTCCCATGTAGTGTATCGGGAGCTTCATCGTTTGTGGAACTAAAATCCCACCGATGGTAAAGAGGGGGAGTCAAAATGATACAAGGTTGCGGACGAAGGACCGTCGGTATCAGCATCAGCCTCCAGGGATTTGAAGTCGGCGAGGGTAACCTCGGGTTCCTCCTCAACAATGAGGACCTTGAGGTCCTTCAGTGGGCAATCATGGGTCTAAGAGTACGGCTGCTTGTAGCAAAAACACAAGCCCCTCATGCGAAGATCGTAATACTCTTGATTGGACAATCAGGGTGCGTTGGGGGCCTACAAGGACGCGGTGGTGGCCCTGGGAGGGCGGGGAGGCCATGGGCCTCCATCTGTGGGGAACGGGGCATTGCTGCAGGTTTGGGGTCGGACGAGAAGGACGAATCGGGTGGCCGAAAGTATACAACAGGCAAACTTTGAACTCAGCTTCAAACAAAAGGGTGAGGTCCATGGCCTCAGCAATTGGAGGCGGGTGGTGTGTGCACAGGCGGGCGCAAATATGTAGTAGTAAGTCATGCATGAAGAAACTGAGGTAATGATCGGGAGGAAGACCCGGCACATGCGTGGCCAATGCAATGTAGTCATCGAGGGGCCTCGTCTAGAGAACGCCACAAAGAATCCACGAGAAACCCGAGTAACGGATATCGCAACGACAAATAAGGCCCTACTGCAGGTCCGACCACGACAAAGTGGGCTTGGAATGACATAGCCAACGGACCCAATGGAGGGTGGAGCCCTCCATGCCAATGAAGGTCGCACTGACCTTGTGCGGCTCCCGTATCTGATGAAGGTTGAAGAACTATTCTGTACGGGCGATCCACCCCATAGGATCAGTGTCATTGAAGGAAGGGCCGTCGAACGAGTGGAGTGCATGTGAATTATCGGTGGCAGAAGAAGGTCCCGGGGAACGACAAGCTGCACCTCGAGAAGTAAAGGAGACTCTGCATTGGAGGTCGATGAGGCGCTCGGCCGGCCGGCCAGGACGTCAAACTTAGCATCCATATGCAACATGCGGGCCTGGAGCGAGGCGATGGACACCTCGTGAGCATCGAGGCACCGGGTGATGGTTGGATCCACACAAGGTTGAGGCGAGGGTGTGTCAGAGTGGTCATAGAGCGGAGCCGCGGGGGCATGCACGCGAGAGAAAGGGAAGTGCGCAATCGGACAAGCAATGGAGGCATTGTTGGGCGTGCGAGAAGCAAAAACTGGAGATTTAGACGGGTCGGTGCTAGGAGCAGTTGGGAGGGTACGATCGGGTGCGGGAATCGGGTATTGGGACGGCGCGGGAGGATCGTCGACGGTGCACGCGGGTCGGAACTTCCTCAAACGCGGGTGTGGAGGAAATTGCAAACGACATGAGTTGTCGATCCAAGGGAGAGAGCGTCAGTACTAGCAACATGGACGACGCACAGTGTACGTGTGCGTGGTGAATGCTGAAAGTGTTGGAACAAATGTTTTGGGCGACGAAAACTGCAGGGGGAAGCGAGTCGTGTCGGACCAAATTGTTACCACTCCAAATAGAGACTGACGACAACCCTAAAACTGAGAAGGGAGGAGATGAGAGAAAGAGCGAGGAAAGAAAATTACTTCTAGGGTTCCCATAATTTCATAATACTCAAAAAATACAGATTACATTGCACCAACCAGGGGAATCTTGTATTCAGATTGTTTATATGAAAGCGCAACAACTTTTGGATGCAAGCTATTGAAAATCAACAATTAATAGGAGATCAACCAAAGGGTATTGTATGTTTGTTGGGAAAAATTAGAAACCTGAAGGAGCAAGAAGAAAAATGCAATAATTAAGTCAAGTGCAGAATTTAGAGTATCTGTATGCATATGTAATAAAACATAAATTAATATAAAAACAGCATGAATGGGTATCACAAACATCAAACACATTTCTATGTTATTCATTGACTTTCCCTAAGGGCATACAAGCCCAAGGCCGAGAACTCCTGCTGAGACCCCACCCGCACATCACCATCAGGCTTGTCCATCAGCTTCACCGTTCTCACCAATTTCATCATTTCAAGCAAAACTGATGCTAAGAACTTTTATTTAGACTCCGCCGACGTGTCGTTAGCGGGCCTTTTGCGGCGCTTGTATACCCGCTATACTGGAGGACATCCCTCTCTTTCCACATAATCAATCACAACTTCTTAAAATTGATAAAATTCATATGAAATTCTTTTATTTCCTCTATTTTTTAAAACAATGTCTTAACACAAAACCATTTTCATAGTAGACATTGGCGACGTGAAATCAAATTGATTATAAAAAATTGACGTAATTTTTATAAAACTATGCTCCATTATATGCCTTTTTGCAACCAACTTGCAACAAAATATCGCGTTCATGAAAGAGTAATATCGCCAACTATTTTCATCTCAATGAATAATTTTCGTAGACTTCATTCTCTATTAGATACATTCATATGATTCATAAGCTTGCCAAATTTAAGAAATTCAAGCTAAGCATTGTTAAGTAACAAAATACAAATCTTTCATCTGCTCTTCTGCAAACTATATTTTGTTATTTTGCTATTATAGAAGATGAAAAATAACTTGGAAATAGGATTTCTTAATCATAAAAAACAAAGAAATCATGAATTTTCCTTTTAATGCTTCACATCACCATAGGATAATACTTCAAACAGTGCGCAGAACTCACAGATTCAACAAAATCATTAGCTATCTCTGCTAACACATCTTCAACTTCTGGTTCCAACTTCTCAGAAGGGTCAATCTGCCAAAAAGGAAAAAAAACATAGCTCAGTCAACAGATTAAAAAACAGTATTTTCTTCAAATTTCAAATTACTATATAATCAGAAAGGAAGCAAAAAAGCAAGAAGAGAGAGATGTATGATGTATCTATAGAAAAAGGACAAGATAAATCCATCCAAAACTTGATACCTGATATGCAAAAAAGTAAAGACAGCCCAGCTCAATGTGTTTTACGAGGCAAGGGCACACAAAAAAGGCCATATATATTCATATTGGAACTGAAAAGGATGATTGACCAACTGACCCCAAACATAAGGTCTCTAACTTCGTATCAGAGTCATTGTTTTCCTTAAACCCTCCCTCTTATGCAAACTCTCCAATGGAAAACATTTTTGAGTCAATTCCTCGGTTAACGACGCTTCAATTGAAGTGACCTGCGTTGTCTCCAATGACAACGCGACATGTGTTGTCTCCAACGAACACACAACATGTGTTGTCTCCAACAACCATGACGCACACATCTCTTATGCACACCTGGCTTCCCTGATGATCTAGTCAAAGTTGCCTCGGTTGACATATCCAACGTCGCATCCAACTGGATTCAGTTGCGCTTGCTTACAGACAACATCCAGTGCCCCTCATGATAGCAGCTCCTTGTCAACCCGCTATGTTTCCTGCCAATGCCGTCCACTATAATGGACCTCCTTTCCGACCTTACTCATACTATCTTTGAATATTGAGCTCCAATCTGATGTGCCCCTCTCCGCCAATTTCCCTTCAATCTTATCTATGATAATGTCTTCTTCTTTTAATGTCAGAGGCTACAGTCATTCAGTCAACTCTACAACATCTTCAGGAACTGCTTCTATGAATTTAACATTAGCTAAACATCTCCCAAATAAACTCACGACTGCATCAGGACTTTGATGGCACTCAAGTGCAAATTTTGTAGCAGCAATATGTAACGACTCAACCATCAATATTTGAGGTGTTGTCTGTTATGTGCCCTACATTGAGAGTGTGCAAGGGGGAAGTGAAGGGAAGTCCTCGAGAGAGGAGGAGAGAACCGTCTTGGAGCCTCGGGGAGCAATGGTGGCGAGGAGTAACGGGCAGCGGGGTGCGGTCGACTGCGGGTGACGGGATCGTGGCTTGTGGCTAGGGTTAGGCGGACAGTGGGAGAGAGAGAGAAAATAGAGAGAGGATAGTTTGATAATTGATTCATGCTTTCCCTTTTTCCAAAACCAACCCCAACATATATGGTGGGGAAAATAGTCAAAATCAAGTACTAAAATGCCCCCCTCACTAGGGCATAACATAAGGATACAAAATACAAATCATGCATAAAATATTATTACGCGAAATAAGGATAATTTAGACGGATGCCACTCTAGGTTCGCGGCACTTGCATGTGATTCTCCATCTAAGATCCGTAGCATCTCCGCCCTGCTCGACATCAAGCTTGTCCTCAAGCTTGTCCTATGGGTGCGGCGGAAGTGGAACTAAGGGCATGGTTGGCAGCTCGCCGATGAAGGCCTTCAGCTAGGACCTTCCCCAGCCATCGATTGCACCGGAGATTCCAGAAGTGGTGCACCCCTTTCCTCTAGTGATCGAGAGAATTTATGTCTCATCCACTTTTCCAAATCAAAGGTAGATCCCTAGCCTGGCAAGCAGTCAATCTCCTCTTGTCGTTCTAGCCAAATAGCAGATGAATCTTTCCTTTTTGAAGAAGAGGAAGTGAATCGAAAGCGGCTTACTCAATTTGATATCTAACCTCGTTGAAGGGTTAATCGTGTTTGGCAAGGTGTAACCCTAGAAGCGAGGAAGAAGTTTCTTATATGGATCCAAAGAAATAACATAAGACTACCTCACCGCGTCTATGAACATCATTGCACTGAGATAAGAAATTTGTTTCCCTTTGGATAGACATACCACGTCGATCAATGTATGCATTATCCTTGGGCATTGTACAATGTTATATGTATGAATATGATACAAACATGAAATTTTGTGTAACGCATTGTATGCATAGATGAGAATAGTAGATCATAGTTTAATCACCTTGGCATGAAAATACAAATCATGTATACTAGAATGTAAGAAATGTTATTTCTTATAGTTAGACATATAATGTAGATACATGAATGATTCCCTCCAATGTAATTTTACCATATTACAAAGAATAGAATAATACACGTGACTATGAAAAACACACCTTATGAAAAGATGCAAATAGTGAATTATAGTTTCATGTTTATATGACAATAATACGAATAATGTGGATTAATTACAAGATGTAAGAAATAAGGAGAGAAGATCCCAATCGTATAAAAATAAGTAATTTCCATCTTTTCTACACTCCCCCGGTCTTCGTAGGCGCCAGAAGTTTATGAATTATGCAAATGCGAGAGACTAAGTATCTCGTACATAGAAATTATGGAAAGTGAAAATTATATTATAGCTAGTTCATCGTGCTGATATCATTAACATAAAGATAGTACATAGGACAAACACGATGAAATTCATAGTTCAAGAATGAAATCATATGTGAACGTTCCCCCAAGATGAATCATACAAGCTACTAATGAGAAGGTAAAATGATTAATGTAACACAAAACTTAAATTAGAGGCTTTTAGCGAGTGTTCCTTTCTATGTTCATGCCAGCCACTGATAGAAGAAAATTAGGAGACACGATCGAGATTCCCTTTCGTGATAGATAGAAGCACGCTATCATACTCATAGAGCTTAGCAGATCATATGAGCCTCGAGTTGGAGAGTCGACACCCCATACAAAGATTAGTAAATTCAAGTCTGTGTCTGTGACTGAGATACACTAGAACACATATATTCGTTAGTAGAGACTCGAATCGTTAAAATATGCAAAAGAATTTACTTAACTAAGAATGAGAAGAAAATAAGATATAAGACATCAATTCCAAATGCAAGTCGAAATTCAGAAATCTCCATAGGTTAATGATTTTGAAATTGAAAAAAAAACAATTTAAGATCAATGTAATAGAACAGACATTTACATTTCAAAAATTTTATGAAATGATGCATAGAACATAGTTTACATTTGTTAGTATAAAATGTTATTTTAAAGACATGATCACTTATTTTGATTCAAGATAATTTTAGTGTCACTGGGGAGAAAAATCTTTTTTGCTCGACTGTAGGTTAATCCGTTTTCGGAGTTTTCTTTACAAGGAATATGGTTCAGTTAGTTCGCTCATACTTCCTAGTTGGCTCTGTGTTGCATCTGTAAGGTATTTTATAAATTTTATTTTTTATCTTTTACTTCCGTTGTAAACTTTAGTTATTCTTACTATGATACTAATTTATTACTATTGTCTAGTTTACTTCACATCATAAGTTTTGGCCAGGCGTATGGATTGTTGTTAAACTACGTAGGGGTGTTACATCACTCATTTTAGAATCACTTACCCAAAGTACACTTAATTATGGAGGTTTAACATAATTTTAACACTTACTAGTTAAATCTAGTAACTCTTCTACCATTTTGATATTGGATTAAATTCATTCATGCACCTCCTTTTACCTCGAAATCTACTACGAAGTATTAGTACGAGTAGGAATATCTAGTACGATATATATTCAGTACAACAGTATGACAAAATAAAAAAAATATGGATGCATGTATGTCGAGGTTTGTTATACTTATATATATACATACATACACACACACATGCACAGTTCTTTTTTAAGGGGATAGATCAACATGCAGTATGTACAAATTCATATTAAATAAGTGAAAATACAATCAATTTAAAATATACAGTTCTAAAATATACAATAAACAAGCACGGAAAAATTTTAATGTCCATAACTAGTGCAACCTGTTTCGCACTAGCTTTGATAGAAAATCCACCCCAGTATTAGAGAAATGCTTATGGATTTTTATTTCATTTTATATATTTTATTTTTTTACAATTTTTTATTTTTTGAAGTTTTCTTAGTATATTGTAATATACTCTTGTATGATATTTCTCGTAGTGAGTGTTCTAAATATCTTGGATCGATAGTTCAAAAATACGGAGGTATTGATAAAGATGTGACACATAGAATCCAAGCGGGCTTGTTGAAGTGGAGAGGCGTGTCAGGGATCTTATGTGATCGTAAAGTACCATAAAAACTTAACAAGTTTTACAGTACTGCAATTAGACCAGCGATGCTCTATGGTTCTGAATATTGGGCAGTGAATTGTGTACATGAGCAAAAAATGGGAGTTGCGGAGATAAGAATGCTTAGGTGGATGTGTGGACACACGAGATTGAATAAAATTAGAAATGAATGTATCAGGGATAAGACAGGAGTAGCTCCAATTGCAGAGAAGATGCGAGAAGCTTGACTAAGATGGTTTGGACATGTACAAAGGAGACCATTAGAGGCACATGTTAGGCGTTGTGAGAGTCTATTCACTAAGCATGTTAAACAAGGGAGGGGTAGACCAATAAAGACTTGGAATGAAACTATAAGGAAAGACGTGATGTACTTAGGCATTAGTGAGATTATGACAAAAGATAGGGCACAATGGCAACAAAGGATCCATATAGCCAACTCCCACTATAGTAGGATAAAGGCTTGACTGTTTTTGTTGTTGTTGTTGTATGGCACTACACCCTTCTATGGTAGTTTTAAGTCATTTGGCATTATCAGCTTATTAGAATGACGGGCTAACAAGTCTTTAAATAAAAAGATCTGGTCATAAATAAGGAATATTATAATTAAGTAAGATCATCAAATAAATAAAGATCTCACAAAAGGAGCAAGATATTATTCCGGATTCTTTTTTATTTACCCTGAAATCTCTTTAAATGGGAGAAATCTCAAATTATTGGATGCTGAAATTAGGACTCAAATAGGAGGAAATCCCCTCTCCAAGCCCGAGTCGGCCCTAGAGCTCATCTCCTCTCCCAAACGGCCCTGTTGCTACCTTGTTCCAGCCACCTAGAGGCTGTCCTGCACCCCAAAAGCTGCTGTCCAGCCCCAATCCTGCATCCCAGATGATGCCTGCACCCCAGGAGCCTTCACCCAGCATTCCCAGCCGCTGTCCAGTCCTGCTGAAACCTCCCAGCCCCTCCCAGATGGCTGTCGAAGCCTTCCAGTCCCTCCCGGCTCACCAACCATTCATTCCCTGCCTACCCACCTACATTCCAGCCACTTCCAACCCCAACAAGGGTCAGAAAACCACCTCCAGCTGCGGTCCAGACACCAGAAAATATTTCTTATGGCTGGTTGTGCCCTTCCGCAGCTCCCTAACCTTCCTATTACACATACATACAGCCCCCACATGACCCCTTAAACCTTCTTCACTATGATTGGGCTTATGGTGGGTAATCTCCATCTCCATCACTTTTGCGCTTCATGCTATTTGCAGATCCTTATGTTTAGTATTATCTTCGCTATGATTGGGCTTACCTGATTAGTCAATTCCTTTGTGTTATGATGCAGGACAAATCTAAAGGTTGAGGACGCATGATGCTCTAACCCTAAATACAAAACAAGCGAGCACGCGATGAACACAGTGGACCTACAACAAACCCTAAAATGATAACACATGCAAGTAAGAAGACAACACGTGACCAACGAATGGAAAACTCAAACCCTAATGCCAATGCAATATCGCAATCATGCAATTACTTCTGATGTGCAACTACTTAAATAATATTAATTTAAAAATTCGCGCAGGTGTCACAATTGATCATAAATACCGCAATGTCAGTAAACAGATAATAAGTGCAACTACATGAGAGTGCACTGAAATTAAAATACAAAGTGAATAAGAAAGACAAGTCAAATGAAAGGAAATCTGTTCAGCATTAATTAAGCTCAATATTACAATAATTATAAGGGTGCATCAAAATAATGTAATGGGGCCACTAAGTAATGGGGCCAAGGGCGTAAGCGTGCAGATCTGGTGATTGTAGTAGTCGAGGCAATCTGGGAAGATAATTTTTTGTTGGATGGTGGTTGTCGGAGGAGTGGATGGCTATTTGGAGGGGCCTAATGGTGTCAATGGGTGTTTTAGAGGGGTTGGAAGGGTTTTAGGGGGGAGATAGCGTCTGGTAGGGGGTGTTTGGCGGTCGATTTCAGTAGGAGAGGGGATGTGGTGGGCAAGATGCTAGCAAGGAAGTTTGAAGATTGTGGGGTGATTTTCGGGTTGATGGAGGGTGTCGGAGATGGCAGCGAAAGGCTGGGGAAGTGGGGGAGACCATGGGTGGTGGCTGGCGGGCTGGTATAGGATATAGGAGACTGGTGGAGGGTTTAGGAGGGGGTAGCAGAGGTTTCCGTGGCTGGGAGGGGTGGTGGATGCCTGTGGGAATGAAGGAGGACTGTCAGTGGGCTAGATGAGGGCTGCAGATGGATACATTGGCGAGAACAACAATTGGAAAGATGCACGAACTCCTCGAAGGAGAGAGAGGTAGCTGATTGGGGCATCAACACCCCCTGGAGCTGAAAACGGTGGCGGCGCATCGCGCGGGCCTTCAACGTCGCACTGAAGAAAGGACCGAGGGTTGCGGTTTTCAGAAGCCTGATTCTCGATAACTTCCCCTAATCGACTGATAGGATAATATAGAAGGGGAGAATTGACAGCATCACGCTAAATTTCCTCATGTAACGCTAAATTTCCAACATGGTATCAGTCATCGTAATTTCCTCGTGTAACGCTAAATTTTTTTCCTACGTCCGTCACTTGATCCCAACTTCCATGTTCCCGTCCGCGCCTGCTAGCACTCTGTCAAGCTCCACTATTCCCGCTCCCATTGATGTAACGGACATCTGATTCCATCGACAGGAGTTGCGTCTTCCCCTGACGATCCTGTCGGCAATGGACTCCGTTGTTGTGCGTCTTCTTCCCGAGGATTTGGCTACGTCTTCCGTTGGACATGATCGATCCATTCTGCTCCAGTCTGCCTCCCTGCGTGAGCTACTCGGCTGATCTGCGTCAATCCTCAACCGACGACTTCGACGATATTGTCGATGTTTCCTGCTGCTGCCTCGTCGATCCCATCGACCGTCTTCTACCGACGGTCCAGTAAAGGTCATGCCACTGCTTCTCTGTGGCCATGGATCTGCATGTTCATCCCGTCGGGTTCTTCTGCCGACGCATGTTGCTGATCCAGAGCTTCCTCTCCTCTATGGGATTTTCTCTACCACTGTTCTGGAGACTCCATCTGTTGCTCCCGATCTAGACGCCTCCAGCAGCTGCCAATCATGCTTTGCCAAATCCCAGCGGCAGTCTTTCTTCCAGCATGATGAGCATCAGGTTCCAGTGGCTTCTTTCGCTTCCTGGGTGTTATGGACTTGATGTTTTGTGGTAGTTTTCTGTTTGTTATGTGTCTTTACTTGTTCGTGCTTGCATTGTGTTTGTGTCTGCATGCATGTGTGTTCCACATGAGGGGGAGTGTTTTGGATGAGCGCGACTCGAATGATCTTTCCCTACTTTCGTCTTCGTTCCACACGGCCTCTAGGCTTATGTCATTTGTTGTTTGTCTCCACATATTTCTTTTGTTTGGTCGTGTGTTGGGACACGATTGATGTTGGTTGTTTTAATCTCAGCGGGTTGTGTGGCGCAGGACCGTGTCGTGTGGGACTGTGTCGTGTGGGACCGCATTCCCGACGAATTATCCGCGACAGATTATCCCAGCTTGCTAGTTTGATGATGTGCTCCATATCTTTCGATATCTTTCACATGTGTGTGTAGGTGATGTTAGTTGACCGATTTATTCCAAGTCCATGTCATGTGCGGGTCATGTTGTTGGGTTTTCTACAAGGGGGTGAAACAGCACATCACCATGTGCGCAGCGGAATTGATCTAGAAAAACTCAAACTAGAAAAGGGATCTTGCGAAATACATTACTTAAGAAATGAGCAAACGGCTAGGGTTTTACGAATACCTGTACAGGGATGATTCAGAAGTCGACCAAGGTGCTCCGGCCAAAATGCTCCAAAAAACTTCAGGCTCTGATCTTGAATCCTATTTCAGAGATTTTTGGTCCGTCGAGTCCGAAAGTGCAGAGAAATGTCCGCATCTTTACGTGTATCCACACTAACAGGAGAAACGCCTCACGGTCGTCGCACGAGGGCAGGCTGGAAAGAAAAGGTTCGAAGCCTTCGTCTCCACGAACTGATAGGTTCGTTTACATGAGAGGATCGTCGACGCTAGGGCTTGATTCGCAAAGGAGGCCGCCGTCGGGGTTACGCTGTCACGGAATAGTTCCGCGGCTAGGGTTTGGGACAAAGAAATGAACCGGAGAAAAAGCTTGTCATAACCCTGAAATTATATCTATATATAATGTTCAGTGAAGAAGGACGAACCATTTTAGATTTTTTCGTATCGCATGAGCTAACTGTATCAAATACAATTTTCATAAATAGGGAAGAACATTTAATTACGTTTAAAAGCGAACCAAATAAATCACAAATTGATTATTTTATGACACGCAAAATGGATAAAATAATTTGTAAGGATTGCAAAGTCATACCGGGGAAAAGTTTGAAAACACAATATAGGTTAGTGGTGTTAGATGTACAAATTAAATATAACAAATTTAAGACAAACAAAAATATTGCAAAAATTCGTTGGTGAAACTTGAAGATAGAAAAGCAGGTTACTTTCAAGAAGACGATTATGGAACAACTAGTTGATGACCCTTATGTTGAAATTAATGTATCATGGAAAGTTATGTCTTCAAATTTAAGGATAATTGGAAAGAACGTACTTGAAGTATCAAAAGGTCGTGCACCCTCAAATAAAGAATCTTGGTGGTGGAAAGAGGAAATGCAAGAAAAAGTGAGGGCAAAGAGGGTCAGCTATAAATCACTCTACGCTTGTAAGAATGATGAAAACTTAGGTAGGTATAAAGTCATCAAAAAAGAAGCTAAACAGACAGCAAGTAAAGCAAGAAGTCAAGCTTATGAAAAAATTTATAAGCGACTAGATACCAAAGATGGAGAACGTGACATATATAAAATTACTCGAGCTAGAGAAAAAGAGACGAGATTTAAGTCAAGTAAAATGCATAAAGGATAAGACAGATACAGTTTTAACGGTTGATGTGGATATTAAAGATCGATGGAAAAAATACTTTTATCAACTCTATAATGAAAAATAATAAATTGAACTTGGAAAAGTTAAGTAAATCAGAAAAGTATAACAACATAACGTTTTATCGTAAAATTCAAGTATCAGAGGTAAAAAATGTTCTAAATAAAATAAAAAACGGTTGGGTCAGATGATATACCCATCGAAGTATGGAAATGTCTAAGACATGAATGAATTTTGCTGCTTACATGTTTTTTCAATAAGATACTTAAATCAAGGAGGATGTCAGGCCAATGGAGAGAATATCTTGATACCTTTGTATAAGAATAAAAGGGATATACAAAATTGTGTTAATTATAGAGGAATTAATTTGATGAGTCATACCATGAAACTATGTGAACGAGTAATAGAAAGAAGATTAAAACGAGAGACTAACATCTCGGAGAATCAATCTGGATTCATGCAAGGGAGGTCGATCATGGAAGTTATGCATCTCTTGAGGAGACTCATTGATAATTATCGAGAAAGAAAACAAGATTTGCATATGTTGTTTATTAATCATGAAAAGGCTTATGATAGAGTTCCAAGAGAGATCTTATAGAGAGTCTCAGAAAAGAAAGGTGTAAATATATCATATATTGACACGATCAAATATATGTATACAAATTCAGTGACAATGGTGAGGACATCTGGAGGATTAACACAGAAATTCTCTATCACTGTTGGCATACATCAAGGTACACCTTTAAGCCTTTATCTCTTTACCCTTATCTTAGATAAGCTCACCAGACATATCCAACAAGTAATACCTTGGTGTTTATTGTTTGCGGATGATATCGTTTTGGTTGATGAGACGCGCGAGGGTGTAAACGCAAAACTTGAATCTTGGCGAGATACTTTAGAGAAAAAGGATTTCTTGAGAAGGCGTATTGAGTTAAATTTAACAGTACAAGAAGGACAGACGACTTCAAAAATATCTTGGATCAATAGTTCAAAAAGACGGAGGTATTGATAAAGATATGACACATAGAATCCAAGCGGGTTGGTTGAAGTGGAGAGGCGCATCAGGGATCTTATGTGATCGTAAAGTACCATTAAAACTTAAGGGCATGTTTTACCGTACTGCAATTAGACCTATGATGCTCTATGGTTCTGAGTGTTGGACAGTGAACTGTGTACATGAGCAAAAAATGGGAGTGGAGTTGCGGAGATAAGAATGTTTAGGTATGTGTGTGCGGAGATAAGAATGTTTAGGTATGTGTGGACACACGAGATTGGATAAAATTAGGAATGAAAGTATCAAGGATAAGACAGGAGTAGCACCAATTGCAGAGAAGATGCGAGAAGCTCGTCTAAGATGGTTTGGACACGTGCAAAGGAGACCATTAGAGGCACATGTTAGACGTTGTGAGAGTCTAGTCACTGGGCATGTTAAACGAGGGAGGGGTAGACTAATAAAGACTTGGAATAAAACTGTGAGGAAAGACATGATGTACTTAGGCATTAGTGAGATTATGACAAAAGATAGGGCACAATGGCGACAAAGGATCCATATACCGACCCCACTATAGTGGGATAAATGCTTGAGTGTTGTTGTTGTTGTATAATGTTCAGTGAACCGGATTTGATCTTAATAGGAATTACCCCTTTAAAGGCCGAACAGGGTTTAAGATTCAAAATTTAGCAAAAAAACGCGTGCAGCCAAATTTTTACTTAGTCACAAAACCAAGTCAGCAAACTGTCAAAAAACATAAAATTCAACTGCAAGAATTCGACTTCACGAAATTCGACTTCATAAAATTCGATCTAGGTTTTGTGTTCTTTAACTTCTTCAAGCTCTACCTTTGCAGTCTTTCTTCAAAAAGACATAAGTACTTGTTGTTGAAGCCAAAATTGACCTCTCTGGAGTTCGGGGTCCCAAAAGAGGGGTGACCTCACACCTACTACACTCGGGGGAACGTCACGGACCAAAGACTTGGGAAACTAGGAACAAACCCTCGGCTCTAGCGCGGAGGTCCCACCTCACACCCGGAAGACCTTTGAAGTCTCCCCCTCCCTGGCCAATGCTGAGCTAGATGCCTTGGAGGAAGAAAGCAAAGGAATTTTTGGTGGCCAAGATCCAATCCTCTCCAAGGCACCCTTAAGGGTATATTTATAGTTTTCCCAATCCCATTGACCAAAAGGTCGGAAATACCCCTACGACAAATAGGCTCTGGGCCAATAGAAAACATCCACGCCGGGGGGTAAAGGGGTAATTCCACCCCCGGGGGCACAACGGTAAAAGCATGGCCAAAAGAGGTCCAGGGCTGAACGGAGGCTAAGTCATGCCTCTCACCTTCCCTGGACACCTAAGGCGAGACCCTTGCCGCCGGCCGGTCTCGCCCCGCAAGGCTGGGAGCCTGGGGGAGACCCTTGCCGCCGGCCGGTCTCGCCCCGCAAGGCTGGGAGCCTGGGGGAAGACCCTTGCAGCCGGCCGGTCTCGCCCCGCAAGGCTGGGAGCCTGAGGGGAGACCCTTGCCGCCGACCGGTCTCGCCACGCAAGGCTGGGAGCCTGGGGGAGACCCTTGTCGCCGGCCGGTATCGCCCCGCAAGGCTGGGAGCCTGGGGGGAGACCCTTGCCGCCGGCCGGTCTCGCCCCGCAAGGCTGGGAGCCTGGGGGGAGACCCTTGCCGCCGGCCGGTCACGCCCCGTAAGGCTGGGAGCCTGGGGGGAGACCCTTGCCGCCGGCCGGTCTCGCCCCGCAAGGCTGGGAGCCTGGGGGGAGACCCTTGCCGCCGGCCGATCTCGCCCCGCAAGGCTGGGAGCCTGGGCGACTTTTCAAAGGGGCCAAGGGGGAGATAAATATTTCCTCCCCCTACTAGTATATTCCAAGGGCTAGGCCTAAATTGCCCACCAAGAGTGCAAACCACTCCAAAAGCTTAAAAATACAAAGTTGGTCATGCGCCCGCCGAGGGGACCCTACTCTGCGAATACGGGGTTGTACACAATCCCCGCTCTTTGCGAGGTTGGCACAAGCTCGGAAAGAAACATCCAACCCAACGTATTCGCTGAGTGTAATTTTCTTGCTCGGTCGAAAAGATACTTAGCCTCGCCAGGGAGTCAACCTGTCATGTCAGCTGATGGGAGCCTGGGTGGCGAGACCCCCTCCGGGTGAAAAACACTTAACCTCTCGGAGGGGTCAACCTGCCATGCCAGCTGATGGGAGCCTGGATGGCGAGACCCCCTCCGGGTAAAAAAACACTTAACCTCCCGTAGGGGTCAACCTGTCATGCCAGCTGATGGGAGCCTGGGTGGCGAGGCCCCCTCCGGGTAAAAAACACTTAACCTCCCGGATGGGTCAACCTGTCATGCCAGCTGATGGGAGACTGGGTGGCGAGACCCCCTCCGGGTAAAAAACACTTAACCTCCCGGAGAGGTCAACATGTCATGCCAGCTGATGGGAGCCTGGGTGGCGAGACCCCCTCCGGGTAAAAAAAAAACACTTAACCTCCCGGAGGGGTCAACCTGTCATGCCAGCTGATGGGAGCCTGGGTGGCGAGACCCCCTCCGGGTAAAAAAACACTTAACCTCCCGGAGGGGTCAACCTGTCATGCAAGCTGATGGGAGCCTGAGTGGCGAGACCCCCTCAGGGTAAAAAATACTTAACCTCCCGGAGGGGTCAACCTGTCATGTCAGCTGATGGGAGCCTGGGTGGCGAGACCCCCTCCGGGTAAAAAACACTTAACCTCCCGGAGAGGTCAACATGTCATGTCAGCTGATGGGAGCCTGGGTGGCGAGACCCCCTCCGGGTAAAAAAACACTTAACCTCCCGGAGGGGTCAACCTGCCATGCCAGCTGATGGGAGCCTGGGTGGCGAGACCCCCTCCGGGTAAAAAAAACACTTAACCTCCCGGAGGGGTCAACCTGTCATGCCAGCTGATGGAAGCCTGGGTGGCGAGACCCCCTCCGGGTAAAAAACACTTAACCTCCCGGAGGAGTCAACCTGCCATGCCAGCTGATGGGAGTCTGGGTGGCGAGACCCCCTCCGAGTAAAAAACACTTAACCTCCCGGAGGAGTCAACATGTCATGCCAGCTGATGGCAGCCTGGGTGGCGAGACCCCCTTCGGGTAAAAAACACTTAAACTCCCGGAGGGGTCAACCTGTCATGCCAGCTGATGGGAGCCTGGGTGGCGAGACCCCATCCGGGTAAAAAAACACTTAACCTCCCGGAGGGGTCAACTTGTCATGCCAGCTGATGGGAGCCTGGGTGGCGAGACCCCCTCCGGGTAAAAAACACTTAACCTCCCGGAGGGGTCAACCTGTCATGCCAGCTGATGGGAGTCTGGGTGGCGAGACCCCCTCCGGGTAAAAAACACTTAACCTCCCGGAGGGGTCAACCTGTCATGTCAGCTGATGGGAGCCTGGGTGGCGAGACCCCCTCCGGGTAAAAAGAACTGGGCATCCACGAGAGGTACGCCTGCCCTGCCAGCTAGTGAGAGCCTGACAGCGGAATCCACCTCGAGGTGAGACCTACCCCACCCTCTGAGAGATCAACATGCCCTGCCAGCTAGTGAGAGCCTGGCAGCGAAATCCATCTCGAGGTGAGAACTACCCCACCCTCCGAGAGATCAACCTGCCCCGCCAGCTAGTGAGAGCCTGACGGCGGAATCCAACTCGAGGTGAGACCTACCACACCCTCCGAGAGATCAACCTGCCCTGCCAGCTAGTGAGAGCATGACATCGGAATCCATCTCGAGGTGAGACCTACTCCACCCTCCGAGAGATCAACCTGCCCCGCCAGCTAGTGAGAGCCTGGCAGCGGAATCCATCTCGAGGTGAGACCTCCCCCGCCCTCCGAGAGATCAACCTGCCCTGCCAGCTAGTGAGAGCCTGACAGCGGAATCCATCTCGAGGGGAGACCTACCCCACCCTCTGAGAGATCAACTTTCTCTGTCAGCTAGTGAGAGCCTGGCAGCGGAATCCATCTCGAGGTGAGACCTACCCCACCCTCCGAGAGATCAACCTGCCCTGCCAGCTAGTGAGAGCCTGGCAGCGGAATCCATCTCGAGGTGAGATCTTTCATGGATCACAAACATTTTTTGGTGGTTCCTGCCATTAATCATAGTTGATACAACTGCAAGCGAAATTCATCACAAAGAGATGATTCACTTCTTTCCTACCTCCCTCTTCCCTCGTGAATCATCGGATCCCTCCCCGGGTGCCCACATCAACCCTGTCCTCACATCTCTCCTCTGCCGCCACAGGTTCGACTTCTTCAATCCGCACCGGATCTTGCGCTTGTTGACGCTGAGGTGTCGGAGCTCTTGTCCTTCTCAACTACAGAAATTCGGGGCAAGTAGATGTTGCATGGCCTTCCTCCTGGTGTAACTCACAGTAGGGTAACTCTACTCTGACTCTTCTCCTTCTCGTGTGGTTCCTCCTCTCCCTTCGACCAATTTCCATCGCTTGCTGCGGTGGGGGTAGGAGCTGCCTAGGGGCTTGCCTTTGGAAGTTGAACCTCCCTGGGCCTTCATGAAAATCCCCCACACCTTGGATGTGACCTCTTCCCGGACCCTGAATGGGTCCATGTTGCCTCCAACCTGGCTCCTGACCTGCTTGAGGTCCCTGGAGCCCCTGAGCTCTCTGCTCATCTCTCCTTCTCCCCTCCTGATGTCTCGAGCCACCTTGCACCTTCGACTCCATCTCTGTTAGCTTCGCCAACTTCTTGACAAACTCCGGGTTGGCTGCCTTCGTGGCTATCTTGTCTGCCGCCCTTTCCATCAGCTCCTCGAAGGAAAGGGGGGCCTTCTGGGTCAGGTTCATCTTGAAGAACCCCTCGCGCAACCCCACCGTGAACGCCATCTGGAGGGCATATCTCGGCATCTCTTGGACCTACAGGATCTCTTCTTGGAACCTGTCAACGTAACGGGCCAGCGACTCCTCGGCCCCGTGCCTTATCAGGAAGATGGACTCGGGACTCCTCTTCCACTTCTTGTAGGTGGAGAAGCGAAGCTGAAAGCTTCGGCTCAAGTCCTCGAACTCATAGATCGACCTCGGAGGGAGCTAATGAAACCAGTCCCTTGCCTTCTCCTTCAACGTGATCGCAAAGAGACGACACTTGAAGGCATCCGTCATCGGCCTGATGGAGACGGCATCCTCGAACCACTGCAGGTGCTGGACGGGGTCATCCTTCCCGGTATAATAAGTCATGTCGGGCTCTCTGAACCCCTCGGGAACGGGAGCTGAGATGATCAGCTCGCTGAAGGGTGACCCCCCGAGGGATGGTCTCGCCACCTCTACTCACGCGACCTGCTCGTCTGGGAGGCTGACACTCGCCGGGCTGGAGAACTCTCAGTCGGTGAGGTCTCGCTCGACCCCACCTCACATCCTCTCCTTCTCGGGCCTTCTTCCTGGTGCGCTTCCTTCTCCCCCTGCTGGGGTCATCTCTCCTAGACCCCTGGGAGTCAACTCATCAAGAGGGGGGGGGGGGGGAGCTAGCTCCTGGAGGGTTGGGGTGGAGCTGCCACCCTGAGGAGCAATGCTTCGCAGCATCTCCATGAAGCCTTGGATGGAGGCCATGAACTCTTGCCTCCCCACAAAAGGTCCTGGGCTGGGGAGCTCGCCGAGATCATCACTACCTCCCTGACCTCCAGCCATGACGCTCTCCCGAGATTTTCTGTGCTGGTCACTCTCCACGCTCACCGCACCAAAAGTGTTGAAGCCAAAATTTACCTCTGTGGAGTTCGGGGTCCCAAAAGAGGGGTGACCTCACACCTACTACACTCGGGGGAACGTCACGGACCAAAAACTTGGGAAACTAGGAACAGACCCTCGGCTCTAGCGCGGAGGTCCCACCTCACACCCGGAAGACCTTTGAAGTCTCCCCCTCCCTAGCCAATGCTGAGCTAGATGCCTTGGAGGAAGAAAGCAAAAGGATTTTTGGTGGCCAAGATCTAATCCTCTCCAAGGCACCATTAAAGGTCTATTTATAGTTTTCCCAATCTCATGAACCAAAAGGTTGGAAATACCCCTACGACAAATAGGCCATTGACCAATAGAAAACATCCACGCCGGGGGGTAAAGGGGTAATTCCACCCCCGGGGGCACAACTGTAAAAGCATGACCAAAAGAGATCCAGGGCTGAACGGAGGCTAAGTCATGCCTCTCACCTTCCCTGGACTCCTAAGGCGAGACCCTTGCCGCCGGCCGGTCTCGCCCCGCAAGGCTGGGAGCCTGGGGGAGACCCTTGCCGCCGGCCGGTCTCACCCTGCAAGGCTGGGAGCCTGGGGGGAGACCCTTGCCGCTGACCGGTCTCGCCCCGCAAGGCTGGGAGCCTGGGGGGAGACCCTTGCCGCCGGCCGGTCTTGCCCCGCAAGGCTGGGAGCCTGGGGGGAGACCCTTGCCGCCGGCCGGTCTCGCCCCGCAAGGCTGGGAGCCTGGGGGGAGACCCTTGTCGCCGGCCGGTCACGCCCCGCAAGACTGGGAGCCTGGGAGCCTGGGGGGAGACACTTGCCGCCGGCCGGTCTCGCCCCGCAAGGCTGGGAGCCTGGGGGAGACCCCTGCCGCCGGCCGGTCTCGCCCCGCAAGGCTGGGAGCCTGGGCGACTTTTCAAAGGGGCCGAGTGGGAGATAAATATTTTCTCCCCCTACTAGTATATTCCAAGTGTTAGGCCTAAATTGGCCATCAAGAGTGCAAACCACTACAAAAACTTAAAAATACAAAATTGGTCTTGCGCCCGCCGAGGGGACCCTAATCTGCGAATACGAGGTTGTACACTTGCGACCAATACTTTGCCCTTAGAAGGTACGTAGAAGTGGTATCCTTTAGTTTCCTTAGGATACCCCACCAGATAACACTTATCTGACTTGAGTTCCAGTTTTTCAGGTATTTGACGTCACACATGTCTCGCAGCCCCAAATCTTAATGAAAGACATACTATGACGTTTCATAGTCCATATCTCATACAATGTCTTTAGAATTGTTTTCGTTGGAGCACGATATAAAATGAAAGTAGCAGTCTCTAAAGTGAATCCCCAAAAGGAAACAGGCAAATCTGCATCATCGACTGTATCATGTCTAACAAAGTATAATTCCTGCTCTCAGACACACCACTATAATATGGTGTTCTAGGTAAGTGAGCTGTGATACAATACCACACTCTTTTAGATGATCACGAAACTCATGACTCAGATATTTGTCACCTCGATCGGATCGGAGTACTTTTATCCTTTTTCCCAGTTGGTTCTCTACTTTATTTTTAAACTTCTTGAACTTTTCAAAGGTTTCGAATTTGATTTTCATAAGAAACCTATATTTATATCTACTGAAATCGTCAATAAATGTAACAAAGTAGTAGAACTCACCTCTAGCCATAAAACTCATGAGTTTGCATACATCATTATGTACAACACCCAAAAGATCATCAGCCCTCTTAGTATGATCAGTGAAATGGGCTTTAGTCATCTTGCCCAATAAACAAGACTCGAATCGCTCAAATGAGTCCGAGTTCTATTACAAGTCCTGCGGGCAAAGAAAAATAGTAAACACATACGACAATGCCAGCAACTTTGCTCTATTTCTAACACGCAGGTCAACCTCTCCTTTACTCAGCACTCTTCTCATTCTCAGTTCCTGCACATTTATACAAATGTGATAACCACATCCGGTATTTAATACTCAAGATGTAGAAGCAGAAAGGTTTATTTTTATAACGAATATACCTGAAGTGGAAGTCACACTTTCTTTATTCTTCTGCAGATCTTCAATGTAAAGAGGACAATTCCTCTAGTGTCCAGCCTTGCCACGGTGGTGGCATTCCCCTTCCTTAGTCAAGCCATTCTTCTTCAGTGCAGAAAAATTGGAATCAAGATACGACTTAGGTCACACCTTAGTCTTCTTTAATGCATTGGTCGTGTCCTTACCTTTATGCACCATTAATATGTGGCAAGAAGGCTTGGTCTTATCCATGTTGATCTCAGCAATTCTTAACATACATAGGAGCTCGGGCAATGTCTTGTCAATTTTATTCATGTTGTAGTTCAAGACGAACTGATCATAACTGTCTGACAATGATTGCAGGATCAGATAAGGGGCCAATTATTGGCCCAAGGGAAAGCTCAGTTTTTCAAGGTTCTTAATATACCCAACCATGTTGAGTACGTGAGTCTCTACTGGGTCTCGAGCTCTCATCTTGCACTGAAACAACGTCCTAGAGATGTCAAACCTCTTTTGTCGAGCTTGCCCTTAAAACATTTTTTTCAGGTGTTCGACCATCTCATAACAGCACATGTTCTCATGTTGCTTCTGAAGTTCAGAGTTCATGATGACAAGCATGAGACATTCAACATATAAGGCATCGTCACCATACTTTTTGTAAGCATCTTTATCTGCATGAGGTGCAGCGGCGGCTGGGTCCTCGGGGGGGGGGGGGGGGGGGGGGGGGGGGGGGGGGGGGGGTTCTTCCAAGATATAGAGCTTACGCTCTTGCCAGAGAACAATTCTTAAGTTTTTGAACCTGTCTAGGAAATTTGTCTCATTCAGCTTGTCTTTCTCAAAGATAGATCTCAGTGACAGGGTGGAGTGTGATCCAATTGCTATGGAAATTCTACAAGCAATTTATGCAAAGTAAAATTTTAGTATTATATTTCAAAATACATTTTATATTTTAATATGAACTTTAATTAAAAAAACTCTCACTATTTTAATCAAATTGACAACTCTCAATATCAATTCGAAGAGTATATGTGAGCTTCTCTCTAGTGGGCAAGATCTGTATTTCACCAACTCCATAAGTCAGTTTTTGTTGATCACCCATAGAGTGGTTATTTAGGTAGGTAATTTTTGTCATTTGCATCATCATGCAACTCTTGTATGATTGATGAATAACTATTTATTCGCATCCATCATATGATACATGTCAACCTTATTCTCCTAGGAACTCAACCTTTGAGGTTACCTAATTAAGTTGGACCCGATGTCGACAGTGGGATATCACAATTATCCGTTCACGTCATTACCAAGATAGATTAATGCATCTTTCTATGGCAAGCTCACACTTCATCGATCGATGCAAGAAGAGTGTCATTCATCGGAAGACATCCGAACACTTAATATTTATTTAAGAGATTTTAGATGATTGATTAACACTTAATCATTGTGCGCATAGACAAAATTACAACATTCACAATCCAAATACATCTCAGATATGCACAAAATAAAATCATCAACATTTGATGTAAAAAAGGATAAACCAGAACACTTAGAACATTTTTAATCTTCGGATTTAAATGTATTAGACACAGGTACAAGCAATCTTCCTTATGGCAGTAGACAAGTTCGTCTCTCATCGTCAGATTCTAAATCCAAGACAATATTTGGTTTCACAAACCACCAAGAAGGACGGTTACAGCAAAGGGAAAAGCATTTCTGAAATATGGAAATCGCAACAAATCACAAGCGTTCCTGGAAACACATCAACATTTGATGTTCTGGGAATAAATCTGGATACTTAAAACATTTCTAAGTTTCCTGATTTACACATATATATTTAACCTAACTTTGATACCACTGTTGGGTTTTCTACAAGGGGGTGAAATAGCACATCACCATGTGCGCAGTGGAATAGATATAGAAAAACATAAACTAGAAAAGGGATCTTGCGAAATCCATGATTCAAGAAATTAACAAATTGCTAGGTGTTGAAGCCAAAATTGAACTCTGTGGAGTTCGGGGTCCTAAAAGAGAGGTGACCTCACACCTACTACACTCGGGGGAACGTCACGGACCAAAAACTGGGGAAACTAGGAACAGACCCTCGGCTCTAGCGCGGAGGTCCCACCTCACACCCGGAAGACCTTTTAAGTCTCCCTCTCCCTACCCAATGCTGAGCTAGACGCCTTGGAGGAAGAAAGCAAAGAGATTTTTGGTGGTCAAGATCCAATCCTCTCCAAGGCACCCTAAAAGGTCTATTTATAGTTTTCCCGATCCCATGGACCAAAAGGTCGGAAATACTCCTACGACAAATAGGCCCTGGGACAATAGAAAACATCCACGCTGGGAGTAAAAAGGTAATTCCACCCCCGGGGGCACAACGGTAAAAGCATGGCCAAAAGAGGTCCCGGGCTGAACGGAGGCTAAGTCATGCCTCTCACCTTCCCTGGACACCTAAGGCGAGACCCTTGCCGTTGGCCGGGCTGGGAGCCTGGGGGGAGACCCTTGCTGGCGGCCGGTCTCGCACCGCAAGTCTGGGAGCCTGGGGGGAGACCCTTGTCGCCGGCCGGTCTCGCCCCGCAAGGCTGGGAGCCTGGGGGGAGACCCTTGTCGCCGGCCGGTCTCGCCCCGCAAGGCTGGGAGCCTGGGGGGAGACCCTTGACGCCGGCCGGTCTCGCCCCGCAAGGCTGAGAGCCTGGGGGGAGACCCTTGCCGCCGGCCGGTCTCGCCCCGCAAGGCTGGGAGCCTGGGGGGAGACCCTTGTCGTCGGCCGGTCTCGCCCCGCAAGGCTGGGAGCCTGGGGGGAGACCCTTGCCGCCGGCCGGTCTCCCCCGCAAGGCTGGGAGCCTGGGGGGAGACCCTTTCCGCCGGCCGGTCTCGCCCCGCAAGGCTGAGAGCATGGGGGAAGACCCTTGCCGCCGGCCGGTCTCGCCCCGCAAGGCTGGGAGCCTGGGGGGAGACCCTTGCCGCCGGCCGGTCTCGCCCCGCAAGGCTGGGAGCCTGGGGGGAGACCCTTGCCGCCGGCCGGTCTCGCACCGCAAGGCTGGGAGCCTGGGGGGAGACCCTTTCCTCCGGCCGGTCTCGCCCCGCAAGGCTGAGAGCATGGGGGGAGACCCTTGCCGCCGGCCGGTCTCGCCCCGCAAGGCTGGGAGCCTGGGGGAGACCCTTGCCGCCGGCCGGTCTCGCCCCGCAAGGCTGGGAGCTTGAGGGGAGACCCTTGCCGCCGGCCGGTCTCGCCCCGCAAGGCTGGGAGCCTGGGGGGAGACCCGTGCCGCCGGCCGGCCTCGCCCCGTAAGGCTGGGAGCCTGGGGGGAGACCCTTGCCGCCGGCAAGTCACGCCCCGCAAGGCTGGGAGCCTGGGGGGAGACCCGTGCCGCCGGCCGGTCTCGCCCCGCAAGGCTGGGATCCTGGGGGGAGACCCTTGCCGCCGGCCGGTCTCGCCCCGCAAGGCTGGGAGCCTGGGGGGAGACCCTTGCCGTCGGCCGGTCTCGCCCCGCAAGGCTGGGAGCCTGGGGGGAGACCCTTACCGCCGGCCGGTCTCGCCCCGCAAGGCTGGGAGCCTGGGGGGAGACCCTGGCCGCCGTCCGGTCTCGCCCCGCAAGGCTGGGAGTCTGGGGGGAGACATTTGTCGTCGGCCGGTCACGCCCCACAAGGCTGGGAGCCTGGGGGGAGACCTTTGCCGCCGGCCGGTCTCTCCCCGCAAGGCTGGGAGCCTAGGGGGAGACCGTTGCCGCCGGCCGGTCTCGCCCCGCAAGGCTGGGAGCCTGGGCGACTTTTCAAAGGAGTCGAGGGGGAGATAAATATTTCCTCCCCCTATTAGTATATTCCAAGAGCTATGCCTAAATTGCCCACCAAGAGTGCAAACCACTCCAAAAGCTTAAAAATACAAAGTTGGTCCTGCGCCCGCCGAGGGTACCCTACTCTGCGAATACGGGGCTGTACACAATCTCCGCTCTTTGCGAGGTTGGCACAAGCTCGGAAATAAACATCCAACCCAACGTATTCGCTGAGTGTAATTTTCTTGCTCGGTCGAAAAGATACTTAGCCTCGTCGGGGAGCCAACCTGTCATGCCAGCTGATGGGAGCCTGGGTGGCGAGACCCATCTCGAGGTGAGACCTACACCACCCTCTGAGAGATCAACCTGCTCTGCCAGCTAGTGAGAGTCTGGCAGCGGAATCCATCTCGAGGTGAGACCTACCCCACCCTCCGAGAGATCAACCTGCCCTGCCAGCTAGTGAGAGTCTGGCAGCGGAATCCATCTCGAGGTGAGACCTCCCCACCCTCCGAGAGATCAACCTGCCTTGCCAGCTAGTGAAAGCCTGGCAGCGGAATTCATCTCGAGGTGAGACCTACCCCCCCTCCGAGAGATCAACCTGCCCTGCCAGCTAGTGAGAGCCTGGCAGCGGAATCCATCTCGAGGTGAGACCTACCCCACCCTCCGAGAGATCAACCTGCCCCGCCAGCTAATGAGAGTCTGACAGCGGAATCCATCTCGAGGTGAGACCTACCCCGCCCTCCGAGAGATCAACCTGCCCTGCCAGCTAGTGAGAGCCTGGCAGCAGAATCCATCTCGAGGTGAGACCTACCCCACCCTCCGAGAGATCAACCTGCCCTGCCAGCTAGTGAGAGTCTGGCAGCGGAATCCATCTCGAGGTGAGACCTCCCCACCCTCCGAGAGATCAACCTACCCTGCCAGCTAGTGAGAGTCTGTCAGCGGAATCCATCTCGAGGTGAGATCTACCCCAACCTACGAGAGATCAACCTGCCCTGCCAGCTAGTGAGAGCCTGGCAGCGAAATCCATCTCGAGTTGAGACCTACCCCACCCTCCGAGAGATCAACCTGCCCTGCCAGCTAGTGAGAGCCTGACAGCGGAATCTATCTCGAGGTGAGACCTACCCCACCCTCCGAGAGATCAACCTGCCCTGCCAGCAAGTGAGATCCTGACAGCGAAATCCATCTCGAGGTGAGATCTACCCCAACCTCCGAGAGATCAATCTGCCCTGTCAGCTAGTGAGAGCCTGACAGCGGAATCCATCTTGAGGTGAGACCTCTCCACCCTTCGAGAGATCAACCTGTCCTGCCAGCAAGTGAGATCCTGACAGCGGAATCCATCTCGAGGTGAGATCTTCCCACCCTCCAAGAGATCAATCTGCCCTGCCAGCTAGTGAGAGCCTGACAGCGGAATCCATCTCGAGGTGAGACCTCTCCACCCTCCGAGAGATCAACCTGTCCTGCCAGCTAGTGAGAGCCTGACAGCAGAATCCATCTCGATGTGAGACCTACCCCACCCTCCGAGAGATCAACCTGCCCTGCCAGCTAGTGAGAGCCTGGCAGCGGAATCCATCTCGAGGTGAGACCTACCCCCCTCCGAGAGATCAACCTGTCATGCCAGCTAGTGAGAGCCTGGCAGCGGAATCCATCTCGAGGTGAGACCTACCCCATCCTCCTTGAGATCAACCTGCCCTGCCAGCTAGTGAGAGGCTGGCAGCGGAATCCATCTCGAGGTGAGACCTACCCCACCCTCCGAGAGATCAACCTGCCCTGCCAGCTAGTGAGGGCCTGGCAGCGGAATCCATCTCGAGGTGAGACCTACCCCACCCTCAGAGAGATCAATCTGCCCTGCCAGCTAGTGAGAGCCTGACAGCGGAATCCATCTCGAGGTGAGACCTCCCCACCCTCTGAGAGATCAACCTGCCCTGTCAGCTAGTGAGAGCCTGGCAGTGGAATCCATCTCGAGGTGAGACCTACCCCACCCTCCGAGAGATCAACCTGCCCTGCCAGCTAGTGAGAGCCTGACAGCGGAATCCACCTCGAGGTGAGACCTACCCCACCCTCCGAGAGATCAACCTGCCCTGTCAGCTAGTGAGAGCCTAGCAGCGGAATCCATCTCGAGGTGAGACCTACCCCACCCTCCGAGAGATCAACCTGCCCCGCCAGTTAGTGAGAGCCTGGCAGCGGAATCCATCTCGAGGTGAGACCTACCCCACCCTCCGAGAGATCAACCTGTCATGCCAGCTAGTGAGAGCCTGGCAGCTGAATCTATCTCGAGATGAGACTTACCCCACCCTCCGAGAGATCAACCTGCTTTGCCAGCTAGTGAGAGTCTAACAGCTGAATCCATCTCGAGGTGAGACCTCCCCACACTCCGAGAGATCAACCTGCCCTGCCAGCTAGTGAGAGTCTAGCAGCGGAATCCATCTCGAAGTGAGATCTTTCATGGATCACAAACATTTTTTCGGTGGTTCCTGCCATTAATCATAGTTGATACAACTGCAAGCGAAATTCATTACAAAGAGATGATTCACCTCTTTCCTACCTCCCTCTCCCCTTGTGAATCATCGGATCCCTCCTCGGGTGCCCACATCAACCCTGTCCTCACATCTCTCCTTTGCCGCCCCAGGTTGGACTTCTTCAATCCGCACCGAATCTTGCGCTTGTTGAGGCTAATGAGGCTGAGGTGTCGGAGCTCTTGTCGTTCTCAACTCCAGAAATTCGGGGCAAGTAGATGTTGCATGGCCTTCCTCCTGGTGGAACTCACAGTAGGGTAACTCTACTCTGACTCTTCTCCTTCCCGTGCGGTTCCTCCTCTCCCTTCGACCAATTTCCATCGCTTGCTGTGGTGGGGGTAGGAGCTGTCTAGGAGCTTGCCTTTGGAAGTTGAGCCTCCCTGAGTATTCATGAAAATCCCCCCCACCTTGGATGTGACCTCTTCCTGGACCCTGAACGGGTCCATGTTGCCTCCAACCTGGCTCCTGACCTTCTTGAGGTCCCTGGAGCCCCGGAGCTCTCTGCTCCTCTCTCCTTCTCCCCTCCTGATGTCTCGAGCCCCCTTGCTCTTTTGACTCTGGCTCTGTCAATCTTGTCAACTTCTTGACAAATTTCGGGTTGGCCGTCTCGGTTGTTATCTCTTCTGCCGCCCTTTCCATCATCTCCTCGAAGGAAAGGGGGGCCCTTCGAGTCAGGCTCATCTTGAAGAACCCCCCGCTCAATCCCACCGTGAACGCCATCTGGAGGGCATACCCCGGCATCTCCTGGACCTCCAGGATCTCTTCTTGGAACCTGTCAACGTAATGGGTCAGCGACTCCTCGGCCCCCTGCCTTATCAGGAAGATGGACTCAGGGCTCTTCTTCCTCTTCTTGGAGGTGGAGAAGCGGAGCTGAAAGCTCCGGCTCAAGTCCTCGAACCCATAGATCGACCTCGGTGGGAGCTGATGGAACCAGTCCCTTGCCTTGTCCTTCAATGTGATCGCGAAGAGGCGACACTTGAAGGCATCTGTCATCGGCCTGATGGAGACGGCATCCTCGAACCACTGCAGGTGCTGGACGGGGTCATCTTTCCCGGTATAGTAAGTCATGTCTGGCTCTCGAAACCCCTCGGGAACGGGAGCTGAGATGATCAGCTCGCTGAAGGGTGACCCCCTGAGGGGTGGTCTCGCCACCTCTACTCGCGCGACCTGCTCGCCTGGGAGGCTGGCACTCGCCGGGCTGGAGAACAACTCTCGGCCGGTGAGGTCTCGCTCGACCCCACCTCCCATCCTCTCCTTCCCGGGCCTTCTTCCTGGTGCGCTTCCTTCTCCCCCTGCTGGGGTCATCTCGCCTAGACCCCTGTGAGTCAACTCGTCGAGAGGGGGGAGCTAGCTCCTGGGGGGTTGGGGTGGAGCTGCTACCCTGAGGAGCAATGCTTCGCAGCATCTCCATGATGCCTTGGATGGAGGCCATGAACTATTGCCTCCCCACAAAGGGTCCTGGGCCGGAGAGCTCGCCGAGATCATCACTACCTCCCTGACCTCCAGCCATGACGCTCTCCCGAGATTTTCTGTGCTGGTCACTCTCCACGCTCACCGCAACAAAAGTGTTGAAGCCAAATTGACCTCCGTGGAGTTCGGGGTCCCAAAAGAGGGGTGACCTCACACCTACTACACTCGGGGGAACGTCACGGACCAAAGACTTGGGAAACTAGCAACAGACCCTCGGCTCTAGCGCGGAGGTCCCACCTCACACCCGGAAGACCTTTTAAGTCTCTCCCTCCCTAGCCAATGCTGAGCTAGATGCCTTGGAGGAAGAAAGCAAAGGGATTTTTGGTGGCCAAGATCCAATCCTCTCCAAGGCACCCTTAAGGGTCTATTTATAGTTTTCCAAATCTCATGAACCAAAAGGTCGGAAATACCCCTACGACAAATAGGCCATGGGCCAATAGAAAACATCCACGCCGGGGGGTAAAGGGGTAATTCCACCCCCGGGGGCACAACGGTAAAAGCATGGCCAAAAGAGGTCCAAGGCTGAACGGAGGCTAAGTCATGCCTCTCACCTTCCCTGGACACCTAAGGCGAGACCCTTGCCGCCGGCCGGTCTCGCCCCGCAAGGCTGGGAGCCTGGGGGAGACCCTTCCCGCCGGCCGGTCTCCCCCCGCAAGGCTGGGAGCCTGGGGGGAGACCCTTGCCGCCGGCCGGTCTCGCCCCGCAAGGCTGGGAGCCTGGGGGGGGACCCTTGCCGTCGGCCGGTCTCGCCCCGCAAGGCTGGGAGCCTGGGGGGGACCCTTGCCGCCGGCCGGTCTCGCCCCGCAAGGCTGGGAGCCTGGGTGGCGACCCTTGCCGCCGGCCGGTCTCGCCCCGCAAGGCTGGGAGCCTGGGGGGAGACCCTTGCCGCCGGCCGGTCTCGCCCCGCAAGGCTGGGAGCCTGGGGGGAGACCCTTGCCGCCGGCCGGTCTCGCCCCGCAAGGCTGGGAGCCTGGGGGGAGACCCTTGCCGCCGGCCGGTCACGCCCCGCAAGGCTGGGAGCCTGGGGGGAGACCCTTGCCGCCGGCCGGTCTCGCCCCGCAAGGCTGGGAGCCTGGGGGGAGACCCTTGCCGCCGGCCGGTCTCGCCCCGCAAGGCTGGGAGCCTGGGCGACTTTTCAAAGCGGCCGAGGGGGAGATAAATATTTCCCCCCCCCCTACTAGTATATTTCAAGGGCTAGGCCTAAATTGGCCACCAAGAGTGCAAACCACTACAAAAGCTTAAAAATACAAAGTTGGTCCTGCACCCGCCGAGGGGACCCTACTCTGCGAATACGGGGTTGTACACTAGGGTTTTGTGAATACCTATACGGGGATGATTCAGAGATTGACCAAAGTGCTCCGGCCAAAATGCTCCAGAAAACTTCAGGCTCTGATCTGGAATCCTATTCCAGAGATTTCTAGTCCGTAGAGTCTGAAAGTGCAGAGAAATGTCTACACTTTTACGGGTATCCACACTAACGGGAGAAACGCTTCACCGTCGTCGCACGAGGGCAGGTTGGAAAGAAAAGAATCAAATTCTTCGTCTCCACGAACTGCTAGTTTTGTTTACAGGAGAGGACTGTCGGCGCTAGGGCTCGATTTGCAAAGGAGACCGTCGTCGGGGTTACGCCATAACAGAACAATTCTGCGGCTAGGGTTCGGGGAAAGAAATGAACCGGAGAAAAAACTTGCCCTAACTCTGCAATTATATCTATATATAATGTTCAGTGAAACAGGTTTGGTCTTGATAGGAATTACCCCTTTAAAGGCCGAACCGGGTTCAAGATTCAAAATCTGACAAAAAAACATGTGCGGCCGAATTTTTACTTAGTCACAAACCAAGTCAACAAGCTGTCAAAAAACATGAAATTCGACTGCATGAATTCGACTTCATAAAATTCGACTACATCGGTTGCATGGAATTCGACTTCATGAAATTCGACTACATGAAATTTGACTGCATCGGCTTCATGAAATTTGACTGCATCGGCTTCATGAAGTTCGAATGCATCGGCTTGATCGGCTTGAAGAAAATCGACTGCATCCAGTCAATATTGGACGTAGCCATTTTCAGCCAACCCCTTTTGTTAACAAACTATCAAACAGTTTTTAATCAACAATATTTCTCTTTGTACCCATAACCTTTATGAGTTGAGCTACTTCGATCTATTATCTATTTTCTCGTATGTTATTATGTGTGACCTCATAAACTCTTATTATGTTGGCAGAAGACTAATTCATTAAATACTTATAGATCATAAAGACACCAACACAGGCGTCGTGTGTGGGTCAGTGTCGTGTGTGGCGATGTTCCCGTCTTGATTTCTCGGTTCGGACTTTTCCCCGATGGTTCGTCTAATGTTTTGTCTCGCATCGTCTACCTCCATTGCCGTTATTTTGATGTCCAAATTGAAGGTTCCCCCCTTCAGCTTGACGAAGAGTGTTGAACTAAGTCTTTATTTGTGTCCATGTGTTTAGCCTCACACCGGCTATCGGTGTTTTGAGTCTTGTTGTAATCCTATAAATTTCCCCTATATGGTTGAATGAAATTGCACTTGTTATTTCCTTTTCTGATTTCCAACATAATGCAAGTCAACGAGAGGCTCAACGAGCGGTTGATAGACAAAATTCATCATGGAGGAAATCTCATGAAGAAACGTTGAAGATAGTGATATAAGGAGGAGGTTCACCTGGCGGTAAGTAAGTAAATTCATCGTGAATGTGGCGATCATCTAAAGGGATGTGTGAGAAAAGGACATAAGGATGCACGTTGTAGTGGGTGGAATATATCCTAAAATCAAGAAATCGCCAGGTAGCTCTCTAAGTGGCTCAACAGGGGGCTCATCAAAGAATTTAGTCATAAGATGATGATCTTTCAAATGAGTGCAATTGATAAGAGAAGTAACCTCGAGAACTGGAGAGACTGCCACTACAAAGTAAATACTATGCCCTCGACCCTCACTTGAGATATGACTCGCTACGATAATATGGGAAAGCTCAGATGACAACATGCACGCAAGAGCGAGTCTATCGGAGAAATAACTAAGTCAATGTCATTGGTAGGGGAAGGACCATCACTATAGGATTACCGGGTTGTTCGCACTCATTCTCTTTTTAGGTCATTGGAACTGAGTCAGAATCAAATGACGGGTCACTCATCGGACAATGTACCCCGCAGTGGTGAGAGAAATCAGCATCAAGTATCATATTTATCGTGTCCAACAGACCAACAGTAGGCATAATGGTGGACTCAGCACAAAGGAATGGTCAAGGTGCGAGTTCACTTGACTAACTCTAGAGGATATCAAGGATTGCTTATAGTGAAGGGTGAACCGGTATGTCTGCTCGAGAAACTCTAGGTAAAGTCAGGTCAACTCAATACATATCTTAGATCGAAGTCCCACATCAGCTAGGGAGAAGCTTGTGAATCCTCTCCCTATAAATATTGTAATGTGTATATATTTCAAAGTAAGAGAGAAATAAGATTGATTTGTTTCACATGGTATCAAAGCGGATCCATGCTTGGTTCTAGGATAGAGTTGGCGTGTTTCAAGTTAGAGGCGTCGGCATCGACGATTCCATCACCTGCTCTCGTCATCGATCTCCTCGCCTAAGCGTGATGTGTTGATCTTCTTGCCTAAACGTGATGTGTCGATCTTCTTGCCTGAACATGATATGTCGATCTCCTCAGTTGAACATGACACGTCAATCTTCTATTACATAGCATGTGGTGCATTGAATAGCTCACGTTGCAAATCTTCTTTTGGCATCGACACCATCGACGATCATCTTGCTCGATTTGCTTCTGGCAATCGATCTGATTGGGGCAGTTTATTCTCATCCGATGTGTTTGTTAATTCCTGATTCCAATCGAAACAAAACTTAAGCTCCCGGACGCGTCTCTTCCCGCCCAGCTTCAAATCGAACAAAACATGTGCTCCTGAGTGAGCTGTCTCTTCCTCTGATCAAAATAGAAAGAAGTGTAGCCCTTGAGTGAGCTTTTGCTTCTGATTGAAACAAAAAGACCAATTCGTCTCTTCCCAATTTTCAACATCTTCTCGTCTTAAGCCTTTGTTCTAAATGAAAACTTCTTTTGCATCTTCTTTGTCCGCCAACTTTGCTTCATCAGCCTCTTCTGAATAAGAACTCAAAATCACAACAATCTCCATTTGGGAATAAAAAAATTGTTGAGTTAGTCCATTCAATGTGCCGGATACTCCAGATTAAGGGTCTCCTTCATCACATAACAAGAGAACCCCCGACCGAGCCTTCTGATCTATAGCTTAGTGATGATGGTCAAGTTCAATCCTGGGTACTAAAATCTATGGATGGCAATATATAAATGACAATGCACCATGAGACAAACAAGACTATGTGGGATGAGTTAAAGTCCTGCTCCAATATTGATAGTCTTCAACATTTGTTTAACTTATTTCAAGAAGTTCAAATTGTTGAGTCAGGTCCAGATGGCGGTATAACATCATTGGTGGCTCAATACAAGGCTTTGATTGAGGCCTAGATTTAACGTCATCGGTCACTCCTAGTCTAGCATCTTAGAGATCTCAAAAGAAGGCATTTGGTATTGCTATATTGAGAGCTAGACTCTCACCACACCTACACGATGTTCGAGCAAATATTTCATCAGCACCACGATTCCCGCTTTATTTGGTGTTTGCTCAATGGTCGTGCTGACTTTTGAAGTAGACGAAGAGATGGTCGTAGCTGATCTCAGGAGATAGACAACGACTCAAGGCACATGTGTGCTTATTGTGGTCGTCAGAACCACAACAAGACAACATGTTATCAGAAGCATAAATTTTCTCTACAACAACAACAAACCCACCATCACCAAGTGTCTACTCCTATGATTAACACCCTCGGCACATCCCGGTCTGAGACTGAAGTGCTGAGAGAGGAGCTACAAAGTCTTTATTAGATGCTTGCATAGTTTACAGGGTGTACCTCCTTGACCTCTAACGAAGGAATATTATGTCTTTCTCATAGTCCTTCATGGATAATGGATTTTGGTGACACAAGCCATATTACTCCATAAAGGTCCATGACATATACATATACTCTTTTCCTGATGTTCATTACAATGGCTAATGGGGGCACCACTTCGAGTATCGCTAGGAGGCAGCTGTCTAATGAGCTTTATATTCTGGACATTCCTTCATTGGCTCTGTCATCCATCACTTTTGTGCATTGGAGGCATTGTCTTGGTCATGCACCTCTCCAGATCCACCGGAAGGTCCTTTATGAGTTGTGTTTATGGAAACCAACATCTCTTTATGTTTCTACCTTATTGTACTAGAAGTGATCATTTTTATAGTGCATTAAGATATTTTGGATCCTTATAAGAGTTTGGTCAATATGGTTATAGTTATTTTACTACTTTTATTAATGATCATTCACATATGACTTTGTATTTTCTTTGTGATCATTTTGAAATTCCTAGTGTCTTTCACTCCTTTGTCATGAAAACCCATAATCAATTCACTACTATCATCAAAATTATGTGTGTTCACAAACCAAATAATTTGTGAATGATTCGGGAATCGATTCGTGAAGATTCAATTAAGATTAATAATACTCTCTACTGGAAAGATTCGCAAATAGTTTGTGAATAATAGCAATATATATTATATATAAAGATGATCATGGTCGTCCGACTAAAAACTATTTGGTCCTTCATTTGAAGCAAATGTGAATTCAAATACAAGCCCGATTCAAAATTCGAATCCAGGATTTCAGGGCGAATATGAATCTGATTCAAATATTCGAACGAGTCCAAATCCGAATCTGAATCTCTGCATTTTATAACAAATTTGATTTGATCAAAGAGTTAGTCGATTCGATCGAAGAGTTAGTCGATTCGATCGAAGAGTTAGTCGATTCGATTCGCTTCGAGAACAACCCTAATCAAAATTAACAAGACTTATAGTGCCCGCAAATGTGTAAGTCAAGATTTTCAGGATACGTGCAATTTACTTGGCATTATCCATTAAACTTCCTGCTCTTATACACCACAACATAATAGTGTGGCAAAGTGAAAGAACTGTCATCTACTTTAGGTAGCTAGATCTCTTATGTTTCAAATGCATATTCCAAAACGATATTGGAATTATGTGGTTACTACTGCTTGTTATTTACTAAATCATATATCTTCATTTGTTCTTGAGTTTGCATCTCCTTTCTCCAATTTTCCCTTTCATACCACCGTTTACTTTGACTCCTACAGATTTTGGATGCGCGTGTTTTGTCCATCATCTTGGTCCACTTATATACAAGTTGGCCCCACATTCAACCATGTCTTTGTTGGTTACTCTTAGACAAAACAGGGTTGTGTGTGTTGTTCTTCAACATATCGCAAGGTTATGACCTTAGTGGATGTTACATTTCTTAGGGATTGTCCCTTCTTTTTTTCTTTTGTTACGCCATGAGCCCCATACGATTTAACGTGTCCTCATGTCACAATTGATTGTATGTCTACTCATATTATACCACCACCACCACTGGCCACTGCAAGTTTACACTCATTACTATATTCACCAGACCGCTCCTAGTCAGTCACCTACTACAAAAGATCCAATGTCCGACAAGCTTCCCGTCACTCTTTGTACGAGTACACACTCTTGTATTGTTAACTCGCTCTCCAGTTATGTTTCATTTCACCGTTAATCTTTGTCATTACATGGGTTTGCTCATTTTGTGTCATCTACCTCCACCTCTTCTTTTGTATAGGAGGCACTAAAACATCCATTGGGGTTGGTTGCTATGGATGAAGAGATGCAAGCCATATGGGCTAATGAAACATAAAAATTAGTACCGCTTCTCTATAAACAATCTCGTGTTGGTTGCAAATGGATTTACATTGTCAAACATCATCCGGATAGTTCTTTTGAGCGTTTAAAGGAGTGTTGCCCTCAAGATCACTAAGCAGTATGACTTTGATTAAGAAGAGCCCTTCTCTCCAGTAGCCAAGCTAAATACAGTTCGAGTTTTGATTATCAATTCATCACCATTGGCGATTGCAACAACTTGATATTAATAATAATTCCTTAATAGTGATTTGACTGAGACTTTATACATGCAGTAATCTCCAGGTAATGGAACTACAAGGAAATTTCTTGTTTGTCGCCTACGCAAATCTACTTATGAGCATAGTACTGTTCTTGTGTTTGGTTTGAAAAATTCAATTAGGTCGTTCAGGTCTTTGCTTTTATTTGTGGTTGGTTGACTTCTCTCTCTTCACACATTATTGTCAGGAGGGTATTGTGATTATTCTAGTTTATGCTGATGATATCATTATTATCGATGATGATTTGACCTGGGTGTTTATGATAAAAAAAACTAGGCTACTCACATTCGTACCAAGGATTTGGGACTTTTTCGAAATTTCTTAGGCATTAAGATAGCTCATTGTCATGATGAACTCTCATCATCCCAGTGTAAAAATTACACACATTTACTACATGATGTGTAAGCCAATCAATACACACATGAATGTCAATCTGAAACTCTTTGCTAATGAGTCTGTCTCTAATCCTCCTCTACCAAATCCCGAGTACCATCATCAATTGGGTGGCAAGCTTATCTATCTGATTGACACTCGCTCATATTTGTCGTTGGTATTGTTGGTTCATGCATGCTCCCTAAAAATCCCACCTTCGGGTTGTTGAGCACGTATTTCGCTACTTGAAAAATGCTTCTGCTTAGGGCTTATGTATAGGCCTTCATCTTTTCTCTAGCTATTGTCTACTGATGTGGATGCGGGCTTTGTAAATGATCACAAATCTATGAGCGGGTTTTGCACTTTTGGAGGGTTAATATGGTCATATGGAGGAATAAGAAACAATCTGTTGTGGACCCTTGATCTGCTAAAATTGAGTATTGTTTGATGGCCCATGCACGAGCTTACTTTGTGGGAAAATCTTCTTATAGAACTTGGTGTCTCTCTCACTTTTAGCGGTCTTTTACTGTGATAATACAGTAAGACCCCGATATTTCGCGAGCGCACTAAGCATATTGAAGTTGATTTTCACTTCATTAGGGAAAATATCAAGCTTCGTAAGGTTGATCTTAATCAAATTCTTGCGACATCTCAAGTTGTTGATAACCTCATCAAAGTTATCTTGTCCAATTTATCTTCAATTTGTTTCCAAGTTTGGAGTCAACAATTTGTATGCACTAGCTTGCGGGGGGAGTATAATAGATATGAAATTATTCTATGTAAATTATTTTATATAATTATATACAAGTTTTGTCAGTAGGGAGAAACTTGCGACTCTTCCCCCGACACGCACCACCCACCCCTTCATAAATATTATAATGTGTATGTATTTAGAAGTGAGAAATAAGATTGTTTCGTTCCAAAGTTTACATCCTCTAGCAACATGTGTATCGGCTTGGACCATCCACTGGCTCTATGAGACGTCTCCTTCCTTTTATGTCTTATATTATGCTTAAAACTTTTCATTGTGATGTTTTTGAGCTTGCTAAGCACAAATATTTTTCTTTTGGTCATGTGTTTTACCTCATGTTGAACCATTTTATTGATTGTCATTATCACACTACGTGGGTTTACCTGGTTCATCATAAAAATGTTTGCCTTAAAAATTCTCATAGTATGATAGTGGCTTAGTTTATTGCAAAGATAAAATCCCTTCACAATGATAATGACACTAAGATTAAGTACATTGGAAGGAATTTAATCTCTACCCTTCCCATCATTGTATTATCATTAAATTAATTGTGTGGTGTGTCCTGCCCAGAATGGGGTTGTTGAGAGAAGTAATAAACATCTTTTTTAAGTGGCTCGGACCCTTCTCTTCACTATTAATGTCCTTGATCTTTATTGAAGTGAAGTTGTTCTAATTGCCACTTGCCTCATCAACAACATTCCTTCTCGTGCCCTTCATTTCTCCTCTGTTTGCAATCCCAAGGACCAAACAATCCCCCAAACGCACCCTAGAAGTTAAGACTTTTGGGGGTGTCTCTTTTGTTCATATTAACAAACCCACTCAAGGGACAATTGACCCTTGAACTGCGGGAAAATTGATCTTTAAACCTTGAGATATAATCTTACGCGAAATAAATATAAATGTCATCACCTTTAAAAACTGAAGACATTTGTCTCCATGGATGTTATGTTTTATGAATTGGTCCCCCCTCTTATTGCCTCATGTTGCGGGAGAGTATTAGTGAAGTGAGTCCTCTCTTTACACATCTCATTCTGATAGCTTACTGGGAACAATATGTAAAAAAAGAAGAAGCTCCATGTACACTCCAAATATAAAAGGAGTAAAAGATTACCTTAGCATTCAATACCTATTGTAGCCTCAAATTTTAAGAATCTTCATACTGCCCTGTGAAAACGTTTACAATCAATATCTCATTTCCCGCTTCACCTCACATATTTCTACGGTTCTACCACATCAAACCATCAATTTTTTATTGCCTCCTTGTCCTCGAATTCTATACCCAATCATTGGCAGAAAGTTATTAAGATTCCAAGTAGAAAAAGGCTATGATAGAGGAAACTGGCTCCCTGGAAAAAAAACTCAAATACATGAAATGGTTACTCTTCCTCGGTAGGAAATGTTGGGATGCAAATAGGTGTTTACAATTAAGTAAAAACCTAAAGTTCTAGCACATGTTCAGCTTCTGGTCCTAACCTCTCATATTGGTCAAGCCAAAAAATATCATAAACTGAAGATTAAAGCTCAGTACGAGAAGCAGTATTTGTGATACGGGTACGGAAGACCCCATCCTCGGCAAGCACTACGCAAGGGTTTACATGAGACACGTGCGGGATCCAGGTGCGGCTTGAGGATGCGCCTGATTGGATCTGGGAACATTATTTCAGTTATCTTATAAATTTTTTTATCGCATATTTCTTTTTATCGTGTATTTGCTTTTATTATGTGTTTCCTTTTATTGGGTATTTACTTTTTATCATATAAGTGCCTCCCTAAATATAATGGGAAGGAGAACTAATGTATTCAGGCAATTTCTATCTTGAATAAGAAATTGGAGGAGGGATTACGACCCAGTGTAACCTGACCTTATGTTATCTATCAACTTGGTCTGACCTGCCGGTTTACGCACCGCAACCTTTCTCCGCACGCACACCTACTCCTCCAGCCCCCGCTTCGCAGACCACGGATCGCGCGACCTCCAGCGACCTTCCACGACCTCCCGAAACCTCCCGCGACCTTTCGTGCCAGCTCGTGTCGTTCTGCTTGCCTCTGGTTCCGCCCGCAATCCCCGGTCGCGGTCAATCGTCTGCGGGTGTAGCCAATGCGTAACGCGTGCACGCGCTTGCCGCGGTTGCCGTCAACGCCTGCTACCGCACCACTCCACCATCTGCTCCGCCGATTCGGCCTCTTCCTCCACTCCGTGCATGACCGTGATGCGAGGGATGGTTGCTCGTGACAGGGAAACCCCTCCCTCGGTGGAAAGTCATTTTGTACGCATGGATCAAGTTGAAACGACTCTTTCCGACCTAAAAGTCGTCGTCTGGGAGATTCACTCGCTCCTTCCAGATTGACCAGCCACACCCTCACCGCCAACGCCCACGACAGCCCACTCTATTCATTCTTTTGACAGTTCCGCCGAACCATTCGGGGTTTCTGCTTCCTTTGGCGACCCGTCAGCTACCCACTTTCGCAGGCTCGACATTCTGGTGTTCGAAGGGACTAATCACATGGGCTGGTTGGCCCGCACGAAGCAATACTTTGAACTCTAGAGCACTTCGGACGTCCAAAAAGTGCCTCTGGCGACGATCTACATGGATGACTCAGCCATCTATTAGGACTGTTGGCTTCGCGAATCCACACCTACTCTGTCATGGGCGGCCCTTAAAGACGAGTTGGGCAGCCCTTAAAGACGAGTTTCTTCGTCACTACGGCACGCCATTCCGGAAACCTCTTCGAGCGTCGTAGCAACATTCGCCAGACAGACACCATTGATGCCTTTATTGAGGTCGCCACACATGTTCCTAGCTGTCGGCGGATCACTTCTTGGGCACCTTCCTTGCCGGCCTACAGCCGCACATTCGAGCCCGCCTGCGGGTGCATGATCTAACTACGCTTACTCGCGCTATGGAACAATCTCGCTATGTCGAAGAAGATTTTGCCACCTTGTCCTCCAGCCTGACACTTCACTCTGTCGGCGCATCCTCGGCTACCCGCACCAGCTCGGCCAGGCCACTGACACCTCCGCTTTGTCTTCCGGTCGAGCCCTCTCCTGCCCAGGGCCGGCCTCCACCGCGACCTCCTGCAACACCATCCCGAGCCAAGATACCGGTCCATAGGATCTCCCAGGCCGAGTATTTGGACCTTCGCGGCAAGATCATTGCTTTCGCTGCAAAGACCCTTACTCCCCTACTCATATATGCTCGAACAAAGACTTCAAAATGCTCCTTGGGGGCGAAGATGACGACATTGGCCTGGCCGACTTTGAGGCCTTAGAGCTAGACAAGGACGACCTCGAGCCGGCCTCACCGGCTCTTCTTCACCGCCTCAAGGTCTCTTGTTACTCAGTTTGAGGCATGATCGGGCCGCGTACCATGAAGTTGGAGGCCATTCTCCATGACCGCGCAGTATTGCTCATGATTGGCAGTGGGGCAAGCCACAATTTCATCTCTCAAGCCCTCGTCACGGAGCAGCAGCTTTCGATGACGCCCGCTCCGGGCTTTCATGTATGACTCGGCGACGGCCGTCGGGCTCCAACGGCGGGTCGCTGCCTTGGGCACCCTTCACGATCAGATCCTATTCGGGTACGGCGAATTTCTACGTCTTAGAACTTGGCGTTTTTGATGCCATTATGGGTGTCCTGGCTGCGCACGTTAGGCGACATTCGGCACAACTGGGATCGCCTCACCATGGTCTTTGAGGCAGCGAGCGCCACTCGCCATCTACAGGGAGACTCATCCTTGGCATGTTCCCCTGCCGCCCTGCGCTCCATCATACGGACGACGGACCCAGATTTCAGCGTCCTCCGGTGGCACATGGAGGCGTCAGCTTCCCAAGTACCGCACGTTCCGCAGGCTACATGGAGGCAACATCCAGCGACACTTGGACATGCATGGACCCCTCTTTGCTCCACTACGCGGGCTTGCTCCGATACGAGCTGCCGATCACGCCATTGTCCTGCAGTCGGGGGCATCGGTCGTCTCCGTCCGCCCATATCGTTACGGCCATGATTAGAAGACCGTTATGGAGACCATGGTCGCCAAGATGCTTACGGCAGGTATCATCCAGCCGAGTGCAAACCCCTTCTCCAGCCCGGTTCTCCAATTTCAAAAGAAGGATATAGGGAGCTGAACAAGCTCACCATCCTCAATAGGTACCCGATTCCCCTCATCCAGGAGTTGTTGGATGAACTACAAGGAGCGACCTACTTCTCCAAATTGGATCATCGTTCGGGCTATCACCAGATTCGAATCAGAGCCGAGGATGTGCCCAAAACGGTGTTTTGCACCCATGACGACCATTATGAGTTTTTTAGTCATGTCCTTCGGTCTGACTAATGCCCCAGCCACATTCCAATCCACAATGAATAACGTCTTTCATCCACATCTATGTAAGTTCATCTTGGTATTTTTTGATGGCATTTTTGTGTATAGCTCTTCTTGGCAGCTCCACTTGGATCAACTGGCCACCGTGCTTCACCTTCTCATGGAGCACCAGTTCGTGGCCCACCACAAGAAATGCTTATTCGGGCGGACACAGATCGAACATTTGGGGCAAATCAGCTCAGTTGTCGGTCAAATGGGCACGGTCCTACAATGGGCGACTCCGATGAGCATCAGAGCAATGTGTGCATTCTTGGGCCTTACCGAGCACTACCGTCGGTTCATCGGCAACTACGGGACATTGGCACGCCCGCAGACCGACCTCCTCAAAAAGGGAACACCATTCTCTTGGGGCCAAGCAACCCAGGAGGCCTTTCGTGGCCTACAACACGCGCTTGCATCAGCCCCAGTCTTGGGCATGCCAGACTTTTCGCAGCCATTCGTTGTGGAATGCGATGCTTCCGGGAAGGGGTGGGGGCGGTCCTCATGCAGGGGGGTCGGCTCATCGCCTATTTCAGCAAGGCCTTCTCCAGTCGGTGGGATGCGGCGTCCCTTACGAGAGCGAGCTCCGGGCACACTCGTTCTCTCCGTTCAGCACTAGCGCCCCTACCTTCTTGGGCGGCCCTTCGTGGTGCCCACGAATCCCCGCAGCTTACGTGATTTGTGTAGTCAAAAGGTCATGACGCTCGCACAACAGCTGTGGATTGCCAAACTCCTTGGATACCGGTTCTCTATCGAGTACAAGAGGGGAGGACGAACACTGCCGCTGATACCTTGTCCCGACGAGACCACGTGGGAACCTTAGCAGCGATCTCCCAAGCTCATTGGCAGGATGTTGATGCCCTGCAGGCGGAGGTGCGAAGGAATCCCCACTACGCCTCCATGATACAGAATTTGCAGAGAGATCTGAGTTTGCACCCTCCCTTTCGGATGATTGAGCTTTTCTACTGAGATCGTCCCGACTGCTTCACGAGTTTCTTGCTACTTCGACATCAGGCCATTCTGGTGTCTACCCGATGTACCGTCGACTAGCGTCCACCATGTACTGGCGGGGTATGTTGCGGTCCGTGCAACAATTTGTGGCCAACTGCCTGACATGTTAGAAGGCCAAGTACCAGACACACGCCAGTCGGACTTCTCCAGCCCCTACACATTCCTGATATGGTCTGGGAAGATATAGGACTGAATTTCCTCACCTTCCTTCCCCTCTCTCAGGGCTATGACTTTCTTCTCTGGTGGTGGACCGACTGCCCAAATATGGGCATTTCACACTGATTCGTCATCCTTACACCGCCAGCTCAATTGCTCAGATCTTTATTGGGGAGGTGGTCCGCCTCTAAGGTTTCCCCATTCCATCGTGAGCGATCGTGACCCGGTTTTTATGAGCTCCTTTTGGCAGGAGTTGTTTCGTTTATAGGGGACCAAACTGCGGTTCAGCACCGCATACCATCCACAGATAGACAGACGGACGGAGGTCCTCCATCATTGCATAGGAACGTACCTACACTATTTTGCGATGGAACAGGCTCGACAGTGCAGTGGATCACATGGGCGGAGTTATGGTACAACACGTCTTATAAGTCCGCCACGGGCATCACTCCCTTTCAGGCGGTCTACGGCCGCCCATCCCCACCCATACCGTGTAGCTTACCTGGTGAATGCCAAGTACAAGCCCTAGCCGCCGACCTCCAGGATCGGGACGAGGGTCTCCATCAGTCGAAGCACCGTCTAGTACAGGATCAGGAGCGCATGATCCAGCAGGCCAACCGTCATCGTCGTGAAGTGATATTCTCATCGGACGAGAAGGTATTCGTCAAACTACGACCACGCCGACAGAGCTCCTTGACGGGCCAACTACACTCCAAGCTCTCGGTCTGTTATTTTGGCCCCTTTGTGTTCTTGGAGAAAATCGTAGAGGTGGCCTACCGCCTACAGCTTCTCAATGACTGCCGAATTCACCTTGTTTTTCATGTCTCCCAGATGAAGAGGGCCTAAGGGATCACCCCCTCCAGGATAGACTACCGGATGGGTTAGCCGTTGATTTGGTTCCCCGGTAAAAGCCTGCAATAGTTTTGGGAACACGTACTGAAAACATTCAAGGACAAACGGTGCGACAGATCCTCACCTAGTGGAAAGACCAACCGGCCGATGAGGCCACACGGAACCTGGAAGAGGAGATCAAGGCTTAGTTCCCGGAGTTCGACCTTGAGGACAAGGTCGTCGTGGAACCCTGGGGTGTTGATGCGAGTACGGAAGACCCCATCCTTGGCAAGCGCTATGCAAGGGTTTACACGAGACATGCGCGGGATCCAGGCGCGGCTTGAGGATGTGTCTGATTGGATCTAGGATCATTATTTTTGTTATCTTATAATTCATTTTTTCACATATTTCCTTTTATCGTGTATTTCCTTTTATTGTATGTTTCCTTTTATTGGGTATTTCCTTTTTATCATGTAAGTGCCTTCTTATATATATGAGGAAAGAGAACCAATGTATTCAGACAATTTCTATCTTTGAATAAGAATTTGGAAGAGGATTATGACCCAGCGTAACCCTCGTGTTTTCTATCAATTTGCATCAAGAATCGAACTACTATATAATTAGAAAGAAAGCAAACAACAAGAAAATAGGCATATAGATCTTTACTATATATAACAATATACATATGTTCAAGCACACCAAACTTTCCCCCTCAACCGTTTGATGGAAGTGCGGATTTAATCTCATCCTTTAGATGGAGAGAGAAAGAAAGTGTGAGGTAAGAAAGAGAGGGAGATGGAATATGTTTAGCCCTCATATCCCTAGAGATAGGGAGGGAGGGAGGGAGGGAAAGAGGGGGGAGAGAGGGAGAGAAGGCGGTGGCAGGAGAAAGAGAGGAGAATTCATTGCACACATGTAAATAGACCTCAATGAGAATAAGGCAGATGCCAAATTCAATCATTTTAGAATAGGTGGTGATTTTTTAATTTTTTATATGCATTTGTTCGTGCGGAGAGAAACAGCAGCAGAAGTAACTGCAGTGTAAACTCAGTTTTCATAACCCTACACACTCATAATCAATTAATAAGTAGAATTCTTTTAAATCAGATACTAGCTAATAAAGCACGGCATAAATCATGTTCTGCAATAAATAAATAAATAAATCTAAAATTTCAAGTAATGCCAAAAATCAGAGCAAAAATCCTATAAATGATTAGGTGATGGGGCTAACGGAAGAGCTCACCTGGGCTACCAGCTCCTGAATACTCCTTTTACTGAGAATTTGATTACCCGTTTCAGGACTGCCTTCAGTTATTGGAATAGTAGTACCAGGTTGGCCTATATGATTGTTTGACCTCTGAATTACAGAAGTATGCCCTCTGGAAGAATGTAGATGTTGTTGTGGTAGTGATTGTTGATTCCTATTGCTATGGAGATCTGGCAAATGATGCGGCATGGAAATATTTTGCTGTTGTTGCTGAAGTTGCTTTTGTTGTTGTTGTTGTTGTTGTTGTTGGGAAGATAAAACCTGTAGCTGATTTGGAGTCATTGGTGGTGAATTCTGCTGTTGCTGCTGCTGGGGACTTTGTTGGCTTTGTTGTGATATATGTTGCTTTGTCTGGGGCCTAAATGAAGAGGAAGGAAATGAAGTTCCATGTATTTGCTTTCCTTGATTTGACATCCATTGCTGTTGAAGGGATTGTGCACTTTGTGGTGCAGATATTGGGGCATTCAGTGAAGGTGTAGAAGATGGATTTGATAATCCAGAATTTGGAAACTTCTGCAACTAATGGAAAAAAACATGTGCCGGTCAGATCTGGTGTCCAACTGCATAGTTCAGAGCTCGCATGCATATAAGAACAAAAGAATTGTTTAATGCAAAAAATAGATCATCTAAGAAAACAATTCTTTTAGTAACAAAGTAGCACAGACATTCACATTTCAAGTAATAAGACTAATAAATACTAAAACGACAATATACTATCATTATTACGAAATTGTAGTTATTTTACAGTAATCATAAAATTCACAGCAGGCAACAAGTAAAATAAAAATACATTTACTTGTTAAAAACATCAATTATGAATTTTGTATCGTGATCCAACAATTAGAATAAGAGAAATGGGCAAAAAGAAAAACAGCAGCAAGTTTAATGCACATTCACCATTAAATGACCAGGTCGTACCTTGATAGAAAACTCAGAAAGATTGCAGTTTGAAAAGAAACAACTGCAGTAAAAAACATGTTCTGAAAATTAAGAATGAAAGCCATGTCAACTAACCTGCAAGTTTAACGCTTGACTGATGCCTGACTGGGGTATAGATTTATCAATTGCTTGACCAAGTCTTGGTTGATGTTGAATCCCACTAGCACGTATCCGTGAAGCACCGCTGAGAGAACCAATCATCCCAATTGTTTGGACACCAGAAACTGGTGTCTTAAACTGTATTTTTGAAGCAAATTTAATTATGAAACAAACAGAATTTACTCAAAAATATACCATTCATCTAGTCATATTTAAAAGTGTTTCTCACTTTCATTCCTTTAAGAATTCCAGGAAAAAAAATATTATACAATCATATGAGCTCTGTTTTTAATAGGTCACATTTTATCACCGCTCAGTAAATTAATGTACACGGATCCATGTCAAAATTATTAGATACCCAAAATACGAAATAACATATTTGTTCGGGATCTAAAAGTCCAAGAGTTTTGGCAGCAGCATGGACAGCAATACTAACTAGTTATATTTTAATGTCATCGCGTAAATCTATTCTTTTTAAGTACCTTCACTCTCAAGTCACTTGATATGCTCAGTTTTATTACCTTTATGATCGTTTCCATCAACTTATCCGCCTCATTTTATAAATCTCATTGTTTCTCTACCCTTCTGTTTTATCTTGTCCCGTCTTAAATTTAATTATTTTTTCATAAGAATATAGGTTAATTTGTTACAAAGTGTGCTCATAAGAGAGAGAGAGGAGCATCTTCTTTCCCCTAACTTTTTAGAAAACTGTAACAAGAGAGTGGGAAAGAGAAAATATCAGCTTGATAGGCTGTCAGGATCAGTAGTGTCACTCTAAGCACGTGCGTCAAGACCAGTTCAAGGTCAATTCACGCTATCAACTGAGGTTGTGAAAGATATTGACACATTTTTTCATATTTCTAGGTATTTTTTTATTTATTTGAACTGTTTTATAAGATTTCGAGTAAATACCGTAAGATAAATCAATCTGGACCCTTCGTAAAGATTAATGTAAACCTAAACCAATACATATGTAAATGTATGTTAGAGTTTGAGCTACTGAGAAGCTTGAGAAAGAAATCAATCTCTCTGTCGCTCACGCCCAGTGCCGAAGTCGGGAATTTCTAAGGATGTTGAAGCTCCACTTCCCACGCTGCCTATCACCCTCTACCCAGTAACTGCTAAGCCACTCCACTCCTTGCTATCATCCAAGGCCACCATTCTCAGCCCTGTTCAAGTCAACAACAGGTCCCGATCTCTCCATTCCGATAGTTGGATATTACAGCCCTTCCTCGGATGCACGTGACAACCGCTATCGCCGCCACCTACATGTGCAAATAGTGGTATAAAGTTCTGTCCTTTACTGTTGTTTATTTTTGTACTCATACTGTGGTGGATTTTAATTTCATTGTGTTAATAGTTCAGTCGTTGTGCAACTTGCGAGACTTATTTTGTGAACGCTCGAAATTATTTGCGCCTCTATCGTTTGCAAAATTTGTAGGTTGTTCTCCTATAATAAATTAATTGTGATTGCACGCGCCCTACTAATAATCATATAAAAATTAATTATTTGCTGCAATTTTTGTGCGGTCAACTTTTGCATTTGCATTCCACCTCATTGCATTTAGGGTCGTATTTTAAAAACCCCTTTCAAGTCGACCTATCACTGCATCAAGTAGTCCGTGCGCCGTCGGGTGAAAGGCTCACCCGTGAGGAGATACGTGAGGTGATTGCCCAGGAATATGGACAGCTTGGATGACGGGACATCCATGTGTGTCGCCCTCTCCACCAGGGCTCCCCGCTCGCCCCCCAGGTTTTAGATCATCCAGTACCGCACTGCTTCAAACTTCCTAACATTGAGACGTTCGACGGAATAGAGGATTCGCTCGAACACGTCAATCATTTATTCACTATAATGAGGATTTTTAGCGCTCCAGACCAGTTGTTATGCCAAGTGTTTCCAGCTACTTTGAAGGGTCAGGCCCGCACTTGGTTTCATTCTCTTCAAGAGGGAACCATCGTCAACTTTGCAGAGCTAACACGACAGTTTTCAGAACAGTCTATTGCCAACCATAGAATTATTCGGGATCCCTCGCATCTCTCTGGTATCTGGCAAAATGAGGGAGAATCCCTCAAAGACTTCTTTCGCCGCTTCACCTCAAAAGCGCGTCATATTCCGGGGGTCGACCCCGAACTTCTTAGAAGCGTCTTCCTCGGAGGGCTCCGTCCAAGCGGTTTCTGTTCTGCTCTCGTGAGAGAAACTGTGCTCAGTTATCCAGACCTTGTTTATCGGGTCGAAGCCCAGATTGCAGCCGACGAGGCGATTGAAGCACACCGTCGGCAGTTCGAAGGCGGGCAAAACAAGAAGAGGGGGCAGGAACAGGCCCCCATAAGACAAGAGGAACGACACCAGGATGAGCGCCGGAACGGTAACCGTCGTCGTAATCCACCAAGGGATGGGGGTCAGCGACCGCCCCGAGAATACACATTGTTAAATACCACTCGAACCAATGCGTTGTACGCGATTCAGGATGATCCGGCATTTCAGTGACCGAGAGTGCCACTGCCGAACCCAATAAGTGACCAATCAAAATACTGCGAGTTTCACCACATGACTGGTCACACTACCGAAGAATGTTCTTGATTAAAGAATGAAATCGAGTGTCTTGTCTACCAGGGACTCCTTGGAAGGTTTCTACAGGGACAAGCGCAGAGCAAGCAAGCACAACATCAAGGAAGAGACCAGCAGAAAGCACCGCAGGGGGCCCCTGGCGCCAGGGAAATGGTAGGCAACATCGAAACCATCGTCAGGCCCTCATTTCTCTCTACCCGAATATTCTCAGTTGAAACTACAGATGAGGCCTGCAAGAATAAAGAGCTCAACTCGAATTCCACCATCTTCTTCGGAAATGAAGACCACAAAGGGTTGCAAACCCCCCATCAGGACCCACTCATCATCAGCGCAGGAATTGGAGATCTCTGCTTCAACGTCAAATGAATTCTCGTAGACAACGGAAGTTCAATTGACGTCCTGTTCTTATCCACTCTCTACAGCATGAAACTTACTCAGCAGCATCTCAGTCCCGCCGCGGGACCCGTATATGGCTTCGGCAACCATCCAATTCCCATTCAGAGGACAATCACCCAGTCAGTAACAATGGGCGAATTCCCGAGGCAGGTTACTCATGATGTCCAGTTCGTCGTCGACGACTTAAGTTCACCTTATAACGTCATCTTCGGAAGGCCGGTCCAGTCAGTCTTTGGAGTTATCCCATCAATTCCACACCTATCTATGAAATTTCCAACTCCCGGCGGGATAGGGGTCGTTGGCGGGGACCAGGAAGCAGTTCGTGCTTGCTACTCAAAGCAGGCTCAACCGGAAGCAGCAATCACATTTGATGTCAATGACATCAATCTGCGCAACAAAGTCGATATGAAGCAAGGAAGCTCTCAATGGGAGAGTAAGACCCACCGTCAGCCAAGAACACAGCATCACCCTTATCCTTGTTTTTCTATATTCATTTATTATTTTCCTTATATTTCGATTTCCTATCTGCAAATCTGTGTGATGTAAAAGTTGTGAGTCGTGATTCGCGCAAACTATCTTTGAATTGATTATATTGCATTATGTTTTCCTTATTCTCGTTTTGAGACTTCTTCGGTCAGGCTAGGTCACTCACCAGATCGAATACTTACATTCTCCGGCGAGTCATTTCCGACCAGGCTCGGACACTTCCAGATCGAATCTTTACATTCTTTGGAAGCCAATTCCTTGGTTAGGCTAGGTCATTCTCCGTATCGAATACTTACATTCTCCGGCGGTCGGATTGAATCATTACATTTTTCGTCGTTACTGCAGGTCAAAGCCCCGTCATCGTCAGGGCCTACCCCCCTCACGGTCGCGCAGTTGGATCAAATCCTTACATTCTCTGACACATGAATCAAATACTTACATTCTTCGACAATCGGCTCATAGTCAGGCTAGGTCGCGCAACTGAATCGAATACTTACATTCTCTGGCGATCGGATCGAATCATTACATTCTTTGTCGTTACTGCAGGTCAACGTCCCGCCATCGCCAGGGCCTGCCCCCATCGCGGTCGTTCAGTCGAATTGAATCATTACACTCTCCGACACCCGGATCAGATACTTATATTCTCCAGCAATCGGCTCATAACCAGGCTAGGTCACGCAGCCGGATTGAATACTTACATTCTCTGGCGGTCGGATTGAATCATTACATTCTTCGTCGTTACTGCAGGCCAACGCCTCGCCATCGGCAGGGCCTGCCACCTCGCGGTCGTGCAGTCGGATTGAATCCTTACATTCTCCGACACCCAGATCGAATACTTACATTCTCCAGCAATCCTCTTTTGGTCAGGCTCAGCCCCACAGTCGGATTGAATCCCTACATTCTCCAACACCTAGATCGAATACTTACATTCTCCGGCAGTCCTCTCTTGGCCAGGCTCGACCCTGCAGTCGGATCGAATCCTTATATTCTTCGATCTTCGGATTGAATCGTCACACTCTCTGACATTGCCACAAACTTAAATTCCGCCAGCTACCGGGATCTGTACAAAAAAAGCAAGAGGAGCAAAAACACTACTATCATATCAACATAGGCGCAAATGCGCTACATAAAATCACCAAAGGGCGATGACAAACATACATCAGACTCAGCAAAGAAAAAGCAAATGCATCCAAGCATACAAAGATAAAAGTACAAGTCGTTACTCGTCGGCCACATCTACACCGGGTTCAGGGCTCACTGTCTTCATCATCAGATATGTCATCAAAGCTAAGGCTGGAGACGTCGCACTTCATACGCTTGGCTACTAGGCAAAAAGCCTTTGACACCCCGTGTCTGAGCGCAACTTCGTGGACATCCTCTATCTGAGGCTCAACCTCTCGGGACCAAACGTCCTCACAGACCTCCTCGGCAAGTAAATCACGATCGTGCATGTAGTCCATGTCATCTCTGTACTCCTCAAGTCCAGCCGCCTTCATCTCAAGTACCCGTTCTTCTAAGACGTGTTATCTCAGCTTTGGAAGCTACCAACTCCGCCCTCAAGTCGGAGCTCACCTCCTAAGCAGTCTTCAACGTCTGCACGATCTTCTCCGTCATGGACTTCTCTGCCTGCAACGATGCTCGAGCTTCCTCCATCTCTGACTTCAACTCCGATCCAATCCGCCGAAATCGGGATACCTCTCGATCTAGCTCCTCTCTGGAGGCGGCAACTGAAGCCTTCGTTGCCTGAAGCTTCTCCTAGAGAGCCAAATATTTGTCATTCAAACTCACATAATGATCATTCCACATGAACGCTACATGCGTCTGAGCTTCGATCTGCACACAACAAACAAAGGGTTAATGTCATACAAAGTAATCGGTTCAAATAAAGAAAGCGGAACGATTCGCTTACCATGTCACTCATTATCTTCAAAAAAGAAGACACTCGAGGGGTAATAGCCTCTTTGCAAGAAAGTCGGGGGTGGGCGCCTTTATCACCTCAAGATCTGAATCAACTGGAGCAAGATCGTCACAAGGGGACTCCTCAGTCAGGTCCTCTCTTCTACATGGCGAAGTTTGCGACTCCGCGGCTACATCATAACTGCTCTTCAAAACAAGCTTCCTCTTACGAACTAATGGCGCAGCACGCTCGGCATCAACTGAAAGGCCACACTGGGACAGGCGTTTCTCTTCAACAAATAAAGAAATACTGAACAAGTGGTTCGTCAACTCCCGAGAATTTGAGAATCACAGTATCGGCATAAAGTCTCACTCTCGCTCTCTCAGGCGACGGCAATGATCGGGCAAGGGATTCCAGAGCTCAGGCAAGCCATAAGCGTTTCTGACATATCCAAACAAGGTGTTCCCGTGACGGCGATATGTCTGGGTCTCAAAGTCAAGCCAACATTTCTTGATGCGAATCTCGACACGGTCACCACCGTCGAAACGGACATCGCACCAATGCATGAACAACTCCAAAGAGAATCTCGAGTCATGCTCCTTGAAAAAGCCACCAGCCCCATAATGTGAGTCATCCCTAGTGGAATGAGGTGGGATATCGGGACGCCACAGAACTTCAAGATATCCATCACCTCCTCGCATTGTGGAAAGCGGAAGCCGAACTTCAAAGTCGTCTTGCAAATCATCAACCAACCCCTAGGTGGGTTCTGGACTCTCTCTTCAGGATGAGGTATCTTCATCTCAAGATCAGCAGGTAACCCGTACCTTTTTCTCCAAACTGCGATTTGCTCAGTAGTGAGCATAGAGCGCAGTCGCATGGGCCTTGTAGGGCGATTTGAAACCTGAAAATAAAAAAGCAAAGGTTAGACAAAATCAATCAAGCGTCGGATAACTGCAATTCCGGCACGGGAAATCAAAACAACGTAAATTGTGCACGAGCATGCCCACGAATGCACACACAAGCCACTTACCCAAAAGGGTGAGGGGCACGAACACCCGCACTAGCAAAGAGGTGCAACACACGCACCCAGCAGCGCGCGCGCGAAGGTGCACATGTCACTTCGTGCATATCTGGAGTGCGCGGGCGCACGCACCTTGGGTGCGAGCGCGCGCGCCTGCGCACACCCAAGGCGCGCGCCCGCGCACCTAGGGGCGCGGCCGCCCCCGGGGAGCCCACGTTGGGAAGCACCTTGGCCGACGATCCCGCCTCCGCGTTAGGGTGCTCCGCTCATCGGCCTCGCACTCCAGCCACCATTGCAGATGCGCCTTCTCCGTTTTTTCGTCTTCTTTAAGGCTTACCTTCGCGCGCGAAACGCCACTGTCCGCTCTCTTTAGCACTTCTCCATTCGTCATCACCCTTGTTGTCACCAATTGAATCCTTCAGAGGAGGAGAAGAAATCATCGCTCTTCTCACAAAAACGGTTTCGAACACCAAGGATTTCGAGGGGCAATCGATGGGGCCAAGCCTATTTATAATTATTTAGGGGTGCAATTAGCTCATTCCCCCATGATCCCACCATCTAAGTGGGGATCATGGGGGAACCGCCGCGCGCGCGATCGGCGCGCGCGATCGTGCTAGATCCACGCACATGGGATCGTTATAACGGCCCAGGTTTAGAGCTCAGAGCCCATGGCGTAACCGTACAGCTTGTCTCGCCCCTAATCCCCGCTACAGGACTGCAGTCCGTGCCACCCAAACTCATCTCCGGCCTGTTTCTCAACACGGCGGGTTTTTGAGCATGTCAGGTTTCGAACCCAACACCTCCTTGATAAGGCACCTTCAACAGTCCTCATCACCAGCTGAGCTGCAGCTCAGTTGGTGATGAGTAGCGGTACTAAAGGCTACTTATCAAGGTCTCGTGTTCGAAACCCCGTGGCAACAATGCGCGCGGCCGATAAACAGGAGCGAGATGTTTTTGGGTGTACGGCCTGCAGGCCTTGTATATTCCGGCTGTACTACCAGGCCCAGGTGTGGTGTCGTGGAAGGTCGGGCGATGTCCTGGGGCGGTCTAAAGGGCCTAAACCCGGGTCGTTACAATCGTCTTCCCCGAACCGTCCGGGGGTCGGCCGCCTCCCGGCGGCCCGCCTTTCTCTACCGTCGCCGGCCGGGCGGCCCCTCTCTCCCGCTGCCGGCGGGCCGGCTCAGGCCGGCCAAGTTTCCGGTCGGCCGAAGAGCCGCACCCGCCGCCCGCCTCGGCCGGCGGGGAGCCTTACCTCTTTCGACCACCGCGGAGGGTGCCGGTAACGGCCGACCGCGCCCCGCCCCTTGTTCGGGTGGGCATTGCCAGCCGCCCCTCTCGGGTCGGCTCCGGTCGGTCGCGCCTTGCGGCGGCGCCGTGCCCGGAGGCCGTCGTCGGAGCCGTGCTCGGGGTGCCGCCCGGGTGTGCCCGTCCAGCCATTATTTTTCCCCTTTGGCTTGTTTTTGCGCATCAAAATAAATTTTTTTGTGTTTGCAGTTGGAAGAGATGCGCGAGATCGTACTTTCCTGGTATAACAACTACGTGACTATGATGGAAGAGTTTTTCTTTTTTGCGTACGAAGCTGGCTGTGTCCGAGGATTCTTCGTCGGCTATTCGGAAGAAGAAGAAGAAGGAGATGGTTCTTTTCTTGTCGGTTAATGCAGAGTCTGAGTTGTCTTCTTTTAAGGCTGAGATCGAGACTCTTCGAAACAAGTTGAGTGCGGCTGATGTAGAGGTCGAGGCTCTTCGCGGGAGGATGGGTGCAGCTGAAGAGACCCTTGCAGAGTTGATCCATTGTACAGAGGCAGCAGATGATGCTGCGTTATAGTAAGAGGCAAAGGTGAAGCAGCAGAAGAAGGAGAAGCCTCAACTGACCGTGGAGCTGAAGGACGTCGAGGTTGTGCGGGCGTCCGCGGTGGCTGAGTACAAAGAGTCTCATGACTTCGTGATGGAGAGATCTTGTATCGTAGAGGAGGCTCGTGCTTAGATGATGGCGATCAAGATCGATTCGCTTGCGGAGGACGAGCGTAATGTCGCGTACCGCTTGGGCTTTGGCAAGAGGTTTTGGGCTGCTCGGAGGCTACTATAGTGCAATGATTTGGGCATGCAAGATGCCTCGGATGATGACGCTAACGTCGACATTGAGGGATGATCTCAATGCACCCTCTTTTCATTTTCTTCATTTTGCAGGTGCATTTGTGCACTGTCGCATGTTTTTTTATTTTATGTGATGATGTAGTCCGCGACACATTTTTTGTTTGAATGGAGACCCTCTTTGTTTTCGGATCTTTTGTGTTCTGCTTGGTGCGCGTATACTTGTGGCGGAGTAGCGCTTAGCTTGAGTATTGGTACTTTGAACAGGTCACTAGCCGGAGACATTCGTCTGATTGCATTTTAGGAGGACTGGAGATGGCCTAAGACGCATTTGTATCTCACACAGGTTTGTCCCGGAGGAAGAGAGACAAGATCTCAAGTCTGATAAGACCAAAGAGCAGTCATTTCCTATTCATGACCGCAAGCCACCCCGGATATTGGAGAGCCTCCTGCAAAGAGTTAAATATAGAAATGGAGGATAAAGAAGTTGCAAATTTTAGAAGTGTCGGGAAGAGGTGATACAAGGATACATAATTAGTCAATAGATGAGTCGTGGATACAGGTGTGGGATCTTCAGGCCGCGAGGTAGCACTGGTAGAGGGTGACAGTTGTAGGGCATCAGAGTGAGGAGAATGATGGGTGTGTACACGAAGAAGAGGTGGTTTGGATGGTATGGGAAGCAGGGTTGGAAGAAGTGGTGGAAGATGAAATATAACAGGGACAGTAGGTCGTGGACCTCGTGGTAATAACGGAGGTGCAAGAGGAGCTAGATGGAGAGAGTGAAAAGGTTGGTCTTCGATGAAAGTCACATCTGCAGAACAACAACCTTGCGAATGTCGGGAGAGTATCACACATAACATTTTTGAGTGCATGAGTAACCGACAAACATATACTTAGTAGCGCGATAAGCAAGCTTGTCAGTGGAAGGACTAAGATGATTAATATAATAGGTACAACCAAATACCCAAGGTGGGATGGAGAAGGGTAGTGTGGAGGGAAAGAGAAGACTAAACGGAGTTACATAGTTGGGAATGGAGGAGAGCAGGCGATTGATGAGATAGCATGTTGTAGACATCGCAAAGTGTCAATAAGACGTTAGACCTATATTTTGAAACATAAGTGAGCGAGAGACATCAAGAAGGTGACAATTTTTACGCTCAATCACATCATTTTTTAAGGTGTATAAGCACATGAGGTGCGGTGGATGATCTCAAACTCAGTACAGAGTTTGTCAAACGCATAATTGGTACATTCTTGTGCATTGTCTGTTCGAATAGTTTTAATTGACCTGAAAATTTGTGTCAGAATCTCATTAATAAAGGCCTAAAACACATGAGTTAGGTCTGACCGATCTGTAGTAAGTATAACCACATCATACGAGAATAATTATCAATAAAAGTAAGAAAATAATGATAACCAGAAACACTGGGAATTTTATACGGACCCCAAACACCAGAGTGCACTAAATCAAAAAGAGTATCGCTCCAAATACAATGAGGGGGAAACAGTCTCCTCGCGTATTGTTCGAGACCACGGGGTAGTCTCTTGTGTGTCACCTCAAGAAATTTATTTATGGTCTTAAACGATCTCATCGCGCATGGTTTGACAAGTTTAGTAAGGTTGTTTGTGATATTAGATTCACTTGAAGCTCGGTTTACTTCTCACTCTTTACTCGTCATCGACCAACATGCACAGTGATTCTCTTGGTCTATGTCGATGATATTCTGATTACAGGTGATGACTCCAGAGTAATACAAATGATCAAACAGCACTTAAATTCAGTCTTTCAAACTAAAGATCTGAGAAATCTTCGGTACTTCCTTGGCCTTGAGATAGCAAGGTGTCTTGATGGTCTCGTCCTATCTCAATAAAAGTATTATCTTGACCTTCTTCGAGATGTTGTCTATTCTGGGTGCAAGCTTGTTGATACTCTTATGGATGTCAACCACAAGCTCTGCGTTCATGACTACGACTCTGATCTACTTCTTCCAAATCCAGAGTACTATCGTCGTCTTATAGGAAAATTGATTTATCTTACAGTCACAAGACCTGATATCTCATTTGTTGTTGGATTTGTTAGTTGATTCATGCATTTTCCTCGGATCTCTCACCTCCAGGCCGTCGAGAACATCCTCAGATATTTAAAAACTGCTTCTGGAGGACGTGGACAAGGGCCTGTATACAAACCATTTTCTTCTTCTCTATCTCTAATTGTTTATACTGATGTTGACTATGTTGGCTCCCTGGATGATCGACGTTCCACAAGTTGATTATTTGTGATAGCTCGCTTATCTGTTGAAACCAAGTATCGTTCAATGACAGTTGTTGTGTATGAGCTCACATGACTTAAAAGTCTCCTAGGTGATCTGGGAGCCAAACTTCCATCATTTGACGCTCTATTTTGCGATAGTCAAGTTGTTATACGCATTGTCAAGAATCCTGTATTTCATGAACGGGTCAAACACATTGAAGTTGATTGTCATTTTATTCAGGAGAAAGTTCAATTGAAGAAGTTGGAATAAAAACATGTTTTCATTGCAGGGCAAGTTACGACAAGGCGCTACGGTTAAGCAAGGTGCGACAAGGAGCTGCGGCTAGGAAACAGCGACAAGGATCTGCGGTTAGAAACTACGACAAGAAGCGGAGGCGAGCAGTGACTAGAACGGCGAGCAGTGACTAGAACGGCGAGCAGACAAACTGGAGACAAGGAGAGGCGGAGTGGGAGTCCAGTGGGCCCTAGAGAAAACAGTATAAAAAGAGCATGGGGGCGAGGGAAACCATAAGAGAATGTCAGGAGCAAAAAAAACCAGCACCTGCGGTTAGAATTTTTCTAACCGCCCAAACGAGCAGGAAGCGGAACAGGCCAGAGCAAGACCTAAAGCAAAGTTAGGATCGATTTAGCTCTAATACCATGTAGGACGAGATGAAAACTAGAGAGAAATAAAATATAATTTTATTTATATCACCAAAATTGTTTGTCTGCATACATGTATTTGTACACTTAAAGAGAGGAACTCCCAATCTAAGATGTGGGACTAAATCTTAAAGAGGAAGAGGAAGAGGGAACAAGATGGGCATTTACACATATTTCCTTCAATAGTGGTCAAGCTCAGATTGAGAAAGACATTGAGAATGACATTGAAACCACCAGCATTAAGTCTTCTCCAACGGAAGATTTCGGAGGATTCATTCATCAACTCTTTGTTCAAATCCTTAAAGTATATGCAGGTTCTTTGGTTGTCTCACAATATGAACCGTTGAATTCGAATGCAAGTCCTGGAAGCAAATGCAAGAAATTTAGACGGCAAAACAACTTTTCCAATATGAACCATTCTTGGCTTTATTCCACCGCCCATTCCGACTTCGGCTCGTTGATGAATTCCATCTCTGCCTTGTCGCTCTCAGGCGTTGCCTATGATACCTTCATCCACAACATATCGGCATCATTGTAACACATGGAGAACAAACTTGCAATTATTGGTGAATTTCATGTAAACACAAGCATGGCGTTTCAATGTTTAGAAAAAAAATGAAGGCTACCATTCAAATGCTTGAAGGTGGTCTTTCGACAATGGCTCGATACAATTCCTTGTCCCTTATTGGCGCCGCCGAAAAGAAGATCCAATCCGATGACATTCTTGATAGCATTTCATCATTCTGTCTTGACCAACAACTTTTAGTCACTTCATTCCGACCAATGGCAGACGAGACCGTTACGACAATAGTTCAAAAATTGGAAGACGAAAGAATGGCAGCTATTCAGTGTTTGGAAGATGATCGCCGGAAAATTCTCCATGAGATTACTCCTTCACCACAACCCAAGTTTGAAGATGCTTATTCGGAGCCTTCTCCAAGCCTCGAGAAGATCAAGAATGGTTACCAAGACGTTCTTGATGAAACGAGTTCCGAGTATTCTACTTTGGAATTGTTGTTAATGAAGCTTCCAACAATGTTCGTTCTGACAGATGCATCTTCTTGGGCATTTCATGTATTCAACTCAGGACGACCCGATAAAGCAGCCAAAATCTTGTTTGACGGAATTTTTCAACGGCGGTTTCTTGAAGATGCGTCTCTCAGACTCTCACCGATCATGAAACATCTTCTACAACATCATTTGTTTTTATCCAGAAGAATATAGCATTTCAATAAAGCTTGAGGCAACAATAATCGCATTTCATGATATGGAAAATTTATTTTGGGTTTCATATTCTACTCCGTCTTTCGAAGTGCATCACTCCGTTATCATGAGCATCATAATCCTTATTAGGGTTTGAGCAGAATCAAAATACAAGGTTGTTGTTTAGTTGGGAAGGGCAAGAATGTAGCATGTTGTATAGCACATAGTTTGCAAGCTCGTAACGGCTATTTGGAAAATGGAATGGTTCTATAAAAGAGGCTATTAAAACAATGAAAGAATATACATGTTATCTTTCAGTTTGGTCTCTTAGATTAGATTATATTATGAGAAGCAATTAGGAAATAGATAAAGAAGGCTCGCCCTTCTCCTCTTTCGGCGTCGGCGGACTCGACGGTGATCTCGTAACAGCTCAAGACCGTTACAAAATCCCTCTTGCGCAATATGTGAAATGCCAATATCCGACCATCCCTTTAGCGACAATCAAGTATTGTTGTCGCCGCACATTACGCCTTGGAGGTGTCCATGCTCACGAACGCCAATATCAATAAGCAACTTGCATATTTTTGTATTTTATGGTAGTCATATGTACGCGTTCTATTATATTTGAGAGGTGTGCTTGTTTATTGATGGGGGAACCCTTGTTGGCCCACAAATGTTAATGAGCACCCTTAATAACCAAGAATTACAAATTATAGTTTCGTGGAGGTCCTTCTTTCTATGATTTGTGTAATAGTGTACATGCCTGGAGCTCAAATTTGCCTTGGGAGGGGAACCATCAACATTTGTTTGTCACAGAAAGCATATTCCCCAACACAAATTGTGTGTGCATTAAATGCAACTTCATCGTAATGAGTTTCATGAATCACGTGTCATTCTGCTTCTGAAAAGGAATTATATGCTTTAAGAGACATTCTTTTGTAATGAGGGCCCTCTTGTTACAGGTGTTGTTAAATTGATCTGGTCGGAGACAACTTGGGTGATGACCCACGGGAGGCTACCTCTTGTAGAGTATCCCGATAAAGGGTCTGCGGGAGGGGGGCTCTATGCTAAGCACTTCCCAGGATGGGTGTCTTCCGCGTGAATATTTGCTTGTGTATTTCTCATTTTTTGTCAGGTGTGGCAATTTTGATCCTAGCATTCTTATTTTTATCATACTAAATTTAAATATCAATGTTTTTTTACTTCCAACACTGGAACTTATATAACATTGTCCAGTTAATTATGATTTAAGAAAATATGCCTAACTCTCCATGATATCCTCTTATTAGATAGTACTTCTAAGGTACTTCTCCATTTTTACTGATCAACATCAGCTCTAGAGGATACATTTTCATTCTTTTAAACAATTGATATAAAGGGCAGCCCGGTGCACAAAGCATCCCCGGGCAGCAAGGGTCCGGGGAAGGGTCCTATCACAAGTGTGAAATGTATGCAAACCTTACCCTACATTTTTGCAGGAGGTTGCTTTCAGGACTCGAACCTGTGACCTCAAGGTCACACGGCGACACCTTAACCGGTGCGCCAAGGCTCACAACTTGAACTTTTAATAAGAAATATTAACAATTACTAACATCGCTCGCCATCATTAAAATTACATACCAACTGGCGACTATCAAGTTCAAGTTGTTATTGCTAATGTGAAGTAGTCTATATCTTCTAAATAATATCCCTATCGTGCTGAATTTTCACTTAGCACAGCAGACGTATTACAACTATGTCATATGAAATAGATCTTAACAACTCAACATAAATAAACACACTCAAAAAGAACCTGAGCATTGGAATTCGTCTGCTGCTCCGGCATCCCAGCAGAGCTGCGGGGCATAATCCCGGAAAAGGGCTGGCTGAATGAGGGCGAAGGGGCAATGGAGCCCGAAGATTGCTCTGCAAAAGGCACTGAACCCCGAGAAAATCCGCTGAATGGCTGACTAAAAGATGGTGATGGAGAGGTGGAGCTTGCAAATGGCTGGCTAAAATGCGATGAGGAGCCGAGTGAATAGCCCAATTGTGAGGGCGGCCGAGCATGGTGGGGATGAAGGGCAGGGACGCCAATCGCGAGCCCGCTTCTCTGTGATGAAGGGTAGGAAGAAGACGAGGAGGAGGACGTGGAAGAGGGAGGAGTGAATGGCGGTTGCCTTGAGTGGCCTTGTGATCGAGTTCTAGAGGCGACGGGTTGCCGTTGTTGCGGCTGTTGTTGTGATTGTGGCAACGAATGTGCAATGGAAGCGGAATCCGAAGCCGGGGCCAAGGAAACGTCCGGCGTCGATGGAGATGGCGCTGGCGGTGTTGTAAGTGGCGGAGCTTCAGAGGAGGGCTCTGCTAATGTTTCCTCTTCCGGGCACGGGTCCGCGGCAGTGAATGGCGGCGCATCTGCAGATAATGTCGCTTCGGGCGTTTCCATGGAATCGAAGCCTGCCGGAGAAATCAGAAAGCGATCGGGAGAGTCAAGGAAAGATTTGCAGGTACTGCTATGCGCCTAAGCCCTTATTTATAAACATTCCTTTCTGGTCATAGTTTACTTGAAACCTCCTCTGCACCCATAACAAAAGCTTATTCATGAATCATGATCTCACATTTTGGAAGTAAATCATTTCTACATCTCAATTTTGTTGAGTTTGTGATGTAGGGTAGGCTAGTGGTGTTCGGAAACTATAACTCTAAGTGCAAGTGCGGAGGTGACACACTAGTGCAGCGATAAATGCAATGTGACCGTCGGTCGACGACGACAATTAATATAAGAAATGTGATTAATAACACCACGCAGATAATTAAAATAAAAGAGAGAAACAATTAATTTTTAGCAATTAGGCAACGGCTTTCTCCGCTCGGAGGGCCAAAACAAGCATGCGGCGAATAACTCCTAGTGCAATTATTAGTATAAAAGAACCAATTTTTACGCAACAATAATCTCAGCACAATATAATAAAACACCAAATGAAAATGTCAAGTCCAAGAATACAATATCACAAACGCTCACAAGATAGATGGCTAAACCGAGACACTGAAGATTTGGAGGGCCGGATGTGTAGATCGGCAATCGGAGGTGGAACCGGTGGCGAGACGACGGTGACGGTGGCTGCTCTCGGCGGGAAACGGTGGTAACAGATAGTAAAACGGCGGATTCGCCCACGAATAAGTAGATCCGGGCCGGGGATGGGTAGATCCGCTATTTAGGGGCGGATTCGGGCAAAAATGGAAAGTATGAGATGTGGAAATAACGGATCGGGAGCGAAATTTTCAGATCTGAATAGATCTAGAGAATTAGGGTTGTTTGGAAGTGGTTCCACGAAGGGGAGAAGAAGTGGAGGGTCGGGTGAATAGTGGTGGTGAACAGGAACGATGGACAGTATCGGATGAACAGAAATTTCGGGAAAACAGTGATTTCGGGTGAACAGTGATTTCGGGTGAACATTGATTTCGTTTGAACAGTGCTTTCAGGATTCCTGGACAGCGGTATTGGTGTTGAAACCGAAAATCGGTCTCCTGTGGAGTTCGACCCTTGAGGAAGGGGTGATCGCGCACCTATTACCCTCAAGCGAACGATCTAGGCACAAGACTAGGAACACAAGTGAAAGAATTGGTTTCAAGATAACCTAATACACCTAGAGGGGGTGAATAGGTTCAAATCCTTTTTTATTCTAAGGCAGATAATAAATTCTAGTTTTCTGTTGGTTATACTATTAACACAGCACACACATCACAAAAATATATCCAATCACAAAGTGCACAGAATTTATAGTGGTTCCCCAAGTATTGGGTACATCCACTTTCCCCCTTTGTCTATCTAGCAGTGTGCTAGATTCGGCCTAACTTCTTCTCTTCACCTCAGATCCGCAGATCTTACAGCTCAGAACCCAATCAAGGTTCCTACAACTCAGAGTGAGTCCACACTCCTACAGCTCAGGCGCACAGCCCTACATCCGCCTTCAACAAGGCCTACACCTCAGAGATAACAATCTCCTACAACTCAGGCTCACAGTCCTACCACTCAGAGACCTAAATCTCATACAACTCAGCTTTTATATAACAGGCTTACATCTCAGATCTAGAATAGATCCTACAGAAAATAGATTTTACAAAGTGTTTTACCACCACCCAGGTAGAGAGAGAAGGGATGGATGATTTCTTGATCAGTTCTTGGAAGAATCTGATGGCAGAGAATAACCACTCTTAGCTTTCTTCAAAGCTTCTTGAATCTGAACTCAGTAGGGTTGAATCTCCTGTGAAGTTGATCTTCAATCAGCTCCTTTCTTGATATTCAGATCACAATCTGAATCCTTCTTAGCAGCCTGGTTCAGCAACTGCACTTGTGTAGATGGAGCTCTCTCTCTCTCCAACTTCTTCTTAGATTTTCTGATGAAAATCTTCTTCAGTCTTCTATTGTAACTGTTGTATATTTCAGTAGTCTCAATGTCAATATCTGTTGAAGGAGAATGTCTTTATATAGACTTTCTCCATGGTAACCGGCTGATCCGGTTTCTAACAACCTTCTGACAACTCTGCCAGTTGCAGTAGACCGGTTGGTAACAGCAGCTGTCAAGTCATCCAGTCACTTCTTGAACTCTGTCTCTGTCAGCAAAATGTCGAGACTGTACTTCATCATGTGTCGACACAAATAGACTAAGTGTAGACACATGTCTTGGTGGTGTCGACACATCTCATTTGTTGTTGATACTGCTTCTCGACACAGTTTTCTGTAGAATGTGTCGACACTGATTCTGTGTGTCGACACAATCACTTCTTTTCTTTAATATAGTTGAAACTTTGTTGTGTGTCGACACAAGTCCTGTGTGTCGACACAGTTGATGTCGACAAGGTCTTCTGTGTGTCGACACTACCTCTGTGTGTCGACACAGTTACTTCTTTTCTTTAAATTTGTTGAAACTCTGCAGTGTGTCGACAAAGTCTTCTGTGTGTCGACACTGCCTCTTGGTGTCGACACGATTGATGTTGACTAAGTATTCATGTGTGTCGACACTACCTCTTGGTGTTGACACAGTTGATATCGACAATGCTTCATTGTGTGTCAACACTGCATCTGCATGTCGACACAGTTTCTTCCGGTGTCGACACAGCCTTTTCAAGTGTCGACACAATTAACTCCAAGTGTCGACACAGCTTTTCTCCAGTGTCGACACAGGCCTTCATAAGTGTCGACACAGCTTCTCCTGGTGTCGACACATGGACTTAGAAATTTTTCTGCATTCCTGCATTTACTTAACCTGCACATATAAACTCAAAACAACATCAAATACACTTTGATGTATATCATTGAGTAGGGTGAGGCTTCTTCAAATCTGGTACACATTTTTCAATGTACCCAACAATCTCCCCTATTTGGAGAAGTCATAACTCTTAGTCAATGATATACACCATACATATCAAATACACATTTATGATGTATAACAACATTATATGACAGGGTAATTACTAAAACAAAACATATATAAGATATCATCACAGAATAATAATGCTAACACAATGAGCATCAAACAAAGTTTTGTTTTAACTTTCAAAAGTTTCTTTAGCAATAGTTTACATAGATTTTAACACTAAAGATTACAAAGTTGTAAACTCAAGTAAATCTATCCTAAGGCTGCTCAGGCTCCTTGATGACTATGCATTTGCCTGATTTGATCTTGGCTTGGACAGGAGCATCTGTATCATCAGCTGGCTTCTTGCCCTTTAGATCTTTCTTCTTAAGCTCTTCAACTCTTATTCTTTGTCTTTCAAAGTAATAAAAAGGCTTTGAGAAATATTTGCTTGGCTCCTGAGCATTAGGAGGAAGCTTCCCAGCTTTAGTCTTTTTTCTATATTGAACTATGGCTTCTTGCCTGGCTTCATGCTTTTGTCATTCTTGTTCTGAGTACCATTTGCCCCTGTCATGGGTCTGGTCCTTTACAGCTTTTCAAGCAGTTAATATAATGTTCCTTGATGTTGGACTCCACTGCTCAAAATCAGGCTTCAATTCTGCCTGTTCTCTGAATCTTTTCTTAGACAATAGAGCTTCTTGCTCTTTGTTCAAAACTGCCTCTGACACTGACAAATCTACTTTCTCAAGGATAATATTTTTATTACCCTCTGGAGGACTGTACATAGACTGTACTTCGTGGTGAATCATCTCAAAATCAGCGGGAGGATAAATAACTTGGGCAACTTCAGCTTGATCACCTCCAAAATAAGCAGGATGTATACCTGACTCAGCCACATTGTCATCATCACAGAGGGGTGGATATCCAAGGGTGGCTCTGATGCTATTAGATATCCATTTAGCATGATCAGAGTCAGCTTTGACTAATACTCTCTCCCCCTTTATGACTTCTCTGGCTACATGATCCCTAAGGTCATCCTTTTGAAATCTGATTTGTTCATCAAGAAAATTAACACCATCTTTATAGAATGCCTTTAACTTTAGCAGCTGTCCAGAAATGGTCTTTTGAGATTGCTCAATAGCTGTTTTGACAGCAGCTAGGCCTTCCTGTAATTGCTTATCAAACTCCCACTTATCAAACTCTATCTTGGCTTTAGCCTTGTCCTCAGTCCGGGCAGTTGCAACATTCTTCAGTTCTGAAACAATCACATTATGTGATTCTGTCAGATTATCATTCATTCTAATCTGATTCTCTAGAATATAGCTTTGTTTAAGAGCTATATCATCAACTTGAGTCTTGATTTTCTTTTGATGGGTTGCTAGGAAAACCACAGCATTGTCTCCTTTATGGAAACAATCAGTCATCTCCTTCTTATTTTGATTAACTTCAAATCTTATAGATTTAATATCCTGAGTCAAGGAGAATTATAGATCTTTGTGAGTTTCATCCATATATTTTTCCATGGCAATCCTTTGTTCATCCAATTTTACTTGCAGTGAGACTAATAAGGAGCTATAATCAGCTGATGGGGCAGATTGTGGAGCAACAGTTTATAATGCTTTCTTGTAGCTTTGGCTTCTCCTTTTGAAGACCATTAACTTCCTCTTCTTAGCTCTTGTAGCTTCTTCATCCTCAGATGCTGAGGAACTGTCTATATCAACTCTATTTTTAGGACTAGGAGACAATACTTGTTCAGTTATAGGTAGCTCCCCCTGAGTCCCTTGTTCCTCTCTCACAGTACTTTCTTGCTCCTTCTCAATGTGAACTTGCTCCTTCTCAAGGTTAACTTGCTCCCTCTCAAAGTGTGCTTTCTCCCCTTCAAATTCAGTTTGCCCTAGATCAGGAAACAACTCTTCAAGGGTGAACTCTTGTTGAGTTGGGACTGGAGACACTCTTATCTCTAGAGCATGATCAGTAGCAGATGTATCCTTTATGATAACATTTTGAGCTTGACTGTGTAGTTGAGTTGGCTGGTCAACATTAATCAAAGATTCAGTTATTGTTTCATCTTTATCAATGAGAATTGATTGATTAACCTCTTATATTACATCAAGGATAGTCTGAGTAGTCATATCACTTTCCAAGTGTATTGGCTCTTCCTCAACATGAGGCTCCCCCTGGAGTGGATCCAGGTGGATGGGGCTAGCAGATGGTTGCTCCCCCTGCCTCTGTGCATCTTCATTTCTTACTTCTATTACTGGTGACTTTCCAACATTTTCAGCCTCTTCCTCATTAGAACTGAAATCTGCTTGCTCCTCTGAACTACTGGAAGGTTCAGGAGCCATTGTGGCTTTCTTCTGCTTCCTCTGTGGAGGAACTTCCTTCTTTGGAGTAGGCATGTCCTTAGTTAATACTCTCTCCCACCTGGAGATGATCCTGATGTTCATCCTTCTCATGTGATTTATCTTAGTCCCAGCTGATTGTTCCATCACTTCAAGTATTATTCCAGCTAAATACAAGCTCACAATTCTTCACAGATTTGGCTTCTTCATACTTTCCTTAATCTTCTCAAATATTACTGCTAACCAATCAGTATTTAGTGTGTAGATGATCCTGGTCATCAGGCTGAACATATAGGCAGAAATCCTATCATGCCCCCTGGCTTACAGAGAATCACTTTTCCTACAACTTCAGACAAGAACTTTTCTTGCATATTCATGTTTTTCCTGTTCAAAGCTGAGCCAATCTTCATGGTGGAATCCAGTCCATACCATTGAAGAGTTTCCCTTAGCTTAGATGCAGGTACATCTTCTTTTTCTTGTGTTCTTGGCAGGTGAAGAACTTTCCTTAAACTCTTCTGGGTGAGTTTCATCTTTACTCCATGGACTGTGGATCTAATTTTGAGTCCAGTTTGATTTAGAGTAGCAGCACCAAAGAATTCTAGTGTTTCTTTCTTCCAAATCTTAGTTGGTTCAGAAACTAAGAATTACAGACCGTTTTCAGCTATTAGGGTTATCACTCCTGTGATTTCTGATTCCGCTCCATTAAATGCGTTCTGAACCAGTTCGTATCCTTCATTGACATTGTCCTCGATCTTTGGCGCCATTAGGGTTGAGTGAAAGCTTGGATTGAGAAGAGAGAAGGTGTTGACACAAGGTTTTGGTCTCGAAACTATGGAGAGTGTGTCGACAGACTATGTTGTTGACCTATTTATACCTTTCTAAATAAGGGAGGTCAAAATGCTCGTCAAAATCCTCTTAATGTGTCGACATTGTTGAAATGTGTCGACGCAGACTTCTAATGTCTCGACATAAGTGTTGATATCTATGTGTCGACACTTATTCTATCTACACTCGACGAAATTTGTGTTGATCCTAAGTGTCGACACCACTTCTGGTTGTGTCGATACTACTTCTGGATGTGTCGACACCACGTCTCTGAAGTGTCGACACTTATTCCCTAGATGTGTCGACACCACTTTTCTAGAATGTCGACACCAACTACTATGTGTCGACACAGACAACTTTTTGTGTCGACACAATTTTTCTTAGCCAATTTTGTTAAACTAATCTATGTTCAACATTACTAATTCAATTTTAAACTTATTGAATTTAGTTTCATCTAGAGGTTTAGTAAACATATCTGCAATTTGATAATTTGTTTTGACAAATTCTAGTGAGATGTCCTCTTTCTCTACATGTTCTCTAAGAAAATGGTATCTAATTTCTATATGCTTAGTCCTACTATGTGAAACAGGATTATTAGCAATAGAAATAGCACTTGTAGAATCACAAAGCAAAGGTGTTCTACTTACCTGAATACCATAGTCTTCTAGCTGGTGCTGAATCCACAACAGTTGTGCACAACAACTTCCTGCTACCATATATTCAGACTCAGCTATGGAAATTGCCACATTAGTCTGCTTCTTACTGCTCCAAGACACCAATCTTCCACCTAGAAATTGACAGGTATCTGTAGTGCTTTTTCTATCTTCTTTGCAACCTGCAAAGTCTGCATCTGAATAGTCTGTTAGTAGAAAATCTCCATTCCTAGGGTACCAAAGGCCTAGATTAGGTGTGCCCTTAAGATAACTCAAAATCCTTTTGACAGCAGTAAGATGAGATTCTTTAGGGCAGGATTGGTACCTAGCACAAACACATGTAGCATACATGATATCTGGTCTACTAGCAGTCAGATATAGGAGGGAGCCAACTATCCCTCTATACAAAGTTTCATCTACAGGTTTCTCTGCATCATCTTTGCTTAAAGACACACTTGTCCCCATAGGAGTTCTTATGGTAGTGGATGATTCCATACAATACTTCTTAATTAACTCCAGTGTGAACTTAGACTGGGATATGGACAAGTCATCTTCAGTCTGTCTTACTTGGAGACCCAAGAAGAACTTAAGTTCTCTCATACTGCTCATTTCAAATTTTCCTCGCATACGTTTTGCAAACTTTCTACAAAGATTACTTTCAGTAGACCCAAATATTATGTCATCAACATATATTTGGACTAGTATTATCTTTCCTTTGGATTCTCTAAGTAATAGAGTCTTATCTATTTTCCCCCTTGAGAATTTGTTCTCAATGAGGAAAGTAGATAGGGTTTCATATCAATCCCTTGGGGCTTATTTCAACTCATACAAAGCTTTCCTAAGTCTATAGACAAAAGTAGGATAGAGTGGATCAACAAAACTTGAGGGCTGCTCTACATATACTTCCTCTTTTAAGTCTCCATTTAAGAATGCAGATTTAACATCCATCTGGAATACTTTGAAGCCTTGATATGCTGCATAGGCTAGGAATAGCCTGATAGCTTCCAACCTAGCCACTGGAGCAAAGGTCTGATCAAAGTCTATGCCCTCCTCCTGTCTGTATCATTTGGCAACTAGTCATGCCTTGTTCTTCACTATGATCTCACTCTCATCCAGCTTGTTTCTGTATATCCACTTTGTCCCTATGACATTGTGGCACTTTGGTTTTGGAACCAAATCACAGACCTTGCACCTTCTGAACTGATTTAACTCTTCCTGCATGGCATCAATCCAATGTGGGTCTAGAACAGCTTCTTCAAATTTCTTGGGTTCCACTTGAGATAAGAAGCTAGAGCAAAGAATTGTGTTCAGATTCCTGCTCCTTGTTTGTACTTCTTGTCTTGTATTACCAATTATCTGATTTGCTGGATGATCCTTTAAGTGTCTAATAGCTAGAAGTAGTCTATCTTCAGGTTGAACACCTCCAGTCTCTTCTTCATGCTGCACCTCTTGGTTTTCATCAGCATTTGGAGAGTCTTGTACTCCCCCTGGACAGCAGCCACCATTTTCCACTTCCTGATTTGCAGTTGAATCTTCTATAATGGTAAGCTTGTCCATTCTCTCATTTATACCTGTAGAACTGCAAGAACTACTTGGCAACTCACTGTTAATAAGTCTTGTTTCATCAAAGACAACATGTACAGACTCTTCTACAACTTGAGTAATCAAGTTGTAGACCTTATAAGCCCTACTATTGTTGCTGTACCTAACAAATATCTCATCTTGGGATTTGACAGCAAACTTAGTTAGATAAAACTTGTCATTGTTAAGGACATAACACTTGCAACCAAAGATTCTAAAATATGATAAGTTTGATTTTCTGTCTTTTATAATCTCATAGGGAGTCTTTTTGTGGCTTTTATTGATAGAAGTCTTATTGATCACATGACATGCAGTGTTTACTGCCTCAGCCCAGAAATATTCTGGGAGAGAAGTGTCACTCAATAAAGTTCTACCAGCCTCAATCAGTATTCTATTCTTCCTTTCAGCAATACCATTTTGCTGTGGTGTTCTAGGTGAGGAGAATTCTTGAAAAATCCCAAATTCTTCACACAGTCTTGTCATACTCTCAGATTTAAATTCAGTGTCATGGTCACTTCTGATTTTGACCACTGTACTGTCCAGCTCATTCTGAATTTGTTTGACAAAACTATATAAAACATTTGGGGTTTCAGATTTTTGTCTCAGAAAAAACACTCATGAATATCTAGAATAGTCATCTACCACCACAAAATTGTAGACCTTCCTACCTAGACTATGAACTGGCATAGGACCAAATAGATCCATATGCAAGAGGTATAAACACCTCACTGAATCCTTGTTTTCAAGGCTACGAAAAGAGGATTTGGTCTGCTTGCCTTTTTGATAAGCTGAGCATATCTCATCCTTTATACACTTAACTTGAGGATCATTCCTCACTAACTCTTTGCTAAAGAGTTAGCCAATAGTCTTGTAGTTAAGATGAGTCAGCCTCTTGTGCCATTTAACACAATGAGAGACTCTCTCATCAGCTACAAGACAAATAGGAGAAACATTGTTCTCACACTCAAAGTTAAGACAGTACACATTTCTTTTTCTAAATCCTGTCAATATGACCTTTTGATCACTTGACCTTTTGATATGACAATCATTCTTGACAAATGAAATGTCATAACCTAAATCACTCAGCTGACTTATGTTAACTAGGTTGTGTTTCAAACCCTTTACATAGGTCACTTGAGTGATTGTAACTGAGTTATTAGAAATGTTATCAAAACCTTTGATGACTCCCTTTTCGGAATCACCAAAGATAACTTTAGGCCCATTCAGCATAGGTGAGTAGTCCTTCAGCAATCCCCTTGTTCCAGTCATATGCCTAGAACACCCACTGTCCAAGTACCATATAGGGGCATAGCAACCTGGACCCACCTGCAACACAAATTACTTAACCTTAGAACGCAAATAACTTTTGGGTCCTTGGTGCAAGTTAGTCTGAACTTTAACAAATCTGCTTGCAGCTTTTCTAACAGGCAGACTGCTACTCTCCTTGACACTGATATTATGCCAACAGTCTAAGGCAAAGTGGCATATCTTGCCACAGCATCAGCACTCAAACTTATTATACCTTTGTTTAGGTACAACTTTAGCTGAATTATTAGCAGATCTATTGTTCTGTGCTGGGGCTTTGCCTTTAGAATTGGACTTAGCAGTCCATGCAGTTTTCTTATAGCTTAATCCAGTCTTACCCTTTTGAGACACAAACTCATCAATCAAGGGTAATACAGATTTTGGCTTAGAAAAACTCGTCACTGTCTCATTTTCTTTCTGAATTCTGTTTTTCAGACTTTTAATTTGATCATTCTTAAATGTGATTGTTCCCATTTGAATAACAGTTATGTTTTTCAATCTGGCAATCTCATTCAACTTTTGATTCAGCATCTTCTCAGAATCAGATGCAGCCATTTTAAGATCTGCAATTTCCTTAGCCTGAGTTTTGGCCAGGTTTTTGCTTTTCTTTAATGTCTGCAACAAGTCCGCATATTCATCTATCAGCTAATGAATATCACCTTCAGACTCAGACCCATCCACATCACTTGATGTAGATGTTGCTGACTCTGACCCAGTACTACAATCTGAATTTCTAGAAAAACATTGTACCTTACTAGGACCAGGCTGATCCTGATATTTGTCTTCTTCTGACACAGCCATCAGTCCCTTGCACTGATGGTCTTCTTGTTCATAGATAGAGTTCAGCACTTGTAGAAACTCATCTTCTTCATATGCTGCATATAGACCAATGTATGCATCAGCTTCAGATTCTGACTTTGAAGATGATTGATCTGTCAAGCTCTTTTCCTTCTTAGCAACAAAGGATTTCTCCTTCTTGCTCTGACGTTGAATCTTCTTTTTATCAGCAGACTCTTTTCTTTTGTCTGGACACTCAGTCATAACATGTTCAGGCCTATTACAGCAGTAGCAAACTATCTTTGATGTTGTAGATTTGCTTGGCTTAGACCTGCTCCTGTCCTTTCTGGATGACTTCCTCTTTTGATAATAGTCATCTTTAGGCTGAGATGTGGAGGGCTTAGACTTCCACTGCTTATTCTTCAGGAATCTCTGAAACTGCCTTGTGAAGGCAGCAAAGTCTTTATCTGAGTCACTGCTATCTGAACTTTGGTTATCTGAATTATCTGAAGCAATTTCAGCAACTAACTTAGGAGGTGATGGAGACATTCTCCTATTCTTCCTAGTGGCTTCAACCATGAAGGCCACAGACTTTTTTCTATGCTCCCCTTTTGCACTTTTCTCTTCCTCTTTCCTAGCCATCAGCTGCATCTCATATGACATCAATTTTCCAAACAAAGTTGGAGGAGAGATATCTGCAAGTTTGGCCACTTCCCTAATGGAACAAATCTTAGTGTCTCAATCCTTTGTCAAGGATCTTAGGAATTTATCATTCAGTTCATAGCTACTGAAGATTCTTCCATAGGACATCAGCTCATTTACTATTCTATAGAACTTTTTATAACACTCAGTTATACTGTCAGACTTCATTGTCTGAAACTCTCATATTCCTGGTTCAGCATAGACTTTTTATCTTGTCTGACTTCTTCAGAACCCTCCATGTAGACTATCAAAGTATCCCACATTTCCTTGGAGGTCTTGCAGTGAATTAAATTTTGAAAGGTTGAATCATCTATGACACTTACTATGATATTCTGGGCTCTTTTATCCATAGTTGTCAGGATGATCTCATCCTTAGTCATCTCTAAAAACTCCTTGGGAATTCTTTGGTTTGCATCTAGAACTGACAGCTTCATTGGAATATAAGGACCTTTTTTACTGTAATGTAGATCCTTGGATCAGAAGCCTCCATAAACAGTCTGACCCTTTCTTTCCATATTCCAAATATCTCCTTCTTGCATATGAGTAATTTCATAGAACCTAGTTCCTTATGATTTTCTCCTGAACCCATTTTCTTGATCTTGAATCTGCCTTATGGATCTAACTCAGACTGTTAAGTCCTTCTTTGAGTAACCTGACTCTGATACCACTTGAAAGAATTAGTTTCAAGATAACCTAATACACCTAGAGGGGGGGTGAATAGGTTCAAATCCTTTTTTTTATTCTAAAGCAGATAATAAATTCAAGTTTTTTGTTGGTTATACTATTAACACAACACACACATCACAGAAATATATCCAATCACAGAGTGCACAAGATTTATAGTGGTTCCCCAAGTATTGGGTACATCCACTTTCCCCTTTCTCCTATCTAGCAGTGTGCTAGATTCGGCCTAACTTCTTCTCTTCACATCAGATCCGCAGATCTTACAGCTCAGAACTCAATCAAGGTTCCTACAACTCAGAGTGAGTCCACACTCATACAGCTCAGGCACACAACCCTACATCAGCCTTCAACAAGGCCTACACCTCAGAGATAACAATCTCCTACAACTCAGGCTCACATCCCTACCACTCAGAGACCTAAATCTCCTATAACTCAGCCTTTATATAACAGGCTTACAACTCAGATCTAGAATAGATCCTACAGAAAATAGATTTTACAAAGTGTTTTACCACCACCCAGGTAGAGAGAGAAGGGATGGATGATTTCTTGATCAGTTCTTGGAAGAATCTGATGGCAGAGAACAACCACTCTTAGCTTTCTTCAAAGCTTCTTGAATCTGAACTCAGTAGGGTTGAATCTCCTGTGAAGTTGATCTTCAATCAGCTCATTTCTTGATATTCAGATCACAATCTGAATCCTTCTTACCAACTTGGTTCAGCAACTGCACTTGTGTAGATGGAGCTCTCTCTCTCTCTCTCCAACTTATTCTTAGATTTTCTGATGAAAATCTTCTTCAGTCTTCTATTGTAACTATTGTATATTTTGTAGTCAATAGTCTCAATGTCAATAGACTCTAACACCGTTGAAGGAGAATGTCACTTTATATAGGCAAGAGCACACGACTTTGGTCTCCATGGTAACCGCTGATCCGGTTTCTAACAACCTTCTGACAGCTCTGACTGTTGTAGACAGTAGAGACCGGTGCAATCCAGAGCCTAAGAAGCAGCTGCAGCTGTCAAGTCATCATCAGTAACACTTCGACATTGAACATCTCGGGATCTCTATCGCGGAGCAACGAATGTCGAGACGAACTATGACTTCGGATCATGTGTCGACGATCAAATAGACTAAGTCGTCGACACAATCTGTAGGACTAAGTCTGATACGACACATGCCTTGGTGGACTGTCGACACCGGTCTCCTTCATCATGTTGACGAAAATTGATACTGTGTCTTCTCGACACAGTTTTTCTGTTCTCGACACAGTTGCAATGTGTCGACACTGATTCTGTGTGTCGACACAATCACTTCTTTTCTTTAATATAGTTGAAACTTTGTTGTGTGTCGACACAAGTCCTGTGTGTCGACACATTTGATGTCGACAAGGTCTTCTGTGTGTCGACACTGCCTCTGTGTGTCGACACAGTTACTTCTTTTCTTTAACTTTGTTGAAACTCTGTAGTGTGTCGACATTGCCTCTTGGTGTCGACACAATTGATGTTGACTAAGTATTCATGTGTGTCGACACTGCCTCTTGGTGTCGACACAGTTGATGTCGACAATGCTTCACTGTGTGAAGACACTGCCTCTGCATGTCGACACAGTTTCTTCTGGTGTTGACACAGCCTTTCCAAGTGTCGACATAATTAACTCCAAGTGTCGACACAACTTTTCTCCAGTGTCGACACAGGCCTTCATAAGTGTCGACACAGATTCTCCTGGTGTCGACACATGGACTTAAAAATTTTTCTGCATTCCTGCATTTACTTAACCTGCACATATAAACTCAAAACAACATCAAATACACCTTGATGCATATCATTGAGTAGGGTGAGGCTTCTTCAAATCTGGTACACATTTTCCAATGTACCCAACAACAAGGGACAGACCCAAGGTCTCAGCGTGGAGGACCCACCGCATACCCGGAAGCCTAGCAAACTCTTCCCCTCCCAAGTCAAAGACTGAGCTAAGACACCTTCGGAAGGCACTTGGCCAACCGGAACATTTAAGGGGGATCTCAAGACTAACTCTCTCCTATCCAGATGTGTCTCCTTGGGTCTACACAAAATGCCCCTCACCCGCCCTACTGATGGCGCAAACTCGCCGAGCAATTCCACGACACGCTGCCCAAGTTGGGCCACTAACAGCGTAATTCCGCTATTCTAAGAAGCTGTCAACAGGTCATCAGGGGCTTCCCGGCAACTATACCTCGGGGCCCCCACGGGTCGAGCGGTTCACGAGAACACCGCCCACCTAATACGAAAAAGAGAGCTACACATACACAAAGCATCATAGATATTATAAAATATTACAGGAATATGAATTCCATACTTCGGCACGCAGGCCGACAATATAAGCAAAAATAGGCCTTCGAGGGTCGGCACCAGCTTGGGCTTAAGCCCGCTACTCCCCGCTTGGTACTGCAACATCTATACGCCAACGTCTCATCAAGCGACTGCCAGCTGAACAACCGTCGGCCAACATAAGCTGACCAAATATATTGCACACATCCCTTTTTCGGGGTTGTGACGCGCATTCCCTGCAAATAGATAATATACAACTTTCTCGGAGTCTTCTTCGGGAACCCCAGAACATCACCAATCCGGCTCACACGTCCGGATGGGCTTCACACAGCATGCATAAACCCGTACTCACGCTTCCGGGTGCTAATGTAGTTAATTGCAGGGACGTACACGTCAACCCGTCGGAGAGCTCCCTTCCCCCACCCGTTGGTGGGGAGGGGCTTCCATGCAAATATGTAAACTGAGGGCTTCACCTGCCCAAGTAGAAACATAGTTACCCATGTCGCGTGCTTGGCAGCGGGGCCGGGAGAGGAGCTCCGGGTCGATCTTACTGCATGTGGCCGCGTCGATGGCCAATCTCCACTCCAAGGCGAGCCTTACTTTAGGCTGAGCCTTACTCCAGGCCGAGCTTGCTACAGGTGGCGGTGGCCAATCTCCACTCCAAGGCGAGCTCTACTCTAGGCCGAGCCTTGCTCCAGGCGGAGCTTGCTACAGGTGGCGGTGGCCAATCTCCACTCCAAGCCGCTTGCTGCCAGTGGTAAAAAGCTAGGGCTCGGCTCCAGGCCAAACCCCACTCCAAGTCGAGCCCTGCTCCAGGCCGAGAGAAAGGGAGGGGGGCCGGGTTGCTCCAGGCGGCCGGGAGAGAGGGAGGTCGGGGTGTGCTGCTCCAGGCCGGGAGAAAGAGAGGGAGGGTCGGCCGGCCTTGCTTAGGCGGTGGCCGGAGAGAGAGGGGGAGGCGAGCGGCTCCTTGCTGCTCCAGGCCGAGAGTGAGAGAGGGAGGCGGGGCTCGGGCTAGCACTTCAGGCGGCGGCGGCGAGAGAGAGGAGGTCGGCAATGGGGCTCGGCCTGCCTTGCTTTGCCGGCGACGGGAGAGGGGGGGATGGCGGCCGTGCCCTAGCCCTGGGAAAGAATCTCCGATCTTCTACCTCTCTCTCTCATATAATATATATATATGATATATCAAACAATGGCACGAGTAGTCTCTGAATTTGTAGAAAAATAATTCTTTTATAAAATTAGGAATCATTAACTAACACCTTTCAGACAATTATCCACTGATGTTGGGGTTAAAAAAGCTCTGACCCAACTACAACACTCTGAAAAAGGTAGTGGGACTGTTTCATGAAGAATATTTGGTTGACCAATACTTTAGCGAGAAGAGGAAATTTAAGATTAGCCAGGTCAGGCTTCATGAATGATTTTATTAGTTGAAATTTGAGTTACACCAAATTAAATTCGTCAAAGGGTTCCGACGAGAGTATGAGACAGGAGCTCACGAGCACTCGCACGTCTTCGAACGGGGTCGCACCAACTCGTCGCCATAACACGCCCCTAGGCTGATATTTGGGGAGGGTCCCACTCGCCCGGCTACGGGGTTGTACAATTGGGGTGGGGTTTGGGTGATTTTCGGTGGCTGGAAGTGAGATTTGAAGGGTGGAAAATGAAGGTGGGGTAGGGATTACCTTAGGGAGGAGTTTGGCGGCCTAGGAATCGTCACCTAGGGTTCCACGGCGTCGGCACCGGGGAGGGAATGCTGGAATCCGGGAATGCTTCTTCTCCAAATCTAACAATGTCTTAGATCAGCCCTCATACCTCCTATTTATAAGAAAAGACGCATTAGGGTTTCCCCATCAACAGATATGATTGGTCGGTGGGTTCGCCCTTAAAATACATCAAAAATAAACTGAAAATATAAAGTAATATAGTATTTTGACTCGCGGCGACGTCCCGGACGCAACCGCAGAGTTCGATCGGCGATCCGATCAAGTCTTCCTGTGCGAATACATGTATGTGGGTCCCGCCTTGCAGCAAACCCCTCCAGGTGCATCTGATGGATCCCCATCAACTCCCCACAACTGAAAAGCCTTCATCACCGATGAATGGAGATGGTCATACTGAAGTCAAAGTCCAGGGGCGAGCCGATCAAGCTCTGTCGGTAGTATCCACGTGTCGTCAGCATCGAGGCGGTCCTGCCAATGCACCAGGTAGCGGCAACGCGGTTCGTCCGAGGTGGGAACAAATTGGTGGGATCTGATCTTCGTGATGCTCTCAGCTCTCATCTTACAAAAGGTGGATCCTGGCGCGATCGGTGGTGCCTGCGGTGGAACCAAAGTGGATGAATTCCCGGGTGGGTGGGCGGAAACAGTGGGTGAACTAGGATGGCTATCAGATGGTGGTAATGCGTGAGAGTGGTATGGTAGCGACAATGGGGGTGGCTGGGCATCTCCACTGCTCGGGTCCACATACTCATGTGGTTCATAGTATGGAGTCAGGTATTCAACATTAAACACAGGGTGAATTCTCATACTGGTCGGGATGTCAAGTCGGTAGGCGTTGGTCCCAATATGGCTAATAATGGAGTACGGACACATTCGCCTCGCGCTTAACTTCTTGGCAGGACCCAAAGGGAGCCTCTCAGGGCGGATTCACACCATTACCTTATCGCCTACATTAAATATTTGTTCGCGCCTTCACTTATCTGCATGGACTTTGTAATTTTCATTGCTTGCTACTATTTATCGGCGGACCGACTCATGCAAATCATACAAATACTATGCAAATGACTCAGCAGACTCACTAGAGCGGACTCTAAAGGGCTCGGGACAAGGTCTATAAGCTTCCTAGGGTCATATCCTGACACTACATAAAATGCGCTCAACCAAGTGGACCTATTGACTGAGCTATTATAGGCAAACTCTGCTATCGGTAAATCTAGGTCCCAACTGCCTATGTGCTCTCCTATCAGGCACCGCAACAGATTCTCTAAACTACGATTCACTACCTCAGTCTGTCCGTCCGTCTGTGGGTGATATGTCGAGGAAAACCTAAGGATAGTGCTTATCTTGTGCCACAGGGTTTTCCAGAAGTAGTCCATGAACCTCGCATCGCGGTCCGACACGGTCGACTTGGACAAGCCATGCAGTCAAAAGACGTCCCTCATGAATATGGATGCAACGTGAGTCGCATCTGCCGTCGTGCGTCAAGCGATGAAGTGTGTCATCTTTGAAAACTGATCAACCACCACGTAGATGGAATTGTGCTTTCGTAAGAAGGTGCGGGGAAGTCCGAGAACAAAGTCCATGCTAATGTCCTCCCAAGGGCAGTATGGTACGGGTAAAGGCGTGTAAAGACCGGTGTTCTACTTATTGCCCTTTGTCGTCTGACAGATGCGATAGTGGCGCACAATGCGAGCTACATCCTTCTTTAGATCGGGCCAGTAGAGACGGTCCTTGACAATGGTTATGGATTTGTCTCGCCCGAAGTGGCCCGCGGCCCCGCCCGCATGCAACTCCCAAATCAGATAATCTCGGTAAGACGTCCGAGGAATGCATAAACGGGAATCCCGATACAGATATCCCTCATAGATCTGATATCCCTCAACAGGGTCGGGTGGGTCTCGGGATAGGGCTGTGTAAATCTCGCCAAAATCAGGGCACGTTGGGTAGTCAAGCATCAAACTCTTAAGTCCCTCGACACTCGCAGTCATCGTCTGTAACAGGGATACGTGGCAACTCCATGCATCAGCCGGCTTGTTCTCAACACCAGCGCGGTGCTTGAGAACATAATGAAAATCTTGTAGATACTCAACCCACTTCGCATGTCGGTGGCCCAGCTTGCGTTGCGAGTCAAGGTAACGTAGGGCCTGGTGGTCGGAGTACAACACAAACTCCCGGGGAGGAGATAATGCCTCCAATAGCGCGGAGACTGGACTATAGCGTAAAATTCTCGATCGTAATTCGAGTACTTTTGCTTAGCTTCATTCAGCTTCTCACTAAAATAAGAAACTGGGTGTCCCTCTTGACTCAAGATACCACCTATACCAACCTCTGATGCGTCGCATGCGACCTCAAAGGCGTGGCTAAAATCCGGCAATCGTAGGACAGGAGCCATCGTCAGTCCCTCCTTAATTTCTTCGAAGGTTCTAGTGGTTGCGGGGGTCCACTAAAACTCTCCCTTCTTGAGATAGCTCGTGAAGGGGGTCATGATCGTGTTGAACCCTGGGACAGACCTCCTATAGAAGGGCAAGCTCATGAAAGCTACGAGCCTCGTGAATATTCTTGGACACGGGCCAATCCCGAATGGACTTGACCTTCTCAGGGTCTACGGAGACTCCAGTGGAGGATATAATAAAGCCCAGAAAGTGAACAGTCTCGGAGAGGAAAGCGCATTTCTTCAGATTCACATACAGTTTCTCTTGGCGAAGGGTGCCAAGGAGAAGTCTCAGATGGTCAAGGTGAGCAGCATGAGTTTGGCTATAGACTAGTATGTCATCAAAGTATACCACCAGAAACTTGCCAATGTAGGGCCACAACACCTGCGTCATAACTCGCATAAACGTGCTAGGGGCATTAGATAGCCCCAATGGCATAACTAGCCACTCGTACAGACCATTCTTAGTCTTGAATGATGTCTTCCACTCGTCTCCCTCACGAACTCGAATTTTATGGTACCCACTACGAAGGTCGATCTTGGAGAAGATCTGGGCACCAGACAACACCAGACATAGTATCCAGAAGGTCATTGAGTCGTGGAATGGGGAAACGATACTTGACCGTGATTTTATTAATGGCGCGGCTATCGATGCACATACACCAGCTACTGTCCTTCTTAGGTATAAGAAGGGCAGGGACCGCGCAAGGACTCATACTCTCACGAATGAACTGCTTCCAGAGAAGCTCGTCAACCTGTCGTTTGAGCTCAGCATGCTCATCCGGGTGCATACGGTAATGGGGTAGGTTCGGGAGGGAGGCTCCCGGGACTAAATCAATGGCATGCTAAATGTCCTGTTGGGGCGGCAGCTCGTCGGGGAGCTCGTCCGGCATGATGTCCGCAAACTTGCCTAAAAGAGGACGCACCGCGGGTGGGTGGTCAACAGAGGTGTCCTCAGTAACCTGAGTGGCGGCAACCACATAAATGACGTCTGACTCAGCGCTATCTCGCAGAAACTCGCCTCGCCTCAAAATATGCAGTGGTCGTGAGGCGCTCGTGCTCAAAGATGGCTCTACCATACCCTTAGATCGATCTCGGGACTGGGTGGGCGTCAATGTAATCTTTTGTCTCTTATCATATAAGACACACTTGTTTGAGCGGCCGAAGCACGTGACATCTCGATCAAATAGTCAGGGGAGGCCAAGCAACACATGAGCGACGTCCATGAGAATAACATCGCACCAGACCTTATCTTGAAAGGATGCAATAGTAATCGGGACTAGGCAACGTTGTGTGACCTGAATCGCCGTCTTGTCTACCCAGACGACATGATAGGGGTGGGGGTGAGGGTCTGCCTTCACCTACATACGATCAAGCCCCTTTTGGGCCACGATGTTCACACAACTCCCGATATCAATAGCTAGCTTGCGGGGGCCGCCTGCACTAGGAAAGTACGTGTAAAAGATGGTGGTGCGTCGCCAATCGTCATCCACGCATGGGGTGTGTAGGAGGCGTCTAATCACTCCCACCTCTAACTATTGCTCGGTGTCACTCTCCCAACCTTCCTCGACTGTGACCTTAACTTCCTCTGAGTCAAATGCTTGTGGTTTGCTCGATGGTGGAGGAAAAACATAAAACCCTATTGCTTTTTTACCTCACTCGTGATGTCGTACAAGCACATGGTGACTCTGCTCCTATATGGGAATGATACTATGAGTCTGGAAAAAATCATGTCTTCGTTGTTATCCAATTATATGATAAAGGACCCCACTCCAATCTTAGGGTAGCCAGATTTTGGTATTGCATAAACACTGGAGGAGTTTTGAAAAAAATCGAGCGGTGCACGTGCTCGATCTGCTTCGAAGAAGACAGTGACGTGTTTTCATTGTAGACATGTTGGTCGTGTTAGGAGAAATTGTTTGCAACATGAAAGGACTTCTAGTACTTCAGGTGGCATCCAGGATGCAGGGATATATGGTGATACTAGACTTGGCAAGAGATGATGACTTTTACTGCGTCACTGAGAGTCGGTGTAACTCTGATAGTTGGATGCTTGATTTGGGTGCATCAAAACATGCTTGTTCAAATGCATCGATGTTCAGTTCCTAATAGTTGATGGTCGGGTCGGTCATTAGGAGTAACAACTCGAGATGCAAGGTCATCGGGATGGGTACAGTGGACTTGTGAATGCAAAATGGAGCGATATATAGGCTCGAGAGGATACATCTTGTGCCCAAATTACGTAAAAATGTCATTTGGCAGATTGCACATGAAAGGATGCGACTGGGTAGCCAGACATGAAGTTCTAACGTTGATGCAAGGGCGCACTACTATGCTTATGCGAGTTGTACAATGTGGTAGACTATATTGGCTAGTTTGGATCACAGTGCGAGGTGATAATCCCGTGATTTATACTGGTAATATTATTGACAATCATGGTGGTGTATTGGATTACCTTCACGGGACTCGGTTTTAACTAGTAAGTTTTCACAATTTGGTTACGTCAATTTTTTCGGGCTGAGCCAATGCAGGATGGAGTCGACTAAAGCAAGTTTACTGACACCTCGGTTAGTGAGGTGATGCTTTGCGCAGATGCTCAGTGCAGTTTGAGTACTTCGTGTAGATGCTCAGTGCAATTTAGTGCTTCATATATATAGTGTTTCGTGTCGATAGTGTTTTGTGTTGATGATACTTAGTGCATACGGTGCTTTGTTCAAAATATGTTGTTTGAAATTTAGTGTGGTTTAGTGCTTTGTACATATAGTGGTTTGGGAGGCCCAGGTAGGTTTCCCGGTAGCGGTCGGAGGCAGCAGCGGTGGCAGACGAAATGCCCCCATGGGGCGCGCGTCGCTCCGACTCCGGCGTGCAGCGCTTGTGCTCGGACCGACTGTGCGTGTGCATGCTCCTCACGCGGTCGCTTGGTCCTCTTAGTCTGACTCATAAATAGTTAAGGGAAACTCTATCAAATGCCCCCAATTTCTTGCAAGTCATAATCGGTGAAGTGATGAGCGTGGAAATTTTTGACTTTAGCTCGGGATGTCTAGGAACCTTATGATCATCAACTTTGGTCGTTGATAATTGTTTGCTGGATATTAAAATGAAATTACTCTGTCATTTCTGCGAGATATTTGATCAAGATATTCTTTACTCCGCAGCCACTTTTTTTTAGATAAGAGAATTTGACAAGAGATATTCTGGCATTAACGAAGCCTTCTATTATGAGCCCTCTTACGAGGTTTATAAATTAGAGAGGGTCTTTGCTCTTTTCTTATGTTGTTACGGAGTTATTGGAGTTTGTGTGATTTTGACGTCGTCATTGATATGCCCGAAATAGGTATGCATAAATCACGCAAGTGCACGTGTCAAATCAAGTAATAAAATGATAGTAGAGATCGTTCCCACGAGCAAGTGACTAATCTAACGCTTGCAAATACTAACTCAATCTTTTCTTTAAATCCAATCAAATTTAATTAATTAAGGATTTTGTTAAAATGATTTAAAAATACTACTAAAATAAAATGATACTATTCTACGAGAATAACTTTTAATCAATATGGAGAAATAGTCTTGTATTCCGATTTTCTGTGTTTATTGCGATGAATGATTTAGAATAATGACTTATGAAAATATTTGATTGGTTTATCTTGCAACGATTTTAAAGCGGAAGTCTGTATCTCTCGATATCAAATATCACCATATTCTTTCTTTCTCTTGTCATCTCTGACTAAGGTGAAATGAATAATAATAATAATAATAATAATAATAAACAATGTTGCTAGCATGAAAGTGATATTTCGTTCTCTCTTCGCTTACTATGTTAAATTTATGATGCACTTACCTCTCTCGAATCTTGAAACACAGTAAAATACGGAAACTTGGTTTAAGAAAACTTACGTCACTTCTCTCTCAAATCTCGCAACGTAGGAAAAAAAATCTTTATCAAAATACTAATGTCTCTCCTCTCTCGAATTTTGAAGCGCAATACTTGGTAAAGAACCAAAATTTCATTAAGAATCGTAAACTAACAAAGATAAATCAATAAACATTCATAAGCTTTTAAAAAAATCAATCATCACAACATACATAGTACTCTTATCATACAAGACTAAGAAAAATTAGTTCATGCTTGAGGAAAAACAACACGTAATTAAAAAAATCTTACAAGACATGTTAATTAAAATCAAACTATACAAGAATTCTAAGCCGAATTTCTTATTACTCCTCTAGCCGTTCCTCCTCCAAATTGATGATGAAACCTACCTCCAAAAACTCCTTTTTTCATGATGGCTGAAATCCTCTCTTTATAGCCTCCTTGTGCTGGCCAAAATTCCCTAAATCAACCCCTCTAATTTGATTCAAATGTGAGATCTCAAAAGATATTTTTTCATTATTCTAGATTGTCATCTTTAATTGAAAAATCTTTAAAATAAAATATGATTGCTTTCCATGTAGCAATACATCATTTTTAAGATGATAGTTTGCACTTTTATTTCATGTCAAAATGAACCAAGGCTCCCCAAATTCCAATTTGTAAATGACGCCAAATTCTGAATTAAAATTTTGAATTTTCGGATTCCTGCATGTTGCAACAACTCTGCAACAATTTTTCAGGATTTTGCATTGTTGTGTCTCCGCTTCGAATTCTCCGGTGTTTTTGCAATAAAAACATAAAAAATGATAATATTGACCACTTTATAGCAAATATAAATTTAATCTCATTTTATTTGATTTAAAATCATTTTTTCTCAATTAAATAGAGCATAGAGTTAATGAAAGTGGACTAAAATAACTTCTTTTTAAGAAGTTATCACACCTTCACACTTAAACCAATAACTTGGATGGAGAAATAGCACAACAATATAAATTCACATGATCCTTTTTTTGACTGAAATTAATTAAAGCTTACTCAAGAAATTCACTTTACTTAACAGATAAGTTTATCAATCAATAAAAGCTCAAATATTCACAAATCTATTTGTTCGATAAAAGATAAAGCTCAATTAAAAATTCTAGTATGGGTGCATTTTTTAAAATAATTTACTCTCATGCAATTTTTTTCTCACTAAACCTCCGCAATTATTGGAAAAGATAAGAATAAGCTAAGCTATCAATTTAGCCTCCACGAGAATTAGTAGTTCAATTGAAAAATAGGATAGACTTTGGCTTGATTATGAATTATGGATAAACGTTGATAATGAAATGATATTCCCTAGTTAGTTATCTTAACAATTCACCATATTATGGGGTCTATTAATATATAATTTTTTAACATATTTTATTCATAGTAGGGATCATTCCAAGTATAAGCGCACATACCTAGGCATCATGTCACTATGATGTTTTTTTATCTTTTTTTAATATCATAGTTGGGATCATTATAAGTACGTTTTCACATACCTAGGCTGCATATCACTATGACACATACACACTTTTTTTCATAATTTTCTTCTCTTTTTTTCATCGTAGTTGGGATCATTCCAAGTATGTATGTGTATACCTAGACCGCATATCACTATGAAATTCAACAAAAAAATTTATATATAGAAAAATTAGACACTCATAAATGGTTAACTTACTAAGAAACAACTAGTAGGAATATAGAGAAATCAAACATGGAATAATATGTAGGAAAAGGTTTAAGCTCAAATATTTTAGAGGATGATCAAAATGAAATAACTAACTAAACTCGTGTCTTAGCTTACATCTTTAACTCAGTTCTTGCTTACCCCTCCCCATTATTTTTGGAGATTAATATTAAAAAGAATTTTGCATTGGAAGTAAACAAAAATTTTGTGCACGAAATAAGTGCTTAAGAGAGCTTTATCCACAAATCTTACTAATTTCAAATTCATTAATTGAACTTCTATGATTATTCAGCCATACCTATTAATTATCATTGAAAAACTAGAATAGCTTATTAATTAATTAGCGCAAAAATTGAGATCATTCAATTTGTGTTCAAATAAATTATTCTTCACCCAAGTGATAGGGGCTATTCCACCTCCACACTTTAGGGCTTTGCTAGTCCCTAGCAAAAATGATTTATTTTAAGCATTAAAATAGTTTCAATTTTTCTTTAAATTTTTTTTCATTTAAGCAGAAAAAAGAATAATATTGAAATGAAATACTCCCCTCCAAGCGGACCTCTGAAATTTTCTCCTTTTGAGCTTCCTTCATGACCATCGTCCATAATTTACTTATTCATCATAATAACATGCAATAATTTTAGAGCCACTTGCACAATAGTATTAATAAACAAGCAGTATAGTTGTGCAATCTTCCATAATTTCTCGCGGGTTATCACATTTTGAAATAACAACATACATGGTACAAATGTACAATGACATGATGATGAACATGAGTTACAAATTCTAACATAATAACGTAAAATAGTATCCTTGGCCGTCATACAAACACAATATTAGCTCATAATATCCATTAAAATCACTATTAGGGTGATCCACAATAATAAAACAAAATACTACTTTTTTTAACATTCTCGTAGCATAACAAGAATATCACAAGAATTTTTGATTTCATATAATGTCATGCTAGCATAGTTCAAACAAATCAAACCATTTCACATACGCATATATATAGAGAAAGACAAAATACGCAGCATATCACCAGATATTTAGATTCATCAATTGTTATGCCAACACAGTTCAAGTAAAAGCAAGCAAGCATAACCATATCATCAACGTATATATGGAGAATATCAAAAGATAATAATGTCTAGATGGATGAGTCAACACAAAAGGTCTTCCATATATTAAAGTCTAGATAACCATACCAATCCAACAAAGTCCATCAGATAACAAAAACAAAAGTACGATACGAGAAATAATAAAGAAACTAAACGAACTAAACTGGTAGGAATACTGGGAAAATCAGACTAAAGCAGCCGGCATGAGCTCTCCTTCATTCTACATCAGTATCATCCTCCTCTTCTTCCTCAGCAGCCTTGACCACCTACATTGGATCCACTCTCGACCAATCAGCATTTAGTAGGTACCCCTCGTCATCAAGCTGGCTCTAGAGCAGATATGGTGGAGCCTTAAGAACAGGTGCCTTGAGTGCACGCATGATCTCCATCTGATTTTTATGCATCTGCTCAAGTCTGGACTCCATATATAAATGTTGGCACCTCTGATAGGCTTTCAAGTACTCGATGTTTTCCATAATCTAATCCATGTCAACACTATCTGCAAGCGGAATATCAATATACTCAAGCTCGGTAGGCTGCGACGATTCTCCCTTCTCTTCTTTCAAGGGATTACCTTTGGGTACCTTGATATTAGATAAGATTACCGTCTCCGTAATAGGATGTCCTACCTTGGTAACCATATCCCCTTCCACTGAAATCACTCCAGCAAACCGGTATAGCTCCGTGATCATTGTAAGAAACCATAGTTGCCTAAATTTCTCTTCCCTTGCTTTCACCTTTATGTTCTGAGAAACAATCCTCCCAACATTAATTTTAATTCCTTTAATGATGTTATAGATCAAGGACAACTTGTCCAGGGACACATGATTGGAGTGCTCGTCGGCATAATACTCGCATTGATAAAGTGTAATCAGACTTTTGCTTCGCGTGTAAGGCAATTTGCTTTCAACACCCACTTAGTTGGGTTCAACCAATCTGGATCAGGGGCTGCACACAGAAGGGTGGCCATATCTTCAGGAGTAACCCTATCCTGGATCAAACTGAACTCGTCGGGATCATGGTTCTCCAAATCAAAATAGTCGTTAATCGCTCCCACAAAAAAATTGATCTTCTTCCCTCTCACAAGAACTTTATCACCATCCACAAATTTTGCATTTGCATAAAACTCAAATACCCACGACATCACTGCTTCGATTCTCGGGTGGCAGAAAGAGTTCTATTTTAAAGTTTGGATTTGATTAACATAATTCAAGCTCCACCCCCTTTTCACAATCCTAAAGCCCCTCTCATAAATCAATGAGGTTGTTCTCAGAAATTGGAATCGCACAAGTGCATCATCACAAGTGAATTTTTCAACCTTACTCGCAGCTTCCTTCCCCTTACCCTCGACTAAATCCTTCTTCTTTAGAGGCATGCCTTAGGTTTAGGAACAATGGAACATGTAGAAAATGCTATCCTCAAAAACTGTTAACTCAAACTCAAGAATGAGGCGAAATGGTTACCTTAGGGTTCTACGATTTCGGATGCCATAGTCGATTTTGAATTTTACGGAGACTCCAGGTTGTCATTCTCCCTCCTAAGCCGAGCCGCAATGACTTCTGCACACAAGATCGCTGCTCTTCTTCAACCTCCACCGCCTATCACATGGATCACCTTGCCCCGCAATTCACTGTCTGCCCTTCTCCGCTCTTCTTCGAAATTGCAGCGATTCGCCGCACGCTCTTCACCATCCCTCCAGTCGCGATTTTGTCTAGTTACCGCCCGCTGAACTTAGGTTTACAGAACGAGTTGATTGTTTAGGAAGAAGGAGAACCGGGAATCTTGGACTTAAATAAAATTCAATTGTGTCTAGGTGAACCGGAGAGACATCCTAGTGGCACGCCGGTTCAATTGAACTGGTCATTTCAAATAGGAAGCGCAAACCGAAAAAATAAAGTTATAACACTTGTTTTGAACTAGCCGATTATGTTGCAACAACTTAGTACTTAAATATACGTTTATATTCAATTTTCACGGAAAATGATTTTTTTATTTCATCAAGATTTTTTTAAAAAAATCATTATTACTATTATAAATATACTTTTATATTTTTAATTTTACTAATACCATTAATATTGCTACAAACACACTTAGTACTTAAACAAATTTTTTTTAACAAACATTCTTAAATAATAACGGAAAATATAATTAATTAACCAAACAAAATTGAGTTGCCTACCAAAAAGCGCTTAATTTTAAGTCTCAGCAGGACTTTGCAATTGAGTCCTTATGAATTTAGTGTAATGGAGGACATCATTTGTTTGTTGTCGCCCCCCCTATAAGATTCCACTCTTTGTCCATTTACTTTGAATTTTGTACGGTCTTTCTCATTGGTAATGGTTATAGCACCATAAGAATGCACTTATTTTATCTTGAATGGCCCCGACCATCACGATTTAAGTTTTCCTCAAAATAATCTTAACTGAGAGTTAAATAAGAGAACTAATTGATCATGTTCAAATTGTTTTTCGCTCAAACGTCGGTCGTGTCATTTATTTGTCCGTTCTTTATAAATCCTTGAATTCTCATATACGTTCATCCTTATTTCTTCCAATTCATTGAGCTGCAATAGTCGTCTCTTGCTTGCATCTTGTAAGTCATAATTTATTTTCTTAATAGTACAGAATGCTCGATACTCTAACTCTAGGGGCAAATGATATGTTTTTCCATACACTAGTCTATATGAGATGATACCGATGGGCGTTTTATAAGCCATTTGTTGTGCCCATAATGCGTCATTTAATTTTTGGGACCAATATTTTTGATTGATATTCACCATCGTCTCTAAGATTTTCTTAATTTCTCGTTTGGACACCTCCGCTAATCCATTCGTTTGGGGGTGATATGCTAGGGCAATTTTATGTGTCACCCTATATTTTCTCAACAACGCAACAAATTGGGAATTGCGAAAATGGCTCCCGCCATCACTAATAATAGCCCTCGGGGTTACAAACAAATTAAATATAAAGTTCTTCAAAAAATTTAAGACCACTTTGGCGTCATTCTTCGATGTAGTCATTGCTTCCACCCATTTAGATACATAATCGACCGCCAATAAAATACATAAGTTACCATTTGAACTTACAAATGGTCTCATAAAGTCTATGCCCCAAACATCAAATAGTTCTACTTCTAAAATTGTGTTCATGGGCATTCTAGAGTCACGAAATAAGTTTGGCCAAAAGAATCCGGCCTCTAAGACTTTCATCGCTATTCTATCTCACATGACATGCCCTCCATATGGGGAGTTATGACACTTTTCTAAAACTAATTTCATTTCTTCCTCTGGAACACACCGTCTCACAATACTGTCAGCGCCCACCTTAAATAGATAAGGGTCATCCCATATATATGAACGAACTTGATGCATAAATCTCCTTCTTTGTTGGTAGGTAAATCGGGAGGCATAATATTACTAGTTATGTAATTCACATAATCAACATACCATGACACAGTACTCTCAGACATAGCAAATAACCACTCATCAGGAAATCTCTCATTAATTTCAGAAAGAAGGGATGGCTGGGGACACTCAATCCTAGATAGATGATCTGTCACAGGGTTATCTGCGCCTTTCCTATCCTTAATTTCTACATTAAACTCTTGCAAGAGAAGCACTCATCGAATCAATCGCGGTTTTGCATCCTTTTTCTCCATAAGATAACGGATCGCAGCATGGTCAGTGTATACTATATCTTTCTTGTACAAGAGATATGATCTAAATTTATCGAAAGCGAAAACTACCGCTAATAATTCCTTTTCAGTAGTGGTGTAATTGACTTGAGCTTCAATCAATGTTTTACTAGCGTAGGCTATGGTATGGAATACCTCCCCCCGCACTTGTCTCAATACAACTCGCACCACATAATCACTAGTGTCACACTTTAGCACAAAGGGTTCTCCCCACTGAGGATTCACCACAATTGGCGCAATAGTTAATCTACTTTTCAGCTCGTCAAATGTTTTTAAACAATCTTCATCAAAATGAAATTTTACATCCTTTTCTAATAAGCCACTCAATGGTTTTGCAATTTTCGCAAAATCTCTAACAAATCTTCTATAAAATCCTGCGTGACCTAGGAAACTCTGCAACATCTTCACATTCTTAGGCAGTGGTAACTTCTCAATTACATCAATTTTTGTTTTATCGACTCTTAGCTCATTCCTAGAAACGTGATGTCCAAGCACTAATTCTTCGCGCACCATGAAATGACACTTTTTCCAGCTTAGTACCAGGTTCGTTTCCGCACAATGTGCGAGTACCTTCACTAAACAATCTAAACAAATTTCGTATGATTTACCAAAGATGGAAAAATCATCCATAAAAGTTTCGATACCATCATCCATAATATCAGAGAAAATAGAGATCATACAACGTTGGAAGGTAGCGAGTGCATTACACAACCCAAAGGGCATTCTCCTATATGCGAAAGTTCCGTACGGACAAGTGAACTTGGTCTTTTCTTGATCTTCGGGGTCGGTAGTAATTTGGTTATAGTCAGAGTACCATCTCATTCTTTTCATTTTTAACCATAGTCATTCCTCCTTTTTTTTGTTACACATTGAACATGTGAAACCCAAGGACTATCCGAGATGAGGTAGATAATTCCCGCGTCTAGCCATTTAATAATCTCCTTCTTGACTACCTCTTTCATGGGCAAGCTTAGACGACATTGAGGTTCTATATATCCCTTAAAAGATTCTTCTAAAAGAATTTTATGCATACATAAAGAAGGGCTTATCCCTCAAATGTCCGCTATGGTCCAACCTATAACCAATTTATATTGTTTTAGAAGTTCAATTAATCTTTGTTGTTGTTCAGAATGCAGTTTTTAATTGATAATAATTGGAAGTGTGTTATTCTCTCCTAAGTAGACATACATAAGATGTTCGGGAAGGGGTTTTAATTCTAGTGTTGGTGGGTCAATAATTGAAGGTTTGACCGCCAATGATTTCTTAGGCATTTCAAGGGGCTCTGGTTTACGAGACCAAACAGTTGGCTTCTCGTATACCTGTAAGCATTCCTTGATCTAATCTTCATCATCAGATAATTCCCCGTTTGTCAATAGCCGGGCTAAAATGTCATCTTGCTCTTCATATTGATTATTCAAGTTATAATCACATATATTGTTAACAACTTTCATGTTATCTTCCGCTCTATGGGGAAATTTCATAGCTTTGAGTACATTGAATGTGACATGTTCGTCATTTACTCGCATCATTAACTCTCCCTTTTGCACATCAATTAAAGTTCTCATGGTCGCTAAAAATGATCTACTTACAATAATGGGCACCTCTCTGTCCTCTTTCGTATCTAAAATCACAAAATCCGCTGGAAAATGAATTTGTCTACTTTGACCAACACATCTTCTACTATCTCTTTTGGAAATGTGAGTGTTTTATCAGCTAGTTGTAAGGTTATAGATGTTTTTGAGATTTCTCCTAACCCTAACCTTTTATAAATTGATAGAGACATTAAGTTTATATTTGCTCCTAGATCGCATAAAGCCTTGCCCTCAAATTGATATCTTATGGAGCGCGGTATAGTAAAACTCCTCAGATCTTTTAGTTTGGGTGGAAATCTCTTCTGAAGTATGACACTGCACTCTTGAGTAAGTGCCACCGTTTTATTTACTCAAAATTTTCTTTTTTTATAAAGGATATCCTTCATAAATTTCACGTAACTAGGTATCTGTTCAAGAGCTTCAGCAAAAGGAATATTTATTTGTAATTTCTTAAAGATTTCAACGAATTTCTGAAATTAGTAGTCCAGTTTACATTTCCTTAGTCTTTGAGGAAATGGTGGAGGTGGGTAGATTATTGGTGTACAATCCCGTATTCGCCGAGTGGGCCCGCCAGGCCAGGCGAGCGGACCAAGACACCCTGCCCGCACCAGAATAGCGTGCGGGCAGGCACCAGGTGGCCAACTCACTCTTGCCCAATCCAGGCAAGCGAGCCTCGTGAGCTGGCCCCTCCCCCCTCGCACTCGCCTTGAGTTTGTTGAGCAGAGTTTGGGCTCGGTATTCGTCGAGCGGAGTTTGGGCTCGGTATTCGTCGAGCAGAGTTTGGGCTTGGCATTCATCGAGCAGAGTTTGGGCTCGACATTCGTCGAGCTAATATTCGGGGTTGAGCTCGACGAGTCCAGATCAGCGAGCCTCCCTCCGGGGGTCTTGTAGCGACAGTTTGAGACCAGGCAAGTCCGCTCTCCTACAGGCGACCTGGCCGCCAGCCCGCCTCGGAACGGGCATTGGCGGGTAGTGGTGGCCTGGCTCGTGCTCGCCCACGAAGAGAAGGCGAGTTGCGGGAGTCAGGTCGCACCCGCGCCGTGGGGGTAGAGAGTAGTGGCGAGCTGACCTCCATATCTTTGGGACCTGCCCAGTGGGGCGCAGAGGTAAAATTACCTGGATGCCCCTCTCATGGGTGTGAATAGCTTGTTAGAACACGGAGTTGCGCTGTTGGCAGACCAAATTGGGCTGCACATAGCTGTTCAAAATAGCGGAGGTTGGCTATTTGCAGGCCGTTTTCAGAAATCTATAAATAGGACCCAAGGGACATCTCAAAAGGCACGCTTTCATGCTCACTTGCTCCCTAATCTTTTAGCACTTTCTGAGATAGCCTTAGCTCAGCCTTTGGCTAAGGAGGGGAAGTGCTCTAAGATCTTCCAGGTGTGTGGTGGGTCCTCCACGCCGAGCCCTTGGGTCAGTTCTTTTTTGTTTCCCTTGTCACTTTGCTTGCAGAAGAGAAGTAGGTGCGCGATAACCCCTTCTCTAAGGGTGAACTCTACAAGAGACCGAGTTTTTGGTTTCAACAATTGGATTCTCTTTTTCTTTATCAGTTCAACACTAGGGTCTGTTTTTTTCTCTCCTAATACTTCTACTTCATCTTCTTTTTCATCACTAGTTTGTTTTATGTCTTTATCAAGTTTGATGGGAATAATATTCACCACGTCTTCTTCAACATTATTCTTCTTGGCGAGTTCATTTATAGGCCCACTCACTAACTCCTTCCCACTTCGCAAGGTAACAGCTTTACAATGTTGATTGTCCCCTTTAGGATTTGGGGTGGTGTCAATTGGAAGTGTCCCTTGTCGTCTAAGGCTCAAGACATTGACAATTTGTCCTAGTTAAGATTCAATTATGCATAATGATCCTTCCATGCTAGTGATACGAGCGTCACTTTTTTTGCATGGATTCAATGAGAATCTCATCAGATAATTTCCTTGAAGACCTTTGTTGATTAAAATCGTTGTTTTGGGGTGGCTGTAAATTTGAGTTGAAACCAGTGGGGTATGTTACTCCAAAACTATTTTTTCATGAAAAGTTCGGATGATTTCGCCATTCAGGAGCATAATGTGTTGGATCCGTAGTTTGATTTGGGTTAAGTTCACTAAGTTAGAATCATATGACCCATCATGTATAACCAAGGTCATGGTTGTGTCCTAGAGTCTAGGCCAAGTCATTAGAATCAACATCACATGGACCAGCCTTCAACAAACTGCCACAGACTCAAGCAAGTGTGTCGACACCTAGGAAAGGCTGTGTCGACACCAGAAGCCAAATTGTGTCGACACACAGAACATCTGTCGACATCAACTGTGTCGACACACAGGACTTGTGTCGACATCAACTGTGTCGACACCAGAAGCAAGATTGTGTCGACACACAGGAATTGTGTCGATACACAGAATATCTGTCGACAGCAAATTGTGTCGACACACAGGACTTATGTCGACACACTCCAGATTTCTGTCAAAGCAACAACTATGTCGAGACAAGAAGCAATTGTGTCGACACACAGGACTTGTGTCGACACATCCCAACGAAACAAGTTCTCAGTTCGACGAATTCAGTTCTCAGGTCGACGATTTCTGGATACTTTACTTCACCATTTCATTCCAGAAATATCTAAGTCCAAAAACACTTCACTTGACTCAGCTCGACGAAGTCAAATTCTCAGCTCGACGAACTTGATATGCAGAAAAGGCAAGGTTCTAGAGAATGCAGTTATCTGTTCTCAGCTCGACGATTTTGTGACTCAGCTTGACGAACAGAAGTCATTTGGTCGACGAACACAACTCCTCAGCTCGACGAACTGCAGACTCAGCTCGACGATTTCTGTTTTTTGTTCGACGAATCCAAACTTGGTTATTTCCATCCTTCTTTCTCTTTCCTACTGTAATAATTTCTGAGAAATCAATGCTAAAATATTCTCTGAATATTACCGTTAGACAAAACATTAATTACGGTCTTCATCAGGATTATTGCTTACCATTTTTCCATGGGACAGTTGGGGAAACTCAATCAATGCAAAACATTCTTCAGGCCGTCAACATTGAATGCAGAAGAATTTCAAATTTCAAAAGGAAGATAATATGGAATATACAAAAAGAGATTTTCCATCTTCTTCTCTAGAAGGAAGTAAGAAGCAGACATACAGTCATTTGTGTGAATCAGGAATCAAGAATCTTCGGCTGCTCTCTCTCTCTCTCTCTCTCTCTCGACAACACTCTGAAATAAAAAGAGATAGAAAGCTGATACAGAAATACAAGATCTAGACCAGAAGAATATCAACAATTTGAAGAAGAAGAACATCAAATCAAAATCAAGAGTCTTCTTTCTTCTATACTCCAGGATACTTCAAAGGACAGCAAATCCTCTATCTGTCAAGAAGTTCCTATACTTTGTTTGGTCAAAGCTGAAAGACTGAAGGCCTATCACTCTGAAGCAAAGCTTCATCTCCCTGAACCATTCAACATCTAAGGGGGAGTCTTTTGCTAGCATCATATCCACTTGAGTCTTCTTAGTTGTAACTTGAGAAAGAGAAGACAAAATCACTATAGTTAAAAATAATATTTACTCTGCAAGAACTTTTCAGGATTTTGCATTGCTTTGTCTTCGCTTCTAATTCTCCAGTGCTTTTGCAATAAATACATAAGAAAATGATAATATTGACCACTTTAGACCAAATACAAATATAATCTCATTTTATTTGATTGAAAACCATTTTTTCTCAATTAAATTGAGCATAGAGTTCATGAAAGTGAACTAAAATAACTTCTTTTTAAGAAGTTATAAGTCATGTATTTCTCAAAAAAGGTTAGTATTTTTTATGAAATTATTCTAAGTCCCACTAAGGAGGAGTGAGTGAGCAGAAAAGTGTGTGCACAAAAAATCTCACATGAGGCAGCACCGACGTAGGGGAGCGCAGTGGATGTGGCGTGCGGCGTGACGGAGACCCGACGTGGGCGTGGGTGGAGGCTCCCGCATGGGGACGCGTCCGCGGGAGCGCCCGAGCGGCCGCGCGCGGGGGCGCCAGCACGGGCGCGCGTGCGCGTGCACTTGGGTCGCATGCATGGGAGCACGCGGGGAAGACCATGTGGTTGTACGTGCGGGGTCGACTGTGCGGGTAACCGCGCGGGGGGTCACCCACGCGGGGGTGCGCGGGGGCGCCTGCATGGGCACATATGAACGCGCGTTGGGGTCGCCCGTACGGGCCACGCGAGGAATCCCGAATGGTCGTACGCGCAGGTGCACAGAGAGGCTCACACGGGCATGCGTGCGGGGGGTCTCCTGTGTGTGCTTGCACGGGGATGCCAACGCGGGTGCGTGTGGTCGATCCTAGCGATGCGTTCCTAGATGCTCGCATTTGCGTGCGACAACGTTTCTTCCTCAGGTCCGCGGGTGTGCGCGAGATGCTTTTGCGAGCGCGCGGTGCGTTGTTCCGTAGGGATTTTTCCTGGTTACTGCTTTTGTACTAACATCCATCTTCTTTGCAGGTGCTGAAGGCTGGTGCTTCGCCACGATCGATGCTCCTTCCCTCGTCTCTGAGCCTCACTCAGGTGAACAGTTGGAGGAAAACTTTGGGATTTTAGAGGACGTAGAGGTCGTGATCCCTTCCCCATTGGAACGCGTTCGAACCCCTACTTCGGGCCACTTTGCAATCACAGAGGGATGTCTGAAGGCGGGCTTTCGAATCCATACTACTGAGGAAGTCATCACGGTTTTTCAGTTGTGGCGTTCCTATTACGCAACTCTCTTTAGTAGGGTTGACGAGAATCATGGGCCTGTTGTGCTTCTTTCTGTAGCATGGCTCCCGTATGTCGGTTCGACTTTTTCTATGAATGGTGTGAAGCTTTCCTCGGTCCCCGTGGCCGAATTGAGGTGCGGAGCAACAAGAGGTTGTTGTCGTTTTAAGATAAGATCGACGACCATCATGGTGGAACGTTGTTTGGATTCATCAGAAACCCATGGAAGCTATCTGAGATTTTGCAGTAGCTTTCACATCACTATCGTCGTTTGGCAAGAGGAGTGTGACTTTTCTCCGCTGTTGGGCATCGAGAATCCGCGCAAGCTGGGCGACGCTCTTTATAAGATTAGCGCGTTCGTTGTTGAGAAAAGATTGGTTCTCGCGGGCTTCTTGACGGGCGCGGAGCAGAGTCGTGTCGTACCGCTAAAGCATGGAAAGAAGAAGCTGTAGTTTTTACAAAAGTGAGAGGAAGGTGGGCCGTCTTCTGCTGCCCCCGAGGCTATTATTGAAAACACTAATGATTGTCCGGACGACCAGGTAATTGATCTGCCGCCTGCCAAGACTGAGGAGTCCCCAAAGCTTCATGTGGACGTGACAGTTTATTGAGAGGACCCCATTGTAACACCCCATATCCGTCGCATAGCATATAGCAGTAGGTCCGGCCGGGGCCCGACGCCATATACCACAGACAGACCGGGTGGTTACGTATGGAAACCATCCAACCAATCTCAACGTCCTACACAGAGCATTCTAGCGGAAGCAATTTATTAAAGTTGCAAAACAAGAACCCAGCACAAGCATGAATGTCCACTAGCAAGATAATAGGAATGTTACAAAAATACCCAAATATTCGGCCTTAAGGCCTTACAAAATGTTTCACTTGTCTTTTACATGATTTCCAAACCTCGGCTCGCAGGCCGGCCATACATGAGGAAAACATAAAACATTTCCATTCGGGCCTTCGAGGGCCAGCTTCGCAAAAAGGGCTTTAGCCCGCTATTGACCGCTTGGTCCAGCTGCACCTGCAAGCAAACAAACCACCGCACGGTGGCAAACAAAGCAACGGTCAGCAATGCTGACCAAATTATAACGATCCCGCCCCCAACTCGGGGCGGCGATGCTCCTTCCCTGCATTTCATTAGCACAAACGAGCAATGCATAAAACCATAGCCATTTCATCACAGACGTTGGCTCGTACGGCCACACGTCCCGTGCACTCAGGGCACATTCTCGGTGAACCGGTCGATGCTACGTCAATTTAAGCCATTAACATTCCGGACTCACCGCCGCCTCTTAGACGGCCATTCCTATGAGCAATTTGTCTTCATGGTATTGGTCACGTCAATTTAAGCCATAGACCACCGAAGACCCCCATTTATGCCAACGGCGAGTGCCATGTACCTTTAGGTCTCTCTAACCCGAACGACATAAAGCGGGTACGGCTCCATCTAACCCGTGCTCACATCGCAACGACAATTTAAGCCATATGCGCGGGTCAAACTTTCACCGAGTCCCATTCTACCGCAATACACATAACCCCGTTATGTTCAAGTTGGCTCTCAGGCCACCATGTTGGCAAGACCTCGTGTCCGCCCAGTTTTCCGGGTGCACCTTTGGGTTAGTCCCCAAGGCTCCCTGCTGCAATCTACCGCGTAGAAAACCCGAAAACACCAAATAGCACGGAGTCTTCTCCGGCCTTATGCAATGCAACATCACCGATCCGAACTACATGTCCGGGTAGGCTTCAACCAAAATGCCTAAGTCCGTTCTCGCATACGGACGCTAAACAACGGGGACTTTACATATCTACCCGAAGGAACGCCTCCAACTCTTCGCCAACTCGCGAGAGAGGGCTTCCTATGCTAAGAAAGAGAGCTATCATGCTCAAAAGTGAGGATCGTTACCCTTGCGTTCCTCTTTGGCGCCATCGAAATGTAATCGGATAGAAATCACCGCGCTTGCGTTGCCTCCGTGGATCCGGAGTCGGCTTGCGATTCGGAGCTCCGAAGCTCCTCCAATGGCGGATCTAGCTCCTCTTCCTCTAGCCTTGGCTCTTCTTTCTCCAAGGGTTTGGAGAGAGATCAAGTGATGAAAAGTGGATTTTTCTTAAGTCAAACCCGTGTATATCCCCCCAGGAATCATCCCCAGCCGTCGGATCTCAACCTAAGAAAACGAGCGGCTTTGATTCGGGGCTGAAATGCCCAATCTGGACCGAACACGGCCTGGCACACGCCCGTGTCCAGGGCCGTGTGCCGCATTCGCCGTCAAAATCGAATCTTCTGAACACGCACACGGGTATCGAACACGCCCGTGTTCTAGCTGACACGCCCGTGTTCCAGCTGACACGGCCGTGTAGCCGGCCGTGTACCCATGATTTTTCCCCCGTTTCCAACCCGAGCACTGCACGGGTTCTGGGACACGCCCGTGTCCTTGCCCGTGTCACATTGACACGCCTGGGCCCCCAGGCCGTGTACACGGGACATTTCGTCGAGGGGAGAACGACGACTCGCTGACACGGCCTTGGACACGCCCGTGTCCGAGGCCGTGTGCCTTGTCTCGACGACCGTCGAGTGAATCTCGACGATTTCACCTTGACGCTCGTCGACACGGGTCGACACGCCCTACGACACGCCCGTGTCGCAGGCCGTGTGCCCATTCTCGACGAATCGTCGAGAATAACTCGACGATTTCACGGCTAAGTGTCGACACGGGTCGACACGCCCTGCGACACGCCCGTGTCGCAGGCCGTGTGCCCATTCTCGACGAATCGTCGAGAATAACTCGACGACTTCGCGGCTAAGTGTCGACACACGCTTGACACGCCCTGGGACACGCCCGTGTCCCAGGCCGTGTGCCTTCAGCCAGAAACCAAAACTGACCCAAAACGTCCCCCTTTGCTCCTTTGAGTTTCGGGGCGTTACAACGCTACCCCTCTTAAAAGAATTTCGCCCACGAAATTACATAAAGGGAAAAACATGTACAAAACAAAATTTGTACCTGAGCGGAACAACTCCGGATATTCGTCAAGCATCGTCTGCTCTCGCTCCCAGGAGAGCTCCTCACGACCGCAATTGTCCCACCGGACTTTGACCATCCTGATCTCTTTATTGCGTAGCCGCTTGACCTCCGAGTCTTCAATCCGCACGGGCTTGACCTTTGTCGTTAGCCCACTATCCACCGGCACTTGATCGACCGCGATCACTTGCGTAGGCTCTTGCACCGCTTTCCTAAGTACCGAAATGTGGAATACATCGTGTAAACCACTGAGCTCCACTGAAAGCTTCAACCTATAGGCCGCTTCTCCCACTCGCTCCAGAACCTCGAACGGTCCAAGGTACCTCGGGCTTAGCTTTTTCAATCGCCGCACCCGCGAGACACCCTTGAACGGCTTGATCTTCAAGTATACATAATCGCCCACAGCGAACTCCACGTTCCTGTGCTTGGCATTATAGTACTTTGCTTGCCGGTCCTGAGCGATGAGCAACCTCTCCCGTATGGTTCTCACCAAAGAAGTAGCACCCTCTACTTCCGATCGCTTATACAACTTTGACTCACCCGTTTCTAACCAAGACAACGGCGTGCGACATCTTCTACCATATAGGGCCTCGAAAGGCGCCATCTGAATACTTGCTTGGTAGCTGTTGTTGTATGCGAACTCCACCAAATAAAGGTGGTCCTCCCATTGCTTTCCGAAGTCCAAGACACACATGCGAAGCATGTCTTCCATCGTTCTATTGACCCTCTCGGTCTGCCCATCCGTTTGTGGATGGAAGGCTGTGTTAAACTTCAGCTTTGTTCCCAACATTTGCTGCACCAGCCTCCAATCATTGGACGTGAACCGCCCATCACGGTCACTCACGATGCTGCGGGGCACACCATGAAGCCGCACTATATTATCCACATAAAGCTTCGCCAGCTTCTCCACCGGATCATCCTTCCTATGCGGAATAAAATGCGACACCTTCGTTAATCGATCCACGACCACCCAAATGGCGTCGTTCCCCTTTTGCGACCTTGGCAAACCATGCACAAAGTCCATAGAGATGTCGTCAAATTTCCACTCCGGAATAGGCAAGGACTTAAGAAATCCTCCCGGCTTTTGGCACTCCGCCTTTACCAAGGCGCAGGTTTGGCACTTCGCTACGTATAGCGCCACATCCTTTTTCAAACCCGGCCACCAAAATAGCTTCTTCACATCGCGGTACATCTTCGTGCTCCCTGGGTGAATCGAGTACTTGGTATGGTGCGCCTCGTACAACAACTCCACCCGTAAATTGCCCACACTTGGGACGCACAAACGACCGTCTTTCCACAGCAACCCGTCCTCCACGACGAATTGGGAATTTGACCCATCCAGAGCCTCTATCATGAACTGCTTCATATGAGCATCCATATCCAAAGCCTGCCGAATCCGATCAGCCAGGTCATATTGGACTTCAGTCCAATTCAGCACTGCTTCAGCACTAGATTGTCTATCCACACAAACAATTTCCAACGCCTCCAGCTCCTGCACCAACCGCTCATCATGCACTGATAGCCAATTCGCTTGAGCTGGGGCTCGGCGACTCAACGCGTCCGCAACCGCATTCCCTTTGTCAGGCACGTAGTGGATCTTGAAAGTATAGTCCCCTAGGAACTCCATCCACCTACGCTGCCGCATATTCAGATCTTTCTGATCAATCAAATACTTTAGGCTCTTGTGATCGGTGTAGATATCAATCTTCACACCGTACAAATAGTGTCTCCACAGCTTCAAGGCAAAAATCACGGCCGCCAACTCCAAGTCGTGGACCGGATAATTCCTCTCGTGCACTTTTAGCTGTCTCGAGCCATAAGCTATCACGCTGCCGTGCTGCAGTAGCACGCAACCCAAACCGCTGCCCGAAGCATCGCTATATATCTCATAGCCTTCGGTTCCACATGGCGAACTCAGCACAGGCGCCGTGGTCAACCGACACTTCAATTCCTCAAAAGCTCGCGCGCACTCCGGCGTCCAAACGAACTTATGCTCCTTCCTCGTCAAAGTAGTGAGAGGTAGCGCTATCCGCGAGAAGTTCTCTACGAAGCGCCTATAATAACCGGCAAGCCCCAAAAAGCTCCGGACTTCTGCTACCGTAGCAAGCTCAGGCCACTCCCGTATCGCAACAATCTTCGCCGGATCCACCGCAATACCCTCTCCACTCACTATATGCCCGAGGAACGCTACTGAGGATAGCCAAAACTCGCACTTCGAGAACTTGGCATACAACTGGTTTCTCCTGAGTGTCTCCAACACCAAATGGAGATGCTTGAAGTGATCCTCCTCACTTTGCGAGTACACCAAAATATCGTCGATGAAGACGATCACGAAATGGTCTAAGTACTCCCTGAACGTCCTGTTCATCAAATCCATAAATACTGACGGCGCATTAGTCAGCCCAAACGGCATGACCGTAAACTCATAATGCCCGTATCTCGTACTAAACGCTGTCTTCGGGATATCACTCTCCCTTATCCGCAGCTGATAGTACCCCGACTTGAGATCTAACTTTGAGTACACCGTCGACCCGACTAACTGATCAAAGAGATCATCAATCCGGGGGATCGGGTACTTGTTCTTCTCAGTCAGCTTGTTTAGCTCCCGATAATCAATACACAACCTCAAGCTTCCGTCCTTCTTCTTAACAAAGAGGACCGGTGCGCTCCAAGGCGAAGAACTCGGGCGTACATACCCTTGCTCCAACAACTCTTGCAATTGTACTTTCAGCTCCGCCATTTCCTTAGGCGCTAGCCGATACGGAGATCGTGACACAGGCTTTGCACCTGGCACTAGCTCGATCGTAAAATCTATCTCCCGTTGAGGCGGGGCTCGAGGAAGATCTGCGGGGAACACATCAGGGTATTCCGATACCACTGAAATACAATCCATCGCGGGCTTCGGCTTTGCAACCTCCACTAGTGTAAAGAACAGTTCTGCTCCAGCACGAACCGCCTTCACCACCTGAAGAGCAGACATCAACGTCTTGCTCGACCCCTTTAAGCCCTTAAAAGTCGTCTCACGACTCGCTCCCAGCTTGACTTCCTTGCTACCGCAATCTATATGGGCCTGCTGCTCCGAGAGCCAGTCCATGCCAAATATGACGTCAAACTCCACTAACGGAAGTAAAGACGCCCGCAGGTCGAACTCCTGCTCTCCAATACGAGTCTTAACCTCGCAGATCCTAACCGCTCGCATCGAACACCCATTGGGCAATAACACATCCAACTTGTCCTTCGCCATCGAAGAAGGGACTCCGATGCGTGATATAAATTCTTCGGACAAGAAGGAGTGTGAAGCTCCCGTATCGAAGAGTGCTCGTGCGGGATTTTCACAAATCATTACAAATCCTAAACAAGCAGTGGTAAGGTAACATATACATAACAAGCATATAAAGGAATTGACTTGCTATAAATTAAACCGTACCTGTCACCACGTCAGCTTGTTTAATGGCCTCCTGTTGGCCAAGATTATAGACCCTTGGTTGGGCCGGAGCATAGTGGGATGCGGTCGATTCCACCGCCTTTCCCTTCTCTTCATAGGTAGCTCCTGGCCTCCTTTCGGACTTAGGACGTCCGCTCCAACAATCACGGGCAAAATGCCCCGTCTTGCCACAAGTGAAGCACGCGCCCGGGGTCCGACTCGTAGTCGCCCCAGAAGCGCCAGAAGGAGCTGGACCCGAAGTCCTATGCTTCTTGAAAGCCCTCCGATAGCCGGACTTTGAATTAGTCGGCACTCTGAACTCAGATTTCTTTTCAACCAAGCCTTTCTTCGCTTGTACACTCTTCATGTCCTTCTCCAAGGACCGGGCAGTATTGACCAAGGTTAAGAAACCCTGCGTCATTGGCCCCGACAGTAACAATCTCAGCTCATCCCTTAAGCCTTCATAAAAACGATTAGTCTTGCGCTCCTCATCCATGATGGTGGAGCTCGCATAACGACTCAACCGCGTAAACTCGTGGAGATATTCATCCACGCTTCGCTCACCCTGCACCAACCTCAGGAACTCATTCTCCATTGAAATCCTCTGAGTAGAAGGGAGGTATCTTGCTAAGAACAATTCCGAGAACTCTTCCATCGGAACGTCTATCAATTGTCTTCCTCTCAGATGATGCAGCTCCAAGCCTTCCCACCACATCCTTGCTTCACCGTCCAACAGGAACGTAGCAATGGTGGTCATCTGCCACTCCTCCGTCTCCGTCGCTGTCATGACTCTCTTCACCCTAGAGAGCCAGTCTTCAGCCTGAGATGGGGTTCCCAACCCCGAGAATAACGGAGGGTTAAAGCTCATTACATGCTTCAACTGCCTCTCAGTCGCCCTCCTTGGCACTATTGGTTCTACAACCACTTGCTCCATCCTCCTCGGCTCCGCCTCTTGAAGAGGTACTTGCTCCATCACAGGAGCTGGCTGCTGCGCTTGCCTCCCAGGCTGCGCATTTATCACGGCTAACACCGCTTCAGCCACCAATCTTATATTTTCAGCCGACAAAGGTGTTGCGGGAGCAACTTCTGGTGCACTACTAGCCTCAGAACCTCGGCGTTCTGACGGCCCAACACCACTTCGGGTCACCTATAGTGGTACAAAACACCGTTAAGCGACCAAATAAATTGCAAACAGCAATTATAGGAACACGCAGGTTCCTCAAACACGAGTATTTTCATTCCTAAGTGGACATTCATGGGTTCTTTTTACTGTTATTACGATGACGCACACAATGTGCTCACCACCCCTTAAAAAGAATTCGCCCACGAATTCAATTCAAGCCCGACCAAAACCAGAAGTCTGATACCAAATTGTAACACCCCCTATCCGTCGCATAGCATATAGCAGTAGGTCCGGCCGGGGCCCGACGCCATATACCACAGACAGACCGGGTGGTTACGTATGGAAACCATCCAACCAATCTCAACGTCCTACACAGAGCATTCTAGCGGAAGCAATTTATTAAAGTTGCAAAACAAGAACCCAGCACAAGCATGAATGTCCACTAGCAAGATAATAGGAATGTTACAAAAATACCCAAATATTCGGCCTTAAGGCCTTACAAAATGTTTCACTTGTCTTTTACATGATTTCCAAACCTCGGCTCGCAGTCCGGCCATACATGAGGAAAACATAAAACATTTCCATTCGGGCCTTCGAGGGCCAGCTTCGCAAAAAGGGCTTTAGCCCGCTATTGACCGCTTGGTCCAGCTGCACCTGCAAGCAAACAAACCACCGCACGGTGGCAAACAAAGCAACGGTCAGCAATGCTGACCAAATTATAACGATCCCGCCCCCAACTCGGGGCGGCGATGCTCCTTCCCTGCATTTCATTAGCACAAACGAGCAATGCATAAAACCATAGCCATTTCATCACAGACGTTGGCTCGTACGGCCACACGTCCCGTGCACTCAGGGCACATTCTCGGTGAACCGGTCGATGCTACGTCAATTTAAGCCATTAACATTCCGGACTCACCGCCGCCTCTTAGACGGCCATTCCTATGAGCAATTTGTCTTCATGGTATTGGTCACGTCAATTTAAGCCATAGACCACCGAAGACCCCCATTTATGCCAACGGCGAGTGCCATGTACCTTTAGGTCTCTCTAACCCGAACGACATAAAGCGGGTACGGCTCCATCTAACCCGTGCTCACATCGCAACGACAATTTAAGCCATATGCGCGGGTCAAACTTTCACCGAGTCCCATTCTACCGCAATACACATAACCCCGTTATGTTCAAGTTGGCTCTCAGGCCACCATGTTGGCAAGACCTCGTGTCCGCCCAGTTTTCCGGGTGCACCTTTGGGTTAGTCCCCAAGGCTCCCTGCTGCAATCTACCGCGTAGAAAACCCGAAAACACCAAATAGCACGGAGTCTTCTCCGGCCTTATGCAATGCAACATCACCGATCCGAACTACATGTCCGGGTAGGCTTCAACCAAAATGCCTAAGTCCGTTCTCGCATACGGACGCTAAACAACGGGGACTTTACATATCTACCCGAAGGAACGCCTCCAACTCTTCGCCAACTCGCGAGAGAGGGCTTCCTATGCTAAGAAAGAGAGCTATCATGCTCAAAAGTGAGGATCGTTACCCTTGCGTTCCTCTTTGGCGCCATCGAAATGTAATCGGATAGAAATCACCGCGCTTGCGTTGCCTCCGTGGATCCGGAGTCGGCTTGCGATTCGGAGCTCCGAAGCTCCTCCAATGGCGGATCTAGCTCCTCTTCCTCTAGCCTTGGCTCTTCTTTCTCCAAGGGTTTGGAGAGAGATCAAGTGATGAAAAGTGGATTTTTCTTAAGTCAAACCCGTGTATATCCCCCCAGGAATCATCCCCAGCCGTCGGATCTCAACCTAAGAAAACGAGCGGCTTTGATTCGGGGCTGAAATGCCCAATCTGGACCGAACACGGCCTGGCACACGCCCGTGTCCAGGGCCGTGTGCCGCATTCGCCGTCAAAATCGAATCTTCTGAACACGCACACGGGTATCGAACACGCCCGTGTTCTAGCTGACACGCCCGTGTTCCAGCTGACACGGCCGTGTAGCCGGCCGTGTACCCATGATTTTTCCCCCGTTTCCAACCCGAGCACTGCACGGGTTCTGGGACACGCCCGTGTCCTTGCCCGTGTCACATTGACACGCCTGGGCCCCCAGGCCGTGTACACGGGACATTTCGTCGAGGGGAGAACGACGACTCGCTGACACGGCCTTGGACACGCCCGTGTCCGAGGCCGTGTGCCTTGTCTCGACGACCGTCGAGTGAATCTCGACGATTTCACCTTGACGCTCGTCGACACGGGTCGACACGCCCTGCGACACGCCCGTGTCGCAGGCCGTGTGCCCATTCTCGACGAATCGTCGAGAATAACTCGACGATTTCACGGCTAAGTGTCGACACGGGTCGACACGCCCTGCGACACGCCCGTGTCGCAGGCCGTGTGCCCATTCTCGACGAATCGTCGAGAATAACTCGACGACTTCGCGGCTAAGTGTCGACACACGCTTGACACGCCCTGGGACACGCCCGTGTCCCAGGCCGTGTGCCTTCAGCCAGAAACCAAAACTGACCCAAAACGTCCCCCTTTGCTCCTTTGAGTTTCGGGGCGTTACACCCATGCTGCCACTGATTATGGCGAAGGGCAAGAGACATGAATACTCTGCTTGACGAACACTTCTCGTGAAGGTAATTGATCCACCATCAAGTTTTTGGTCCCAACAGATACATTTGTTGCCCCATTATTTTTCCCCATTGGTTCGTTTTTGTGCATCAAAATAATTTGTTTTTTGTTTGCAGTTGGAAGAGATGAGCGAGATCATACTTTCCTGGGATAATAACTACGTGACTACGAAGGAAGAGTTTTTCTCTTTGCGTACGATGTTGGTTGTGTCCAAGGATTCTTCGTTGGCTATTCGGAAGAAGGTTCTTTTCTTGACAATTAATGCAGAATCTGAGTTGTCTTCTTCCAAGCATAAGATCGAGACTCTTCGAGAGAAGCTGAGTGTGACTGGCGTAGAGGTCGAGGCTCTTTGCTGGAGGCTGGGTGCAGCCGAAGAGACCCTTGCGGAGTTGATCCATTGTACTGAGGCAACAGATGCTACTTCGTTACAGTAGGAGGCAAATGTGGAGCAGCAGAAGAAGGAGAAGGCTCGACTGACTGCGGAGCTGAAGGACATCGAGGTTGTGCGGGCGTCCGCTGTGGCTGAGTACAAAGAGTCTCATGACTTCGTGATGGAGTGATCTTGTATCGCAGTGGAGGACTTCGCTTAGATTATGGCGACCAAGATCAATTCGATTGTGGAGGACGAGCATGATGCCACGTACTGCTTGGGCTTTGGCAAGGGGTTTCGGGCTGCTCGGAGTCTACTAGAGTACAGTGATTTGGGTGTGCAAGATGCCTCGGATGATGACGTTGACGTCAACATTGAGGGATGATCTCATTACACCCGCTTTTCATTTGACTATTTGCTTCGCTTTTGCTCGGTTTTGTAGGTGCATCTGTGTACTGTCACATGTTTTTTTACGTGATAATGTAGTTCGCGACACATTTTTTGGTTTGAATAGAGGCCCTATTTGTTTTCGGATCTTTTGTGTTCTGCTTGGTTCGCGTATACTTTTCTCGGAGTAGCGTTTGACTTGAGTATTGGTACTTTGAACAGGTCACTAGCTGGAGACATTCGCCTGCTTGCATTTTAGGAGGACTGGAGGCAACCTACGAGTTAGTGGCGAGGAACATTTGTGTCTTAGGAGGACTGAGGTGTTTATAGATGGAGGTGACAAATAACCTTTGTTCGTTCCCGCCTTAGGAGGATCAAGGTCTATCCTGGTGGAGGTGGCGAAAAATCTTTGTTCAATCGCGCCTTAGGAGGATCAGGGTTCGTTAAGGTGGAGGTGGTGAAGAACCTTTGTTCGTTCGCGCCTCAAAATGACTGGGATCCATCCAGGTAGAGGTGGAGAAGAACCATTGTTCATTCGCGCCTTAGGAGAACCGGGGTCCATCCAAGTGAAGTGTAGAAGGACCTTTGTTCATCTCGCTTAGGAGGTGATGAAAGACTTCCGTCTATCTTGTATTGTCCGTCCGTGCTTCTACGGGGTTGTTGCAGTTGACGAAACCAAAATTAATTTGATCATTTTTGAATGAAAATGCAGGGGGCGCAAGCCCGACCGTGTGACTTTTATTTTGATGTTGATGGAGGATAGGCTGGGAACAACGACGGAGTTCCCTCGGTGTGCTCTGTGCGTCAAGTCCTGGTGGAGTCCCCAGAAGATGTGTCCCGCGTGCGGATGTCCAACATGATGCCTTAAGCTAGTGTGTCATCGCTGAGCACCCTAAATAGTGGCCACTGAAGGGTGGCACTGTATGTTGAGGCAGCTTGTACGAAGATAAACTATACGTCGTATGTGGACAACACCAGGGGATTCTCAAAGTCACCAGTAGGATGATGCTTCCCAAGATGGGGATCGTTGGGTGTCTCACGACGTGCATGGCTCTCGAGCCAAGCTGGATGTCTCTCTCTGATATTCCTAGCTAGAGTAGAGTTGACAAGAATATCACGTTGGCAGGTACGTCGTCATTGCTCAATATCTTGTTCATCACAACCGGTGAACTTCTGAGGGTCGCTTGAATGTGTCGTGGATTCGACGAGGGTCCTGGTGTGCTGGGGGCGGTCGACCTGACTGGCTCTTGCTGCTTCCCGGGAGATGCCTCTTTGTGGTGCTGCCCTCCGACGGGCTTGGTCAGGGCCGGTTGGCACGGCCACCCACTTTCCTTGAAACTCCTTTAGAAAGATGTGATGTGCAAGCCGCTCAACTTTCTCCTTCGGGTATGTTGGATCTTGAGGCGCCCTTAGAGGGGGGGTGGGGGTGAATAATGATCTAATTTTTTTATTGAGATATAAGACTTATACAAAATAATAGAAAGACTTGAGCAAATTTTTCTCACAATCAATTATAAATAAGATAATGATTTTATTTCACCAAAGTTGAAAACATTAGCGATGATTTTAATAGAGTTTGAAAAATCGAGGCTACAAGTAAAATTATTGTTTGTGAAATTCACTGGTCCTTCTCCCAAGGACCAGGCGGCTATTTTTTGTCTCTCCCTAGATATAGCCTCTAGACACCTCTAGATCTCTCCACTATCTAGTCGCTGCACACAAGGTGGCAAATTCTCCATAAGCCACACAGGGGACCAATCGCCACTCACAAGGCGGCAAGTTCTCTACAGATTACAAAGAACAATGAAAATTTACAAAAATGGGAACTGAAAACCAAAACTTCATCGAGTCTTGAGCGATGAAAAAGATGGTGAAACCACACAAAGATCGCCGGAGTTGAAGTATATGAATGGTCTCTCCTTCTTTACCCTTGAACTTTATGAGAACTTCAGAGTTTTTCTGGTTTTTGAGTTATCTGGTTGAAAATGCACGAGAATGAAGACCCTATGAGGTGTGTAAAAGAAATTTCCCGAAATCCAGCCTTTATATAAATTTTGAGCTATCGCCCGACGATAGTGAGCTATCGCATACGATATCTTCTCCAGTTGTCACGTGTCCCACTTTGTGATAACTGCTTCGGGAAAATGGAGATCATACATGGACGTGGGGCTATCACACAGCGATATCGATATTGTTTGGCAATATCTCGGGGTTATGCGTGTCGTGACTGGATCGTGTGGAATATGGTCATCGTCATGCTGACATCATCGAACGTTGTTGCTTGGCGATAGGAGGCTATAGCCAGCAATATCAAATTTTCAGAATTTGGCAGCTCGCTTTCCAAGTCAAATCCATCAAAGCAGTTTACCTGTTATATCTACACATCATAAACACACTGTGATTAAATACATTCAGGATTTGTTATTTTCAAATCAAGAAGTGTGGAACGCATGTTCCAACAATCTCCTTTTTTGATAATAATAAATTCACTTAGAAAGAAATCTTCTAGGACCTTTAGCGATGTTTATAAACCATGAGTAGCAATCTAAAAAAGTGAACTTGCACGCCCTCCCTAAATGTATGCTCCCCCTACATCTCAAGTAATAGGAAATTGACATTTTTGTACTCCCCATAAATAATCTAAACAATGGATTCCGTACTTAATTCTCCTCCTTCTGATATTATCAAAATAAGGTGAGGTTAGTGAATTGTAATTGTTTTTATCGAATAAATGTTGCGGAAGCACATGAGATAAAACAAAAAAGAGTGTGATGTGAAGAGTTCCGTGTATAGAATTTGAAAAGGTGGGAAATAAAGAGAAAGGAAGAGCAAGTATACTACATTAGGAATGATCAAGAGAATGTTGAATTATTAAGTTAAGATAGTGTAAACACTGTGGGGAAAAAGTCGAAGTAAACATAAACATTGTTATGTCATATTGAGATATCTAATATAATTACTTTAGTGAAGATATAAATGATAAAATCATCTTCGGCCCAATTCTTATGAGAATTGTCTTGTAAGAGATAATGATGCGTACAAGTTGTGTTTTGATAAAAAAAATACAAGTGTATAAATTAAAAATGCATGAAAAATATGAAATGTACAAACTTAACTTTGAATATACATAAAGTACTTTACTATCATAAAAGATTTCATTGCACAAAATGGTTGAAGAAACGACCATACGTTGTTTGCACAAGACACTTTATAATTCTCTCCAAGATGCTCACCTGACAATGCTCATTAAGACTTATCAGGAGGGTGAATAATGTTTGGTGAAGTATTCTTGTCAATTTATTTTATTCATCTTTTTTTTTATCATCATTTTTTTATAGTTTTTGACCAATAACTTTGAATTCACTTATTTGGCAAACATAAATAACAATTTTTGTAAAGGCCGAGATATGTGCATGAATCACCGATGAAGCAAGTGTTCTATGTAATTCAAGTGGTTTAGTTTTAACAATGCACATTCATGTAAGAATACAATTTGAACACACATGTAGTTTATCAAAAGTGTGAGTGCAATTTCATTATCTAATATAAAACATTACTCATACTTTGAGTCATGCAAAAACAATTGTAAACATTTGCTACTCAATATTTCATTATATATTGAAGATATACATGGCGTGACCAATCTTAAAATAATGTTATATGTAACTTGAAAAGAAAATCACACATTGAAATAATCTGTAAATGATAAATCAACTATATCTCGACTGGAGCATGTGTAGCATATGCAAGAAAAGAATTGATAATGAAATTTGATAAATAAGAAGATTTATTGCTATATCGATACCGCGCGGCGACACCAGTTTTATTTAAAAGCGCAGATCTGAGTCAAGATCTCACTTTGACCCTATTTTCATGAAGCTATATCACGTGGAGGCGGAGGTTTTGCCGGCGGGAGTTCAAAATTTAGGTATTTTCTCATGGATCTCTTGAAAATGTTTAGGGATTTTTTATTTTAAGCTGGTTTGGAAGATCCTTTGTTGTCAAACGTGAAATTAATGAGAAAAATGTGGACATTGGGAAGATCAAACTAGATCTTTAAATAATGTTGAAAAGTTTTGATTTTGTGTTGATATTTTCATAGATCCAATAAGTTAGAGTTGTGATTTAAGTTTTGATGAAATGATTTGGTGAATAATTGCAGAGAACGTTTAGTTCTGAAAAGGTGAGTTGAAATTTGAGGAAGAAGATGAATAGCGTTGTTATGTAAATAAAATTCATGTCTTGTGCCTAACTTAGTACAAAAAGCAATAAATCCTTCAAAATCGAAGTTTTTTTCACATAACAATACAATTCATCTTCTTCCTCAAATTTCAACGAACCCTTTCAGAACTAAATGTTCTCTACAATTATTCACCAAATTATTTCATCAAAACTTAAATCACAAGGACCGACAGACTATATCATATCTCCCTCTAAATATAGTCTCTAGCCTTCCTCTAGATCTCTTTACGACCAAGTCACCGCACACAAGGCGGCGAATTCTCCCTAAACCACAAAAGGACATGGTCGTCACTCACAAGACGGCGAGTTCTCTACCGATTATAAAGAACAATGAAAATTTTCAAAAATGGAAAATGAAAACAAAAACTCACTCTATTCTTGAGCGCTTAAGAAGATGGTGAGGCCACGCAAAAATCGCCGGAGTTGAAGTATACAAATAGTCTCTCCTTTTTTGCCCTTGAACTTTTCTGGGAACATGAGAGTTTTTCTAGTTTTGGAGTTATCTAGCTGAGAAAGCGCAAGAATGCAGGTTCCTGGACGTGTGTAACAAAAGTTTCCTGAAATCCAGCCATTATATAGATTTTGAGCTATCGCGCGCGATATCTCCTCCAGATGCCACGTGTCCCACACCGCGATAACTGCATCAGGAAAATGGAGATCATGCATGGAAATGGGGCTATCACATGACAATATCAATATTGACTGGTGATATCTTGGAGTTATGCGCGCCGTGACTGGATTGTTTGGAACTGCCCATCGTCATGCCGATGTCATCGAGCGATGTCGCATGGCAATAGGAGGCTATTGTCATCGATATCTAATTTTCAGAATTTGGCAGCTCGTCTTCCAAGTCATATTCATCAAAGCAGTTTACCTATTATATCTGCACACTATAAACACACTATGATCAAATACATTAAAGATTTATTATTTTCAAACCAAGAAGTGCGGAACACATGCTCCACAAAGGCATACACATTCCTCCATGTCGTGTCTGTACCCTTGGTGAGAATGGTAGTATTAGGACTGGTCCCCCTATCTGGGGAGCGCCTTGGACCTCCAAAGTTAAGGGCAGTTTTTGAGGGTGTGCATGATCTCTGTACAAGAGACACTGAGTTGGGTGAAGTGTTTCTGCCCCTCAACTCGTGAGGTTTAGTCCGGGTGCCTGTCACATTTTCTGGACGTTGTACAACGCCCCCACTCGTCACATGGAATATAACGGTGGGTCCGGCCGGGGCCCCATGCCATATTTCACAGACAAGCAGGAGAATTACTTATGGAAATCAAAATCTACTCGTACCCTAACTCAAAACATTCTAGCGCAGCATTTTATATTGGATGAACTCAGCTCAATGAATGTCCACTAATATACAAACTCCACATTTATATATCAACATCAGGAATGTATACAACACACACACACATGACCTTATGGCCTTATATATTGCTCTTTACACAAAAGTACAGTTTCATACATCAGCACGCAGGCCGGCCACACATGAAATCCAACCACGCTTCGCACGACCTTCAAGGGACTCTAGCAGCAATCCATCATTCCGCCCAAATCAAGTCCAACATCAATACCTGCAATTCAGTATCCACCCAAAAACGGCAAACAAAGTAATGGTCAGCTTTAGCTGACCACTTATAATGACTCTATCCCTTACCCGGGGCAGTGGTTCCTTCCCTGTATGCATTGCCATCATAAGCTATCAATCTACCAATCACAATCACATCACAAACACCGGTATCCACCAGACGCTCTGTGTACTCAGGGCACCTTATTGGTGTACCAAATATCCCAGTCGTACCCCGTCGATTAGAGGTTCTTCACTTGTTGGTTGGCCGGTTCCATCCTAGTCCACCAATCCCGCAGGCTGGCGACATTCCGTCAATACCACTCAGAGGTACTACTTCACAACATCCACAAACAACCAGAGCAGATCGACCCACCTACGTGGTGTAGTAAGTAGGGTTTATCGATTCTCCCCAGACATTACCACCAATCGACCCCTCACCTATTTCCGATCGACCCACCCCTGTGGTGCAGCAAGCCGGTTTAACTCGGCTCCCCAGGCATTGCCACCAATCGATCCCTCATCTATCCAGATCAACCCACCCTAGTGGTGTAGCAGGCCTGGTTTATCTCGCGCTCCCCAGACGTGCTACCAATTGATCTCTCAACACAACCAGGAGCTTACTCAAAGCATCCATACATTCATAAGCACATCCATACATCCATACATCCATCCAACAAAGCATAAACCATTCATATCATCAAATCCACAGAGTCTTCTCCGGTTTATCCATAATCATCACCAATCCAGACTACCCGTCCAGATGAGCTTCACACAGCATGCCGATGCCGTACTCCACACTTTCGGCTCTGGATGTAGACTCAACCAAGGAATCACTTCCTCGATCCACCTCATGGTGGAGGATTCCATGCACATGCATAAAAAAGGACTTCGATGTCCAAGAAGGAGATCGTTACCCTTGAAGATCGCTTCGGAGCCATGAAATAACCAGATGGAAATCACCGCCTCGCCTTTGCCTCCACGAATCCGCTCTCGGATCTTTGCTCCGCACTCCGCAACTCCTCCAGCAGCTGGTTCTTCCCTCTTCCTCTTTTCCTTCCCTTGCCCTCTTTCTCTTTCTCTCTTTTTGAGAAAGTGAAGGGGGAGAAGTGTAATGAAGGGTTTTATCCCTCATTTCTCGGCCTTTAGCCACATGGAAGAAGCCTGAACCAATAGATCCAGGATAAGGGAAATGAACGGCTCAGATTTGCCCAGAATAGGCTGAACACGGCCTGACACGCCCTGTGACACGCCCGTGTCACAGGCCGTGTCACTTAAGTGGCAGTCAACCGACTCGAATCCAGCCAGTACACGACCGTGTGACACGCCCGTGTCATACCCTACACGCCCGTGTCATGCCCGACACGCCTGTGTCCATTAGCAGTGTACTTCACACAACACATCTATTTCTCACCCGAGAGGGACACGACCCTGGGACACGCCCGTGTCCTAGGCCGTGTGCACCAGGACACACCCGTGTCCAACAACACACGCATGCCCGCCTGGAGCCCACAAAGGACACGCCCTGTGACATGCCCGTGTCACGGGTCGTGTCTCTGCACTCGACGATCGTCGACCGAAATTCGTCGACCACACACCCAACCACTCAACCCGAGCACGACACGCCCTGGGACACGCCCGTGTCCCATGCCGTGTCACCCAACCTAAAACCCAAAGTGGGCTTTGGGGTCGTACACGTCGGGCTTAGATTCCTTTCCTTCCTTCTTCCCTGGTCGCCTTGCTCTTGTTGGTGGGGTGCCTTGCCGAGGGTGACGCTTCCTACGACCGATGCCCCGAGCCCATGCGTGGCGCAGACCACTCCACCGAGCGATTGGTGGCATGGGGGAAATGACATTTGTCTGTCTTCTAGGGGGTGTTCCCCTGAGGTCTGAGAGGCCTCTAAGTCCCTTAGCATATTGAGCGCTTAAGCTTGATGCTCCTCCATCCATCGAAGATGACAACACATCAATTACCTCCTCAAGGCGAGAAGTGCGGCCGTTGGGCTCCATGTAAGTAGGTTGGTCGGCGACGTATGCGCCTCCTTTCATCGTTACTGCTCGTTAGGGATGCTTGTGCATTGTTACCTTGGAATTCAGTAGAGGATTTGGGAATGCCTTCCAACAGAAGGCGCTAAACTGTTACGAGTGTAAACACTTTTGAAAAATAGTTTGTAAGACCTTAATGCCAAACATTTGTAATTGTGTATGTATCTTTATTCATGGTATAATCAATCCTATAACAGCTAAACGCAGTTCATTCATATTTGCAGCCCAATGAATCCAAGTATTTTTAGGACTACGAATAGCTATTTTAAGTGTTTTTAAAATTGCAATAGTCATCTTAGATATTTTTAAAACTGCGAATATTGTTGATAAAACTGTTAAAAACACTGCCCTAAAATAGATATTTAAGAGTAATTTCATGTGCAAATTCACTTTAAATACGTGCAAACTATGATTATGTACAAACAGAAAAATTTTAGATACACATATTTAAAATTAAATTATACTTAATAAAATTTATTTATAATTATTTAAAATTAATTTGCATTCAACACCATTGATGTTTAAGGGTCTGTTTGGGATACCGGTGTCGTTTTAAAAGGGAGCAGTTCAAAAGGGAGATTCTAAACTGTATTTTAAAAACTGTATTTTCAAAAGTGAGGTTGTGTTTGGGTAACCTCCGTTTGCAGTCAGGTTCAAAACTGTATAATATATTTTTCTGTTTGGGAAAACACCGTTCCGGTGGCGGTTAATAATATAACACATACAACTTAAATAAAATGACACAAAATATTTTTACAAAAGTGGAGAGCAAAATAAAAATGCAACAAGTTTAGCTTCAATTTTAGACGGCTTCATAGAGTTGCTCGGCAATAGAGTCACGCAGTGTCGCCATTTGACTTGATCCACTCCTTCCACCCCTACCAATTTCATTGTTCTCCATCCTTATGGTCCTTGTCAGTTGGACCCCTTGTCTAATCAGACGCGCATGAGGGTATACAAAATTTTCATCATTATCACATCTGTAGAAATGACTGTCTGCATTAGATTGATGTCTGCGTATAAAATTATGCAGTGCCATTGTGGAGATCACAATATTCCGCTGTTTTTTGAAGGCATACTGCGGCATATCACGAAAAATACGCCATTTCTTCTTCCACACTCTGAAAGTACGTTCTATCACACTACGCAACGACGAGTGCGCCTGGTTAAATATTTCCTTTCGTCCTTGTATTGGACGTCGGCCGCGTGCAAAGTCTGGCAAATGATATCTTGTTTCTGGGTACGGTTTTATATATCCTAACTGTAATGGGTAACCAGCATCCACCAAGTAGTATTTCCCTGTGTTCAAAATTGTATTAACAAACAATAAAGTACGATTTTATTAATGAAAAGTAGTTTATTACATGTTACCTGGTGGTGGATGAGGGAAATTCCAACGTCGATCAGTAATTGCACTATGGAAAATACGACTGTCATGTGCAGAACCCTCCCATCCAGCCATGACAAAGGTGAATGTCATATCGAAATCACATACAACCATAATATTCTGAGAGGTATAACCATGACGTCCAATGTAGGGAACCTGTTCGTCTACTGGGATGCGGGCATCAACATGTGTCCTGTCGATTGCTCCAATGCAATCTTTGAAGTAGGGCATGTATCGATCGTCGTTTAAAATTTTTGCAGGGATATCTGTAAATTGTCCGTCTACCGGAGCAATAAGGTCTTGTGATAGCTTTATTAAAGCTGTCAAACATTGTGAAAAATATCGACTTATTGTTTCTGTCGAATGCTGAAAACGCTCACTGCAATCCCTCATTGTCATATTATGCGCCATAATATTTATTGTAATCGCAAGTACTTCTCTTGCAGTAGTACTCCTTGACCCATGTAGACCATGCGATTCGACTAATTGCTGAAGTAGATCTACAAAAATGACCTTAGAAATCATGTTGAAAAATAAGCTAAAAACTATAACTAGCAAGTTTAAAATTACAGAAAAATTCTTCACCTCGAGTCTCTCTTTCCACCAATCATCTGATGCATCAACTGTTCTCCTTGTAGAATCCCAGCCTAAACCTGTTGCCCCATGCTTGAGTTCTTTCCATAATTTCCAATCTTTTTTCAATTGGTCCCATTTATTTTTAAACTGCGCGCAGACATACATTTTTGATGTTCGTTCCTGAAACTTAGCAGTTACATTTTTCCAACCCTCCTTAGACAGGTGTGTCGTCGGTCTATTACCTAGGACAATCTCTGCTATACATAAATCACAGAATAACATAACCTCACTTGACTCCCACAGTGCTGCAATTCCTCCTTCTTTAGTTTTAACCATCGTGTTAACTATGAACAAGCAAATGAGCATTTGAACAAATTAGGAGTTGAACAAATGAGGAGTAAAAATTTGTCATTATGATTCTCAATCATTTCTTTTACAGGAAAAAAATGCATACCCATGACAAATAAACTTCTACTAATAAGTATGGAATGAGGCAAATAAACATTTGATAACTGCGGAGGAAGATCAAATGCATGAATAAAATTTCACCTTCATGCCAAACCATTGACATTGTTTTTTTTTTGAATTGTCAGCTTCTATACCACCAGCAAATTTACATTTAAATATGTGGCATAAAAGTTTTCTTATTGTAACAAATAGTGCTACCCTTTCCAAACAACTATCGATATCTAACTCCTTATGCATTACCTCCAATATCCTGTCCTTTGCATATCTCAAAGTAAGATATTTATATTTAAGGAAAACCTTTTTTGTTGAAAATAAAATATAAATAGACAGAAATTGCATCAAATCAATGTATGTTGGAATGCCAGAAATTGCTAAATTTGAAGACCAAACCACTCTAAATAAACTGATTCATTTGGTTTCAACTCCACTGTATTAGGTTTTTTATATTACATATGCTATTTATTTTGAGTTGGATTAAATTTAATGCTTTGTATACACATGTAAAACCAAATTACATTATTGATCCGGGATCTATCCAACACAACACCAAGCGTGTATTATAGTGTCAAACTGACTTCAGATTCTATTGTAGAAAATTTTGGAAGTAGTAAACAAGTGTCATTGATGTTTATTGAGAATTCATCTCGGGGGATGGAAATAACTATCAATTTCTCACAAGGCTATGTAGGCATGACGCTTCCATAATGTTATGCTATTTTGTAATCATACATCAATAAACTGATTCAATGGCCACAACAAGTTTTTCATAAATCTATATTTGAGTTAACTAAGGAGACCTTCATCTCATAGAACTCAACATTTTGTCGAATGAAAGACAAACAATTTCAATTTGATTTGTCCTCTCATAGATTATGGATTAGAAATTCAGATCAACATTAACGTGCATGATAAGGAGAACGCCAACTAGCAAATTGGACATTACAAAAGTAAGAAAACAAACTTCCTAGAAACAATGTTTTAGATTGCGACCACTAGAAGAAAAACCTGAACAAAAACTGAACAAAAACCTGAACAAAAACTGCTACCAGATCTGCTACCAAACCTGAACAAAAACTGCTACCAGATCAGCTACCAAAAATGCTACCCAAACTGAAACCGAAATGTTAACCAAAATCTGAAACTGCAGCCAAAACTTCTACCAAAACTTAAATAGAAACTGCTACCAAAACTGTAAGTGAAAAAGTTGAGGAACAAAAACCAAATCTGAACAAAAATGAAACCCTAAACCTGAAATGTTCGTTATCATACCAAAGCCCGGACTGGAGAAGAGGTAGATCGACTATGGGGGAAGATGATTGTTGAGGACCGGCGGCTCTAGAGGAAGAACGCCGCTAGGGTTCACCGCGATGGATGAAGAACGACGCTGAAGGAAGCTGGAAGGCCGAAAAATCTGAACGGCGGTGGTTGCGGATGGACGAAGGGGAACAGATCTGCGCGAAGGCGGCGGCTTGTTTCCCGCGAAGGAGGAGAGAAAAATCTGAGAACGGCGGGTTGCAGACGGCGCGCTGGTGCTCCTTCCTCCAGCGTCAAAGGGTGAGAGTTTTGCCCTTTTAAATCGATCGTTTTAAACCGACTCCAACCAAACAACGATCTAAGGTACGGTGCCGGCCCGGTTTAGCTGGAATGGACCCAAAACGGCGAGCCAAACATACCCTAAATGACAGCCATTTTGAGCTGGTGAAATCACCATTCTCGAAGCTTCCACTCGATTTCTTCTTCTGCTCGAAGGCGCGAGTCTTCCTCCCACCGTCCTGCCATTCCCGAGCTCAATCCGGGAAAAAGAGCATAGCACGAGTAATTATTCGCCTTCTTCCTCATCTCCCAAAGGCAATCATCTATTATATCTGATCGGGGCCTTTTCTGGAGTTCAAGGCCCCCATCTCTCACCACATGGGCATCGACGGACAATCGGGCAGCTCCAGCGCCCTCAATGGCGGCGTCTCCTTTTCCGCCACGATCCACATCCGCTGCTCCAGCGGCTCTAAGTTTTCCGTCCAAACACCGCTCGAAAATACCGTCAGCGCCTTCAAGATCATCCTCGCCGAGAGGTCCCAAGTGCCGACGCAGCAGCAGAGGTTGATATACAAAGGGCGGATCTTAAAGGACGAGCAAACCCTAGCGAGCTACGGTGTTTCTTCTCACCTATTTTGTTCCACGATTCCCCATTTTCTGTTTCCTGGTATGGTTGATTGATAGGATTGTGCGCATGGTTTAGAGCTCTTAGTACCAGAAGTAGGATTCACTCCCTTTTATAAATCTCGCACCGGGTATGTTCTAGAAATACGATTTACTTCCTTGTATAAATCCTGCACATGGTTTGTAATTTTAGGGTTTTCCATTTAGGGTATGCAATTATAGGGTTATCCATTTAGATGGATGACAATGCTCGGATTTGACTCTAGATATGATTGTCCACATTCTTCTGCAATCAGAAAGCAGCGTCTGTTGAGTATGGTATGATTGGATATACCTATTACATGGAAATCAGTTTATGGTATACCTGTTTTATATTTTTTGCTGTGAATGCTGTGTTTGTAAGTATGATTCTATACTTTGCAAAGCCGTCCCTGTTATAACAAAAGATTTATGTGGTTCTTTCAAAGATGAGCTATGCCTACAGGCAGCATTCAGCAACAAGTCATTTCACTAGATGAACACAGACAGTTCTAAGACTATAAGAGAAGGGACCCTAAAAATTTTGTATTTGAGAAATCTTTAAATAAGAAGAGTTTTATAGACAACTTTGCAGATAGCCTTCAAGTGCGGCTTGTGCGCGGTTGCAACATAATGACGGGCTTGTGAATTCCCAGGTGGATTTGGATTCAATGCATATAAATCACAGACCCCAAATAGTTGGGATAAAATAATTGTTGACCATGACTTTTTCTTTGCTTATTGTCATTAATATTGTTTTTGCTTTTGAACTTGATGTGTCCTTTTTTATTGCATCTATATTGTGCCTTTCTCAAGTTTTTTTTATCCTTGATTTTGTTGTTTGAGGTGAGGTTACCTTGGTAAGGATTGTTAATACAACTAATGAGCTTGACATTAAAAAACAGAGAGATAACTCACATTTCTAGAAAGGTAAAACATAATATAAAGACTGTGGTAGGGCGTTTCTTATTTGCATCTGAAGACAAAATGAGGCCTCATATTCGTGGGTATGCTATCTGCCATACCTTGTTCTTGTCTCCTAACTCCTTTTCTGGACATATAAAATATTTTATAATGGCTATGAAACAATCATTGTCATAGCCTTAACCCATCTATTTTGGGCCTGTTTTATGAGTCCTCATTCTTCTTGTTCCGATTGTCCCAACATTTTGGCAGATGATATGGTCACTGCATTAATGATTTGCAAATCTATGCTATCATTTGTCTATTGTTGCCTTTTGCTATTTATTTGTATCATGATATGTTACTGCATTGTAAACTGTATGGAAAACAGAATGCTTTTAAGTCTGTACGGTTTATTTGTATTCTCTCGTGCTAATGTTTTGATTAGCAGTATATAAACTCCCTTCAAGTTCCTGAGCTTCTTTATCGACAAATAAAATAAATAAACCATGATTTGTACCCCTCCTCTCTTGTTCCTTTTTGAGAAAATTTCACTAGCACAAAACTTTTAAAAAGTCTAACATGCTAAACTAACAAGATTCTAATTTACTGCTGCTTTTATGTTTATGGACATTTGCTACTGTTTTGATACTAAAGTAACCGATATTTATATACCCCGTGTGCATATGTGAATATTTGTGTTCATAATTTTTGTAGTATCTGTGCTGATATTGTCCAGTCCACACATTTCTTTTGAATTCATACTGGACCTTTTTTGATCCCATGGTTGTTTGTCTAGAATGCCATTTCTTAAGTTCATAACAGTATTTTCTACCTGTTACTTATTATAACTGATGTTAAAGAAATGATCTCCTGACACTTCTCATCCTCCCTTAGGCTTGGAGTCGGATCATACAGTTCACTTGGTTCGCGGTGCCGCACCATCCACTACATCTGCTAATTCTTCAACTGACCTTGGTGCTTCAGCTGCAACTAATACTGCAGCTGCTCCAAGAGGTGCTGGTTCCACCGATGGTGGAGATTTGGGTGGTGCTAATGGGCTTTTTGGTTCCGGAACTTCTGGCTTATTTGGGTCTGGGTTTCCCGATCTTGATCAAGTGCAGCAGCAGCTTACTCAGAATCCAAACATGGTGAGGGATATGTTGAACTTGCCAGCCGTTCAGAATTTAATGAATAATCCTGATTTGGTGCGTGATCTCATTACGAGCAATCCACAAATTCGGGAGATACTGGACCGCAATCCTGATTTGGCACATGTTCTTAATGATCCAAACACTCTTAGACAGACATTGGAAGCTGCGAGGAATCCTGAATTAATGAGAGAAATGATGCGCAATACAGACAGAGCTATGAGCAATATCGAGTCCTCCCCAGAAGGGTTTAACATGCTTAGGCGCATGTATGAAACTGTGCAGGAGCCATTTCTAAATGCAAGCACCATGGCTGGCAATACCGGGGGTGATGTTAGTTCCAATCCATTTGCAGCTCTCTTGGGAAACCAAGAAAACGCACGCTCGAGGGATCGGTCAACAAACCCTTCAACTACTGGCTCAGATGTGCCAAATAGTAACCCGCTTCCTAATCCATGGAACAACCCCAGTATGTATTCATATAATATTGTTTTTGCTTATACAACCGATACAACTGACTAGCAGCTGTGCACGAGATACCCTCACACTCAATGTGCCGTGATGACAGTACCCGACCATCATTCGAGCTACGATCAAGTTCTATTGCCATCCCACATCGTGCCTCCCACATTGTGCCTGAAGGACCCTGTGTACAGCTACTAAAGTTTATAAATATGTACTTTTTTGATTTTATACTAGCCGTATGTATTAAAAAAATCATATGATTTGTGCCTCCATTAGATCTGAGATGTTATAATCTATGGTTCAAATTTTATGGTCTATTTTAGATCATGACAACCAAGTTTTTCTTTTTAATATAGCATAGAAATTATTGTGCATAAATAGCTTATATTATTATGCTACAGCAGGTACACCAGCAGCCAACACAAGATCAACAGTTGGTGGTGAGGCAAGATCTGCTGCTTTTAGTGATCTTGGGCTTCCAAATCTGGAAGCTGGTGGAATACCTGACCCGGCTGTTCTGAGTCAGGTGTTGCAAAACCCAGCCATGACACAGATGATGCAATCTCTGCTGTCTAATCCCCAATATGTCAACCAGGTGCTTCTCTTACCAAATTTTAGATTGAAATAAGTATTTTGCTCCATAGAGCATATTAGTGAACTCACATGCCTTGCCTGCTGCTAGATATTTAATATGAACCCGCAGCTCCGCAGCGTGATGGAGTCAAATACGCAACTTAGAGAGATGTTGCAAAATCCAGAATTTCTTCGGCAGTTAGCATCACCTGAGACAATGCAGGTACTCATTTAAATTTCTGCCATTCAAATTCATGTAATGGGCCTGTCTAAATTCGTTTTTCTTTTTCTGTAGCAAGTTTTGTCATTGCAACAATCTCTTTTTTCCCGGATGGGTCAGCAGCAGTCAAACGAGTAAGCATATATCTCCCTTTCGTCCTTCTCATCCACCTACAAATACAATCATATAGTTTTCTTATTGCTCTCCTTTTTTAATTTTAGCCGTCTATATTCCCATATTTGAGGCACCTGTTAGGCGTTGTGTGAGTCTAGTCACTACACATGTTAAATGAGGGAGGCATAGACCAATTAAGACTTGGAATGAAACTATAAGGAAAGACATGATGTACTTAGGCATTAGTGAGATTATGACAAAAGATAGGGCACAATGGCGACAAATGATCCATATAACCGACCCCACTATAGTGGGATAAAGACTTGAGTGTTGTTGCTGCTGCATATTCCCGTATTTATATAAAATTTGCTGGTCATGATATTATTTTCTTATCTTGAACTGTCCTGTTTGTGAAATGTGCTAGAAGCTTTGTTTTTTTAAAAAAATAAACTTTAAATGATGAATATTGTACTTTTTTTTAAAAGTTTAACGACTCCTCTGGAAAAAGGTTGAGTTTTGAGTTTTTTTCCTTGAATGTTGAATACATTGTTTATTTTATAAGCTTTCTTTCTTGGGCCTTCTTTTTTCTTTCAAAGTTGAGCCAACGCTAACATCTGCAGCTGGTATGGCAGGGGACACAACCAGATCAACGGTGCCACAGGTATGATTTTTTTATTTGCAGTCCAATTTTATAATCCTGATGCAATGTTGCAGGTATTCTATGCTATGATCATGAAGTATATTTCATTTTGTACTTTTTTAACATCCAAGTAATAAGAAGGAAAAAAGTAGACTAAAGGTGATGTAGGGGTAGGCTAGTGGTGCACAAAACCTACAACGGTAGGTGATCGTGCCAGGGTGACACGCTAATCCAACTCTACATGTAATGCAATGACCGGTATTTGACAAATAATTTAAGCAATATAAGTTTTAGCACCACACAGATATTTGAATAGAAAAACAATTATTTATTTAAGCAATTGGAATGGTTTTCCTTCGCTCGAAGGGTCAAGGTCAAGCGCGCAGCGAATAATTCCTCCTGCAAGTTAGTAGTGTATCGAAACAAATCTCTACTAGCAAGAATCAAAGCGATGTATATTAATTCACCAATGATAAATGCCAAATCACATAAACAAATACCACAAGAGAATTCACAAAGTAGAAGGCTGAATCGAGACACTGAAGATTTGAAGGGCCGGATGTGTAGATCGGGGACCAGAAATGGAGCCGGCGGCGTGAAGACGATGACGGTGGCCGTCTTCGGCGGTAAAGGGTGAAAACGGGCAATAAAACGGTGGATCCGGCCACTTATAAGTAGATCCGGGCCGGGGAGGAGTAGATCCGCTATTTAGAGTCGGATCCGGGCAAAAATGGAAAGCATGAGCGGTGGAAATAACGGATCGGGCGGCCATAACCCTAGATCTAGACGGATCTAGGATTTTAGGGGTGTTAGAACGATGGATCCACGAAAGGGAGTTGGCGGATTGGGGAGGAGGGGCGGTGGAGGCCGACGACAATTTAAGGAGATGGCCGACGGTGGGGAAAGGTGAGGGCTGGTCGGCCAGCAGTGGGGAGGGGACAAGAGGTGGCGGCGACCCTGTAGCGGCGGTGGAGCGGCGACGGGTTTGAGGGGAGGAGGCGGATTTGGCGGCGGAAAAGGGATAGCAGGCCGGCTGTTTTCCGGGGGCTGGAATGACGGGCTACAGCGGGTGAAACAAAAGTTTGAGGCGTGGAAAATGAAGGTGGGGGTAGGGATTACCTTGGAGAGGAGTTTGGAGGCTTAAAAGTAGTCACCTAGGGTTCCACGACGTCGGCACCGGGGAGGGATCACGTGATTCCGGGATTCAATGTCTCCAAAATCTTCAATGACTTGATTCAGCCTCTTAGACCAATATTTATAAGAAGAGAACAACCTAGGGCTTCACCATGAACGACTATGATTGGCCTGTTGGATCGGGCACTAAAAACATGAAAATAAACTCAAAAAAATAAACTAATATATGTTTTTGACTCGCGGCGACGTGCCAGACGCAACCGCGGGGTCCGATCGTCGATCTGGGCACGTCATATATGTTAAGTCGCCAAATCAGCCCCGAACGGTTCTAAAGCTCGTGCTCGTCTCTGCTCCGCATTAATCTCCCCGACTTGAAAGAATTCATCTCCTGATGAATAAGGATCAGAATTCTCTCGCTGCATGCCGGGTAAAACTCGAACAAGTCCACTAGAGGTCGCCCAAGTGTCGTCGCTGAAAAGTGTCCTCGCCAATCAACTCCCCCTGACTGAAAAGCTGTCATCTCCGATGAATGGAAACGGTCGTGCCGAAGTCGAAGTCCCGGAGCGAATCGATCAAGCTCTGCTGCAAGTAACCAAGAGTCACGAACGTCTGTAGTGGGAATGCACTGGTGGAGTCTTGTCTCCATGAAACTCTCAACGCTCAACTCACGAGTGGTGGATCCCGGTGCGATCGACGACGCCGTCGGTAGAACCAAAGAAGGCGAGTCCCCAAGTGGGTGGGTGTCAGAAGCAAGTGAGGAGTGGTGGCCATCAGACATATGTCTGCTATGGGGGTGGCAAGGCGACGGTAGTGGAGGTGTGGGCGGCTGAAAATCTCCACTGCTCGGGTCCACATACTCACGAGGCTCGTAGGATAGAGTCAGATTCTCAACATTAAATACCAGGTGAATTCCCATACTAGTCGGGATATCGAGCCGGTAGGCATTTGTCCCAATACGACTAATAACAGAGTTCAGACCCATTCACCTAGCGCTTATCTTCTTGGCAGGCCCCAAAGGGAGCCTCTCTGAGCGGATTCGTACCATTATCTTTTTGCCTTCATTAAATATTCGTTCTCGCCTTCGCTTATCTGCATGTGCTTTATAATTTTCATTGCTTGTTATTATTCGTTGGCGAACCGACTCATGCAACTCATGCAAATGTCGTGTAAAATACTCAACAAACTCATGTAGATAATGCAAATGATGCAATGACAACACGACAGACACGGTAAACTTCTTACAGGAAAAATCAAATAATGCCTGAGATGTCTCTAAAATGGGGTGGCCTATCAGGAGGTTCTTTCGGTGGAGTGTTGACAAACTCATCCCGTGTGTGACGATTGCTCAGATGACCATGAAGGACAACTATACTCAAATACAGGCTCGTAAAGAGCCAAATGTCTCTCGGGGAACGTAGCACATCAGGGGGGTCCCCAAGAGGTGTGTAAGAAAAGTCATCAAGAAGGAGACAACCACCTGAGTGAAAATCGTGTACACCGACTAGAAGTCGTGACTCTAAAATATGGTGAGCGTCCCAGACAAGAAAGAACTCATCGGGTGGCTCAGCTGGTGGCGTGTCCCAGAATTCATTCAGGGTGTGAGGCGTCATAAGGTAGGTCCTCACAATATGAGTATATTCAAGTGGACTCAAGATAGACCCTACATATGTCATGCTCCACTCAAGGTCCCTTCTTTGGGGCAAGGCCAGAGATGATAATGAAAGAGGCGTCATACCTGAGTGGCTCACCCGAGTCTCAACCTCACCAAGATGTGGCGGATTATCAGGAGGCTCAACAAGGGGCTCGTCATAGGGCTCGTCACTAAGGTCAAGGTCCTCCCGATGAGTACAATCGAAAGAGGTAGTGTCCCTGTGCATGGGTGACATAGACACTACGAGATCAACACCAAGCTCTGAGCTCTCGATCGTAACGTGGCTCAGGGTAATGCCAAGGGAAAAGTGACATAGACCTACGCTCAATAATGGGTCTGCCGGTGCGGTGCCAAGACATGAGTCTAGGGTATGAGTGTTAATCAACCCCGGACATGCCAAAAGTGGTGGTGTGGGTGAGGGGCACAACACTGCATACTTAATAGGTCGATCAGGCTCACCCTCCGTCAGAGTCACAAGAGCCGGGTCAAAAGCAAGAGATAGGTCACTCACGGGCTAAGCATCTCGCTGGGGTGAGAGAAATCTGTATCAGGTATCACTCCGTCGTGGGTGGTAGGACAGTGGTAGACACCGTGGTGAGCTCAGTATGAGAAGGACGCGTACTGCGGAGGTCAAGGTGAGGGTCCAACCGACCAACTCTGGCAGATCTCAAAGATTGTTCGTAATGAAGGGCAAGTTGATACGTTTGCTTGAGGGACTTCGAGCTATGATAAACCACCTTAGTACGAATGTTAGATCGAAGCCCAGACCGGAATCTGCAAGTGGTCATGGCCGACTCCTCTCGGATATCGCTCCTCACTACCAACTTATCAAAGCAATCCCTGTACTCAGCGACAAACATGGATTTTTGTTGAAGGAAAAATAATTGGTCGAGCAAGCGACTCCGATATGATGAAGGGAGGTACCTCTGACACAATGTACGTTTCTTGTCCATCCAACTAGTGATGCGACGAAGACGGTCTCGCTCGCGGTTCCTCTCAACGCTAGCCCAATATGCCCTTGCCTGATCTAAAAGTCTAAGTTTCACAAATTTAACGCGGCGCTCACCGAATAACTCAAAATGATCAAGATAATACTCAATATTCACGAGCCAATAACCAAAAGACTCGAGACTCGATGAGCCGTCAAAAGAAGGAGAAACTGTACGAAACTGACTCTCACGATCTCTCTCAAAGTGACGATCCTCATAATAGTCATCCCTAAGTTAATCGAGTCGAGTCGAAGGATCAACACGATCCGCTCACGTGCAAGGATATGAACGACGACAATCATCATACTGATCGTCTCTGGCATAATGAGGTTGTGTCAGTGGGTCGACACAATCTCAAGAAGTGGTGTGCCGCCGACGATAATAATCATCATGATAACGTGAGGATTTCTCTGAAGTCGCTCTATGACATTGGATATAAGCGGACTCATAATCCCCAAAGTGAGGAGAGGAACGACGACAATAATTAGTCATGGATGAACCTAAAGACTATATGATCTACCACTACAAAACATGCAAATGGCCTAACCTTGCCCTCTGATACCAAAATGATGTAGAGGTATGCTAGTGGTGCACAAAACCTACAACGGTAGGTGATCGTGCCAGAGTGACACGCTAATCCAACTCTACATGTAATGCAATAACCGGTATTTGACAAATAATTTAAGCAATGTAAGTTTAGCACAACACAAATTTTGAATAGAAAATCAACTATTTATTTAGGCAATTGGAATGGTTTTCCTTCGCTCGGAGGGCCAAGGTCAAGCGCGCGACGAATAATTCCTCCTGCAAGTTAGTAGTGTATCGAAACAAATCTCTACTAGCAAGAATCAAAACAATGTATATTAATCCACCAGTGATAAATGTCAAATCACATAAACAAATACCACAAGAGAACTCACAAAGTAGAGGGCTGAACCGAGACACTGAAGATTTGGAGGGCCGGATGTGTAGATCGGCGATCGGAGATGGAGCCGACGGCGTGAAGACGATGGCGATGGCTGTCTTCGGCGGTAAAGGGTGAAAACAGGCAAAAAAAACGGTGGATCCGACCACTTATAAGTAGATCCGGGCCGGGGAGGAGTAGATCCGCTATTTAGAGTCGGATCCGGGAAAAAATGGAAAGTATGAGCGGTGGAATTGTGGAAATAACTAATCGGGCGGCTATAACCGTAGATCTGGACGGATCTAGGATTTTAGGGGTGTTAGAATGGTGGATCCACAAAAGGGAGTTGGCGGATTGGGGAGGAGGGGCGGTGGAGGCCGGCAACAATTTAAGGAGGTGGCTGGCGGTGGGGAAAGGTGAGGGCTAGTCGGCCAGCAGTGGGGAGGGGACAAGAGGTGGCGGCGGCCCTGTAGCGGCGGTGGAGAGGCGGCGGGTTTGAGGGGAGGAGGCGGGTTTGAGGGGAGGAGGCGGGTTGGGCGGCGGAAAAGGGGGCAGCAGGCCGGCTGTTTTCCGGGGGCTGGAATGGCCTGCTGCAGCGGGTGAAACGAAGGTTTGAGGCGTGAAAAATGAAGGTGGGGGTATGGATTACCTTGGAGAGGAGTTTGGAGGCCTAGGAGTCGTCACCTAGGGTTCCACGACGTCGGCATCGGGGGAGGGATCGCATGATTCCGGGATTCAATGTCTCAAAAATCTGCAATGACTTGGTTCAGCCTCTTAGACCAATATTTATAAGAAGAGAACAACCTAGGGCTTCACCATGGACGACTATGATTGGCCTGTTGGATCTGGCACTAAAAACATGAAAATAAATTCAAAAAAATAAACTAATATATGTTTTTGACTCGCGGTGACGTGCCAGACGCAAACACGGGGTCCGATCGTCGATCCGGGCACGCCATATATGGTAAGTCGCCAAATCAGCCCCGAACGGTCCCAAAGCTCGTGCTCGTCTCTGCTCCGTATCAAAAGGTACTATAACCAAAAATTATGCAAAACAATTGTGGTCTGTATATTTAATGCCTCATCAAGAAGGAATGGAGGTTGTGGATATGACCGACATAATTGGCAATGCATATTGAGATACCCCAAATGCATATAATTTTGAATTAGGTCGGTAGAAAGTAGAAGTGTGATAGCTCCGGCTATCTTTGAGCAACAATAAGTAGATTAATGCAAACAAGGATACAATATACCGAGAGTAGCTCGATTCAACCTCTCGAGAGCAGGATACTTCTACGAGCTTACTCTCTAAGCCAGCCAAAGACCTAAACGATCCAAGATAACTGATGCAGGACGAAGCGCGAAGTTTGCGCGCCTGTCGGTTTTTTTCAGGAAACCCTAATGCATGCAACGTTTTGCGAATTTTGCAAAAAATTTTGAGCGAGTGTTGCACAAAATTTATGGAAGTAGACAACTTTTAATTTTTAGTAAAGCATAAAATAAACTGTTTGTTTCAAATTGAATTTTCTTAAAAAAAGTTCGAAAGGAAAATCTGGGGAAAGAAGATTTGCAGCTTTCGTTCTGTTTTCCTTGTCGCAGCAAAATGAAAAGCGTGAACTTCAAATACATTTCGATTGGAGTTTTCGACGTAGCATTCGCTGACAAAATTCAGGTAAAGATCCAGCAAATTAATCTAATAAGCTAAGAGAAAATGTAGACACACACAGAGGAGGGGGAAGAAACAATTACCCACGAAAAGATCGTCTTTCCGCAACCGAAGTTGACAGCCATCCCGCGAGGAATTTCTCGTCACCTTTAATCTCTCGCTCCGAGGTCATCGCTAAAGCTTACGGGGTCCAAGTAGAAAATTCACTCACTCACACACGAGTGGATTCACGAAATCTCAATCACTCAACGGTGTAGGTAAGCCACAAACCCAACAACACATCTTATTCTACTTCAATAGTGGCAGTAGCAAGAATCAACTTCAATAATTTCATCCAATAGGAAAAACATCACATTGTCATTCAACAACTCAAATGGGAAGCAAAATCACAACAACCTCAAACGTTTTTTTTCCTCTTTACTCAACAACAACTGGAACAATTCAATCGAAACAAAAACCACACAACAAGTTTCCACTGTTCATCATCTTCTCCAATACAACTCTCACACTGGAATAAAAAACAAAGCAACCATCCAAGATATTCAACAACAACAACATCCCTTTTATAGGGTTTAAAATAAAATGAAACACACAAAAAATAAAATAAAACTACTCCAGAGATCAGGCTCTTCTTCTTCCATGACAGGCAGAACCAACGACGAGGAATGAGGAGGGTGTGGCCAGGCGGTTGCAAAAACTGTCGGAGGAAAGGTTGTGCTTTGCGGCGCATGGATGCGGCTGTGCGTAGGTGGAGGAAGCGTGGAGACGTGGACGTGGCCGTGCGGTGGGAGCTCCAGTGGGCGGTGGTTGCGGTGTGCGGGGCTTTTAAGCGTGTGCAATGACAAAGTCGGGAAGGAGCGGCTGAGCCCTAGCACCAGCTTTACTGAACCGGGGAAAACGCCTGCTGGGTCGGATGGAAAAAAAATAGTTGCACGGGTCGGCCGGTCCTGTAGGATTTGTTGTTGTACTTCTAAAAATAAACTTTAAACATACAAAATTGAAGAGCCACACACGCAGGCATGTAATAAAAATAAAAATGTTCAATCATAAATTGTAAATGAAACAAAATGCATAAAAATAACAAAAATAAAATAAAATAAGATACAATAACTCAGGGCTGGTAGTGGTCTGGTCGGGTGCGACGTCGGACACTTTTGCGTCGACCTGATCTGGGCCGGTCTCCACCAATTCTCCCCCTCTCGAAATCACTCATCTCTGGTGAGTGTTCCGATCGGTAGTGCTGTAGAAGATCAACATCCATACGTTGTAACTCCTCGGCTAAGACTCAGCTGGTCTCGGTCTCTGGTCTGCCATGCCAACGAACTAAGTACATCTGAAAACCACCATCAATATTGATCACTATCTCGTTGTCCAGGATCTGCTCGGGAATCAAAATATGCTGCGGAAGTCTGTCAGCGGCTCTGAGAACTGGTATGGTAGAATCACTTGACGTCACATGCTCGGCCTGGAAATTGTCAGTGGGAAAAGGAAGAACTTCAGGTGGTGTGTCAGTAACTGAATGAGTGTCGGTGTGTCCTGAATGTGACTCCTCATTATCACTTATTAACCTAGAAGAATCAAATGAAGGAGAATGCATGTGAAAATTTAAAGACTCATGTGGATAGTCGTGAAATAAAGTCAGATCGGATACATTAAAAACTGAATTTGCTCCCCAAACGAAAGACATTTTAAGTTCATACACATTTTGCCCAATCAACTTCACCACTCTAAAGGGTCCAGTCATACGGTCAACTAACTTCTTTACGGTACCTGAAGGTAACCCTTTCGGATTTAGCTGAACGATCACCAAGTCATCCACTTTGAAATAACTGTGTTCAAAAAGACCGGGCCCGGGGGCCCGACCCGAAAAAAGCCATGCTAGGCCTGGCCCGGGCCTAGGCCGGGCTTGGGGGCCTTACAAGGCCCCCATATAGCCTCATAGCCCGGGCCGGGCCTAGAAAAGCTCAGGCGCCGGGCTTGACCTGGGCCCGACACCCAGGCGAAACAAATCTTGCCAAAATAGGCAAGATTTTAATTAAAATTAATCTCGCCTATTCGGCGGGATTTCTTAAAATCATGCCTATTTTGGCGAGATTTCAGGAAATCCCGCCTAAATAGGCGGGATTTCAGGAAATCCCGCCTGTAGGCGGGAATAATTAACCGAGCCGGCCCGGGCCTGGGCCGACCTTGGGGGCCTTAGCAGGCCCCCTTTTTGAGAGGGGGCCCGAGCCTGGCTCACGCCGGGCCCGACCCAAATCCGGGTGGCAAAAAGCCCAGGCCCGGACCGGCCTGTTCGGGCTTTTTGAACACAACTACTTCAAAACTATTTGCTCTTTTATACTTATTAACTTGAGTTGCATATAAATCATAAGTACTATGCAATTTCCGCTCAATTTCTTCATGCAAATCATGCAAAGGCAAGACATAATCACGTGCAAACTGGCTAGTCCTAAAAGTGAGTGACAGTGATGCTAAATCAAGCGGCACTTGTGCAGTGTGATCGCGAACAACCTCATTGGGGGATAGACCCGTAGATATATTCTTCGAATTATTATAGGTCAATTGAGCGTGCAAAAGAATTAGATCTCAATTTCCCCGGTGATCTCCTACCAAACAACGCAGTAAATTTCCTAAACTCCTATTTACAATCTCAGTCTGACCGTCAGTCTGCGGATGATGGACGGTCAAAAATAGAAGTTTAGTTCCAAATAATCTCTAGAGTGACTTCCAAAAATAACTGGTGAACTTGACATCTCGATCGATAATGATAGTTTTAGGTATCCTTCGATGCGCGATAACCTCTTTATAATAAATACGGACAATATGAGTGACGTCATCGGTTTTGTTGCAGGGAATGAAATACGTCATTTTAGAAAACTGATCGACCATCACGAGAATGAAATCGTGCTTTATAAAAGTGCGCGACAACTCAAACACAAAATTCATGCTAACATTATCCTAAGGAATACTAGACACCCGTAAAGGTGTATATAATTCAGCAGACTGTTTATTGCCCTTCGCTACCTGACAAGTGCGGCAACTACTAACAATCCGTGCGATAACCCACTTCATCATGGGCTAATAGAATCGCTCCTCTACCAAGGATATCGTCTTGTCTCGTCTAAAGTGTCCACCTAAACCTCCACCATGTAATTCCCATGCGATAAAGTTTTGCAATGAAGTGCGAGGAATACATAGATGGGTTCCACGAAACAAATATCTGCCTCTAATCAGATAACCAGTCTCATCGTGAAAGTGATCAGAACGTATCACATCATAAATATCACTAAAATCGGGACAACTGAGATAGTCACCTTTGATACACTCAAATACTATCACCCGAGTGCTCATCTGAGATAGTACGAGGGTGACTCGTCTATGAGCGTCGACAACCCGGTTCTCCGTTCCTTTGCAGTGCGTGAGAATGAAGGTATACTCCTCTAAATAAGATACCCACTTAGCCTGTCGATGGTTTAATTTTTGTTGCGAATTGATGTAACACAACGCCTAATGATCAGAGTGGAGGACAAACTCTTTGGGCAACAAATAGTGCCTCCAGTGACGCAACGTCTGCATAATCACATAGAATTCACCCTCGTAATTGGAGTAATTCAGCTTTGGGTTTGAAAGCTTTTCATTGAAAAATCCGATGGGGTGACCCTCATGACTAAGTACACCTCCTATCCCAACCCCAGTGGCATCACAAGATACCTCGAACAGTAGACCAAAATCAGGGAGTCTCAGGACAGGTGCAGTGGACATCTTATCCTTAATGATCTCAAAGGCTCTAGTGGCCGAAGACGTCCACTGGAAACTTCCCTTCTTCGTACACTCAGTGACTGACGCCATAATCGTACTAAAGTTAATGAATTGACGATAAAAGGTGGCTAGCCCATGAAAACTATAGACATCGTGAATATTCTGGGGTGTATGCCATCACGAATTGCTCGAACTTTCTCAGGATCCATAGTGATACCAACGAAGCTCACTATATATCCAAGAAATATCACAGACTCATCCATAAAAACTCACTTCTTTAAATTGATGTATAGTCGTTCGGCTCGCAGGAGCTCGAAGATAGCACGTAAGTGAGTCAACTGCTCACTATCAGTTCGACTACATATCAAGATGTCGTCAAAATAGACTAAAACAAATTTCCCAATATAAGGTTTGAAGACCTGGGTCATCATCCGAGCGAAAGTACTAGGGACATCAGATAAAGTCCGTCCTTCGATTTGAAGGCAGTTTTCCACTCATCTCCTTCGCGGATCCAGATCTGGTGATATCTACTACGAAGGTCGATCTTTGAAAAGATCGTGACTCCAGTCAACATATCTAACATGTCATCCAGTCGGGGTATCATGAAACGATATTTCACTGTGATCTTGTTGACTGCACGACTGTCAACGCACATTCGTCATGTACCATCCTTTTTCGGGGCAAGGAGGGCAGACACCGCACATGGGCTAAGACTATGATGAATAAAGTCTCTATCTAATAGCTATTCAATTTGCTTCTGCAACTCCTCGTGGGCGACATGATTCAATCGGTAATGCGGAAGATGAGGGAGTGAAGCTCCAGGAACAAGATCTATTGCATGTTGAATTGACCTCATGAGGAGGTAACTCAGCCGGAAGCTCATCATGGTGTATATCCTTGAATTGCTCTAAGAGTCTCCTAGCAGGTATAGGAATAGACTCACACCTCTCTAATAGGTCGGTCGCCTGTAAGACGACTAATGCATAATAAAATCCATCATCAAAACTCTCTCGATGAAACTCTGTGCCTCGTATAATGCTAAGAGTTTTCTTCCTTTTGGTAGGAGGAATAGACTCTTTCGCACTACTGCTCACACGGGATGTTGGTGCTTTGGGTCGCACCGACATCAACTCTACTCTCTTTCCATCCAATGGAAAAAAGCAAGTGTTGGACCTGCTATGTATGGTGACATCTCTGTCATATAACCAAGGTCGCCCAAGTAATACGTGACACACATCCATAGACAGAACATCGCACCATATCATGTCGAAGTACGTACCGATAGTAATGAGAACTAAATGTCTCCTAGTCACTGATAGAGCAGTCTTGGTGACGCAAGCTACTTGAAATGGGAATGAGTGCGACTTAGCAGTGAGTCCCATGCGGGCTAATACTGTCTCAGCTATCACGTTCACTAAATGATACACTTTCTCCCCAGCCATAAAGTAGGTCTGGAAGATGTTCGTCTGCCAATAATCTGTCCAATTCTTGTGGCGTAGATAACATGCATCTCACCACTAGAACACCGAGATCTATCTCCTTATCGCTAGGGTACCATACACTTCATCATTCAAGACACGAGAGTCTTTCTCAATTATAGTCTCTTCTTCAGGATCATTCTCCTCAGTCACCCCGTGAATAACTAGTGTACCATTTCTCTTGGGATAATCCCTAGATATATGACCCATTTGCTGGCACTCATAACATCGGATCTGTGAAGGGGTCACAGTTCCCATATGTGACTTCCCTTTCTGATCTCTTGTGAAAGTAAATGTAGGTTTCGATCCACTATCCTTACTCCTAGGTTCTTCTTTCTTATAAGGAGTATTTGTTTTGGTTTGAGATTTGAACTGAGAGGTTCTCTTTTGGTGCTCCTCAATGTCAATAACGATGGGTATAGTCTCGGATCTCAGGTCGTAGTCCAGATCTAATTTTGGATAAGATATCCCGTGTGTGTTCTACTACGTTACACCGAATCATAAGATCCTTCATTTCAACAAGATAGTCTGTAAGTGATTTGGATCCTTGACGTAGAGACGTTAGCTCGTCTAGACTGGTCTGATAATAATGTAGAATGTACTGTTCCTCTAATATGACTTTCATGTGAGACCAATGAGTAATAAAAGGGCGACCATTCCTCTCTAGAGTACGTTCTTCGTCGATCCAAAAAGTTTTCGCTCGCCCCGTCAATCTCATTTTGACGAATTGAACTTTTTGGTGCTCCGTCATACGATACCACTCAAAATAGGTTTTTATGTCTATAACTTAATCAGAGAAGACCTTGAGATCCATAGAACCATCATATAAAGGCGAATCCAATTTCACTACTCGTGCGAGGTCAGGTCGCCTATTTCGGGTAGGATGGTCATAATTGTCATCGTAAGGATCACGATTGTCTGCACGCCGCGGGGGTGGAGGTCGATGCCAATCTCTATGACGGTCATCACGATGCATGTCAGGATTAGGCCGAAGATGGTCTCGAGGACACTCTTCTCTCGCCACGTCATAATAAGGCCTCTCCTGATAATTATCTCGTGTGCCTAAGAAAGGTTCCTGTTGGGGTTTAGAAAAATACCTTGGAGAATTACTACCCCGGTCGCATTCAAATTCGAACCTATCTAAGGGATTTCTAGCTTCTTCCTCAAAAAGAGGATTCCTCCTAAGGGGTAGACCTTTCGACGTGGACTTTGTGATGGGATCGAACATAATGCTCATTTTCGCACATGTTGTATACTCTCGGTTAATGCCGCCATTTGGTAGGCGAAAGGTAAAAAACACTGAGGTGATTCATTCCCTTCGTCCACACGACTCGTTTGACCTTATTCAACTTGATGCATCTCCGAATTTACCTCTTGAGGGTGTTTAGAGGGAGGATTGTGATGGAGTGAACTCATACTTATTAACCTACCACTATGTAGATGAATGTAAGACAATCAACTTGTATGAATGTATGATTATGCTGTTAAAAGAATATTTTTTAAGAAAGAAAAAGAAATAAAATGCTATGCAGATTTCTATTCTACGCAGGGTGGATTCCAAAACTTAGAAAAAATTCGGAACCTCCCTCTGATACCAAATTGATGCAGGACGACGCGTAGGGTTTGCGCGTCTGTCAGCTTTTCTCAGGAAACCTAATAGCATGCAACGTTTTATGAATTTTGCAAAGAATTTTGAGCGGGCGTTGCACAAACTTTATGAAAGTAGACAACTTTTAATTTTTAGTAAAGCATAAAATAAACTGTTTGTTTCAAATTGAATTTTCTTGAAAAATATTTCAAAAGAAAAATCCGAGGAAAGAAGATTTGCAGCTTTCGTTCCGTTCCCCTTGTCGTAGCAAAACGAAAATCGTGAACTTCAAATACGTTTCCGATTGGAGTTTTTGACGTAGCGTTCTTTGACAAAATCCAGGCAAAAATCCAACAAATGAATCTAATAACTTAAAGCGAAAGTGTAGGCGCACACAAAGGAGGGGGGAAGAAACAATTACCCACGAAAAGAGTCGTATTTTTCGCAACTGAAGTCGATGGCGATCCCGCGAGGAATTTCTCGTCACCTTCGATCTCCCGCACCGAAGTCGGTCGCTAAAGCTCACTGGCACCAATGAGAAAATTCACTCACTCACACACAAGTGTCTTCACGAAATCTCAATCACTCAACAGTGTAAGAAAGCCACAAACCCAACAATACACATCTCATTCCACTTCAATAGTGGCAGCAACAAGAATCGAGTTCAATAATTTCATCCAACAGAAAAAACATCACACTCTCATTCAACAACTCAAACGGGAAGCAAAATCACAGCAGCCTCAAACGTTGTTTTCCTCTCCACTCAACAATAACTGGAACAATTCAATTGAAACAAAAACAATACAACAACAAGTTTCCACCGTTCATCATCTTCTCAAATACAACTCTCACGCTGGTATAACAAAACAAAGCCGCCATCCAAGATATTCAACGTCTCCACGACTACAAACATCTTCTTTATATGGTTTAACATTGTAGAGAAACATGAAATTGAGAGAAATAAAGATGTGATTTATTAATTTTTCGATAAAATTCTTGTTACAACATATGTATTTGTACATATATATATAGGAGAAGAGGGGAGAGCCTAAATTCTATCCCGAGGTGTGAGAATAAAGCTTAAGAGGGGTTTACATGGGCCTTTATGATGGACTTTCTTTACACTTTCTTCAACACTCTCCCGTAAGCTAGAGCATACAAGTCATAAGATCCAAGCTTGGACATGCACTGAGAATATTAAGGTCGTGGTAGAGCTTTTGTAAGAATATCAACAACTTGTTCTGTAGCTGGAACACGTTTTAAGTTCAATTTTCTAAGTTGAACCTTTTCCCGAATAAAGTGACAATCAACCTTTATATGCTTGGTATGTTCATGGAACACATGATTGTTGGCAATATGAATAACAACTTGACTATCACAGAACAAGGTGACATGAGAAGAGAGTTTGACCTGGACCCCGACGAATAGAAAAGAGAGCAATCCCGTGGTGAAGACGGAGGGGCCCACAAAGAAGAAGTTGACTGAGGAGAACCGACGAAAAGTGACTAGCGGCCTGAGGAGTATAGATTAATCCAGAGAGCACACTGCGAACAGAGCGAATAGGTTGCTGCGAACAGGCAAGCTGCGAACAGGCAAGCTGCGAACAGGCAATCTGCGGCAATCAAATAAAGTCAACCAGAGCGAACAGGTTAGCAGAAGAGAGCTGCGAGACCCACTGATAAGAGAAGGAAAATAGCTATAAAAGCAGGAGACATGGGAAGGAGGGAGGGATGAATCCACGGGAGAAGATAGCTGCGGGTAGAAATAGGAGACTGCAGGCACAAAGGGCGATGATGTTAGAGAAGCAGAGACCGCGGGTAGTAGAAAACTATCCGCCCAGAGCCAAATGTGGAGGAAAACGATCGAAGGACCGATGCCTCTGATACCATGTAGAGAAACATGAAATTGAGAAAAATAAAGATGTAAGTTTATTAATTTCTCAATAAAATTCTTGTTACAACACATGTATTTGTACATATATATATGATAAGAGGGGAGAGCCTAAATTCTATCCCAAGATGTGGGACTAAATCCTAAGAGGGGTTTACATGGGTCTTTGTGATGAGCTGTCTTTACACATCTTCAAGAAAAATAAATAGAAACACAAAAAATACAACTCCAGAGATCGGGCTCTTCTTCTTCCACGACATGCGGAACCAATGATGAGGAATTTGGAGGGCGTGGCACTGGCGTGGCCAGGCGGTTGCAGAAACTGTCGAAGGATGGGTCGTGCTTTGCGAGACATGGATGCGACTGAGCGTGGGCGGAGAAAGCGTGGAGACGTGGACGTGGCCCGCGATGGGAGCTCTGGTGCTTGTGACGTGTAGGGCTTTTAAGCGCGTGCAACGACAAAGTCGGGAAGGACCTGTTGAGACCTAGCGTCGGCTTTACTGAACTGGGGAAAACGCCTGCTGGGCCGGCTGGGAAGAAAATAGTTGCACAGGTCGGCCAGTCCTGTAGGGAACATAATAAAACTTTAAACAAACAAAATTGAAGAGCTACACATGTAGGCGTGCAATAAAAATAAAATCGTCCAATCATTAATTGTAAATGAAACAAAATGCATAATAAAAGATGCAATAACTCAGGGCCGGTAGAGGTCCGGTCAAGTGTAGCGTCGGACACTTTTGCGTCGACCTGATCTGGGCCGGTCTCCACCAATAACTCACTCTCGTACTAAGGACTTCTTATATTGATGGAGACTCACTACAAGATGAACTACTTTAGAAGTCAAAATACGTAAGTAATTAAGAATAAAAGATAATCCATGAAGGTAGATGCATCTCCGAGAGAGATCTTGCATAGTGAGGTCAATCGTCTGAGTGTCACTTGTTCACAATATGTATATGCATCAACACACCCTCTGTGAAGTTTGATCTTTCCCCCAAGGTCGAGCAACTTAAAGATCTTTATTGTGATGGACGCATGGCAGTTGGGCCACAACCTCGGTCGGAGTTGTGACAATATGAATGATGATGGAGTAAATTTATGAAGGTCTTTGACACTATTTTTTCCGGAAACAAATATAGCTGTATCAAAAATTTAGGTGAAGGTGGACAAGTTGGAAGTGTAGTATATAATGGTCAGATTTGTGACCAACAACTGCTCAGATTGGGACAATTGTATAGAAATGTGAGTATCAGGTGGTGGTCCTCACTGGTGATGGACGGGATAAAGTCAAGTGGAATGTTTATAAGACATTCTGCTTGGATCACTATAGTGATGGAGAGAAAGTGCAGATCGACGAGGGAGGCTAGGACTTGGTGGAACCAAGAGAGGTTGACATGGGCCTGGAAATGCATGGAGAGGTATCCCAATGGTCTACTTGTGCGACCAGTTGTTGTAAGGTTAGTGTATGAAGTAGCATCCCTCATTGGATTCCTTGATCGGTGCATGGATGGAATGACAATGTGAGGCTGATTCGAGACTATATGCGAGGTTGGAGTGTTGGTGGGCATCATCGAGGCTGTACATGATAGAGCAGAGGTTGCTAGGGATCTACTGGTGTGACCTATTGTCGTATGGTTAGGGCCTGCAACTATGTCCCTCACTTGATTCCTTGGTCGAGTCCAAGCTCAAAGATATGGAGGTGTACTATCAATGTAGCGGTTGCCGGTGGCTCCTGATTCGTTGATATCTCCCTTGATCTGGAGTGGGAAGTGTTCCTGATCGGATATGGCGCCAAGTGACACTGTTTGAGGTGTTGGCTGTTGACATCTGTGGTGGTTTGAGATAGTTGGCTATGGTGCGCCGCTGTGGGAGTGGATGTGGTGTGCCTTGGAAAGGAGGGCACAAGTCATTGATGTAGCTCGTACGCCATGACAAGGAGGTCGGCCAGGGTTGCTTCGATTCAATAAAAATGGGCGTGCCACGAATCTGTAGCGGTGGTCATGGTGAAAGGGGAAAGGAGGAAAATGGTACCCGGTTGTAGCTACATCAACGCTAACAAGTGGCGGGCCAGACCAATTGATAGCTCTAATTATCGCCGAACAACAATAGGTAGATTAATGCGAACAAGGATACAATATATCGAGAGAAGATTGATTAAACCTTTTGTGGGCAAGATCCCTCTAAGAGCCTACTCTCCAAAAGAGCCAAACTCTAAAATGATCTACAATAACTATCATACTAAGGGCTCCGTATGCAGATGGATATTCTCTATGAGACGAAATATGCTTGAAGACAAAATACATAAGTAATTAAGAATACACGATAATACATAAAGATAGTTGCATCACTGAGAGAGTTTTCGCGTAGTGAGGATGTGAGGTCAATCGTCTGAGTTTCACTTGTTCGCAAGATGTATGTGTATGAAAGTGGTGGCACAAGAACACTTTTATGCCACCATATGATTCATAAGTAGATGTCTCAACAGCATGTAACTCCATACTAGGTTAAGAGAGTAATAATGACAATGCAAGAACCAATAACCTCAATAATGCCCTCTAGCAATGATTCTCCATGCGACGCCGTGACATCTCGGGGTGCGACGCCACAAGATCCCGGGGTGCGACGATCTAGTTAATTTTTGGGTTTCCGCCATCTCCCCTTTCCAATAACCCTATCCTCGTAAGAAAACCGCAGGACCACTCAAATTGTACGATCCACTTCATATATTGCAGATAACCGCTCCTCTCCTCCCAGTTTGCATGACTCCTGTTCTTGCTGCCTCTAGCATGTAGTCCCACTTTTGATCTCACGTCAAGCACACATCCCCTCTTTTGCAAGCAAAAGCCTCCCCTAATGCAAATCAACGAACATTCTCTGTCTCCTACTGAAAGCAAATAATCTCTCCTCCATTTTCACGTATATCCGATCCCCCGTCGTTAACTTCCATATAACAAAATCACCTCCATCCTCGCCTCATTTTCCCCGCTCAGCCAGCCCACCGCCCTACCTCCCCACCATCACCTGTGCTGCTTTTCCCCGCGCATCCAGTCGCAAGCTAGACCCCTCACCAGTATATTTCCATTCACCTCCACTTTCCATTTATAGTTGAAATCCCTCCACAATCCACCACCCCTTCCACTACCTAGCCTCCTTCCCAACATAGCATCCCCAATCCACTATCGAAGCCATTACGACCGCCGCTGCCTCCTCGAGGATCTCCTCCCACTGTCGTCGCCGGATCCCCGTGTTCGTATCTAATATTGTGTTTCTTTATCTTTATTGAATATTTGATGAACATTTCATATTTGTCTGAAAATTGAAAATTGTTGTGTTATTTGTTGTGTTTCTTCTTTTCATATGAAATTCATTCACGCAAATGTGGCTTGAAACCCTTCGTGCTAAAGATAACATGTTCTGCTTATTCTCTTGAAATTGTAATGAACGTCATGTTAATTGCTAACTTATATAATCTTATTGTTAAAATTTAATTCCAAATCAAATCATACACGCATCATATAGATTAGGCTGTTTGAGTCAACCCCGCACCACTCATGTAGGCTTGTATTAGTGTCAACACACAATCATACAACCTACCCTGCGTTAGGAAGTCTTATATTCACCAAAGGACTAACCAAACTTGTTCAATTACACCATTTAAATCTTAAAACTAACATTATAATCTTTTCTCATCCTAGTCTTGCTATTCCAAAGATAAGCATATAAACTTTCTTCAACAATTTTATGTAACAAGTAATGTTTGACGATCACCATGAAACATGAAATCCATGGAGTTTCTATCTTTTCTCATTGTGCCTGTAAAAATATTTTATTATATCAGTGTAGGTTTTGCAAGTCAATGAGTTCTTCAATATCTTAGATATCTAAGTGATATGAATTTCAAGAACTAACATTTCATGATAAGATTTTTGTAATCCTAAATATTTCTCTCATCATCTTATTACTATTATTATTATTTTCATAATATCATATCATTATTCCATGATTAACATTCTCAATATGGTTTATAGATGTGTACATATATAATTAATTTCATTCATTTCCTCGACTGTTAAGGGCAAATTTTCATCATCTGGGCCTATCTAGCAACACTTTCACTTTGGTCGACCCCATATCACCACATTTTATTATTGGTTCATCAATTCCTCTTTGCTAGTTAGAATTAAGTGGACCGTTCTACCTTAATTTTTTCCCGTTCATGAATAGGTTATTCAACCCCCTTTCCTAGTGTTAGTTCTTGACCAAATTTGACCAAAAAGTCATTCAATCCCCCGGTTATGGGTTTGTTTTGTTGGCAATCGATGGAGGCGGGGATATAAGGGAAAGCCCTAGAAATGGTGGTAGAAGAGAAATCAGAAGAAGAAGCTTGGAGAAGATGGGAGGGAAAACCCTAGATGAGGAGAGAGCTTAGAGAGAGAGAGGGAGAGGAAGTTAGAGAGAAAGAAAAGTTTCATTCATTGATTAATTATCTGCTACATGACATTATGACACTATGAGCCTATTTATAAAACCCCCGGATGGCAAACCCATATTTACATGAAGACGCATAAAATACAAAAAAATACATAAATACTAATATATTAAGACTCGACTCAACACGACTTAATAAAGACTGGACTCCTAATACAAACTCACAACAACATATAATATGATAAATGGCGAGGTCCATAACACCCCACCCATCCTTGAAATTGAGCTTGCCCTCAAGCTCGAACTCCAGTAGGATGTCGGCTCCTCTGGTTCCTTGATCCCGCGCTAAAATAGTGTCTGGTAGCATGTCACGGTGGAATTAACAACAAGATGTAGCGGCGGCGTTGCTGAAAAAACAAGTGGTCGAAGCAATGAGTTTGGCTGGTTCGGCGGAGTGGTAGGAGGCAAGCTGGTTGGATGGATGAGGGAACAATGGCCTACTGAATAAAGGGGACGAGATGACCGACAAGGCAGGGGCCGGGGGCGTAGGCGACCGAACGACCAACGGTGGAAGCGACCTCGGGAGGCGATCAGAATGGGCCGAGGAGGCGGCTGCGAAAAACAACAGAGCAGAAGTCACCATAGGTGATGGTGGAGCGTGAAGAACACCGACGATCAATGTATAGACAATTGGCGTAATCAGCGGTCTCATCGGTGGACAAGCTGGGGAGGAAATGGCGGCAGCATGCGTTGGCTGGGAGGGCTCTAACACTTGGAGGGGCGGAACGCCGTAGTGTCCCGAAGTCACTAATTTGTCAAGTGTGGTTTTGAGGCGAGATATGGAAGTCTGAAATGGCTCCGACATCTACCACAACATCGAATAAAGGGCGGCTTCATCCACGAGACTCATTTTTATGTCCTAAAATTTCAAGTCCAACAATTTATTGAGGAATATAATTAATTTAATTAAGAATTTACTAAAATATTCAAATAACTACAAAGGCCTGCTGTGGTTTGGGGGCTCGATGCAGGCGGAGTGTTGATACCAAAATGGACCGATCCATGGATGTAAAATATTTGCGCGAGTGTCGATCAGAGTGGGGAAGGCGACGACGACGGTTCACTGGCCGTCGTCAAGCGGAAGGAAAACACTGTTCGGTCGTCGAAGTCTAAGGGGTGGTGGCTCTGTCGAAGAGGAAACGACTTGACAGAGGAATCACAGTAGGCGATGTCGTAAGAAGATGTATACAGAAACGTGATGAGGCAGAGCGGCGCTAGAGTCGGCGGTGTTGGAACCGAGATTCGGTTCCACCTAGAGTTCGAACCTAGGTTGCAGCTCACACCTACTTCTCCCAAGCCGTCCCTTGGTGAGAGATCTGAATTTGAGAAATGACCCTTGGCTATAGAGTGGAGGTCCCACCTCACACCCGAAAGACCTTTGAGATCTCCCCCTTCCTAGCCAATGCCGAGCTTGGTGCCTTGGAGGATGAAGGAAGATGATGAAGAGTGGTCAAAAACTGCATCCCTCTCCAAGACACTCCAAAGGTCTATTTATAGATTTTTGGGGATGACCTGCCAATAGCACAATCTTGCTGCTCTGAAATTATTGAAATACCACGGGGCTGGTCTGCCAACAGCCAAACTCCGCTGTTCTGAACAACTATTCGCAGTCCACCGGGGGAAAAATAGCAGACCCTCAAACCAGGCGAGCTGCTCAAGCCGGGCGAGCACTAGGGCCGGGGCGGGTGCCGGCCTCGCGCCGCACCCGCCCCCTCCCCCTGAAGAGGGGCCGAGGCGGGTGCCGGCTTCCCCCCTAGAACAAGGCCGGGGCGAGTACCGGCCTCCCGCCGTACTTGCCCCCTAGAGAAGGGGCCGGGGGCGGGTGCCGGCCTCCCGCTGCCCCCGCCCACTGAAACTGGCCGGGGCGAGTACCGGCCTCCCGCCGTAATCGCCCCCTAGAGAAGGAGCCGGGGCGGGTGCCGGCCTCCTGCCGCACCCGCCCCCTGAAACTGGTCGGGGCGAGTACCGGCCTCCCGCCATACTCGCCCCCTAGAGAAGGGGGCGGGGCGGGTGCCGGTCTCCCGCCGCACCTGCCCCCTGAAACTGGCCGGGGCGAGTACAGGCCTCCCGCCATACTCGCCCCCTAGAGAAGGGGCCGGTGCGGGTGCCAGCCTCCCGCCGCACCCGCCCCCTGAAACAGGCCGGGGAGGCCGGTACTCGCCCCCTAGAGAAGGGGCCGGGGCGGGTGCCGACCTCCCGCCGCACCCGCCCCCTGAAACAGGCCGGGGCGGGTGCCGGCCTCCCGCCGCACCCGCCTCCTAAAGGAGGGGTCGGGGCGAGTGCCGGCCTCCCGCCGCACTCGCCCCCTGAAGGAGTACACCAAGCAATAGCAAGCTAAACAAATTTTTCCTCCCTCTACTAGTATATCAAGCAGATCAACAATAAATTGCCCCCCAGGAGTGCAAAACCCCCGAAAAGCTTAAAAATCTATAGCAAGTCTTACGCCTTCCTGTGGACCCCACTCCGCGAATACGGGGTTGTACAGGCGGAACTTTTCAAGCGCTTCTTGGATGATGCCGGGCTTGTGCTGGATGAAGAAGACGATGAATAATTTGCGGAAACATCGGAGGCAGAGCAGCGCTGGGTGTGTCGGGTAGGTTTGTTTTGGGCTACAGGACTTCTGCTTGAGGTAATTACACGGATGAGAAGCAATAACGACTTGTTGGAGTCGGCGTCACAACAACCGCTTGTCCTCAGTGGGAGGATGGCTTGCGGAAACAATGGAGGCGGGAAGAGTTGAGCCCAGGAAGAATGTGCTTTGATACCAAGATGTTATGAGTTTGTTATGTTGGCGGTCGATGGAGGCGGGGATACAAGGACAAGCCCTAAAAATGTCGGTAGAGTGGAAATTATAAGAAAAAGCTTGGAGAAAAAGATGAGAGGGAAAAACATAGAGGAGAAAAGAGCTTAGAGAGAGAGATGTGAAGTTAGAGAGAGAAAGAAAAGTTCATTCATTGATTAGTTACCCGCTACATGACACTAAGGGCCTATTTATAGGATCCCCGGGTGGCAAACCCATAACTACATCAAGACGCATAAAATATAAAAAAAACATAAATACTTATATAATAAGACTCGACTCAATACGACTTAATAAAAACTAGACACCTAATACGTCATTCCACACAGCCAGCAAGCTCACCCCCTTCGAGGTGGTCTACGGCCGTCCTCCTCCTACTTTGAGTTCGTATGAACCCTCCAGCACCGCTCTTCCAGCTGTAGAACGGACACTTCAGGACAGAGATCGCACTTTAGCTTTGCTCCGGGACAACCTGCGGGTCGCGCAGGACCGCATGAAAGCACAGGCCGACAAGCACCGGACAGAGCGCGAGTTTGCCGTGGGCGATGAAGTTTTCCTCAAGCTCCAACCTTACCGCCAGCTGTCAGTCTCTCGGCGGACGAATCAGAAACTCGCCCCACGTTACTACGGGCCATTCCGCATTCTTCGTCGCGTGGGCCCCGTGGCCTACACCTTGGATCTCCCCGCGGGGTCTCGCATCCACCCGACATTCCATGTATCTGTTTTAAAGAGAAAGCTTGGGGCTTCCGTTCAGGCCAGCCCTTCTCTTCCCGAGGCGACCAGCATGGGTGAGTTGCGTCCGTCACCGGAGGCCATTTTGCTCACCAAATGGAAGAAGTCCGGCACGGAATATCGGCCGACAGTGCTCGTCAAATGGAAGCAAATGGACACAGTGCATAACTCCTGGGTTGACTTGTTGGACTTCCGCGAGCGGTTTCCGGACTTCCACCTTGAGGACAAGCTGGTGCTTGATGGGGAGGGGAATGTTATGCTCCCACATCCGCTTGGGTTCTCGGGGCATAAATACTCGCGGCGGGTCAAGGAGCGCGCGCAAGACAACGGGGCTGAACCATCCGGTTCAGCCCCCATTCATTAAATCGGCCAGAAGGGGGCTGAACCACTCCGGTTCAGCCCCACTTGGGGGGGGGGGGGGGCAGCCGGCCCCCTCCTTTCCCCGGGTATTTATAACCCGGGGCTGCTTTGGGAAGGATTATTGAAGATCTCTCAGGTTTTTCTCTTCTCTCTCCCTCAACCCTAACCCTTGTTCTCTCTTTCTCTCTAGAATCTCCATCTCTGCTCATTTTCTCTTGCTAGTTCATATCATTAGTTCATATCAGAGACTAATAAAAGGAGAGAGAAAGGAGGAGAAAACATGGGCCCTTAATTGGGCTTTTCTAACAGTTATTTTTTGTATTTTTGTGATTTTTTTTTCATGTATATTAAGGGTCGTCATGATCGGAGAATCATGACTGTCCATGATGACCTCTAGTGTCTATATATTGAGGGCGAGGACTCCTTTTTATAGGTATTGAAGAATGAAGTATTGAAGCCCATCCTTTGGTCAGTTCGGTGCTGAAGCCGACTCCCGGTGCGAAGCCCGGGATTCCCCCTCTCCTTACGCGTGAGCCACCACTCCCCTCCTTTCCCCTTGTCGTCCACCATCCTATCCCTAACAAAACAGCCGGCCACTCACTAGAAACTCCATCCCAAGCCCATTCCAACATCCTCCACCAGCACCCTAACAAAACTCCCTCTTATATTCATTGTCAGCCTCCCCCATTCCACATCCCAGCCCTTCTCCAAGCAGCCGGCCACCCCAATCTGCATCCCCACACTATTGCCGACCACCCACTTCTCACTTCTCACTTCTTACCGTGGAACCACCTCCGTAAGCCCTCCCCACTAAAATTTCAAAATAGCCCCTTAAATTCATCTCCGGTGATCACCAAAAAACTTTTCCGGCCTCCCACAACCACCACCAAGTTTCCTCCATTTTCAGTTTTTTCGGCGATCGCCGGAAAACACCTCTAGCGCCACCACCACCTCCGGACGCCTCTATGGCGACCACCACCATCTCTGTCTGCCTCTCTAATGGCCACCTCCGTCCACCTCTCCGACGATCACCCACCTCCGGCGACCATCCACCTCCGGCGACCACCTCAGGTCTTCCACCATCCCACCTCCACATAACCACCACAACCACCCCATAACTACCTTCATAACTCCCCATTATCCTCGTCTCCTCAATTTTAGGACACCCCCTAAAAATCCTCTCCACTCAAATACCCACTTCCCACTCCTCCATTAACGTCAAAGCTCTATTTCCTGGATAAGCCGCTCCTCCGCTAACCCCCACATCCATCCAAGCCCTCCTAAACACTCTCCCAGCAGGCGTCGCCCCTCCACTAACCCCCCACATCCAACCGAACCCTCCTAAACACTCCCAGCAGGCTGAGCTCCTATAGCCTCCCTGAATTCCATTTTCCCACAGCCGACTGCTGCTGGAACTTCTAGGCAGTTTCTACAACTCCAGGAACTCCAGGAACTCCAGGAAATAGCTCTTGGTCTGCTGTCCCGTTCTAGAATTCCAGGAAAACATCCTAGGCCTGCTGTCCAGCAGTCTAAAGCTTCGCTGGGAGCCCAAAATTCAGTCCCTACTTTGATGTCCGGCACGGGAAAATCCACCAAGCCCTCTATTTCCTATTTGTGTAAATTTTTGTAAGTTTGAAGTCAATTATTGTCTGTTGAATTGGTGTTTATTTCTAGCTTGTGTCATATCTTTTTGTAAGCTTTGTTTCCATATTTGCGGTTAGTGTTGATATTCATTTACTTGTTTATTGAAATTCGTACACTCTTATATTGATACTCGAGTACTTGCTCTCCTTTTTGAGAAGTTTTCTATCTATTGTGACATATATTTTATTTTGATTTATAAAACCAAAATTTTATTGCAAGTTAGAATTCGTCGGAATCATATTGTTGCATGTAGAGTTCACCCATATCCTTCCTTTAGGACCGTCTTGACTCAAATTGGTATCAGAGGAGGGTTAGGGCTTAGTTTAAAATATGTGGGACTAGAACCTACATGTTTCACCCTTGTCATATCCTAGTAGCAATTATTACTCTATTCCTCTATTTGAGGAACCAGATTCCACCACTGATCAAGCACATGTAATTCCCTTGGGAAGGCGTCATACCATCATGGTTATCCTCATCCCCGACCCACCAGTCATTAAGGTCGTGACCTTTCAACACAACTGAATGTTGTAGAAATGGTTATTATGATGAGCGTCTTTTGATGAGTGTCATGAGTATAGGTTCTGTAGATTCGCCCAATCGTTTGATGGTTTGTCAAGTCTCGAGGCCTTTAGCTCATGGACATGAAATTTTATCTAAATCACTTCTAGATATTTGATGAGCGCCGCGTTTGATTTGCCTAGCTTATGTTGTTAGATCAGACGAGACATTATTGAGATAACATTGAGCAGACCCTTAAGCCAGATCATTTTCGCCTAGTCAGTAGATTAGTGGAGATGAGGCAGAGATTGTGCCACGAGTATTTACCAACGTCATTTAAATGCATCTCCTCAAGCAAGTACTCTCCCTCCAGCAAGGATCTTTGTCTGTTGCTGAGTATAGAGCTTTGATGAGTTGGTAGTGAGGAGCTAGCTATAACTGTTTCCCGATTTCTATCGGGATTTTGATTTACGCTATGTGCTGAGTTGACCTATCACTACTCTTAGCCCTTCGAGCATACATCCCACCTCGCCATTCATTATGAGCAGTCCTTGAGATCTACTAGAGTTAGTCGTGTGGATGACCATCTTGACCTCATTAGTTGTCCCTTCCATTTTGAGGCCACCACTTTGGTTATTCTTGACCCATCAGATACAATAAAAGTCGTACCTGAGATCAATTTATCTCATTCTGGTGAGGTAATGAGTCTGATGACTGATCCATCGTTTGATTCTGACCCATTTCCTATGACCCTTACTGAGAGCGAGCCTGAGCGACTTAGCAAACCTATTGTGATGTGTTCTTTCCCTACCCCGGATTCGATCATAGACTCGCCCTTGCATGCTTGTTCACCTGAATCTCCCCATATTGTCATGGCAAGTCATATCCCGAGTAAGGGTTGAGAGCGTGACAATGACTTCGTTGTAATTATCTCACTTGCTTTTGATGACACTCCCACTATTTGGGGAACCTATTTAAGCATCCATCACATTTTTAATTTTATTACACCTGTCCCGTCGAGCCACCAGATGACTTGTCCCTTTATGGAGGCATTTTAGGGTGACATCTCAGTTCCAGAGTCTCATACAGTCTTCAAAATGTCTGTCTCACACACGACGAGTATTTCTATACTCCACCTGGTGAGCTTCCAGATAAACACCACTCTTTAGGGACGTGTCCATTATCTTCAATTTAGTCGGGAGTGAGAGTGCTCTCGATGATCTTGGGATCGATTCCATTATCATTAGTGCTAACATTTCAGGTGATTATTTAGGCGATCATCACATCCGCAATGATTTTTTTACACTCCACACACTGAACCCCTTGATCATGTGCCCCTCCGGGATGGAACCTGGAGGGTTGTAGAGCCTCTACATAGGAGATCAGTTATGTCTATCGACCTTCATTTGTTGTCACTGTGTAACATGCATGAGTCTATCCGACATAGGAGTACTTGCAATAAAATTATTTATAAGTCTTATGTTGATAGACACATGAGATAGCAATGTTTCAAAGAAGGAGAACAAGTGTTGATCTGTATATATGTTGAGAGGTTTCCTATGGGAAATGCTCGAAAACTAAATGCTAAGCGAATGAGTCCTTACACCGTGCTTAAAATTATTGGAGCAAGTTCTTATGGACTAGATATTCTACATAGTATTAAAAATTCACTCATATTCAATATAAAATATTTGACTTCATTCTTTGAGCTACATGACTACATGTATCCTTTGTTTTTCGCCACTTCAGCTCCTAGGCCCCAGTCATTGCTTCTACCTCACTACATCCCCAGCTTTTACCTGCTACCCCAATACAGCCCCAGGCTTCGCCTACTGCGGTACAGCTCCAGCCTTCAACACCGATTGATCTTTCAACTTTTCCACTGCAGTACTACGTTCTCCGACACAGGTATCATCTCGGTTTCTTCCACAACAATACCATACAATGTTCGACGTCAACAACATCAGTAGTATTCTCTTCAACATTGATGTCCACTACTTCCGACTTCGACATCCTCGACAACATCTCCCTTCACAGCAACACCATCTATAGTGCCGTCATCAGCTTCAACAGTGCCATCCTCAGTTCCTTCGCGAGCATAAGCGTCAACGACCTCCGAGTTTTGGAATCAAGATGGATGTGCGCTTTTCTGAAGGCGAAGTGAATCCTTATGGTTCTGATGGTGTCCATTTAATGTGAAATATTAGTTATTTTTTGTATTTTTGTTATTTTTATTTTCATGCATTTTAAAGGCCGTCATGATCAGAGAATCATGACCGTCCATGATGGACCCTAGTGTCTATATATTTAGGGTGTGGGCTTCCATTTAGTGGTATTGAAGAATGGAGTATTGAAGCTCATCCTTTGGTCAATTCGGTGTCGAAGCCGACCCTCGTGTGCGAAGCCAGGGATTCCCCCTCTCCTTAGCCATGAGCCATTACTCCCCTTCCTTCCCCTTGCTGTCGTCCACCATCCCATCCCCCACAAAACAGCCGGCCACCCACTAGAAACCCACTCCCTAGCCCACTCCAACATCCTCCACCAGCAGCCCAACAAAACCCCTCCCTTCTATTCACTGTCGGCCTCCCACATCCCATTGCTTCTCCAAGCAGCAAACCACGCCAATCAGCATCCCCACACCATTGCCGACCACCCACTTCTCTCTTTTTGCCGTGGAACCACCTCCCTAACACCGTTCCCAGTAAAATTCCAAACAGCCCCCTTAAATTCATCTCCGGCAATCACCGAAAAACTTTTCTGGCATCCCACTCTCACCACCACCACCTCCATTAAGATTCTATTTGTTTGGGCGTTTCACTGCTCCATTTTGGGCAAATGCCGCCGGAAAGAGGGTAAACAAATGAATCTTCGGCGGCGTTTGCTCCGTTTCCACCCGCCCGCCTTGAGAAATGCCCCCAAAAGCTCCTTTTGGAGCAGCCACCTCCCCCTCCGATTCGAACACTCCGTTTCCACTCGCCAGATCGACCCGCCACTGCCAAACCAAATGAAGCCTAAGTTTCATCCATTTCCAGTTTTTCGGCAATCGCCGAAAAACACCTCCAGCGATCACCACCACCTATGCCCGCCACTCCGCCCGCCTCCGGTGACACCACCCCACAACCACCTTTATAACTCCCCCCCACCTCAATATTAGGACCCCCCCCAAATTCCTCTCCTCCACTCAACTACCCACTTCCCACTCCTCCATTACATCCAACCGAACCCTCCTAGACACTCCCAGCAGCCCGAGCTCCTATAGCCCCCCTGAATCCCATTTTCCCACAGTCGGCTGCTTCTGGAACTTCTCCCAAACAGCATCTGCAACTCCAGAAACTCCGGGAAACTGCCCTTGGTCTGCTTTCCTGTTCCAGAATTCCAGGAGACAGTCTTTGGTCTGCTGTCCAGCAGTCCAAAATTTGCCGGGAGCCCAAAATTCAATCCCTACTTTGATGCCAGCCATGGGGAAATCCATCAAGCCCTATATTTTCTATTTATGTAAATTTTTGTAAGTTTGAAGTCAATTATTGTGTGTTGAATTGGTGTTTATTTTCTAGCTTGTGTCATTTCTTTTTGTAAGCTTTGTTTCCACGCCTTTTGCCGCTATTGTTGATATTCATTTACTTATTTAAATTCGTACACTCTCACATTGATACTCCAACACGTGCTCTCTATTTTGAGAAGTTTTCTATCTATTGTGGCATATCTTTTATATTGATTTATAAAAAAATATTATTGCAAGTTAGAATTCGTTGGAATCATATAGTTTCATGTAGAGTTCACCCATTATCCTTCCTTTTGGACCATTCTGTGTCACTTTTCCATGCTGTTTGTATTAGTTTTTTTGTATTCACATTTGTGATCTTTCAGCTGATATATTTAATCTGAGTTAGCTAATCTATCTTTACTTTGCATCAGTTCTTATTTTAAATTATATGTTCTACTTCTTCTTTCTTCATTTTGCACTCCAATTCATGGTTGGAATCATGTGTTCATGTTCTGTACTGCTCTGAAAGCAGAGTTCTTTCAAATAATTTTTATCTCATCACTGTTATCCATGACTCATTTGCCCACCACAGTTTGTCACAACTGATTTTGCTAGCGCCTAATTTGCGACTGAAATAATATCATTCTAATTATTGTTGAATTATAGCCATTTTACCAAGGTTGATACATGAAATTGTCTTTGGGAGATGTTCAATTCTTGAAACACTTATTATTTAAGCAAGAATAATTTAATTTTAGTAGACTTCTAACAGAGAAGATCTAAAAGTAAAATTTCATAATTTTCTATTTATTCTTTAGGGAGATCTAATTATTTTTCTACAACTTCCCAAAGTTAGAAAGCAAAAAATAGTTTTTCTGTGATAGGGTCTCCCTCAATTTATAGGAATTCCGGGATGCAAATAGCTAGAATTCCCATGAGTCCTACTAACTTAGTGAGGGGTTATGGAGGAAACCACCCAAACCACCCCACGCACGATCACCATGCGCGATCCATACGCAGTCCGCGCATCCGATCCGCCGCCGCGCCAACTGCCTGTGGTCGGCCGCCGCTCCTCACGTCTGCACGCATGCGGCCACGAGTGACTGCAACTGGCTGCGCGAGTGGGGCCGCGAGGCCCGCGACCAGTTTCCCGGCCGTCCGCGGCCGCGCCTCGTGGCCGCGTCTCGCGCCCGACCTCCATGCTGTCTACCTCGAGGCCCGCAGACGGTCACGTCCCCGCGGCCGGCCGCGACCACGTGTCTCCGCCGGCTACTCGACTGGACTCCGCCGCGGCCGCGATGGGCCGCGTCCGGCTCCCCACCGGCCGCCACTCCCTTTCCCCTGGGCGGCCTCCCGCCATCAGGGCCTCATCACCGACCACCACCGCCGATCGACCCTTCTCCGCTGTCCGATCACTACCGTCCGATCGCCGTGTAACCACTTATGTAACCACCATTATGAGGAGGGGGGGGGGGGCGCACATAGTCAAAATAATGATCGACGTGCACATAGTAAAATTATTAAAAAATGCGCATCGTGAACTATATTAATTTGCCCTGCAAATAGTAATCAGGGTGGTTATGGCTTGCTGATAGCTGCATAGCCACCCATGAGGCCTATAAATAGGACCCCAGTCTCTCCTTCATTTCCATTCTATTCTCCCCAGACTTCTCCTCCTACGCGCGTGAGAGCCCCACTGGGAATATCCTTCGCCCTTCGAAGACCTTTAAGCTCTTTGAAGATCGCTTGAAGATCTCCATCCGCGTGCAAGCATTCCTCCGCAAACGTTCCGCGCGCAGCGTGCTTAGCACTCCCAGCATCCCCAACCAGTAATGTGCTAAAATAGTAGTGGTGATCCACAACTCATCTCGGACCTCAAGAACCGGTATAGCCGCACGAGCAGGAAGGGAAGGTGCATCATTGGACGCCATGGAGCTCACAAGCGGCCAGAGAGAACAAAGAAACTTGCGAGTAGCAGCGACAATATCCTGGGCGGCTAGACTGACAGTTAGAAGATGCGGTCTGATGACTGCGGGTAGAAAACTGTGGCAAGAAGCAGAGACAAGAAATGCGGTGAGCACCGACAAGAGGCAAGCACTAACGGTAAGCAGTAGGAAGCAGGCAGCATCGACGACAAGCAACACACAACGGCTACACAAGAAGTAATTAATGCGCCAACAGTGCGGCTAAGCAACAACGACAGAAAGCAATCTGTGCGGAAACGGCTAAGCAAGCAAGACACAAGCACACAAACAAAGCAACGACTAAGCAACAATGGCTAAGCAATAGCGGTAAGAAGGCGACTCGCGACAAGGACTCACGACTAAGCAATGGCGGCAAGCAAGGGAAGCGAGCGAGAAGGATCTGCGAACATGACTTGCGGCAAGCAAGGGAACCAATTGCGGCAGACGAGAAGGATCCGCGACACGCAAGAGAAGTGGCAATAACGACAAGATGGATCTGCGAACAGGACTCGCGACAAGCAGGCGACTCGCGGTTAGGAAGATATGACCACAACACATTGATTAAAGGGTTGAGCCCACTTGTCAGGAGAGAAAAACTATAAAAGCAAGGGAATTGTGGAGGAGGTGGAAGCCACGGGAGAGCGGAGAAAGGGTTGTGGCTAGACAGTAGAGACCGCATCACAAGATAGCTTTATATTTTTCGGACATTATTTCATGTATTTTTGGCCTGAAACCATCAACCAATCATAGCCGTTGATTCTGGGTGCCCTAATTTTAGTTTCTTATAAATAAGATGTTATGAATTCACTTTACGCTCATTGCTAAAATTTGGAGAGCTCTTCCTCATTTTCGGTGATCCCCTCCGTGGTGCCGACTCCGTGGAACCTCTTGGTGACGAATCTTTGGGGAAGTCTTGTATTTTCCTTGAAATTTTCCCCTCTACCTGCTGTCCAGCCACACCCTCCACTCTGAAATCCCTCCAGCCGCCCCACCTCAAGCCGCCGCCCACCTTAAGCCGCCGCCCCCTGCCCCATATCCCGCCCCCTCCATAGCAGGTCGCCGCCCATCCTACTGCCCAAAATCCACCGACTAGAGCTTCCCCTCCCTGTTCCATCCCTGCCCCCCTCAACCCGCCTTCATTTCTACAGGCCGCCGCTCCCTTTATTCCCCAGATCCAGCCCCTTGCCCTTTCCCTATTTGATGCCATCACCCCCCATCACGTGAAACCACCTCCAAACTTCCTTCCACCATTAGATCTGCCTGGATTTGGGCATTTCTGCCCGGATCCAGCCATTCTCTGCCCCGATCCAGCCCTCCCAATCCCCAATCGGCCTTCCCCTTACCCGATCCAGTCCACCCACCACCGGAACCCCTCTTTTAGCGCTCCAACGTTCAGATCTACCTTATTTACAACAACCCTGATATTTGTGTTGTGTTTTTGTATTGGTTATTGGTTGTAAAACATTTTTGTGGTTTAGTTATTATATGCTTGCTTACAACAACCTTGATATTTGTGTTGTGTTTTTGTATTGGTTATTGGTTGTAAAACATTATTGTGGTTTAGTTATTATATGCTTGCTTGAGATTATAGTTTATTATGATGTTTGCTCCGTGAAAATCTCTAACTGCAGGAAGGATTGAGTCGCCGCGCGCTTGTTTTTGGTCCTCCGTACGGAGGAAAGCCATCACCTTAAGTTTAAAAGAAAATACTTCTATCGATTATGAATTGACGCTATGCAAGCTATGTTATTTAATTGCTTGTGTTAATTGCTAGCGCTTAACTCCAAGTATTGCATGCATTGAGTCATTGAGAAGTCTGGAGTCAACCCTCACTCACCACTAGCGTGCATTCTAGGAGTCCACTACACACCCTACCCTATATCAGTTGGTATTGGAGCAAGGTTTGGGCCACGTCTATGCTCCGTAGTGGTAGGGCTTATAGATCCCTAATGCCTGACCCTAACATCACCGATGATCGAGCAAATAGTTCGAACTCGGGTGCGACCTTTGCTGAATTTCATCGGCTTGTCCTTAACCGTTTAGATACCATGGGTACCCAGTTTCAGGGTTTCCGCCGTGACCTCACAGAGATCAATACCCGGTTAGGATACCTAGAAAATCAGACTGATGCGCCATCTCAATGGGGGAACCTCGTGAGGATAAGCCTGAGATTCCTCCTTGGTTGGACCCACGTCAGAGGGATGCACCACTACCTCCTGAGCGACACTATCGTGATGCTCCCCGTCGGAGTCCCGCCCTTGAGCGCCGACAAGGCCCTGAATATGATAGGTACCCACCCCAACGCGATAGACCCCGAGTAGTCCCTCAGGATTTTAGAGGTCGTACATCGCAGCACGACCGCCGTGATCTTGGTCGCGATGACTATTTTGGCCCTGGCCGTAGAGAGTGTGGACCGTCACCCGCTCGACGCGATTATGCCCACGTTGAGTATTATGAGGATTACCCGAAGCTACATAGAGGCAATTATCAGTATGAGGGTGACGTCACCAGGCACATTCACATCGACGCTCCTTCATTCAATGGCTGCATGGATCCAAAAGCTTTTAACGATTGGCTCCTTGATATGGACCATTATTTTGAGTGGTATGACATGAGCGACGAGCGCTGTGTTCGCTTTGCCAAAATGAAGTTGGTCGGACAGACCAAGGTATTCTGGATTAGTGTAGAGAAAGTCGTTGAGAGGGATGACTATTATCGTATCACCCGTGGGGATGATATGAAGCAGAGACTGAAAGATAAGTATCTCCATGCATCCTACCGAGATCAGTTGCTTGATCAGCTGCAGAATTTACGATAGGGGGCACTTACTATTGCTGAGTATATGACTCGCTTCGACGAGCTTGTCGTTAGGAGTGACATCTCAGAGGAGCCCATTGCCGCCTTCTTCACGTTTTAAGGCTGACCTACGATCTGAGATTCAAAGTGAGTTGATTCCCCATCGTCTCAAAACCGTCAAACAAATATTTCAGCTCGCCTTAGAGTACAAGCAATATATTCGCTCGTCTAGCACGAGGCATTTCCCCTCTTGGACTGATACCCCGACTTATAGGAAACCCGCTCCGCCCCAAACTATCGCGGCTGCGCCCCCACATGCCCCAGCTGACACGAATGGTTAGGCCGTCGCCACTGATGGCCAACAATTTGGGGGTATTCAGTGTTTTAGACATTCCGACAGAGGACACGTGTCGACGCAATGCCCCGCGCGAAACCTGCTAATTGAGGATGAGAAGCCGGGTTTAGAAGGAGAAGAGGAGGTTACTGAGAAGATTACAATCACTGTTGAGCATGGATGAGAGAGTGACGCTGAGCGGTCCTTAGAGATGGGAGTGATTTGGCTTCTCCTATACACACCACATGTTTATGAGGATTAACGTCGCACTACCATATTCTTCACGTATTTTCCTAGTACAGGCGGTCCCTGCAAGCTAGCCATCGACAGTGGGAGTTGTGTGAATATTGTGCCCCAGATGGGTCTTGACCTTATGCAGGTGAAGGCCTAGCCTCACCCGCACCCCTATCATGTCATTTGGGTAGATAAGACGACGATTCAGGTTACCCAGCGTTGTCTCGTACCGATCAACATCGCTTCATTCGAGGATTAGGTCTGGTGCGATGTCATTCCCATGGACGTCGCCCATGTTCTGCTAGGATGCCCTTGGCTATTTGATCGTGACGTCATGTGTTTCGGCCGCTCGAACACGTGTGTCTTTTATGACAAGGGGTGAAAGATCACGCTATCGCCTACCCAACCCAAAGAGAAATCCAAGGGTCGGATTGAGTATTCCGTGAGCACGAGTTCTTCGAGACCCCTACATATCTTGAGGCGAGGCGTGTTTCTGCGAGACAAAATTGAGGCCGACATTATTTATGTGGTAGCTGCTACCATGGACTCTGAGTGCCCTCCTGACCACCCCCTGCGGTGCGTCCCCTTTTAGGTGAGTTTGCGGAAATCATGCCCGACGACCTCCTTGACAAGTTGCCACCCCCACGTGACATTCAACACGCCATTGACCTGATCCCGAGGGCTTCTCTCCCGAATCGGCCCCACTACCATATGCATCCTGATGAGCACACTGAGCTCAAGAAGCAGGCCGATGAGCTTCTTCGGAAGCAATTCATTTGAGAGAGTTTAAGTCCGCGTGCGGTCCCCACCCTTCTTACCTCTTAGAAGGACGGAAGATGACGTATCTGCATTGAAAGTAGGGCAATCAATAAGCTTACTATCAATTATCGTTTCTCCATTCCACGATTCGATGTCCTATTGGATACTATGTCCGGTGCCCAGATCTTTTCCAAGATCTATCTCCGTAGTGAGTACCATCAAATTCAAGTTTGTGAGGGAGACATTGGAAGATGACCTTTAAGACCAAGGATGGTCTGTATCAGTGGCTAGTCATGTCAGTTGGGCTATCGAACGCCCTGAACACTTTTATGAGGGTCATGACACAGGTGCTGCGACTAGGGGTGCAACTCGGATCAGTTCGGTTCGGTTCCACCTAGAACCAAGAATCGACCCGTATAGGTTCGGTTCCAAATTTTTGGAACCGGGACTGATCCACGGTTCTAAATTATGGAACCGGATCCCAACCATTTGGTTTGGGTCAGTTCCGGTTCGGTTCTCGGTTCTAACTTCATTCCGTAAGGATGTCTATTTTGGCTAACTTGACCTTATGTTTTGCTATCAATTCTTAGCAATTTAAGCTTAATAGAAGCTTAACTCATTACAAGCTACATGTCAAAAATTTAATGTCATTATTCTAGCAAGTACAAGAAAATAAGACATTGTCTTGATGATTTATGCACAGGGGCATGTATGCATATCCTCAATATATGCACGGGAACCATTCGTCTGTTTGGTGATCTTGTTAGTATGGCAAACCGACAATCAGATTAGCAATTTATTATTATTATTAGAAATAATTATCAAAACTTCTTTAGCTCGGGTGGCTGAACCGCTGAGCCGCTGAAGTAGATTAAGGTTAAATACTTATTCGGGTCGGTTCTCGGGTACCCGACTGTTGGAACCGAGAACCGACCCGAACCGTCGGTTCTCGTATTCCTTGGATACAGACCGGAACCGATCAACGCAGGAACCGACCCGAACCGAACAATTCGGTTCGGTGCTCGGTTCCTTTTGCACAGATCTAGCTGCGACTCTATATGGCCACATTTCTGGTTGTATACTTTGATGATATACTGATTTATAGCCAGACATAGGCCGACCATCTCGACCATCTGAGGGTTCTCTTTGGCACCCTACGCCGGGATAAATTGTATGTGAATCTGAATACGTGTTCCTTCCTATCAGAGTCTGTCCACTTCCTAGGATTTATCGTGTCGTCCACTGGCGTATCTGTTGACCCCGAGAAGGTCAAATCCATCCGTGATTGACCCGTACCAACAAATATCCACGAGGTCCGCAACTTACATGAACTTGCCACCTTTTATAGGAGGGTTGTCCTGGGATTCAACATAATCATAGCGCCATTCACGAGTTGCCTTTGGAAGGGCGAGTTTCAGTGGACCGCCGCAGCCACTAGAGCATTCGAGGAAATTAAGGAGAGGCTGACAACGACCCCTGTTTTGAGACTCCTTGACTTATGTCGCGCATTTGAGGTTGTGTGTGACGCGTCCGGTATCGGTATCGGTGGTGCGTTGAGCTAAGAGGGACACCCAATTTCTTACTTTAGTGAGAAACTGAACGAGGTAAAGCAAAAATACTCGAACTATGATCGAGAATTGTATGCTATCGTCCAGTTTCAACGCTACTGGAGGCACTATCACCTACCCATGGAGTTTGTGCTTTACTCTGATCATCAGGCGTTGCGTTACCTAGACTCACAGCGCAAGTTAAGACATCGGCATGCCAAATGGGTTGAGTATCTGCAGGAGTTTCACTATGTTCTCAAACACCGCACTGGTGTTGAGAACAAGCTCGCGAATGCACTAAGCCGACGAGTTACGCTCTTGCAGACGATGAGAACCCGAGTGGATGGATTCGAGAAATTGATCACTGACTATCCTACCTATTCGGATTTTGGTGAGGCACATGCCGCGGTGTCGAGGGACCCTTCTGATCCTATCGATGGGTTTCAGATTATCGACGGGTACCTATTTCGGGGCTCCCCCAATGCATACCCAGGACCTCCTATCGAGATTACTTAGTATGAGAATTACACACGTGGTGTCGGGTGCCGCCAACCATTTTGGGAGAGACAAGTCAATAGCTATTATAGAGGACCGTTTCTATTGGCCGAGCCTGAAGAACGATGTAGCCCGCATTGTGCGACACTGCCGTATCTGCCAAACGGGTAAGGGTACGAAACAGAACTCTGGTCTGTACACTCCACTACCCGTTCCCCACCATCCCTGAGAGGACATTAGCATGAATTTTATACTTGGGCTCCCTCGCACCCTGAGGAATCATGATTCAATCTTCGTCGTGGTTGATCGGTTCTCTATGATGGCTCACTTTATCGCGTGTAGCAAGACCGCCGATGCTCCCCACGTCGCGACCTTTTTTTAGTGGCGTCTTTAGATTACACGGTCTACCGAAATCTATTGTCTGACTAGGACTATCCTAAAATTTTCATCCGCTTACCACCCTCAGACGGACGTCCAGACTGAGGTGGTGAATAGAAGTCTAGGCAATCTACTTAGGTGTTTGGTAGGAGAACATGCATCTTGTTGGGATTTGGTGTTCCATGTCGCGGAGTTCGCATATAATAGTTTCATCAATAGGTCTAGAGGGTTGAATCCATTTTATATAGTTTCAAGTTATGATCCTAGGAAGCCTGTTGATCTTATTCCCATCCCGACTGAGTCACGCCCTAGTGAGTCTGCTGAGTCCTTCGCATGCCATTTGCATGAGACAGTCAGACGCAAAATTAATACAATCAATGAATACTAGAGGGAACATGCAGATAAACATAGACGAGAAAAGATCTTTTTAGTAGGTGAATAGGTGATGGTAAGAGTCCGCACTGAGAGGCTCCCTTAGGGCCTGCTAAGAAACTAAGCGCTAGGAGGATCGGTCCCTATACAGTCCTGAGACGTATCAGGACAAATGCTTATGAGCTGAACATCCCTGCAAGCATGAGTATCCATCCCGTGTTCAATGTCGAGGACCTGAAGCCATACTTTGCACCTCACGAGTATTCAGGCCCATACCTGTGCGGCCCTCCCATGCCATTAACACCGCTTTCACCTCCCACCACTCAGCCCACGTCCGAGCCTTTCCACCGCATTCACTGCCACTTGCTCAACCCATACCTGACCCCCACCTACCCGGGATTCCGTCTCCACTGGTTTCACCATTGGCACCACAGATCCCACCTGATCCTCCTACTAATGTGTTGAGCGATGCGCATATCACTGAGATCATTACGCATGAGTACGTTCCCTCCATGGACGGTCTTGTGTGCCACTACTTAGTTCGTTGGCGCAGACGACCTTTCACCAATGACACCTGGATTGCTGCTGCGGAGCTTGATCGACTCTCCCCTGGACTTCGACCGCCGTATGATCGTCTCCATTCATCGGAGATGAAGGCTTTTCAGTCGGGGGAGTTGATGGGGACCATCTAGCGTGACTCGGCAGAGACAGACCCCACATTTGTTTATTCACGTAGGCGGACTTGATCGAATCAGCGATCCGCCACCACGGATGCATCCGGCTCGTCGATCTGATGTTTTTTCATATATATAGCTTTATATTTTTCGGACATTATTTCATGTATTTTTGGTCCCGAAACCATCGACCAATCATAGTCGTTGATTCCATGTGTCCTAATTTTAGTTTCTTATAAATAGGATGTTATGGATGCACTTTATGCTCATTTCTGAAATTTGCAGAGCTTGTCCTTATTTTCAGTGATCCCCTCCGCGGTGCCGACTCCGTGGAGCCCCTTGGTGACGACTCCTTGGGTAAGTCTTGTATTTTTCTTAAAATTTCCCCCCTCTACCCGCTGTCCAGCCACACCTTCCCCTCTAAAATCTCTCCATCCGCCCCACCTCAAGCTGCCGCCCCTGCCCCATATCCCGCCCCCTCCACAGCAGGCCGCCGCCATCCTACCGCCCAGAACCCGCTGACCGGAGCTTCCCCTCCCTGTTCCAGCCCTGCCGCCCTCCCTCTTCAGCCCGCCTTCACTTCTACAGGCCGCCGCTCCCTTTATTCCCCAGATCCAGCCCCTTCCCCTTTCCCTATTTGCTGTCATCACCCCCATCACCTTGAACCACCTTAAAACCTACTTCCACTATTAGATCTTCCCAGATCTTGGCATTTCAGCCCGGATCCAGCCATCCTCCGCCCCGATCCAGCCCTCCCAATCCCTAACCGGCCTTCCCCTTACCTGATTCAGTCCACCCACCACCGGAACCTCTCTTTTAGCCCTCCAACGTTCAGATCTAACTTATTTACTACAGCCCTGATATTTGTGGTGTTTTTATATCGACTATTTGTTGTAAAACATTGTTGTGGTTTCATTATTATATGCTTGCTTGAGATTATAGTTTATTATGATATTTGCTCAGTGAAAATCTCTAACTGTAGGAAGGATTGAGTCGCAACGCGCTTGTCTTTTGGCCCTTTGTGCAGAGGAAAGCCATCACCTTAAGCTTAAAAGAAAATACTTCTCTCGTTTATGAATTGATGTTATGTTAGTTATGCTATTTAATTGTTTGTGTTAATTGTTAGCGCTTAACTCCAAGTATTGCATGCATTGAGTCATAGGAAAGTGGGGAGTCAACCCTCACTCACCACTAGCGTGCATTCTAGGAGTTCGCTACACACACTATCCTACATCACTAACTCTCTTCTGCTTTCCAAGGACACATTGATGCATGACGAATCTCTAAGATGCGGACTTATGATGCCCTAACCCTAAATACAACACACGTGAGCATGTGACAAATGTAATTGATCGACGACGAACCCTAAAATGAAGATGCAAATGAATACAAACACACAATTAACTAACAAAGGATAACCCTAATGCGATGCTCATACGATGACTCAATCATGTAAGTATTTTTCGATGCACAATTAATTAAACAAATTAATTTTAAAATCTCGTGTAAACGTCACAATTGATTGCAAATATTGCAATGAAATTAAGCAAACAACAATTACAAGTTAACTGAGAGTGCACTGAAATTAAAATGCGAAGCGAATAATTTTGTCACGCCAATAAGGAGATACATAAATCAAATTAATTCATGCCAAGTATTACTAACAGTACAAACTATCCATACAATGCAAAAAAATGAACACTAGAAAGTAAAATCTCATCAAGTAATTGATGACGAAAGTAGGGCTGTCCGAAAGTGTAAACACTACTGTTTGAGGCTGATCTAGGGCCGAAGAAGGGGATCGGGGGCTGTTTAGGGCGGCTGGACGGATTGTAGGAGGGGAATAGGAGCTAGTCGTGGTTGGTAGGTGATGTTTGAAGGCTGTGGAGGGAATGGTGGGGCTGGTATTGGTTGGAAATGGGCTGCAGGAGTGCTGGGGGCCGCAAGGAAGGAATTTACGGTGGCTCTGGGTTGCTGTCGAACGGATGGAGGCTGGAATTGGGCTGGTTGAGGGTTGGACAAGGGCTGGAAGGGGACTAGAGGATGCTGGGAAGGAAGCTAGGGGGTCTGTGGGTGGCTGTAGGCGGATTTTGGGCGAGTGGAGGCCGAAAGGAGGGCTGTACAGGGGTAAAAAGGTGGCTGGTGATTGCTGGGAGGGGATCATGGGGATTTTGATGGATGAGAGGGGAGCAAGGCAAAAGCAAGGGTTTACCGGACTTCTAGGAAGTGAGACATGCGTCCTGGACGAGAACTGGCAGCAGAGGAGGCGGTTGAAGGCTCACGGGAGGGAGAAGGCGGCTGACGTTGACACCAACAACGGCGGTAGAGGCTCCCGACGTTGGCACCGGGAGGGGGAGGCGTCGACACCTCCGTAGGCCGAGCGATTTCTTCTCAAAACCTAAACTCTCGATACCGTCTTTCACATTGCTGCTGGGAGATATTAGGGGGGATAGTTAGGTTAAGAATATCCAACGATCACAATCGTTCGATGAATATTTTAACATAACTCTCAAAATACAAATAAAAAAATACATAAAAATGTGAAAAATCGTGACGAACGCGATGGCGGTCTCCGATCATCCATCTGGTGATCCAAAAGTCGTTGATCTCCATCACACATCCTTCACAAAAAGGTAAATCAATTGAGGATAATCCATCCAACTTTTCTTTTGAGACCATCATCTTCATGCCCTTCTCACTCGTGTGCTCAAGTCATTGGTGTCATACACTAGCATCAACCTTTGATGTGACAACATTGATATTTTTTCAGTGGATATTAGATAGAGGACCCTCTCTCCTTCCCTTCACCATGACCATGGATCCCTTGCTAACCTTTCATGAATCATTACCAAACATAATGATGCACCTTTCATCAAAAAGTTGACTCACAGATACAAGATTCCTAGCCAACTTGGGAATGTCTTACACCTTTTAATTTCAAGGTAGAACCATCAACGAGGCATATGTGCATTTCCCCTCCTTCCAACTATCTCACATTGCTCATCATCACCCAAATTGACATTGCCAAAGTTTCCCTTCTCATAACTTAGGAAAAACTGATGGTTGGAGGTGACATGGAATGATGCATTTGAGTCAATGATGCAACTTGAGTCGCATTCTTTTTATTATTATTATTGTACCTGTCTTTTATTTGTGTAGCGCATGCTTTCACGTTTTTTTGGACCGTTCTGTTGTGTTGTACCACACATGTTATAAGTGGCTCTGTGTATTTTGTATCACATGTTATTCGCGCATTTTATTTGACTTGTTGGCATGACTGACCAACGAGACACTGAATGCAAAACTCCGTTAATTTAGAAGAAAAATTAATTAGGGCAAGCCTTAAGAAATTAACTATTTTAAATAGTTCTGAAATTATATTAAAATGATTTTAATTTTGAAATCTAATATTGGGTTTGAATGGGGGAATATCTAAAGTCATGCTCCATTCTTTTTTATCAAGTCAGCCCTTCTTGAAAGCCCATCCTAAATTATCCTTACTATTTGCCACTAACAATACCTGAAATAAAACCCTAATTCCATGCTATAAATGCAAACCTCCCCCTACCTTTTACTACTGTTGGGAAAATAATCAAACGAACCATTTGGGTTTTTGTTCGGTTCCATCCATTGCTGCCAAGAGCTCCTGCTTTCTTCTCCATTTCACGCCACCATAAAAGCCTCCTTCCAGCGATCGACCGAGCCCCCCCCCCGCCCGCAACCACCGGTTATTGGTCCTCGCCGATCTTGCACTGCCTCCCTTTCCCGCGCCACTACTCCGCCCGTGCCACCTATTTCTGCCACCGGCGCCGACTCCAGATTCCTCCCAAGGCTCCGACGACCCCTCCTACACCGTCTCCTGATAGATCCTGTAAACCTCTGGCATTCCCCTGTCTTCCAGTCGGCCGTGGCCTCTGTTCCTGTGTTCGCTGCTATCGCCAGAGCCTCAACCAAATTCTAGCAAGCTCCCCTCTGCCAGTCTCCAGTTTCTTTGCCGCCCTCCAGACAGTCTTGAGCCCTGCAATCCCATCTTTGGAGTCCCGAGCACAGCAACTACCTATAGTTTTCTCCTACATCGTACCAAAAGACCTTTCAGTGGCTGTCACCTCTACCCTTGGTATACCTCTTGATCTTCTCGCTCTCAAACATTAGTATTTTTATGCACAAATTAGACAGGAGTGGGACTTCAAGGGGTGAAATCATAGCGATAGTCGACCTTGGTCGTGCTGACATTCGTAAGTGTCTATCGAGCGAGCGTATGATGCATTATAAACTAATAATTCCACAGGTTGATCCCACTTGTTTCCTGCTTTTCTTCCTACCTTTTGTTTGCCCCACACACCGTCTCTATCATCTTTTGAAAGCTCTGATAATTACTGATCATTTGGATGTTTGGCATAAAATATTGATTAATGGATTACGAGCTTATTTGGAACCTTATAGTCTCATGGTTGATTTCATTAACAGAGATTATAATTTTCCAAAGAAGATTTATTTTGTTTTTTTTAGGGATGAGAGGTTACCTACAGGTTGAGTCGCAGCGACGACATCCACATGACATTTATGCAACATTTCTCTGATTGACGTCTTGGACATTATAGTGACGGGTTGCACTGCATTCTCGACGGGGCCGAGATTTTTCAACCCCCGGGGAATCTATGCAACCTGAGTCGCATCATTATTATTATTATTGTACATGTCTTTTATTTGTGTAGCACATGCTTTCGCGTTTTTTTTGAACCGTTATGTGTTGTGTTGCATCGTGCATGTTATGAGAGCCTCTGTGATATTTTGTATCACGCATGTTATGAGCGCCTCTGTGATATTTTGTATCGCGCATGTTATTCGCGCATGTTTATTTGGCTTGTTGGCATGACCGACCAACGAGACTCTGAATGCAAAAGTTCATTAATTTAGGAGATAAATTAATTAGAGCAAGCCTTAAGAAATTAATTATTTTTAATTAGATATTTAAGTTCTGAAATTATATTGAAATGATTTTTAATTTCAAAATCTAATATTGGGTTTGAATGGGGAATATCTAAAGTCATGCCCCATTCACCTTTTTTCAAGTTAGCCCCTCTTGAAAGCCCATCCTAAATTATCTTTACTATTTGTCATCAATGTTGTAAATATTGGATGTCGACGACATATCAGATTGAGTTTTTAAATGTCGGATGTCGGAAGTCGGAGACATGTCAGAGATATTTTAGAATATCATAATTTCATGTCTTATAAATATATATTTTTTATTTTTATGTATACTATAATTCTATGTTATAAAAATAGAAAAATAATATAACAAATAGATAAAAAATGAGATATTTATATTACGAAATAAATTCGAATAATATATAAGATAAATTATTATTAACAAATACAAAATGATACATTGTAAAATATATTTAATAATATATAATAACTTTATCTTGATAACAATAAGTTTATTGTAAAAAAAAGACTTAAAAGTTAAAATCTTTGATTGATTATAAATGTTTTCAAACTTATAAATTTATATTACAAGCATGCAAACAATCAACGAATAAATTTATTAAATATTTTAAATTTTTTTGCAATATGAATTTAAAAAATTATGAAACAATTATACAAAAATGACTGTAAAAATAAAACATTAAAAAATTGAAACAATAAGTTTAATCGATTTAAACATACATAATATAATATATACAGACGATTTAAACATATATTGCTAGTCTGCTAATATAATATAAAATAAAATAGCTGACGATATATTTAAAAGTCGTGTTCGCAAAAAATAGGCCACGTCGGCCTATATTTTACAAAAGGACATAATTTTTTTTAGAAAAGCATATCGTTTTGCCCTTAAAAATGACATGTCGGTCATGTCGGAGGACATTTAAAACAATGTTTGTCATTAACAATACCTGAAATAAAACCCTAATTCCATGCTATAAATGCAAACCTCTCCCTACCTTTTACTGCAGCTGGGAAAAGAATCGAACGAACCATTTGGTTTTCGTTCGGTTCCATCCAGCCCAGCGCCGCCAAGAGCTCCCGCTCTCTTCTCCACTTCACGCCACCCTAACAGCCTCCTTCCAACAATCAACTGAGCCCCCCCCCCCCGAAGCCACCGCGACCACCAGCTACTAGTCCTCGTTGATCCTGCACCACCTTCCTTTCCCGCGCCGCTGCTCCACCCGTGCCGCCTATTTCTTCCACCGACGCCGACTCCGGATTCCTCCTAAGTCTCCGACGACCCCTCCCGCTTCGTCTCCTGATGGATCCTATAAACCTCCGGCGTTCCTCTGTCTTCCAGTCGGTCGTGGCCTCTGTTCCTGTGTTCGCTACTACCGCCAGAGCCTCAACCAACTTCCAGCATGCTCCCCTTTGCCAGTCTCCAGTTTCTCCCGCGCCCTCCAGACTATCCTGAGCCTTGCAATCCCATCTTTAGAGTCCCGAGCACAACAACTACCTATAACTTTATTTTACATCCAACCAGAAGACCTTTCAGTGGCTGCCACCTCTACCCTTGGTATATCTTTTGATCTCCTTGCTCTCAAACATTAGTGTTTTTATGCGCAAATTAGACAAACGATAGTTAATTATCAGAGCTTGCCTGAAATTAATCTCATCTCCTGGTTACCGTTAATTTCATATCCGTGGATACCAATCACCTAAATAAATTGCCTGTGGAATTTTGATTCATGACATTAATATGTTTGTGCGGTAGCTTTACGTCCGCTTGCAATGCCTAGGCCGTTTTATTCGTTTAAAATAGTCTGTGGAGCTTTTTCGTGCCACAATTTGCTAGAGATCACAAATATTAATATTTAAAATCTACAGTCCCTACTTTAGTCTACATCAGTTAAGTAACCATAAATCACATTCCGTAGCACATGAAAGAACTAAGTCATCATCAAACGATTCATTCTGCATGGTCATATTCACCGACTCCTTGTCACCTCTCTTTTTCTTTCTTTTTGCCTTACAAGCGCACTTGACATGATCTTTCTTTTGACAATTCCAACATATCACCACACCTCTCGATTGACTTCTCTTGGACTTAGATCGCTCCTTCCATTTGATATCACCTATTTTTGAAGGCCTTTCACATTCTCCAATATTCAGAGCACCACCAGAACTACTGCCAGTTGAGTTGTTTCTTCTCTGTGTCCTCACTCAAGAGAACACACTACATCCTCAAATTTTATAGGGTTTGAACCAAATGAATTCAAGTCATGGTTGTTCTGGTTCTAGAGCTCCCGAGATAACCATGACTATCCCAATTGTCAGGCAAGCTTGGCAAAATCTGTACAACTCAAATCTCATTTTCAAATGTCAGTTCAGTTGATTCCAACTGACCCGTGATAGCATTGAAGTCATTCATATGTTCAGTCTTCTGTATATTTAGCAAACATCTCATACAAAATACTTTGTTGGATGCTAAAGGCTTCTCATATATTTTCTCCTTAGAGATGTTGAAATTTACGGATGACGACAAAGCGAGTCTAATCGCTCCAAGAACTTTGTGATCCAACCCCTCCCACTTCTTGCTGTCCATGTTTGCAGACATTTCTTTCTTCCCTCCTAGGAACAAACAAAGATCCCTCTGCTACAAATAGCCCTCCATCTGCATTTTACAGAATCCAAAGTTCTTCCCATCAAACTTGTCGATTTTCACTTTCCCTTCGTCCATGCCTGCTCCGACTCAAACTGAGTACCTATGGATCCTTTCACTGATCTTGGAGCTGATTGTTTCAATGATGATGACCACAGAAGATATGGAGCGGACCAATGGTCGTCACCTACCGCATTAGATCACGAACCCGAATAAATTAATCGCTCGTCCTCAACCTCCCTCTGATATCATACTGTTAGGATCGCGTGTAACCGGTTGCAAAAACAAACAAAGAGGCAAACACAAGTTCACAATACTTTAGTATTAACAAGCTTGAGAAACCCTCATGTGGAATAAAACCCAAGCAACACCTTCCACCACAATATTACATTGCAAATAAAAAGGGAGGACTACATTCTTCGCTTGATCCTCCACTGGCCAATATTACGAAGCACCCTTACATACAATCATCATAGTGAATAGCGAGCTTTGCTTAGCCATTACTTGACTAATACCTCAAAGCTCTCCTAGAATACAAAGAAAGCATACCAAGAGATTTGGGGTTGAGAGGGTGGGAAACCTCGGCTACAGATCGTAACCGGAAATGTGCCAGAACAAACAAGGAGTGATCTCTCTCCTCCTTTCTACGCCGGATTGAGAATCACCAACGTAGGGCTTGCACTCCATTCCTCTTGCCGACCGAATAGGATAGTGAAGAAACCCCTTGCGACTCACCTAAGCAGCTGCCGAGAGAAAAGCGTTTTCTCCTCCATGTTCGTCGTCGCTGACACCACGGAGACGCCCTCTGGAATCGCACTAACTCCTCTCTCGCTGTCGCTGCTCGCTAGGGGAAAAACCAAATGGGAGTCGCTGTCTGCTCCTTATGGGATAAGGGAAAGAAAAGAACTATAACTGAACCGGTCCAAATCAAGTCCACAACTCTACAGGGCTTATTCGGAATCTCTCGGAATGGTTGGTTGGGTTGGACGTCAATGGCAGACTACTCGTATGTTCAGAGGGGAATATAGTAATGGGTATTGCGGGACAGTGCTGGAAAATAGAACTAAAATTCTTCATTCAGGTTTTTCCTAGTTCTGAAACCCTGCTCAGAATTCGTGCTTACTGCTCACTGATCCATTTGAACATCTATAACTGTCTAAGCATAACCATGCCCCCATCAGCATCCCCATCAACATGGGTCTTGTTTTACTCTTTCTTATCTGGCCTATTTTATCTTCTTTTTCTTTGGGCTCATTTGGCATCTTGAAGATAGATAGGATGTTATAGTATGTTGGAACTCAGTTCGGGCGGTTAGCCGAACAAGCCGCCGCGGTCTGTCTTGCCGTTCCTCCAGCAGTTTATCTCAACGGGCTGTTGGTAATTTAGTTTGGGCGGCTAGCCGAACAAGCCGCCGCGGTCTGTCCTGCCGGTCTTCTAGCAGTTTATCTCAGCGGGCTGTTGGTTCAGTGGAAGCCGCAACGTATCGACCAGTGGGCGCTACAACGGTTTAAGTGTAGATCGCAGTGGTCTGATTGAAGCCGCAACAGTGGTCTAATGGTTATCTTCTCTGCGGTCTGGTGGCAACCCGCAGAATGCGGTCTGGTGGCTTGCAACAGTGAAAGCTTAATGGTTAGCCGCACTGCGGTCTATTGGCTATCCGCAGGTGCGGCTTAGCGGCTTGTCTGGCGGTCTTGTACAAATAGTAGCGGACGTCTCTTGTATCCGGAGGATGTAATATTATGTTGTGTAGTGAGCGGTAAAATTTGCAGTTTATTTATCTCTTGTCCGTTTTTCTCTCATTTTTCACTTGGTATCAGAGGGAGGTTGGTCCTTTGCTCCATTCTCTTTGTCCGCGTTCCTGCGGTTTGCCTCTTTTCTGCCCGCGCGGTTTCCCTCCTTGTTTGTTCGCGCGGTTTCTTTCCTTTGGTACCGCCTTTGGTCGCAGTATTTTTCCGCTGCTGGTGTCTTGACACCGAGACCGGGCGGTTTCTGCTCCTTTTTTGTCCCGCCTTTTGGTCTCCGTCCTTTTTCGACTGCTGGTGTGTTGACACCGAGACCGGGCGGTCTCTTTTTCTGTTCTCGCGGGTTTGCTTCCTGCTTGTTCGCGCGGTTTGATTGTTTGCCCGTGCGGCTTGTCCTTCCTCTTCATGGACACTCCGTCTTCTTCTGCTACCTTCTCCTCTCCTCTCCCTCTTGCTTCTCCTCCTGTGTCTGCTTCTGGTAATTTGGGTACTGTGTCCAAGCTTACAGGCCCAAACTATCCCGACTGGAGTGTATCTTTTGTCTTTCTTTTACGCTCTCAGCGGAAGCGCTCCCATTTGACTGATGCCCCCCTCCTGTTGGCTCACCTGCTTTTGATGATTTGGATGCATCTGATGCCTTGGTCCGTACTTGGTTGACAAACAGTTTGTCTGATGAATGTTTTCCGGTCATCCGACATGATCAGACTGTCAAAGCTGCCTAGAATCATCTTGCTGCTCTATATTCCAAGGGGGCTCAGACTTCGCTCATCTATATTCTCTATGCCGATCTTTTTGCTCGTCCTGTTATGACTCCTGCTGCTGCTTATCAGGAAGTTCAAAATCTTGGGGCTGAACTTCTTCAACACCGTCCCTTCTCTGCTGATCTTGCTGAGCAACAAAAACATTTTCAGGAGCTCCTTGTCGTTTGCTACTTGCTTCGTCTCCCTGAATCCTATGACATGATTCATCAACAGATTCTTGATGAGGCGTCTACTCCGACTCTTGATACTACTCCTGCTCGTATTTCTGCTGTTACTACTCTTCTTCAGCGTCATTTGCTTCTCTCTCCCTCTCCTGATATTGTTGCTCATCCTGCTCGTCATGAAAGTTCTGGTAGTCGGGATGGCCGTACAGGCGGCCGTGGTTCTTCAAAATTTCTCTGTTCTCATTGTGGCAAAACTGACCACTTGATTGATCGTTGCTGGGTCAAACACCCTCATCTTCGGCCTGCTTCTGTCGATTCTGACAAAAAGTCTACTACTTCTCTTGCTATTTCTGGTGCTGCTCAGTTAGCTACCACGGGTAGGTGACTTATTGACTCCGGTGCAACCAATCATACGACAGAGAATTCTCGCCTTTTTCTTCTCTTACTACGAGTAACCACTTGCCTCCGGTTCTTATTGCTGATGGTTCTCCGTCCCGGTTCATGGGTCAGGCACTGTGCCTGTTACTTCTTCTCTTCAGCTTCGAGACACTCTCTGTCCCCAACTTTCCATGCAATCTTTTTTCTGTTACTGCTCTTTGTAAGCAGTTGGGCTGTGTGAAACGATATTTACTGCTTTTACTTGTGCTTTTCAGGTTCCTCAGTCCAAGGAGATGATAGCTACTGAGACTGAGAGTGGCGACTTGTTTTATCTTGATACTTCTTCCGCCTTTTCTGCCTCCTCTCCTCTACTTCGGTGGCATCTTCGGCTAGGACATCCTCCTTCTCAGATCCTCTATCAGCTTCTGCCTGATTTACCGCGGGGAGATTCTACTTTTTCTTGTGAAGCTTGTCAGTTTGGGAAACATCATCGTTCTACCTTTCCTGCCAGGACTGGGCGTAGTTCTTCTCGTCCATTTGAAATTGTCCATTCTGATATATGGGGCCCTGCTCCTGTTCAAACTATTGGTAGGGGTAGTTTATACTTTGTGACATTTATTGATGATTTTTCCCGTTGTACATGGTTATATTTGTTGCGCGACCGTTCTGAACTATATTCTATTTTCACTACCTTTTACAATGAGATTCATACACAGTTTGATGCTTCTCTTAAAATCCTTAGATCGGATAATGCTAAGAAGTATCTTAGTCAACAATTTCAATCGTTTTGTATGGATCATGGTATTGTTCATCAAACCACTTGCCCTTATACATCACAACAAAATGGTGTTGCTGAACGAAAGAATCGTCATCTCCTCGATGTGGCTCGGAGTCTTCTTACTCATATGCATGTTCCCAAGTCTTATTGTGGTCATGCGATTTTTCTCTCTTATTTTCTCATTAAGCGTGTTCCGTCCTCTGTTCTCGGTGGGAAGACTCTCTTTTCTATCCTGCATCCTGATGCGAACCCTTTTCCTTTGTCTCCTCGTGTTTTTGGGTGCACTGCATTTGTTCATTGTCCTTCTTCTGGTCGCGACAAAATGTCACCATGCTCGATTAAATGTATCTTTTTGGGCGTCCAACTCAGAAAGGCTACCAGTGTTATGATCCTGTTCTTCGCCGGCAGTATGTTTCGACTGATGTCACTTTCTTTGAGAATGTTCCATTCTTTTCCCCTTCCTTTGTTCTTCCTACCTCTGCTGATTCCGTTCCTTCTCTTATTTCTGCACCTTGTCCTGAGCCTATTATTTCTTCTTCTACTTTGGACTCCACTCCTCTACCTGATTCCTCTGTTGAGCCGCTACCCATGGTTCCTAGTTTGCCTGCATCTCCTTCGGCTGGACCTAAGCAAGTAGACAGGACTGATCTTGATCTTCCGATTGCTCTCAGGAAAGGTGTCCGTTCGTGCACTCAACATCCTCTTGCTGGTGTGGTCTCTTACACCAGATTGTTTTCTCAGGCGCAGAGTTTTGCTTTTTCCCTCTCGGCCAATGTTCTTCCTGCTTTTTGTCGTGATGCTCTGGTTATTCCACATTGGAAGGCTGCTATGGATGAGGAGATGAAAGCTCTAAACGTTCGGGGTATTTGGTCTCTTGTTCACACTCCTGGTGCTGATATAGTTGGATGTCGTTGGGTCTTTGTTATCAAGTATCTTCCTGATGGTACAATTGATCGTTACAAGACCCGTCTTGTGGCCAAAGGATTTACGCAAACTTATGATGTGGATTTTTTCGATACATTCTCTCCTGTTGCCCGTATTACTACGATCCGTGTTCTCTTTTCTGTGGCTGTGAACCGAGATTGAGAAATGTCTGAGTTGGATGTCAAGAATGCCTTTCTTTATGGTGATTTGAATGAGACAGTTTATATGTAACAACCTCCTGGGTATGTTGCTTAGGGGGGTCTCAACTTCTCAGGTGTGTAAGTTGAAGAAAGCCATCTATGGTCTTAAACAGAGTCCGAGAGCCTGGTTTGACAAGTTTAACGAGATTATTTCTGTTGCTGGTTTTGTTCAAAGTGCTGCAGATCACTCTTTGTTTATTCGGAAAACCTCGTCTGGACTGGTTATTTTAGCAGTGTATGTGGATGATATCCTTCTTACTGGTGATGATAGGAAAGACATTGATATGACAAAACAGCATTTTCTCCAACATTTTGTTACGAAAAATATGAGGTCTCCAAAGTATTTTTGGGGATTGAAATATCTCGAAAACCTGGATCTATTGTTCTTTCACAAAGAAAGTATGCTCTGGACCTTTTACAAAAGACAGGTCTTCTTGGAGCTAAGCCCGCGCGGTCCCCTATGGCTGTTGGAGATGGCAAATGCTAGAATGAGTCTCCTCCTCTCATTGAAGATGTCACCAGGTACAGACGTCTAGTTGGTAAACTCATCTATTTGAATGTTGCACGACTAGACATCTGCTATGCAGTTGGGAAAGTAAGTCAGTTCATGCAAGCTCCCAGAGTGTCATATGCAGTCAGCTTTGAAGATTCTCGAGTATGTGAAAGTTGCACCAGAGAAGGACTCCTGTTCCTGAAAAGGGGACATTTAAAAGTAGAGTCTTATTCTGACGCAAGCTACGCAGATGATGAGGGCGACATGAAGTCTACGTCTGGTTTTTGCGCATTTGTTGGAGGAAATCTAGTCAGTTGTAAGAGCAAGAAGGAGACTGTAGTTGGCAGGTCGAGTGCAGAAGCAGAGTATAGACGCATGGCTCTGACTGCTTCTTTGCTGAAGTGGCTTCGAACTCTATTACTTGATGTAGGAGAATTTTATGATCACCCCCTACCGATGTTCTGTGACAATAAAGCAGGCATATACATTTCAAAAAATCCGGTGTTTCATGAGAACGAAGCATATCGAGGTTGATTGTCACTTTATTAGAGAAGAGATTCTGAAGAATCATATATGCACTCCATTTGTTACTTCTGATAAAGAGCTGTCGGATTTCTTTACGAAACCGGTTACTTCGTTCACAAAGGTTTGTTGCAAGCTAGGCATGGTTGACATATATGCTCCAGCTTGAGGGGGAGTGTTGGAACTCAGTTCGGGCGGTTAGCCGAACAAGCCGCCGCGGTCTGTCTTGCCGTTCCTCCAACAGTTTATCTCAGCGGGCTGTTGGTAACTCAGTTTGGGCGGCTAGCCGAACAAGCCGCCGCGGTCTGTCCTGCCGGTCTTCTAGCAGTTTATCTCAGCGGGCTGTTGGTTCAGTGGAAGCCGCAGCGTATCGACCAGTGGGCGCTACAGCGGTTTAAGTGTAGATCACAACAGTCTGATTGAAGTCGCAACAGCGGTCTAATGATTATCTTCTCTGCGGTCTGGTGGCAACCTGCATAATGCGGTCTGGTGGCTTGCAGCAGCAAAAGCTTAATGGTTAGCCGCACTGCGGTCTATTGGCTATCCGCAGGTGCGGCTTAGCGGCTTGTCTGGCGGTCTTGTACAGATAGTAGCGACCGTCTCTTGTATCCGGAGGATGTAATATTATGTTGTGTAGTGAGCGGTTTGTATGTGTCAAACCGCTCAGTCCGCGCAACTTGTGTTTAGTCCCACATCGTGTATTGTATTCTCACCTCCCCCGTTTTGTATAAATAAGGGGGCATACTTATGTATTACTTATCTTTTTGAAGCAATAAAATTTGCGGTTTATTTACCTTTTGTCCGTTTTTCTCTCATTTTTCACTTAGTAAACATTGACTTCATCTATGATTATTCAATTGTGAAGAAAAAACCGTTCAGATGGTCGTTCTGAGTTTATTTAATGTATTTATTTACTATTTTCGAGTTGTATCCCGGATGCTATGAGCCATTCGATTTTGGTGGCCTAGTTGTACTTGTCTATACACATACGCGTGTAAAACACTATTTGGGGATCGATCATTTTGTTCGGTTTCTGAAACCGTCAATCTCCTACCGGTGCGTTTCTGTGAGGCCCCTTGGTGCGAGGCCTTGGGACTTGTACCTTCTTCCATCCGCTTCTATTATTCCGTAACCTTAGCCGCCACCCCAACCCCGCCCCAATGCGCAAGCCGCAACCCTCTTCCGACCTCGCCAACACACTCCGCTATTTCCTCCGTCCTCGCCATTGCAAGCGCTGTATCCTCCGACCTCCCCATCGCAAACCGCTTCCTCCGCCCTTTCCATCGCAAGCCGCGAACTCCTCTGACTTCCCCTTCGCATGCTGCAGCCTCCTCCGGTCTCCCCATTGCAAACCGACGCCTGCTCATTTCTTTCTCCCTCCAATCACTGCCTCCCTGCACACTTCCCCTCCAACTGTAGCCCTGACTCCCCTCTCCCAGTCCCAAACTTCACCTATACAACCTCTCCTCGCCCCTATCGCCAATAGCCTCCCCAGTAGGAGCCAACAATCCTTGGATGTTCACCACCGCTGCATTGCAGCGCACACGTAAGTCATATATGTGTGTTCTTGTTCTCTTTTATTGTTATTAGGACTATATTTAGTTGGATACGATTATTATATGATGTGTTGATTTGCAGGAATTATTCTGTCCACGCCCTTGAAACACTTGCAACTCATTTGCTTGTGAATTAACAATTGCTTTTCTAATTCAATTTCACGTGAACGAACAGCTAGGCTTTATTTTAATTAATTACTTATTACTAATTTGTAAACTAACTGTTTCATTTGCATCTGCCTCTACATTAGGGTCTTTAGTAATCACACAACACTTCATTTTTGGGCTGCACCTTAGAATCACGTGCACTCGCAATCTACCCTGCATCACTAAATTCCTACATCACTAAATTTACCCTAGACCCAATCAGTATTAGATGGAGATGCCGGAGCCCATATAAAGTACACAAGATATCATGAAATTTCCATTGTAGGACTAAATAGTCAGCAAGCCCCCCTAACGTGTAGGAACTCTGGGAACAAGATGCCACGCCATGGAAAGACGCAGATTAAACCTGCTCTAAAATCATATTATAATCCAAGCATTCACCCTAAAAATCTTAATAAATATGGCTAATAACATATACAATACATAAAATATGATGTTCATAAGTAACAAAACTGAATTCTCAGTACATATTTGCTTTTGATACATTGAAATGCGATTTTCCCCTTCTGGCTAATATAGAGCCATAGCATTCATTACCCCTAGAATTGTTGTTGGAAGTCACTCGTCTCTTTACTTCAACTTCTAGAATAAAAACCATTCAGGCATTCATTTTATGAAGTTCTGCTTTTGTGATGCCATGCTCTACAGGAATGGAACATCTGATGCAATTGTTTGGCGGATTCGGGGGCGCCGAAATTCTCGCTGCTCCCATCAACCCTAATGGTAATTTATTCCGAGCTCAGCCCTATATTCATGCCTGCATATTCAAACTCTAAGACCCTTTTCAACTTTCGCAGTCCCGCCCGAAGAGCTGTATTCCATGCAGCTCTCCCAGCTCCAGGAAATGGGTTTCTTCGACACCCAGGAGAATATTCGAGCTCTCGTTGCCACCGCCGGGAATGTCCACGCCGCCGTTGAGAGGCTGCTGGGAAGCACAGGTCGTTAGATCTCGCGTCTTCTTTTTCGGTCTCCTCTCCTCCCTTACCCGCGTCAACAATCAATTGAAGCTGGTCTCTGCGGTTTTTGCCTATCTGTTGCATATTTCTTGGCCTCATTGGAATAATTTGCCGTTCTGTTTAAAAGCTTCTTTGCTCTTTGCTGGTATATCGGAGTTTATAGTTTGCTTTCGTCTGCTTGCGCCAAGTCGATAGCATGCTGCGAGACGCCTTCTGTATATGCATTTGTTCATAATCTACGATTATGGCCGTGTTTGCCGACTCCCCCTCGAGTGTTTCTATTTGAATTATTCGTAATATACAGAGTTGGCCCGGTTGCGAAATATTTTCGAGGTGTGTTAGAAAATATTGGATGCTTGATCCCGTTCTTTTGTAAGAATCTGTTATAATAAATTTGTTTCCTTCGAGGTTAATGTAATTGCGCTCTTGACCAAGTCCGGAATCCAGTCCTCCGTATTGTATCCCGGCGGGACAAGAAAAAAGATCCTCTTCATTTGGAGGTAAATGGATGCTATTCATTTTATGGTCTAGATTGTTTCTTCTTTCATCTAACATGTGAAATAATCTCATCTTTTTTATTTTATTTTATTTTTTATGAAGATAATATTTTGCACCATTCAATTTAGGTTTAAATTTGGGCATTGAAATGAATCCCTTTATTTGAACATAAATGAGGAGAATCTCAGACCAGATAGTTCTCTATTAAGGAAATAATTTTTGGCTAAGGATAGCGTTCTCAGAGGAAGGAACGTGAGTAGCCTGCTTGCAGTTGGATCAATCCTACTCGCCGTCCGATCAAAGTGTTTGTTTGCCTTTTTTAGATGTTTTTCTTGCCTTTATTGCTGATGGTTAGATTGGTTATTCAACGGGCATTTTTTCTCGTTTTTAAAGCTGGGGATGCTATCCGTACGGAAAATGTTTTCTTAATAAGGAGATGAGGATGATAATTTTTTAATCATTGTAGATGTTTCTTTGGACCGAAGCAACTTTATTTTAATCTATTTTTATTTAATATTTTTATATTTTAATTTGTAGTATGTTCATACGGTCATGTTTATTGTGTTGTTGTATTTTTCATTGTGTGATATATAATTACATATACTTTAATCATACTTTCTTAGTGTTAAATGGGGGTCATGGGTTTTATGTATATATAATAGTTAAAGCAGTATATTAGCCTGGGCATGAGAGGCCAATGTTGTCAACAAATAAAATATGTTGTGACGGTGGGATGCGCGGGGGCGAGCATGGGTTTCATGCGGGCGAAGCTTGCCTTGATGCGAGTGAAATCTGCTTGAGAGCATCGAGCACGGGCGGATTAAGATGAAATCGTTTGCTTGTATCCCCTATAAGATGCAAATGGGTGGTCCAGATTCAATCAGCATCTAGGGAGGGTTGATACTGAAGCCAGCAAGGCACGACGTCACTTATTCCGGATCTTTACTATTTTATTATATATTATGTAAAAATTCATATTAATAATAATTGTTTGATTTGTCATGTGGATGACTGGAGATTTTCATCTTATCGATGGAAATAATTAAATTAAAAATTCACATGTGATGAATATTTCTTGAATTTAACTAGCTTTCATAATTATTGTCATTATTCACATAATTGTAACACTTATTTACTTGAATTTAATTAGATTTTCTTCTCCTCCTCTTGCTTCTCCTGCTACGCATGTGGCACTTCCCTTGAAGATCTCCTTCTGTCATAGACGAATCCTTCGAAGATCTTCAAGCGTTTTTGAAGATCCCGCAAAGATCTTCGATGTCCTTCGAGTGTCCTTGCGCACGTTCTTCCTTGATAATTGCATTAGCATCAAAAAGCGGGAAAAAAACAGAAGGAAAAAAACAGCACCCTAGCCAAAATCATCATGGACAATCTCCATGAATTCGGTAGGGGCGGAGGTCACATCGTGCCAAACAAAATTATTACAGCTACCCAATTTAGCACAAAAATCTGCAAGTCTGTTGGCCTCCCGAGGAATGTGCGCACGTTCTTCCATGCGCACATTGTGCGCTGCACAAATTGTGCCCCGCTCACATTCTTCCTTGCGCGCATTTCGCCCGACGCACATTGAGCCCTGTGCAATTGCGTCATCCGCACATTGCAACCTGTGCACATTGTGCCATGCACACCTTGCGCTCTGCGCACATTTAAATGTGCACATTTCACCTTGTGCACTTCACACATAACACACTTTGCGCCCTACCCACCGTTGAAAGAACGTCGCTCTAGACTCCTCAGTGCGCAAGAAGAGGCACGTCGCAGAATATAAATCGTGCAGCGTGCGCCGCTCCAGACTCCTTAAGGTAAGCCACGGTCTCCAGATCGCGCCAAGCGCGTCACTCCCACTTCCAAGCACCATTGCAGGCTCCAGATCGCGCAAAACACGCCGCCCCCCCGCTTCCGATCATCAACAGAAGACTCAAGAGCGCAACACTCTTCTCTACGCAAGAAAAAAAATACTTAGCTCCACGAGAAATGTCCTATCTGTAACACCCCCTATCCGTCGCATAGCATATAGCAGTAGGTCCGGCCGGGGCCCGACGCCATATACCACAGACAGACCGGGTGGTTACTTATGGAAACCATCCAACCAATCTCAACGTCCTACACAGAGCATTCTAGCGGAAGCAGTTAATATAAGTTGTAAACAAGAACCCAGCATAAGAGCACGAATGTCCACTAATACAACATTTAGGAATGTATACAAAAATACCCAAACATTGGCCTTAGGGCCTTACAAAATGTTTCACTTGCCTATTACATGATTTACCAACCTCGGCACGCAGGCCGGCCATACATGAATAAAAATAGAAAACATTTCACTTGGGCCTTCGAGGGCCAGCTTCGCAAAAAGGGCTTTAGCCCGCTATTGACCGCTCGGTCCAGCTGCACCTGCAAGCAAACAAACCACCGCACGGTGGCAAACAAAGCAACGGTCAGCAATGCTGACCAAATTATAACGATCCCGCCCCCAACTCGGGGCGGCGATGCTCCTTCCCTGCATTTCATTAGCATAAGCGAGCATTATAAATATAGTCATTTCATCACAGGCGGAGGCTCAACGGCCACACACCCCGTGCACTCAGGGCACATTCTTGGTGAACGCAGTCTAAGTCTGCCGACTCACCGCCATCCTCTCTTGGACGGCCAAACAATGAGCAGTTAGTCTTCCTGGCATGGGTCACGGTAATTAAAACCATAGACCGCCGAAGACCCTCATCTATGCCAACGGCCCTAATCCGAACGACATAGAGTGGGTACGGTTCCATCTAACCCGTGCTCACAACGCAACGGTAATTTAAACCATATGCGCCCGCAACGGTAATTTAAACCATATGCGCAGGTCAAACTTCTACCGAGTCCCATTTTCATCACAAGTCACATAACCCGGTTATGTTCAAGTTGGCTTCCAAGCCACCAAGTTGGCAAGACCTCGTGTCCGCCCAGTTTTCCGGGTGCACCTTTGGGTTAGTCCCCAAGGCTCCCTGCTGCAATCTACCGCGTAGAAAACCCGAAAACACCAAATAGCACGGAGTCTTCTCCGGCCTTATGCAATGCAACATCACCGATCCGGACTAACATGTCCGGGTAGGCTTCAACCAAAATGCCTATGTCCGTTCTCGCATTCGGACGCTAAACAACGGGGACTTTACATATCTACCCGAAGGAACGCCTCCAACTCTTCGCAAACTCGCGAGAGAGGGCTTCCTATGCTAAAAAAGAGAGCTATCATGCTCACAAGTGAGGATCGTTACCCTTGCGTTCCTCTTTGGCGCCATCGAAATGTAATCGGATAGAAATCACCGCACTTGCGTTGCCTCCGTGGATCCGGAGTCGGCTTGCGATTCGGAGCTCCGAAGCTCCTCCAATGGCGGATCTAGCTCCTCTTCCTCTTGCCTTAGCTCTTCTTTCTCCAAGGGTTTGGAGAGATGAAAAGGGGTGAAAAGTGTGGATTTTTCTAAGTCAAACCCGAGTATATACTCTCAGGAACCATCCCCAGCCGTCGGATCTCAACCTAAGAAAACGAGCGGCTTTGATTCGGGGCTGAAATGCCCAAACTGGGCCGAACACGGCCTGGCACACGCCCGTGTCCAGGGCCGTGTGCCGCATTCGCCGTCAAAATCGAATCTTCTGAACACGCACACGGGTATCGGACACGCCCGTGTTCGAGCTGACACGCCCGTGTTCCAGCTGACACGGCCGTGTAGCCGGCCGTGTACCCCATGATTTTTCCCCCGTTTCCAACCCGAGCACTGCACGGGTTCTAGGACACGCCTGTGTCCTTGCCCGTGTCACATTGACACGCCTGGGCCCCCAGGCCGTGTACACGGGACATTTCGTCGAGGGGAGAACGACGACTGGATGACACGGCCTGGGACACGCCCGTGTCCTAGGCCGTGTGCCTTGTCTCGACGATCGTCGAGTGAATCTCGACGATTTCACCTTGACGATCGTCGACACGGGTCGACATGCCCTGTGACACGCCCGTGTTGCAGGCCGTGTGCCCATTCTCGACGAATCGTCGAGAATAACTCGACGATTTCACGGCTAAGTGTCGACACGGGTCGACACGCCCTGCGACACGCCCGTGTCGCGGGCCGTGTGCCCTTTCTCGACGAATCGTCGAGTATAACTCGACGACTTCGCGACTAAGTGTCGGCACACACTTGACACGCCCTGGGACACGCCCGTGTCCCAGACCGTGTGCCGTCAGCCAGAAACCGAAACTGGCCCAAAACGTCCCCCTTTGCTCCTTTGAGTTTCGGGGCGTTACAACTCTCCCCCTCTTAAAAGAATTTCGCCCACGAAATTACATAAAGGAAAGATATACAAAAACAACATTTGTACCTGAGCGGAACAACTCCGGATACTCGTCAAGCATAGTCTGCTCTCGCTCCCAGGAGAGCTCCTCACGACCGCAATTGTCCCATCGGACCTTGACCATCCTGATCTCTTTATTGCGTAGCCGCTTGACCTCCGAGTCCTCAATCCGCACGGGCTTGACCTTTGTCGTTAGCCCACTATCCACCGGCACTTGATCGACCGCGATCACTTGCGTAGGCTCTTGCACCGCCTTCCGAAGCACCGAAATGTGGAATACATCGTGTAAACCACTTAGCTCCACAGAAAGCTTCAACCTATAGGACGCTTCTCCAACTCGCTCCAGAACCTCAAACGGTCCAAGGTACCTCGGGCTTAGCTTTTTCAACCGTCGCACCCGCGAGACACCCTTGAACGGCTTGATCTTTAGGTACACATAATCACCCACAGCGAACTCCACGTTCCTGTGCTTGGCATTATAGTACTTTGCTTGCCGATCCTGAGCGATGAGTAACCTCTCCCGAATGGTTCTCACCAAAGAAGTAGCATCATCCACTTCCGATCGCTTATACAACTTCGACTCGCCCGTTTCTAACCAAGACAACGGCGTGCGACATCTTCTACCATATAGGGCCTCGAAAGGCGCCATCTGAATACTTGCTTGGTAGTTGTTGTTGTATGCGAACTCCACCAAATAAAGGTGGTCCTCCCATTGCTTTCCAAAGTCCAAAACACACATGCGAAGCATGTCTTCCATGGTTCTATTGACCCTCTCGGTCTGCCCATCCGTTTGCGGATGGAAGGCTGTGCTAAACTTCAGCTTTGTTCCCAACATTTGCTGCACCAGCCTCCAATCATTGGACGTGAACCGCCCATCTCGGTCACTCACGATGCTGCGGGGCACACCATGAAGCCGTACTATATTATCCACATAGAGCTTCGCCAGCTTCTCCACCGGATCGTCCTTCCTATGCGGAATAAAATGCGACACCTTCGTTAATCGATCCACGACCACCCAAATGGCGTCGTTCCCCTTTTGCGACCTTGGCAAACCGTGCACAAAGTCCATAGAGATGTCGTCAAATTTCCACTCCGGAATAGGCAAGGACTTAAGAAATCCTCCCGGCTTTTGGCACTCCGCCTTTACCAAGGCGCAGGTTTGGCACTTCGCTACGTATAGCGCCACATCCTTTTTCAAACCCGGCCACCAAAACAGTTTCTTTATATCGCGGTACATTTTCGTGCTCCCCGGGTGAATCAAGTACTTGGTATGGTGTGCCTCGTACAACAACTCCACCCGTAAATTGCCCACACTTGGGACGCACAAACGACCGTCTTTCCACAGCAATCCGTCCTCCACAACGAATTGGGAATTTGACCCATCCAGAGCCTCTATCATGAACTGCTTCATATGAGCATCCATATCCAAAGCCTGCCGAATCCGATCAGCCAGGTCATATTGGACTTCAGTCCAATTCAGCACTGCTTCAGCACTAGATTGTCTATCCACACAAACAATCTCCAACGCCTCCAGCTCCTGCACCAACCGCTCATCATGCACTGATAGCCAATTCGCTTGAGCTGGGGCTCGACGACTCAACGCGTCCGCAACCGCATTCCCTTTGCCAGACACGTAGTGGATCTTGAATGTATAGTCCCCTAAGAACTCCATCCATCTACGCTGCCGCATATTCAGATCCTTCTGATCAATCAGGTACTTTAAACTCTTGTGATCGGTGTAGATATCAATCTTCACACCGTACAAATAGTGTCTCCACAGCTTCAAGGCAAAAATCACGGCCGCTAACTCCAAGTCATGGACCGGATAATTCCTCTCGTGCACTTTTAGCTGTCTCGAGCCATAAGCTATCACGCTGCCGTGCTGCAATAGCACGCAACCCAAACCGCTGCCTGAAGCGTCGCTATATATCTCATAGCCTTCGGTCCCACCGGCGAACTCAGCACAGGCGCCGTGGTCAACCGACACTTCAATTCCTCAAAAGCTCGCGCGCACTCCGGCGTCCAAACGAACTTATGCTCCTTCCTCGTCAAAGTAGTGAGAGGTAGCGCTATCCGCGAGAAGTTCTCGACGAAGCGCCTATAATAGCCGGCAAGCCCCAAAAAGCTCCGGACTTCTGCTACCGTAGCAAGCTCAGGCCACTCCCGTATCGCAACAATCTTCGCCGGATCCACAACAATACCCTCTCCACTCACTATATGCCCGAGGAACGCCACTGAGGATAGCCAAAACTCGCACTTCGAGAACTTGGCATATAACTGGTTTCTCCTTAGCGTCTCCAACACCAAATGAAGGTGCTTGAAGTGATCTTCCTCACTTTGCGAGTACACCAAAATATCGTCGATGAAGACGATCACGAAATGGTCCAAGTACTCCCTGAACGTTCTGTTCATCAAATCCATGAATACCGACGGCGCATTAGTCAGCCCAAACGGCATGACCGTAAACTCATAATGCCCGTATCTCGTACTAAACGCTGTCTTCGGGATATCACTCTCCCTTATCCGCAGCTGATAGTACCCAGACTTGAGATCTAACTTCGAGTACACCGTCGACCCGACTAACTGATCAAAGAGATCATCAATCCTAGGGATCGGGTACTTATTCTTCTCAGTCAGCTTGTTTAGCTCCCGATAATCAATACATAATCTCAAGCTTTCGTCCTTCTTCTTAACAAAGAGGATCGGTGCGCTCCAAGGCGAAGAACTCGGGCGCACATACCCTTGCTCCAACAACTCTTGCAGTTGAACTTTCAGCTCCGCCATTTCCTTAGGCGCTAGCCGATACGGAGATCGTGACACAGGCTTTGCACCTGACACTAGCTCGATCGTAAAATCTATCTCCCGTTGAGGCGGGGCTCCAGGAAGATCTGCGGGGAACACATCAGGGTATTCCGATACCACTGAAATACAATCCAACGCGGGCTTTGGCTTTGCAACCTCCACTAGTGTAAAGAACAGTTCTGCTCCCGCACGAACCGCCTTCACCACCTGAAGAGCAGACATCAACGTCCTGCTCGACCCCTTTAAGCCCGTAAAAGTCGTCTCACGACTCGCTCCCAACTTGACTTCCTTGCTACCGCAATCTATATGGGCCTGCTGCTCCGAGAGCCAGTCCATGCCAAATATGACGTCAAACTCCACTAACGGAAGTAAAGACGCTCGTAGGTCGAACTCCTGCTCTCCAATACGAATCTTAACATCGCAGATCCTAACCGCTCGCATCGAACACCCATTGGGCAACAACACATCCAACTTATCCTTCGCCATCGAAGAAGGGACTCCAATGCGTGATATAAATCCTTCGGACAAGAAGGAGTGTGAAGCTCCCGTATCGAAGAGTGCTCGTGCCGGATTTTCACAAATCATTACAAATCCTAAACAAGCAGTGGTAAGGTAACATATACATAACAAGCATATAAAGGAATTGACTTGCTATAAATTAAACCGTACCTGTCACCACATCAGCTTGTTTAATGGCCTCCTGTTGGCCAAGATTGTAGACCCTTGGTTGGGCCGGAGCATAGTGGGATGCGGTCGACTCCACCGCCTTACCCTTCTCTTCATAAGTAGCTCCTGGCCTCCTCTCGGACTTAGGACGTCCGCTCCAACAATCACGGGCAAAGTGCCCCGTCTTGCCACAAGTGAAGCACGCGCCCGGGGTCCGACTCGTAGTCGCCCCAGAAGCACCAGAAGGAGCTGGACCCGAAGTCCTATGCTTCTTAAAGAATCTTTGATAGCCAGACTTTGAAGTAGTCGGCACTTTGAACCCAGATTTCTTCTCACCCAAGCCTTTCTTCGCTTGTACACTCTTCATGTCCTTCTCCAAGGACCGGGCAGTATTGATCAAGGTTAAGAAACCCTGCGTCATTGGCCCCGACAGTAACAATCTCAGCTCATCCCTCAAGCCTTCATAAAAACGATTAGTCTTGCGCTCCTCATCCATGATGATGGAGCTAGCATAACGACTCAACCGCGTAAACTCATGGAGATATTCATCCACGCTCCTCTCACCCTGCACCAACTTCAGGAACTCATTCTCCATTGAAATCCTCTGAGTAGAAGGGAGGTATCTTGCTAAGAACAATTCCGAGAACTCTTCTATCGGAACGTCTATCAGTTGTCTACCTCTCAAATGATGCAGCTCCAAACCTTCCCACCACATCCTCGCTTCCCCATCCAGAAGGAACGTAGCGATGGTGGTCATTTGCCACTCCTCCGTCTCCGTCGCTGTCATGACTCTCTTCACCCTAGAGAGCCAGTCTTCAGCCTGCGATGGGGTTCCCAACCCCGAGAATAACGGAGGGTTAAAGCTCATTACATGCTTCAACTGCCTCTCAGTCGCCCTCCTTGGCACTATTGGTTCTACAACCACTTGCTCCATCCTCCTCGGCTCGGCCTCTTGAAGAGGTACTTGCTCCATCACAGGAGCGGGCGGCTGCGCTTGCCTTCCAGGCTGCGCATTGATCACAGCCAACACCGCTTCAGCCACCAATCGTATATTTTCAGCCGACAAAGGTGTTGCTGGAGCAACTTCTGGTGCACTACTAGCCTCAGAAACTCGGCGTTCTGACGGCCCAATGCCACTTCGGGTCACCTATAGTGGTACAAAACACCGTTAAGCGACCAAATAAATTGCAAACAGCAATTATAGGAACACGTAGGTTCCTCAAACACGAGTATTTTCATTCCTAAGTGGACATTCATGGGTTCTTTTTACTGTTATAACGATGACGCACACAATGTGCTCACCACCCCTTAAAAAGAATTCGCCCACGAATTCCATTCAAGCCCAACCAAAACCAGTAGTCTGATACCAAATTGTAACACCCCCTATCCGTCGCATAGCATATAACAGTAGGTCCGGCCAGGGCCCGACGCCATATACCACAGACAGACCGAGTGGTTACTTATGGAAACCATCCAACCAATCTCAACGTCCTACACAGAGCATTCTAGCGGAAGCAGTTAATATAAGTTGTAAACAAGAACCCAGCATAAGAGCACGAATGTCCACTAATACAACATTTAGGAATGTATACAAAAATACCCAAACATTGGCCTTAGGGCCTTACAAAATGTTTCACTTGCCTATTACATGATTTACCAACCTCGGCACGCAGGCCGACCATACATGAATAAAAATAGAAAACATTTCACTTGGGCCTTCGAGGGCCAGCTTCGCAAAAAGGGCTTTAGCCCGCTATTGACCGCTCGGTCCAGCTGCACCTGCAAGCAAACAAACCACCGCACGGTGGCAAACAAAGCAACGGTCAGCAATGCTGACCAAATTATAACGATCCCGCCCCCAACTCGGGGCGGCGATGCTCCTTCCCTGCATTTCATTAGCATAAGCGAGCATTATAAATATAGTCATTTCATCACAAGCGGAGGCTCAACGGCCACACACCCCGTGCACTCAGGGCACATTCTTGGTGAACGCAGTCTAAGTCTGCCGACTCACCGCCATCCTCTCTTGGACGGCCAAACAATGAGCAGTTAGTCTTCCTGGCATGGGTCACGGTAATTAAAACCATAGACCGCCGAAGACCCTCATCTATGCCAACGGCCCTAATCCGAACGACATAGAGTGGGTACGGTTCCATCTAACCCGTGCTCACAACGCAACGGTAATTTAAACCATATGCGCCCGCAACGGTAATTTAAACCATATGCGCAGGTCAAACTTCTACCGAGTCCCATTTTCATCACAAGTCACATAACCCGGTTATGTTCAAGTTGGCTTCCAAGCCACCAAGTTGGCAAGACCTCGTGTCCGCCCAGTTTTCCGGGTGCACCTTTGGGTTAGTCCCCAAGGCTCCCTGCTGCAATCTACCGCGTAGAAAACCCGAAAACACCAAATAGCACGGAGTCTTCTCCGGCCTTATGCAATGCAACATCACCGATCCGGACTAACATGTCCGGGTAGGCTTCAACCAAAATGCCTATGTCCGTTCTCGCATACGGACGCTAAACAACGGGGACTTTACATATCTACCCGAAGGAACGCCTCCAACTCTTCGCAAACTCGCGAGAGAGGGCTTCCTATGCTAAGAAAGAGAGCTATCATGCTCACAAGTGAGGATCGTTACCCTTGCGTTCCTCTTTGGCGCCATCGAAATGTAATCGGATAGAAATCACCGCACTTGCGTTGCCTCCGTGGATCCGGAGTCGGCTTGCGATTCGGAGCTCCGAAGCTCCTCCAATGGCGGATCTAGCTCCTCTTCCTCTTGCCTTAGCTCTTCTTTCTCCAAGGGTTTGGAGAGATGAAAAGGGGTGAAAAGTGTGGATTTTTCTAAGTCAAACCCGAGTATATACTCTCAGGAACCATCCCCAGCCGTCGGATCTCAACCTAAGAAAACGAGCGGCTTTGATTCGGGGCTGAAATGCCCAAACTGGGCCGAACACGGCCTGGCACACGCCCGCGTCCAGGGCCGTGTGCCGCATTCGCCGTCAAAATCGAATCTTCTGAACACGCACACGGGTATCGGACACGCCCGTGTTCGAGCTGACACGCCCGTGTTCCAGCTGACACGGCCGTGTAGCCGGCCGTGTACCCCATGATTTTTCCCCCGTTTCCAACCCGAGCACTGCACGGGTTCTAGGACACGCCCGTGTCCTTGCCCGTGTCACATTGACACGCCTGGGCCCCCAGGCCGTGTACACGGGACATTTCGTCGAGGGGAGAACGACGACTGGATGACACGGCCTGGGACACGCCCGTGTCCTAGGCCGTGTGCCTTGTCTCGACGATCGTCGAGTGAATCTCGACGATTTCACCTTGACGATCGTCGACACGGGTCGACACGCCCTGCGACACACCCGTGTCGCAGGCCGTGTGCCCATTCTCGACGAATCGTCGAGAATAACTCGACGATTTCACGGCTAAGTGTCGACACGGGTCGACACGCCCTGCGACACGCCCGTGTCGCAGGCCGTGTGCCCTTTCTCGACGAATCGTCGAGTATAACTCGACGACTTCGCGACTAAGTGTCGGCACACACTTGACACGCCCTGGGACACGCCCGTGTCCCAGGCCGTGTGCCGTCAGCCAGAAACCGAAACTGGCCCAAAACGTCCCCCTTTGCTCCTTTGAGTTTCGGGGCGTTACACTATCACCCTCAAAGCTTTCCTCTCTCTCCCCGAACAATTGTAACGAGAGGCGGCCCGTCACCCTCATTTCTCTAAAAAGCTTTGTAACAACACAAGAAGGTAGTAGAAGTTTGGTTGACACTAAGCCGACCACGTGATTTTTTACCCATTTCCGAAGTTTTCACATTAAAAAAACTGTCTTGCCAGTCGTCTCAACTTATATTTGTGAAAGACGCTCGAACATCCGGAGGAAAGTCTAAGTGGAACTTACTCTCCGTTGCCCCCAGCTAGGTATATATATATACTAAACCTAGGGTTAATCTGCGCAAAGCCCCCAAGCCCGTTATTCGTCCGAATATACACTTACAATCTCCTCCTATATTCGTGACAAATAACAGTGACGTTTCGGGGTGCTGGAGTGTAGACAAAATAATAATCCAAACTAAGCAAAAACACTCAGGACAGATCATACTAATAAAGCAAAATAAAGGTTTTGTTTAAACGACAAACCATCACACAGATGTTGTTGAAAACATAGTCTGAATAATTATTACAAAACAAAGACATGAATTGAACGTTTGATGATTCTACTCATCTAGTAGATCATCGTCATCTATGTCCAGGTTTACAGCTCCTCCAAAATCTCCATCGTAGCCTGCAAGGAATTTCATGAGTCAGACTCTATGAATTCATAAACATATGCAATAACATTTAAAGTAAACTAGCTCTTACTAAATGAGCTTAGCACTTCTAGCAACGGTGAAGTAACTCTGTCAGCATCTCATCCAGTCTCACTAGGACTAGTCATGTTACCTTACTCATTACGGATCACTATGTGCCTCACCAACACATATGGGCACACATCACGTGCAACATTATCAAATGTGGAATAATGTGCTGTGACCAATAATGTTTAGATTAACATTTACAACGACTTTCAATTCCCAGTTGAATAACTCTTGAATCAACTTACAATGAGAGGACGTTAGGTTATCAAGTGTGGAATAACCAGCATCCAACCATCTTGAGTTTTCATCAAGAAATTATTTGGGGTTTTCAGTTTGTTACTATTTAGATGCTTGAATGTTGACAGCTATAAGCTCGTACGTATCAAAACATAAACATTGGAGGAAAGTTTCATATTCCTATGAACTTTAATCACATTTCTCCCGATGTTTTGATTGTGAGAGCTCTATTTAATCCTTTAGTAAGAGCGTCTGTAAAATTATCTTTTGACCTCACATCAACGAGGTTCACAATCCCTTGACTCGTTAGGGAGGTCCACTAGGCTTGTTTCATCCGTAGTTGCCTTCTTTTGCTATTGAACAACATGTTCGTAGCAATCGTTTTAGTAGCCTGATTGTCGCAGTAAACTGCAACAGAACTCAGTTTCAGGCTCGACAGTGGAATGTCCATCACCAAATCTCTTATCCACTCTGCCTCTTCACCAGCTGAAGCTAGAGCATAGAGTTCGGATTCCATAGATGAGAGTGCAATGCATGATTGTCTCTTGGACTTCCAGGCTACAGCTGCTCCTCCTAGTGTGAAGAGGAATCCACTAGTGGACTTGCTGTCGTTTATTTCTGAGCACCATGATGCATCTGAATATCCTTCCAGAACTGGAGGATGACCACTATAACATAAAGCATACTGTCGGGTGTGCTTTAAGTATCGCATCAGCCTATCGAGGGCATCCCAATGGTCTTGACCAGGATTGCTAGTGAACCGACTTAACATGCCGACCGTAAAGGCTATGTCAGCTCTCGTACAGACCATAGCGTACATGAGGCTACCAAGTAGTTTAGAATAATCTAACTGTCGAACCGCAGCTCCATCATTGGGCTTTAAGCGGTTAGAATAATCGTATGGTGTCTCAGCCGCTTTACGTTCAATGTATCCCCACGTGTCCAACATAGACTGGATGTAGTGGCTTTGACTTAGAGAAATGCCATGTTTCCCAAAGCTCACTTGCATACCTAGTATAATGTCAACTACACCGAGGTCTTTAATACTAAACGTCTGCATTAGTTCTGACTTAACGTCATCCACCACGGATTGATCAGAACTAAGAATCAGCATATCATCCACGTACAAACATATTATGGCGACTGTGTCTGATCTATGACGTATGTAAAGACATTTGTCCGAGAGACTCGACATGAATCCCATGTTCTTTACAGTATAGTCAAACTTCTCATGCCATAATTTCGGTGCTTGTTTTAATCCGTATAGCGACTTTAATAGCTTACCGACCTTGTTTTCGTGACCGTCTACAATGAAACCTTCAGGTTGACTCATGTAGATCTCTTCGGTCAAATCACTACCGAAGGTTCTGGGGGTTCTCTCTCTCACTGAAGTCCTCCTAGACTCTAGGCCAGAGGTATCTACCGGAACGAAATAGGAGGTGCTCGGTACTGATTCAGGATCTTCCTCAGTAATAGTTGCTTGCATACCTGGGATCGTTAAGTTCTTATCTTTGAGAAATTTATCAAGGAACCTATCTGCAACACTATCTTCAGCACAACATAAGTAGACACATGTATTGGTCCTAGGTCCAACCTTAGACCGTCTAGGATCAGGAACCCTGACATAGGCTATACAGCCCCAGGAATCGTCGACCGGGAATCGTCGATCGGGATAGGTTGACCGCTCCAAACCTAAGAGGTCCAATTTAGACCGATCTGTTGGGAGCTTCGAGTGAGCCGCAAAAAAACTTCATTCATTTTTATGTTCAAAACTTCATGCATTATATGTGGGTTTTAAAAAAAAATTATCCATACCCTTATTACAAAATCAAAATTTATTAGGCACAATATTTTTTAAATATTTTACGGCTAGATCTCTTCCTTCTCTCTTCGACAATATCTTGCCACCGTTCATCAATTACATATATACAATTATTTTTCTATGGAGGCTGAAGAAGGTCTAGTAAATATGGGCCGAGTAATGTTGTTGTCCACTGTTATATATTTAATGTATATATACATAAAAAATATACATTATATTTTTTCATTTCAAAATTAATATAATATCAACATTAGAAAATTGAGTTTGAGTAATACATGTGATCACTGTTTTAAAGAAATTAAAGCATAATTCGATATCTTTCCACAGAGACTCACTTCTCAGAGCTATAACGTCCGGGTAGATCCCAAAATTCTGAATGCGCATAAACACTGAAGAAGCACAGAGCATCCCTTGATGTTAGTAAACGCAATTGACATACTCCTAAAGAAGTTGTACCATAATCTATTATAACTTTCCACAGATGTTTACTTCTCCGAGCTATAATGCCCGGATAAATTAAATCTCAAAATTAACTCTTAATGTGCACAAATATTGAAGAAGCTCAGAGCTCTCAAACTTTCACTTGATGTTGATAAACACGAGGGCTGCAAACGAGCCGAGCTCGAGTCGAGCTCATCAAAAATAGCCGGCTCGAGCTCGAGCTTGAGCTATTTTTTTTGAGCTCGAGCTCGACGAGCCTGTGTTCAACAGGCTCGAGATCGAGCTGGCCAGAGCTCGACGAGTTGGCCACCTTTCGACGAGCTCGCCAGAGCTCGACGAACTCGGTAAGCTCGACGATTGAAAGCACGCAGTCCGCCCTCATATGTCGTCGTATGCCACTCGTCAGCCGCCGGTTTATCCCCGGCCTCATCCTCCACTGTCCGCTGGACCGCTGCTCGCCGTTCCTCAGTCGTCGTCCGCATTCCGCAGGCCTTGCGAGGAAGATGATGGCCTGAAGTCAAAAATAAAATGAATATATTAAATATTATTAATAATACTTAATAATATTATAATATATTATATAATATTATAATATGATGATGGCGCGAAATCCCAAGCCTCGATTTGCAGGTTGCAGCAGCAGAAATTAATACAATGTATATTTATTAATATTATTATATTATATATATAAATATTTATATATATAAGCTCGCGAGCCGGCTTGCGAGCCCATGAACTAGGGTTGTTGAGCTCGAGCTCGTCGAGCTCACATGCTCGTGTTAGAAATTTGATATATAAATATACATATATATATATGTGTATATATATATATATATATATATATGTGTATATATATATATATATATATATGTGTATATATATATATATATATATATATATATATATATATATATATATATATATACGAGTGACAGGCACGGGCCTCCGGCCCGATGGCCACGCGCCACAGTACCCGGCCCCGCTCCCGGCGGGTTTCGCCCGCCCTAGCGATTATAAATAATATTAGTACAAATAAAAAAGTTAAAATGGAAATAAAAAAGATATTTCAACTGCGCGTGCAAATAAAAAAGATATTTAACTTGATAAAAAAGTTTTATTAGTACATATATAAACTGCGCATTAAATATAACATGAAAGTATCATGGTCTAGTGGTCAAGACATACCATTGAAAAACAGGTGGTCGAAGGTTCGATCCTCCCGGTGCTCGCTTATTGCCTTTTTTTTAGTTTATAATAAAATCTTATTTTAATATTGTTTTTAGGGCGCCCAGTGTTAGGTTTAGGTCGCCATTAGTAGGTTTAGGAGACCTACATATATATATATATATATATAACATTTCTTTAGGAAATGGTTTCATTGGAGCCTTTAGGTGTTTGGTATTTGCGCTCCATATTTTAAGGGAAAAGCTCTAAAACTAAATGGAGGGAATCCAAAATTTTGGAGGGAACCCCTCTTTCTCTAAGGATGAAATCCTATAGTCCCACCTTGCCTACCTCCATTCATATGAGAGTGTATATAAAAAAAGTTCCTCTTTTTTATATGTTCAAAAGAACATAAGGAGAATCTATGCACCACACGCGTGCGCGCGCGCGCACGCACCCGACCGGATTCGGATTCGGATTCGGGATTTGGGGAATAATTGAATTGAATTGTTAATTTTGCTCCAAATAGTTTTGTCTCGGCTACTCTTTCATCGAGTGTTTGTTCGTCGAACGGCCTTTTCGTCGACCGACGCTTTTCGTCGACCGCTTTCGCCGCGCTTTTCGTCGACCGCTTTCGCCGCGCTTTTCGTCGACCGCCTTTTCGTTGACCGCTGTTCGTCGACCGACGCTTTTTGTCGACCGCTTTCGCCGCGCTTTTCGTCGACCGCCTTTCGTCGACCGCTGTTCGTCGACCGGCCCTTTTCGTCGACCGCGTTCGCCAGCGGTTTCGTCGACCGCTGTTCGTCGACCGTGTACAACCCCGTATTCGCGAAGAGTGGGCCCAAAACTAGGTAAGCAAGTTTTTAAGCTTTTTGGGAGTTTTGCACTCCTAGGGGCCAATTTTTGGTGAACTTGAAAGATATACTAGTAGGGGGAGAAAATATTTCTCCCCCCAAGGCGCTCTTGGCAAGCCGCCGCAAGCCGCCCAGGCCGCCAGGCCGCAAGCCGCCTCAGGCCGCCAGGTCGCAGGCCGCCAGTATTTCGAACTCTTGGCGGCCTAGCGGGGCGAGACCGGCCGGGGGCCAGGATCTCGCCCCCGCCTCTTCTTGCTCGGTGGCCTAGCGGGGCGAGACCGGCCGGGGGCCAGGGTCTCGCCCCCGCCTCTTCTTGCTCGGCGGCCTAGCGGGGCGAGACCGGCCGGGGGCCAGGGTCTCGCCCCCGCCTCTTCTTGCTCGGCGGCCTAGCGGGGCGAGACCGGCCGGGGGCCAGGATCTCGCCCCCGCCTCTTCTTGCTCGGCGGCCTAGCGGGGCGAGACCGGCCGGGGGCCAGGGTCTCGCCCCCGCCTCTTCTGGCTCGGCGGCTTAGCGGGGCGAGACCGGCCTGGGGCCAGGGTCTCGCCCCCGCCTCTTCTGGCTCGGCGGCTTAGCGGGGCGAGACCGGCCTGGGGCCAGGGTCTCGCCCCCGCCTCTTCTGGCTTGGCGGCTTAGCGGGGCGAGACCGGCCTGGGGCCAGGGTCTCGCCCCCGCCTCTTCTGGCTCGGCGGCTTAGCGGGGCGAGACCGGCCTGGGGCCAGGGTCTCGCCCCCGCCTCTTCTGGCTTGGCGACTTAGCGGGGCGAGACCGGCCTGGGGCCAGGGTCTCGCCCCCGCCTCTTCTGGCTCGGCGACCTAGCGGGGCGAGACCGGCCGGGGGCCAGGGTCTCGCCCCCGCCTCTTCTGGCTCGGCGACTTAGCGGGGCGAGACCGGCCTGGGGCCAGGGTCTCGCCCCCGCCTCTTCTGGCTCGGCGACTTAGCGGGGCGAGACCGGCCTGGGGCCAGGGTCTCGCCCCCGCCTCTTCTGGCTCGGCGACTTAGCGGGGCGAGACCGGCCTGGGGCCAGGGTCTCGCCCCCGCCTCTTCTTGCTCGGCGACTTAGCGGGGCGAGACCGGCCTGGGGCCAGGGTCTCGCCCCCGCCTCTTCTGGCTCGGCGACTTAGCGGGGCGAGACCGGCCTGGGGCCAGGGTCTCGCCCCCGCCTCTTCTTGCTCGGCGGCCTAGTGGGGCGAGACCGGCCGGGGGCCAGGGCCTCTACTTGCAGTTTTACCTTCTTGCCCTCGGGGAAAATTCCCCCTTTACCCCCCGGCGTGGCTGTTTTCTATTGGCCCAAGGCTTTTTGGGCGTGAGGGTTTTTTGGTCATTTTGGTCCAAGGGGTTTTGGAAAACTATAAATAGACCCCCTTGGGTGCCTTGGAGGGGAGCTGGATCTTCTTCTTCTTGCTGGCTCCTCCCTTGGCTACTTCTTGGTAGAGTTGAGAGAGCTCCTCCAAGGCACCCTAGCTCGAGCATTGGCTAGGGAGGGGAAGTGCTCAGTTAGCCTTCCGGGTGTGAGGTGGGACCTCCGCGCTAGAGCCGAGGGTCTATTCCTAGCTTCTTGATCCTTTGGTCCGTGACGTTCTCTCGAGTGTAGTAGGTGTGAGGTCACCCCTTTTCAAGGGACCCCGAACTCCACAGAGACCAGGTTTCTGGTTTCAACATTTTGGTGCGGTGAGCGTGGAGAGTGACCAGCACAGAAGATCTCGGGAGAGTGTCATGACGGGAGGTCAAGGAGGTAGTGATGATCTCAGCGAGCTCCCCACCCCAGGACCCTTTGTGGGGAGGCAAGAGTTCATGGCCTCCATCCAAGGCATCATGGAGATGTTGCGAAGCATTGCTCCTCAGGGTGGCAGCTCCACCCCGACCCCCCAGGAGTTAGCTCCCCCTCTCGACGAGTCGACTCCCAGGGGTCTAGGCGAGATGACCCCAGCAGGGGGAGAAGGAAGTGTTCCAGGAAGAAGGCCCGGGAAGGAGAGGATGGGTGATGGGGTCGAGCGAGACCTCACCGGCCGGGAGCTGTTCTCCAGCCCGGCGGGTGCCAACCTTCAAGGCGAGCAGGTCGCGCGAGTGGAGGTGGCGAGACCACCCCTTAGGGGGTCACCCTTCAGCGAGCTAATCATCTCAGCTCCCGTTCCCGAGGGGTTCAGAGAGCCAGACATGGCTTACTATTCCGGGAAGGATGACCCTGTTCAGCATCTGCAGTGGTTCGAGGATGCCGTCTCCATCAGGCCGATGACGGACGCCTTCAAGTGTCGCCTCTTTGCGATCACGTTGAAGGAGAAGGCAAGGGACTGGTTCCACCAACTCCCTCCAAGGTCAATCTACGGGTTCGAGGACTTGAGCCGAAGCTTCCAGCTCCGCTTCTCCACCTCCAAGAAGCGGAAGAGGAGTCCTGAGTCCATTTTCTTGATAAGGCAGGGGGCCGAGGAGTCGCCGGCCCGCTATGTTGACAAGTTCCAAGAGGAGATCCTGGAGGTCCAGGAGATGCCAGGGTATGCTCTCCAGATGGCCTTCACCGTTGGGCTGAAGGAAGGCTTCTTCAAGATGAGCCTGACCCGGAAGGCTCCCCTTTCCTTCGAGGAGCTGATGGAAAGGGCGGCAGAGGAGATAGCCATGGAAGCGGCCAACCCGGCGTTTGTCAAGAAATTGGCAAAACTGACAGAGACAGAGGCAAAGGAGCAAGGTGGCTCGAGGCCCCAGGAGGGAAGAAGGAGAGAGGAGCGGAGAGCTCAGGAGGGTCCAGAGCCAGGTTGGAGGCAGCAGGGAGGACCCATTCAGGGCCCGGGAAGGGGTTACGCCCATGATGGGGGAAACTTTCATGGGGGACAAGGAAGGTTCAACTTCCAGAGGCAAGCCCCTAGGCAACTCCTACCCCCACCACAGCAAGCGATGGAAATTGGTCGAAGGGGGAGGAGGAACCGCACGGGAAGGAAAAGAGTCAGAGTAGAGTTACCTTTCTGTGAGCTCCACCAGGAGGAAGGCCACGCGACATCTACTTGCCCCGAATTTCTGGAGTTGAGAAGGACAAGAGCCCCAGCCCCGCAACCTCATCAGCCTCAACGAGCGCAAGACTCGGTGCGGATTGAAGAAGTCCGACCTGGGGCAGCAGAGGATAGATGTGAGGACATGGTTGATGTGGGCACCCGGGGAAGGATCAGATGATTCACGAGGGAAGAGGGAGGTAAGAGAGAAGTGAATCATCTTTTTTGTAATGAACTTAGCTTGCGTTGTATTAGCTATGATTAATGGTAGAAACCACCGAAAAATATCTATGGTCCATGGAAAGTCCCTTAGCTCCGAGATAGATTCCGCTGCCAGTCTCTCACTAGCTGGCAGGGCAGGTTGATCTCTCGTGGAGGCTAAGTCCATTAGCTCCGAGATGGATTCCGCTGCCAGGCTCTCACTAGCTGGCAGGGCAGGTTGATCTCTCGTGGAGGCTAAGCCCCTTAGCTCCGAGATGGATTCCGCTGCCAGGCTCTCACTAGCTGGCAGGACAGGTTGATCTCTCGTGGTAGCCCAAGTCCATTAGCTCCGAGATGGATTCCGCTGCCAGGCTCTCACTAGCTGGCAGGGCAGGTTGATCTCTCGTGGAGGCTAAGTCCCTTAGCTCCGAGATGGATTCCGCTGCCAGGCTCTCACTAGCTGGCAGGGCAGGTTGATCTCTCGTGGAGGCTAAGTCCATTAGCTCCGAGATGGATTCCGCTGCCAGGCTCTCACTAGCTGGCAGGGCAGGTTGATCTCTCGTGGAGGCTAAGCCCCTTAGCTCCGAGATGGATTCCGCTGCCAGGCTCTCACTAGCTGGCAGGGCAGGTTGATCTCTCGTGGAGGCTAAGTCCATTAGCTCCGAGATGGATTCCGCTGCCAGGCTCTCACTAGCTGGCAGGGCAGGTTGATCTCTCGTGGAGGCTAAGTCCCTTAGCTCCAAGATGGATTCCGCTGCCAGGCTCTCACTAGCTGGCAGGGCAGGTTGATCTCTCGTGGAGGCTAAGCCCCTTAGCTCCGAGATGGATTCCGCTGCCAGGCTCTCACTAGCTGGCAGGGCAGGTTGATCTCTCGTGGTAGCCCAAGTCCTTAGCTTCGATGACGATTCCGCCGCCAGGCTCCCACTAGCTGGCAGGGCAAGTTGATCTCTCATGGAGGCTAAGTGTTTTCACCCAGAGGAGGTCTCGCCACCCAGGCTCCCATAGCTGACATGACAGGTTGACCCCGAGGGGAAGTTACACTCCGCGAATACGTTGGGTTGGATGTTTCTTTCCGAGCTTGTGCCAACCTCGAAAAGAGCGGGGATTGTGTACAACCCCGTATTCGCGAAGAGTGGGCCCAAAACTAAGTAAGCAAGTTTTTAAGCTTTTTGGGAGTTTTGCACTCCTAGGGGCTAATTTTTGGTGAACTTGAAAGATATACTAGTAGGGGGAGAAAATATTTCTCCCCCCAAGGCGCTCTTGGCAAGCCGCCGCAAGCCGCCCAGGCCGCCAGGTCGCAGGCCGCCAGGCCGCAAGCCGCCTCAGGCCGCCAGGTCGCAGGCCGCCAGTATTTCGAACTCTTGGCGGCCTAGCGGGGCGAGACCGGCCGGGGGCCAGGATCTCGCCCCCGCCTCTTCTTGCTCGGCGGCCTAGCGGGGCGAGACCGGCCGGGGGCCAGGGTCTCGCCCCCGCCTCTTCTTGCTCGGCGGCCTAGCGGGGCGAGACCGGCCGGGGGCCAGGGTCTCGCCCCCGCCTCTTCTTGCTCGGCGGCCTAGCGGGGCGAGACCGGCCGGGGGCCAGGATCTCGCCCCCGCCTCTTCTTGCTCGGCGGCCTAGCGGGGCGAGACCGGCCGGGGGCCAGGGTCTCGCCCCCGCCTCTTCTGGCTCGGCGGCTTAGCGGGGCGAGACCGGCCTGGGGCCAGGGTCTCGCCCCCGCCTCTTCTGGCTCGGCGGCTTAGCGGGGCGAGACCGGCCTGGGGCCAGGGTCTCGCCCCCGCCTCTTCTGGCTTGGCGGCTTAGCGGGGCGAGACCGGCCTGGGGCCAGGGTCTCGCCCCCGCCTCTTCTGGCTCGGCGGCTTAGCGGGGCGAGACCGGCCTGGGGCCAGGGTCTCGCCCCCGCCTCTTCTGGCTTGGCGGCTTAGCGGGGCGAGACCGGCCTGGGGCCAGGGTCTCGCCCCCGCCTCTTCTGGCTCGGCGACCTAGCGGGGCGAGACCGGCCGGGGGCCAGGGTCTCGCCCCCGCCTCTTCTGGCTCGGCGACTTAGCGGGGCGAGACCGGCCTGGGGCCAGGGTCTCGCCCCCGCCTCTTCTGGCTTGGCGACTTAGCGGGGCGAGACCGGCCTGGGGCCAGGGTCTCGCCCCCGCCTCTTCTGGCTCGGCGACTTAGCGGGGCGAGACCGGCCTGGGGCGAGGGTCTCGCCCCCGCCTCTTCTTGCTCGGCGACTTAGCGGGGCGAGACCGGCCTGGGGCCAGGGTCTCGCCCCCGCCTCTTCTTGCTCGGCGGCCTAGTGGGGCGAGACCGGCCGGGGGCCAGGGCCTCTACTTGCAGTTTTACCTTCTTGCCCTCGGGGAAAATTCCCCCTTTACCCCCCGGCGTGGCTGTTTTCTATTGGCCCAAGGCTTTTTGGGCGTGAGGGTTTTTTGGTCATTTTGGTCCAAGGGGTTTTGGAAAACTATAAATAGACCCCCTTGGGTGCCTTGGAGGGGAGCTGGATCTTCTTCTTCTTGCTGGCTCCTCCCTTGGCTACTTCTTGGTAGAGTTGAGAGAGCTCCTCCAAGGCACCCTAGCTCGAGCATTGGCTAGGGAGGGGAAGTGCTCAGTTAGCCTTCCGGGTGTGAGGTGGGACCTCCGCGCTAGAGCCGAGGGTCTATTCCTAGCTTCTTGATCCTTTGGTCCGTGACGTTCTCTCGAGTGTAGTAGGTGTGAGGTCACCCCTTTTCAAGGGACCCCGAACTCCACAGAGACCAGGTTTCTGGTTTCAACAGACCGGCCCTTTTCGTCGACCGCGTTCGCCAGCGGTTTCGCCGACCGCCTTGCTTTTCGTCGACCGTGTTCGCCAGCGGTTTCGTCGACCGCCTTGCTTTTCGTCGACCGCTGTTCGGGGAACGGTTTTTTCGAGCTTTAATTTCGCTGACGTTTCCAACGTTCTTTTCTTTCTTACTATTCGTAACCGTCAAATTAATGACGAATTTATTTTTTTTTACTATTTACCGAGATTTGAGAAACGCCTTTTGAGGAATCGTTTCAGAGACGTTATATTCCTTTTTCTGTGGGTGGATGCACGACATACTTCTTCGGCTTTTGAGTTTTTCATCTTCTTCATATTTTTGCTTCATCAAGTGGTGGTTCGGGTGCTCTGTGCTTCTTCGGTGTCCGCGCACATCGGAGTTTCAGGATCTAGCCGGGTGTTGTACCTTGTAGGAGTGAGCATCAGTTGAAAGCCCTGCCGGAGGGTGGTGCAATTTCTTTAGGGCAGTGATCACACGCCTTACCCAGACTCGATTCTAAACTATAAAATTTTATTTCTCTCCTTCTATATTTTGATCTAATTTAAAATATCAAAATTCTCTAGTATCTATTTTTCTGCTGTTATGTCTTTGTTTTCCGAAACATAATTATATATATATATATTCGGAAGTAAATAGAAAAAATTATTCTTACAATGTAAAGAAGTTGGTAATTCCACGTCAAACAAATAAATAAAATCAAATTAATCAAAATGATTCTGTCCATTTTCATTTTCTTCTGTACAACAATTTATTATTTATATTTTAAATTTCAGAAAACTGTAATGGCTTCTAGATCTGAGGATTCTGCCGGGATCAAACCCGAGAAATTTAATGGAAATGGTTTTCGTCGTTGGCAAGCTCAAGTAGAATATTGGTTGAATACCCTTGGTCTTTTGTCTGCCATCTTCGATGCCCCCTCTTCAGAAACTGAAATCCCTATCGCTGCAAATGCAGTTGCTTCATCTTTACCCTCATCCTCATCCTCATCTGCAAACACCACTAGAACATACATAAGACATGTCCCTTATAGAGATCCAGTAGATGTTGAATATCATTGTCGTAACCGTATCCTAAGTGCCTTATCCGACAGCCTTTACGATGTCTTCCTTCAATATCGTACGGCTAAGGATTTGTGGTATGCACTTGAAGCGCGTTATAACCTTGACAATGCGGGTATAGAACGCTACAATGTTTCCAACCTACACAAATTCAAGATTGATGCTTCCAAGCCAATCAATCATCAACTCCATCAACTAGATGAGATGTTGTCCAAGATCCGAGCCGATGACTCAATCCTTTCCGAAAATTATTTAGTGGCATGTCTTATTGATGCACTTCCCGACTCTTGGTCTGACTTTAGTACTAGACTAAGACATGACCAATCCAACCTTACTTATGTTCAAATCCAAAATGCAATCCGCATAGAGGAAGAACATAAGAGTAAAAATTCTAAAACTCCCAAAGACCTTGCTCTTAAAGTAAATCTCACCGAATCGCAAGACAATCCTTCTTCCCGCCATCATTTTAAAGCCAAAGGAAAGAACCATAAGAAACCCTTCCGTCAAAGTTCCCGTCATCAAAAACCCAATCAATCCAAGCCTAGTTCCTCAAACCAAAACCTAGGTAAAGGGAAATGGTGCTTCATTTGCGGCCGCACCAACCACCTGTCAACCAACTGCTTCTACAAGAAAACTGAACCAATGGTAGGCAAATCTCATGGCTCCAAGCCACAAGCAAATATGATTCAAGCTCCGAACCAACCTATCTTCAGGTTAGATTATTCTCCTAGTCTTCATCTCACTTGCTCATCAGATTGGTGGCTTGATTCCGGAGCAAATGTTCATACTTGTTTTGATCTTTCTTGCTTTGCCACCTTTCAGGACATCAGTGGAGGAAGCGTGATATCAGGAGATGCCTCTTCGGCTCAAGTTCTTGGACGTGGGCGAGTGGATCTTAGGTTGACATCCGGGAAGACACTAGCCTTGTATGATGTGCTCTATGTGCCGAGAGTTAGGAAGAATCTTGTTAGCGGCTTTTTATTAGTGAAGAAAGGCTACAAGATAGTTTTAGAATCTAATAAAGTTGTAATAACTTTGAATGATCTTTTTATTGGGAAAGGCTATGTTTGTGATGGATTATTCAAATTGAATATTGTTGATTTAGAAGTTAATCAAATATCTTCTTCTTTAATTCAAAGTTCTTCTCCTGCTTTTTGACATGCTAGATTAGGACATGTGAATTCTTATTGTATGAAAAGAATGATGTCTTTAAATCTAATTCCTAAAATTAATATTGGACCAAGCGCCAAATGTGAAATTTGCATACAAGTCAAATTTTTTAGAAAACCTTTTAAATCGGTAGATAGAACTTCAAAACCGTTAGAGTTAATACATTCGGATGTATGCGATTCAAACCGCCAACCTACTAGAGGTGGAAATAAATACTTTGTAACATTCATAGATGATTTCACCAAATTTTGTTACATATACTTATTAAAGACTAAAGATGAAGTTTTCCCGTATTTTAAGATTTTCAAAGCTGAGGTAGAAAATCAATTAGGAACCTCCATCAAAATCTTTAGATCCGACCGAGGTGGAGAATACACTTCGAATTTACTAACCCAATATTGCCAAGAATATGAGATAATTCATCAAGTGACTGCTCCATATTCGCCTCAATCTAATGGGGTGCCTGAACGTAAAAATCGGACCTTGATGAATATGGTCAATGCCATGTTAACGGAGTCCGGTGCCCCAAAAAATATTTGGGGAGAAGCGTTGCTCACCTCCTCGTTTGTCCTTAATATGATTCCTTCAAAACATTGTGATAAAACACCATTTGAATTATTTAAATTGAAAAAGCCTAACCTCCAAATTCTTAGAGTGTGGGGGTGTTTAGCAAAGGTAACAATCACTGAACCAAAGAGAAAGAAAATAGGACCTAAAACCTTAGACTCTATTTTCATAGGTTATGCGTCAGATAGTAGTGCTCATAGATTTTTAATTACTAATTCACAAATTAGTGAAATATCTAAAAACACTATTATAGAAGCTAGAGATGCAGTCTACTTTGAGGATAAATTCCCTTTTAAATTTAACCACTCATCTCAACGTTCATCTAGCTCAAAACAATCTTCAACTTCTTCTTTAGAACCATTAGGAATTGATGAACCTAGAAGAAGTAAGAGACTTAGAATCGAAAGAACCTTTGGGTAGGACTACTTCACCTATCTAGTTGAAGGAGATCCCAATACATTTGAGGAAGCTATGACCTCGTCCGATTATCCTTTTTGGAAAGAAGCTATAAATATAGAAATTAATTCTATACTTGAAAATAAAACATGGATTCTAACTGATTTACCTCCTGATGCTAAAGCCATAGGCTGTAAATGGATTTTTAAGAAGAAACTAAAATCGGATGGCTCCATAGATAAATATAAGGCTCGCCTAGTAGCTAAAGGATATGCTCAAAAACAAAGAATAGATTTTTTAGATACATACGCTCCAGTCGCAAGAATAACCTCTCTTCGTATTCTAGTCGTCTTGGCATCGATCTTTAAGTTGCTTATCCATCAAATGGACGTCAAGACCGCCTTCTTACATGGAGACTTAGAAGAAGAAGTCTACATGACTCAACCCGAAGGTTTTGTAATCAAAGGTCAAGAATCTAAAGTCTGCAAATTAATTAAATCTCTTTATGGATTGAAACAAGCTCCTAAGCAATGGTATCAAAAATTCGACTCCGTAGTCTCTATTCTTGGTTTCAAATCTAATGAATTTGACAAATGCATCTATGTCAAACAAGACGGAAATGGAATTGTCTTATTATGCTTTTATGTAGATGATATCTTAATATTTGGAAATACAATCGAATTAATCAATGAAACTAAATATAATCTCTCTTCCAAATTTGATATGAAAGATTTGGGAGTAGCAAATATCATATTAGGAATGAAACTAGTTAAAACTGATTCTAGTGTTTCTTTATATCTATCACATTCGATTGAGAAAATGTTAAATAAATTTAATTTATACGATTCCGCTCCCGCCTCTACTCCATATGACGCTAACACAAAACTTTGTAAAAATATGGGTGAACCGGTTGATCAACATAAGTATGCACAAATGATAGGATCACTCCTTTACATAGCTAACCACACTAGGCCCGACATTTCCTATGTCGTAGGCCGACTTAGTAGATATACTAGTAATCCAAGTGATGAACATTGGATAGCATTAAATAGAATATTTAAATATCTTTGTGGAACTTTAGATTATAGTTTAGTGTACCCGGGATTTCCCGAAGTACTAGAAGGATATTCAGATGCCAATTGGGTAACTGATTCGTTAGACGTTAAGTCAACGACTGGATATGTGTTCCTCCTTGGAGGAGCCGCCATTTCATGGGCTTCTACAAAACAAACAGTCATTTCTAGGAGTACCATGGAATCAGAGCTTATAGCTTTGGACACAACATGTGCCGAGGCTGAATGGATCAAAAATTTACTTTCAGAAATTCCTTTACTTGCAAAACCTATACGTGCTATTTCTTTGCATTGTGATAATAAATCTGTTATTGATTTAACTGCATCTAATAGTACTAATTCCAAAATGAACACGTTCATGAGAATCAAGTACAAATCAGTGAAGCAAAGAAGAAAAGAAATGATATCACTCAACTATGTAAAGTCAGAATTGAATCTGGCTGATAATCTTACCAAGGGATTGTCCCGAAGGGAGATTTTATTGTCATCGAGGGGAATGAGGCTTAAGCCCACATGATTTGCTGCCAACGGTGGATACCCAACCCATGTGATTGGAGATCCCATGAATTGAGTTCAATGCGGTAGAAACGAAGCCGTTGATGTAGCGTAGTTGGGAGCACAAAGTTGAAGGTTGAGAAAACTTTCTCCCCATTCCTATGATGTTGTGCTCTACGTAACATGATAGGATGAACGTCAAGTTCTTAATGGTTGCCAAAGGCATATACCTTTGCGAGATATGATTACGAATATCTCTTGAGGCACCACCTATGTGAGGGGTAGTCGTGAGGCCGCGACTTTGGGATCCGGGCTGCACCCTAAGAACCCTCATGAAAAATCAAGGAATGCGCATGACCATTAACGCGCCCACCGCCATAACCCAAAAACAACCAATCTTTTGTGTGCTTATCTAATTTACCGGTCAAAGTTTATAATTCAAAGCCTCTGGCACATTATAATCTTCGGTAAAGGATATAAGTACTAAGTATAGGTTCAAGGTAACCACTCCACCTATACCCATTACATTAGATACAACTTGATGAAGCAAATTTGTATTTGATTTTATTTATAAGTAATATTATTATATATGAAGTTCGTTTTGGTTTTTCGCTTTTGTGGGGGATTGTTAGAAATTTGATATATATATATATATATATATATATATATATATATATATATATATATATATATATATATATATATATATATATATATATATATATATATATTTCTTTAGGAAATGGTTTCATTGGAGCCTTTAGGTGTTTGGTGTTTGAGCTCCATATTTTAAGGGAAAAGCTCTAAAACCAAATGGAGGGAATCCAAAATTTTGGAGGGAACCCCTCTTTCTCTAAGGATGAAATCCTATAGTCCCACCTTGCCTACCTCCATTCATATGAGAGTGTATATAAATAAAGTTCCTCTCTTTTATATGTTCAAAAGAACATAAGGAGAATCTATGCACCACACACACGCGCGCGCGCGCACGCACCGCACCGGACCGGATTCGGGATTCGTGATTCGGGATTCGGGGAATAATTGAATTGTTAATTTTGCTCCAAATAGTTTTGTCTCGGCTACTCTTTCATCGAGTGTTTGTTCGTCGACCGCTTTCGCCGCGCTTTTCGTCGACCGCTTTCGCCGCGCTTTTCGTCGAACGCTTTCGCCGTGCTTTTTGTTGACCGCCTTTTCGTTGACCGCTGTTCGTCGACCGGCGCTTTTCGTCGACCGCTGTTCGGGGAACGGTTTTTTCGAACTTTAATTTCGCTGACGTTTTCAACGTTCTTTTCTTTCTTACTATTCGTAACCGTCAAATTAATGACGAATTTATTTTTTTTTTACTATTTACCGAGATTTGAGAAACGCCTTTTGAGGAATCGTTTCAGAGATGTTATATTCCTTTTTCTGTGGGTGGATGCACGACATACTTCTTCGGCTTTTGAGTTTTTCATCTTCTTCACATTTTTGCTTCATCAAGTGGTGGTTCAGGTGCTCTGTGCTTCTTCGGTATCCGCGCACATCGGAGTTTCGGGATCTAGCCGGGTGTTGTACCTTGGAGGAGTGAGCATCAGTTGAAAGCCCTGCCGGAGGGTGGTGCAACTTCTTTAGGGCAGTGATCACACGCCTTACCCAGGCTCGATTCTAAACTATAAAATTTTATTTCTCTCATTCTATATTTTGATCTAATTTAAAATATCAAAATTCTCTAGATATCTATTTTTCTGCTGTTATGTCTTTGTTTTCTGAAACATAATTATATATATATATATATATATATATATATATATATATATATATATATATATATATATATATTCAGAAGTAAATAGGAAAAATTATTCTTACAGCTCGAGCTCGAGTTTTTTTCGAGCCAGCTCGTCGAGCTCTCGAGCCGGCTCAACTCAACTTGCACCCCTAATAAACACAAATGACATAACAACAACAGAGTGAGGTAGACCGGTCGGCGAAGGGAGCACCTGAACGTCGATATAAACTCGACGTATGGGAAATAAGTGATCATCAAATCCTAAAACTATTTCTAATTAACAAAATAAATAATCCAATTCAATTATTCCTAAAATCTCATATTCAAATTTGATCAGATCGAATCCATGTAAGTCCGCGCACGCGTGCATTTCATAGATTCTCCTTATATTACTTCCAAAATAATATAAATGTGAGAAATTATTTATATACACACACCCAAAGTATTGGGGTTAGGCAACAATAGGTTAAAGTGTTAAACCCTCCACTTAATTTCGAGTTTTTTATTCAATTTACATGGAGCTCAAACACAATATTAAAGAAAGAGTTACTTCATAATAAATTCTAACACGTACTGCTCACAAAATCATTAATATATAATTTCATTAACTAGTAGATAAATGCATGATTACAGATAAATTGGGAGGATAAAACAAAACAAAAAAATAGCACTTTAACATGATGACTATAAATCTCTATCTCTATTATATATAAACAAATATGCTATTGTTGCTCTTACCATGAAATGCCACCAGACCGTCTGATCGTCTAAGACAATACAAACCCTCTGATCCTCTAATCACTCTCTGCACAGTGCCTTCCCCGACGCCTGCCCTCATGCGTGTCTGAAACGGAGATGAGCCGGCGCCGCTCATGCGCCGCTCCCGCTGCCTTCCCCGACGCGTGCCCTCATGCGTGCCTGCAACGGAGATGAGCCAGCGCCGCTCCTGCGCCTCTCCCGCTCGCCATATCTGCACATCGCCTCGCACTGCTTCTTCTCTGCTGGATTCCACTTCCATTTCCATTGTTGCTGCCCACTCCGCTGCTCCGGTCGCCTCTGCATTATGCCGCCGGTGATTCCGCAAGTCAAACCCAGATCGAAGCCCAAATCCAAGCCGCTGCCGCTACCAGTGCCGTTGCCGCTGCCGCGGCCCCCGTCGTTGCCGCTGCCTCTTCCGCAGTTTGCGCCTCGAACCGCTTCTTCCCTGTTCGATTCCACTTCCATTTCCATTCTTGCTGCCGACTCCGCTACTTCGGTCGTTGTCCCTGCCTCCTCCGCATTTTGCTCCGCTCTTCTTCTCCTTCCAGGTTTGTATTTCGGTTCTACTCTTGGATTTGAATATCACTTTTCGATTTGATCCTTCCAGGTTTTGATTTCGCTTCTGCTGTTCTATTTTAATATCACTTTTGGTTTGGGTTTTGGTTCCCCATGACGTAGAACTTCGGCCGCTCCTTCATTCTGTCGCCGCTCTTTCCGCAGGTCAAACCCAAATCGAACCCCAAATCGAAGCCGCAACCGCTGCCGCTGCCGCTACCGCTGCCAGTGCCGTTGCCACTGCCGCCTCCGCGGCCCCCGTCGCTGCCGCTACCTCTTCCGCATTTTGCTGCGCTCTTCTTCCCCTTCCAGGTTTGGAATTTTAATTTTGTTTGCTGCTTTTAATATCACTTTTGGTTGTGATTTAGGTTTGGGTTCTTGATTTTAATATCAGTTTGTTTGGGTTATGGATTTTAATATCAGCTCTGGATTTAAAAACTGATTCTATTCGGTTTCAGTTCTTGATTTTGTCATCACCAATTGGATATGAAACTGCTCTAAGGTTGACATGTCATTAAAATTTCATTAAAACTGAGGTCAGTTTTGAGATCAAAATACAAATATTTGTTGATAAATACTTTTGTTATCTTTGGAGATAAGCTTAGTGAGAACAACTACATCGTAGCCTACCATAACAATGCCGACATAACATCAAATTCATGGACCCAACCGAAGCACTCAACTGTCCAACTTGCTGTTGCGATCACATCCTGTTCAAGGATGTTTATGTACCCTTATATCTCAAGAGAGGACTGCTACTACACTGATACAGACTCTGTTGTTCTTCGTAATCCACTCCCCGATGAATGTATTTCCTCTGTGGAATTAGGGAAGTTTAAACAAGAGCACAAATTATTTAAAGGCTTGGAAATTTTGAGTTCAGTTTGATATAAACCAGCATCCATAAACAAGCATCCATATATAGTTTTGGCTCCTCTCCTCAATCAACGCATGGAGAAGTCCACATTGACAGATCCAAACTACCATAGCTTGGAAAACATTCGCATTGGAACATCAAAGATGTTCATGTCAAACTCTGTATGTACATGAAAGTTAACTGCGCACTCAAACTTCCATGTTGATCTTTCATTCTTATGAAAATTATGCCAAATAATATCACAGTAAGCGTCGATAATCATATCAATAGGAATCCCAGCTTTTCATAATTACTCAAACCTTCCCTAGGAATTCGCAAATTACAGGGTGCGCCTCTTTATCTTTTGAAATTACAAACTCCTCTCATGTAAGTTTGCATTTCATAACATGAATGCACAAAAATACCCCTGAGGCCTCCACTCCAAGGGTATTTGTATGCATGCTATGAAATTTAAATATACATGTTTTTTTCAAAAAATAGAGGGGTTCATGCTTATGTGATGAGGTGTTTGCATTCAAATGCCAATCCCTCCCAACCAACGTTATATCGAATGTCGGTAATATGTCGGGTTGATTTTTTTTAATATCAGATGGCTGAAGTTGACGACATGTCAAGAATATTTTAACATATCAGATTCTTATTTATTATAAATAAAAAAATTTATTTTTATGTCTACCGAATATAAATATATGTTCTGATAGTATAAAATATTAACATAGGAAGTAAGCAAACAAAAAGTCCTCTTAATGCTATTGCTTCTAGAAAAAAATGCCCTCAAGATTCTGCTTTAATATGCATCATGCTCTTAGATGAAAAAACATCAAACAAGAAGTTCTCACGTTCATCTGGTTGTCATGGGTCAACTATAAGCCAGACTCTAACAACACCAATGCTCAATATGTTTGAAGAAATCACCATAAATACCTATGGTCAATATTGACACATGCGAGTCGAACCTCAAATGAGCACTTGCATTTGTGCTACTGTATACTCCACTACTCCATTGTTTTCCACCTCAGTTCTGAATATCATTGTTTTTAGCTCTTCTTTCGATAACACATGTTGCTGTCAGCTTTGAAATGAAGTTTCTGTTTAAAATCATTACCTAATTCGATCTCAGATTGTCCTTTGTCATCTGATAAAGTATGTACATACACATTTGTGATGACTGAGTACGCCTCCTTAACAAATATGACGCGTGAGAATGACCTGGCAGCCACATTCGAGTCTATTGACTCCTACAACAATGTACCCCCAGATATGCGAGATTACTATTACTTCGCTGTATTACTCAGCAACCTTAATCATGCTACAACCACTGAGTTCTTAAGATCTCTCTTTCAAACTCTCTCAGGCTTTTTGCACACCAACGTAAGGATTCTTACTCGACACTGCAAAATAAATTATTACTGTTTTATAATTCAAACCTATTGAAGATTTATTAATGAAGGCCGACATCGACACAGCGGGCAACCCGACTGGTACAGGAGAACTGATCTTTGCGGATGAAGCATCGATGCAGGCTGCTGCAAATGTGATAGACGACCAAATAATTGACGGAAGAACGATCTCAGCCCATGAGCTATGACTGTTTGATATTAAACCAGAATACTATCAACAATGTATTAATTAAAGTATAGTATGGAAGAAAGTACATATAAATATACTGTAGAAAATTTGGCCACTCGCACTTCTGCTGAATATGTACCTGACATGTACCAATGTTCACATGTTATGCTAATGTACCTTCTACTATTTTGCCATTTACCTGGTGTTTATGATCATCTGTTCAGCTATGTACTCCAGTTACTTATAACCATCTTCGTTAGCACTTGCATTTATGCTACTGTATACTCTACTACTCCATTGTTGTATGCAGAACTCATGACATTGCAAAGCTGCACATTTTACTGATTCTTTTCTATTGCTCCCTGCGTTTGCGCATACTGAATATTATTTGTCCACTAATATTTGTCCAATAATATTAGGTACAGCAGGTATATATACAAAATGGAACAAACGTCAGGTGAAGATTTACTTCAAAATGTTCTAACGCCAGGTCCTACAAATTACGAAAATAGCATCTTACAAGCCATTGAGTTTATTATTCAAAATAACATGATTACAAATTACGTACACATACCAGAAAGCCGTCGACGTATACTAAATCGTAACTCAGCCCGCATACGAAGAAATAATATGACTCCACTACAGGGTACTGCACTAAACATGAGAAGACGAGAGAAGCGACATCTCCATGAACAACAAACAACAGCATTACCTGACTTTCTGAACACCCACTCAACTTTTCAACACGACGAAAGTTCAACATCAGCGCGTCCAACAATAACAGCAGGTGCAATAAAATTACAAGTACATATTTCATTTTCCTGATTTATTACGATTACAAAGTTATTGCATCTTAGTTGTAGTTCCACCAAATAATGGCAGCTCTGGCTCAAAAGCAGACAATGACGACGAGGACATTGAGGACATTGTTGAGTCAGGCATTAGGTCATATATTCAATATAATTGTGCAAGAAATTTCTACTCAGCCCATTTCGAGACACAATTTGAATTACACATGCCAACAAGTTGTTCCAACTGTGATGCTAAATTATTCCATCGTGAAACAAACACAATGTGTTGTAATCAGGGCAGAATCTCCCTTCCTGAAATCCAAACACCCACTGAGCTTCTGAATCTATTCATTGATCAAAGCGCGGAAGGCAAACACTTTAGGAAAAGTTTGCGCTCACACAACCATGTATTTGCCTTCACATCATTTGATGTTACAATGGACGATCCCATACCATCATTTCACCAAGACATTTATAGTTTCCGGGCACATGGAGCAATTTATCATCGAATTGGAAGCCTTACACCTCCTGACGAGTCAATACCACGATTTCTTCAATTATTCATTTATGACACTGAACATGAAACCTCGAATCACTTACAAGAAAATAATGAGTTGCAAGCTGAGTTACTTCAACAATTAACACACATACTGGATTTGTGCAACCCCTACACAAAATGTTCCGTCAACTATCTCGTCGACCAGATATACAAGAATGCAAGTTGGTGATAAAAGAACGTCCATCTAATCTACTTCAATACAATTTACCTGTTGCGTCTCAAGTTGCTGCTATATTGGTTGGACAAGAAGACTGTTGTGAAACACACGAAAGAGATATCATTATTCAAACAACCGGAGATCAACTTTTGAATATTCCTGAATACTCAGGCTTCTACGATCCACTTCAGTATCCATTGCTATTACCTTATGGCACTTTTGGATGGTCTTGCAACTTACAGTCATTGAACAACTCAAAAATCACATGTTGTGATTACTACTCATACATGTTGCAGGTAATAAGACAGTGCTAAAATTGTTTCACTTACAAATATTAATGTTTTCAGATATACTCTAAAGTTTGTAATTCCCATCCTGCATATCCGAGAGGCATCTAATTCAATTCTATTGCGCAGCGGAAGATTGCTCCAGCAATACGCAGTCTACAACTACGTTAAGGTCGAAACACAAAAACTACGCTTTATTAGATCACACCAAAGTGACCTACGTGCAGAACTATATTCAGGTTTACAAGATTGCTTTAATGCTGGCAAAAATAATGTTCGTACATCAAATAAATTACTTTAAACAATTGTATTACTTAGTTAATTTGTAATGTTACGCCGTAACTACTAATCTTTTTTATTAGATAGTGTGGGGAAAAAAATACTGCCATTGTTGATGCGCGAAAACGGCACCGGGGGCACAGCTATACGAAGGGGGTGTTTGGTCTCACAGGCTAGGTGAGGAGGAAGGAGAATGTTGCGGGGGTAGAGGAGAAGGAAGCTTCTGAGTGCTCGAGAGGTGAGCAAACAGCTTGTTCAAGGAGGGTTGCAGGGGTAGAGGAGAGGCTTGATCAACAGAGAGGGTTGATCAAGAGAGGAATAGGACGGAGACCAGGAGCGGTCGAGCAGACAGTAACCGCAACGGTTGCACTTGCAGGTCGGTTGCCGAGGAGAGCTGAGCTGAGCTGAGGACAAGGCTTGCTGAGCAGAGAGCAAGGCTTGCTGAGCAGAGAGGAGAAGAGGGGGCCGCTAGCAGCGGCAACAACACACTTCGCCCGCCGCAGCCTAAATGCCACTCTTGCGACGGGCTTTCCTTTGATTAATAGCGAGAGGTTACAAGCTTACAAGTACACCTTTACAACAAATCACTAAAGGGGTACAAAGAGAAGCTGGCGGCTAAGGGAGAAGAAATTGCCAGAAATCAGAGAAGAGAAGCTGCCAGAGACTAAGTAAAAGAGTCTGCCAGCTGCTGGAGGACTGGGAAACTGAGTCTGCAGAGTCTGCTGGCAAGCTGGAAGTAAGCTGTGGAGGACTGCGCGGACAGGAAACTGAGTCCGCAAAGCTTGCTGGAAGGGTGATGACGGACTGCGCGGACAGGAAACTGGAGTCCGCAGGATCTGCTGCCAAGGCTTGTCTCCACCTCCAGGATCCCTGAATGAGGGGCACCAGTGGCTATGTATAGGCCTAGGGAAGTTCTCCAAAGAGCAGGGCCCAGTGACGTCAGCATGACGACCTGCGCGGACTCCGCGGACTTGAAACTGGAGTCCGCCAGGTAGGCGAAGCAGGCTGCGGGAAGCGGAGAACGGAGGCCACCCCTTTGCGGGCAGCCTGGGCGGACTCCGGGGGGAGTCCGCCCGGCAGGCCGGGGCCGCCCCCGAGCGGGCAGCCTGGGCGGACTCCGGGGGGAGTCCGCCCGGCTGGCCGGGCCGCCCCCGAGCGGGCGGCCTGGGCGGACTCCCGGGGGAGTCCGCCCGGCTGGCCGGGCCGCCCCCTGACGGGCGGCCTGGGCGGACTCCGGGAGGAGTCCGCCCGGCTGGCCGGGACGCCCCCGAGCGGGCGGCCTGGGCAGACTCCAGGGGGAGTCCGCCCGGCGGGCCGGGCCGCCTCCGAGCGGGCGCCAGGGGGAGTCCGCCCGGCTGGCCGGGCCGCCCCCGAGCGGGCGGACTCCAGGGGGAGTCCGCCCGGCTGGCCGGGCCGCCCCCGAGTGGGCGGCCTGGGCGGACTCCAGGGGGAGTCCGCCCGACTGACCGGGCCGCCCCCGAGCGGGCGGTCTGTGCGGACTCCAGGGGGAGTCCGCCCGGCTGGCCGGGCCGCCCCCAAGCGGGCGGCCTGGGCGGACTCCGGGAGGAGTCCGCCCGGCTGGCCGGGCCGCCCCCGAGCGGGCGGCCTGGGCGGACTCCAGGGTGAGTCCGCCCGGCTGGCCGGGCCGCCCCCGAGCGGGCGGCCTGGGAGGACTTCAAGGGGAGTCCGCCCGGCTGGCCGGGCCGCCCCCGAGCGGGCAGCCTGGGCGGACTGCAGGGGGAGTCCGCCCGTCTGGCCGGGCCACCCCCGAGCGGGCGGCCTGGGCGGACTCCAGGGGGAGTCCGCTCGGCGGGCCGGGCCGTCCCCGAGCAGACGACCTGGGCGGACTCCGGGTGGAGTCCGCCCGGCTGGCAGACGGAGGCCGCCTCTGGCGGGCGGCCTCGGCGGACGGTGGCAGGAGGCCTCCACTCCTTGAACGGCAGAGAGACCGGAGCCCCTTGGGCGGACTGGGAAGCCGCCTCCTGTGGCGCTGATGGCGGGTTCCTGCAAGGAGAAGCATTGCACGGTTAGTGGGCCTAACCGCATGGCCTGCGAGGGTGAGCTATGGGAATAGCCTGCCGTCCCGCAGGGCACGCAGTTGCAAGGGGACCTAGAAGGACGGGGAAGACTGTCCGCCTACGTTGGGGGCTTGTCGCGATCAAAAGGGAGAATCTAAGGAGCGCGACTAGCCAGCTGGCTACCTTGGGAAGGATCGCCGATTTCTGGGTTAACATAATCCCCGCACTTTTTTAAGTTCCGAAGGGAACTTCGAAAAAGTTGGAGACCCACGAAAATCATGATCAACCGCAAAGGAAAGAGAAGTGGGGGCAAGGAGAGATAGAACCTGAAGACTCTCCTTACAAGTTTGATGTTTCCTGTCTGTTTTCCTGCAAGAGGAAAGTTAGGGTAAGCATGTATGAGTGGTACATCGAGTGTGTACCTGTGTTTGCTTTTGCAAAACGAAGAAGGTGTGTCTTCCGTTAAGTTCTGCAAATCAAAGGTGAGGAAAACAGAAATGCATAATATCTTGCAAGTACCTGATTGAAGCTTGCAAGCACCTGTTATCCTCTGCAAAAATGGGTAAGAGGAAGTGTATACAAGGAAGAAAGGAAAAATGAGTTGCAAGTACCTGGATGGAACTTGCAAATCTTTGGAGGTTTCTGCAAAAGAAAAGTTAAGAGTACGCATAGTGCATGAAAGTAACTTGCAAGTACCTGAATGGAGCTTGTAAGTGTTGGTGATCTCTGCAAGAAGAGAGTTAGAGGCAGGTATTATATACAAAGATAAGCTGCAAGCACCTGAATATGACTTGCAGACGTCTGCTAACCACTGCAAAGTGAAGAGTGAGCAGCAGATATAAAATAATGATTTAAACTGCAAGTACCTGGAGGAGGTTTGCAGGTGTCTGTTGTTCTCTACAAAGAGAAAAGTTAGAAGCAGACAATATGCATATGAAAGGAGCTTGCAAGCACCTGTGGAGAAGGCTTGCAAGGGTTTCCTAACCTCTGCGAGGAGAGGAATTAGAAGCAAACAAGACACGAGGATAACCGCACCAAAATTGTTGAGATAACCCATGAAGGTTGATGAGATAGGGTCGATATGACCAAATAGCAAGAAAAATGCCCGATGAACATTATCATGAAGCCCAGATTAATGAATCGAGCGCTAGCTGTCGATATGGCTGGATAGACATAAGCAAAATGAATGCCAGAATCCCTTTAGTAGGTTGGATTAACCTGTTCACCTGTGAAAGGAGGGAAGAAAGAAAAGGAGGTCTATACTCGAAATGACTAAAGAAGGTTGAATGCTGCCACAGGTGTTCCCCGTGGGCCTTATGCATCACTGGCCTGAAAAATCATCCCGAGTATAGTCCTACTCAAAGCGGGCTGGCCGCGCATCCTCAAGGAGGGCACAAAAGAGAAAAGCAAGGGAAAGACCCTGAGAAGGATCGCTAGAAGGAACGCTCTCTTGCCTTGGGCACAAGCATCACTGATCAACGAGACTGGTTGCGCCAAGAGGCCTAGCTTGTCTGTGTATTGATCAGTGGAGTTGTGAGAACCCGAGAAGGCACAGATCGAGTATACCGGAGTGTTCAACAATCACAGTTAGGTGATGATCGAAGAGACAAGGCTACGCTTGGTCGCCATTGCTTGTCAAGCAAAGATCATCATGACTGAAATGTATCCTAAGCAAAGCACAGTAGAGCTAACACATGGGGCTCCCCTAGCACACACTCTATGTCAGATGCCGGCCAGGATCCAAAATCTGAAGCCCATTCCCGCGATTGAACTGCTCCCACTGCACACATGGGTATACTCCCGCCATATGTGGTCGTAGCGGTTGTGCGAGAACAATCTACAGAGGGAACGTTTCAAATTCGGTGATATCTCATTGGCGTACCGATCCTTAGAGAGGGAGAAGTGAAAGGATCAACACAAGAAAGGAACTGTGTCAGTATAAGATCCATGATAAAAAGCTTTGCAGAAAAGCAAGAAATGAACACTGAGAAGTGTTTGATGAAATGAAAATATTTGAAGAGAGAGAGCAAGGGTTGAGGTAACCCATGGAGCTTGCTAGGAGCCTTGGAGGACTGTGAAGTCCATCGCTTGCTCAGAATAGCCTTCCAAGCACACCTTCGTCATCGACATCGAAGCATTCGACGGTATTGTTGACAACGAGGAGAGGAGGCTCTTCGACTTGATTCACTCCTCTTGAGCAGCAAGGAGTGTCTGTAACTTCTTTGCCCTTTGAATTTGCTGGATCAGGGCGTTCTTCTTTAGGAAGCAGGTCATGCATCTTTCCCTGCCGGAGCATCCTTTGCACAAGCTGCCGGAATGCTCGGCAGTCTTCAGTTAGGTGACCTGGCTCTTTGTGAAATTCGCAGTAGGGTTCTGAACCCCTAGATCTTTGATCTGCTGGTCGATAGGGCTTCTTGAAGTTTGCCCTGTCTTTCATGATCTGGATTACTTCTTGCACGACGTCGTCAAGATCAGACTCATGCAAGTCGCTGTCCTGTTGCTGTTGAACTGCTGCTGCTTGCAAAGACGGAGCTAGCGGCAGCAATGAGTCTTGAGCATGATCACGGCTCGGGAAGGAGTATCGATGGCGATGAATCCTTCTCTCCTTCTTTGAGTGAGTTGGGAAGTGATTGTGAGGAGACCTTGGAGGATGCTTGCGAGAGAGATCCTCCTCGGATAAAATCTTGGAGACGAAGCCTGGGTTGCTCTTTTCGCCTCGGATGTAGGAGTTGGCTAGAGCAATCAACTCTTGATATGTCCTTGGAGCACGACATTGGCTTCAAACTTGAGAGGCCCTTCATGAAGACCGTGGATAAGAGCCACTCTGTACATTTCTTGATCAGTAACTTCGATGTCCAAAATCTATCTTTGGAATCGATCCACAAACTGAGACCAAGTCTCATTTCCGCGCTGCTTGATCTCAAAGAGGGCTTCAGGACCGCCATTTCTCTTAGTTGATATAGAGAATCTGAGAAGAAACTCCCTTCGAAGATCAAGGAAGGAAGTGATGGAGTGAGGATGGAGGCCATAGAACCAGTCCCTCACTTGCCCATCAAAGGAGGTGACAAGGAGCTTGCACTTGGTTGCATCTGAAAGGGTTTTGAGAGCAACGACTGACTCAAAGGCTTGGAGGTGCTTTACTGGATCTGTCTCTCCAGTGTAGATTGGCAGTCGAGGCTCTCTGAAGTTTGCTGGAGTTGGCTCATGACGAACATTCTCCGCGAATGGCGAAGGTTCTTCTTGCTCTCCTACAGCATAGGGATAAAAAGGAGCATAAGCTGCAGCTGCAAAAGGAGCATGAGGATAAAAAGGAAAAATTGCTGCAGGAGGAGCAGAGGCAGGAGCTGAAGGGTAGGGATGACTTCCCTAAAAATTGAGAACTCTAGCAGGACTTCCTCGGGCTGCTTCCCGGAAGAAGTTATGGCGAGCAGTAAACTCTTCATCTTGAGTTCGCAAAGGAGCTGCAGGCCCTTGCGAAAAGGTTGGAGTGTAAGGAGGAAAGAACAGCGGGCAAGCTTGAGAATAAGCTTGATGATGCTCTGATGTTGGTGTTGTGTTGATGGGAGCAGCTGGAGCAGCTGCTGGATGAGCGTTCAATCGCTGCGTGATCGCAGCAAGAACTTTGTTGATAGCCTGGAACTGTTGAGCATTCTCACGACGCGACTGCTCAAAGGCTTCCCAGAGAGGATCTTCACTGGGACTTGGGGCATGGTTCTCGGTTGATTGATGGTCTGACATGGTTAACTGTTGCTTTCACTGCCTGCTCTGATCTGAAGGATTGTGCGTGAGCTGGCGGTCCACGCTCACCGCACCAACTGTTGATGCGCGAAAACGGCACCGGGGGCATAGCTATACGGAGGGGGTGTTTGGTCTCACAGGCTAGGTGAGGAGGAAGGAGAAGGTTGCGGGGGTAGAGGAGAAGGAAACTTCTGAGTGCTCGAGAGGTGAGCAAACAAATTGTTCAAGGAAGGTTGCGGGGGTAGAGGAGAGGCTTGATCAACAGAGAGGGTTGATCAAGAGAGGAAGAGGAGGGAGACCAGGAGCGGTCGAGCAGACAGTAACCGCAACGGTTGCACTTGCAGGTCGGTTGCCGAGGAGAGCTGAGCTGAGCTGAGGACAAGGCTTGCTGAGCAGAGAGTAAGGCTTGCTGAGCAGAGAGCAAGGCTTGCTGAGCAGAGAGCAAGGCTTGCTGAGCAGAGAGGAGAAGAGGGGGCCGCTAGCAGCAGCAACAACACACTTCGCCCACCGTGGCCTAAATGTCACTCTTGCGACAGGCTTTTCTTTGATTAATAGCGAGAGGTTACAAGCTTACAAGTACACCTTTACAACAAATCACTAAAGGGGTACAAAGAGAAGCTAGCGGCTAAGGGAGAAGAAATTGCCAGAAATCAGAGAAGAGAAGCTGCCAGAGACTAAGTAAAAGAGTCTGCCAGCTGCTGGAGGACTGGGAAACTGAGTCTGCAGAGTCTGCTGGCAAGCTGGAAGTAAGCTGTGGAGGACTGTGCGGACAGGAAACTGAGTCCGCAGAGCTTGCTAGAAGGGTGATGACGGACTACGCGGACAGGAAACTGGAGTCCGCAGGATCTGCTGCCAAGGCTTGTCTCCACCTCCAGGATCCCTGAATGAGGGGCACCAGGGGCTATTTATAGGCCCAGGGAAGTTCTCCAAAGAGCGGGGCCCAGTGACGTCAGCATGACGACCTGCGCGGACTCCGCGGATTGGAAACTGGAGTCCGCCAGGTAGGCGAAGCAGGCTGCGGGAAGCGGAGAACAGAGGCCACCCCTTTGCGGGCGGCCTGGGAGGACTCCGGGGGGAGTCCGCCCGGCAGGCCGGGGCCGCCATCGAGCGGGCGGCCTGGGCGGACTCCGGGGGGAGTCCGCCCGGCTGGCCGGGCCGCCCCCGAGCGGGCGGCCTGGGCGGACTCCGGGAGGAGTCCGCCCGGCTGGCCGGGCCGCCCCCGAGCGGGCGGCCTGGGCGGACTCCCGGGGGAGTCCGCCCGGCTGGCCGGGCCGCCCCCTGACGGGCAGCCGGGGCGGACTCCGGAGGAGTCCGCCCGGCTGGCCAGGCCGCCCCCGAGCGGGCGGCCTGGGCGGACTCCGGAGGAGTCCGCCCGGCTGGCCGGGCCGCCCCCGAGCGGGCGGCCTGGGCGGACTCCAGGGGGAGTCCGCCCGGCTGGCCGGGCCGCCCCCGAGCAGGCGGCCTGGGCGGACTCCGGGGGGAGTCCGCCCGGCTGGCCGGGCCGCCCCCGAGCGTGCGGCCTGGGCGGACTCCGGGGGGAGTCCGCCCGGCTGGCCGGGCCGCCCCCTGACGGGCGGCCTGGGCGGACTCCGGGAGGAGTCCGCCCGGCTGGCCGGGCCGCCCCCGAGCGGGCGGCCTGGGCGGACTCCGGGAGGAGTCCGCCCGGCTGGCCGGGCCGCCCCCGAGCGGGCAGCCTGGGCGGACTCCAGGGGGATTCCGCCCGGCTGGCCGGGCCGCCCCCGAGCGGGCGGCCTGGGCGGACTCCAGGGGGAGTCCGCCCGGCTGGCCGGGCCTCCCCCGAGCGGGCGGCCTGGGCGGACTCCAGGGGGAGTCCGCCCGGTTGGCCGGGCCGCCCCCGAGCGGGCGGCCTGGGCGGACTCCGGGGGGAGTCCGCCCGGCTGGCCGGGCCGCCCTCTGACGGGCGGCAGGGGCGGACTCTGGGAGGAGTCCGCCCGGCTGGCCGGGCTGCCCCCGAGTGGGCGGCCTGGGCGGACTCCGGGGGGAGTCCGCCCGGCTGGCCAGGCCGCCCCCGAGCGGGCGGCCTGGGCGGACTCCGGGGGGAGTCCGCCCGGCTGGCCGGGCCGCCCCCGAGCGGGCGGCCTGGGCGGACTCCAGGGGGAGTCCGGCTGGCTGGCCGGGCCGCCCCCCAGCGGGCGGCCTGGGCGGACTCCGGGTGGAGTCCGCCCGGCTGGCAGGCGGAGGCCGCCTTGTAACGCCCCGAAACTCAAAGGAGCGACGGGGGACGTTTTGGGCCAGTTTTGGGTTCTGGCTGCAGGCACACGGCCTGGGACACGGGCGTGTCCCAGGGCGTGTCAAGATTGTGTCGACACTCAGCCGGGAAGTCGACACTTTGGTCTCAACATTGTGTCGAGACTGGGCACACGGCCTGCGACACGGGCGTGTCGCAGGGCGTGTCGACCCGTGTCGACACTTAGCCCCGAAGTCAACACTCTGCATTCGACGAAGTGTCGAGACATGACACACAGCCTGCGACACGGTCGTGTCGCAGGGCGTGTCAACCCGTGTCGACACTCATCCCGGGAAGTCGACACTTTGGTCTCGACATTGTGTCGAGACAAGGCACACGACCTAGGACACGGGCGTGTCCAAGGCCGTGTCATCAGGTCGACGATCTTCGCTCGACGAAGTGTCGAGTGTCGAGACCGTGTACACGGCCTAGGGTCCAGACGTGTCAAGGTGACACGGGCAAGGACACTGGCGTGTCCTAGAACCCGTGCAGTGCTCGGGTTGTTTTCGGGGAAAAATGATGGGGGTACACGGCCGGCCACACGGCCGTGTCAGGTGGAACACGGGCGTGTCAGCTCGAACACGGGCGTGTTTGATACCCGTGTGTTGTTCCAGGCGATTCGATTTTGACGGCGAATGAGGCACTCGGCCCTGGACACGGGCGTGTACCAGGCCGTGTTCGGTCCAGATTGAGCATTTCAGTCCCGAATCAAAGCCGTTCGTTTCTTTATTTTGGGATCCAACGGCTGGGGGTTGTTCCTGAAGGGATATACCCGGGATTGGATTTAGAAACCCTCACTTTTCATAAGTTATCATCTTTCTAAAAGCTTAGAGAGAGAGGAGAGCCAAGGAAGGAATAAGGAGCTAGATCCGGCCATTGGAGGAGCTTCGAAGCTCCGAATCGCGAGCCGACTCCGGATCCATGGAGGCAAAGCTAGTGCGGTGCTTTTCATCCGTTTACTTTTCAATGGCGCCAAAGAGGAACGCTAGGGTAACGATTCTCTTCTTGAGCATGAGTAGCTCTCCTTCTTTGCATAGGAAGCCCGCTCTTGCGAGTTTGCGGAGAGTTGGAGGCGTTCCTTTGGGTAGGTATGTGAAGTCCCCGTTGTTTAGAGTCCGTAAGCGAGAACGGACCCGGACATGTTGGTCTAGATCGGTGATGTTGCATTGCATAAATGCCAGAGAAGACTCCGTGATATTGATTGTTTTTCGGGTTTCTACGCGGTAGATTGCAGCAGGGAGCCTTGGGGACTAACCCAAAGGTGCACCCGGAAAACTGGACGGATACGAGATCCTGCCAACTTGGTGGTCTGAGAGCCAACTTGAACATAACCGGGTTATGTGAACTGTGATGGAAATGGGACTCGGTGGAAGTTTGACCCGCGCAAATGGCTTAAATTGTCGTTGCGATGTGAGCACGGGTTAGATGGAACCATACCCGTTCTATGTCGTTCGGTTAAAGAGACCTAAAGGCACGTGGCACTTGCCGTTGGCATAGATTAGGGTCTTCGGCGGTCAATGGCTTAAATTGTCGTGACCCAGGCCAGGAAGACAAATTGCTCATAGGTTTGGCCGTCAAAGTGGCGGTGGTGAGTCCGGAATGTCTATGGCTTAAATTGACGTGACAACGACCAGTTCACCGAGAATGTGCCCTGAGAGCACGGGGCGTGTGGCCGTGCGAGCCAACGTCTGTGATGTAATGACTGTATATATATATTGCTCGCTTATGCTAATGAAATGCAGGGAAGGAGCATCGCCGCCCCGAGTTGGTGGCGGGATCGTTATAATTTGGTCAGCATTGCTGACCGTTGCCTTATTTAACCACCGTGTGGTGGTTTGTTGCTTGCAGGTGCTGCTGGACCAAGCGGTCAATAGCGGGCTAAAGCCCTTTTTGCGAAACCGGCCCTCGAAGGCCCAAATGGAAGTGTTTACTGTTTTATTCATGTATGACCGGCCTGCGTGCCGTGGTTTGTAAATCATGTAATATCAAGTGAAACATTTTGTAAGGCCTTAAAGCTACTGTTGGTATTTGTATAACATTTCTATTTTGGATTAGTGGACATTCATGCTTTTGTGCTCGGTTCTTATTTTGCAACCTTTATAAACTGCTTCCGCTAGAATGCTCTGTGTATGATGTTGATTGGTTGGATGGTTTCCATGAGTAACCACCCGGTCTGTCTGTGGCATACGACGTCGGGCCCCGGCCGGACCTACTGCTATATGCTATGTGACAGATAGGGGGTGCTTCAATTTGGTTTCAGACTACTGGTTTTGGTCGGGCTTAAACGGAATTCGTGGGCGAATTCTTTTTAAGGGGTGGTGAGCACATTGTGTGCGTCATCGTTATAACAGTAAAAAGAACCCATGAATGTCCACTTAGGAATGAAAATGCACGTGTTTGAGGAACCTGCGTGTTCCTATAATTGTTGTTTGCAATTTTATTTGGTCGCTTAACGGTGTTTTGTACCACTATAGGTGACCAGAAGTGGTGTTGGGTCGTCAGAACGCCGAGTTTCCGAGGCTAGTAGTGCACCGGATGTTGCTCCTGCAACACCTCTGTCGGCTGAGAACATACGATTGGTGGCTGAAGCGGTGTTGGCCGTGATAAATGCGCAGCCTGCAAGGCAAACGCAGCAGCCCGCTCCTGTGATGGAGCAGGAACCTCTTCAAGAGGTTGAGCCGAGGAGAGTGGAGCAAGTGGTTGTGGAGCCGGTGGTGCCAAGGTGGGCAACCGAGAGGTAGCTTAAGCATGTAATGAGCTTTAACCCTCCGGTATTCTCAGGGTTGGGAACCCCATCTCAGGCTGAAGACTGGCTCTCCAGGGTGAAGAGAGTCATGACAGCAACAGAGACAGAGGAGTGGCAAATGACCACCATCGCTACGTTCCTTCTGGACGGTGAAGCGAGAATGTGGTGGGAAGGATTGGAGCTGCACTTACTGAGAGGTAGGCAACTTGGTGATGTCTCGATGGAGGAGTTCTCGAGATTGTTCTTGGCTAGATACCTCCCTTCGACGCAGAAGATAGCGTTGGAGAACGAATTTCTGAAGTTGGTTCAGGGTGAGAAGAGCGTGGATGAATATCTCCACGAGTTCACTCGTTTGAGTCGATATGCTAGCTCCACCATCATGGACGAGGAGCGCAAGACTAATCGCTTCTATGAAGGCTTGAGAGATGAGTTGAGATTACTACTTTCGGGGCCGATGACGCAGGGTTTCTTAACCTTGGTCAATACTGCCCGGTCCTTGGAAAAGGATATGAAGAATGTACAAGCAAAGAAAAGCTTGGGTGATAGGAAATCTGAATTTAAAGTGCCGACTACTTCAAAGTCCGGCTATCGGAGGTCTTTCAAGAAGCATAGGACTTCGGGGCCAGCTCCTTCTGGTGCTTCTGGGGCGACTACGATTCGGACCCCGGGCGCGTGTTTTACTTGTGGAAAGACAGGGCATTTTGAAAGATATGGTACCTAAACACCTAGATGGGGGGGGGGGTGAATAGGTGACCTAATCCTTTTCTAACTATGTTGGCAGCCAAACAGTTATATCACAGATTTCTAACTACTTTTGCACAACAAACAGCAATAGCAAAACATACACAGCTAATCCACAGCACAATCACAGCACAGCACACAGTGTTTTATAGTGGTTCCCCAAGATATGGGTACATCCACTTTCCCCCTTCGCCTATCTAGCAGTGTACTAGATTCGGCCAAACTTCTCCATTGTCTCAGAACCCAAATTGGTTCCTACACCTCAAGCCCAAAGCCTTACAACTCAGCTTTATCCCAAAGCCTACACTCAGCCACAAGGGCCTACACTCAGCCAATCAAGGCCTACACTCAGCCAACAAGGCCTACACTCAGAGATCTCAGTCTCCTACACTCAGGCTCTCAAGCCCTACCCTCAGCCTTTATAATTATAGGCTTACAATTCACTCAGATCCAATGGATCCTACAAGTTAAAAATGTAATACAAATAATAACTCAACAACTCAGAAATGAAAGAGGGGAGTTGAGATTTTCTTGATGAGTTCTTGGAAGAACTCAGCTGGATCCAATCTGACTTAGCTTTCTTCAAAGCTTCTTGAGTAGAACTAAATAAGACTGAATCCTCCTGCAGTTGTTCCTTGACCTCTGCCACTTAAGATCCAGACTAAATCTGAATCCTTCTTCTCAGCCTAGTTCCAAAGGCTGATTTCTTGGATGGAGCCCTCTCTCTCCAACTTCTTAGATCTGCACATGAACTGCTAGATCTTCTTGTGTTGATACTTTGAGTACCACTTTAAAGATTACTTCAACAATATGATCAACCTTGACAACAATCTGATCAACAACAGTTTCTGTAAACTGTAGGTGCCTATTTATAGGCATTCTTCATGGTAACCGGCTGGTCCGGTCCATAACTGACTTCTGATATCTCTGACAGGCGCTGTAGACCGGCTGGAACGGCAGCTGTCATGTCAACCAGTCAGTTCTTGAAAATCTCTATCTGTCTGATAGTGTCGAGACTTTCTGTCTTTAAGTGTCGACACTTATAGACCAAGTGTCGACACAAGTTGTGTAAGTGTCGACACAAGACTACAAGGTGTCAACACAACTCCTTGTCTGTCTCGACACAGATTCTTCTTCATGTGTCGACACTGAAATTGAGTGTCGACACAAGTACTTGTTCTTCTAGCGTTTGCTGAATTCTTCTAAGTGTCGACACATCTCCTTTGTGTCGACATAACTCCTTGTGTTGAATCTGTTAAGTGTCGACACTGCTTCTTGGTGTCGACATAAGTCTTCAATGTTGATTCTTGCTGAGTGTCGACACAGCTCCTTGTGTCGACACACCTTCTTCTTGTTGAGACTTCAGCTGAGTGTCGACACATTCCCATAGTGTCGACACTTGTACTTAGAATAATTTGTTGTTCTTTGCTAAGTGTCGACACAGCTTCATGTGTCGACACTTTCTTCTAGTGTTGAATCTTCAGCTGTGTGTCGACACATTGTTCTGGGTGTCGACACATACTTCAAATGCTGACTCTTCTATTGAGTGTCGACACATTGTGCTGGGTGTCGACACTTACTTCAAGTGCTGACTCTTCTGCATAGTGTCGACACATTGTGTTGAGTGTCGACACTTGTACTTAAACTCTGCAGACTTTTGCTGAGTGTCGACACAGCTCCAAATGTCGACACTTTCTGGTGTAGACACAACTTCACTGGGTGTCGACACAGCTCCTTGTGTCGACACTTTCTGTCTGCTGTCGACTGTGCATCCCAGGTGTCGACACAATGACTCCAAGTGTCGACACTGCTTGTCTGGATATCGACACAAGTCTTCTTAAGTGTCGACACTTTCCCTCTGGGTGTCGACACATGGACTTAGAAACTTTTTGCTTCAGTCCAGTACTTTCTTAACCTGCACAAGTAACTCAAACATACATCAAATACATTATGATGTATATCATTGAGTTGGGTGAGGCTTCTTCAAATCAGGTACATTTGACCAATGTACCCAACAATCTCCCCCTATTTGGAGAAGTCATAACCCTTAGTCAATGATATACACCATCCATAATTAAAATTACAAAATGATGTACAACAGATTATATTCAGCAGGGTAAACATAAACATGTAAAAATTCACACATGTATACACATTCATCATTGCAGAACAATCAAGAAATAGACACATTTACAGAACAATCATGAAATATATTTATCATATATTGTTCTAACATTGTTCCTTATATATTTTCAGCAGTTTACAAAAATGTTTAACATTAAAAAGATTGCAACATAATCTTCAGGTAAAATATTAATCTATTTCTGATCAGGTTCCTTGATAACTATTCCCTTGCCAGCTTGAACTTGAGCTTTGACAGGGGCATCAACAGTTGCAGCATCAGCAGGCTTCTTGCCTTTTAAGTCCTTCTTCTTCAGCTCTTCTGCTTTGATTTTCTGCCTCTCAAAATAGTGGTATGGCTTAGGAAAGTACTTGTTAGGCTCCACTGCAGTAGGAGGTAGCTTTCCCATCTTTGCCTTCCTTCTATACTGAACTATGGCTTCTTGTCTGATCTCATGTTTCCTCCATTCAGCTTCAGAAAACCATTTGTTCCTGTCATTCATGTTGTTTTTGGCAGCTTTCCAGGCAGTTAAAATTATATTTCTAGAGGTAGGACTCCACTGTTCAAAGTCTGGCCTTTGTTCTACTTGTTCCCTAAACCTCTTCTTTGACAACCTTGCCTCTTCTTCTTTCTCTAATGCCTCTTGTATAGCTGCAGAAATAGGTTGAACAACCTTTTCCAGAACAACATTTGACTTCCCTGTAGTTGGGTTATACATCTGGTGAATATCAGCTTGCACCATGTCAAAATCTGGTGGAGGATATATGACCTGAGCTACCTCTGGTTGCTCACCTCCAAGATATGCACTTTGAATCCCAGATTCAGCAATATTATCATCATCACGGAGTGGAGGATAGCCTAGTGTAGCTCTGATGGAGTTAGATATCCATTTGACATGGTCAGAGCTAGCTTTGACTAATACTCTCTCCCCCTTTATGACTTCTCTGGCCATATGATCTCTGACATCATCCTTTTGAAATCTTATTTGACTGTCCAAATATCTGATTCCCTCTTTAAAGAATGGTTTTAGCTTTTGCAGTTGTTCAGAGATAGCTTTCTGAGAATCTTGAATGACAGTCTTGACAGCAGTAATCTCAGCTTGGAATACTTTATCAAAGTCAGCCTTAACTGCAGCAGCAGCAGATGTAGAAGGTTCAGTAGTTTTATTCTTCAATTCAGTGACTATAACATTGTGAGATTGTGTGAGATTGTCATTCATTCTTAACTGATTTTCAAGCACATATCCTTGTTTCAATGCTATATCATCTACTTGGGCTTTGATCTTCTCCTGGTGTGTTGCTAGATAGACCACTGCATTCCCACCCTTGTGGAAGCAGTCAGTCATCTCCTTCTTGTTCAGGTTCATCTCAAACCTTATTGACTTTATATCTTGAGCATGATCAAACTGCAATGACTTCTGTCCTTCATCTACATACTTCTCTATGCCTTGCCTTTGCTCATCCAATTTTATCTGTAGGGCAACCATTAAAGCACTATAATCAGCAGTTGGAGCTTGCTGAACTATAGGCTGTGGGGCAATGGATTGCAAAGCTTTCTTATAACTCTGACTTCTCCTCTTGAAGACATAGAGTTTCTTCTTCTTAGCCTTTGCAGCCTCATCTTCTTCAGATTCTGAAGTGCTGGCTATTTCAACCCTTTCCTTAGGGCTTGGAGGTTTGTCAGCTTGCACATCAGGTGCCTTCACAGTTTCTGGCATTAAAGGCTCTTCCAGAACTGTCATTTGCTCCCCCTCAGCAGCAGCACTCTTATCTTCAGCAGCAGCATCCTTGTCCATATCAAAATCTTCTTGATCTAGATTTAGGAATAAATCCTCCATGGTGTATTTTGGTGGTGAAGAAGCTGGAGATGTTCTTGGTTCTTCAACCACAGGATCAGGAATTACTTCTTGTACAGCAGATGTGTCTTCTCTAACAGCATCTGGTTTTTGAGTATTCAGCTGAGTTTGCTAAAGATCATCAGACAAATCAGCATCTTCTATAATATAGTCTAAAGTTTTTAGGTCAGTGAGTACCTCTTGTATGATGGTGGTGGCTTGCTCACTGTCCAGTGTAGATGGTTCCTCTACAACTGGTAGCTCCCCCTAGCTGTGATCCCTATGGATGGGGCTAGCTTGAGGCAGCTCCCCCTGGATCTCAGCTATATCTTGAGCAGCAGGGGTCTTCTCTGCAGCCACTTCCTCTTGATCATCAGGAGTGAAAACAACTTGTTCTTCACTCCCTGAACTGCTGGAGGACTCCTGTGCCACATGAGCTGTCTTTCTCTTTTTCTTAGGAGGAATCTCCTTCTCAGTAATTGTCTTCTCAGGGGTTGGCATGTCCTTTGACAACACCCTGTCCTATCTGGAAAATATCCTTTGATCCATCTTCCTCATGTGGTTGATCTTGCTTCTGGCAGCTGTACTCATTACCTCTGGTATTGTACCAGCTAGGTAGAGACTGATTATCCTGCCCAGATTGGGCTTCTTCAAGCTCTCCTTGATCTTGTCAAAAACCACTATTGACCAGTCTGTTTTCAGAGTGAATATGATTCTAGTCATAATTCCAAACATATAGGCAGACACTCTGTCATGCCCTCCAGGTTTGCTGAGTAAGACTTTTCCCACAATCTCAGACATGAACTTGCCTTGATTATTCATGCCTTTCCTGTTAAAGATAGAACCTATCTTCATCTTTGGGTCAAGTCCACACCAGGTAAGAGCTTCCCTGGTCTTGGATGCAGTTACTTCTTCTTCATCTTGTGTTTTAGGTAGCTGGAGTACCTTCCTCAGACTTTTTGGTGAAATCTTGACCTTAGATCCATGAACTCTGGATTTGATTCTTTATCCAGATTCATCTACAGCAGCTCCATTAAGGAATTCAAGAACTTCCTTTTTCCAAATCTTTGTTGGTTCTGAAACCAAGTATTATAGTCCAGAATTGGCGACTAGGGTTACCACCGACTTGATTTCTTGATCAGCTTCATCGAACGCGCCGCGCACAAGCTCATAGCCTTCGTTAACGTTCTCCTCAAGCTTAGGTGCCATTAGGGTTTATAGAATTTGTCTTTAGAAAAGAGAGGTGTCGACACAGGAGTTTTGGTCTCGAAACTTTGAAAGCGTGTCGACAAACAAAGACAGAACCCTATTTATACCTTTCTGATTTTGAAGATGAACAGGCGGGACAGCTAGCTTAAAATGTGTCGACACTAGCAATAAGTGTCGACACTGACTTATAATGTCTCGACACATATGTGTCGACACAAGTTTAGTCAACAGATATTATGTGTCGACACATGTTTATGTGTCGACACCACACTACTCGACGAATAGTCAAGACTTTACTTAGAAAATTCTGAGTAAAACATAAGTGTCGACACCATATTGGATGTGTCGACACCTACTTGACATGTGTCGACACTAACATTCTAGATGTGTCGACACCTTTTTCCTGAAGTGTCGACACCACTATTCTGTGTCGACATAGACTTGTTTATGTGTCGACACCTTTTTACTTAGCCAATTTTCATTCTGTAAACTTATTCTAAGTTTATCATTCCTAGTTCAATTTTGAATCTATTGAACTTAGCTTCTTCTAGGGGCTTAGTATACATATCAGCTAGTTGTTCATCTGTTTTAACATATTCAAGTACAATATCATCTCTTTCTACACGCTCCCTAAGAAAATGATATTTAATCTCAATATGTTTTGTCCTACTATGAGATACAGGGTTATTAGCTATTGAAATAGCACTAGTAGAATCACAGAAAAGTGGAGTTCTACTTACCTGAAATCCATAGTCCTCTAGCTGATGTTGAATCCACAGAAGTTGAGCACAGCAACTTCCTGCAGCCACATACTCTGACTCTGCTGTGGAGATAGCCACACTGGTTTGCTTCTTGCTACTCCATGAAATTAGTCTCCCACCTAGGAATTGACAGGTTCCAGTAGTGCTCTTCCTATCCTCTTTGCATCCTGCAAAGTCTGCATCTGAATAACCTGTTAGATCAAAATCTCCATTCCTAGGGTACCTGAGGCCTAGATAGGGAGTGCCCTTTAGATATCTCAATATTCTTTTGACTGCAGTCAAATGAGACTCTTTAGGGCATGCTTGATACCTTGCACAAACATATGTAGCATACATGATGTCTGGTCTACTAGCAGTCAAGTATAATAGGGAGCCAACTATCCCTCTATACAAGGTTTCATCTACAGGTTTCCCTGCATCATACTTGCTAAGAGACATACTTGACCCCATATGAGTCTTCATGGTGCTGGATGAATCCATACCATACTTCCTTATGAGTTCTAGGGTGAACTTTGACTGACAAATGGACAAACCACTCTCAGTCTGTTTAACTTGGAGACCCAAGAAAAACTTCAGCTCTCCCATACTACTCATCTCAAACTGACCTTGCATAAGTTTTGCAAACTTTTTGCAAAGGCTGCTTTCAGTAGACCCAAATATAATGTCATCTACATATATTTGGACTAGTATGACTTTGCCTCTAGATTCCCTAAGGAATAGAGTCTTATCTATTTTCCCCCTTGAGAACTTGTTCTCAATGAGGAAACTAGATAGGGTTTCATACCAAGCCCTAGGGGCTTGCTTTAACCCATATAAAGCTTTCCTAATTCTATAGACATAATGAGGTAGAGTTGGATCAACAAAACCTGCAGGCTGTTCCACATAAACTTCTTCCTTAAGATTACCATTTAGGAATGCTGACTTGACATCCATTTAGTACACCTTGAATCCTTGATAGGTTGCATAGGCCAAGAACATTCTTATGGCTTCCAGTCTGGCTACTGGAGCAAAGGTTTGATCAAAATCAATACCTTCTTCTGAGCCTATATCCTTTAGCAACCAGTCTAGCTTTATTCTTAATGATGACCCCTTGTTCATCCATCTTATTCCTGTAGATCCACTTAGTTCCTATTACATTGTGGTCTTTAGGTTTAGGAACCAATTCCCAGACCTTACACCTCTTGAACTGATTAAGCTCTTCTTGCATTGCTTCAGTCCATTGTGGATCTTGTATTGCTTCTTCAAACTTCTTAGGTTCAACTTGTGACAGAAAGCTGGAATAGATTGCAGCATTCTGATTTCTGCTCCTTGTTTGAACTCCTTGTCTTGGATCTCCAATAATCAGCTCTACTGGATGATCTCTAAGATGCCTGTGGGCTGGAGGCATCCTCACTTCTGGTTGAACCATTTCAGCATCTGCATCATGCTGTATTCCTTGGATTTCTTCAGCAATTGACACATGTAGTTCTCCCCCTGGACAACAACTACTTTCTTCTACTTGCTGTCTTGCAGCAGGCACTTCTTCTATAGTAAGCTTGTCCATTTTCTTTGTCAAACCTGTGGGGCTGCATACACTGCTAGATAACTCATTATTAATAAGTTTAGTCTCATCAAAAACTACATGCACTGATTCTTCTACAACTTGTGTAGTCAAGTTGTAGACTCTATAAGCCTTACTATTATTGTTGTACCCAACAAAAATTCCCTCTTGGGACTTGGCAGCAAACTTAGTTAAGTAAGACTTCCCATTGTTAAGTATGAAGCATTTGCAACCAAAGATCCTAAAATAGGATAGGTTTGGTTTCCTGCCTTTCACAACTTCATAGGGGGTCTTATTAAGCCTTTTAGTGATGGTAGCCCTATTTATAACATGGAATGCAGTGTTAACTACTTCAGCCCAGAAATACTCTGGCAGTGATGTATCACTTAGTAGGGTTCTACCAGCCTCTATCAAGGTCCTATTCTTCCTCTCAGTAATGCCATTTTGCTGAGGTGTTCTAGGTGAAGAGAATTCTTGAAATAACCCAAAGTCTTCACACAGTTTTGTCATGCTATCAGACTGAAACTCAGTACCATGGTCACTTCTAATTTTGACCACATTACTATTTAGTTCATTCTGAATTTGCTTGACAAAGCTGTAGAAGACACTAGGTGTTTCAGATTTCTGTCTTAAGAAGAACACCCAAGAAAACCTTGAGTAGTCATCTACAACTACAAGGGTATAGACCTTCCTACCTAAGCTGTGAACTGGCATTGGACCAAAGAGATCCAAATGCAAGAGGTACAAACACCTCACAGCATCTTTGTTTTCTATGCTTTTAAAGGTGGATTTAGTCTGCTTGCCCTTTTGACAAGCTGAGCAAATACCATCTTTGACACACTTAACTTGAGGACCATTCCTCACTAACTCTTTGCTAAAAAGTTTGCTAATAGTCTTGTAGTTAAGATGGGCAAGCCTCTTGTAACAACCCCATCCGTTCATATGATATATTCTAGAAGGTCCGGCCGGGGCCCCACAGGATATACCACAAAACAGTCGGTGAAGGTACAGGATGATACCAGAGTAGCGCATCGCACCTATCACAAGCATTCTAGCGGAAGCCTAAACTACTTGAACTCCTCATGAATGTCCAAACATAAAACTCCACATTTTATATACATATAGGAATGTCTTACAACATGTCAAAAGCGTTGGCCTTATGGCCTTACAGGGCTTTCAAACAGTGGCCTAAAACATATTGGCGCGCAGGCCGGCCACAATAAAAGAAAACATGCAAAAGAACATAATAGCCTTCGAGGGCTAGCAGCTAACAGCAGCAGCAACACCAGCAGGAGCATCAACCTCTATGCGTCCCGCTCGGCTCTCCAGTACCTGTGCAAGGGACAATCCACCCACCGGTGGCAAACAAAAGCAACGGTCAGCGTTCAGCTGACCAAATTATAACGACCCTACCCCTTCTCTCGGGGCAGCGGTATTTTCCCTGCAGGCATATCATATCACAAGTATGGCAAGCTATATCCTCAAAAAGTGCTTTCACGCACACAAGCCATCACAACCGTTCGCCGCCCGGCCCAACGGTCCGTGCACTCAGGGCACATTCTTGGTGTTCTGGCAACCTCTTGCCCACCACCGTATCAGGATTATCACCCAACGGTAACTCTCTTGAGCATTTACTCCATGGCGTGCAGCCGGAGTTAGTCCTCGGACACCGGGATGGCCCGTAGCCCCCCTTTGTGTCATGGCGCGCAGGCCGAAGACTCTTGCTATGCGCTCCAACAGACCACACTTTTTGGTCTCACGTCGGACGGACATAGCGCAGGTCGGATCCTCCACCCCCCCGTTGCTCAAATCGCCTTGCCCTTTCCGCGTGCAGCGTACTCATGGCTATATCAAAGGCGCGGGTCGGTCTCACCAATCCTGTTCCTGGCAGTCAAGCCTGGGTATTTCACTATACCATTTCCTCACAGCAACAGCGGGTCTTTCCTGGGCGCACCAGTACTTCCTGTAATTCCCGTCACAGGTGGACACCGCAAATTACAAATGTCAGGGGTCTTTCCTGGGCACACCAGTACTTCTTGTGACTCCCTCCACAGGTGGACACCCTATGACATCAAGCATCACAAAAAGGGCCTTTCCTGGTCCCACCAGTACTTCCTGTGCCTCATTCACAGGTTGGACCCAAAACCATCACAAGGCTATTTTCCTGGGCTACCACCCCAGTACTTCCTGCTACTCCTTTTCGCAGGTATAACCCGTAGACTCCTTAACACTACACGTTTATCACGGAGTCTTCTCCGGTTCGTATGCAACATCACCAATCCAGACCAACCTGTCCAGAGGGGCTTCACACAGCATGCCTATTCCGTACTCCATTTCCGGATCTATATGCAATAACAAAGGGGATTTCAAGCATCCACCCAGAGATTCTCAAAATCAGCCACCTCTTGGTGGGGGAAATCACAAGATATGCCAAAAAGGAAGCCTTCGCATGGCTAGGAAGAAAAGTCGTTACCCTTGACGATCGCTTCGGTGCCATGGCCTCCAAGCTAGCTTGCAAGATGATCGTTTCCTCCGCAACGCTGGCTTCGGATCTCTCGTCGGTAAACCGCAGCACCACCAGCAGCAGCCCCCCTTTCCTCTTCCTCCTCCTTTCTCTCTCTCTTTCTCTCTCTTGAAGAAAGATGAAGGCCAAATTAAAGTGAGCAACACTTCTCTGATTTCGGCCCTTAAGGAAAAAGAAGAAGAGGCTTCAGCCCTTGGATTCAGACTGAAGGAATGGACGGCCACGATTCTGCCAAAAACACAAATTTTGACCAGACACGGCCTCGAACACGGCCGTGTGCCTGGCCGTGTGCCTCAAGCGGTGGTCAACCGACTTATCCAAACCAGTGACACGCCCACGGGACACGCCCGTGTCATGGGTCGTGTCACCAACACGCCTTCAGACACGCCCGTGTCTGTGGCCGTGTACCTGGGGAAAAAAAATCCCAAATCATCCCGAGACTTCACACGGCCTGTGACACGCCCGTGTCCCAGGCCGTGTGCCCAGACACGGCACAAAGACACGCCCTGTCGAATTCTTTCGGCGGGCTGAGTTCGTCGCCTGATTTGACACGCCCTATGACACGCCCGTGTCACAGGCCGTGTTCAACACTCGACGCTCACTTCTCGATACTCGACGATCGTCGAGCAAAAATCGTCGAGCATGCGACACGGCCTTGGACACGCCCGTGTCCTGGGCCGTGTGCCTCCTCTCGACGAATCGTCGAGAGCAAAAATCATCGAGACAAAGCCCAATCGTCGACACAACGTCGACACGCCCTGCGACACGCCCGTGTCGCAGGCCGTGTCACCTGACACGCCCTGGGACACGCCCGTGTCCCAGGCCGTGTCACCCAAATTTTCCTGTTTCAGAACTTTGGGCTGTTACAATCCTCCCCTCCTACAAGAAATTTCGTCCTCGAAATTTAGAGACAGGAAAGTAACAGAAACTAGCAAGAAAATGTAACAACATATATCTATATATATTTAAACGTGTATGTTACAATATTCTCGCTCCAAATTACAGAAACAACTCAGGGAACTCTTCTCGCATGGTCTGCTCGCGTTCCCATGTCAGCTCTTCACGGCCGCAGTTGTCCCACCGGACTTTCACCATACCGATCGTCTTGTTCCGCAACTGTTTCTCGGCTCGATCTTCGATCTGAATGGGTCTAACTCGCGTCGTTAGCCCATACTCCACCGGCACACGATCATCCATGATCACTTGAGTTGGATCTTTCACGGCCTTCCGAAGCACCGAGATGTGAAAGACATCATGTAACCCACCCAAGTCTGCCGACAGAGCTAGTCGATAAGCCGCTTCGCCAATTCGCTCAACCACTTCGAAAGGACCCAAATATCTTGGACTCAACTTTTTCAATCGTCGAATCCTGGAGACACCTTTGAATGGCTTGATCTTCAAGTAGACCCAATCGCCAACCGCAAATTCAACGTTCCGGTGCTTGGCGTTGTAGTACTTCGCTTGTCGATCTTGAGCAATCAGCAATCTCTCTCGAATCGTCCGAATGGTTGAGTTTGCTTCATCAACCTCATTTGGTTTAACAACCCGGGCTTCACCCGCTTCTACCCAAGCCAAGGGAGTACGACACTTCCTTCCGTATAGGGCTTCATATGGTGCCATTCCAATGCTTGTCTGGTAGCTGTTATTATATGCAAACTCGACCATATAGAGATGATCTTCCCATCTCTTTCCGAAGTCAAGGGCGCACATTCGGAGCATGTCCTCCATTGTTCTGTTGGTACGTTCAGTCTGGCCATCTGTTTGGGGATGAAAGGCCGTACTGAAAGTCAACTTCGTGCCCAACAGTCGGTGAACTAGCCTCCAATCCTTTGACGTAAATCGCCCATCTCGATCACTTACGATGCTTCGAGGAACACCGTGAAGCCGCACAATCTGATCAACATATAATTTTGCCAAACTTTCAACCGAATCATCCCGCCTGTTCGGGAGAAAATGTGCTACTTTTGTTAGCCGGTCAACTATCACCCAAATGGAATCATTTCCTCGCTGCGATCTTGGCAATCCATGCACAAAATCCATTGAAATATCATCAAATTTCCACACTGGGATCAGTAGTGACTTCAAATAACCGCCCGGCTTTTGGCATTCCGCCTTCACCATCGCACATGTTTGACATTTGGCTACATACATGGCAACATCTTTCTTAAGCCCTGGCCACCAGAAAAGCTTCTTCATATCGTGGAACATCTTTGTGCTCCCGGGGTGAATGGAATACTTCGTATAATGTGCTTCATACATCAGTTCTTCCCTCAGTTTCCCCACATTTGGGACGCACAACCGGCCCTCTTTTCGCAAAAGACCGTCATTCCAGGTGAATTTGCCTTCTGGCCCTTCATTCACATAGCGCAAGAGATTTTCATCCAACTCCGTTGCCCGTCGAACTCGGTCCGCAAGGTCACATTGCACCTCGGTCCAGTTCAAACATGCAATGGCAGTGGAATTTTTATCAACACAATAGATCTCCAATGCCTCCAATTCCTGGATAAGACGTTCATCATGCCTTTGTAACCAATTCGCTCTAGCCGGAACCCGCCGACTCAAGGCATCCGCGATAACATTCCCCTTCCCGGGTGTATAATGAATCTCGAAAGTGTAGTCCCCAAGGAAATCTAACCACCTTCGTTGTCGCATGTTCAACTCTTTCTGCTCCAATAGATACTTTAGGCTCTTATGATCGGTATAGATCTCCACCTTCACTCCATAAAGGTAGTGTCGCCACAGCTTAAGTGCAAAAATCACCGCCGCTAGTTCCAAATCATGGACGGGATAGTTTCGCTCGTGCACCTTCAGCTGGCGTGAGCCATAAGCAATCACCTTTTTGCTCTGCAGAAGAACGCAACCTAAGCCGCTCCCTGAGGCATCACTATATATTACAAACCCATCGGTTCCACATGGCGAAGACAACACCGGTGCCGTGGTCAACCGAACCTTCAGCTCTTCAAAAGCTCGTGCGCACTCTGGCGTCCAAACGAACTTCTGATCCTTTCGTGTCAGTGTGGTTAGTGGCAAAGCGATCCGCGAGAAGTTCTCCACAAATCTTCTATAGTAGCCCGCAAGTCCAAGGAAACTCCTGACCTCGGCCACGGAAGACAATATTGGCCATTCTTGTATGGCTTTTATCTTCGCTGGATCCACTGCAATGCCCGCTCCACTCACCACATGGCCCAAAAATGCCACTGATGATAGCCAAAACTCGCACTTCGAGAACTTGGCATAGAGCTGATTTTGCCTCAACGTGTTCAACACCAACCGCAAGTGAATCTCATGCTCAGCTTTGGACTTCGAGTACACCAGGATGTCATCGATAAACACTATCACAAACAGATCCAGGTACTCACGAAAAATACGGTGCATCAAATCCATAAACACCGAAGGCGCATTACACAATCCAAAGGGCATGACTGTGAACTCATAGTGCCCATAATGCGTTCCAAATGCGGTTTTGGGAATGTCACTTTCCCGAATTCTTAACTGGTAATAACCAGACGTCAGGTCCAACTTCGAATAGACGGTCGAGCCAACTAGCTGATCAAATAATTCATCAATCCGAGGTATCAGATACTTATTCTTCTCGGTCAGCTTATTCAATTCACGGTAATCGATACACAACCGTAACCCACCATATTTCTTCTTTACAAAAAGCACTGGCGCGCTCCAAGGTGACATACTTGGGCGGATATAGCCTTGCTCTAGCATTTCTTGTAGTTGAACCTTCAACTCAGCCATCTCTTTCGGCGCAACACGATATGGCGAGCGGGCTACGGGTTTCGCACCTGGCACCAACTCAATTGTGAAGTCAATCTCCCGCTGGGGTGGTAGCCCAGGGAGATCCGTGGGAAACACATCTGTAAATTCTGCCACAATCGGAACCTCGCACAACGTGGCCTTAGGCTCAACAGCCTGAATTAGTGCAAAGTAACACTCCGTACCCTTCCGAACAGCTTTGACTACCTGGAGTGCAGACATCAACGTCCCGCCTACTCCTCGCATACCCGCGAACTTGGTCTCCTGTTCGGTATTCTGACCCAACGTGATTTCTTTGGCCTGGCAATCAATCATAGCATGCTGCTCCGCAAGCCAATCCATCCCAAAAATCACATCGAATTCCGATATTGGCAAAACAAATGCGGTTAAATAAAAATCCCGACTTCCCAACTGAACCGCCACGTCGCAAGCTTGATCCGCAAGCATCCAACATCCATTCGGCAACACCACTCTGACGCTATCTGTCTTTGCACGACTGGATATCCCAAGCCGCGTAAGAAACTCACTCGACAGAAAAGAATGCGATGCACCTGTATCAAACAGTGCTCGCGCCAGCGTGTCCCGAATCATCACAAAGCCTATGACAAACATGTCACACACACAAACCACAAACATAGGGGTACTAAGCTAAGCATACAAACATTAGCATATGCAAAACTAAACTCATACCTGTGACCACGTCACTCTGCTTGATGGCCTCTTGCAGGCCAAGATTGTAGACTCGGGGTTGCGCCTGCGAGGCAGAGGAATCCACCACCGCCTTTCCTTTCTCCGCATAAGATGCTCCCGCCTTCTTTTCACTCTTTGGCGGCATCCGACAATCTCGCGCAATATGCCCCATCCTACCACAATTGAAGCAGGTACGAGTTTCTGGCTTGGAGGTTGCCCCTGATGTTGCTCCTGTTGCAACTGATGAAGGAGCTTGTCCACTAGGCTTGGACTTCTTACCCCATCTCTTCTTATAAAACGATTTTCCCGATCGGGGCGCCTTCCACTCTTGTTGCGACACAACCAAAGCTCTCTTTCCTTGCACCCTCTTCATGTCCTTTTCCAACGCCGTTGCGGTGTCAACCAACGCTTGGAAACCTTGGTTCACAGAACTGGACACAAGGAACCTCAGCTCGTCCCTCAGCCCTTCATAGAACCGATTAGTCTTCCTCTGCTCATCAGCAAAAATGGAACCCGCATACCGCCCCAAGCGAGTAAACTCATGCAGGTACGCATCAACACTGCCCTCACCTTGAGTCAACCGTTGGAATTCATTTTCCATGGCTATCCGTTGAGCCACAGGAAGGTGCTTCGCAAGGAAGAGCCGGGAGAATTCTTCCATCGACACTTGGGTTAACGGACGACCCGCCAAATGATGCAACTCCATCTCATCCCACCATAACCGAGCTTCTACTTCAAGCAAGAAGGTGGCTAAGGTAACTTTCTGATGCTCCGACGTTCCTATCGCCGTCATCACTCGCTTGACGCGCGATAACCAATCCTCAGCCTGCGTCGGGGTTCCCGCTCCCGAGAGCGTAGGCGGATGGAAACTTATAAACCGTGTTAGCTGCTTCTCAGCCGCTCGAGGAACCACTTCCACGACAGGTTCAGGCCTTGTCACCACCTGTTCTGTCCTCACAGCCGCTTGTTCTTGCCTCAGTGGCTGACCTTGGATCATGGTATACAAGGCCTCCGCAACTAAATGGACATGTTCTGCAGACGGTGGAGGTGTAGGCACCGCAGCTGGTGCCGTACTTTCATCAGAACGCTGGGGTTCAGACGGCCCAGCTCCACTTCGTGTCACCTAAAGGTGGACAAGACACATACATTAGCGGTCGTACCCAAGCAAACAACACAAAATAGGAACACGCAGGTTCCGCAAACACACAAGTTGCATTCCTATCATGGACATTCAGGAGTTCAATCGTAGACTTTGGTGTGCACAAACACGTGCTCGCCACCCCACAAAAGAAGTCGGCCACGACTTCGAGAGGGAAAGACCAAGACAACTGATACCAAAAATGTAACAACCCCATCCGTTCATATGATATATTCTAGAAGGTCCGGCCGGGACCCCACATGATATACCACAAAACAGTCGGTGAAGGTACAGGATGATACCAGAGTAGCGCATCACACCTATCACAAGCATTCTAGCGGAAGCCTAAACTACTTGAACTCCTCATGAATGTCCAAACATAAAACTCCACATTTTATATACATATAGGAATGTCTTACAACATGTCAAAAGCGTTGGCCTTATGGCCTTACATGACTTTCAAACAGTGGCCTAAAACATATTGGCGCGCAGGCCGGCCACAATAAAAGAAAACATGCAAAAGAACACAATAGCCTTCGAGGGCTAGCAACTAACAGCAGCAGCAACACCAGCAGGAGCATCAACCTCTATGCGTCCCGCTCGGCTCTCCAGTACCTGTGCAAGGGACAATCCACCCACCAGTGGCAAACAAAAGCAACGGTCAGCGTTCAGCTGACCAAATTATAACGACCCTACCCCTTCTCTCGGGGCAGCGGTATTTTCCCTGCAGGCATATCATATCACAAGTATGGCAAGCTATATCATCAAAAAGTGCTTTCACGCACACAAGCCATCACAACCGTTCGCCGCCCGGCCCAACGGTCCGTGCACTCAGGGCACATTCTTGGTGTTCTGGCAACCTCTTGCCCATCACCGTATTAGGATTATCACCCAACGGTAACTCTCTTGAGCATTTACTCCATGGCGTGCAGCCGGAGTTAGTCCTCGGACATCGGGATGGCCCGTAGCCCCCCTTTGTGTCATGGCGCGCAGTCCGAAGACTCTTGCTATGCGCTCCAATAGACCACACTTTTTGGTCTCACGTCGGACGGACATAGCGCAGGTCGGATCCTCCACCCCCCCGTTGCTCAAATCGCCTTGCCCTTTCCGCGTGCAGCGTACTCATGGCTATATCAAAGGCGCGGGTCGGTCTCACCAATCCTGTTCCTGGCAGTCAAGCCTGGGTATTTCACTATACCCATTTCCTCACAGCAACAACGGGTCTTTCCTGGGCGCACCAGTACTTCCTGTGATTCCCGTCACAGGTGGACACCGCAAATTACAAATGTCAGGGGTCTTTCCTGGGCACACCAGTACTTCCTGTGACTCCCTCCACAGGTGGACACCCTATGACATCAAGCATCACAAAAAGGGCCTTTCCTGGTCCCACCAGTACTTCCTGTGCCTCATTCACAGGTTGGACCCAAAACCATCACAAGGCTATTTTCCTGGGCTACCATCCCAGTACTTCCTGCTACTCCTTTTCGCAGGTATAACCCGTAGACTCCTTAACACTACACGTTTATCACGGAGTCTTCTCCGGTTCGTATGCAACATCACCAATCCAGACCAACCTGTCCAGATGGGCTTCACACAGCATGCCTATTCCGTACTCCATTTCCGGATCTATATGCAATACAAAGGGGATTTCAAGCATCCACCCAAAGATTCCCAAAATCAGCCACCTCTTGGTGGGGGAAATCACAAGATATGCCAAAAAGGAAGCCTTCGCATGGCTAGGAAGAAAAGTCGTTACCCTTGACGATCGCTTCGGTGCCATGGCCTCCAAGCTAGCTTGCAAGACTCACAAGATCGTTTCCTCCGCAACGCTGGCTTCGGATCTCTCGTCGGTAAACCGCAGCACCACCAGCAGCAGCCCCCCTTTCCTCTTCCTCCTCCTTTCTCTCTCTCTTTCTCTCTCTTGAAGAAAGATGAAGGCCAAATTAAAGTGAGCAACACTTCTCTGATTTCGGCCCTTAAGGAAAAAGAAGAAGAGGCTTCAGCCCTTGGATTCAGACTGAAGGAATGGACGACCACGATTCTGCCAAAAACACAAATTTTGACCAGACACGGCCTCGAACACGGCCGTGTGCCTGGCCGTGTGCCTCAAGCGGTGGTCAACCGACTTATCCAAACCAGTGACACGCCCACGGGACACGCCCGTGTCATGGGCCGTGTCACCAACACGCCTTCAGACACGCCCGTGTTTGTGGCCGTGTACCTGGGGAAAAAAAATCCCAAATCATCCCGAGACTTCACACGGCCTGTGACACGCCCGTGTCCCAGGCCGTGTGCCCAGACACGGCACAAAGACACGCCCTGTCGAATTCTTTCGGCGGGCTGAGTTCGTCGCCTGATTTGACACGCCCTGTGACACGCCCGTGTCACAGGCCGTGTTCAACACTCGACGCTCACTTCTCGATACTCGACGATCGTCGAGCAAAAATCGTCGAGCATGCGACACGGCCCTGGACACGCCCGTGTCCTGGGCCGTGTGCCTCCTCTCGACGAATCGTCGAGAGCAAAAATCGTCGAGACAAAGCCCAATCGTCGACACAACGTCGACACGCCCTGCGACACGCCCGTGTCGCAGGCCGTGTCACCTGACACGCCCTGGGACACGCCCGTGTCCCAGGCCGTGTCACCCAAATTTTCCTGTTTCAGAACTTTGGGCTGTTACACCTCTTGTGCCATTTGACACAATGAGAGACTGTCTCATCAGCTACAAGACAAACTGGAGAACCATTGTTCTCAACCATAATGTCTAGGCAGTAGACATTCCTCTTCCTATAACCTGTCAAAATGATCTTTTGATCACTTGACCTCTTGATATGACAACCATTTTTAACAAATGAGATGTCATACCCTACATCACTTAATTGACTTATACTTATTAGGTTGTGTTTCAACCCTTTAACATAAGCCACTTGAGTAATGGTAACTAAGTTTGTAGAAATGTTACCAAATCCTTTGATGATTCCTTTTTCAGAACCACCAAAGGTTACTTTTGGACCATATTTTACTGGAATGTAGTCCTTTAGTAATCTTCTTGTTCCAGTCATATGTCTGGAACATCCACTGTCCAAGTACCATGTTGGGTTATGGCCACTTGGACTCACCTGCAAAACAGATTAATGAACCTTAGAACCCAAAGAATTCTTGGGTCCTTGGTATTTGTTAGTCTGCAATCTGACAAAGCTCCCTGCAGGCTTTCCAACAGGTAGCTTGCTACTCACCTTGGCACTGGCATTGTGCCAACAGTCCACTGCAAAGTGGCCAATTTTGACACAGCACCAACATTCAAACTTGTTGTACCTTTGCTTAGGTACAGCCTTTGCTGTATTATCTACAGCAGTCTTGTTGAATGCTGGGGCTTTGCCCTTGGACTTAGACTTGGACTGCTCAGTCCTTGCAGGTCTAATAAAGCCCAGTCCAGCCTTGCCTTTTTGATGAACAAATTCATCAATTAAAGGTAACACTGACTTAGGTTTAGAAAACCTAGCAACTAAGTCCTTCTCCTTCTGAAGATTGATCTCCAGACTCTTAATTTGATCATTCTTAAATGATATAGTACCCATCTGAATCACTGTTATGTGTTTCAGCCTAGCTATCTCATTCAACTTTTGATCAAACTACTTCTCAAAATCTGTTGCACCAGCTTTAAGTTCAGCAATTTCCTTTGCCTGACCTTTGGCTAGGGATTTGCTTTTCTTGTAAGCTTGCAACAGCACCTTATATTCATCTATAAGTTGATGAATATCATCCTCAGACTCAGATACACTTTCATCACTTGATGAAGATGAATCTGATTCTGAACTAGAACAAAAAACTGAATTTAAACTTGAACCTTGTACCTGACTGGGTCCTGGCTGCTCCAGGATTTTGGCACTGTCTGTCAAAGCCATTAGTCCTTGGCATTGACTGTCTTCTTGTTCATAAATAGACTCCATAATCTGCATGAATTCTTCTTCTTCTTCTCCAGCAAACAGCCCTATGTAGGCTTCAGCCTCAGACTCAGTTTCTGAAGAGGAGATATCTGATAGAGTCTTCTCTTTCTTGGCTACAAAAGACTTCTCTTTCTTTCCTTTGAAGTGAGTCTTTTTCCTGTCACCAGATTCCTTTCTCTTCTCTGGACAATCTGCAATAACATGGCCCTGTCTATTGCAGCAGTAGCACACTATCTTAGATCTAGTTGCCTTGCTTGACTTTGTCCTCTTCCTGTCTTTCTTTGAAGGCTTTTTCTCCTGATAAAAGACTTCCTTTCCCTTTGAAGAAGATGGTCTTGACCTCCACTGTTTCTTCTTCAAGAATTTCTGAAAGTGCCTAGTGAAGACAGCAAAGTCTTCATCACTTTCACTGCTCTCACTCTTTGTGCTGACTGACTCATCAGACTCTGAATCAACTACCTCTGGAGGTGGAGTTGATGACTTATTCCTGCACTTTTTGGGAACTTCTGTCTTGAAAGCAACTGATCTTTCCTTGTGCTCAGTCCTTGTTGATTTCTCCTCCTCTTTCCTCACTGTCAATTGCATCTCATATGACAATAACTTGCCAAACAGTGTAGGAGGAGGAATTTCCCCCAACTTAGCCATTTCTCTTATGACACAGATCTTGGTGTCTCAATCTTTGGTTAGGGACCTTAAGAACTTGTCATTTAGTTCATAGTTACTGAACTCTCTTCCATAAGACATGAGTTCATTAACTATTCTGTAAAATTTCTTATAGCACTCAGTGATGCTATCACCCTTTCCTTGCCTAAAGCTTTCATACTCCTGATTTAGCAAAGACTTTCTATCTTGCCTAACTTCTTCAGATCCTTCCATATACACTATAAGAGTGTCCCACATCTCTTTGGCTGTCTTGCAGTATATAAGGTTCTGAAAAGTTGCATCATCAATGACACTCACTATTATGTTTTGTGCCCTCTTGTCCATGGTGGCCAGGACAATTTCATCCTTAGTCATCTCAGAGAAATCCTTTGGAGTTCTCTGATTTGCATCTAGAACTGAAATCTTCATAGGCACATAAGGCCCTTCCTTTACTGTGATGTAGATTCTAGGGTCTGAGGCCTCCATAAATAGCCTTACCCTTTCTTTCCAGATCCCAAAGATCTCCTTCCTGCATATGGGTAATTTCATGGAACCCAATTCCTTGTGATTCTCATAGGAACCCATGTTTCTTGATTTTCTTGAATTTCTTGAATCTGTGTTTTCCCTTACACTGAATCTGCCAAACAGGATCTCCTCAGACTGTTAGTCCTTGTTTTGAGGAACCTGGCTCTGATACCACTTGAAAGATATGGTACCTAAACACCTAGAGGGGGGGGGGGGTGAATAGGTGACCTAATCCTTTTCTAACTTTGTTGGCAGCCAAACAGTTATATCACAGATTTCTAACTACTTTTGCACAGCAAACATCAATAACAAAACATACACAGCTAATCCACAGCACAATCACAGCACAGCACACAGTGTTTTATAGTGGTTCCCCAAGATATGGGTACATCCACTTTCCCCCTTCGCCTATCTAGCAGTGTACTAGATTCGGCCAAACTTCTCCACTGTCTCAGAACCCAAATTGATTCCTACACCTCAGACCCAAAGCCTTACAACTCAGCTTTATCCCAAAGCCTACACTCAGCCACAAGGGCCTACACTCAGCCAATCAAGGCCTACACTCAGCCAACAAGGCCTACACTCAGAGATCTCAGTCTCCTACACTCAGGCTCTCAAGCCCTACCCTCAGCCTTTATAATTATAGGCTTACAATTCACTCAGATCCAATGGATCCTACAAGTTAAAAATGTAATACAAATAATTAACTCAACAACTCAGAAATGAAAGAGGGAAGTTGAGAGTTTCTTGATGAGTTCTTGGAAGAACTCAGCTGGATCCAATCTGACTTAGCTTTCTTCAAAGCTTCTTGAGTAGAACTGAATAAGACTGAATCCTCCTGCAGTTGTTCCTTGACCTCTGCCACTTAAGATCCAGACTGAATCTGAATCCTTCTTCTCAGCCTAGTTCCAAAGGCTGATTTCTTGGATGGAGCCCTCTCTCTCCAACTTCTTAGATCTGCACATGAACTGCTAGATCTTCTTGTGTTGATACTTTGAGTACCACTTTAAAGATTACTTCAACAATATGATCAACCTTGACAATAATCTGATCAACAACAGTTTCTGTAAACTGTAGGTGCCTATTTATAGGCATTCTTCATGGTAACCGGCTGGTCCGGTCCATAACTGACTTCTGATATCTCTGACAGGCGCTGTAGACCGGCTGGAACGGCAGCTGTCATGTCAACCAGTCAGTTCTTGAAAATCTCTATCTGTCTGATAGTGTCGAGACTTTCTGTCTTTAAGTGTCGACACTTATAGACCAAGTGTCGACACAAGTTGTGTAAGTGTCGACACAAGACTACAAGGTGTCGACACAACTCCTTGTCTGTCTCGACACAGATTCTTCTTCATGTGTCGACACTGAAATTGAGTGTCGACACAAGTACTTGTTCTTCTAGCGTTTGTTTAATTCTTCTAAGTGTCGACACATCTCCTTTGTGTCAACATAACTCCTTGTGTTGAATCTGTTAAGTGTCGACACTGCTTCTTGGTGTCGACATAAGTCTTCAATGTTGATTCTTGCTGAGTGTCGACACAGCTCCTTGTGTCGACACACCTTCTTCTTGTTGAGACTTCAGCTGAGTGTCGATACATTCCCATAGTGTCGACACTTGTACTTAGAATAATTTGTTGTTCTTTGTGTTCTTTGCTAAGTGTCGACACAGCTTCATGTGTCGACACTTTCTTCCAGTGTTGAATCTTCAGCTGTGTGTCGACACATTGTTCTGGGTGTCGACACATACTTCAAATGCTGACTCTTCTATTGAGTGTCGACACATTGTGTTGGGTGTCGACACTTACTTCAAGTGCTGACTCTTCTGCATAGTGTCGACACATTGTGTTGAGTGTCGACACTTGTACTTAAACTCTGCAGACTTTTGCTGAGTGTCGACACAGCTCCAAGTGTCGACACTTTCTGGTGTAGACACAGCTTCACTGGGTGTCGACACAGCTCCTTGTGTCGATAATTTCTGTCTGCTGTCGACTGTGTATCCCAGGTGTCGACACAATGACTCCAAGTGTCGACACTGCTTGTCTGGATGTCGACACAAGTCTTCTTAAGTGTCGACACTTTCCCTCTGGGTGTCGACACATGGACTTAGAAACTTTTTGCTTCAGTCCAGTACTTTCTTAACCTGCACAAGTAACTCAAACATACATCAAATACATTATGATGTATATCATTGAGTTGGGTGAGGCTTCTTCAAATCAGGTACATTTGACCAATGTACCCAACACATTTTGCCCGTGACTGTTGGAGCGGACGTCCTAAGTCCGAGAGAAGGCCGGGAGCTACTTATAAAGAGAAGGGAAAGGCGGCGGAGTCGACCGCATCCCATTATGCTCCGGCCCAACCAAGGGTCTATAATCTTGGCCAACAGGAGGCCATCAAACAGGCTGATGTGGTGACAGGTATGGTTTAATTTATAGGAAGTCAATTTTTTTAAATACTTGTTATGCACATGTTACCTTACCAATGCTTGTTTAGGATTTGTATTGATTTGTGAAAATCCGGCACGAGCACTCTTTGACACGGGAGCTTCACACTCCTTCTTGTCCGAAGGATTTATATCACGCATCGGAGTCCCTTCTTCGATGGCGAACGATAAGTTGGATGTGTTGTTGCCCAATGGGTGTTCGATGCGTGCGGATAGGATTTGCGATGTTAAGATTCGTATTGGGAATCAGGAGTTCGATCTGCATGCGTCTTTACTTCCGTTAGTGGAGTTCGACGTAATATTTGGCATGGACTGGCTCTCGGAGTAGCAGGCCTATATTGACTGCGGTCGCAAGGAAGTCAAGCTGGGAGCAAGTCGTGAGACGACTTTTACGGGCTTAAAGGGGTCGAGCAAGACGTTGATGTCTGCTCTTCAGGTGGTGAAGGCGGTTCGTGCCGGAGCAGAACTGTTCTTTACACTAGTGGAGGTTGCAAAGCCGAAGCCCGCGTTGGATTGTATTTCAGTGGTATCGGAATACCCTGATGTGTTCCCCGCAGATCTTCCTGGAGCCCCGCCTCAGCGGGAGATAGATTTCACGATTGAGCTAGTGCCAGGTGCAAAGCCTGTGTCACGATCTCCTTATCGGCTAGCGCCTAAGGAAATGACGGAGCTGAAAGTTCAACTGCAAGAGTTGTTGGAGCAAGGGTATGTGCGCCCGAGTTCTTCGCCTTGGAGCGCACCGGTCCTCTTTGTTAAGAAGAAGGACGGAAGCTTGAGGCTATGTATTGATTATCGGGAGCTCAACAAGCTGACGAAGAAGAACAAGTACCCTATCCCCCGGATTGATGATCTTTTTGATCAGTTAGTCGGGTCGACGGTGTACTCGAAGTTGGATCTCAAGGCTGCGCACTATCAGCTGCGAATAAGGGAGAGTGATATCCCGAAGACAACGTTTAGTACGAGATACGGGCATTATGAGTTTACGGTCATGCCGTTTAGGCTGACTAATGCGCCGTCAGTGTTCATGGATTTGATGAACAGGACGTTCAGGGAGTACTTGGACCATTTCGTGATCGTCTTCATCGACGATATTTTGGTGTACTCACAAAGTGAGGAAGATCACTTCAAGCATCTTCATTTGGTGTTGAAGACGCTAAGGAGAAATCAGTTGTATGCCAAGTTCTCGAAGTGCGAGTTTTGGCTATCCTCAGTGGCATTCCTCGGTCATATAGTGAGTGGAGAGGGTATTGCTGTGGATCCGGCGAAGATTGTTGCGATACGGGAGTGGCCTGAGCTTGTTACGGTAGCGGAAGTCCGGAGTTTTCTGGGGCTTGCCGGCTATTATAGGCGCTTCGTAGAGAACTTCTCGCGGATAGCATTGCCTCTCACTACTTTGACGAGGAAGGAGCATAAGTTCGTTTGGACGCCGGAGTGCGCGCGAGCTTTTGAGGAGTTGAAGTGTCGGTTGACCACGGCGCCTGTGCTGAGTTCGCCATGTGGGACCGAAGGCTATGAGATTTATAGTGATGCTTCGGGCAGCGGTTTAGGTTGCGTGCTACTGCAACATGGAAGTGTAATAGCTTATGGCTCGAGACAGCTAAAAGAGCATGAAAGGAACTATCCGGTCCATGACTTGGAGTTAGCGGCCGTGATTTTTGCCTTGAAGCTGTGGAGACACTATTTGTACGGTGTGAAGATTGATATCTACACCGATCACAAGAGCCTGAAGTATCTTATTGATCAGAAGGATCTGAATATGCGGCAGCGTAGATGGATGGAGTTCCTGGGGGACTATACATTCAAGATCCACTACGTGCCTGGTAAAGGGAATGCAGTTGCGGACGCGTTGAGTCGCCGAGCCCCAGCTCGAGCCAATTGGCTATCGGTGCATGATGAGCGGTTGGTGCGGGAGTTGGAGGCGTTGGAGATTGTTTGTGTGGATAGACAATCAAGTGCTGAAGCAGTTCTGAATTGGACTGAAGTCCAATATGACCTGGCTGATCGTATTCGACAGACTTTGGATATGGATGCTCTTATGAAGCAGTTCATGGTAGAGGCTCTGGATGGGTCAAATTCTCAATTCGTCGTGGAGGACGGATTACTTTGGAAAGACGGTTGTCTGTGCGTCCCAAGTGTGGGCAATTTACGGGTGGAGTTGTTGTACGAGGCACACCATACCAAGTACTCGATTCACCCGGGGAGCACGAAGATGTACCGTGATGTGAAGAAACTATTTTGGTGGCCGGGTTTGAAGAAGGATGTGGCACTATACGTAGCAAAGTGCCAAACTTGCGCCTTGGTAAAGGCGGAGTGCCAAAAGCCGGGAGGATTTCTTAAGTCCTTGCCTATTCCGGAGTGGAAATTTGACGACATCTCTATGGACTTTGTGCACGGTTTGCCAAGGTCACAAAAGGGGAACGACGCCATTTGGGTGGTTGTTGATCGATTAACGAAGGTGTCGCATTTTATTCCGCATAGGAAGGATGATCCGGTGGAGAAGTTGGCAAAACTTTATGTGGATAACATAGTACGGCTTCATGGTGTGCCCCGCAACATCGTGAGTGACCGAGATGGGCGGTTCACGTCCAATGATTGGAGGCTAGTGCAGCAAATGTTGGGAACAAAGTTGAAATTCAGCACAGCCTTCCATCCGCAAACGGATGGGCAGACCGAGAGGGTCAATAGAACCATGGAAGACATGCTTCACATGTGTGTCTTGGATTTCGGAAAGCAATGGGAAGACCACCTCTATTTGGTGGAGTTCGCATACAACAATAGCTACCAAGCGAGTATTCAGATGACGCCTTTCGAGGCCATATATGGTAGAAAATGTCGCACGCCGTTGTCTTGGTTAGAAACAGGTGAGTCAAAGTTGTATAAGCGATCGGAAGTGGAGGATGCTACTTCTTTGGTGAGAATCATTCGGGAGAGGTTGCTTATCGCTCAGGACCGGCAAGCAAAGTACTATAATGTCAAGCACAGGAACGTGGAGTTCGCTGTGGGCGATTATTTATACTTAAAGATCAAGCCGTTCAAGGGTGTCTCGCGGGTGCGGCGATTGAAAAAGCTAAGCCCGAGGTACCTTTGACCGTTTGAGGTTTTGGAGCGAGTTGGAGAAGCAGTCTATCGGTTGAAGCTTTCAGTGGAGCTTAGTGGTTTACACGATGTATTCCATATTTCGGTGCTTCGGAAGGTGGTGCAAGAGCCTACGCAAGTGATCGCGGTTGATCAAGTGCCGATGGATAGTGGGCTGACAACAAAGGTCAAGCCCGTGCGGATTGAGGACTCGGAGGTCAAGCGGCTACGCAATAAAGAGATCAGGATGGTCAAGGTCCGGTGAGATAATTGCGGTCTTGAGAAGCTCTCTTGGGAGCGAGAGCAGACTATGCTTGACGAGTATCCGGAGTTGTTCCGCTCAGGTACAAATTTTGGTTTTGTACATGTCTTTCCTTTATATAATTTCGAGTACGAAATTCTTTTAAGAGGGGGAGAGTTGTAACGCCCTGAAACTCAAAGGAGTGACGGGGGACGTTTTGGGCCAGTTTTGGGTTCTGGCTGCAGGCACACGGCCTGGGACACGGGCGTGTCCCAGGGCGTATCAAGCTTGTGTCGACACTCAGCCGGGAAGTCGACACTTTGGTCTCGACATTGTGTCGAGACTGGGCACACAGCCTGCGATACGGGCGTGTCGCAGGGCGTGTCGACCCGTGTCGACACTTAGCCGCGAAGTCGACACTCTGCGTTCGACGAAGTGTCGAGACATGGCATACGGCCTGCGACACGGGCGTGTCGCAGGGCGTGTCAACCCGTGTCGACACTCGTCCCGGGAAGTCGACACTTTGGTCTCGATATTGTGTCGAGACAAGGCACACGGCCTAGGACACGGGCGTGTCCAAGGCCGTGTCATCAGGTCGACGATCTTCGCTCGACGAAGTGTCGAGTGTCGAGACCGTGTACACGGCCTGGGGTCCAGGCGTGTCAAGGTGACACATGCAAGGACATGGGCGTGTCCTAGAACCCGTGCAGTGCTCAGGTTGTTTTCGGGGAAAAATGATGGGGGTACACGGCCGGCCACACGGCCGTGTCAGGTGGAACACGGGCGTGTCAGCTCGAACACGGGCGTGTTCGATACCCGTGTGTTGTTCCAGGCGATTCGATTTTGATGGCGAATGAGGCACACGTCCCTGGACACGGGCGTGTGCCAGGCCGTGTTCGGTCCAGATTGGGCATTTCAATCCCGAATCAAAGCCGTTCGTTTCTTTATTTTGGGATCCAACGGCTGGGGGTTGTTCCTGAAGGGATATACCTGGGATTAGACTTAGAAACCCTCACTTTTCATAAGTTATCATCTTTCTAAAAGCTTAGAGAGAGAGGAGAGCCAATGAAGGAAGAAGGAGCTAGATCCGGCCATTGGAGGAGCTTCGAAGCTCCGAATCGCGAGCTGACTCCGATCCACGGAGGTAAAGCTAGTGCGGTGCTTTTCATCCGTTTACTTTTCAATGGCGCCAAAGAGGAACGCTAGGGTAACGATTCTCTTCTTGAGCATGAGTAGCTCTCCTTCTTTGTATAGGAAGCCCGCTCTCGCGAGTTTGCGGAGAGTTGGAGGCGTTCCTTTGGGTAGATATGTGAAGTCCCCGTTGTTTAGAGTCCGTAAGTGAGAACGAACATAGACATGATGTGTGAAGCCTACCCGGACATGTTGGTCTGGATCGGTGATGTTGCATTGCATAAATGCCGGAGAAGACTCCATGCTATTGATTGTTTTTCGGGTTTCTACGCGGTAGATTGCAGCAGGGAGCCTTGGGGACTAACCCAAAGGTGCACCCGGAAAACTGGGCGGATACGAGATCCTGCCAACTTGGTGGCCTGAGAGCCAACTTGAACATAACCGGGTTATGCGAACTGTGATGGAAATGAGACTCGGTGGAAGTTTGACCCGCACAAATGGCTTAAATTGTTGTTGCGATGTGAGCACGGGTTAGATGGAACCGTACCCGTTCTATGTCGTTCGGTTAAAGAGGCCTAAAGGCACGTGGCACTTGCCGTTGGCATAGATTAGGGTCTTCGGCGGTCAATGGCTTAAATTGTCGTGACCCAGACCAGGAAGACAAATTGCTCATAGGTTTGGCCGTCAAAGTGGCGGTGGTGAGTCCGGAATGTCTATGGCTTAAATTGACGTGACATCTACCAGTTCACCGAGAATGTGCCCTGAGAGCACGGGGCGTGTGGCCGTGCGAGCCAATGTCTGTGATGTAATGGCTGTATATATATATATTGCTCGCTTATGCTAATGAAATGCAGGTAATGAGCATCGCCGCCCCGAGTTGGGGGCGGGATCGTTATAATTTGGTCAGCATTGCTGACTGTTGCCTTGTTTAACCACCGTGCGGTGGTTTGTTGCTTGCAGGTGCTGCTGGACCAAGCGGTCAATAGCGGGCTAAAGCCCTTTTTGCGAAGCCGGCCCTCGAAGGCCCAAATGGAAGTGTTTACTGTTTTATTCATGTATGACCGGCCTGCGTGCCGTGGTTTGTAAATTATGTAATATCAAGTGAAACATTTTGTAAGGCCTTAAGGTTACTGTTGGTATTTGTATAACATTCCTATTTTGGATTAGTGGACATTCATGCTTTAGTGCTGGGTTCTTATTTTGCAACCTTTATAAACTGCTTCCGATAGAATGCTCTATGTAGGACGTTGATTGGTTGGATGGTTTCCATGAGTAACCACCCGGTCTGTCTGTGGCATACGACATCGGGCCCCGGCCGGACCTACTGATATATGCTATGTGACAGATAGGGGGTGTTACACGCCTCTGGCGGGCGGCCTCGACGGACGGCGGCAGGAGGCCGCCACTCCTTGAACGGCAGAGAGACCGGAGCCCCTTGGGCGGACTGGGAAGCCGCCTCCTGTGGCGCTGATGGCGGGATCCTGCAAGGAGAAGCATTGCACGATTAGCGGGCCTAACCGCATGGCCTGCGAGGGTGAGCTATGGGAATAGCCCGCCGTCCCGCATGGCACGCGGTTGCAAGGGGACCTAGACGGACGGGGAAGACTGTCCGCCTACGCTGGGGGCTTGTCGCGATCAAAAGGGAGAATCTAAGGAGCGCGACTAGCCAGCTGACTACCTTGGGAAGGATCGCCGATTTCTGGGTTAACAACCATCATCATTTACAGGCAGCCCACGAGATCTATATCAACGATACCAAGATGCTATGACAATTGTTCAACACAGTGGTAAACAAGATTTGTTTATAACAATGACATGTAATCCAGAATGGAAAGAGATTACTGACCACCTAATGGAAGGACAGACTTCGTGTGAACGTCCAGATATATTAACTAGAATATTTCGTTCAAAATATGAAGAGCTGAAAAAAGATATATTCAAAAGAGGTGTCTTGGGAAAAATTGTCGCGCATGTTCATGTCATTGAATTTCAAAAATGAGGATTACCACATGTACATATGTTAGTATTACTAGAATCAGCTTACAAATTAAGCTCTCCTAACGAGTATGATTCAATCGTACGAGCCGAAATACCATATGCAAACCAATAAACTGCATTATATGAGGTTGTACTAAAGCACATGATTCATGGGCCATGCGGACAGTACTGTACAACCCCATATTCGCTGAGCCAGACAAGGAGGCACAATGGTCACAGGTGGGTTAGCCGAAGTGTTCCCGCCCTAAGGAGGATCTCGCCCAAAGAAGGCGGGAATGCTCTCGCCGGATCGTTAAAAGAGAAACCGTAGGCCGAGAGCGTCGAGCGCGGCCTGCGCGGAAGCGCTCTCGCCCAAACTAAGCTTCTCCGGATCGTTGAAAGAGAAACTGTAGGCCGAGAGCGTCGAGCGCGGCCTGCGCGGAAGCGCTCTCGCCCAAACCAAGCTTCTATCCCGAAGAGTTCTCGCCTACGCTGGGCGAGAACGTTCACGCCACGCCCTGGGCCGAAAGGTCTCGGCACCAGCTCTCGCCGAGTGGGGCCCAGGGTCTTTGGAAGAATGTCCTAATTGCCCTCAGGAGAAATTACTTTAGTACCCTCAGAAAAACAGCGGGATTTGGCTATTGGCAGATCAACCAGGGGCTTTTCAGTAAATTCAGGACAGCAAAATGCTATAAATAGACCCATAAGGGCTCCTTAGAAAGGAAGCGATCATTGTCTCCCAAAATTCCAGTGCTTTCTAAGGAGCTCCTAGCCCAGCTTTGGCTTTGGAGGGGAAGCTCTCAGAGATCTTCCGGGTGTGAGGTGGGACCTCCCTGATGAGGCTTTTGGGTCAGTCTTAGGTCCTTAGAATCCAGTCAAGGGGTGAGACTTGAGAGAAGTAGGTTTTGGCTGCACCCCTTTTTCTTCGAACTTCAGTTGGGGTCATATTTGGCTTCAACAGTTCTGGTGCGGTGAGCGTGGAAGGCAGCCGATACAAGAAAGCCTTAAGTTTGGTCCCATGACTGGAGATGAAGGAGAAGGGTCAGGTTCTGGAGGATCCCCCACCCGGGGAGAGGATGCAACGAAGAGGATGCTGGATGAGTTCAGGAGAGAGGTCTTGCAAACAATCAGTCTGGCCTTCTCGGCAAGAGGCGAGTGGGCCACCCCTCAGATCCCAATTGAAGAGGTCCCGCTCTTAGGCGAGAACGCCCCAGGGCAGCGCCCAGGGAAGGAGGTCCCAGGGGAGGCTGGCGAGAGAGACGTGGCGGCGCGGGAGCTATTCCCGGGCCAGAGCCAGCGCCCGGGAAAGGAGGCGCTGACAGAGCCAGGCGAGAAGGAGGCGGCAGTGCGGGAACTCTTCCCAGGGCACGGTCTCGCGGATCGGGCAAGCCAGCCGAGGACGCGAGACGTGCCTTCTCGCCAGGCAGGAGGCGAGAGCCCATTTAGCGAGCTCATTATCTCGGCTCCGGTACCGGAGGGGTTCCGGGAGCCCGACATGTCCTATTACTCAGGGAAGGATGACCCGATGCAGCACGTACAGTGGTTTGAAGACGTTGTGTCAATAAGGCAGATGACAGATGCCTTCAAGTGCCGGTTGTTCGCCATCACGTTGAAAGAGAAGGCTCGGGACTGGTTCCACCAGTTGCCAGCGAGGTCAATCTACTGTTTTGAAGATCTGCGGAGAAGCTTCCTGTTAAGGTTTTCAACTTCAAAGAAGCGGAAGAAGGAAGCGGAGTGTCTGTTTGCGGTGAGGCAAAGGTCGGACGAGACGCTGGGTCACTTTGTCGACCGGTTTCAGGAGGAGATCCTCTTGGTCCAGGAGGTTCCAGGGTATGCACTGATGCTGGCCTTCACCCTGGGGCTGAGACCGAGATTTTTTAGCATGGAGTTGAAGAGGATGTCCCCCTCTCCTTCGAGGAGCTCATGGAGAGGGAGGCAAAGGAGATCGATTTCGAGAGAGCAAATCCAGCGTTCGCCAGAAAGTTGGCCAAGCTAGCAGAGGATGACGGAAAGGAATCAGCAACGGGAAGGGAGAAGGAGCTGAGGGAACAGAAGGGGCAAAGGGAAGAAAGGAGAAGGGAGGAGCCCCGAAGGTTTGGGCAGCAGCAGGGTTGGGGGGCCCGGGAGCCAGTCAACCGGTTGGGTTGGAGGCCCCAGGAGGGTCGCCCCCAAGGCCCAGGAGAAGGCTATCGGGGGAGAGATAACCTGCGGGAGCCCCGGAGGTTCGATCGACCGGCATGGAGGCAGGAGCCGAGGGATCGTCCCCCACCGCCACAGGAGGCCATGGAAGTAGGAAGAGGGAGAGGAGCAGCCAGGGGAGCTCTAGTAGGTAGAAGAGGAAGGGGAGACGGAAGAAGGGGCGGGGAGGCGTTGCTCTTTTGTGACTTCCACCAGGAGGAGGGACACGCAACGGCCACCTGCCCAGAGTTCTTAGAGCTGAGGGAGGCCAGAGGAGCAGGGAGGTAGGATCCACCGATGAGGATAGTGGAGGTGCAGCAGGGCGAAGCGGAAGACAGGTGCGAAGACCGGGTGGATGTAGGGACCCGGGGAGGAATCGAGGTAATTCACGGAGGAGTGGGGATTGAGGCAACCCGTAAGGGGAGCCTGCAGACCATGTATCGGAGAGGAGTGGCCTCGACCTCCCAGGTTCCCCCACCAGAAGAAAAGATCACTTTTTCATCAGCAGACATGCCAGACTATGAAGACCCATTCTACGACGCCGTGGTGATCCAGACGGCGGTGGAAAACTATACGGTCTCGAGGATACTGGTAGATAACGGGAGCTCGGTTAATGTCATCTTCAAGAAAGCTTTTGATGAGATGAGGGTTGAAGGGAAGAGGGTCTTGGCGTTGGATGGACCTCTGTTCGGGTTCTCCGGGGAGAGGAAGGAGGTAGAAGGAGGAGTAGGGTTGCACGTAAGGTTGGGGGGCGTGTCGCGGAACTGCAGGTTCGTGATCGTGGACGCCCAGAGCAGCTATAATGCCATCTTTGGGCGTCCCCTCATCAGCGCCTTTCGCTGTGTCCCCTCCTCGTTCCATCAGTGCCTCAAGTTCAACAATGGGGGGGGGGGGGGGGGTGTAGGTCAGGGTCAGAGGAGACCCGAAGGTGGCAAGGCAATGTTACGTTACAGCAGTCAACACCATTTCTTGGATGGCGGAGGCGGAAGAGTTGGAGATAGATATGGCAGACCTAGAGGAGGTTGTTGAAGAAGAGGAGATGGTCCTAGAGGAGGTAAGAAAGATAGCTGGAGAGGAAGCTGGAGAGGAAGAGGCAGAGAAGTTGCGAGGGGATGTGCAGGTGGTACGGAGGAACGAGGGGCAGGAAAGCCCGGAAGGGGCAATGGAAGTAGAAGAGCAAGCGGCAGGAGAAGTCGAGGGAGAGGTCCCGGGGGGCGTAGAAGCCGAGCAGCAGCAGCAGCAGAGGAGGGTAGAAGCGATGGAGATTGAGGAGGAGGAAAAAGGAGAGCTGGAGCTGGAGGAAGAGGCAAGAACCGGTTGGGAGCAGTCGCGGCTGGAACCGGCTGAAGAAGTGGTGGAGATGGAGGTCTTCACTAGAGTGGGAAAAGTACAAAGGGTGCGGGTCAGCGGGGGGTTGAGTCTCGAGGCCCGGGAGCAGGTGCGAGCTTGCATTCAAAGCAACGTTGACGTCTTCGCTTGGAGCGCGGCGGACATGCCGGGCATCGACGCCGATGTAGCCTGCCACCGCCTGAACCTAGATCCCCGCGCCCGCCCCATCCGTCAGAAGATGAGAGCCATCGCCACCAAGCTGGAGGAGCCCATTCGCGAGGAGGTCAAGAAGCTCCTGGAGGCGGGCTTCATCTCAGAGATCCAGTATCCAGGCTGGATCTCCAACGTGGTAATGGTGAAGAAAGGATGTGGTAAATGGAGGATGTGTGTTGATTTTTCTTTGTTGAATAAATCATGCCCTAAGGATTGCTATCCCCTGCCTCGGATCGACGCGCTGGTTGATTCAGCCGTCGGTTTTTCTGTCATGAGTTTTTTAGATGCTTTTTCAGGTTATCACCAGATCCGGATGCACCCTCCTGACACCAAGGATGTTTCCTTCATCACAAGGGAGGGGTGCTTCAGTTACAAGATGATGCCCTTTGGGTTAAAGAACGCAGTAGCTACCTATCAGCGCATGATGGATCGGGTCTTCCGGGATCAGAGGGGGAGGAACTTGGAGGTCTACGTCGACGACCTAATGATCAAAAGCAAGTGCATAGTTTCGCACCTGCAAGACCTCGAGGAAACATTCGCCACCCTGAGGAAGTTTAAAATGAGGCTGAATCCCTTAAAGTGTGTCTTCGGGGCCAGCCGCGGGAAGTTCCTCGGGCATCTTCTGACTCCGGCAGGGGTGGAGCCCAACCCGGACAAGGTCAAGGCCATCCTGGATCTGGAGTCGCCACGTGACACTTGTACAACCCCATATTCGCTGAGCTAGTCAAGGAGGCACAATGGTCGCAGTTGGGTTAGCCGAAGTGTTCCCGCCCTAAGGAGGATCTCGCCCAAAGAGGGCGGGACCGTTCTCGCCCGATCGTTGAAAGAGAAACCGTGGGCCGAGAGCGTTGAGCGCGGTGGGCCGAGAGCGTCGAGCGCGGTCTGCGCGGAAGCGCTTGCGCCCGAGACAAGCTCCCATCTCAGAGAGTTCTCGCCTACGCCGGGCGAAAACGTTCGCGCCATGCCCTAGGCAGAAAGGTCTCGGCACAGTTCTCGCCGAGTGGGGCCCAAGGCCTCAGAAAGAATGTCCTAATTGCCCTCAGGGGAAATTACTTCAGTACCCTCAGAAAAACAGCGGGTTTTGGATATTGGCAGATCAACTAGGGGCTTTTCAGTAATTTCAGGACAACCAAATGCTATAACTAGACCCATAAGGGCTCTTTAGAAAGCAAGCTATCATTGTCTCCCAAATCCCAGTGCTTTCTGAGGAGCTCCTAGCCCAGCTTTGACTTTGGAGGGGAAGCTCTCAGAGATCTTCCGGGTGTGAGGTGGGACCTCCCTGCTGAGGCTTTTGGGTCAGTCTTAGGTCCTTAGAATCCAATCAAGGGGTGATGAAAGATATGGTACCTAAACACCTAGAGGGGGGGGGGGGGTGAATAGGTGACCTAATCCGTTTTGAGTTTTGTTTGGCAGCACAACAGCTATTTCACAGAATTCTACAGCTAACAGCAATTACAGCATAAACACAGTAATTTCACAGCACAGCACAGAAGACACACTAATTTATAGTGGTTCCCCAATCTTTGGGTACATCCACTTTCCCCCTTCGCCTATCTAGCAGTGTACTAGATTCGGCCAAACTTCTCCACTAACTCAGAACCAAACTAGGTTCCTACCTCAGGCCCAAAGCCTTACACTCAGCCAAAAGGCCTACACTCAGCCACCCAGGCCTACACTCAGCCAATTAAGGCCTACACTCAGAGTTCTTCAACTCCTACACTCAGGCAACCAAGCCCTACCCTCAGCCTTTATAAAATAGGCTTACAATTTTCTCAGATCCAATGGATCCTACAATTTAAAATAGAAAGTATAATAGATAACTCTACAACTCAGAAATAGGAGAGGAGTTGAGAGATTCTTGAAGAGTTCTTGGAAGAACTCAGTTAGATCCAAACTGACTTAGCTTCCTTCAAAACTTCTTGATTAGAACTGAATTAGTCTGAATCTTCTGCAGTTGTTCCTTGACCTCTGCTTCTTGAAATCCAGATGACTCTGAATTCTTCTTCTCAGCCTTAGTTCCAAAGACTGAATACTTAGTTGGAGCTCTCTCTCTCCAACTTCTTAGATCTGCTGATGCACAGCAAGATCTTCTTGTGTTGATACTCAATATACCACTTCTACAAAGATCTGAACTCTCTCTGTAAAAACTTTGTCAACCACTTCTATATTACTTCAACAATTAATCTCTTAATCTCAATCATATCTTCTGTAGACTATGAGTGCCTATTTATAGGCTTCCTTCATGGTAACCGGCTGGTCCGGTTCATAACAGACTTCTGATATCACTGACAGTTGATGTAGACCGGCTGGATCGGCAGCTGTCTTGTCAACCAGTCACTTCTTGAAATTCTTCTAACTGTCAGATAGTGTCGAGACTTTCTGTTCTTAAGTGTCGACACTTATAGGCCAAGTGTCGACACATGTTGTATAAGTGTCGACACAAGTCTACAAGGTGTCGACACAATTCCTTGTATGTCTCGACACAGTTTCTTCTGCATGTGTCGACACTGAAATTGAGTGTCGACACAAGTACTTGTACTTCATTCTGCAACTGTATTCTTCTAAGTGTCGACACAACTCCTTTGTGTCGACACAACTTTATGTGTTGAAACTGTCAAGTGTCGACACTGCTTCTTGGTGTCGACACAAGTCTTCACTTTTGTTTCTTCAGCTGAGTGTCGACACATTCCCTTAGTGTCGACACTTGTACTTAGAATATTTTGTAACTTTTCTGATCTTTGCTAAGTGTCGACACAGCTCCTTGTGTCGACACTTACTTCAAGTGTAGAGTCTTCAACTAAGTGTCGACACATTGTGCTGAGTGTCGACACTTTCTTCAAGTGTTGACTCCTCTGGTTGTGTGTCGACACATTGTGCTGAGTGTCGACACTTACTTTAAATACTGAGTCTTTAGCTAAGTGTCGACACATTGTGCTGGGTGTCGACACTTACTTCAAGTGCTGACTCTTCTGCATAGTGTCGACACATTGTGTTGAGTGTCGACACTTGTACTTAGATTCTGCAGACTTTTGCTGAGTGTCGACACTTACTTCAAGTGTCGACACTTTCTGGTGTTGACTCAGCTCTTCTAGGTGTCGACATTTCTGCTAAGTGTCGACACAGCTTTTCTGCATTCTTCTACACTGAGTGTCGACACAGCTCCAAGTGTCGACACTTTCTGACTGGTGTCGACTCTTCTTCGCAGGTGTCGACACAATGACTCCAAGTGTCGACACTTTCCCTCTGGGTGTCGACACATGGACTTAGAATTTTTAGCTTCAGTCCAGTATATTCCTAACCTGCACAAGTAACTCAAACAAACATCAAATACACTATGATGTATATCATTGAGTTAGGTGAGGCTTCTTCAAATCAGGTACATTTGACCAATGTACCCAACAATCTCCTCCTATTTGGAGAAGTCATAACCCTTAGTCAATGATATACAACACTCATAATTAAAAAATTATAAAATGAAGTAAACCAGATATATGACAACAGAGTTAAACTTAAACATGTAATAAAGCACACATGTATACCCATTCAGCATTACAGAACAAACAAGAATTAGACACATTTATCAGAACAATCATGAAATTTGTTTAACAAAAATTGTTCATACATTTAATACATTTTCAATGATTTACACAAAAACAGATTACAACATTCTTCAGTTTTAATCTTAGTCTAATTCTGCTCTGGTTCCTTAATGACTATTCCTTTTCCAGCTTGTACTTTAGCTTTCACAGCAGCAGCAGCAGCAGGCTCAGCTTCAGCAATCTTCTTCCCTTTGGAGTCCTTCTTCTTCTGTTCTTCAGCCTTGATCTTTTGCCTTTCAAAATAATGATAGGGCTTAGGAAAGTACTTGCTAGGCTCCACAGCTGTAGGAGGTAGCTTTCCTAACTTAGCCTTTCTTCTATGTTGGACAATGACTTCCTGTCTACTTTCATGTTTCCTCCATTCTGCCTCTGAGAACCACTTGTTCCTCTCATGGGCATTGTCCTTGTCCGCTTTCCATGCAGTGAGAATGATGTTCCTAGAAGTAGGGCTCCACTGTTCAAAATCAGGTTTTTGTTCAGCAAGTTCCCTGAACTTCTTCTTTGATAGCCTAGTCTCTTCTTCTTTGTCCAAAGCCTCTTGCATAGCAGCTGTGATAGGTTGAACAACCTTTTCCAGAATAATATTAGGCTTACCAGCAGTTGGACTATACATTGTGCTTATATCTGCATGAATCATTTCAAAATCTGGAGGTGGATAGATTACATCAGCCACTGCCTGTTGCTCACCTCCAAGATATGTTCCTTGAATACCAGATTCAGCTACTTCATTGTCATCACACAGGGGAGGATATCCAAGTGTAGCCCTGATTGAATTTGAAATCCATTTGGCATGCTCAGAACTGGCCTTGACTAACACTCTCTCCCCCTTTATGACTTCTTGGGCTACATGATCTCTCACATCATCTTTCTGGAACCTTATTTGGCTGTCCAAATATCTTATGCCCTCTTTAAAGAAAGGTCTTAGCTTGGTAAGCTGTTCAGAAATGACCTTCTGGGAGTCCTGGATGGCAGTCTTGACAGCAGTTAGTTCAGCTTGAAAGAGTTTATCAAAATCAGCTTTGGCAGCAGCAGAGGAGGTTGATGGTTCAGTAGACTTATTCTTGATTTCAGTGACTATTGCATTGTGAGATGCAGTCAAATTATCATTCATCCTCAATTGATTTTCCAACACATATCCCTGCTTTAGAGCAATATCTTCTACCTTCTCTTTTATGATTTCTTGATGTTTAGCCAGATAGACCACAGCATTACCACCCTTGTGGAAGCATTCATTCATGTCCTTCTTATTCATGTTCATTTCAAACCTTATTGATTTGATATCTTGAGCTAGATCAAATTGTAGAGATTTTTGGCCCTCATCAATATATTTCTCTATGGCCCTCCTTTGCTCATCCAGCTTTACTTGCATTGCAACCATTAGGCTAGTATAATCAGTTGATGGAGCTTGTTGAACCAGTGAGTGTTGAGCAACAGTTTGGAGAGCCTTCTTATAGCTCTGACTCCTTCTTTTGAAAACAAAGAACTTCTTCTTCTTATCTTGCTCAGTTTCATCATCTTCAGATTCTGATGTACTTGCAATATTCACCCTATCCTTAGGGCTGGATGGTTGTTCAGTGTGCACATCTTGTGCCTTCTCAGTATCTAGCCTTATAGGCTCTTCTTGAATATCCAAATTCTCCCCTTCAGCAGCAGCATCCTTTTCTGCATCAGCATCATTCTTTTCCATATCAAAGTCATCCTGATCTAAATTCAGAAAGAGATCTTCCATGGTGTATTCTGCTGGAGACTGTGCAGGAGATGTACTGGTTTTATCAGCTACAACATCTGTTTCTTGAGTTGCTGGCTGATTTTGCTGATGGTCATCAGACAAATCAGAATTTATTATAGAAAAATTCAAAATATTAAAGTCAACAAGTACCTCTTGAATGAGGAGGGTGGCTTGCTCACTCTCCAGTGTAGATGGTTCTGCTACACCTGGAAGCTCCCCCTGGATGTCAGCTGACTCCTGAGGAGCAGGTGACTTTTCTGCAGCCTTATCCATTGGACTATCAGGAGTGAAGACCACATGTTCTTCACTGCCTGAGCTGCTGGATGGCTCTTGAGGCACAGCAGCAGTCTTCCTCTTCTTCCTGGGAGGAGAGTCTTTCTTAGAAGTTTGTTTCTCAGGGGTGGTCAATTCCTTTGACACCAGCACCCTTTCCCATCTAGAGAATATCCTTGAGTCCATTCTCCTCATGTGATTGATTTTTGTTCCTGCAGCAGAGCTCATTACCTCTGGAATTGATCCAGCCAGGTAGAGACTTAGTATCCTGCCCAGATTGGGCTTCTTCAGACTTTCTTTTACTTTCTCAAAGACAATCATAGACCAGTCTGTCTTAAGGTTGAAGATGATCCTGGTCATGATACTGAACATAGAGGCTGACACCCTGTCATGCCCTCCTGGTTTGCTTAGAATAACCTTGCCTACAACTTCAGACAGGAATTTGCCTTGATTGTTCATCCCCTTCCTGTTGAAAACTGATCCTATTTTCATCTTAGGATCAAGACCGCACCAGTCCAAAGCTTCTTTGGTCTGTGATGTTGTGACTTCCTCTTCTTCCTGAACTTTAGGTAGCTGAAGTACCTTTCTCAGACTTTTGGGTGATACTTTGACCTTGGTGCCATGCACCCTTGATTTAATTCTGTAGCCTGAGTCATCTACAGAGGCTCCAGTAAGAAATTCAAGCACCTCTTTCTTCCATATCTTGGTTGGTTCTGAAACCAAGAACTCCAGTCCTGAATCGCTGACTAGGGTTATCACTGATTTGAATTCCTGATCACTGTCGTCGAATGCGCCTCGCACGAGCTCATAGCCTTCGTTTACGTTCTCTTCCAGCTTGGGAGCCATTAGGGTTTTGAGAATTAGTCTTAGAGAAGAGAAATGTCGACACAGGAGTTTTAGTCTCGAAACTCTGAAAGCGTGTCGACAAACACAAACAGAAACCTATTTATACCTTTCTTGTTTGAAGACGAACAGGCGGGATGAATTTCTAAAGATGTGTCGACACTGTCAATAAGTGTCGACACAGACTTATAATGTCTCGACACACATGTGTCGACACAAGTTTAGTTAACAGATTTTATGTGTCGACACTTGGTTAAGTGTCGACACCACTATACTCGACATGTAGTCGAGACTTTACTTAGAAAAATTCTAAGTAAAACTTAAGTGTCGACACTTTATTGGATGTGTCGACACCTACTCGACATGTGTCGACACTAACATTCTGAAGTGTCGACACTAACTTCCTAGATGTGTCGACACCATTTTCCTGAAGTGTCGACACTTACTATTCTGTGTCGACATAGACTTGTCTATGTGTCGACACCTTTTTACTTAGCCAATTTTTGTTCTTGTAAACTTAATCTAAGTTTATCATACCTAGTTCAATTTTGAACCTATTAAACTTAGCTTCATCTAAGGGCTTAGTGAACATATCAGCTATCTGATTATCAGTTCTAACATATTCAAGTGTAATATCATTTCTTTCTACATGCTCCCTAAGAAAGTGATATTTAATCTCAATATGTTTAGTTCTACTATGTGATACAGGGTTGTTAGCTATTGAAATAGCACTAGTAGAATCACAATAAAGTGGAGTTCTACTTACCTGACATCCATAGTCTACTAGCTGATGTTGAATCCACAGAAGTTGAGCACAGCAACTTCCTGCAGCTACATATTCTGACTCAGCTGTGGAGATGGCCACACTGGTTTGCTTCTTACTACTCCATGAGATGAGTCTTCCACCTAGGAACTGACTGTAACACCCCCTATCCGTCGCATAGCATATAGCAGTAGGTCCGGCCGGGGCCCGACGCCATATACCACAGACAGACCGGGTGGTTACTTATGGAAACCATCCAACCAATCACAACGTCCTACACAGAGCATTCTAGCGGAAGCAGTTTATATAAGATGCAAAATAAGAACCCAGCAATAAGCATGAATGTCCACTAACATGATAATAGGAATGTTATTACAAAATACTCAAAAGTCGGCCTTAAGGCCTTACAAAATGTTTCACTTGTCTTTTACATGATTTCCAAACCTCGGCACGCAGGCCGGCCATACATGAACAAAACATAAAACATTTCCATTCGGGCCTTCGAGGGCCAGCTTCGCAAAAAGAGCTTTAGCCCGCTATTGACCGCTTGGTCCAGCTGCACCTGCAAGCAAACAAACCACCGCACGGTGGCAAACAAAGCAACGGTCAGCAATGCTGACCAAATTATAACGATCCCGCCCCCAACTCGGGGCGGCGATGCTCCTTCCCTGCATTTCATTAGCACAAGCGAGCAATGCATATAATCATAGCCATTTCATCACAGACGTTGGCTCGTACGGCCACACGTCCCGTGCACTCAGGGCACATTCTCGGTGAACCGGTCGATGCTACGTCAATTTAAGCCATTAACATTCCGGACTCACCACCGCCACTTGGACGGCCATTCCTATGAGCAATTCGTCTTCATGGTATTGGTCACGTCAATTTAAGTCATCGACCACCGAAGACTCACATCTATGCCAACGGCGAGTGCCATGTACTTTAGGTCTCTCTAACCCGAACGACATAGAGCGGGTACGGCTCCATCTAACCCGTGCTCACATCGCAACGGCAATTTAAGCCATATGCGCGGGTCAAACTTTCACCGAGTCCCATTCTAACACAAGTCACATAACCCCGTTATGTTCAAGTTGGCTCTCAGGCCACCAAGTTGGCGAAGACCTCGTGTCCGCCCAGTTTTCCGGGTGCACCTTTGGGTTAGTCCCCAAGGCTCCCTGCTGCAATCTACCGTGTAGAAAACCCGAAAACACCAAATAGCACGGAGTCTTCTCCGGCCTTATGCAATGCAACATCACCGATCCGAACTACATGTCCGGGTAGGCTTCAACCAAAATGCCTATGTCCGTTCTCGCATACGGACGCTAAACAACGGGGACTTCACATATCTACCCGAAGGAACGCCTCCAACTCTCCGCAAACTCGCGAGAGCGGGCTTCCTATGCAAAGAAAAGAGCGACTCATGCTCAAGATGAGGATCGTTACCCTTGCGTTCCTCTTCGGCGCCATCGAAAAGTAATCGGATGGAAATCACCGCACTTGCGTTGCCTCCGTGGATCCGGAGTCGGCTTGCGATTCGGAGCTCCGAAGCTCCTCCAATGGCGGATCTAGCTCCTCTTCTTCTTGCCTTAGCTTTTCTTTCTCCAAGGGTTTGGAGAGATAACAAATGGAAAAAGTGAGGGTTTTCTAAGTCAAAACCCGGGTATATCCCTTCAGGAACAACCCCCAGCCATTGGATCCACAGTCAAAGAAATGAACGGCTTCGATTCGGGACTGAAATGCCCAATCTGGGCCGAACACGGCCTGGCACACGCCCGTGTCCAGGGCCGTGTGCCTCATTCGCCGTCAAAATCGAATCACCTGGAACCTCACACGGGTATCGAACACGCCCGTGTTCGAGCTGACACGCCCGTGTTCCATCTGACACGGCCGTGTAGCTGGCCGTGTACCCCATGATTTTCTCCCGTTTTCAACCCGAGAGCTGACACGGGTTCGGACACGCCCGTGTCCTTGCCCGTGTCACCTTGACACGCCTGGGCTCCAGGCCGTGTACAAGGTCTCGGCACTTCACGGCTAAGTGTCGACACGGGTCGACACGCCCTGCGACACGCCCGTGTCGCAGGCCGTGTGCCCAGTCTCGACACAATGTCGAGACCAAAGTGTCGACTTCGCGGGACGAGTGTCGACACGGGTTGACACGCCCTGCGACACGCCCGTGTCGCAGGCCGTGTGCCGTGTCTCGACACAACGTCGAAGCACTGTGTCGACTTCACGGCTAAGTGTCGACACGGGTCGACACGCCCTGCGACACGCCCGTGTCGCAGGCCGTGTGCCCAGTCTCGACACAATGTCGAGACCAAAGTGTCGACTTCACGCCTTAGTGTCGACACAGGCTTGACACGCCCTGGGACACGCCCGTGTCCCAGGCCGTGTGCCTGCAGCCAGAACTCAAACTGGCCCAAATTATTCCCCTCTGCTCCTTTGAGTTTCGGGGCGTTACAACTCTACCCCTCTTAAAAGAATTTCGCCCACGAAATTACATAAAGGGAAAAACATGTACAAAACTAAAATTTGTACCTGAGCGGAACAACTTCGGATATTCGTCAAGCATCGTCTGCTCTCGCTCCCACGAGAGCTCCTCACGACCGCAATTGTCCCACCGGACTTTGACCATCCTGATCTCTTTATTGCGTAGCCGCTTGACCTCCGAGTCCTCAATCCGCACGGGCTTGACTTTTGTCGTTAGCCCACTATCCACCGGCACTTGATTGGCCGCGATCACTTGCGTAGGCTCTTGCACCGCCTTCCGAAGCACCGAAATATGGAATACATCGTGTAAACCACTTAGCTCCACTGAAAGCTTCAACCTATAGGCCGCTTCTCCTACTCGCTCCAGAACCTCGAACGGTCCAAGGTACCTCGGGCTTAGCTTTTTCAATCGCCGCACCCGCGAGACACCCTTGAACGGCTTGATCTTCAAGTATACATAATCGCCCACAGCGAACTCCACGTTCCTGTGCTTGGCATTATAGTACTTTGCTTGTCGGTCCTGAGCGATAAGCAACCTCTCCCGAATGGTTCTCACCAACGAAGTAGCATCATCCACTTCCGATCGCTTATACAACTTCGACTCGCCCGTTTCTAACCAAGACAACGGCGTGCGACATCTTCTACCATATAGGGCCTCGAAAGGCGCCATCTGAATACTTGCTTGGTAGCTGTTGTTGTATGCGAACTCCACCAAATAAAGGTGGTCCTCCCATTGCTTTCCAAAGTCCAAGACACACATGCGAAGCATGTCTTCCATCGTTCTATTGACCCTCTCGGTCTGCCCATCCGTTTGCGGATGGAAGGCTGTGCTAAACTTCAGCTTGGTTCCCAACATTTGTTGCACCAGCCTCCAATCATTGGACGTGAACCGCCCAACTCGGTCACTCACGATGCTGCGGGGCACACCATGAAGCCGCACTATGTTATCCACATAAAGCTTCGCCAGCTTCTCCACCGGATCATCCTTCCTATGCGGAATAAAATGCGACACCTTCGTTAATCGATCGACCACCACCCAAATGGCGTCGTTCCCCTTTTGCGACCTTGGCAAACCATGCACAAAGTCCATAGAGATGTCGTCGAATTTCCACTCCGGAATAGGCAAGGACTTAAGGAATCCTCCCGGCTTTTGGCACTCCGCCTTTACCAAGGCGCAGGTTTGGCACTTCGCTACATATAGCGCCACATCCTTTTTCAAACCCGGCCACCAAAATAGCTTCTTGATATCGCGGTACATCTTCGTGCTCCCCGGGTGAATCGAGTACTTGGTATGGTGCGCCTCGTACAACAACTCCACCCGTAAATTGCCCACACTTGGGACGCACAAACGACCGTCTCTCCAAAGCAATCCGTCCTCCACAACGAATTGGGAATTTGACCCATCCAGAGCCTCTATCATGAACTGCTTCATATGAGCATCCATATCCAAAGCCTGCCGAATCCGATCAGCCAGGTCATATTGGACTTCAGTCCAATTCAGCACTGCTTCAGCACTAGATTGTCTATCCACACAAACAATCTCCAACGCCTCCAGCTCCTGCACCAACCGCTCATCATGCACTGATAGCCAATTCGCTTGAGCTGGGGCTCGGCGACTCAATGCATCCGCAACCGCATTCCCTTTGCCAGGCACGTAGTGGATCTTATAAGTATAGTCCCCCAGGAACTCCATCCACCTACGCTGCCGCATATTCAGATCTTTCTGATCTATTAGATACTTTAGGCTCTTGTGATCGGTGTAGATGTCAATCTTCACACCGTACAAATAATGTCCTCCACAGCTTCAAGGCAAAAATCACGGCCGCCAACTCCAAGTCGTGGACCGGATAATTCCTCTCGTGCACTTTTAGCTGTCTCGAGCCATAAGCTATCACGCTTCCGTGCTGCAGTAGCACACAACCCAAACCGCTGCCTGAAGCATCGCTATATATCTCATAGCCTTCGGTCCCAACCGGCGAACTCAGCACAGGCGCCGTGGTCAACCGACACTTCAATTCCTCAAAAGCTCGCGCGCACTCCGGCGTCCAAACGAACTTATGCTCCTTCCTCGTCAAAGTAGTGAGAGGTAGCGCTATCCGCGAGAAGTTCTCTACGAAGCGCCTATAATAACCGGCAAGCCCCAAAAAGCTCCGGACTTCTGCTACCGTAGCAAGCTCAGGCCACTCCCGTATCGCAACAATCTTCGCCGGATCCACCGCAATACCCTCTCCACTCACTATATGCCCGAGGAACGCCACTGAGGATAGCCAAAACTCGCACTTCGAGAACTTGGCATACAACTGGTTTCTCCTGAGTGTCTCCAACACCAAATGGAGATGCTTGAAGTGATCCTCCTCACTTTGCGAGTACACCAAAATATCGTCGATGAAGACGATCACAAAATGGTCCAAGTACTCCCTGAACGTCCTGTTCATCAAATCCATAAATACTGACGGCGCATTAGTCAGCCCAAACGGCATGACCGTAAACTCATAATGCCCGTATCTCGTACTAAACGCTGTCTTCGGGATATCACTCTCCCTTATCCGCAGCTGATAGTATCCAGACTTGAGATCTAACTTCGAGTACACCGTCGACCCGACTAACTGATCAAAGAGATCATCAATCCGGGGGATCGGGTACTTGTTCTTCTCAGTCAGCTTATTTAGCTCCCGATAATCAATACAAAGCCTCAAGCTTCCGTCCTTCTTCTTAACAAAGAGGACCGGTGCGCTCCAAGGCGAAGAACTCGGGCGCACATACCCTTGCTCCAACAACTCTTGTAGTTGAACTTTCAGCTCCGCCATTTCCTTAGGCGCTAGCCGATACGGAGATCGTGACACAGGCTTTGCACCTGGCACTAGCTCGATCGTAAAATCGATCTCCCGCTGAGGCGGGGCTCCAGGAAGATCTGCGGGGAACACATCAGGGTATTCCGATACCACTGAAATACAATCCATCGCGGGCTTTGGCTTTGCAACCTCCACTAGTGTAAAGAACAGTTCTGCTCCGGCACGAACCGCCTTCACCACCTGAAGAGCAGACATCAACGTCTTGCTCGACCCCTTTAAGCCCGTAAAAGTCGTCTCACGACTTGCTCCCAGCTTTACTTCCTTGCTACCGCAATCTATATGGGCCTGCTGCTCCGAGAGCCAGTCCATGCCAAATATGACGTCGAACTCCACCAACGGAAGTAAGGACGCCCGCAGGTCAAACTCCTGCTCTCCAATACGAGTCTTAACCTCGCAGATCCTAACCGCTCGCATCGAACACCCATTGGGCAACAACACATCCAACTTATCCTTCGCCATCGAAGAAGGGACTCCGATGCGTGATATAAATCCTTCGGACAAGAAGGAGTGTGAAGCTCCCGTATCAAAGAGTGCTCGTGCCGGGTTTTCACAAATCAACACAAATCCTAACAAGCAGTGGTAAGGTAACATATACATAACAAGCATATAAAGGAATTGACTTGCTATAAATTAAACCGTACCTGTCACCACATCAGCTTGTTTAATGGCCTCCTGTTGGCCAAGATTGTAGACCCTTGGTTGGGCCGGAGCATAGTGGGATGCGGTCGACTCCACCGTCTTTCCCTTCTCTTCATAAGTGGCTCCCGGCCTCCTCTCGGACTTAGGACGTCCGCTCCAACAATCACGGGCGAAATGCCCCGTCTTGCCACATGTAAAACACGCACCCGGGGTCCGACCCGTAGTCGCCCCAGAAGCGCCAGAAGGAGCTGGACCCGAGGTCCTAGGCTTCTTGAAAGACTTCCGATAGCCAGACTTGGAAGTAGTCGGCACTTTAAACTCAGATTTTCTATCAACCAAGCCTTTCTTCGCCTGCACGTTCTTCATGTCCTTCTCCAAGGACCGGGCAGTATTGACCAAGGTTAAGAAACCCTGCGTCATCGGCCCCGACAGTAATAGTCTCAGCTCATCCCTCAAGCCTTCATAAAAACGATTAGTCTTGCGCTCCTCATCCATGATGGTAGAGCTCGCATAACGACTCAACCGCGTAAACTCGTGGAGATATTCATCCACGCTTCTCTCACCCTGCACCAACTTCAGGAACTCATTCTCCATTGAAATCCTCTGAGTAGAAGGGAGGTATCTTGCTAAGAACAATTCCGAGAACTCTTCCATCGGAACGTCTATCAGTTGTCTACCTCTCAAATGATGCAGCTCCAAACCTTCCCACCACATCCTCGCTTCACCGTCCAGCAGGAACGTAGCGATGGTGGTCATCTGCCACTCCTCCGTTTCCGTCGCTGTCATGACTCTCTTCACCCTGGAGAGCCAGTCTTCAGCCTGAGATGGGGTTCCCAACCCCGAAAATAACGGAGGGTTAAAGCTCATTACATGCTTCAACTGCCTCTCAGTCGCCCTCCTGGGCACTATTGGTTCTACAACCACTTGCTCCATCCTCCTCGGCTCCGCCTCTTGAAGAGGTACTTGCTCCAACACAGGAGCTGGCTGCTGCGCTTGCCTCCCAGGCTGCGCATTGATCACGGCCAACACCGCTTCAGCCACCAATCTTATATTTTCAGCCGACAAAGGTGTTGCGGGAGCAACTTCTGGTGCACTACTAGCCTCAGAACCTCGGCGTTCTGACGGCCCAACACCACTTCGGGTCACCTATAATGGTACAAAACACCGTTAAGCGACCAAATAAATTGCAAACAGCAATTATAGGAACACGCAGGTTCCTCAAACACGAGTATTTTCATTCCTAAGTGGACATTCATGGGTTCTTTTTACTGTTATTACGATGACGCACACAATGTGCTCACCACCCCTTAAAAAGAGAATTCGCCCACGAATTCACTTTAAGCCCGACCAAAACCAGTAGTCTGATACCAAATTGTAACACCCCCTATCCGTCGCATAGCATATAGCAGTAGGTCCGGCCGGGGCCCGACGCCATATACCACAGACAGACCGGGTGGTTACTTATGGAAACCATCCAACCAATCACAACGTCCTACACAGAGCATTCTAGCGGAAGCAGTTTATATAAGATGCAAAATAAGAACCCAGCAATAAGCATGAATGTCCACTAACATGATAATAGGAATGTTATTACAAAATACTCAAAAGTCGGCCTTAAGGCCTTACAAAATGTTTCACTTGTCTTTTACATGATTTCCAAACCTCGGCACGCAGGCCGGCCATACATGAACAAAACATAAAACATTTCCATTCGGGCCTTCGAGGGCCAGCTTCGCAAAAAGGGCTTTAGCCCGCTATTGACCGCTTGGTCCAGCTGCACCTGCAAGCAAACAAACCACCGCACGGTGGCAAACAAAGCAACGGTCAGCAATGCTGACCAAATTATAACGATCCCGCCCCCAACTCGGGGCGGCGATGCTCCTTCCCTGCATTTCATTAGCACAAGCGAGCAATGCATATAATCATAGCCATTTCATCACAGACGTTGGCTCGTACGGCCACACGTCCCGTGCACTCAGGGCACATTCTCGGTGAACCGGTCGATGCTACGTCAATTTAAGCCATTAACATTCCGGACTCACCACCGCCACTTGGACGGCCATTCCTATGAGCAATTCGTCTTCATGGTATTGGTCACGTCAATTTAAGCCATCGACCACTGAAGACTCACATCTATGCCAACGGCGAGTGCCATGTACTTTAGGTCTCTCTAACCCGAACGACATAGAGCGGGTACGGCTCCATCTAACCCGTGCTCACATCGCAACGGCAATTTAAGCCATATGCGCGGGTCAAACTTTCACCGAGTCCCATTCTAACACAAGTCACATAACCCCGTTATGTTCAAGTTGGCTCTCAGGCCACCAAGTTGGCGAGACCTCGTGTCCGCCCAGTTTTCCGGGTGCACCTTTGGGTTAGTCCCCAAGGCTCCCTGCTGCAATCTACCGTGTAGAAAACCCGAAAACACCAAATAGCACGGAGTCTTCTCCGGCCTTATGCAATGCAACATCACCGATCCGAACTACATGTCCGGGTAGGCTTCAACCAAAATGCCTATGTCCGTTCTCGCATACGGACGCTAAACAACGGGGACTTCACATATCTACCCGAAGGAACGCCTCCAACTCTCCGCAAACTCGCGAGAGCGGGCTTCCTATGCAAAGAAAAGAGCGACTCATGCTCAAGATGAGGATCGCTACCTGCTGGCTTTCCAACAGGTAACTTGCTACTCAACTTGGCACTGGCATTGTGCCAACAATCCAAGGCAAAGTGGCCAACCTTGCCACAACACCAACATTCAAACTTGTTGTACCTTTGCTTAGGTACAACCTTTGCTGTCTTGACTACAGCAGCCTTGTTGAATGTTGGGGCTTTGCCCTTGGACTTGGACTGATCCTGAACAGTCCTCACAGGCTTAACAAAACCCAATCCAGCCTTTCCTTTATGATGGACAAATTCATCAATCAAGGGTAGCACTGATTTAGGTTTTGAAAACCTAGCAACTAGCTCTTTTTCCTTCTGGAGATTGATCTCCAGCAACTTGATTTGATCATTTTTAAATGTAATAGTACCCATCTGAATCACAGTAATGTGTTTCAGCCTGGCTACTTCATTCAGTTTTTGATCATACTCCTTCTCAAAATCTGTTGCTGCTGCCTTGAGATCAGCAATCTCCTTTGCCTGACTTTTGGCTAGGATCTTGCTTTTCTTATAGGCTTGCAACAGTACTTGGTATTCATCTAAGAGCTGATGAATATCTCCCTCAGATTCAGAATCACTTCCATCACTTGATGAAGATAATTCTGACTCTGAACTAGAGCTGGAATCTGAACTTAAGGTTAGATTTTGTACCTGACTAGGTCCTGGCTGCTCCAGGATTGTGGTACTTTCAGTCAATGCCATCATTCCTTGGCACTGAACCTCTTCTTGTTCATAGATTGATTCCATGATCTGCATAAACTCTTCTTCTTCTTCAGCAAATAGCCCTATATAGGCTTCAGCATCTGTCTCAGTGTCTGAAGAAGAAATGTCTGAAAGAGTCTTCTCATTCTTTGCAACAAAGGACTTCTCCTTCTTTCCTTTGAAGTGAGTCTTCTTTTTGTCACTGGATTCTTTCCTTCTTTCAGGACAATCTGCAATTACATGACCCTGTCTATTGCAGCAGTAACACACAATCTTAGACCTAGTTGCCTTGCTAGTCTTTGTCCTATGCTTGTCCTTCTTTGAAGGCTTCTTCTCCTGATACTGAACTTCTTTTCCTTTGGAAAAAGAAGGTCTGGACTTCCACTGTTTCTTCTTCAGGAATTTCTGAAAATGTCTGGTAAATGCAGCAAAGTCTTCATCACTTTCACTGCTTGTAGATTTAGTGCTAACAGACTCATCAGATTCTGATTCAACTACCTCAGGAGGAGGAGTTGATGACTTAGTCCTGTTCTTTCTAGGTACTTCTGACTTAAAGGCAACAGTCCTTTCCCTGTGTTCAGTCCTTGTTGACTTTTCCTCCTCTTTTCTTACTGACAATTGCATCTCATAAGATAACAACTTGCCAAACAGTGTGGGAGGAGGAATTTCTCCCAACTTTGCCATTTCTCTGATGGCACAGATCTTAGTGTCCCAATCTTTGGTTAGGGACCTCAAGAACTTATCATTCAATTCATAGTTTGTGAACTCCCTTCCATAGGACATGAGTTCATTAACAATTCTGTAGAACTTTTTGTAGCATTCAGTGATGCTATCTCCTCTTCCTTGCCTAAAGCTCTCATATTCTTGATTAAGCAAGGATTTCCTATCTTGTCTTACTTCTTCAGAACCTTCCATGTAGACAATGAGGGTATCCCACATTTCTTTTGCTGTTTTACAGTGAATAAGGTTCTGGAAGGTGGCATCATCTATTGCACTAACTATGATGTTCTGTGCCCTTTTGTCCATTGTAGCTAGGACTATCTCATCCTTGGTCATCTCAGAAAAATCCTTTGGAGTTCTCTGTGTGGCATCCAAGACTGAAATCTTCATGGGCACATAAGGCCCTTCCTTGACTGTGATGTAGATCCTAGGGTCAGAGGCCTCCATGAACAGCCTTACCCTTTCTTTCCAGATACCAAAAATCTCCTTTCTGCAAATGGGTAGTTTCATTGAACCCAATTCCTTGTGATTCTCTGAAGACCCCATGTTTCTTGATTTTCTTGAAACTGTTTCCTGACTTATACTGAACCTGCCAAACTGGATCTCCTCAGACAGTTAGTCCTTTTTGAGGAACCTCCCTCTGATACCACTTGAAAGATATGGTACCTAAACACCTAGAGGGGGGGGGGGTGAATAGGTGACCTTATCCGTTTTGAGTTTTGTTTGGCAGCACAACAGCTATTTCACAGAATTCTACAGCTAACAGCAATTACAGCATAAACACAGTAATTTCACAGCACAGCACAGAAGACACACTAATTTATAGTGGTTCCCCAATCTTTGGGTACATCCACTTTCCCCCTTCGCCTATCTAGCAATGTACTAGATTCGGCCAAACTTATCCACTAACTCAGAACCAAACTAGGTTCCTACCTCAGGCCCAAAGCCTTACACTCAGCCAAAAGGCCTACACTCAGCCACCCAGGCCTACACTCAGCCAATTAAGGCCTACACTCAGAGTTCTTCAACTCCTACACTCAGGCAACCAAGCCCTACCCTCAGCCTTTATAAAATAGGCTTACAATTTTCTCAGATCCAATGGATCCTACAATTTAAAATAGAAAGTATAATAGATAACTCTACAACTCAGAAATAGGAGAGGAGTTGAGAGATTCTTGAAGAGTTCTTGGAAGAACTCAGTTAGATCCAAACTGACTTAGCTTCCTTCAAAACTTCTTGATTAGAACTGAATTAGTCTGAATCTTCTGCAGTTGTTCCTTGACCTCTGCTTCTTGAAATCCAGATGACTCTGAATTCTTCTTCTCAGCCTTAGTTCCAAAGACTGAATACTTAGTTGGAGCTCTCTCTCTCCAACTTCTTAGATCTGCTGATGCACAGCAAGATCTTCTTGTGTTGATACTCAATATACCACTTCTACAAAGATCTGAACTCTCTCTGTAAAAACTTTGTCAACCACTTCTATATTACTTCAACAATTAATCTCTTAATCTCAATCATATCTTCTGTAGACTATGAGTGCCTATTTATAGGCTTCCTTCATGGTAACCGGCTGGTCCGGTTCATAACAGACTTCTGATATCACTGACAGTTGATGTAGACCGGCTGGATCGGCAGCTGTCTTGTCAACCAGTCACTTCTTGAAATTCTTCTAACTGTCAGATAGTGTCGAGACTTTCTGTTCTTAAGTGTCGACACTTATAGGCCAAGTGTCGACACATGTTGTATAAGTGTCGACACAAGTCTACAAGGTGTCGACACAATTCCTTGTATGTCTCGACACAGTTTCTTCTGCATGTGTCGACACTGAAATTGAGTGTCGACACAAGTACTTGTACTTCATTCTGCAACTGTATTCTTCTAAGTGTCGACACAACTCCTTTGTGTCGACACAACTTTATGTGTTGAAACTGTCAAGTGTCGACACTGCTTCTTGGTGTCGTCACAAGTCTTCACTTTTGTTTCTTCAGCTGAGTGTCGACACATTCCCTTAGTTTCGACACTTGTACTTAGAATATTTTGTAACTTTTCTGATCTTTGCTAAGTGTCGACACAGCTCCTTGTGTCGACACTTACTTCAAGTGTAGAGTCTTCAACTAAGTGTCGACACATTGTGTTGAGTGTCGACACTTTCTTCAAGTGTTGACTCCTCTGGTTGTGTGTCGACACATTGTGCTGAGTGTCGACACTTACTTTAAATACTGAGTCTTTAGCTAAGTGTCGACACATTGTGCTGGGTGTCGACACTTACTTCAAGTGCTGACTCTTCTGCATAGTGTCGACACATTATGTTGAGTGTCGACACTTGTACTTAGATTCTGCAGACTTTTGCTGAGTGTCGACACTTACTTCAAGTGGCGACACTTTCTGGTGTTGACTCAGCTCTTCTAGGTGTCGACACTTCTGCTAAGTGTCGACACAGCTTTTCTGCATTCTTCTACACTGAGTGTCGACACAGCTCCAAGTGTCGACACTTTCTGACTGGTGTCGACTCTTCTTCGCAGGTGTCGACACAATGACTCCAAGTGTCGACACTTTCCCTCTGGGTGTCGACACATGGACTTAGAATTTTTAGCTTCAGTCCAGTGTATTCCTAACCTGCACAAGTAACTCAAACAAACATCAAATACACTATGATGTATATCATTAAGGCTTCTTCAAATCAGGTACATTTGACCAATGTACCCAACAGGTGAGACTTGAGAGAAGTAGGCTTTGGCTGCACCCCTTTTTCTTCGAACTTCAGTTGGGGTCATTTTTGGCTTCAACAGTTATGGTGCGGTGAGCGTGGAGAGTGACCTGTACAGAAAAACTCAGGCGAATGTCATGGCTATGGAAGAGGAACCAAGTGACGACCAAGGTCATGTGATGAAAGAAGTCCCCTCCCATCCCCTCTTGTCGCTCGGATGTTCGGTCCTGGAGATCAAAATGTGCCTTAGGGAGAATATTATATGATCGACCCTCGTTCTCAGGAGGGTGGACATAGTGGGTAGATGTGCCCCGTAGTGGGTAGAGATTGACCGGGTAGAGCTACCCCGAGCGCGGCTCGGCCCCAGGTAGACCCACTGCCTGGCTCCTACTAGCTGACAGGTCCGTAGACTCGCCTGTGGGGGAGAGGTCCTGGTTCTTGGTTCTGCACTACCCCGAGCGCGGCTCGGCCCCAGGTAGACCCGCTGTCTGGCTCCTACTAGCTGGCAGGTCCGTAGGCTCGCCTGTGGGGGAGAGGTCCTGGTTCTTGGTTCTGCACTACCCCGAGCGCGGCTCGGCCCCAGGTAGACCCGCTGCCTGGCTCCTACTAGCTGGCAGGTCCGTAGGCTCGCCTGTGGGGGAGAGGTCCTGGTTCTTGGTTCTGCACTACCCCGAGCGCGGCTCGGCCCCAGGTAGACTCGCTCCCTGGCTCCTACTAGCTGGCAGGTCCGTAGGCTCGCCTGTGGGGGAGAGGTCCTGGTTCTTGGTTCTGCACTACCCCGAGCGCGGCTCGGCCCCAGGTAGACCCGCTGCCTGGCTCCTACTAGCTGGCAGGTCCGTAGGCTCGCCTGTGGGGGAGAGGTCCTGGTTCTTGGTTCTGCACTACCCCGAGCGCGGCTCGGCCCCAGGTAGACCCGCTGTCTGGCTCCTACTAGCTGGCAGGTCCGTATGCTCGCCTGTGGGGGATAGGTTTGGTTTGTGGGTGATAGGTTAGGATAGGTTAGGATAGGCTAGGATAGGTTAGGTTTTGGTTTGTGGAATCGTCATCGGCACCCCGAGCTCGGCTCGGCCCCAGGTAGACCCGCTGCGCAGGCTCTCATCTAGCCGACAGGTCCGTAGGCTCGCCTGTGGGGGATATGTTTTGGTTTGAGATCGTCATCGGCACCCCGAGCTCGGCTCGGCCCCAGGTAGACCCGCTGCGCAGGCTCTCATCTAGCTGGCAGGTCCGTAGGCTCGCCTGTGGGGGATAGGTTTTAGTTTGAGATCGTCATCGGCACCCCGAGCTCGGCTCGGCCCCAGGTAGACCCGCTGCGCAGGCTCTCATCTAGCTGGCAGGTCCGTAGGCTCGCCTGTGGGGGATAGGTTTTGGTTTGAGATCGTCATCGGCACCCCGAGCTCGGCTCGGCCCCAGGTAGACCCGCTGCGCAGGCTCTCATCTAGATGGCAGGTCCGTAGGCTCGCCTGTGGGGGATAGGTTTGGTTTGAGATCGTCATCGGCACCCCGAGCTCGGCTCGGCCCTAGGTAGACCCGCTGCGCAGGCTCTCATCTAGCTGGCAGGTCTGTAGGCTCGCCTGTGGGGGATAGGTTTTGGTTTGAGATCGTCATCGGCACCCCGAGCTCGGCTCGGCCCCAGGTAGACCCGCTGCGCAGGCTCTCATCTAGCTGGCAGGTCCGTAGGCTCGCCTGTGGGGGATAGGTTTGGTTTGAGATCGTCATCGGCACCCCGAGCTCGGCTCGGCCCCAGGTAGACCCGCTGCGCAGGCTCTCATCTAGCTGGCAGGTCCGTAGGCTCGCCTGTGGGGGATAGGTTTTGGTTTGAGATCGTCATCGGCACCCCGAGCTCGGCTCGGCCCCAGGTAGACCCGCTGCGCAGGCTCTCATCTAGCTGGCAGGTCCGTAGGCTCGCCTGTGGGGGATAGGTTTTGGTTTGAGATCGTCATCGGCACCCCGAGCTCGGCTCGGCCCCAAGTAGACCCGCTGCGCAGGCTCTCATCTAACTGGCAGGTCCGTAGGCTCGCCTGTGGGGGATAGGTTTGGTTTGAGATCGTCATCGGCACCCCGAGCTCGGCTCGGCCCCAGGTAGACCCGCTGCGCAGGCTCTCATCTAGCTGGCAGGTCCGTAGGCTCGCCTGTGGGGGATAGGTTTGGTTTGAGATCGTCATCGGCACCCTGAGCTTGGCTCGGCCCCAGGTAGACCCGCTGCGCAGGCTCTCATCTAGCTGGCAGGTCTGTAGGCTCGCCTGTGGGGGATAGGTTTTGGTTTGAGATCGTCATCGGCACCCCGAGCTCGGCTCGGCCCCAGGTAGACCCGCTGCGCAGGCTCTCATCTAGCTGGCAAGTCCGTAGGCTCGCCTGTGGGGGATAGGTTTTGGTTTGAGATCGTCATCGGCACCCCGAGCTCGGCTCGGCCCCAGGTAGACCCGCTGCACAAGCTCTCATCTAGCTGGCAGGTCCGTAGGCTCGCCTGTGGGGGATAGGTTTGGTTTGAGATCGTCATCGGCACCCCGAGCTCGGCTCGGCCCCAGGTAGACCCGCTGCGTAGGCTCTCATCTAGCTGGCAGGTCCGTAGGCTCGCCTGTGGGGGATAGGTTTTGGTTTGAGATCGTCATCGGCACCCCGAGCTCGGCTCGGCCCCAGGTAGACCCGCTGCGCAGGCTCTCATCTAGCTGGCAGGTCCGTAGGCTCGCCTGTGGGGGATAGGTTTTGGTTTGAGATCGTCATCGGCACCCCGAGCTCGGCTCGGCCCCATGTAGACCCGCTGCGCAGGCTCTCATCTAGCTGGCAGGTCCGTAGGCTCGCCTGTGGGGGATAGGTTTTAGTTTGAGATCGTCATCGGCACCCCGAGCTCGGCTCGGCCCCATGTAGACCCGCTTCGCAGGCTCTCATCTAGCTGGCAGGTCCGTAGGCTCGCCTGTGGGGGATAGGTTTTGGTTTGAGATCGTCATCGGCACCCCGAGCTCGGCTCGGCCCCAGGTAGACCCGCTGCGCAGGCTCTCATCTAGCTGGCAGGTCCGTAGGCTCGCCTGTGGGGGATAGGTTTGGTTTGAGATCGTCATCGGCACCCCGAGCTCGGCTCGGCCCCAGGTAGACCCGCTGCGCAGGCTCTCATCTAGCTGGCAGGTCCGTAGGCTCGCATGTGGGGGATAGGTTTGGTTTGAGATCGTCATCGGCACCCCGAGCTCGGCTCGGCCCCAGGTAGACCCGCTGCGCAGGCTTTCATCTAGCTGGCAGGTCCGTAGGCTCGCCTGCGGGGGAGAGGTCCTGGTTCTTGGTTTTGGAATAGGTGTATGTTTATAACAGATGAAAGTTTTTTATATATATTGAAATATAAATATACATACTAGTCAACAAACATGACTCGATCGAAAGTAATTCTCGATATAATACGATATACGACTCAGACTACATGACGACAACAGATAACTATCATAAAATGTATTTGTTAAGTAATTCTGCCAGTTAATGATTTTAGATGTCCTATCATATGCGGACAATCTTCAAAAACCTACTGATTATAGCTACATATGTTGTATTATTTTTCCTGATGTTTAAGGGTTCTTATAAGTGCGTGTGTCTAGATTATGGAATAATGTTTTAAACATTTGGTTTTACAGATTCTCAGCAGTGCAAGATTCACCTATTATTATCTTTGATAAAGCTGTCGCGCATTCCTCATCATCATCATCTAGTGTTTCAACATTCATATTGAATATATCAGTAAATTCATCTAAGGGATTAACAAAGGTTGTAGCGATGAGAACTAGAGGAGTAACTATTGGCCGTGTTAATAAATCATTATAAGGTTGACCTTTACCTGTCCATGCCGATCGAGCGGGTATGCTACGATTTATTGGTCCTTCTATACCTTTACCTGCTCCCGCGTTTAAATCCTCATTCTATGCTAGTTTCTCATAAAATTTGCTACTTGTCATACCACCGTTACAGAAAGAGATTCAAAAAGAATAATTGTGTTCATAAAACGTTGGTTTTTACAGCATATTCAAGATAGTGAGTTGTTTCTGATCTAAGCCCTGGTGTGGAGCTCCCTTTATCTCCAAGTGAGTTTTTCTCTAAGAATTTTTTTTTGGGTCGGCTCCCACTCGCCGGATACTTGGGGTTGGACATTTCTTTCCGAGCTTGTGCCAACCTCGAAAAGAGCGGGGATTGTGTACAACCCCGTATCCGGTCGAGCGGGATCCTCCCCAAACGGCGCACTCGGGACGTACTATGAGCGGCGTTTTGGTGCAGCCCCGTTCAAGCTCATGCGAGCACTCGTGCACGCAGGCGGAGGTTTTGCGTGATTAATATTATAATACATATTTTATATATATATATATATATATATATATATATATATATATATATGTATATATATATATATATATGTATATATGTATATATATATATATATGTATATATGTATATATGTATATATATATATATATATATATATATATATATATATATGTATATATGTATATCTATATATATGTATCTATATATATATATATGTATATATATATATGTATATATATATATGTATATATATGTATATATATATATATGTATATATATATATGTATATATATATATACATATATATATATATATATATATTTATATTGATATGGGGAGAGAGCTGGATGGAGTTGGGGATAAAAAGAGGAATCGGGTACAGCGGTAGGGAGAGGGGACAGCAGCAAGGGAACAAAAAGAGAAGAAAATAAAAAAGGAGAAAAAAGAAAAGGGAAGGAAAGAAATAGGAGGAAGAAGAGCAGCGGGCTTTTGTCCGGTGGATTCCCCCGCTAGGGTTCGGGCTGGAGAGGAGAACCCCGCCCCCTATCTCTCCCTTTCTCCGGCCGCCTGGAGCAGTGCCCGACCCCGCCCCCGCATCCCTTTCTCCGGCCGCCTGGAGCAGCAGCCCCGCCGCCCCCCTCTTCTCCTTCTCCGGCCGCCTACAGCAGCAGCCACGCCGCCCCCCTCTTCTCCTTCTCCGGCCGCCTACAGCAGCAGCCCCGCCGCCCCCCTCTTCTCCTTCTCCGGCCGCCTACAGCAGCAGCCACGCCGCCCCCCTCTTCTCCTTCTCCGGCCGCCTACAGCAGCAGCCCCGCCGCCCCCTCTTCTCCTTCTCCGGCCGCCTACAGCAGCAGCCACGCCGCCCCCCCTCTTCTCCTTCCCGTCGGCCAACAACAGCAGCAGCCCGAGCCGCTCCTGCTTCTGTCCAGGCCGCCGCCGGCAAACAGCAAGCCCGCCCCCTCTCTTTTTCTCTCTCTCTTCGTCGCCGCCGCCTAGGGCAAAGCGAGGCCGGCAGGGAGCTCCTCTCCCGGCGCCGCCTACAGCGAGGCCGGCTGGGAGCTCCTCTCCCGGCGCCTCCTGCAGCGAGGCCGGCCGGGAGCTCCTCTCCCGGCGCCGCCTACAGCTAGGTCGACCGGGAGCTCCTCTCCCGACGCCGTTTGGAGCTAGGCCAGTCGGGATCAGCTTCCCCGACGCCGCCTGAAGTCGTGGAGGCCGGGATTGACTTCCTCGGTGTCACGTGGAGCACGGTCGGCCTTGGAGAGGCTCGACCATGGAGGGGAAAAGTCATTCGGAGCTTTCAACAGTTAACGGTGGTCGGATCCGGGCACGGACAACCACTACGGATGCTAGACGTGGAGCCTCGGACAATGAGCGTTGTTGCGGCCCCGCCAAACACGCGTCAAGGGTAACGAAATTTCTACTTGGGCAGGTGAAGCCATCAGTTTCCATATTTGCATGGAAGCCCCTCTCCACCAACGAGTGGAGGAAGGGAGCTCTCCGACGGGTTGACGTGTACGTCCCCGCAATTAACTGTGTTAGCACCCGGAAGCGTGAGTACGGGTTTAGGCATGCTGTGTGAAGCCCATCCGGACGTGTGAGCCGGATTGGTGATGTTCTGGGGATCCTGGAGAAGACTCCGAGGATGTAGTATATTTTCCATTTGCAGGGAATGCGCACCATAGCCCCGAAAAAGGGGTACGCGCAATATGTTCGGCCAGCTTATGTTGACCAACTGGCGTTTAGCTGACCGCCGCTTGCCGAGACGTTGGCGTACAGGTGTTGCAGTACTAGGCGGGGAGTAGCGGGCTTAAGCCCAAGCTTGTGCCGGCCCTCGAAGGCCTTTTTTGTTTATATTGCCGGCCTGCGTGCCGAAGTATGGAATTCATATTCCTGTAATATTCTTTTAATATCTGTGATGCTCTGAGGATGTGTAGCTTTCTTCTTCGTATTAGGCGGGCGGTGTTCTCGAGAACCGCTCGCCCCGTGGGGGCCCCGAGGTATAGTTGCCGGGAGGCCCCTCATGGCATGTTGACATCCAGTCAGAGTAGCGAAATTACGCTGTTAGTGGCCCAGTTTGGGCAGCGTGTCGTGGCATTGCTCGGCGAGTTTGCGCCATCAGTAGGGCGGGTGAGGAGCATTTTTGTGTAGACCCAAGGAGACACATCTGGATAGAAGAGAATTGGTCTTAAAATCCTCCTCAGATGTTCCAGTCGGCCAAAAGCGCCCTCCGAAGGTGTCTTAGCTCAGCCTTTGGCTTGGGAGGGGAAGAGTTTGTTAGTCTTCCGGGTATGCGGTGGGTCCTCCACGCTGAGACCTTGGTTCTGTCCCTTGTGTTCCTAATCTTGTGCCTAGATCGTTCGCTTGAGGGTAGTAGGTGCGCGGTCACCCCTATTTTGGGACCCCGAACTCCACAGAGGTCAAATTTGGCTTCAACAACACCAAGGAGGTCCAGCGCTTAACAGGCAAGCTGGCTGGGATAAGCAGGTTCCTCTCCAGGGCAGGAGACAAGTGTTCTTCATTCTTTAAGGTGTTGCGGGGGAATCAAAGGTTCGAATGGACGGCCGAGTGCGAAGAGGCCTTCCAAGGGCTGAAAAGATAACTCTCTCAGGCTCCCCTCCTTCAGAGCCCAAAGGATGGGGAGGACCTGACCTTGTACCTCGGAGTAGGGGCGGAGGCGGTGAGCTCCGTCCTAGTAAGGGAAGAAGGAAAGAAGCAGCTTCCCATCTACTACGTCAGCCGGATATTGAGAAAAGCAGAGCTTCGCTACCCCATCCTGGAAAAGCTCGCTTATGCCTTGGTCATCTCGGCCAGAAAGCTCCGGCCGTACTTTCAAGCGCATTCGATTAGGGTGGTGACCGACCACCCTCTTCGCAAGGTCTTCGAAGGAGTGGAGCACTCGGGGAGGCTGGCTAAGTGGTCCATTGAGCTAAGCGAGTTCGACATCTCCTTTGTACCAAGGCTCTCCATCAAGGCACAGGCAGTGGCGGACTTTCTAGCAGACTACGTTGTTGAGGTCGAGGGGGAAGAGCAGCAACCGCGAGAAGCATGGATGTTGATGGTTGATGGGGCCTCAGGAAGGCACTCCCAAGGGGCGGGGGTGGTGTTGACAAGTCCCCAGGAGGCAACCATAGAGCAAGCAGTCATTTTACATTTCCCAGTGACCAACAATCAAGCGGAGTATGAGGCCGTTATTGCTGGCCTTCGCCTGGCAAAGGAGCTGGGGATTCAGGAGGTGGAAGTTTTCACTGATTCAAAGGTAGTGACATCGCAGATCCGGTGAGAGTTTGAAACTCGGGAGCCAACCCTCATCAGATACCTCTCCAAGGTAAGGGTGATCATCGGAGGATTCCGGTCTTTCTCAATTCAACATGTTCCAAGGGAAGAAAGTGTAGCCGCCGATCGACTGGCCAAGTTCGGACCTCAGGTAGGAGGGACCTTGACGGAGCTGTTCCGACCAGCTATCGAGGAAGGAGAGTTGATGCTTGTGGATCGGCAACCCTCGTGGGTAGATCCATTTGTGGCCTTCCTAACCACCGGTGAACTGCCTGAGGGGACCAAGGTTAGGAGAAGCTTCAAGCGCAAGGCGGCTCACTACTTGATGATGGAGGGGGGTCTGCATCGTAAGATGTTGTCAGGGCTTCTAGCCAGATGTGCGAACGAAGAAGAAATCCCGAAGATTTTAAGGGAGGTGCATTCGGGCGAGTGCGACAGTCACTCGGGAGGAAGGATGTTGGAGGCCAGGGTGGTCAGACAGGGGTACTTCTGGCCCACCCTAAGGAAGGATGCCATGGAGTTTGCAAGGAGGTGTCAAAAATGTCAACTCTACGCCCCCCTTCAACTCTTGGCAGCTCAAAGACTCCGGAGTATCACGGCACCATGGCCATTTGCCATCTGGGGAATGGACTTAGTTGGGCCCTTTCCTCAGGCTAGTGGGCAAAGGAGGTTCCTCTTGGTCATGGTTGATTATTTCTCAAAGTGGCTAGAGGTCAAAGCCTTAGCCAAGGTCACCTCGCAGGTCATAAGGAATTTCATCTGGGGGGAAATCATTTGTAGACATGGATTGCCCCAAGCAATAGTGACCGATAACGGCCCCCAGTTTGCCAGCGAGGAGTTCATCAGCTTCTGCGCTCAACTAGGGATAGATCTCCGGTTTGCCTCCGTCCATCACCCTCGGAGTAACGGTCAAGTGGAAGCAGCAAACAAAATCATTGTAAATCTACTAAAGAAGAAAGTGGAAAACTTGAAGGGAAATTGGGTGGAGCAGCTCCCATCGGTCCTGTGGGCACTACAAACGACTCCGAACACGGCCACCGGTGAGACCCCCTTCAAGCTCTCTCATGGGTGTGAAGCCGTCCTACCGGTGGAGTTTGAGGTCCGGTCCCCGCGAGTCACAGCCGCGGGCGAAGGAGACGAGGCATGGAGGGTGGAGAACGAGGAGGGGCAGCGCCTCTCGTTAGATATGGTGGAGGAACTGTGAGACGTGGCGGCTATCAGGCAAGAAGAGATCAAGCGACGAATGGCCAAGCATTTTGATAAGCATGTCAGGATCAAACAGTTTGCTAAGGGGGATCTGGTGCTGAGAAAGGTCGACGCGGCAGGAAGGTCGGCTCCCGTGGGCAAGCTCCACCCGAATTGGGAAGGTCCATACATTGTGAAAGAAGTCCTCGGAACGGGGGGATACTACCTCCAGGATGTGGAGGGAAGGGCCCTGAGCCACACTTGGAGTGGTGATGATCTAAAGCGCTTCTACCCCTGAGGGGGGAAGGATGTAACCACGTATCTCAAAAATAAACTTGTTATATTATATCGATTGATTCTCCTTTAACTAGTGTCAAATTTTTCATGGCATAGCATAGTTGAATGGTTTGTGATACCCCGAGCTCGGCTCGGCCCCAGGTAGACCCGCTGCGCAGGCTCTCATCTAGCTGGCAGGTCCGAAGGCTCGCCTGTGGGGGATAGGTTTGGTTGGTTTGAGATCTTCATCGGCACCCCGAGCTCGGCTCGGCCCCAGGTAGACCCGCTGCGCAGGCTCTCATCTAGCTGGCAGGTCCGAAGGCTCGCCTGTGGGGGATAGGCTTGGTTGGTTTGAGATCTTCATCGGCACCCCGAGCTCGGCTCGGCCCCAGGTAGACCCGCTGCGCAGGCTCTCATCTAGCTGGCAGGTCCGAAGGCTCGCCTGTGGGGGATAGGTTTGGTTGGTTTGAGATCTTCATCGGCACCCCGAGCTCGGCTCGGCCCAGGTAGACCCGCTGCGCAGGCTCTCATCTAGCTGGCAGGTCCGAAGGCTCGCCTGTGGGGGATGGGCTTGGTTGGTTTGAGATCTTCATCGGCACCCCGAGCTCGGCTCGGCCCCAGGTAGACCCGCTGCGCAGGCTCTCATCTAGCTGGCAGGTCCGAAGGCTCGCCTGTGGGGGATAGGTTTGGTTGGTTTGAGATCTTCATCGGCACCCCGAGCTCGGCTCGGCCCCAGGTAGACCCGCTGCGCAGGCTCTCATCTAGCTGGCAGGTCCGAAGGCTCGCCTGTGGGGGATATGCTTGGTTGGTTTGAGATCTTCATCGGCACCCCGAGCTCGGCTCAGCCCCAGGTAGACCCGCTACGCAGGCTCTCATCTAGCTGGCAGGTCCGAAGGCTCGCCTGTGGGGGATAGGCTTGGTTGGTTTGAGATCTTCATCGGCACCCCGAGCTCGGCTCGGCCCCAGGTAGACCCGCTGCGCAGGCTCTCATCTAGCTGGCAGGTCCGAAGGCTCTTCTGTGGGGATAGGTTTGGTTGGTTTGAGATCTTCATCGGCACCCCGAGCTCGGCTCAGCCCCAGGTAGACCCGCTGCGCAGGCTCTCATCTAGCTGGCAGGTCCGAAGGCTCGCCTGTGGGGGATATGCTTGGTTGGTTTGAGATCTTCATCGGCACCCCGAGCTCGGCTCGGCCCCAGGTAGACCCGCTGCGCAGGCTCTCATCTAGCTGGCAGGTCCGAAGGCTCGCCCGTGGGGGATAGGTTTGGTTGGTTTGAGATCTTCATCGGCACTCCGAGCTCGGCTCGGCCCAGGTAGACCCGCTGCGCAGGCTCTCATCTAACTGGCAGGTCCGAAGGCTCGCCTGTGGGAGATAGGATTGGTTGGTTTGAGATCTTCATCGACACCCCGAGCTCGGCTCGGCCCCAGGTAGACCCGCTGCGCAGGCTCTCATCTAGCTGGCAGGTCCGAAGGCTCGCCTGTGGGGGATAGGTTTGGTTGGTTTGAGATCTTCATCGGCACCCTGAGCTCGGCTCGGCCCCAGGTAGACCCGCTGCACAGGCTCTCATCTAGCTGGCAGGTCCGAAGGCTCGCCTGTGGGGGATAGGCTTGGTTGGTTTGAGATCTTCATCGGCACCCCGAGCTCGGCTCGGCCCTAGGTAGACCCGCTGCGCAGGCTCTCATCTAGCTGACAGGTCCGAAGGCTCGCCTGTGGGGATAGGCTTGGTTGGTTTGAGATCTTCATCGGCACCCCGAGCTCGGCTCGGCCCCAGGTAGACCCGCTGCGCAGGCTCTCATCTAACTGGCAGGTCCGAAGGCTCGCCTGTGGGGGATAGGCTTGGTTGGTTTGAGATCTTCATCGGCACCCCGAGCTCGGCTCGGCCCCAGGTAGACCCGCTGCACATGCTCTCATCTAGCTGGCAGGTCCGTAGGCTCGCCTGTGGGGGATAGGCTTGGTTGGTTTGAGATCTTCATCGGCACCCCGAGCTCGACTCGGCCCCAGGTAGACCCGCTGCGCAGGCTCTCATCTAGCTGGCAGGTCCGAAGGCTCGCCTGTGGGGGATAGGTTTGGTTGGTTTGAGATCTTCATCGGCACCTCGAGCTCGGCTCGGCCCCAGGTAGACCCGCTGCGCATGCTCTCATCTAGCTGGCAGGTCCGAAGGCTCGCCTGTGGGGGATAGGTTTGGTCTGGTTGACTTGATTTGTGCAAGGCAGGAAGCACGTTGGGAATACCAAATGAAAAGTGAAAAAGAAGAGATAGATCTCGGCAGGGATAGATCTCGGCAGGGATAGATCTAGGCAGGGATAGATCTAGGCAGGGATAGATCTCGGCAGGGATAGATCTCGGCAGGAATAGATCTCGGCAGGAGAGTTCCCATCAAAGGGATCTCGAGGTGGGGAGGCTTTCGCCAAAAAGGCTCCTATCAGTGTTCTCGAACAAACAGGCGAGATCGTTATGCGATGGGCCAGGGGGGACTCGCGCAGTCTAGAGGGGACGGTCCCGTCCTAAGGATTCGAGAGTCACGCTTCCGGCTGGCCGGTTACCGCGGGTTCTTGCTGATTCATCGCTAAGGATTTCCTAAGAGGGCCAAGGGCCTTGGCGGAAGCATACGCCGAAAGCGTTCAACCACGACAATTACATCAAACACATTCGCAAATAACAAGAAATGTTCGCAAGGAAAACATTTGCATTAGTAATACTATGTACGGGTACAAAATGATAGCGTCTCGCGCTTTACATAGAGGTGAAGAACAGAAGCGAGAAGGGGACCCTCAAGGGGACAAACTGTACCCCTCGGAAGTCTCGCTGGAGCTCCCGCTGGAGCTTCCGCCGGAGCTCCCCCCGGAGGTCTCGCCACCCGCTGCGGGGGACTTTGAGACATCCGAGGGAGGGGTATCGGGGGCGCCCAGGGGCTTTGGAATGGGCTCGAAGAGCCATGGGACAAGTTGTTGAGCGGTGATGTCTTTGCCCCTCCCGTCCCAGCAGTCGATATCGCGCAGCGTCTTCAGCATCAACTTTACGGTGGCTTGCGCGTTCCCCTGGAGCAGCTTGTCGATGTCATAAGCCGAGTAATACTGGCTCTTCAATCTCTCGTCCAGCGGAGGGGCTGCACTCGCCTCGAGGCGCGCGATCTGCTCCCGCAGGAGAACGTTGTCATATCGGGCCTGAGACAGCTCCTCGCGAAGTGCGGCTTGAGCGGAATCCTGAACGGCAGAAGGTTAACATAAGAGAAGGGTTAGGAAGGCGAGAACAAGTGATTATGAAAGCTCTCGCTTACCCCTTCCGCTTGGCGCGAGGATAACATTTGCTGGGTCTCGGCCAGCTCCTTGGCCAGAGAGGCCGTCTGGGACACCGCATCGTCCCTGGCCTTGAACATGTCTTGGAAGTTGCGGTCTATCGTAATACTCCGTCGGGCGCACATGTGCGCAAGCTCCAGCCCACGCATCAAAGCGCGAGTGGAGTCGTAGGCCAACAGCCGGGTCGACATCCTGTCGTAGACGCTAGCGTCCTCCCGGCTGTAGAGGCAATAGCCTAAGGCGAAAGCTTCGCCGGTGACCTCGTCTCGCTCCGCCCAGCTCGGCAAGAGGGACGAGATCGTGACCTTGTTGGCGTCAGGATCCCATTGCATCAGTGGCTTGTTCTCCGCGTCCAGACACCTCACGCCGAGACCAATGTTGCGATGACCCCGCGGCACCTCGTCATACAAGGGTTGGTCGGAGGTCCCGGCGGCGGCACCCTCGCTCTCGGCGGCGCCAGGGGTCCGAGGGTTCTCGGCAGGAGTCCCGGGGCCGCCCCTGGTGGCCGCAATCTTGTTTACTGCCTGCAGGACCTCCTCAAAGGAGCGGCCGGCAGGGAGAGGTTGGACGGGCGGTACCACAACAGCCTTGCCCTTCTTGGTATCCGTGGTCTTGGGTCTCTTGATTGGCTGAGGCGGGGGGGGACCAGGCTTTCGCTTCGCGACGCCGCTTGAGGGGGGAGGCCCGGCTCTTTTCGGCAGGCTTGAGCAGCGGCTTTCGCAAGAGCCAGCGGGTCCCTAGGAGGCTGACTCCCTCCGGCGCGAGCCTCATCAAAGGGCTGGCGAAGGGGGATCTCGCGCTCTCCTGCGAAAACAATAGCGATAAGTTCCAACCTTGGAAAAGGCAAGAAAAAGATAAATGAAGGCGAGACTCTACCTTCTCCCGGAAGTACAGAGGAAAGAGAATCGACGTCTCGCCGAAGGTAGAGGACGTCAAAGTCCTTGGTTCCGAAGAACTCAAGGAGGGCGCTCTCGCGGGAGCCCAAGGACGGAGGCTTGTAGGCAGCATCCTCGTATTGGATGGGGGCTAGGGGTACGTTCCCGAAGTCGCCGGAGACGTAGATGAACCTCTCTCCCCAGTGATGATGCTTGTTAGCGAGACCGATCGTCTTCAGCAGTTGCCCGGAGAAGAACACCACGCCTCCTTTCGCGCGGAAAGTAAATAGCTTGCGGAAGATCGGCAAGCTGAACTCGATCCTCTCGGACCGCATATAGCATATGAATGCCACGAGAATAGCAACTGAATTCGGGTTCAGCTGCGCGGGAACCACCCCGTAGTACCGGAGGGCCTGCCGCATCTCAGGCCACAGCGGGAGGCGGAAGCCCACCTCGAAGTGTTCAATAGGGATGGCGAGCTCCCACTCCCCAGCGGTGTTTACTTTGTCATGACTACCCGGGTTCCGAGCGGTGAAGCCGGCGGGAACATGCTGTGTCTTGATCTGGTTGAACTCTTCCACAGTGAGAGTGCAGGAGGGGAAAAGATGCTTTTGGAAAGCTTCCGCGCAATTAGATCGTCCTTCACTTCCGCCCGGCATCACGAAAAAGTTGGAAGGCGAGATCTACGAGAAGAAGGCGAGAGAAAAAACGGCGCGAGAACGGAAGAAGGAGGCGGAGACAGGCGAGAGCTTTGGAGAGACAGCGAGAGCAACAGGAGAGGAGAGAGAGACTGGAATCGGAGAAATGAATGTGGTAGGTGAGCCTCCTATTTATAGAAAATCGTGGTAATGATGGCTGTTTTCAGAAAGGCGGCGGGGGTACAACCGGCGCGTCCTAGGTCAGCGGCGCTTCGTTTTTCCCGCCCGAATCTGACAGCGACCGATTAACTAAGTGACTGGCGCAAACGTTGTGAGATATCATACGGCCGGCAAGGTAGGCGGAAGCGAGGTGGCTCTCGCCACCCCAAAGACCTGGGAAAATAACTCATACACATACAAAAATATTAAAGACAGAGCTATTGCTCTCGCTGAGCGGGAATGCGATAAAATAATAAGCGAATAAAGTGCAGGAACATTAGTTACAACTCTAAGCGAGTAAATAAGGGTACATTAGAGAAGGGAAGGCCTGGGGAAGAGGAGAGGAGGTCTCGCGCTTCAGTACGGCTCCCAGCGCCATTTCCCTTGCTCCCACCGCCATTTGCCTCGATCCCGCAGCTTGGTCCGGGGGGGCGCCTGCGGGTTGAAGTAGGATGACAGAACGCTGCATCCCAGGTCAACCCGGCGAGATAGATCCCGGATTCTCTCGATGCACCTCTCAGGTGAGGACTCGGCGGTAGCTCCCCCCGGCCGGTCCATCTCGCCTATAAGGTAGTCTCGCTCCAGGGACTCCAGCCTCTTCTCCACTGACTGGCGAAACTCTCTTGCCGCAAGGTCGCGGACCCGTTCTCGCCGGATGAGCTTCGACAGAATGGCGGCGACCTTCTTCCCCCGTCTTTTCGCGCTCCCGGCACCGGTCAGGATCTCCTCCATCTCGTCAGATGAAGGGAAGGGAGAGCTCTCGCCATCTTCTCCCTCTCTTTCTTCTTCTTCTTCTTCTTCTTCTTCCTCTACCTCAGCGCCAGGCCGCGAGTCCATGTCCCCTGTCAAAAGAATCCCCATTTTAGCGGGAGCTAAATGATAGCCGTGTTAAAATTTCCGTGTACCTTCAGAGTGACGAGGCCCCCCGGTCGACGGCAGGCGAGAAGGCCCAGCCCCCCCCCCCCCCCCTCAGCTCCAAAGAGGAGGTGGATTAGCTTTCCTTTTCCGGGTGGGGGGGGGGGTAAACTTTGCGGATGGTGATCCCAGCTTGGTCAGGAGCGGGGAGGCGGGTCCCCTCTCCCACAGGAGGGCTAGCGTCTAACAGTGGCTCGGGGATCTCGACATTCTTTCCTCCCGCCAGTAGGGAGGAATCAACCGCATGGGCAGACTGATTAGCAGTTCTCGCCCCACTCTCCCGGGTGGCGAGATCTGGAGGTGCGGAAACCGATGCTGCGAGGAATCAGGTCAGCATTTAAAAATACCAGTCGAAGGCGAGAAGGGAACCTTTACCAGCGGTGTTCGGGTCTGGTGGAGGGGGCGCCTCGGGAACCTGTGGTTGATCATCGTGATGGCTAGAGGGTGGATCCAAAGGTTCTCACGGGGACGCGACAGCGTCAGGAACCGTCTCCTGCGAGAGGTACCACGTCAAACAAATGGACAACTGGTTTTTAGTAATTGGTATATCGAGCTTACCTTCCGCGGAGAGGGGCCATCCGCGCGACTAGGGGTCGGGGTGGGCGGGCTCCTGTTCTCGCGGGACAGGTCCCGCTGCACCACCTTCGCCTTCTTCTTCTTCTTCTTAGGCAGAGAAGGCTCAGCAACCGATGATTGTCTCGCTAGCCATGGGGCAACCAGGGCGCTATTAGCCCTGGCTCGCGCCTGTGCCGCGTTAATACGATCCTGCAGATCCTGCGAAAGCGGTTTGTCGGCCCGCTTGGAAGGCATAGCGAGGGAAGGCGAGAGCTCAGGGGGAGAATGACGACTCGAGGGAAGTATTGTGGCCGTCTATCGGCACACATATTTATAGGCGCCGTACGGCCCACCGAAAGATTCCCTGACGTTGACACGTGCTCAGCGAATATTTTGGGTTGGACATGTCTTTTCGAGCGCGGTGCTAGCTCAAAAAGAGCGGGGATTGTGTACAACCCCATATTCGCTGAGCCAGACAAGGAGGCACAATGGTCACAGGTGGGTTAGCCGAAGTGTTCCCGCCCTAAGGAGGATCTCGCCCAAAGAAGGCGGGAATGCTCTCGCCGGATCGTTGAAAGAGAAACCGTAGGCCGAGAGCGTCGAGCGCGGCCTGCGCGGAAGCGCTCTCGCCCAAACCAAGCTTCTCCGGATCGTTGAAAGAGAAACCGTAGGCCGAGAGCGTCGAGCGCGGCCTGCGCAGAAGCGCTCTCGCCCAAACCAAGCTTCTATCCCGAAGAGTTCTCGCCTACGCTGGGCGAGAACGTTCACGCCACGCCCTGGGCCGAAAGGTCTCGGCACCAGCTCTCGCCGAGTGGGGCCCAGGGTCTTTGGAAGAATGTCCTAATTGCCCTCAGGAGAAATTACTTTAGTACCCTCAGAAAAACAGCGGGATTTGGCTATTGGCAGATCAACCAGGGGCTTTTCAGTAAATTCAGGACAGCAAAATGCTATAAATAGACCCATAAGGGCTCCTTAGAAAGGAAGCGATCATTGTCTCCCAAAATTCCAGTGCTTTCTGAGGAGCTCCTAGCCCAGCTTTGGCTTTGGAGGGGAAGCTCTCAGAGATCTTCCGGGTGTGAGGTGGGACCTCCCTGCTGAGGCTTTTGGGTCAGTCTTAGGTCCTTAGAATCCAGTCAAGGGGTGAGACTTGAGAGAAGTAGGTTTTGGCTGCACCCCTTTTTCTTCGAACTTCAGTTGGGGTCATATTTGGCTTCAACAAGTACAATCCAAATACTAAATGTATGCATAACAACATTTGTAGCAAGTATTTTCCTAAGCATTACTCTAAGATAATACTTCAAGGAAAAGACGCATATCTAATATATAGAAGAAGAAACAACAACCGCTACATAATTTTAGGCAGAAACAAAAATTTCAATGTTGACAACAGATGGGTTGTTCCATACAACCCGTGGTTACTTTTAAAATACAATTGTCATCTAAATGTTTAGATCTGCAGCAGTATCAACAGTATAAAATATTTATACAAATATGTATATAAAAGCCCAGATCAAATCTCTTTTCAGCTCCAACCTGATACCCATCACGATGAAATTAATAATTACATTAACGGTAGATGGGTTATGCCCGCCTGAGGCATTGTGGAAAATGTTCAAGTTTCAGATGAGCCAAATTTATCCATCAGTAGAATGATTACAAAAACATCTACCGAATCAACATCAGATACGATTCCATACTGAGCAATCGATTTCATCGATATTAACAGACAACAGAAACTCCAAAACAATATTGACTGAATTTTTCACTGTATACAATGAACATCAAGAACCTAACCTATATTTATATAGAGATTTTCCCAAATATTATCGTTGGTTTAAGTAACAAAAGAACTGGAGAAAAAGGATCAAAAACGAAAAGTTATTGGTAGGATTTACTCTGTTCCGCTTGCTGATATTGAGAGATACTATTTGCGTATGTTACTAAATCATGTTCCAGGTCCTACATCATTTGATAATTTATTGATTGTCAACGACATTAAATGTACCACTTTTAAGGAAGCTGCAGAAAACTACGGTTTGATTGAGCAAGATAATAGTGTTCGAGAATGCCTAACCGAGGTTCAAGTTTTCAGAATGTCATCTGTGTTGCGAAGACTGTTTCCCACTATTTTGATATTTTGTGAACCAGCTGATGTTAGAAGTCTGTAGGCTGAAAATTATGCAAGCATGATAGAGGATTACCCGAGTTCCAGTGCCACTAACAAGTTCTATATTATGAATAAACTTTTACACGAACTCAACGATATTCTTCAACAACATAAACGATCGATTAAAGAGTTTGATTTACCCCTAATAAATGAATCATTCAAACATTTCAATAACCTCTCCAGTCTTATTGAGGCAGAGTTATCATTACATGTCACACAAGATGACCTTAATACCATCACATCACTTAATCAAGGCCAGTTACATGCGTACAACGCAATAAGTGAGGCAAAAAGAAACAGAACAGAGGAGTTCTTTTTCATTGATGGACTAGGTGGAACTGGAAAGACATATCTCTACCTTGCAATTCTCGCAACTTTTCGAAATTCAGGATGCATCATATTAACTACAGCTACTTCAGAAATTGCCGCAACTCTATTACCAGGGGGTCGAACTACGCACTCAAAATTCTGTATATCCATTAAATTACATGCCCAGTCATATTGTGGCTTTACAAAACAATCAGATTTAGCGGAAGTTATCAGAAGATCATCAACAATAATTTGGGATGAGGCCCCAATGGCTGATAGAAAGGCACTCGAAGCAGTTGATCGTTCATTCTGTGAAGCAACTAATATCAACATGCCATTCGGAGGAAAAATTATTATTTTGGGAGGTGATTTTTGTCAGGTGCTACCTGTTGTTGTGAATGGAACAAGAACACAAATTATTAATGTAAGTATCGTTCAATCATATTTATGGAGTCATGTAAAAATACTAAGTCTAACAGAGAATATGCGTGCAAAACATGATATTACTTTCTCTGAATATTTGCTACGAGTTAGAAATGATATAGAAACAACCATACAAGATGAAATGATTAGAATTCCTGACCTACTGGGCATGTTATGGGAGGGTGAGAAATCCATTAATGATTTAATAAATGTTACATTCCCAAATTTGGATTCACATGTTGGAGACAAAAACTATATGCGGGATAGAGCTATACTAACACCTCTAAATGAGCACGTAAATATGTTGAACGATATCACTCTACTACAACTCCCGGGTGAAGAAGTTATATACTACTCTCATGGTTCTGTTTTGGATGATACGAGAAATTTTGATCAACCTGAATTTCTAAATACATTGACACCAGGTAACTTACCGCCTCATAAGTTTAAGTTAAAAATTTGGGCACCAATTATGTTACTCAGGAATATTGATCCAAACATCGGTCTTTGTAATGGAACAAGACTTATGTGTCGTAGGTTTGCAAAACATGTAATCGAATCAGAGATTCTAACAGGTCAGTTTTAGGAAAACTTGGTCTTCTTGCCATGAATCCCATTGAATACTGCCGAAGATATAAAATTGTCATTCCAGTTAACACGTAAGCAATTTCCATTATGATTAAGCTTCAGACTTACGATAAATAAATCACAAGGACAAACATTTAAACATGTCAGAATATACCTACCAAACAATGTATTCAGTCATGATCAATTGTATGCAGCTCTATCACGAGGCACCTCCCGAGAAAAAACAAATGTCTTGGTGCAGAAGGGCAAAATAGATAGTCATGCAGGTATCTATACACTGAATGTTGTTTACAAAGAAATCTTCAGACAGCTACAACATCAACATAGAATATCACTCTAAGGTATGCATTCAATGCACAATAGATTTGTTTTTTAAAAATTATTGGTACAAGTTATACGTTGGGGTTTGTTGTACTCAAATTACATATACGATATAATGACTAATATAAATATATTAGTTCATCTGCACACATGGCTATTAAAACGACCATGCTAATCTCAACAATCTAAAAAATAAACAAAATTAACAAAAACTATCTTAACACAACATCTAACTACTCAAAATCAACGCATGTTCGTATCAACTATCGTAAGCAAACATGTCTACAGAATCACATCAACAATCGGACGTAGGTAAAACATATCCATAATGTGTGTTAAAACTTCAACAACAAAAGCATGTTATGGATGGCGAAATCTCTTAGCACGATATCCCTAAGATCTGTGATTAAAAGATTTTCTTTCAGCATCATCTACATAGATCTATCATCACTCAAGAATACTATGTTTCATCACTTACAACTATACTGCAATGCCTCACATTTCGCTCGGTAGGTAATAACCACTTTTAAATTTCTAAAATAACATGAAATTTGCATACCTTTATGTATAATGTGATTTTGTTATATAGCCTAAAAGTATTATGATAATAATACATATATGTTATAAAATACTCCCTGATTTGGCCTACATCGATTATTTCTTTATGAATGTCAACAATGTGTAGATGGTAAACGAGCAATCATCATATCAGCCACTACAATTACATAATCATTCTGCCGCTCAACCCAGTAAGTCATTGATAGTGTGCATATCTACTTTTGTATTACATAACAATTTGAAATGTAAACTGTAGAATTTGTTTCGCAGCTAACCCTGTCAATAACAACACTGCGGTTGACTCTGATTACAATTACTATGATGAGATTTGCAAGCCGACCACAACCAGGTGGTCAGATGGTCCACGAACTGAGATTTCAGGGTTTACATTATGTATCCCAGCTGTACCAGTAGGCCTAACAACAAAAAAAGAGTGAAACTACGTATTCACAATGATTATAAGATAACACCTACCAAATAATCTGCAGTACATGACGAATACTACTAACGTAACTCAATCAACAGTTGTTAATAACTAATATAACTTTACATCTTCCATCAATGCAAAATCTCCCAAGGCCACTAAATAAGATATGTCATCAGACAATGGTTTTACTTCTGATAGCTTCCAACTACACTTGCACTTCTGGTTGGACGCTCCTTAGTTACATGAGATCTGCAACAAGAATTGAGAGTTCAGATAGTTTGATCTCCAATCACAATGATCTTCCTCTGTTGTCTACATATATATGACAACGTCTTTAATAATCATTTTGCGATCTATTGTTGATATGTACAAGCTCCCACCTTCATCTATGTGTTGTATGTTGTACTAAACATAAACTAATAATAGTATGAACATTGTCATGATCTTCAAATGTATACCCATGATATTTGTACATTATCTGCAAAAAAATGCTATATAGGTTCCATACAAGCATCTTCGCACGGGCTAAGCCCGTCCTCGGTGCTCTCAGGCAGCCGGGGCATCAAACACGGGCGAGGGTCACTCAGAGGCGGGCGAAGCCCGTGCAGAGGCGGGCGAAGCCCGTGCAGAGGCGGGCGAAGCCCGTGCAGAGGCGGGCAAAGCCCGTGTAGAGGCGGGTGAAGCCAGCCTGGATGCGGCCGAAGGCCGCCCGAGAGCATCGAGCACGGACATAGCCCGTGTGAAGATGCTCCGCCCGTTCTCGATGCTTCGCTGCGGGCTTCGTCCGCCCCCCGGCTTCGCCCCGCAACGAAGCGGGCTTCACCCGCCCGCCCCCCCCCCCCGGCGGGCCCCGCCCCGCCCCGCCCGCCCCCCGGCAGAAAAGACCCGTTCGACGTTCGTCGAACGCCCCTTCTCTGTTGTCGGTGGCGGAGCCGCCGACCGCCTGCCCGAGACCCACCGGGGGGTTCGCCGGCCTCCGACGAACCCGTCGGGGTTTGTTCGGCGGCGAGCGGGTAGGGCCACCGCCGGCGGTGGCCCTGCCCGTGAACTCCAAAACTGGAGCTCACTGGCAGGGTCACCGCCGGTGGTGGCCCTGCCCGCTCGCCTCCGGACAACCCCCGGCGGGTTCGCTGGAGGCCGGCGAACCCCCCGGTTGGCGCTGAGAAATAAAAGAGATCAAACACACACACACACACACACACACACATACTAGTGCCCGACACGGGGCTCCGCCTCTATGGCTCCGCGCCACATTATCCGGCCAGTGACGGCGAGCTTCGCCCGCCCCGCGGCGGGCTGCACCCGCCTCCCCGAGATTATAAATATTTAAATAAAGTCGGGATTAAATCCCACACTTAGGTGGGATTAAATCCCGCCTATTTGCGGGATTAAATCCCGCACATAGGAGGGATTAAATCCCGCCACTTAGGCGGGATTAAATCCCGCCTGGGCGGAATTTAATGTCCCGCCTGTCCTGCCACCTAGGCAGAATTAAATCCCGCCTGGGCGGGATATAATGTCCCACCTGTCCCGCCTATCCCGCCACCTAGGTAGGATTAAATCCCTCCTAGCTAGGCGGGATTAAATCCCGCCTAGCTAGGCGGGATAATCCCGCCTGGGCGGGATTTAATGTCCCGCCTGTCCCGCCACCTAGGCGGGATTAATCCCGCCTGGGCGGGATTTAATGTCCCGCCTGTCCCGCCACCTAGGCGGGATTAAATCACGCCTGGGCGGGATTTAATGCCTAAGTGCGGCATTAATCCCGCATAAGTGCGGGATTAATGCCGCCTAATTAATCGCGTCTGAAATTGTATTAATCCCAGACGGGATTTAGTCCCACACCGCCTACGTATGTTTGCTTTTCGGGTATATATACTTTTTTTTCCTTTTAGAAGTACAGTTATAATGACGGGCCTGAAACTGGCAGGCCTCAAACTCCGGTGGGTCGTGTCTCTTGTTGTGCTTTCTTAGCGGGCTTTTCACGCAGTGTTTGTGATTAATTTTGGACTGAGCTGACGGGTTGTATGGATGTCCTACAAAAATATATTGATTTGAGAGGCCCTATATAGGTTTAGGAGACCTAAGAAAAAATATGAACGATCCTGATTCGTTGTTGTGATCAACGGTTGCGATCAAATATTTGGTTTATATTCAACGGTCGTGATCGATCGTGATCTGATTCTACAATTCAAAAGTACCTCTTTAATGTAGTTAAAGATATATATATATATATATATATATATATATATATATATATATATATATATATATATATATATATATATATATATATATATATATATATATATATATATATATATATATTAGAATCGTGCTTTAGTAAGACGTGTGCTCACTGTCCTAAAGAAGTTGCATCACCCTCCGACAGTGCTTTCAACGATGCTCACTTCTCCAAGATACAACACCAAGTTAGATCCCGAAACTCCGATGTGCATGGACACTTAAGAAGCACAAATCACTCAAACTCCCACTTGATGAAACAAATGTGAAGAAAATGTGAAGAAAATGAAATCACGTCAAGGTAGTCGTAAGAGTGAGAGAGAAGAAGTCCCTATGTATATTCAGAGAGTGTATATTAAAACAGATCAAAGAATTTCCTAAATAGGAGCCTCAAAAAATGGCCAGAAAATCAATCACGTAATAAGTTTTCAAGCGGTTATAATTAGTAAGAATTAATCGTGCATGTGAACGTTGAGTTTCAACGTAAAATATTAATGGTGAGAAATGCGTGAGATAAATGGTTAACAAAAGTGCAAAGCATTGTAAAAAGAGAAGTCGACGCAGGTTGCGTCGAATCCAAGTCGACGCACGTCGAATAATTATCGACGTAACTCACATAAAATACTTATCAACGTAATTCACGTTGAATCATGTTGCCGAAGGAGAAAACGATGCAAGAGTCGAATGCATTTCAATGAAAGAAGGTGAAGTCGATGCATGCATCGAGTTCATCTCGACGCAAACAAGGAGAAGTCGATGCATGCATCGAGTGCACCTCAATGCAGCTCAGAAATAAGGGTTCCAAAAATTTGGTTTCCCTCCAATTTAGTTTTGGAGCTTTTCCTTCAAATGAGAAGCCAAATCACCAAACACCATTTGACTCAAAAGAATCATTTAATGATAATGTTTTATATATTAAATTTCTAACAATCCCCACAAAAACAAAAATCAAAACGAGAACTTCATAAATTTGATATTACTAATAATAAACAAAATCAAATATAAACTTGTCTCATCAAGTTGCATCTAATGCAATGAGTATATGTGAAATGGCTACCATGACCTTATACTTAGTATTTATTTCCTCTACCAAATAGTATAATGTGCTAGAGACTTTGAATTATAAACTTTTGACCAGTAAATTAGATAAATACACAAAAGATTGGTTGTACTTGGGTTATGGCGGTGGACGCGTTAATGGTCATGCACAATCCTTGATTTTTCATGAGAGTTATTAGGGTGCAGTCCGGATCCCAAAGCCGTGGCCTCACGACTACCCCCACATTTGTGGTGCCTCAGATATTCGTAACCAATATCTCGCAAAGATGGATGCTTTTGACAACCATTAAGAACTTAAAGTTCAACCTAATCAGTTACGTAGAGCACAACATCATAGGAATGGAGAGAAGGTTTTATTAACCTTTAAATTTTGTGCTCTCAACTACACTACATCAACGACTTCATTTCTACCACATTGAACCCAATTCATGGGATCTCCAATCACATGTGTTGGGTATCCATTGTTGGTAGTAAATTATGTAGGCTTAAGCCTCATTTTCCTCGATGACAACAAAATCTCTCTTCGTGATAATCCCTTGGTAAGACTATCAGCCAGATTAAATTCTGACTTTATATAGTTGAGTGATATCACTTCTTTCTTATTTACTTCACTGATTTGTATACGATTCTCATAAACTTATTCATTTTGAAATTAGTACAATTAGAAACATTCAAATCTATAACAGATTTATTATCACAATGCAAAAAAATAGCAGACGTTGATTTTTCACATAAACGAATTTCAACAAGTAAATTATTAATACATTCAACTTAAACACATGTTGTGTCTAAAACTATAAACTCAAATTCTGTGGTACTTCTAAAAATCACAGTTTGTTTTGTATAAGCTCATGAGATAGCAGCTCCTCCAAGGAGGAATACATAACCTGTTGTATTCTTCTAGTACTTCGGGAAAACTCGTATATACTAAACTATAAACTATAGTTACTCGAAGGTATTTAAATATTCTAGTTAATACTATCCAATGGTCATCACTTGAATTACAATCATATTTATTTAATTGGCTTACGACATAGGAAATGTCAGGCCTAGTGTGGTTAGCTATGTATAGTAGTGATCCTATCATTTGTGCGTACTTATGTTGACCAACAGGTTCACCAATATTTTAACAAAATTTTATGCTAGCGTCATAAGAAGTAGATGCGAGAGCGGAATCATAAAAGTTAAATTTATTCAGCATTTTCTCAATTGAGTGTGAAAGTGATAAGGAAACACTATAATCAGTTTTAACTAGTTTCATTCCTAATATGCTATTATCTACTCTCAAATCCTTCATATCAAATTTGAAAGATAAATTATTTTTAATTTCATTAACTATTTTAATTAAATTTTCAAATATTAAGATATCATCTACATAAAGACATAACAAGACAATTCCATTTCCGTCATGTTTAACACAGATACATTTGTTGAATTCATTGGAATTAAAACCAAATGATGAGACTACAGAATCAAATTTTTAATATCATTGCTTATGTGCTTGTTTTAATTCATAAAAAGATTTAATTAATTTACAAATTCTAGTTTCTTGGTCTTTGACCACAACTTTCGGGTTAGACATGTAGACTTCTTCATCTAAGTCTCTATGCAAGAAAGCGGTCTTAACATCCATTCAATGAATGATCACCTTATGGATCGAAGCTAAGATGATTAGAATACGAAGAGAAGTAATTCTAGCTACATGAGCATATGTATCTAAATAATATATTCTTTATTTTTGAGTATAGCCTTTAGCAACAAGGCGAACCACATTTGTCTATGGAGTCATCTAGAATTTAGTTTCTTTCTAAAGATCCATTTATAACTTATGACTTTGGCATGCGGGGGGTGGGGGGGGGGGGGGGGGGGGCGTAGATCGGTTACAATTTATGTTTTTTCATCAGCATTTTTCTGACAGTTTTATTATCAGAATAGTTTCTTATCAACATCAGCCACCCAAAAAAAACTATATACGTGCCACATATTAAAAGGAAATGTGAGGGGGGGGGGGGTGTAAAGTGCATATTATGGACTTTACGGTGCAGTGCAGCCATCCATTGGCAGCAAGTGCATCACATCTCGCGCGGAAATACGTTCACATCTCAGATCGTAATGTGATGCACTCGCAACCATTGAACTGTATAGCACCCCCCCTAAACCTTAAAAAAATACGTCATTTTATAATGGTCTCTTGTCTTTTAAATTTGTTTTAGCTTATTAATTCATGTCAATTACAATTAATATCTTCAACTTTTTTTCATAATATAATAGGATAATAAATATTAAAAAAATTATATAAATATTATGATAATATTTATTACTATAAGATGAGGTCATGAATTCCTCATATGTATTAGGTTCCCCTTCAACTAAATATGTGAAATAGTCTTCTCCAAAAGTCTTTTCGGTTCTAACTATTTTTCTTCTTTTAAATTTATCATTTTCTAATGGGTCTAAAGAAAAGAAAGAATATTGGTTTGAACTAGTTGAAGGTTGAGATGAGTTAATTAATTTGTATGCGTATAATAAATTGTATCTCTGACTTCTATAATAATGTTATTAGAGATTTCACTAATAAGAGAATTAGTTATAAGAAATATATTAACATTACTATCTGAAGCATATCCGATAAAAATAGAGTATAATGTTTTCGGCCTTATTTTCTTTCTTTTGTGTTCTCGAATTGATACCTTAGTCAAACACTCGTACACTTAAAGAATTTGAAGGTTAGACTTTCTAAATTTAAATAATTCATGAGTTTTTTCACTTTGTTTGGAAGGAATCCTTATCCATGACCTCCTGTCGGACACTCATATATTATTATATATGTTTATAAAAACCCAGATGGCACGCATAATTTTGTAGATATCATTTTTATTTTAATTTATACAATTTTTGCCACCTAGCGGGCCCCACCTAAAAGAAGAACTATGCCTTCCTCGGACGTCAGTTTCTCATCACCTCTTCCTTCAATTCCGACTCCTAAATTCTGTGGATATAAATTCCAGAGAAATCCGTATAAACTATAAATGCGAGCGCCGGCCGTCGCAGACATCTCATCTAATCAAATCACAGCTCGCTGAAAGGAGCGATTTCGCCGGCGATGGATCCTTACAAGGTAATCTCCCTCCGTTACTAACGATTGTTGACAGTTGCGCGATCTCTCGCCTCTCCTTATCTTGTCTCTGCAATCGATTCTCTTAATTTACCCTAATTTCTGGTTTTTGCGGTATACGCATCGGAACTGCAAACTGATCGATTTTCTTGGCCGGGGATTCATCGCAGCACCGCCCGTCGAGCGCGCATAACTCGCCCTTTTGGACAACTAACTCCGGCGCTCCTGTTTGGAATAACAATTCATCATTTACCGTCGGCGCCCGAGGTAACAATAGACCTTGGAACTTGTTCGAATAACAATTCATCATTCAACGTTTTATCTTAGAGAGATTTTGCGCGAAGTGAGAGTTCTTTTTATAAGCGCTTTTCAAGTTAATGATTGGCTAGCTAGCAACTGTGAACCCATCTATTCTCATGAAAATGGGCCCTTTTGTGGGGCTGCTGCTGTTTTTCTCCTTATTCGATTTCTCTGTTCTCTGTTTGTTTATGTACAGGGCAGTGACGGATCCAGGAATTTAGAAAAGGGGGTGCACAAAAAAAAATTTAATAGCATAATATAGAAAATAAAAAAATTCTGATATTATAAAGTCATACACCATTACATATAAATGTGTTAATTGAAAATTACCAAATACCAGAAGAAATTACAGTTGTCCGCGACGAGTTTTCATTTTTTGAAAACGATCAATAACATCATCATCTGAAACTTTCAAAAATGCGTCTCTTTCAATGAATGTAACCAAACAATCATTCAATGTCTGATCGCCCAAACTATTGCGTAATCTGTTCTTGACATAATTCATGCCTGAAAAGACTCTTTCAACACTTGCAGTGGCCACATGAAGAATTAGTACGAACTTCAATAGCTTGTATAATTGTTGATAAGCAATATGTTTCCCGGTTTCAACAAGTTTCATAGAGAGATGACCAAGGTCGTTCAAGTCAAAAAACCGCTCGTCGTTTTTCATATCCACAATGAAATTGTCTAGCTGAAATTCAAGATTAAACAACTCCAAACTTGAAAAATCACTAGGATAAAACTCTGCAAGTCTGAGTATTTTTTGCTTGTCAAAACAGCCAAAGGAGTTAATGAGATTCAAACAAGTCATACAATGGAGCAACTCCATACTCATCTCATCAAACCTGTTATTAAGCTCATGCAATTGTAAATCAACCACCTTTAAGAAAATTGACACCCGATAATGATGCAAATATGTGTAGTCTTCAACAAATCGTCTTGATCTTCCGCGCGGAACATACAGATCATCCATTTTAGGAATATGAATACTAAATTTATCACAAAAAAGTAAGACCTTGTTGAACAGAGTGTCCCAACCATCATCACGCAAATTTTGCAATTGTCTTTTCGTCAAACTTACAAAAGACATAACATTAATAATATCCTGATCTTTTCTTTGCAAAGCAAGATTTAATTCATGTGTATAACCAAATATAGTTGTCATCACATGAATCATCAAAACAAAGTCAAACGATTCTAATGCAAACAGTACACCCTGTGGCTTCACCCGGTCATTTGCCTTACTCTTACCAATCTTCAAAAGTGTATCAACCATATCAGGATATAAAGAAATAATATGAATTAATGTCTTGTGATGTGAGCCCCAACGAGTATCACCCGGCCGACCCAAAGAAAGTGTCTGATTTAAACCCGACCCTGTTTGTAGTTCACCATCTTCTAGTGTCTGAGCAACTTTTTGCACTTGACTTTCTCTAAGCATCTCATTTCGCTTGCAAGAAACTCCAACCACATTTAATAGCGTCGAAATTGCTTCAAAAAACCATTGACAATCATCATTTATTTTAGCAACTGCAACTACGGTTAACTGAAGCTGATGAGCAAAACAGTGAATGTAATAAGCTGATGGATTTTCTTTCAAAATTAGACTCTTGAGTCCATTTATTTCACCACTCATATTACTTGCACCATCATATCCTTGACCACGAATTTTAGACAAATTCAAGGAATGGTCAATTAACAATGATTCAATTGCAGTTTTAAGAGACATGACACTAGTATCGTGAACATGCACAATGCCGAGAAAACGCTCTATTAATCTTCCGTTCCCATCAACATAACGCAAACAAAGGGCCAATTGTTCTCTGTGTGACACGTCACTAGATTCATCAACTAAAATTGAGAAGTAGTCATCTCCAAGCTCTTGCATTATAATTTTTGTAGTTTCTTTGGCACAAGCATTAATGATATCTTTCTGAATTGAAGGCGCAGTCAGTTGATTGTTTCCCGGGGCATTTTTCAGCACATACTTACCAACTACTTCATCTATATCGGCAAGCCACTGCAAAAGCTCGAGAAAATTTCCCCTATTAAGTGAATGGTGACTCTCATCATGCCCACGTAGGGATAATCCCTGTCGCAAGAGAAATCTCAAGCATTTCAAAGAAGCTTGTAATCGTGATTTGTTTTCAAACTTTGTTTTATCTGATTGTTTATTAAGAGAAACAATGATAGACTTTTGGGGGTTTTTTAAACCTTCAAATTTCTGGAGTGCTAAATGATGAGAACTATTAATCTTGCCAACATGTTTTGTAAATCCGTCAGGTTTATTCCATGACCTATATCCTCCTCCACTGACAAAAGCATCTCCCCTGGCAGCAATACTTGCGGTTTCATTCTTGAATAAGTAACAAACTAAACAAAACGCAGCGTCCTTTTCAACACTATATTCTAGCCACTCAAACATATCATACCATGTGACTACAAACATACGTTCTCGGTCACCTATCTTTCTTTGAGGAAATGGATGTAATTTTGGTTGGCATGGACCTCTTAGTATATAAGCCTTTCTCACTGCATCTTGCTCATTTAAAGGATAGGCTGATATATTTTTTCTCATTCCCGGATCCTGTGGAAGCATCTCCACATCATATAAAGCGCCCATTACAACGTCTTGAGCATCAGGAGATGGCAAATGCGACGCATTCTCGATAGCTTCAGAAGCACTCAGGGATAACTCTTCATTTTGACTTGGAGGTTTAGATCTTGAAGTCTCTTGAGATTTTAATTTCTTTTGAAACATAGATGATATGTGACTGGACTTCTTTTTTTGACTCTCCATATCACAATATTGTTCAATTCTATTTCTATATGAATGCCAGAAAAAACAAAATATTAACAAAAAACCATATTAATTAAATGCAAAGTATTTAAATATCTATCTACTCCGCTTGACCCTCTACCGGCCAATACTACGAAGTATCCCTAGGGATAAACATTCAACACAGAGACTATGTGTTTTGCTTAATCACTACCTGACTAATACCTCAAAACACCCCTAAAAATAAAAATACATGAAAATAAAATGTGATAGGGTATATGGAAGCAAAACCTTGGCCACAATCTGTAGCCAGAGAAGAACGTATTTCTCCTTCTTTTGTTATCACTTATCACGTGACTCGCGTACTCGGTACTAGTCCTCACGAATGTTGGCCACAATCTGTAACAGTATATGAAGAAGCACTTCAATGAAAATAATGTCATACATAATTTCATAACTCATAAGTAACATAACAAGAGAGGGATACCAACAACAGGTATGAAAATGCAGGCAATAAGTAGAGAATCAATCAGTTTATACAACAAAATAACTAGTAAGAAACATGTCACTCCAAGTCTCCAAGCAATCCGACTGCAGAAAATACGGCACAAGCTAGGGATACCAACAACAGGGCTCCTGGGAATGTTAGAGATCACATTAATTTCTTCAGCGAGGAGGGTAAAGGAGATGGACTAGCTAATCTTAACAGCAACGCCAAGCAATCCAAACGAAATTTACAATCCAGAAAATTTTTGGAGAAAAACACAGAAAGAAAACTAGTACCTGTTGTCGTTGGACGATGCCTCTCAGTGTAGCAAGTGCAGAGATCGAGATTGGAGGAGGAGGAGGAGGAGATGCAGAGAGTGCGGAGCGCGAGAGCTATCCGCGAGTTGCATCTCCAAAAGGAGATGAGGCGCGGGATGTTTTATTTTAGGGCTGGAATCATGAAATAGACTGCGGTTTATATATTAACCGCAGTGTATTCTGCGTTGTTCATGGAATAGACTGCAGTTAATATATTAACCGCAGTCTATTCCATGAATAGACTGCGGTTTATATATTAACTGCAGTCTATTCTGCGTTGTTCATGGAATAGACTGCGGTTAATATATAAACCGCAGTCTATTCATGGAATAGACTGCGGTTAATATAAAAACCACAGTCTATTCATGGAATAGACTGCGGTTAATATAAAAACCGCAGTCTATTCATGGAATAGACTGCGGTTTATATATTAACCGCAGTCTATTCATGGAATAGACTGCGGTTTTTATATTAACCGCAGTCTATTCTGCGTTGTTCATGGAATAGACTGCGGTTAATATATAAACCGCAGTCTATTCCCATTTTTTTTATAAAAAAAGGGGGTGCCAGTGTCTCTTTGGCCCCCCTTTAAATCCGCCCCTGGTACAGGGGGATATTAAATCATACTGTAGCAAACAATTCCAAGAAAGATAACTAAAACTTATTTTTGTGTTTTAATATAGGTGAAGTTCCTCGGCTTATTTGGCCTTTCACTATAATCATGCAACGAGTCAACAGTTGTAATTTAACACACCACCCAATTGGTTTTGATTAATTGCTTTATTTTATAGAGCTCGGAATGCTTAATAACCACCCTGTTAGATGCTAAGATAAAAATTGAAATTTTATGATCAATCAACAACAGCATGACCTTGAAGAGATATATAATGGATTGGAGAGGATGATTTTCATGATTTCCCAAACACATGTCTGTTCTACATGTCATGCATGTGTTAGTACTTTCCAGTATTACTTTTTATTTTTCAATTTTCTTTTGGGCGAGTTAGATGTTGTTGATTGATTATAAGAAAATGTACTCATGTGGAACATAGGTTGAACATAAATAGTACATTTGGACTTTTCTTAATGAACAATGCATTGCTATGGTGACCAACTACCTTCCATTGATAAAAGATGAGTGTTTTGCTCTTTAAATGCTAGATTCCGTTCTGACCTGACACTATCACATGACTAGTCAGATGATTAACATCAACTCATTGACAAGGTAGTTTCCTTGCAAGTGAGCAAGGTGTGACTAGATCACTACAAGTAGAGTTGGGAAAGTACACTCACCTAGTGTGAACAATAGAGTGTACAAGTTGTTGACGAGTAAGATTCACACGCCTTAATCTCAGACGTCCTTTCCTTAGATTTTGGAATCACACATTATTTTTTGAAATTTGTATTAATTATTCCTCATCTTTATTACTTTTTAATTTGGTCAGATATTGTAAGTCTTACAATTGTAATATACATAGAGATCTTGCATGAATGTGAACGACATTGATATTTAAAACCCTACTTTCTAGTATGGAGGGTTTTTATGGTGGATAAAGCTGTAAAACCAAGGGGTTGCTGGTTCTCATTTATCGGGATTTTCTGAATCCACATCAGGTTATATGTGAGCTTCAATGTGTTTGAAGCGTGATGAGAACCAACAACGATGATGATAACCAACAAAGCCTTGACAAAGATCATGGATTTCCATGAATCTTTGTGGCAGTTAATTGTATTGATGCATTTCTTAGAGACCTTAATCTCCAAGTCCGATTCATGGAGCAGGATGTTATGAATCCTCATAACGGCCGATTCGCGGGATAACAATACCAAACACGAAGGAAGGATGCAACATCAAGCGAGATTGAACCAATCAGTTCAGCCCTCCCTAATTAAACCAGAAGGCGGCTGCGGGCTGAACCAACGGGTTCAGCCCCTATGGGGGCCGACCGCCCCCCTGGACCTGAGGGGTATAATAGTCCCGAGGGTTTCCTGGCGGTGGACAAGCAAGAACCTCTAAGGTATTTTCTCCTCTCTCAAATCCTAGATTTCTCTCTTCTCTCCCACATCTTTTTTCTCGTTCCTATCATTTGGTATCAGAGGTTTCCGATTCTCCACCACGGTGACTCGCTCCCAGGAAGAATCCAATCAACTGGCAACCCTAAAAAAGAAATACACCGGGCTGTCAGACACGGTGGCCACAATCGAAGAAAAGCTGAGGGCATCAGACAAACTATTGGAAGAACGGTTGGATGCTCGCATGGAAGAGATCAAAAGTTTGTTGACCCCAAATATAAAGGGCAAGGCTATTGCAATGGAACAGGTCAACGCAATCCCAATTTCGATCCCGTCTCCTGTAGCGGGTCTGACAACTCAGGGCGGAGCGCCCATAGACAAATTCAAAAGGAGTAAACATACTGGTCGTGTGGTAGGAGGTATTATAGTAGTACTCTACCCAATACAACCATCGTGTCCATGTGCGGGGCTCGTCCATAACGAAGCACCGTAAGTATGTTTATGCTCCCCGATTGAGTACCTCTTTTTGATCGTCTATTTGTGGATGGTTGGCGGTGCTCATACATAGGCAAGTACCATGTTGTCTGAATAGTTCCTTTCAAAAATTGCTCACAAAGACTGGATCCCAATCAGAGATGATGGTTCGTGGGATTCCGTTAAGTCCGACTATCTCCCGCACGAACAAGTCCGCTACTGATTCACTTGTAGGGATGGAACAAGGCCAAGAAGTGCCCGGGCTTGGATAATTTATCCACCACTACAAAGATGATTGTCTTCCCCTGGGACTTCAGCAGCCCATCGTTGAAGTCCAAAGAAACTGTGTCTCAAATCTATCGTGGTATCTCCAGAGGAGTGAGAAGGCCCGCCAGCGATGTTGTTTCGTATTTCTATCATTGTCAAATATCACATATTGCTGCACAAACCGCTGGACATCCCTTCGTTGACCTCTCCAGAAAACATTACCTCTGACCCGTTGTAAGGTACGTAAAACTCGTGCATGTCCCCCCACTAGTGAAGAGTGGAACTCTTGTAACATAGTGTCCTTCCATGACGACAACGAGGGTATGACCACCCGGTCGTGAAAGTATAAGTGTCTGTTCTGCCGTCGAAACCTGAGAGGAGCGTCATGTCCCTGCTGAAGTGCCTCTACGACGGGACGAAGCTCGAGGTCTTGTAGGACCTCCTTCTATATGTCATCTAATGTGTCAATCAACGGACCTGAGATGTGTTGTAGTGTCCCCTCTGGTAGGCGGGATAGTGTGTCTGCCACAACGTTCTCCTTGCCCTGCTTATAGACTATCTCATGGTCGTAGCCAAGCAACCTCGTCACCCATTTCTGTTGTAGAGGATAGACCGCTCATTGCTCCAAAAAATGTTTCAAACTCTGGTGATTGGTCTGGACCAAGTTTCTTCCCAAAAGGTAAGGTCGCCACAAGATCACAGCATGTATGACGACCAACATTTCCTTCTCATAGGTCAATAATCTCAGCGTCTGTGGTACCAACGTCTTGCTGAAAAACACTATTGGGCAACCTTCTTGCATGAGAGCAGTCCCGATCCCTATGCCTGAAGCACCGGTCTACAGAATGAATTCATTAGTGAAATCAGGAAGAGCTAGCACTTGTATCGTCGTCATGGCCGTCTTAAGAGCTTGGAATGCAGCTTACGCTTCATCTTGCCAGTAAAAGGCATCCTTTTATAGCAGCTGGGTCAAAGGTCGGGCTATCTTCCCATAATCTTTCACAACCCGCCTGTAGTAGCCCGTCAACCCGAAGAACCCTCAGATAGCACGGACAGTGCGTGGCCGAGGCCATGTTTACAGGCTCCCACCTTCTTGGGTCCGGCCCTGAATCCTCATGCAGAGACAATATGACCCAGATATACCACCTCTTCCTAACCATATGAGCATTTGGAGCGCTTGGCATAGAGCTGGTGCTATCGGAGTATAACGTCAGTAGATCCCTGTCAAATGGAAGAGCTTATCTACAACACACAACACCTTGGTCGATCTGCTTGAGTTTCAAGAACTTTATCCAAATTTTTATCTTGGGGACAAGCTGGTTCTTGAAGGGGAAGGGAATGTTATGAATCCTCATAACGGCCAGTTCGTGGAACAGCAATACCAAAGACGAAGGAAGGATCCAACATCAAGCAGGGCTAAACCAACCGGTTCAGCCCTCCCTAATTAAACTAGAAGGCGGTTCGGGCTGAACCGATAGGTTCAGCCCTTATGCCCCCCCAGACCCGAGGGGCATAATAACCCCTAGGGTTTCTTGACGGTGGAGAAGCAAGAACCTCCAAGATATTTCCTTCTCTCTCTCAAACCATAGATTTCTTTCTTCTATCCCAAATCTTTCTTCTCGTTCCTATCACAAGCTAGAGGATTCCAAGAACCGTCAATGCAAATGAGATTCTGATATCGTGCTGTGGCCAAAACTAGCTCATGACCTCCCAGGCTTCGACTAGTTCCTCTAGTTAACTAAAAAGAAGGCCAAATCTTTTGTGAGGGGTCGAGAAGAAGAATACTGCTAAGCCAGTAAGCCGGATTAGCGTGATGGTCAGCATAGTTTGGTGAAAGTATTTGTCATGGTGGTAAATGCAGGAATGATTTCCACAACAATGGAGGTGATTCGTCAATGGCCATGAAAATCAACAAATATACCACCTTCCTTGACAAATGGTACATAATATTGAAATTCTAAACACTTATCCCTCTCTCGAACCCTAATCCCTCATTAAAGACTTCTTATTATTTAATGATATATTGACTGTAACTTTAAAGTTTCTCAAATCTAGATTATGATCTATTCAAATGCTTATGCAAGCCCAAAACAACTTTTGTGTTTCTTATCCAGAGTTAAGACTGCTTGGTGTTTTTATTGCAAATTTAAGTTCTTTGCTGCAGTTGTTTGGTGGTTTTTATTTTCTCATAATTGTAGTTTATTTTATTTTAAATTCACATTGTTGCCAATTTATAGGGCCTATTCTTCTCGAGGATTATCATCTGATTGAAAAGCTTGCTCAGTTTGATAGGGAGCGCATTCCTGAGCGCGTTGTTCATGCTAGGGGTGCTAGCGCCAAAGGTTTTTTTGAGGTCACCCACAATATTTCTCACCTAACATGTGCTGATTTTCTTCGTGCACCTGGTGTTCAAACTCCTGTCATTGTTCGCTTTTCAACTGTTATTCACGAACGCGGGAGTCCCGAGACCCTAAGAGACCCACGAGGATTTGCTGTGAAGTTCTACACCAGGGAGGTAAACGTGCTAATCTTTTTATATATTAGATATCCATGTACTGGATTTATATTCTTTTTCCATATTTATTGGCTTGCATATAGATTATGCTCCTAAAGCAAAAGTTTCTTTACCATTGGTAGTTCGTCTTTAACTGTTTCCCCCAATAAAGGTTGATTGATGCAACACAAAAAGACTATTTAGGATTTATTGCATTTTTATTGCGTTTAATTATGAGAATTATCTTTATTTGAAATTAGACAATAGTCATTTTAGAAGTTATCTAAATATGAATACAAAATATTTTTTGGTAATCCTGTTTATTTAAGTGCGACTTTAATGGATTGTAATTTATAATTGAATAATAAAGTGAATTTGAAAATTTACCTCCTTTATTCTATGTTTCTCTCTTTCTTTCCCCCTTTCTTTAGTCTCTCTGTTTTTCTTTCCCCTTCCAATTTCTTCCTAAACAGCACAGCTCTCATAGTTTCTCTTATTTTCTTTCACTTCCCGCTCTCCTTCACAGGGGAAACAAGAGAATCCTGATTTCATTTTCCTCTTAGGAATCATTTGGTTCCTTCAAATTAGAAAATATGTTTATATAACACTGTAATTTATTAAATCTACATTATAGTTGAATCTTAGTTATTAAAGGCGCAAGACGCACCAAAGCGCAAGACGCACCAAGGCGCAAAGAGGTCTTGGAGCCTAGGCGCAAGGCTCAAGGCGCAGGCGCGCACCTGACGAAGATAATGCGCAACCACATTCATTTTAAGAAATAAGCATCAAACATCAGTTCATTTTCTTTATCAGATTTTTCATCTTTTATACTCATTAATCATTCATTAATATCATTTATATCTCTTAAAAATAGAATTTATGTGACTACTTGCATCATATTTACGTCTTAACACTCAATTATGTTTCACAAACACTAAACCATGCAAAAATTATTTAGTTCTTACATTATTTCTTTCTTTGTTTTGGAAAAAAGTTTGCAACAGAAATCACACCCAGACATGCCTTTTATGCTGCAAAGGCGCATGAAAGTGCAATCCTCTGAGCCTGTTGAGCCTGGAGCCTTAAGCGCGCTTGAGGCGCGCCTTTAACAACATAAAATTGAATGTTGTTAGACACTAAAATTGGAATAGAACTCCACACACCTCAAAATTACCTCAATGTGATTACTTCGGTTTCACACATAGGACGAGTGAAAACAAAGCCGCCATCTTTCAAAGCATGATTTATATCTATAAGCAAGCAAATGCGCCTTTACATGTATCTTGAGGCACACTTCTTTCTCTAAACTGCCAAGATGCACATCCCAAGCCCACCGAGTATTTTTCTCTCTAAGAATTGATGGATTCTCCCCATCCCACTATATTTCGGTGCAATTTGATAAAAAGAGAGGAAGAGCCAGTAAGGTGATCACGAAGTTTCGTCACATATCATTCTCAATTGACATCAGATCAATCCTACTACAACATTGATGCATTTCATTTTGAACGAGATCCTTTGTTTCCATCTTTCCATCTATAACATGTTTTTTATATATTTCATAAACAGTTTTTGAACTTACCCTCTGCATGCAAGTGCTGAAAATAAATTGTTCCATAGGTGTTGTTTCCACTAGGCATGTTAAACGGGGAAGGGTTGACCAAAAAAGACTTGGAATGAAACTATAAGGAAAGACACAATGTATGTAGGCATTAGTGAGATTATGACTAAAGATAGGGCACAATAGCGACAAAGGATCCATATAGCCGACCCCACTATGTTGGGATACAAACTTGAGTGTTGTATTGGTGTTGTTTCCAGTGTGGCAGTGTATTTGATGGGGATCATGACATACGGCCCATAAGGGTCTATACACGGCGACCAAAGAACCGCAAGTGTCGATCGCGTCCGCTCATCTCGAGTGGATCATCGAATGTAAAATTTTAGCATGTTTATGTGGTATATTTTGAATTTATTTTATATGTTTTTGGAGGTTGTCATGATTGGAAAGTCATGATAGTCCCTCGGTCTATAAATAGGGGTAGAAGACTCATTTAATGATTATTGAGAGGTAGAGATACAAATCCTTCTTTTGATCACCGGTGCCAAAGCCTACGAAAATTACTCCCCCTTCTCTTGGCCAGCTCCCTCCTTCTCCCTCCCACCCCCTCCCCCCGTGGCCACATTCCAGCGACCACTTTGGCCAGCAACCTCCTTCCCTCCACCGCCTCTTCTTATCCTCATTACCCACATAACTACCTATAATTTTCATGTAGCCACTATCCGCCTCCTATAATTATACCATGACCCTCTTAACCATCCACCCTACTCAAAAATATCTTCCCCTAATCTCCACCTTACCCCCTCCTATCCCATACATCTGGTAATTTTCATTACTGTAACTACCCAAAAATCCACTACAAGGCAGTTTACTCCACTAATTTCCCCTTCCCACTCACAGCCCCCACTTCCTAACACCAAATTGAAAGTTTCCAGCACCATATTAACCTCTGTCAAGCCACTACTCCCCTTCTGGACACCATCATCCACTGCTGATACTATCAATTCCCCCCTGTACAGATCAGATCCTCAGAGATCTCCTAAGAACATCTAGGAACCTTCCCAATAATCCCAGGCCCCATTCCCCCTCCCAGTCGTCATCTGCCAATCCTGGTATTTCAATTTCAATCCAGAACCGCTGAAATCTGTTATTAGAATTCCATCCCAGCCACTGAAAACCTCTTGTTTTCCCATTCTCCTACAGCCAACCACCAATTCCCTACTACAAATACATCCTCCATCTTTACTCAACTTCTACATAGCCATCTATATCCTGGGATAAAGTCTGAAGACCAATCAGTGCCTGGATAATTCTCATCCAGCAGCAGACTTGGTCACCATTTCATCTTCGTCCCGACTTCAAATTTCGTACACCCGATCTCCACCGAACCTCTTTTATCTCGTAAGCATTGTAAGTTTATTGATTAATTATTATTTTTTGTGTTGAATTGTGTGTTAATTCACTGTTTTGGGGTAATATTAGTTTGTAACCTTTGTGCCAATATTAGCACGTGACTTGTCTGATTTTGTTTGTTCAAATATTTGTTTTTTATTACTCTTGCATGCGTAATACATTACTTGTTCTCTTAGCAAAAGCACTACTTGATCATGAGTGTTGTCTCATATTATTTATTATTTCAATTGTTGCAAGTCTCGTAGCTGGATACATGTCTAATTCATTTGGAAATTCATAGAGTTGAGCTTTAATTTTTTACACCCATCCCGCGTCAGTATTCTTCTTCTAGTTGTGGTTATCCAAAAACTTTAGTACTCGTTCATATCAACCATCTCGTCAAGTCAAATTCTTCTTTCATTTTCTCTGTATGCAGACAAATTTGTTCCTTTATTTCATTTAAGACAGATTTCAGATATGAACATATTTACCTATCTATGATTCTGTACTTTGTGCACTTATATATAGATTTAAATACACTATTTTGTTCGAAATTGAAGCATGTTTAGTCATTCGTGCCTTCCAAGTATAAACCAAGACCTGTTGTGTGATATCCTATTCATCTTTTGCTCCAGGGAAACTTTGATCTCGTTGGAAATAACTTCCCAGTGTTCTTTGTCCGTGATGGAATGAAGTTTCCAGACATGGTTCATGCCCTCAAACCAAACCCCAAGTCCCATATCCAGGAGAACTGGAGGATCCTGGACTTCTTCTCCCACCACCCTGAGAGCCTGCACATGTTCTCCTTCCTCTTCGACGATGTGGGCGTTCCAGCAGACTATAGACACATGGATGGTTCTGGTGTCAATACTTACACCCTCATCAACAAGGATGGAAAAGCTCATTATGTTAAGTTCCACTGGAGACCAACTTGTGGTGTTAAGTGCTTGTTAGAAGATGAATCCATAAAAGTAGGGGGCAGCAACCATAGCCATGCCACCAAGGATCTTTATGATTCGATCGCCGCTGGAAATTATCCCGAGTGGAAGTTGTTCATCCAGACTATTGATCCTGATTATGAGGAAAGATTTGATTTTGACCCACTCGATGTTACGAAGACCTGGCCAGAAGACCTCATTCCACTTCAGCCAGTTGGCCGTTTGGTGCTAAACAAGAACATTGATAACTTCTTCACTGAAAATGAGCAGCTTGCCTTCTGCCCAGCGATTGTGGTTCCTGGAATCTATTACTCTGATGACAAGCTGCTTCAGACTAGAATCTTCTCATATGCGGATACTCAGAGGCATCGATTAGGACCAAACTATTTGATGCTTCCAGCAAATGCCCCAAAATGTGCTCAACATAACAATCATCATGAAGGTTTTATGAATTTTATGCACAGGGATGAGGAGGTGATTTTTTCCTCTTGTTGTTGATCTTTGCTATTCTTTTTCGGTCATCTTATATAAAGCCAAATTGCAGGTCAACTACTTTCCATCTAGGTTTGATCCTGTTGGGCATGCTGAAAAGTTTCCTATCCCACCACCTATTCTTATTGGAAGGCGTGAAAAGGTAAGCTGGTCGGACTAGCTTGAAACTTGACTAAAATTGACTCGAATACTTTTGGTGGTGATATTTTTCAATGACTTGGTACATAAAGTTAATGTTGCTCTAGTGGTTACTGTGGGAGGTAGTCCTGCAAGGAAAGTGGTCTTGGGTTCCATTCTCTTCTTCCACGTTTTAAAAAATATATTTTACAGTGATTTGAGTGCATTCCAAGCTAACACGAACTCAAAATTGGCTCGACTCAACGGCGCCTCTAAAATTATCTAAAATCATAGCTTCCAAAACTATCTCCACACTTTTTTAAAAGAAAAGGTGTATGATAGAGATGCTATGTATGATAATTAATACAATTATACTGATCTTTGCAGCTTGTGATTGACAAAGAGAACAATTTCAAGCAACCTGGAGAGAGATACCGGTCATTTGACTCTGCCAGGTTAGTGACCTTTCCGACACATTGATATTCCTTATACACATGATCTAAATTTACATACGAGACTCATGGGCTTTGCTCTTTTCAGGCAGGAGAGGTTCATTGGTCGGTGGGTTGAGGCTCTGTCGGACTCACGTGTCACTCATGAAATCCGCAGCATCTGGATATCATATTGGTCTCAGGTTTGACTCTTTACTCTTGGCACTTCAAATCTAAATTATATCAAGTCGAAACACAAGAAAACAAGAATATATCCCTATGCATTACTGCCTTGTACTTTTCCTGAAACTAGGTATATAATGATCAAGATGGCTAAACAACTTTGTATGGCCATTATGACAATTCTTGCATGTATAGCTTGACTGTGAACATTGATACTTCAAAATTCAAATTTAATCAATTTGCAACTCATGTAAACTGAACTATTTTAAAATCTCAATATAATACTGACTTCAAAATCCTTGATCCACCGTTAAATACTGCAACATAAATATCGGGAATTAGTATAGGCTTATTGATGCAGTAGAAGACGGACAAAAACTTCACTAGATAAAATGCAATCTAAATACAATGCATGTGCAAGTATGCAACAATAGTCAGGGTCAAGATCTCCAAGCGAGTAATTAAAATTTAATAAGCATCTAAACAACATTTTGTACAATCGGATAACAAGCCATGATGAGTAAAGAACAATTATAATTAACCAACGAGATGAGGCGCAATTCCGTTCAAGTGCGCCGAATGCGCTCCGCAAGTTACACAACGAATAACAAATACAATTACTTATAAAATTAAAACCCAGAGCAAGATTCTTTATGATAAGAACTTGCAAGTAGAAGAGAGATCTAGGGGGAGATTTAGAGAGAGAGCAAGGAGAGGAATTAGGGTTAGGGAGAGAGAGAGAGGAAATACCTTGAGAATGATCATGCATGCCAACGAAAGGGAGCCCCGGGTTTATTAATACCTGGGGCTCAAGGGGGCCGGCCGGCCCCCCCACTTGGGGACTGAACCGGGTCGGTTCAGTCCCCCCTTGGCGTCTTCATAGGTTGGGGGCTGAACCGGATGGTTCAGCCCCGTTGTTTGGCCTCCGTGCTTTCGGTCGCCGAGTGTACGTTTGCCCTTGAAATTGTAGCGGATGCGGCGACATAACATTCCCTCCCCTTCAAGCGGCAACTTGTCCTCAAGTGGGAAATCCGGAAACGCCTCGTGAAACTCCAAGAAGTCAACCCAAGAATTATGTTCGGCGGGCATGTGCGCCCACTTGACGAGGAGCTCGAGCCGGTACTCGGCACCCCGCCGCTTCCATTTGGTCAACAGAATCGCCTCCGGCGAAGGCCGCAATTCGTCGCTGCTAGTAGCCTCTGGAAGAGTAGGGCTGATGGTAGTGGAGGTCCCGAGCTTCTTCTTCAGCAAGGATACATGGAACGTTGGATGGATGCGAGAACCCTCCGGGAGAGCAAGAGTATAAGCCACGGGCCCCACCCGGCGGAGGATGCGGAACGGGCCATAGTATTTCGGTGCCAGCTTCTGGTTGGTCCGTCGAGAGACCGATAGTTGCCGATATGGTTGGAGCTTAAGGAAGACCTCATCGCCGACCGCAAACTCCCGCTCGGTACGATGTTTGTCTGCCTGAATCTTCATGCGATCTTGGGCGAGGCGTAAGTTCTCCCGGAGTAGCGATAAAGTCCGGTCGCGATCCAGTAACATCCGGTCGACCGCGGGCAGAGCGGTGCTGGCTGGCTCATAAGAACTCAAAGTAGGCGGGGGGCGGCCGTAGACCACCTCAAAAGGAGCGAGCTTGCTGGCCGTATGGAAAGAGGTATTGTAGCAGTATTCCGCCCAATGGAGCCACCGAGTCCAGGAGCGTGGCTCATCCATGACAAAACACCGCAAATAGGTTTCAACCCCACGGTTGAGGACCTCCGTCTGCCCGTCTGTCTGAGGGTGATGGGCCGTGCTCATGCGGAGGGAAGTCCCCTGAAGTCGAAACAGCTCCTGCCAGAAATTGCTCACAAAGACGGGGTCCCTGTCTGATATGACCGCGCTTGGAATGCCGTGAAGTCTCACAATCTCCTTGGCGAAAACATCAGCAGCGGTTGCTTCAGTGTACGGATGGCTCATAGCGATGAAGTGTCCGTATTTGGACAACTTGTCAACCACGACCAAGATGACGGATTTGCCCTGAGACTTGGGCAGGCCGTCAATGAAATCCATAGAGACAGTGTCCCAAATCTGACGGGGGATCTCCAACGGTGTCAGCAGCCCGGCGGGAGAGGTAGTCTCGTACTTCTGTCGCTGGCAGATCTCACATTCCCGTATAAACCGCTGAACATCGCGTCGCAGCCCTTTCCAAAAAACATTTGCCCGGACCCGTTGTAGTGTTCGCAAGATGCCGGCGTGTCCGCCGGTGGGTGAGGCGTGAAACTCTTGCATCATGACCGTCCGCCAGGCCGACGTGGCAGGGAGGACTAGCCGGCCCTGATGGTAAAGCCTGTCTCCCTGCAAGTGGTAGCCGGCTTCAGTAGGCTTCCCCTGTCGCAGTGCTGCAATGATGGCTTGTAGATCCGGATCCTGCTGAACTTCTGTCTGTATCTCTTCCAGTGACTCAATCACTGGTCCTGAGATATGGGACAAGGAACTCTCTGGTAGGCGGGAGAGTGCATCAGCCACCACATTTTCCTTCCCCTGCTTATACACAATCTCATAATCGTATCCCAGCAACCTTGTCAGCCACTTCTGCTGCAATGGTGAGGCTAATCTCTGCTCCAGAAAGTGTTTCAGGCTCTGGTGATCGGTACGGATCTGGAAGTGTCGTCCCAAGAGATAAGGCCGCCACAAGGCGACCGCATGCAGGATGGCTAACATCTCCTTCTCGTACGTCGAAAGGCCCAGTGTCCGGGGTGCCAACGCCTTGCTGAAGTAGGCCAAGGGTCGGCCCTCCTGTATCAACACAGCTCCAATACCGACCCCCGATGCATCGGCCTCCACTACGAATGTCTTGGAGAAATCCGGAAGCGCCAGAACCGGGGTAGTAGTCATAGCCGCCTTCAGAGACTGAAAGGCGATCTCTGCCTCTGAACTCCAGTGAAAACCGTCTTTCTGCAACAGCTGAGTGAGGGGGCGGGCTATCTTGCCATAATCCTTCACGAACCGCCGATAGTACCCAGTCAGCCCGAGGAAACCCCTCAAAGCCCGGACCGTCGTAGGAGGTGGCCAATCGACCATGCTCGCGATCTTCTTTGGGTCCTCTTGTACCCCGTGTGCGGACACCAGGTGTCCCAAGTACTCAACCTCCGGCTGTCCAAATGAGCACTTGGACCGCTTGGCGTACAGCTTGTGATCTCGCAGTATGGTGAAGACGAAGCGGACGTGCTGCAAGTGATCCTCCCAATTCCTGCTGTAGATAAGTATATCGTCAAAGAAAACTAGCACATACCTTCGAAGAAGAGGGCGGAATATTTCATTCATGACTGCCTGGAAGGTCGAAGGTGCGTTGGCCAACCCAAATGACATCACCAAGAACTCATAGTGACCATCGTGGGTACGGAAGGCCGTCTTGTGGATGTCGTCCTCCTTCATGCGAATCTGATGGTAACCGGACCGGAGATCCAATTTAGTGAACAGGTGCGCCCCGTGTAACTCATCCAGCAACTCCTCAATCATGGGAATGAGAAATTTGTCCTTGATGGTGGAACTGTTAAGCCCCCGATAATCCACGCAAAATCTCCACGAACCGTCCTTCTTCTTCACTAGTATGATCGGGGAAGAGAAAGCACTAGTACTGAAACGTATAATACCGGACGTCAGCATCTCGCGTACGCTACGCTCTATCTCGATCTTCTGAATATGGGGGTAGCGGTAAGGCCGGATGTTGGTGGGATCCGTCCCAACCTTCAACTGGATCTGATGGTCCCTGAAGCGGGACGGAGGAAGGGAGCGTGGCTCCTGGAAAACATCATCGTACTGTCCCAAAAGTGCTGGTATCTGCTCGGGCTCCGCGCTAGCCTCTGATCCCACGGGTGCCACCCCCAGAATCATGGCTATTGTCCCGCCTTGCTCCTCCAGTCTCTGCAAACCCCTGAATGAGATCTCCTTGAGTGGAGATGTCCTGATACCTTGCAAACAGTGGTCCTTGCCCTGCTGAGTAAACTCCAACGTCATCCTATCCCAATCTGTGGTCACCCGCCGTAACTGCCGGAGCCACTGCACGCCCAAGACCATATCCGAGCCTCGAATGGGGAGAAGGTAGACGTCGGTGTGGCAAATGTACCCCGGCATCCGCAGCTCGGCCCCCTTCAGGACCCCTTCGCATCGCAACTTGCTCCCATCCGCAACCATGACCTGGAATGCGGCCTCCCGATCAATAAGAATCCCTGTCTTGAGAGCCACCCCGGGGTCAATGAAATTGTGGGTGCTCCCACTATCGACTAGTATAGTAACCCGCTCCTAGCCAATCTCCCCTGCGATCCGTAAAGTGAGGGGGGCTGTGCACCCTGCCATCGCCTGAAGAGATATTCCAAACTCCGTAAGATCCAAATCATCCTCAACTGAGTCACCCGTAGTGTCTTCTTCTCCGTCCTCGTTCCGCAGCATGAAGACTTGGACCTTCTGACACCGATGCCCCGGAACGAATTTCTCATCACACTTGAAGCACAACCCCTTGTCCTTTCTGGCCTGCAGCTCCTGCCACGTCAACTTTGTCACAGTGGGACGGCCCCCGGCCGGTGGTTCCTTCCTGATTACCTCTGTCACTGTGGGTGCCCGTCCTGTTGTTCGGGTCTTCTGCCGGTTGTACCGCTCCTCCTGTATCCTGGCTAGGCTGATGGCATGACTCAGACTGCGTGGCATGTACGCGTGGACCTCGTCTCTCAAATGGTCCTTTAGTCCAGATACAAAACAACCCATCATTGTCCTTTCTTCCCAATTGACCCGATTGGCCAACCGTTCGAATTCTGTCCGGTACTCTGTGACTGATCCCTTCTGCCGCAGCTTCTGTAACATAGCCTCCACATCTTCATACTCTAAGGGCCCGAAACGAGCCGAGAAGGACTCCACAAACTCCTCCCACGGTGCGTAATTGCGTCCCCTCAGAAACCACTTGGTCCACTGAAAGGCGTCCTCCTCCAGATGGAAAGACGTCAACTGGACCCACTGCCCCTCAGGAATCTCTGGGTACTTGAAGAAAAGCTCAGCCTTCTGGATCCACTCTAAGGCGTCGCCGCCCTTGAACTTAGGGAAGTTCATACGTGTCAATTTGGGCTGCATGTATGGCCGGGGTTCTGCATGTGCTGGTTGGTAAGGTTGCGCCGGGGCCGCTGCGGGCCCGGGCCGCCCCCGGTCCATGCCGTAGCCTCCTTGTTGCCCTCCACCCCATGGGTTGCCATTTCCGTAGTCCGCCGGTCCTCCGTAGAGCGGAGGTGTCGGTAGGATGCCCGCCACTCCTCCGATTGGGACCGCATTCGCTCCAGTTGGTCGAAAAGGGGCCACTCCTTGCCCCGGACCCCGCCAAGAGGGGCCAGCTTGAGTCCCGGGTCCGTTCCAGGCGGGCTGGGCGCCGAACGGTCCGCACGGAGCCGCCAGGCCCTCCGGCGGCCTCCAGCCACCTGGGCGGTGGTAGCCGGCCTCCGTCGACCCCCCGACGTGCCCCCCAGGGCCCCCGTATCCCTCCGGTGCCGATCCTGCCGCGCGGTAGGCGTACGCGTCGATCCGCGTAGGATCGGCTTCCGCCGATCCCGTAGCGACGAAACCGCCCCCCATAGGCCCCGATCCGGTCCCCTGCTGCACTCCGCTTCCGATTCCAGTGCCATTCTGCGCCATAGGATGGTAGGATGCCTCCGTTTCCGATCCTTCCACCGCAGGATTTTTTCCCTTCAGATTTTGTGCAAGTAGGGTTTTGATCTCCTCCATGCGCGCATCCAAGCGATCCTCTAGGGTTTTTTGGGAGGATTTCACTTGTTCTTCGAGCGCCGTCATCGTGTCCGACAACCCTACATAGTTCTCCTCGAGGGATGCAAGCCGCGCGGTTTCGGCTTCTGAGCGAGTCACCATTGTCGCAGGATGTTGCTCTGATACCAAATGATAAGAACTTGCAAGTAGAAGAGAGATCTAGGGGGAGATTTAGAGAGAGAGCAAGGAGAGGAATTAGAGTTAGGGAGAGAGAGAGAGGAAATACCTTGAGAATGATCATGCATGCCAACGAAAGGGAGCCCCGGGTTTATTAATACCTGGGGCTCAAGGGGGCCGGCCGGCCCCCCCACTTGGGGACTGAACCGGGTCGGTTCAGTCCCCCCTTGGCGTCTTCATAGGTTGGGGGCTGAACCGGATGGTTCAGCCCCGTTGTTTGGCCTCCGTGCTTTCGGTCGCCGAGTGTACGTTTGCCCTTGAAATTGTAGCGGATGCGGCGGCATAACACTTTACCAAAGCAAACAATGAAAAGAGATACAACATTAATACCTAGATTCACCCTTGCATGTGGCAATTTGATTAGGAATGAAGGACGGCGCCAGTGTAGTTGGCCTTGACATGCAATTGGCTCCACGATAGGGTTGAATGGGGGTGTATGTTTGTAGATCTGGTGGCTTAGGGTTGAGACAAGTAAATCTGGAAAGATTTAAGGGGTTAGTGGGGCTACAGGTGAAGGATGTGGGTGTGAGAGGCTTATGAGGGCGTGGGTTGGCTAACTGGGGGGGGGGGGGTCGGGAAGGAGGTGGGGTCGTGGGAAGGTTGCAAGGAGGGGGAGGGGGTCGGGGGGTAGGATGGCCGAAAGTTGGATGTCGGGCTGGGAAAATGCTATTAGAGGTGACTGCAGTATGAAGAGGCGGGGCTGGGAGTCTTACCGCCGTGGGGGGAGGGGGGAGAGAAGGCTAGCGTGTGACTGGATGGTGCGCTGGGGGTGGCCGAAATGGTGAGAAGAGGGGGGACGGGGATGGATGAGGCTCACCGGTGACTGGAAGGCTGCAGGATGAAGACGCGCCGAAGGAGAGTCACTCGGTAACCACGAAGAAGACCGTCCGGTTGCTAGAAAGCAACTCTGATCCCTAATTCATGCCACATATGAATATATATAGGGAGAGAGGGAAAATAAATCTAGGGCACCCCGATGGACGGCTAATAATGTTCGGGCCAATCGGGGGCTAAATACAACATGAAATAAATAAAATAAAATATCAAAAAGACTCTAAACGATCATCCGGGCGCATCCACAGACTCGGATCGCCTAAATGGGTCGTTAATCACCGCCTTCTGCGGGAATAGACGCGCGTGGGCCGTCGATCACCATCAACTTCCCCCGACTTAAAAGCACTCATATCCGGTGAGTGAGGACGGTCGTACTCTCAATGTAAGTCCGGGGCAAGTTTCTCGAGCTCCTCAGCAGAAATCTAAGCATCGTCCGAAATCGGCCGGGCGAGCCAATGAACCGAGTAATGCAGGACCATCCGACCGCCCATCGTAGTGAAGTCGTGACCAATGATCTGTAGTGCATCTCCGGTAGGCGTAGGCGACATCAAAGCAATGTATTTCCGTCTGAAAGTGGTGCTGGTGGAACTGCCGGCGGGGTGGTGTGGTCCTCCGAGCGGTGCTCAACCATCCACAACTGCCCGGGCATGGTGGGTACAGGGGTGCCAGAGTAGTGCGGGGCAAGTGGTGGATCGAGGTAGCTGGAGACAATGAGTCCACATACACTCGCTCCTTGTAGTAAGGAGTTAAATCCTCCACATTGAACACCCGGTGAATTCCCATTACTGATGGGATATCAACCTCTTAAGCGTTCGCACTAATCCGTCGAGTAACTATATAGGGGCTCATTTGATGGACAATTAACTTCTTCGCTGCCCCTTGTGGGAGCCTCTCAGGTCGAAGGTGGATCATAACTGTTCTCCAACGTCAAAACCTGCTCCCTCCTGTGCAGATCGTCTTGAGCTTTATAAATTTTATGATTAGCTGCGATCTTTCTCCGGGCTGTCTCATGTAGTGTGTGTATATGCTGAATGAACGACTCAGCGGACTCACTAGGTCGGACCTTTAACAAGACGTCAACCAGGTCGACGAGTTTCCTAGGCTCATAACCTAGTATGACATGAAATGGACTCAAACCTGTGGTCCTATTGACCGAGCTAATATATGCAAACTCCGCAACAGGCAGGACTGAATCCCAGGTGGACGGACTATCCCGAACGAGACAATGCAAAAGGGTCTCCAGACTACGGTTGACAACTTTCGTCTGCCCATCCGTCTGTGGGTGGTAGGTGGTGAAAAACTTCAGTATCGTACCTATCTTCTTCCACATCGTCTTCCAGAAATAACTCATGAAGCATACGTCGATCAGAGACAATGGACGTGGGCAACACATGATACATGAAAATCTCCCTGAAGAACAGGGCAACCATGTGGGGGCGTCAAAAGTCCTATGACACGAGATAAAGTGGGTCATCTTCGAAAAATGGTCAACGACAATGAAAATTGTGTCAAACTTCCGCAGCGTGCAGGTAAAACCGAGTGCAAAATCCAAGCTAATATCTGCCCAGGGTCTATGAGGATAGGTAACAGAGTGTGTATAGACCCGTAGACTGTCGGGATCCCTTCGCCGTCTGGTAGATACGACAATGACGAATGATCTACGTAATGTCCCTCTTCAAACCAAGCCATAAGAAGCGGTCCTCGACTAACACAATCATCTTGTCCCGCCCAAAGTTCCCCGCGGCCCCTCCCGGGTGTAGTTCCCAGATGAGAAAGTTCCAAAGGGAAGTCTGTGGCACACAGAGGCGAGAACCATAGAATCGATAGCTCCTCCTGATCGCTCTGCTCTGACTAGTGTTGGCCGTGGTCATGCTCTCAGTCCTAGCTTGTCTGCCCCTACTTGTGATTATTGTGGCCACAAAAGACACACTCGGGTGGTATGATACAAATTTCACCCACGTCTTGTCCTTCGTGGCTGTGGACGTGGTCGGGGCCCAGGACATGGGGATCATCGCCAAGGTGGCCCCAAGTCTCATGATGCTGCTTACTCTACAGATATCTACGACGAGTCCTCCTGTGTTGTTTCTAGGCAGCCCATTGCTCATGAATTGGATGCTTTCTGTTGGCTGCTCCACGCTCATCCTGATCTATCACCGGGTGCTTCTGCTTCCCTTGTTTCTATTGCTATGTCGAGTGCTCATGCGGTCACTGCCTCATCTTCCGAGTTGGTTATTGATTCTGGTGCCACCCATCATATGACCGACTGTTCTTCAGGTTTTCTCTCTTATACTACTTTGTCTGGTAAGGACGAAGTCATTTCTGCTAATGGCTTGTAATCTCCTATTGCTGTCAAAGACCATATTTCATGTTCCCCAATTATATCACTTCCATCCGTTCTCCATGTTTCCTTTTTTACTCGCAATTTACTCGTCGTTAGTAATATTACTCGATCCCTTAAATGCTCTGTAACATTTTTTCCTGATACCCGTGTTTTTCAGGAATTGGGTACGAAGCGGAACATTGATAGTGGTAGGAACCGCGGTGGTCTGTATTACTTGGACCTTCAGCCTCCTTCTCAGGCCTTCTGCTCCACTGTTACAACTGATGATGTTCACTGTTGGCACATGTGTCTTGGACATCTGTCTCATACCTATCTTCAGAAATTGTTTCCTGCTTTTTTATCTTTCTAACAAACTTTTGTATGTAATGTATGTGATATGTCCAAACATGTGAGACATAATTTATCACATTTATCTTCACCTAGTACCACCATGTTTGTTGTTGTTCATTTTGATGTTTGGGAGCCGTCTCCCGTTATTTATATATGACTTTCGTTGGTTTGTCACTTTTATTGATTGTTTTTCTTCCATAATTTGAGTGTATTTGTTAAGAAAAAGAGTGATGTTTTCTCTTGTTTTCAGACTTTTCATAAAATTGTTCAGACCCAGTTTAATGACTCTATTCGTCTCCTTCAAAGTGATAATGGAGGAGAATATGACGATCGTGGGGCGATTGACTCATATCTTACCAGTCATGGTATCATCCATCAGACTACGTGTGCCCACACCTCTACCCAAAATGGAGTTGCCGAACGGAAAAACCGGCATCTTCTGGATGTTGCTCGTTGTCTTCTTGCGATGATGCACTTTCCCAAATCATCTTGGGGTGATGCTGTCTTTACCGCTTCCCACCTTATCAACCGGTTTCCCTCACGTGTTCTTGGCTATGCTACTCCCCTGCTCGTCTCTCTACCATGATTGTTGTTTACACTTCCAATCTGTCACCCCGTGTATTTGGATGGATATGTTGTGCATATCCATTCGCCTCACCGAGATAAACTGGACCCCCGAGCTTATCATTGTGTGTTCCTTGGCTACTTCACAACGAAAGGGTATCGGTGTTACCATCCTCCCTCCAGGCGTATGTTTTGCACTATGAATGTTACTTTCCGGGAAGGGTAATCATATTTTTTGTCATCGACTCACTCTTTTCGCCAGGGGAGAGCAGTGATGATGTTGCTATTCCTCTTCCTCTTCTTCCTCCTCAGCCACCGCAGCTATCTCCTGCACAGGAACCGGGTCCTCCTATTTCTGTTCCTCTACCCGATACTCTGATATCTCCTTTTCCTCATGTATACCATCGACGTTCCTCGGGTATATGGGCTACTAAAATTCCACCACTACCAGTGCCTGCTTCTGCCTCATATTCTGAGAATTTTGATCTGCATATTCCTCTTGCATTGCTGAAAGGTAAGACTGCGTATACTAAACATCTTATTTCTAATCATGTGGCTTACCACCATCTTACCCAGGCCCATCAGGCCTTTGTATCTTCTCTATCCTCGGTTGTTATTTCTAAGACATGGCAGGAAGCTTTGGGTATCCCGACATGAACCCATGCTATGAAAGAGGAAATGTCTGTATTGGAAAAGAACCATACCTGGGATGTCTCCCTTCTTCCTCATAGCAAAAAAGCTATTTGCTCGAGATGAGTGTTTTCGGTCAAACAGAACCAAGAGGGTAAGGTTGAAAGGTACAATGCACAGTTGGTTGCTCAGGGATACATCCAGACTCAGGGAGTTGAGTACCAGGAGACTTTCGCTCTCGTGGCGAAGATGAACTCTATTCGGGTTTTGTTGTCATGCACGACTTGCATGGACTGAGATCTTAACTAATTGAATGCTAAGAATGCGTTTCTCTATGGTGAGTATTAGAGAATGTTAGAGAATCTTGTAAAAGCCCAATAAGTTTGACCCAGTTATATGCCCACTTAGTCTTCTTGTTTAGTCCGACGTCTTTGGATTGGGAATCCCTCTCTTTCTCTTCCTATATATGTGTACACATACTTGTAGTTATATATACACTTTTGGAGATTTTCATAAGATCATTATTATTCTTGCTCTTTTGTCGGAACCACTCTACATGGTATCAGAGCGAAAGATCCTTCCTTCTCCTTCTGACTGACCTGCGGTTAGTTTTTTTTCTAACCGCCTGCCTGGCCCTCCTCTCTCAACCCGCACAAGGCTGCAGTCTCCTTCTTTTTTAACCGCCTCGTCCTCTCTCACGTGGATTACATTTTTTCTTCTCCTCTCCCTTGGTTCTTATAATCTTTGGTCTCCTGACTAGTGGACCTCTCTCTTTCCGCTTCTCGCAGCAAGCTTCCATCCTTGCCGCTCTTTCGTGCGGTCTCGTTGTGCTAGCCGCCAGCTTTGATAACCGTGGAATCCTATTTTGTCGTCCCGCTAAAGTCCGCGGTTTGTGTTCGCTCACGGCTTGTCTGCTCTCTGTTCGTTTGTTCGCTCGCGGGCTGTTCGCTGTTCGCCTGTTCGCTCGCGGCCTATTTGTTCACCTCTGTTTGCTTTGCGCGGTCTACTCACGGCGGATCTTCCTCTCTGCTCGCGGCCTGTCTGCTTCACGCGGTCTACTCTTTTCCTTGCCGCTAGCTTATCTCACTTAGTCGCATGGTCTGATCCAAATCCGCGGTTCTTTGCCTTAGCCGCCTGCCAATTCTTTCCCTTGTCGCTAGCATATCTCGTGTAGCCGCAAGGTGTACTGTCACTTTTGCTTGCCTGGTCTCCTGTCTTATCCGCGCAGTCCACAGACTCTTTGTTTTATCCGCGCAGTCCGCGGACTACTTGCCTTGCCATAAGGTGTGCTGTCACTTTTGCTCGCTTGGTCGCTTGTCTTATCCGTGCAGTCTACGGACTCTGTGCCTTGCCGCATTCACTATTTGCCAGGGCTACTCTATGGACTCCACTGCTGCCTCCTCTCTTCCTGCTCGTGCTGCTGCTCCCGTTCTTGAACTTCGTAATGAACTCCGGATCACCACCATCTCTCTCAGCAGAAAACATAATCACGTGGAATGGGTGCACTCTGTTCTCCGTGTATTGCAGACGAAAGGACTTCTTCATCATTTGATACGTGCTACTCCTACTGCACCCACCGACGAGTGGCTCAGTGATGACGGTTGTGTCCAATCATGGTTTCTGAACTCAATGGACACCGAGCCATACATGATGTCCATGTATCATGAAACAGCCAAGACAGTGTGGGAGGAGCTCAACTCCCTCTATTCTGGCCAGAACAGTCTTCAGCACTTGTTCAACATCATTACTGATCTTCAAACCCTTGATCCAGGGGCACCAGGTGATATGACTTCCTTTGTTGCCAGGTCAAAGATTCTTGTTGAGTCCTTGATACAACATCAGCCCCCTACCACAGATTTAATTGCACAATAGGCACAAAAAAACGGTTGGGATTGCCATGATGATGGCCCGTGTTCCTTCTCACCTGCATAGTGTTCGAGCTCAGATTCTTTCTTCCTCTACAATTCCCTCTTTGTCGGATGTTTGCTCTATGCTTCTGAAGGTTACCCTGCCACCGGATGCTCCTATGAATCTCTCTCCGGCTCTCCTCCAGCAACCTACACTAGTTCCTTCGGCTCGTGGTTCTTCTGCCCGTGGGGTTCGCAACACGTCTCGGGGACGAGGTCGTGCTGGAAGATCCTCCTTTAAATGCACATTTTGCAGTCGAGATGGTCACCTTGAGGCCACCTGCCATCGCAAACATGGTCTACCTCCACATCTTGTTGTATCCACTACAGTCGAGCCTCCTCTTACTACTACCGCAACAATTCTGCCTCCATCCGTAATGACATCAATGCTCTTCGCACCCAGCTCCAACATCTCCAAGGGGTGCTTACTCGCTCATCTAGATTCATTGCCTCGATCTCTAATGAAGGTATATCTTGTCTCTCCAGGAGCTCCCACTGGATTGTGGACTCGGGTGTCACACACCATATTACTTCGCAGAAACCACCTTAATATTTGCTGTCTACACATCCCAAGTTCATTATCGTGGCCAATGGTGACACCACCCCGGTTTCCGGCGCTGCCGATATACTTTTCCCACCCACTCTCTCTCTGTCTTCGGTTCATGTTCCGGGTTAGTCGTCTTACTCAGGACCTTGATTGTTGTATTACATTCTCACCTTCCTTTGTTATGCAGGATCGACAAACGCAGAATATCATTGATAAGAGGCGTATGTTTAATGTGCTCTATCTCCTGGATGTTTCCCATTCTGTTCTCTTCGTAGTCTTCTCTGTTGATTAGTATCGTCGCATTGTGCATGCTTCCCTCCAGATTCTCAAGAAAGCTCTTCCGAATGTCTCCCTGCATGAGTTTACTTGTGAATCTTATATTTTTGACAAACAACATCGTACCTCTTTTAGTCCTGGTTGTACTCGGAGTGATACTCCTTTATCTTTAGTGTACTTTGATATTTGTGGACCCTATAAAATGCCTAGTATGTTTGGTTACCGTTATTTTGTTACTTTTATTGGCAATTATTCTCGCTTAACCTGGTTATATTTACTTCACGATCGTGCCGAACTTACCTCTATCTTTCGTGCTTTTATTATTAAAATTCGTACTCAGTTCTCGTCTCCCTTAAAAATCATTCGCACTGATAATGCGCGAGAATATACTAGTTAGACATTCTCTAATTTATGTACTGAGTTTGACATTATCCATCAAACATCGTGTGCTTATACTGCTCAACAGAATGGTGTGACCGAGCGAAAAAATCGTCTTATGTTTGATGTCGCTCGGTCACTCATGATTCAAATGCAGGTCCCTACACCATCCTGGAACTTCACTGTGTCGGCAACATGTCATTTCATCAATCACATGCCTTCCTCCGTGCTCGACTTTACCACTCCTTTAGTCTTTTGTTTTCCTCCAAATCCCTGTTTACCCTCACGCTTCGTTTGTTTGGATGCACCTGTTATGTTCATAACCTTGGTCCACCAACAGATAAGTTTTCCCCTCATGCAATCAAATGTATGTTTGTAGGATACTCTCGCACTCAAAAAGGTTACATATGTTATTCTCCCACCGATGGCAAAGTGGTCGTCTCGGCAGATGTCACCTTCCTTGAGGACCAACCGTTTCACTCCTCTCCTTCCACACCTTTACTCCCTCCTCCCTTACCCTGTCCTACCATTCCCGCCACGTCTTCTCTACCACCCCCCCTTCCCACCCCACACCCGGAACCATTACCACCCAAACCTCCTCTTCGTGTATACATTCGCCGTACTCTGAACTCTGGTGCCTTCCAGCAGTTGCCTTCTACCAGTGTTATCTCGCGGCTCGTCGATCTAGCATCAACCTTTACGGTTCACCCTCTGGAAAATTATGTGTCTCGACATCGGCTCTCCCCACCTCTCCTCAAATTTGCTTTCTCTCCATCCTGCATTTCTGTACCTAACTCTGTGCAGGAGGCTCTTCAACATCCGGGGTGGTGTGCGGCTATGAATTATGAGATGACTGCCCTTTGGGCATGTCAGATTTGGGATCTGATCCCCCTTCCTACAGGACAGTCTCGTGTTAGCTGTAAATGGGTCTTTGCAGTCAAACATACTCCGGACGGGACAGTTGAACGCCTCAAAGCTCGGCTTGTGGCTCGGGGGTTCACTCAACAATAAGGTTTTGATTATGATGAAACTTTCTCACTAGTCGCCAAGTTAAAACTCGATTCGGGTCCTGATCTCCTTAGCTATTCATCGCTACTGGTACCCACATCAACTAGATATCAAAAATGCTTTTCTAAATGACGACCTTTTGGAAACTGTATAAATGCACCAACCTCCCGGGTTTGAGACCACGGGGGAGTCTCATGTGTGTCTTCTCAGAAAATCTATTTATTGCCTCAAACAGTCTCCTTGAGCTTGGTTTGAAAAATTCAGTAAGGCCGTTCGTGAGGTTGGATTCAAGCGGAGCTCAGCTTACTTTTTCATTTTCACTCGTCATCGATCAACCAAGACTGTCATTCTCCAAGTCTGTATGAATGATATTTTGATTATTGGTGTTGACTTCACATGGATACAACAAATTAAGCAACACTTAAACTTTGTCTTTCATACTAAAGATCTGGGCAATCCTCAGTACTTCCTTGGACTTGAGGTAGCAATGCGACCTGATGGTCTTGTCCTATCACAACGGAAGTATTGCCTTGACCTTCTTCAAGATGCTAGCTACTCGGGATGCAAACCTGCGGAAACCCCTATGGATGTCAACCACAAGTTGTGTGCTCATGAATCTGACTCCGATTCACTGCTTACGAATCCTGAGTACTATCAGCGGCTTGTAGGAAAACTGATATATCTAACGGTTACAAAACCTGATATCTCATTTGCTGTTGGAGTGGTCAGTCGGTTTATGCATGCTCCACGGATCTCTCATCTCCAGGAAGTCCATGGTCGTGGTATTTTGTTTTCCAAGAACGACCACTTGAAGATTGAAGTTTTCACTGATGTTGATTGTGCTGAATGTCACGATGATCGAAAATCCACAACAGGTTACTGTTCCTTCGTTGGAGGAAACCTTGTGACATGACGTAGTAAGAAACAGAATGTGGTGGCCAGATCAAGTGCTAAGGCAGAGCACCGTGCAATGTCACAAAGCATATGCGAGGGCCTATGGTTGCGTACCGTTCTACATGACTTGGGGTTTCTCGTGACTTCCCCTTTTTCTCTGTTTTGCGACAACAAGACAACAATTAGTATAGCTCACAATTCAGTTCAACATGACATGACAAATCATGTCGTGGTTGATCGACACTTTATCAATGATCGTTTGGATAAAAAAACAGTGGTTACGCCATTCATCCACTCTAAAGATCAACTGGCTGATGTATTCACAAAAAGCTTGGGAAGTGATGTGTTTATTGATGACATCAAAAACTTGGAATGACCGATATCTTTCGTCCGACTTGAGGGGGAGAGTTGAGAGATACTTATTATTATTTACAAGTTGTCATTTATTATATTAGTATTTATATGTGTAAGTGGGTTTAGTCCCACATCTTGTGTTAGGCTTTATGAGTCTCTTGTAATGTTATAAATATCCTCCTTTGTGGATGAATGAAGACACAAAATATTCCCATCTTTTCTAATTCAACTGTGACATGGTTATACGACCTGAGGTCGTCACGTTGTGACCTCAGAGCGTGTAATTTTAAAAGTTTCAAAAAGGCGCCACGACTTGAAGAATTGGACTGGATCGTGACTGTGTTACACGCCCTGAGGTCAGGGTGTGTACCCAGAACGTATAATGCTAACTTTTTCCAAAATGCTCCAAAAACTTTCCTGATCTTGACCATGAGCTTCAAATTTCTATTAGCAGCCCGATTATTCTCAAAAATACAAAAAAGACAAATTGGATAATAATAAAGGCATAATATTGTTAAAATTAATTATTTGATTAATAAATATTATAATGAATATATATATATATATCTTTATCATTTAAAACAATATGCATATTTGGAATCACACCATGGATCTCATCTCGACCGTCCGATCTCCAAAGAATTGCTTCTGGCCGTTGGATTCATAAACATTGGCCTGCAAATAACAAAACCCCCCCAAAAGCTATTGTTCATTTCCGGAAAACCGCCGATACGCACCTTCCTCCCGCCCCTTCCTCCCGCACCTCCTCTGTCGCCGACGGCGGTGACTCTGCCCGCTCGCCGCCGGACAACCCCCGGCGAACTCGCCGGAGGCCGGCGAACCCGCCGGTGGGCGGCGGGCAGGCCGCAGGCGGGTGCCGGGCAGGCCGCCGGCGGCTCCGCCGCCGGCGACAGAGGAGGTGCGGGAGGAAGGGGGCGGGTTGAGTTTTTATTTCTTTTTTTTTAAAATTATTAATTTAATAATTTATATAATTAATAAATTTATTAAAATAAAATTTATATGTTATATAATTAATAAATTTATTAAAATTATTTTAAATGCTTTTATAATTAGGTTTCGCGCGTCGGGGGGCTTTTATAATTAGGTTTCGCGCGCAGGGGGGCTTTTATAATTACGCTTCGCGCGCCGGGGGGCTTTTATAATTACGCTTCGCGCGCCGGTGGGCGGGCGAAGACCGCAGGGGAGTCAAGCGGGCGAAGCCCGTTCGAAGATGCTAGTATATATATATATATATATATATATATATATATATATATAAACATTATATTATCAAGAAACACTGGTTGGAGAGGATGAGTAACCGGAAGAAAGGAGAAGTGGCGAACTCCTGCATGCCTCACTCAATTGTCGCCAACATTAAGGTTTAAACGCTTTGTTTAAACTCAAATTTTCAACTCTACCGTAAACTAATCAACTACTATTATATACTATAGTTGTGAGCATATGCCTAACCCGCTACTCTCCTATGGATGTGGGGATTAATAGCAACCATGGTAGCCAAGTCAAACTAGAAACGTCAGCCAAACATCAATTCAGTAGTGTTTCAAATAATTAACTCATGGGACTGTGTCAACTCATAGTCATAGTACTTCAAGATTATCAGGTTGAAAGTTTAAATAACAGCTGTCCTCTTTGTTAGAGAATATGAGGGAAAACGATGTAAAAGTCCATGTATAAGGCTCATCTATAGGCCGCTTCTTCTTTCTTCTATTAGTCTCACATCTCTTGTATAGGATTCTTTCTCCCTCTCTTCTCCTATATATTTGTACTTACTCTTGCTTGTATTTTGATGATGAATAAGTATATAAGGTTTGACTCTATTTTTCTACATGGTATCAGAGGCAGGTTCTGATTCCGGGCGGCTACCTGTTTTGTAACCGCGGCTATCCGCGCGGCTTCCTCTCTTCTACCCACCGCTGTTCCGCGGACTCTTCTTTTTTGATCGCCCCTAGTCCTTTCTCCGTGGCTTCAACCTCTCTTCCTCTATTTTTATAGCCCTCTTCTCTCTGACCGGTGGGCCCCTACCCGCTGTTCGTTCTTCTACCCGTTGCGGGTTGTCTTGCCTCTACGGGTTGTCTATCCGCTGCTTCTTGCTGTTGCTTCTATCCGCTGCTTCTGTCCGCTGCTTCTGTCCGCCGCTTCTGTCCGCTGCTTCTGGCCGCTACGTCTGTCTGTGCGGCTTCTCTTTCCTTATCCTTCTCGTCGCAGTCTCGTCGTAACCGCTGGCTCTTGGCTCGCTGCGATCTCTGCTAATCGTTGCGATCTCCCCTTGTCGCCGCTACCGTCCAGTCTTACTGTCTGTGCGGTCTCGTCTTAACCACTGGAACTTGGCTCGCTGCGATCTCTGCTAATCGCTGCGATCTCCCCTTGTCGCCGCTACCTTCTCGTCTTACTATCCGTGCGGTCTCGTCTTAACCGCTGGACCTTGGCTCACTGCGATCTCTGCTAATCGCCGCGATCTCCCCTTGTCACCGCTACCGTCTCGCCTTACTGTCCGTGCGGTCTTATCTTAACCGCTGGCCCTTGTACGCAGCGGCCTGGTGTTCGGCTAGCCGCACGCTCTCTTAGTCGCGCGCTCTCTTCGTCGCTCCCTTGTCGCTGCGCTCTCTGAGTCGTCGCGAACTTGCCGCTTCTTGCTCCTCTTTAACCACTCAGACATTTTTCCTAGTCGCCGAGCTTGGCGTCGTCTGCATGACTTCCGAGTCGCCTACTGCTTCTGATACAACTACTCTTTCTGGACATCCTCGTGTTGCTCCTCTTGAGCTTCGTGATGAATTACGAATTACCACCATTTCTCTCTGTGGCAAATCAAATTTTGTTGAATGGCTTCACTCAGTTCGTCGTGTGCTGCAGACGAAGGGTCTCATTCATCACCTGACAAGGCCTCCTCCCAATGAACCTACTGACGTGTGGATCCGAGACGATGAGCGTGTCCAATCTTGGCTTCTCAATTCTCTGGACATTACACCGTATCGGATGGTCATGTACCATGAGACGGCTCACGCTATGTGGATGAACCTTCATTCTCTTTACTCCGGGAAGGACAGTCTTCAACACTTATTCGACATTCTTACCGATTTTCAGGCCCTCGACCCGGGAGCTACTGATGACTTGACGTCTTTTGTTGCTTGGGCTAAAACTCTTGTGGAGGCTTGGATCCAGCATCAACCCCCCACCATGGACTTTGTTACTCAACGACGACAAAAAGAAGCAGTTGAGATTGCTATGATGATGGTCTGTGTTCCTCCACATCTGCATAGTGTCCGCACTCATATCCTATCTTCTGTTGTTACTCCGTCCCTCTCAGATGTTTGCTCGATGCTTCTGAAAGTTACCCCTCCTCTGGATGCTCCGCCTCTCTCTCCAGCTCGCCTTCAACAACTCGTGGCTACTCTCGCACCTTCTACTTGTGGTCACCCGACTCGTGGTGGTCGCCAGTCTCGGGGACGGGGTCGTGGTGGACGTACTCTCTTCAAGTGCTCTCATTGCGGCAGAGATGGTCATATGGAGGCCACCTGCTACCGCAAGCTTGGTCTGCTCCCTCACCTTACTGCTTCGGCTACTACCACACCTCCCTCCGCCACTAGCGAGGATATTGCTGCTCTGCGTGCTCAACTCCATCAGCTTTAAGGGGTAGTTAGTCGCTCCTCTGGTTCAGTGGCCTCGATCTCAAATGAAGGTATATCTTGCCTCTCACACAACTTTTTCTGGATTGTGGACTCGGGTGCTACGCATCATCTCTCTCCGCAGAAGCCGCCGCAATACTTAGACTCTGCTTATCCCAAGTCCATCACTATGGCTAATGGTGACACGGTCCCGGTTTCTGACACTGCTTATCTGCATCTTACTCCTTTCCACTCCTTATCCTCGGTTCTCCATGTTGCAGGATCCCCTTTTAATCTACTTTTTTGTTAGCCGTCTTACATAGGACCCTGATTGTTGTGTAACTTTTTCACGCTCTTCCTTTGTTGTGCATGATCGACTAACACAAAATATACTTGGTAGGGGGCGACTGTCTAACGGCCTGTATCTTCTCGATGTTCCTCCCGCTGCTCTCACCACTGTCTCCTCCACTGATTGGCATCATTGTCTTGGGCATGCTTCTCTTCCGATTTTCAAGAAAGCTCTTCCAACTGCTCCTCTTCTGGAGTTTTTTTGTGAATCCTGTATTTTTGGGAAACAACACCGTGTATCTTTTACTTCTCCTTGTACTCGGAGCGATACTCTTTTATCGTTAATGCATTCTGATATCTGGGGACCATATAAAATCCCTAGTATTTTTGGTTCTCTACTTTGCAACTTTCATTGATGATTACTTGCGGGTTACTTGGTTGTACTTACTTCGTGATCGTACCGAACTCACCTCTACGTTCTGTACGTTTCTTACGGAAACTCGTACTCAGTTTTCAATGTGTGTAAAAATTCTCCGTACTGATAATGCTCGTGAGTATACTAGTCGCATCTTCTCCAATCTGTGCGTTGAGTTTGGTATTATTCATCAGACTTCGTGTGCCTATACCACTCAACAGAATGACGTAGCTGAACGGAAAAATCGTCACCTTCTTGATGTTGCCAAATCTCTCATGATCCAAATGCAGGTTCATCTTCTATATTGGAACTTTGCGGTTTCCACTGCTTTTCACCTCATCAATCGTATGTCTTCGTCTATCCTCCACTTTGTGGCTCCCGTCACTCTCCTTTACCCATCCAAGACTCTCTTCTCTCTCACACCTCGTGTGTTTGGATGTACATGTTATGTCCATCACCTTGGTCCTTCAAACGACAAGTTAGCCCCACGTGCTACGAAAACTATGTTTATTGGGTACTCTCGCACTCAGAAGGGGTATGTCTGCTATTACCCTACCACTGGTAAAGTGGTTGTTTCTGCTGATGTCTCCTTTCATGAAAACCAACCATATCACATCAGTCCTACCTCTCCTCTTCTTCCTCCTTCGCTATCTCGGCCCACAGTTCCAGTTACGTCCCCGCTTCCACCTCTTCTACCTACTCCTCTGCCTCCAACACCTAACCCACCGCCAATCCCCTCCAAGCCACCTATCATTCAGTTTTACACTCGTCGTCCTCCACGTCCAGATGCTGCAGCAACTTCCCTCTACTGGTGTGTCCTCACGACTTGTTGATTCAGCATCACCCTCGACGGCTCATCCCTTGACCAACTATGTCTCTTTACATCGGCTCTCTCCACCTCTTCTTACCTTTGCTCTCTCTCTTCTATCTTTATACCTAACTTTGTGCAGGAAGCTCTGCAGCATCCGGGGTGGCGTGCAGTCATGGATGAAGAAATGACTGCTCTGTGGGGTAATCGGACTTGAGATCTTGTCTCTCTTCCTCCTAGCCATAGTTGTATTAACTGCAAATTGATTTTTACAATCAAACATGCGGCGGATGGGACAGTTGATCGCTTGAAAGCTCGGCTTGTGACACGAGATTTTACTCATCAATACGGCCTTGATTGTGATGAAACCTTCTCCTTTGTCGCAAAATTAAGTTCAGTTCAGGTTCTGTTCTCCTTAGCTGTTCATCGCCAGTGGTCCCTCCATCAGCTGTACGTCAAAAATGTCTTTTGAATGGCGATCTTCTCGAAACTGTTTACATGCATCAACCGCCCGGATTTGAGACCATCGAGGGAGTCTCGTGTATGTTTGCTTCGAAAATCTATTTATGGTCTCAAAAAGTCTCCTCGGGCGTGGTTTGAGAAATTCAGCAAAGACGTTCGTGAGGTTGGTTTCAAACAACGCTCCACAGATTTCTCTCTCTTCACTCGTCACCAATCAACCGGGACTGTAATACTTCTGGTTTATGTGACCGATATTTTGATCACTGGTGATGACTCCGCTGGGACACAACATGTTAAGCAACATTTGAATTATGTGTTTCAAATCAAAGATCTGGGAAACCTTCGGTATTTTCTTGGACTAGAGGTAGCACGACGACCTGACGACCTTGTCTTATCCCAACGTAAATATTGCATTGACCTTCTGCAAGATGCTGGCCTCTCAGAGTGCAAACCTGTGGAGACCCCGTTGGAAGTCAACCATAAGTTGTGTGCTCAGGGATCTGAGTCTGACTCTCTATTTCCAAATCTGGAATACTATCAGCGTCTTGTGAGAAAACTGATATACCTAAAAGTTACAAGACCACGGTTGGAGTGGTCAGTCGCTTTATGCATACTCCACGGGTTTCTCATCTTCAGGCAGTGGAACGCATTCTCAGATATCTGGAGACTACTCCTGGACAAGGACTTATGTATAAACCATCTTCCTCTCTTTCTCTTATTGCTTACTCTGATGCGGATTATGTGGGCTCGCTGGACGCTCGACGATCTACTACTGGTTTATGTACTTATTTTGGAGGAAATCTTATCACATGACGGAGTAAGAAGCAGTCGGTGGTTGCTCACTCGTCGGCTGAGGCTGAGTACCGTGCGATGGAGACTGTTGTATCAAAACTCACCTGGCTTGAAAGTCTCCTTGTGAATTTGGGAGTTAAATTATCCTCACCGTCAACTTTGTTTTGTGACAGTCAGGTTGCAATCCATATTGCAAAGAATCTTGTGTTCCATGAGCGGACCAAACATATTGAAGTTGGTTGTCACTTCGTTCGAGAAAAGGTCCAATCGAAGATGCTAAAGCTTGAGCATGTTCCTGCTTCTGGGCAAGTTGCTTACGTTCTTACCAAGGCATTACCTCAGAAATTCTACCATCTTTTCCTGTCCAAGCTTGATTCCTACGACTTATACGCTCTAGCTTGCGGGGGAAAGCGATATAAAAGCCCATGTATAAGGCCCATCTATAGGTCCGCTTCTTCTTTCTTCTATTAGTCCTACATCTCTTGTATATGATTCTTTCTCCCTTTCTTCTCCTATATATTTGTACTTACTCTTATATTTTGATGATAAGAAGTATATACAAGATTTGGCTCTATTTTTCTACACTCTTAAATTATGGGCTTGAAAAACCAACCTCCCGTACATTAAACCAGAACCTCAAACCAAACAACTAGGATATAATTGTATGCCAATAAGAAGGAAAAAAATCCCAATTCTCAACCACAGCTAAGTTTAAACCCAAATAACAAGTACTAGCCTAATAAAGACTCAAAGAAGTTGAACATATGAAAATAAACTTCTCCTTAAGCCCAACCATACAGGAGTAATCAAGCTTATACCTATCAAATAAACATATGATTGAGAGAGTTAAGGAGAAGTTGGCTACCATGGTGATTACTCCTGTTTGGTTGGGCTTAAGGAACTCCCTTTGGATAATTACTCTCTCAATCTGAAAGTTGGCTACCATGTATTTTACTCTTGAGAAATACTCTCTCAATCTGACCTCAGCTATCATTCAAACACTCAATTGTGGAACTCTATTTTATGCCTATAGTGGTAAATAGAGTTCATCAAACACTCAATTGAGGAACTCTATTTTATACCTATAGTGTAAAATGTATTCTTGTAGAATGATAGTGACGCAGCAGAGAATCTATAGGCAGCGGGAAATGCGGTGATCTAACCCTACATGTTATGCAAATGTCCGACCGTTGGATCACGATTTGATAATAAACAATATCATCCCACACAGTTAATTCAAGACAAGGTAAAATAATTTAATTAAGCGAGGCAAGCTTAGGCTTTCCTCCGCGTGGAGGGCCTTTGCAAGAGCGCGCAGCGAATAAACCCTGCAAATCACAATATTTATCTAACAAACTACTACCATACGAGATATCCAAACAAATATGATGTCCAATCCGATAAATAAATGCTGAAGAATAATAATCCAATACAACAATACTCACTAAATAGTGTGCTGACCAAGACAATGAAAAATCCGGAGCTGAAAATGCGTATGCAATGATCCGAGGTAGAACCAGAGACATGGAAATGGGCCGGAAATGAGTAGATCCGGCGATGCACGGGTGGATCCGGGTGAGGGAAGGATGAATCCAATGTTTAGGAGCAGATCCGGGTTAGCGAATGAGGGGAGGGTGAGGGGAAAGTAGCGGATCGGGACTGATTTGTCCAGATCTGAGCAATACCAAGAGGGATGACTGTTGGAGGTGGTTCCACGGGGTGGGGAGGGTTGGCGGTAAAGTGGGGGGGGGCTAGGGTATTAGGGCCGGCAGTTGTGGAGGAGCGTCAAGGGCGGCTGCTGTTGTAGAGGGTTGGAAAGGGGCAGGCGGTTGCTGGAAGGGGGTTTGAAGGCTAGCTGTGCGGGGAAAGGGCAGCAGCAGGCCGGCGGTGGTTCAGGTAGGAAGGGGGAAAAACTATACTAAGGAATAGTAAATTTCATAAATGAACAGTGTTTTAAAGATAACATGGATTTGAAACCCGGGCAGCAGTTGGTGGCTGATTTGGAGGGGCTGGTAGGCAGCGTCATGTGGTTTTGGAAGGGGGGAAAGTGGGCTAGGGTTAGGAGATACCTTGGGGAGAGAGAAAAGCACCTAGGAGTCGTCATCTAGGGTTCCACGGAGTTGGCACCGTTGAGAGATCGCCGAATTTCGGGATTTCTCTTCTCCAAAAACTGCAATGCCTCTTTTCAGCCTATACATGATCTATTTATAATAAAAAGGAGGCTAAGACATCCCACCATTGACGGTATGATTGACCGGAGGTAGGGACACCCAAATACATCAAAATAAATGCAAATATAATAAACTAATATATGAAATTGATTTGCAACGCAAATCCGGACGCATCCACGGAGTCCAATCGTCGATTCGGGCACACCATATATGGAAAGTCGCCAATTGACCCCGAACGGGCCCAAAACTCGTCATCAACTACAAGTGCTTGTCTATGCTCCACATCAAATAACATGCCTCCTATTAAGTTTTTCCCGAGATCCTATATTCTCAAATGCTTTATGGTCCGAGCTTAACATGAACTCCCTTTGGATAATTTAATTCCAAAAACATAAAATTCCCCACTATGTAGTGTAGTGAGGTTGCGCGCTATTCAATTTCTTAGTCACTTGAAAATGATGAGCAAAATTCATATAGAATTTTAGACCCTTTTCTAGCTCAGTTTTTCTATTTTTTGGTCATGCTTTAGTCAATTCCATCATAAAATCATTAGTAATCGAATTATATCTCTCGTGAGCATATTTGTGTTTAATAGGGCATTTTGTGTGCATTTCATGCTTAAGGGAGGCCTTTATTTCCCTTCTTTTCTACTCATGATTAGATATAGTTGTGTTTGGCTGTGTGGATATATTTCTTGGAAGTTTTGGATGTGTTCCCTGCAGGTATCGGTGATTGTGGTGTTATTCTCGTGCGACTCGGCCGATTTTCATGGAGGAGGCCAATACTCGTGTGTTTTTCTTCACGCACGAGCAGTGGCCCCCTCTGCGCACGACCACTGGTCGTGCGCGGTCATTTGAACATATTCGTCCCGATCCCCCTTTGATCGGCTTGGTGTGTCCACTACACGTGCGTTTTTCCTTCTCGCACGAGTAGAGGCACCTCGACGCACGACCATTGGTCGTGCACGATTATTTGCAAAAATCAACCCGTGGATCACACGAGTGTACGCACGAGTATTAATTACACGACCACTGGTCATGTGAGGCAAACAAATTTCCCCCCAAAACCTCATTTTTTCCCGCTAGCCCAGGTTCCTTCTCGCATGAGCAGTTGCCTTTTCCTTCGCGCACGACCACTAGTCATGCGGCTGCTCGTGCGTTGGCCGAATTTCTGCTCCACCTATAAATATCTTGTCTCATTTCCAACGTGAGGTTCCGCGATTTTCCGTCGTTTTCACCATTTTTTCGCCCGTGAGGTTTCCAAGAGCTAGGGTTCATCCCCTAGGCTCCTCCCCATCATCTAGGAGATCAAGGAAGAAGAAGAAGCCTTCCTCTCGCCGCAAGCTAGGGAGCCAGACAAGAACACGCGGACGACGCAAACCCCTTGAGAAGATGGGTCCATTGGGAGCTTGTGACAGGAGTTCCTCTACCCCGGAAGGTAGCCGACAAGCAAGGAATTCACGTAGTCGCTATCCGAAGTCCACCTTGTCTATACGGAATAGCTCAAGCATTGTTTGTATCTCTCTACTCCTCTCCTGCAATCTAGGTCGAGTTGGTTGTTATTTCTCTTTTGATGTTTGATGACGTGGAATGGATGTGTGCTTGAACGCTTAATATTTTCTTTGAAAATATGGTTGTTGTTGTTCATCCCTTTGTGTTGTGGTTGTTGTGAGAAAGTAGAAGAAAATGGTGGATGTGTTGTCTTGTTTAGGCTTGAGTTGTGTTGTGAAGCGGAGGTCGGCGACCCGCGGAAAAGTGAAGCTGAGGTTGGCGGCCCGCGGAGGAGCGAAGCGGTGCCTGCGACCTGCATTAGGTTTATTTAAAAAATCCCCCGTGAATCCGACTACATAGAGACTTCGATCTCAAGTCTCCCTTAGACGTTGAATCCACATTTTCGTGCTCCACGAGAGATTCGATTCTCGGGAGTAATTCCTCATTTTAATTATTACTTGACAACGACAGTGGGTGCACTTGCCCTACCTCTCGAACAGCCGTCAAAACACCCCTCTTTACTAATGACAATTCACATGCCAACATGAGATGTGTCACGATCCACTTCAAAGACTTGTCAAATTTGGTAGAGCTAAAATACATGCTTGTGTTATTTTGGTCTTCATCCGGTGGAATTCTTGCTCACTTTCAGGATCCATTTAAAAATTCTCTTTTGATATAGTCTGTAATATATGGGCAGCTCGGTGCCCAAAGGCATCCCCGTGCAGCAGGGGTCCGGGTAACCTTATCATGCCTATAGTTCACCCTTGTGGTGGGACCTTTCCCCGGACCCTCGCTGCACATATATTAGTCTGTGATATATGCAATCAAAAAATTGAAGTTTTGAATAAATTGATGATAAGAAGAGGCTAAACCACAAAAACTTCTCACCTTATTGATTGTTAGTTGTAAAAGGAAATATCTTAAGGTTTTTGAGTAAACGGTGGTCCTTGAGAAATGTAGCACTTATTTAAATCACATAAATGACCATTGGTGTCATGCACTATAGATCCAGAAAGCATCAGCATATATGACAACTTACTTTCCACATCTGATGATATCTACTCAAATCAATCTTGAATAAAAATTTAGAGCCATTAAATATATGAAGCATATGGTCAAAATTTAGTTATATGAAATTTGTGTTTGACCATACATCTATTAATAAATCTACTACTCATACATTTGTGATACCCTATCAAGAAGTTATTCGGGAATAAGATCAAAATATTCCCAAAGATAGGATTGTGTCTCCTCAGAAATTTCAATCTCAGTTCCTTCTTCCTTGCCTACCAATATATGGGTCAAGCCCGATCCTTTAACATCTACATTCAATTCATTGATAGTAAGAACTAAAGCACAAGTTGGGGGACACTTAGGAGAGGACACCTCAATTTTCTTAGGGATTAAGAAAATCTTTTTGGAGGTGAAGTTGTTCTCTCCCATCCTTAAAGAATGTGAAAGCATTCATCTCACAATCGTAAGATGGTCAACCTTCAGTTTGGGCTTCTTAACCATATCTTAACTGTTAGACTCATTATTCTCATATCATGTATTTTTGATTGTTTGTTTTCTCCCTTTATATATATATCTACTGCGGACCTCTATGGAGGTATCAAATTACTCCAATACCGAGTTACATGGTATTAGAGCGTGTTTAGGGCTTCTTCGCTCGCTCAGTCTCGCAACCCGCCGCTTCCGCTCCATCCCGCTCACGTCTCGCCGATTTCGCTCCATCACCCTCGTCGACCGCTCGCCCGCCTGCGACATCGCCTCTACGCCCATCTCTCGACCGGTACGGAGGCGTGCCTCAGTGACGATGCCGCCTACCGTCGACTTCTGATGCTTCCTGCCTGCCATTGACTTCTGATGCTTCCTGCCTGCCGTCGATGAAGATTTTTGCCGTCGGCTTCTCCCGCATGATCTCAGCCGTGGGCTTCTCCCGTTGATCGCTGCCGCCGATTTCTGATGCTCCTGCTGTCGACCTAGATGACTGTGGGTTCCCCTATGCCACTGATCTTTGTTGTTGTCCAACATCTCGTCTTCCTTTATCGTTGATCTAGGTCATGGGTTCCTCAATTACGAGCACCACTCAGACGACCGTTCCCTTAGGGGATTCTATCAATACCTTCCTCCTAATGCGAGGCTTGCTACTACTATCCTTACCTCCAACTTCCAATTATGGAAAAAGGGGATTACTATGTCCATGTTGGGTATCCGATGTATGCACCACCTTACCCGTCTCCCAACTCATGTTGTGGGAAGTACATAATATGAAGATTGGTATAGTGATGATTGCCGCATCTTTGCTCTTCTCCCGAGATCTATGGATCCATCTGTTCAGCAAATGTGCAAGAATTGTGACAACACTAAGGAACTATGAGATACTCTGCATATGATGTTCTCTCAGGCGAACAATCTCTCTCGTCTTGGTGAACTCTTCCCCAGGATGGCTGAGCTGAGACAAGGGGCACGCCCTGTCACCGAGTACTTCGCGGAATGGAAGGTTCTTGCTGGTGAAATCTTAGATCTTTGCGAGATCCCCTCTACTAGAGAAGTGCATCAGGCTCAACGTGAGCATCTTGTACTTTTTTGGCTTCTAAATAGACTAGATCCAAACTTCTCGACAACGAAGACTGAAATGCTAACGAGTCCTTCTACCCTGCAAACTGTTAGTGTGTACCATTGTCTGACTAAAGCCGGTTCAGCATGTACTCCATCTGCTCCACATATTTCCTCCGGAGAATCAATGTCTCCTGCTTCTCGTGGTGGAAGAGGAACTAGTCGGGGGGGGGGGGGGGGGGGGGGGGCGCTCTGGTCGTGGTGAGACATTGTACCCATTGCGGGCGTCGGGGCCACACGGAGGATACATGTTGGGTGGTTCATGGGAAGCCAGACTGGGCCTCCAAACCTCCTCCTTCATCTCGCTCTGCGCACTTGACTGACTCTACTTCTACATCTCTGAATCCGAGAACTGTGGAAATATTTGAGAATGAGTATCGTCGCCTGCAGACTCTCCAAATTGACTCTCCGACTCATAGTGCTGCTGTGATCCAAACCATTCAGCCTGTTTGCACCTCACAGCGTCCAGTCCAGTGGTTGGTAGATTCTGGTGCTTCTGATCACCTGACTAGTACCTCAGGTATCTTACACTCATACAAACCTCATTGTGGGTGTTCAATTACAGTTGCGGATGGATCAATTGTACCCATTGTTGGGTTTGGTAGCTGCACTGTGACCCTAACATGACTCTATCCTCCGTTTCTCATGTCCCTCAATCTGCTTATAACTTATTGTCAATTAGTAAGCTTACTCGTGATTTAAATTGTATTGCTACCTTCACATCTTCTGCTTTCATTTTTCTGAAACAGTTGACGAGCCGTATTATTGGTAGAGGAAAGTTGCGTGGCGGCGTCTATGTTCTGGACGAAGTCTCGCATCTTGCTTGTTCTGCTGCCTCAACCAAATTCTGGGATCTTCACTGTCGTCATGGTCATCCGTCTATTTTTCAAAGTCTATGGAATGAAATCTTTACTCAATTCTCGGTTCGTCTTAAGTGTCTTCGAACTGATAATGGTCGGAAATACCTATCTCAGTCTATGTCTAACTTTCTCTCTGATAAAGGTATCCTTCATCAAACCAGCTGTCCTGATACACCCCAACAAAATAGTGTTGCCGAAAGAAAAAATCAACACCTCCTTGAGGTCTCCCGGGCCATCCTTCACCATAGGCACGTTGATAACTTCTCAAAAAGAAGTTATTTAGCTCAAGTTTTGCACCTTTTTGCTCGTTGATTCGGGAGAAAAACCCGTTTAATTGAAGTCTAATTGCAAGCAAATTCACTTTTATTTTATTAATGACTAATGTGGTCTTTTTCCTAGGTGTTCATGCAAGAAAAGCTAAGGAGAATGGCTGGGAAGAGGGATTTTGTCAAATATGCTGTCCTGGAGAAAAGGTTGCAACTTCTGAAAAAAGGTTGCAACCTCTAGACGAATTTCAAATTTTAAAATTCGAAAATTGCGCCATTTGCAAAAATGGAAAGAGGCATCCCTTTGGGAAAGGGCTGAACGTTTTTTAATGAGGATTATTCAGAAGTTAAGGAATTCCATCATTATCATCCATTGTTGGTTGGAGAGAAGAAAAGGAGAAGAGTTCTTCCTCTAGGGCTAGTTCCGGACAAGGAAGACGGACGGATTTCGGCCGAATCGGAGAGCGAAACGCTGCAAGTTTTTAATTTCTAACATCATGTGCTGTAAGATCTACTCATACTTGTGGTTTTCTTCCGCCGTCATGAACTAATTCTCTCAATCTTGTGTTGTGAAAGTACTATGTCTTGTGTGATGAATGTTCTTTAGATTTAACTTTGTAATTGTATGGTGGATTTACTTTTATTGAATTCATAATCTATATTTTGAAGCCTTTGATCACGGTTTCGTCTTTCTACTACGCTCCATAAATCGAGAGAGGAGTTGCGTAAGTGCGTTATGGATTCCATATAACACTTAAAGGGAGAAAGAGATTCCCCCTTAGTGTTAGCAACTCGGGTTTTCAATCTCTAATCGGTTTCCTATTTCACCCGAGGGGAAATAGAGGACTAGGGACCTCCGATATCGAGAGATACGGTTGTCTACTTTAAAATCGTTGCAAGGTTTTCCACCACTCATTCTCACAAAGCGTTATTTGCAAATTCATCGCAATAGACATAGGAAATCACCGCACAAGATTACTTCTCCAATTTGAATCTTAAAAGTTTTCTCCTAAGGTACTATAGTTTATTTCAACTTATTTTAGAAATTCATCATCACTTAGTTCTAAATCAAAATCATCATCTTGTTTCACTTGGATTTAGAGAAAAGGTCTAACTAGTAATTGCAAGCACCGAATTCACCACCTCTCCGTGGAAACGATCTTTATTCACTCTTTATTACTTGAACCGGCACGTGCACTTGCGTGTAATACGCACACCTGTTTGGGGCGTATCAAGTTTTTGACGCCGTTGCCGAGGAGGTGCGGCGTATTCTGTGTTTCTTTCTTGCGATATTAGTGAACCCTTAGTATTTAGAGTTCAAGTTTGTAATCTTGTTTGTTTTTCTTGTGATTGTTTTTTGTTATTTTTGTATTGCCTTTCTCCTTAGTGCATGTCCCGTTATCGATCGCCAGAACTACTGCCTCTAAACCTAGAAATCGAACGGACGTGTAGACAAAATAGGAGAGCGGTTCGTATAGGACGTACTAACTATTCAACAATGGATCACAATAACCAAAACGTGGAAAATGAAAATTACCAAGAAGGTCAGGATTTAGGAGGCCAGGTAGATCAAAACGGTCATCCAGTTGAACAAAGAAGAACGTGTCGTGACTACAATATGCCCTTACAAGGAGGATTGCATTTTAGCATTACTAGACCCGCAATTGAAGCTAACAACTTCAAAATAGATTCTATGACAATGCAACTCGTTCAACATAATAAATTTGGTGGCCATAACCATGAAGACCCTAATTCTCACTTAAGGACCTTCATCGAAATATGCGACACTTTTAAAATCAATGGCGCATCTGAGGAGGCTATAAAACTTAGGTTATTCCCATTTTCTTTGGAGGGAAAAGCAAAGGATTGGTTGAATTCACTACCCAACGGTTCCATCACTACTTGAGTAACTTTGATAGAGAAATTCTTGGCTAAATATTTTCCTCCATCGAAAACTGCAAAACTTAAGAGAGACATATCCACATTCATGCAAGGGAATGGAGAGACACTCTATGACGCATGGGAAAGGTTTAAGGAACTATTGCGTAAGTGTCCGCACCATGGTCTAGCCATACACCAACAGGTATGGACCTTTTATAACGGTCTCCAGACGTCTACCATGATCCAAGTCGATGGAGCTGCAGGAGGATCTCTAATGAATAAATATCCCGAGGATGCGTATGAAATCTTAGAAGATCTGTCATCCAATAATTATCATTCATTTGAGCGTCAAGGTTCTTCATCTACGGGAGGGGTGCACCAAGTTGACCAACTCACTGCTTTCGCTGCACAAATGACCGCACAATTCAACTCGATGAATAAGCGGTTAGATGCATTAACTCTATATCAAAATCAAGCTCAAATGAACCCCCAAGTTAATAGTATAGCTGCTCCTCCGATTAACATGAATCCTTCACTCACGGTGGAGCAACTCATTAGTAGTAACGAGGAGGTCAACTATATAGGAGGTCAACCGAGATTCATGAATCACAATAACAATCATAATGCAATTCCAACTCATTACAACCCGGATTTGCGAAATCACCCTAATTTTTCATGGAAGAATAATTCAGGTTTGGCACACCCACCCGGATTCAACTCGAACCCTCATCCACCCCAGAATAATAATTATAATCAACAAGGGTCATCTAGGAAATTATCTGATGAGTTACTCCTTGAATCCATGCAGAAGAGGGATGCTCGCATTTCTAGTCTAGAGGGCTCTTTACGTGTAATTGAAACTCAGTTGGGACAAATCGCTAATGCTTTAAGTCTTAGACCCCCAGGTTCGCTACCTACGGATACAACACCAAATCCGAAGGGAGATAATCCGCACTGTAAAGCTGTCACTCTACGGAGTGGTAAGGAGTTAGTGGGTGAGACTATAAATGAGAGTGAGATCCAAGTTGGTGAGGAAAAAGAGTCGGATATTGTTAGCTCTAATGTTGCGAACAACCAGTTAAAAGAAAATGATAAGAGAAAGGAAGAAGTAGAAGAAAGATCCGGAGAGAGTAAGAGAGAACTTGTCGCGGAAGATAAACAGAAGAACGCTAATATAAAAATCTATCCACCACCGCCGTTTCCACAGCGGTTAAAGAAGAGCAAACTCGATCAACAATTTCAAAAATTTGTTGAATTATTTAAAAAACTGCAAATCAACATCCCTTTCGCGGAGGCTTTGGAGCAAATGCCAAGCTACGTGAAGTTTATGAAGGACATCCTTTCTAAAAAGCGGAAATTTGGAACGCACGAGACGGTGGCGCTCACGCAAGAGTGCAGTGCCATCCTCCAGAAGAAACTCCCGCCTAAATTGAAAGATCCGGGGAGTTTCACCATACCGTGCGCTATAGGTTACCAATTCGAGGGTAAAGCTCTATGTGATCTAGGTGCAAGCATCAATCTGATGCCATTTTCGATATATAGGAAGCTTGGTTTAGGAGACATCTTCAAGACCTCCATCACCTTGCAACTAGCCGATAGAACCCTTGCATTCCCAAAAGGAATAGTTGAAGATGTCCTAGTTAAGGTGGACAAGTTTATTTTTCCAGCAGACTTCGTTGTCTTAGATATGGAAGAGGATAGAGAGGTTCCCATTATAGTAGGGAGACCATTTCTCGCCACAGGTCGGACATTAATAGACGTACAGAAGGGGGAGTTGACCATGAGAGTTAACGACGAACAAATCACCTTTAATGTACTTGAAGCTATGAAATTCCCTCGAGGTCAAGAAGATCATATGGAGACGGTAAATCAAATTTCACTTCAAGACTATAATTTGAATATTGAATCCACTAGGCAAGATGACTTATTGACTCGATTTTTGATACACGAGGAGACTTCGGACGATGATGAGGAAATACGTGATTTCCTAGAGGTATTTGAGTCACAAGCTGTTTTCGTTAGGAGACCGGAACCTTTTGAGATGCCGGACAAGGCGTTGGCGGACAAGCCCTCTATTGTTAATCCGCCGACTCTTGAATTGAAGCCTCTCCCAGACCACCTCATGTACGCATATTTAGGAAAAGATAACACATTACCGGTTATTATCAATTCTAAACTATCAACTGATCAGTATCAAAAGCTTTTGGAATTGCTAACTCAATTTAAAACGGCCATAGGGTGGACCATAGCGGATATCCGAGGGATTAGCCCCTCACTATGTATGCATAAGATCCTCTTGGAAGAATCGTTTACGGGATCGATCGAACCCCAGCGTCGCCTCAATCCACCAATGAAAGAAGTGGTGAAGAAGGAGATCATTAAGTGGCTTGACGCCGGGATCATCTATCCCATCTCGGATAGTTCGTGGGTATCACCGGTGCAATGTGTGCCAAAAAAAGGAGGGATGACGGTAGTACGAAATGAGAGGGATGAGTTAGTATCGACTAGAACGACTACCGGGTGGCGTATCTGTATGGATTACCGAAAGCTGAACAAGGCCACTCGAAAAGATCATTTCCCCTTACCTTTTATTGATCAAGTGCTAGATAAACTCGCGGGGAACGATTTTTTCTGTTTTCTTGATGGCTATTCAGGGTATAATCAGATTACGGTAGCCCCAGAGGATCAGGAGAAGACCACATTCACATGCCCTTATGGGACGTTTGCATTTAGAAGGATGTCATTCGGTCTATGTAATGCACCCGCCACATTTCAGCGATGCATGATTTCCATTTTCTCGGATATTATGGACCATGGTATTGAAATTTTTATGGATGACTTCTCTATCTTCGGTAATTCTTTTGATGCATGTTTAGCTTGTTTGGAGAAAGTGTTGACGCGCTGTGTTGAAACTAATCTCGTACTAAATTGGGAGAAATGTCACTTCATGGTGCGGGAGGGTATTGTGCTTGGTCATCACGTTTCAAGAGAAGGTTTAGGAGTTGATAAGGCGAAACTAGATGTGATTGAGAAGCTTCCACCGCCAAATAATGTGAAAATGTTGCGTAGTTTTCTAGGCCATGCTGGGTTCTATAGAAGATTCATTAAAGACTTCGCAAAAATCGCAAAACCATTAAGTGGATTACTAGAAAAGGATGTGAAGTTTCAGTTGAGCGAGGAGTGTTTAAATGCTTTTGCCACACTAAAACAACGCTTGACTACAGCACCTATCGTGATAACTCCTGATTGGGAGAAGCCGTTTGTCCTGATGTGTGATGCTAGTGATTACGCGGTTGGAGTTGTGTTAGGACAGTTACGAGAGAAGGTATTTCACACCGTCGCTTATGATAGTAAGACCTTGATTGACGCCCAAATAAATTACACAACTACCGAGAAGGAATTACTAGCTGTAGTGTTTGCCTTCGAAAAATTTAGGTCGTATCTTTTGTGCACAAAGAGCACCGTTTATACGGACCATGCTGCGATCCGTTATCTCATGGATAAAAAGGACGCTAAGCCCCGATTGATCAGATGGGTGCTTCTTTTACAAGAATTTGACGTGGAGATTAAGGATAGGAAAGGCATGGATAATCCGGTTGCAGATCACTTGTCCAGGATAGAGGCTACTCGACCCTCCTATAATCTGGAAATTGATGAGAGATTCCCAGATGAGAGAGTTTTGGCGATTCATGATAGTACCCCACCCTGGTATGCTGACTACGTAAATTACATAGTGAGTAATATTCTACCATCTGACTTGGCGTATCAACAAAGGAAGCGATTCTTACACCAGGTACGCTCCTATCTTTGGGACGAGCCGTACCTATTTAAAATCGGAGCTGATGGAGTGGTAAGGCGATGGGTGCCGGAGGTTGAAACAAGATCGATATTAGAAAAGTGTCATAGCTCACCTTACGGAGGTCATTTTATGGGAACGAGGACTGCAATGAAGGTATTAGAGGCCGGATTCTTTTGGCCTAATCTATTCCGCGACGCTAATGAATTTGTTAAACAATGTGATAGGTGTCAACGATGCGAGAATTTGAGAAGGAATGAGGGAATGCCAATGAACATCATGTTAGAGGTCGAATTATTTGATGTTTGGGGAATGAATTTTATGGGTCCGTTTGTCAATTCAAATGGTAATTTATACATTTTGTTGGCAGTTGATTACGTATCTAAATGGGTAGAAGCGATCGCAACACCTAAGAATGATGGCAAGGTAGTCCTGAATTTTCTAAAAAGTCACATATTCAATAGATTCGGGGTACCTAGAGCGATCATTAGTGATGGGGGAAGTCATTTTTGCAACCATCAATTCACCTCATTGCTAAACAAATACGGGATTACCCATAAGATCGCACTCGCTTACCACCCTCAGTCAAATGGATTAGCGGAGGTATCGAATAGGGAGATAAAACGGATTTTAGAGAAAACCGTGAGCATAAATCGAAAAGACTGGTCACAAAAGCTCACCGATGCATTATGGGCATACCGGACTGCATTCAAAACTCTCATCGGATTAACCCCGTATAGGTTGGTTTACGGTAAATCTTGTCATTTACCACTCGAGTTGGAACACCGAGCATTCTGGGCGATTAAGAAAATCAATTATGACTTTCGGGATGCCGGTAAGAAGAGATTACTGCAGCTAAATGAACTCGAGGAGATCCGGATGCAAGCTTACGAGAACTCACGGATCTATAAGGAGCGCACAAAGAAGTGGCACGACCGACGCATTAAGGAAAAACACTTCGAGTCGGGTCAATCGGTCCTCTTATTCAATTCCCGTTTGAAGTTATTTCCCGGGAAACTCAAGTCGAGGTGGTCGGGGCCATTTAAAGTTAAATTAGTTCATCCATATGGCGCGGTGACCATCATTAATGAGGGTGATGGATCAGAATTTAAAGTAAACGACGAGCGACTTAAGTTATATCTGAAAGACGGCGACGACAGAGCGGTGTCGTGCGTGATGCTCCACTAGAATTGAACCGTCCTGCCGGGACGGTAAATTAGGCGCTTGGTGGGAGGCAACCCATCTTTTATTTATTTCTGTATTAGTTTCGTGATATTAATGGTTTTAATAACAATAATAATAATAATAATAATAATAAAAAAAAACCCCTCTGATTAGGCCGAAATCCAGGAAAAAGGCAATGTACTACTAAATTTCTGTGGTTGCAACCTCAAAAATGAGGTTATCACCTTTTTTGTGCTGTTGGATTGAAGGAGTAGAAAGAAAATCGCGCCTGGGCCCGGTTCAGCTGAACCGGCGTTTGAATGGGCCAAAAAGATGAGGTTGCAACTCCGAAATGCAGGTAGCCACCTTTATTTTGCTGCCTTGAGGATAAATTGGCCTGTGAACCGGCGCTGGCCGGTTCACCTCAACCGGTGCGCCCCTAAACCGTTCTTTAAACTGTTAAACAGTTCTCTCCTAATTAAACAACCTTAATCAATACCCTATTATCTGTTAAGCAATCCCGGTTCAGCCCATCCATTTATAAAAAAAAAAAAAAAAAACCCCGAAAACGATTCCCCTCCCATACTCGATTTCTCGGCTAGGGCACGAACAGGATCGGCGACAGCGCGGAGGGGGCGCGGCGTGGCGATTTCCGGCGGGCTGCTTCGACCGGAGACGACGTCGCTCGTGACCTTCAGTTTTGAAGACAGCGGGGCGGCTTCCGGCGACCTGCGGCGACACGAGCGAGCACGACCCTCTGCGAACTAGGCGGCGGGATTTTGCGAAGGTATTATCCTGAACCATACACTTGAAATCGGAAGTTCTTCCCTTGATTCGTCGTAAGTAGTATTGATTTCGATTTCGGTTAGGGTAGATTATGACTTCAAAGAAGAAGGGGAAGGGGAAGGAAGTCGCCCGCCCTAGGACCAAGTTTTTGAATGACCAAGCCCGCCTCCGTTTCCAAACAATCCAGTCCGTCCCGTTCATCTGTGAGCGTGGATTTTTGATGGAGAAGCGAGCCTGGAGCCTATCCTATGCTGAGCAAATTAAGAACCTAGGATGGGAGGCCTTTTGTCACCCACGCACTGAAGCTATCTACTCTTGGGTCTATGAATTCTACGCCAATGCAGCGCACGGGGAGGGGGACACAGTTTCGGTGCGGGGAAAAATGGTAGATTATTCCTCCTCGGCCATCAACGCACTATTTGACCTGGATGATTCTGCAGAATGCAGCTTTAAATGGATCCAAGCTTCTGTCTCAACCAGTGATCTAGCTGCTGCTGTGTGTTGCGTCCCTCAGCCGGAGTGGTCGCGTCGCTCCAAGAAAGTTTTGCGGTCCACTAGCCTTTCAAGGGAGGCCAAGGCGTGGTTACTGTTTGTTAATGCTACTATTCTACCAACTCGCCACTTGAACTATGTCTCCTTCGACCGCATCACTCTAATCTACGGCATCATAAAAGGGCTAGGGATCAATGTTGGGAAACTCATCTCGGAACAGCTAACACAAAAGGTTAAAGAAGAGAGTGTGCGACATCTTTGGTTCCCCACCACCATTACGGAGCTTTGTCGCCTGGCCGGGGTTAAACAAGGGGACGGTGATCTGATTAGCAAGGTTGGTAGACATCTCACGGAAAGGGTTGTAGAGGTTAACATTAAGGTGGCTGTTGAGACCGGCGAAAAGCAGTTGAAGCTGAGCAAGATGCGGGGTGAGGTACCTGGACCTTCTGAGAAACACATGCCAGCCGCCCCGATCAAGCTGGTGATCGGACGATCTAGATTTCCAGGGGAACGCGGCCTAGCCACTGAAAATGCTGAGTACATGAAAGCGTACCTCCGATGCCAACACGTCTACTTTGAGTCGAGATTCGAGGAACTCCGTCAGAACCAGGAAAAGCTGATGCAAGCGGCAAGGATCCCGGTGGAGACACACTCACACCCGTTTCAGGCGCAGTTCGACTCGGCGGGATATTTGCTTCAACACGGCGGGTCACGAGCCGACCCTGCCAAACTCGCTGAGACTGCATCTGATTTGGAGGAGGAAACCGAGACCGAAGACGAAGACGAGGACGAGGACGTGGAGGGGTCTGGAGATAGCAAAGCGGATTAGTACCTCTCTCCTTCCTAGATTACTGATTACTTATTTGATGTTTTGACATTTAGGGTGCTGCCAGTATATTTTTGATATTTTGCTAGACATGACTTTGTTTTATTGATGTTCTGTGATGCTATACGCAGTCTGATTATAGTTATTACTCTGTCTGGTTGTAGTACTCCTGATAGATTGTGGATTTTACTATGTCTGATTTAACATTATTTCACAACCTGTCTTACTGCTGAGTGACAAATTCTTTTCATGCACAACTATGCTGAGCATTCCTTGCATCATGATTATTGAATATGTTATGTCTGACAATATTATTTATAATACCTTTGGTGCTAAACCCTTTTCACTTGATGATGCCTCGTACTTATGGCCACAGACAGCTGCTTCTATAAATGTTAATTGCAATACTTATCTAGTTTGTGGTATAAGTTATGCGCAGGTTGCAACATACGGGTACGATTTATAGTTTATCATGTCGCATTTTTGGGCAGCTCTTCGGACAACCCGAACTTCAGGGGAGTTTCTAGATTTCTCTATTTCATGCTTTTAATACCTGCATTATAGTTGTCAACATGTTTGCATGACCTTATGATTAATAAAGACCACAAATGTATCATTATGAGTAGTAAGGTCGCTTTGCTAGGGACTAGCAAAGGTTCAAGTGTGGAGGTGAGTGGGGGTAGTGTGACCCCTACCACTTGGGTGAGGAATGAGCATATAATATTTGTGATCCTACTTCTCGAGATAACAAATAAATGATACAGTCCGTACTGATTTTAATCTAGGAGAATAGCCGACACTATTGGTTCACATCATTTAATATTTCAAGTTAGCAAGATGGACCAAATTTCTTTTAATATTTCATCTTCCCACAGTATCCTTTAAAAAGCGCGATCTTCTTAAAAATTTTAACCATAAGAACTTCTAGAAATAATAATGAAGGGTGTGCAAGAACCGAGTTGGAGATATAAACCAAAGCAGTGACCATCATTTGTTCCCATTTTGAGTTTGATGCATACTTCCCCTAGACGCCTATTTGATGATTCTTAGCATACTCTTTGATTATGAGTGTTTGTTAAAATAAAAATAGTGAGTCATAGTGATATGTGGCCTAAGTGTGTGTACACCCACTTGGAATGATCCCAATTGCGGACTCTAAAAAATTACCTACATATGTGGAAATGTATCACAGTGATATGCGGCCTAGGTATGTGCATTCATATCTGGAATGATCCCAACTGTGATCATCAAAAAAAAAGGGGGGGGAAACAAAAGAGCGAAAGTAGCCGTAGTGATATGTGGCCTAAGTGTGTGTACACCTACTTAGAATGATCCCAACTATAGACCCTAAAAAATGATGATGAGAGAACAAACCTCATAGTTTGGAGATTCGCTAAGAATATTTTATCTAGGGTGTCACCTTCTACTTCAAAGTCTCTCTCACCAATATCCTTCATGACAATGTTCATACCTAACTGCTAAGTCTTGCGGAGGTTAAGTCAAAGACTCGGCGTATTCTCATTCCTTTTTAGTCATTAAAGGAAGTTCGACGGAAAATTGGAGGGAAGTGAACAAATTTTAGAGGATAACACACACCACACTGGAGATTTTAAAAGAAATTTCTCGCCCATCAAACTAACGAATTCTCAAATGTTTTGAACCTTTAACGATCGACAATCCCTCAAACGGTTTAATCGGTACTTTGGACTTGTCCTTTTTAAGTTACCTTTGAATGAAGGGATCATGTGAGTCTTACATTTTGTCAGCTATCACCTCACCCAGTTCGGAGATAAGAATCTTCTTTGCTAGGGACTAGCAAAGGTTCAAGTGTGGAGGTGTGATAACTTCTCAAAAAGAAGTTATTTAGCTCAAGTTTTGGACCTTTTTGCTCGTTGATTCGGGAGAAAAACCCGTTTAATTGAAGTCTAATTGCAAGCAAATTCACTTTTATTTTATTAATGACTAATGTGGTCTTTTTCCTAGGTGTTCATGCAAGAAAAGTTAAGGAGAATGACTGGGAAGAGGGATTTTGTCAAATATGTTGTCCTGGAGAAAAGGTTGCAACTTCTAAAAAAAGGTTGCAACCTCTAGACGAATTTCAAATTTTAAAATTCGAAAATTGCGTCATTTGCAAAAATGGAAAGAGGCATCCCTTTGGGAAAGGGCTGAACGTTTTTTAATGAGGATTATTCAGAAGTTAAGGAATTCCATCATTATCATCCATTGTTGGTTGGAGAGAAGAAAAGGAGAAGAGTTCTTCCTCTAGGGCTAGTTCCGGGCAAGGAAGACGGACGGATTTCGGCCGAATCGGAGAGCGAAACGCTGCAAGTTTTTAATTTCTAACATCATGTGCTGTAAGATCTACTCATACTTGTGGTTTTCTTCCGCCGTCATGAACTAATTCTCTCAATCTTGTGTTGTGAAAGTACTATGTCTTGTGTGATGAATGTTCTTTAGATTTAACTTTGTAATTGTATGGTGGATTTATTTTTATTGAATTCATAATCTATATTTTGAAGCCTTTGATCACGGTTTCGTCTTTCTACTACGCTCCATAAATCGAGAGAGGAGTTGCGTAAGTGCGTTATGGATTTCATATAGCACTTAAAGGGAGAAAGAGATTACCTCTTAGTGTTAGCAACTCGGGTTTTCAATCTCTAATCGTTTCCTATTTCACCCGAGGGGAAATAGAGGACTAGGGACCTCCGATATCGAGAGATACGGTTGTCTACTTTAAAATCGTTGCAAGGTTTTCCACCACTCATTCTCACAAAGCGTTATTTGCAAATTCATCGCAGTAGACATAGGAAATCACCGCACAAGATTACTTCTCCAATTTGAATCTTAAAAGTTTTCTCCTAAGGTACTATAGTTTATTTCAACTTATTTTAGAAATTCATCATCACTTAGTTCTAAATCAAAATCATCATCTTGTTTCACTTGGATTTAGAGAAAAGGTCTAACTAGTAATTGCAAGCACCGAATTCACCACCTCTCCGTGGAAACGATCTTTATTCACTCTTTATTACTTGAACCGGCACGTGCACTTGCGTGTAATACGCACACCTGTTTGGGGCGTATCACACGTACCCAAACACTTCTGGTGAGATGCAGTTCTTACCGCTGCACACCTCATTAATCATCTTTCCACTCATATCCTCGAGGAGGAGACACCCTATCACACTCTTTACCCAGACCTTGCTGGTCCCCTTCTACCTTTGAAGGTCTTTGGGTGTGTTTGCTTTGTTAGGGATTCTGGTCCCTCTGTGTCAAAACTTGATCCTTGCTGTTTGAAATGTATTTTTCTTGTCTATTCTCAGACTAATAAAGGATATCAGTGTTATTCTCCTGATCTCCACAACTACATTATCTCATCGGATGTTGTCTTCCAGGAATCGAACTCTTACCTTTCTAGTGGATCACCATGTCCTGACCCATCTCTTGATGTCATCTTGGTTCCTCGTCCTGCACCTGCAATCCTCTCTCCGACCGACCTTTTGTGTCTCCTTTGGGGGCAAGTTTACTCTCGTCGCTCTTCTGATAGTACATTAGTGTCACCACCTCAGCCCACGTCTCCCACCGATGATATGCCGACTGTTGCTACAGAAGCACCTGCTAGCGTGCCTGCTGCTCTCATGCTATTCAGCCCAGATCTCCCTATTGTTGTCCGGAAAGGAAGTCGGACTTGTCGGGATAAACCTCTATATGTTAGTTCTTACCATGGATTGTCAGCCTCTCATACTGCCCCGCACTCCACTCTGGATCAATACCGTCTCCCCTCTACTGTTGCGGAGGCCAAAGCTCATCCTGGCTGGTTGACTGCTATGCACGATGAATTGACAGCTCTTCAACTTAACAACACATGAGACTTCGTCTCCTTACCTACTGACAAGCGGGTTATTGGATGCAAATGGATCTATTCTATCAAAGTCAATGTGGATGGTTCCCTCGATCGCTTGAAGGCTCGCTTGGTTGCCAAAGGTTATGCTTAGACTTATGACGTGGATTATGATGAAACCTTTGCCCCCGCTGCTAAGATGTCCTTTATCCGCATTTTGCTCTCTTGCAGCCTCTCACTAGTGGCCCTTGTATTAGTTGGACATCAAGAATGCATTTCTTCATGGGTCCTTAGATGAAGAGGTGTATATGTGGAACAATCACCTGGGTTCGTTGCTGAGGGGGACATAACAAGGTGTGTCACCTCCGGAAGTCGTTATATGGATTAAAACAATCCCCTCGATCATGGTTTGCTCGTTTCCGATCTGTGGTCACTCAATTTGGGCTTACCAAGAGTACAAAAGACTCATCTCTCTTTTATCAGAAATCTTCGGCTGGTACTGTTCTTCTAGTGGTTTATGTCGATGATATTGTCATCACATGCAACAATTCTGAAGGGATAACAAATCTCAAGGCATTCTTACAATCCAACTTCCAGACAAGATTTGGGCTCATTACGGTACTTTCTAAAGATTAAAGTTGCTAATTATGATGATTCTTTCTTTATTTGTCAACGCAAATATGCTCTCAATCTTCTATCCGACCTTGGAATTTCTAACTGTGCCCCGATGAATTCTCCACTTGAACCAGGGGAAAAAGGTCTTCATATCGAAATTAAACCATTTGATTCATCAGAGAAGTATCGTAGAATAGTTGACAAACTGAACTACCTTACCATGACTCGTCCCGACATTGCTTGTGTTGTAAGTATGGTCAGTCAATTCATGGTTGCCCCAACTATCTCTCAATGAGAATCTGTTCTCCGGATCGTCAGGTACATAAAGAAAGATCATGGTCTTGGGATATCTTACAAGAATCGAGGTCATTCTTATATAGAGGCATACTGTGACTCTGACTGGGCAGGCTGCTTAACCACCCGAAAGTCAAGCACAGGATTTACTATCTTTATGGGTGGAAATCTCGTCTCCTGGAAGAGCAAGAAACAGACCATGGTTGCTAAATCTAGTGCTGAGGCAGAATATCGGGCTATGTCCCACTCTGTTGCTGAAATCATGTGGGTTAGACAAATTCTTGGTGAAATCGGGTACTCTGTTCAAGATCTCACTCCTCTATGGTGTGATAATCAGGCTGCGATACAGATAGCTACTAATCCTGTGTTTCATGAACGCACAAAACACATAAAGGTCGATTGTCATTTTGTAAGGTAGAAGTATGAAAAAGACCTTATTTCTCTAAGTCACGTGAAGACTGGAGATCGGGTTGCAGATATTCTTATCAAGGGAGTTACAGGGGTCAGAATGAACTTTATATGTAACAAGTTAGGTCTGGGAAGTTCACACGACCCAACTTGAGGGGGAGTGTTAGACTCATTAGTCCCATATTATGTATTTTTGATTGTTTGTTTCTCCTCTTTATATATATATCTACCGTGGACCTCTATGAAGGTATCAAATTACTCCAATACCGAGTTACATTAGCAAACAAAATTTCTCGAGTTTTCACTATCCATCATGTGAGTGCAAAACCTTCCTTCAGACATGCAGATGTTTGAAATGTGTTATGCCTTAGCCTCATATTTAACCTTAATTGTGGCCAATTCATGATTGATAACTAAGTTATCCTTTCAAAAGAGATTTTAGCCATTGAGTATTTTCCACTAAGAGCGTGGACTGTTAACTTAAGACACAAATTTTAACTTTTTAATCTTCAGATTTTTTTCTTAAAAGAATGGTTAATCTTTTCGTCCATTTTAGGAATTTTCATGCCTCAAGTTTCCCTCAAATTATCCGACATCAACTGCAATATCGTTGCCCCAACATCCGGGGCAACATCTATGGATTTGATACGAGCATGGGCGATCCCGTCCGTGGTCAACGATATGCACTTGTTTATACTTGACGTGCACGCTCCTCGAGTACGGCTGCAGAACTGTTTACTCTACTTAGGTTTTCTATGTAATGGGGACCCTCCTATATATAAAGGAGTCTAGTCTTTCTCGTCATGCATGTTTGTATCTTTTGATTGAATCGAATGGAGGGAGGATGACCCAATGTTCGGCCCTAACTTGTCATGAACCCTACCAAATTGATCCACTTGCATCTTATTGTGCCGCGCTCGCGATTTCTTCCGTGTCTAGTCTTGTCTGTCTGCCCGTCTCTTAACCCTGGGAAGTGGCTCAAGGGATGGAATTTCCTTATATTACTCTCCGTCAACATGATTTTAATCATCTATCTGCCTATACTGATTCTTTCTAAGTTTATTATGGCAAGGGTGTGAGTGATAAGCTTTTATTATCGCGAGGATGTTATTGATAAATTCAAATTGCCGTTGGATGCTTTTGAATGCGATTAGTTCTCTTTTGACGATTTCATGCCACATAAGATGCATGTTGTGTGTGGGTTCTATTCTTATTCCAAGTGTCTTGAGTTGGAATGAAAATTAATCAGAAAGGGTTGAATATTGCTAGGATGCAAGATTGGTCAAAGTATGTATCTAAATACTAAAATAATGTGAACCTATACAATAAATTCCTGCATTTTATAATGCTAGACACATGCATTTTTTGGGGTAAAAAGATCATAAAATCGACTCTATCAAATAAAAGCTAATCTCTGATGCCAAATATAAAATCCTAAAGCCGACTCCAAAAAATAAAAGCCAGTCTCTGATGCCAAATATATGTGATTCTAGATGTGATCGTCACTTTGGAGAACTATTAAAAGATTGATATTGAGAACCACAATGGATTAACACACAGCTCAATACAGTCCTTAAAAAAAGAAGATAGTAGCTTACACTTCGTGATAAAATTAATTTGATGTGCAACAACAAAAACACAAACTCTAATGTAGTGTAACTTGTGAATTGCAATCCCTACCTAGAGTTAAGTAGAGGCAAAATGATTACACAAGCAAGCAAATATCTCACCCAATGTTCAAAATTTGGAATTGTAAGCTATTAAGTACGCACGCACAACTTCTTATTTGTATTTTGTATCTTTAATTTGAAGAGCATTAGGGTAAAATGTATGTGAGCCCCCTCTCCCTATATAAGGAGGTGGCTCGGGTTTTGTGATCTCTCATTTGAAGAGAGACTTTTAGGAGGAACCAGCCTCCTGAAGTTAGACATGAGTATTCCTTATGATTGTATCCAGTTCTTCAAGTTTTATTGCAAGCAATTTCCTTTTGGTAACATAAACCCTCCAAAAGGCTCAATGGAAACTAGAGAACTCAAGCAAATATTCTGAATCAGCATACAAAGCATAGGTAGCGAAGAAAAATGATACATGTGATATAGAGAAGAACTATGGAGAATGAAGTGGGGAAAGAGTTCGGGAAATCAAAAGAAGGGAGAAGTCCTATGGGAGCCGCAATCAACATTTTTGGTTTAGACTCATTTTTCAATTCGCATAGTAAACAATTGTAATTATATAGTAAGCGGAGCCTACACCCAATCAACCACGCCTCTTTAGATAGGAGGGTTAAAAGCAGTCAATGAGCTCCATTAAGACCAAAACCGTCATCTAAACATCAATTTAGGACTTATGAGTGACTCAATTAAGCAACTCACAAATCTGTGTCAAATCATGGTTATAGGTATTTTGGATTTCCAAATTAAAGTTTTAAATATTAGTCGCCACCAATCATAAGGAAAAGAAAACGATACACTGGAAGATTTAACCCAAAATAGAAAGGGCCAGCCCAAGTAAAAGCTAGTTGAGCAGAACATAAACCTCTGTTTCTGTTTTGATCAAGCAAACAAGAATAATAAAGTATCAACATAAGCTAACCAAGGATATGATCTGATAAAAATCACATCATTGGGTGTAGACCCATTCAATCCCCAGCATAATAATAATAATCACCAAATATTCAAATGTCTAAACAAATAAATAATAAATAATTTCACTGACTTGAAAATAAAAAAAATTACATCATGCTCTTGTAAGTCGACTTGACCCAAAATGGAGCAACTCTTACTATGAGAGTTTTATGTAATGACAGAACATTGTCAGCGTCGAGGAATATAAAATTGCGGTTGACCTCAGCTGATTCAATATATGAACCCATTTTTAATACACACACAGACACAAACACAGACACCTAAAGATACACATACTGATATACATACATACATATGCACATATATGTATAATTGTGCTTGTGTATGTGTGTGATGGTGGAGCACGAATTTTGGGCCCTTTCTAGACTGATTTTTTACTTGTCATATTTGGTATTCCCCGATGAATTATCCGAGTTTGTGGTTGCGTCCAGATCGATGTTTCGATATTTTTAATGAATCTATTTTATTTTTTCAGTGTTTTATTTAGCGAGATCGGACTACCATCGTATACGGTCAATCATAGCCATTCGAGATTTTTTATTATAAACAGGAGGTAGGAGTGTACGTCGTGAGGTATTGCAGTTTATAGAGAAACATTTTTTTGCGGAATCCGACGATCTCGTGTGGTGTTGACTCCTTGGTTTGTATCATTGTGTTATGGGCCTACTCAGTGATTGCCGGAGGTGTGGCCGCACCCACTTTTGTGGAAGAGCGTGTACAACTAATGGAGGAGCGTCAGCCAGAGATGATCACCCTTCTGCGAGATTTGGGAGTCTCTAATCCTCCCAACCACGTTGTCGCCCAAGGTGGACGTTGCCGGAGGTGTGGCTCGAGAGAGAGAGAGCTTTCAAGATCTCTTTAGGGTTTGGAAAATAGACTTTCTTTCTTCATATCAAATTATCAATACAAGACCCTACACGTCCTTTAAATAAGACGCCTTTAATGGAAATACCTGACAAACTTGGGCATGCGACTAAAAAGGACACGACATAAATAACGACGGCATATAAGGGCGCGACTTTAAGATTGAATAAATGCATATTAAGAAATAAATAATGCCAAAATACGACCCATAACACATTGACTTTCCTTTTATTCCTTGCATTAGTTCGTTCCCCTCCCAAGCCCTAATCTATCCGTCCACAAACAAGAAAACTGCTGTCACACCACATCCACCATTCTTCGTAGCCGAACCATCTTATCTTCCAACAACAGCAACCGAATACCTTAATAGATGTAGTTGCCCGTACGTCCAAACCCTTTATTCAACGTTTTCTCCATCCAGATCACTTGGACCACTGAACACTTCCCAAGCCACCCGATCCACCCAGCCATCAACCCCCCGCCCCAGGGAAGCCATTACCTTCTGTTGTAGGCAATTCCCTACCCTTCCCCCATTGCAATTGAACACTTCCCACCATAACTGAACCTCCACCAGTTCTCCTCCAGCCCTTCCAGCACCAACCAGCGACCTCCACCCATCTAAAGCGCACTCAAACAGCACATCCACAGCCGCCAAGTAAAGCTTCAGGTATTTTGTCAGTACCTCTTTCTCTTTCTATCTCGGTCTCTCTCTCTCTCATTCGTGCCCGATATATACGGATTCGGATCCTCTAGAGTTCAGGAGGAATTCCACGGATCCAATGCGCGAGATCTCCCATACTTCACAAATCCTATGGCTTAAAAAATTTAGCCACTAAAAGAAAAAAAACGTAAAGTAAAAATAATCTTAAATCACCGGATTTACTTTCTCCTTCGCCTATGGAACCTATACTTGTTAGTTCTTCATTGGTTTCTTGCCTTTCTTCATTATTGTACGGATTAGATGCTTATGTGATTATGGATGCCAATTTATGTTGGTGTGTTTGTTTTGAGACTAATAACGACTTGTATGATTTAGTCGCTTCCCCATTTAGCCAACGGCCCCCAAATAGAGGGAACCCAGTTTGTCCGCTTGTTAAAGTTATTTGCTTTCCTGTTTGTGATATTCGTGAAAGCTCTATGCTTTAATTATTATTTGTAATTTACTGTTGGATCTCTCAATGCATACACTCATCATCCTTGGGTTAGATAAGATTCGATTTCCCCAACACCACACACATCTATCCTACCCTAAATTGTATAAACGTGTATGTATACATATAGATACACATATATGCTATAATGTAGGTGGTGTTTTGATAGGTGTGCCACAAACGTTATTTTCTCAAAAGCACTCTTTCGACCAAGATACCGCCACATTCATGAAGGTTTGGTCAAGCGTCAATGCTTAGACTCTAGAAAGTGACATTTGTGTCAAAACGTCTATCACAAAAGTTCCAAACAAATGTAAACTGCCACAACCTCGTTTACTATCACAATCATGCCGTCACCACTCAAACATCACAGCTATTCCAAACAGATGTCAGACAATATTTTGCAACATGATACCCCATACCCGACTAGTGAGAATACTTTCTGCTTATCAATTTTTATTTTTTATTGGTCATTTTGCAGTGCGATAAATCTCTTGGGCAGAAGATTGCGACCCGGCTAAACCTGAAGCCCAGCATTTGAGGAGATTTATGCCTGATAAAAAAGCTGGCCTCCAGATGCAGAAAGGTCTGGTTATGATTCAGTTATGTAATGTTATAGATGAACTAATGCTGCTCCCTGTCTTCTTTCCCTCAATTACTGCTTTCTCCTGTACTGAAATCTTCAGAATAAATTCCCTGTTTCATTAATAATCTGACAGATCCAACTTTGCTTGACAATCCATACACCTGTTAGAATGTAGTGCTGCATAAACAAACCCACAAAACCCTCCAGAGTATCAAATTTTTAAATGAAGAAAAGAAGCATGCTAGAAATTGTATAAAGCCGTAATTCGTCGAGATCATAAATGCCTAAGAGACAGCTATTCGCAGATTCATGAGAGTACTCGGCGGCCTCAAGGAGAGTATTTGGCGGCCTCAAGGAGAGTATACCCACCCCATTTGGGTCTGGGAATAACATTTTGCTCAAGGCGGGGAGAGCTGTATGCAGACCATTTGGGTTTGTGTATAACATTTTGGTTAAGACGGAATAAGCTATTCGCAGACCATCCCCCCCCCCCCCCCCCCTCCATTTCTTTAGATTTGCCTATAAATATGATCTCATGATACAAGTTGAAGGCACCTCTCTTGGCCCCCCATTGGGTGCGGGCGAGTATAGTACTCGTCTTTCTTGTGGCGAGCTCAGCAATGGTTTTAGGAGGGGAAGTTCGTATAAATTTTCGGGTGTATGACGGGTCCTCCACGTTGCAGCACGCAAAGTCTTGTTTGTAGGCAGTTTGGAGCTGCTCTTTTGTGCTCTCTAGCTTCTTCTCGCTGTGTCTCACGTGGATCGACCACTAAACCCGAAACTTTTGATCACCCCCTTGGTCTGAACTCAATTTAACTGGTTTCCGAGTTTCAATAAAAATATTGTCCATCGTTTCTGAATCTCCGATTTTGATTGGAAGGGAGTTCAAACTTCATTTGAGGAAAGACGAAGATTTTGAGCATTTTTGTGTTGTCAAACATAGCAGGTTGGGTCCAATGGCTCCCTTCTGCACGTATCCCTCAATTAAAAAAGAAGAGCATATTAGTTGCCAAAGCCCCTACTTATGAGTGATCTAAAACAAATCTGAGCTAAACCCGAGCGATTTAGTTTATGTTTGAGTATAATGGTCTGTTTGGCATGATTTTTTTGCTTGGGTGAGTTTGGACAAATCTGCCTATATCATACAATGTATGTTTGTCATAACCGTGGTTATGAACGCGGTCGGGGAAAAACGATGGATTGGATTAGGTGAGTTCGGGCATTCAGGAACGACAGTTCGTAACCACTGCGATCACGACCTCCACCTCCTTACCAAACGGACTCTAAGTGGATCTAAATCGGGCCTCTAGCCTTCTGTCTTCTCCATGCATTTGCTAAAAATTCAATTATTGGCCAGGGCTTTCAAATTTTATTATTTTGACCGTGGAAGGAAGAAAATTAGTTCAGGTGATTTTGCATCGTTTAATTAATAGTTACCTTCAATGATATTTTATTTTATTATTGAATTAAAATAAGTTAGTGACTAGTGAGAGAGCATATACTATATTTCGACCATGACATTAAATAATAAATATTAAAAGTTCTCAACTCAACTATATATATTTGAATAATTTTCTTTAACAAAAAATAGATAAACTGATGTATATGTTTGGGCTGTAAGAATTAAGATAATATTTATAATTATTTTAGAATATAAAATGTCACCTATCCGTACAGCTGTAATAATAATTAATACATCCCACCATCTGAATGCTAAGAGAAAATTCATGTGTATTTAAATATCCGGGCCCACCACATTATTTTACTTTCCCTCCCTTCCGACGGTCGCCTCCTTCCGGACTTCTCCCACCGAAGACAAGCAGAAGGGTTCCAGCAGAAGGAAGCTTATCCGCAGGGATTTTTACTTTCCCTCCCTTCCGACGATCGCCCCCGTCGTGTTCTTTGAAAGAACTACAAGGAGCTTGTGGTGCGTTGGTCTGTTCTTCATCTCCGTGCGGAACGACGCTTGTTCCTTCCCTCCCTGACCGCTTTGTCGACCTGCAGATAGGTGCGTCTTTCTGTTTCTCCTTCCCGTGCCTGGGTGTTCTTCCTTTACCTTATGCAAGCATTTTTCATCCCGATTTAGTGTTTTTTTTGTAAGAGCCACACCTGCAAAATTGTGTGGTAAGAGCTCTTTTAATTATTAAGTAACATAAAGTACTACCTCACTTACCAGAAGAACTACCGAGCAACCTTCAAAATAACCCAAGTTCTCCCCTAGTTCCCGGAGAGTGCTCTTGGCATTCAAGTCAGCTATCTGGGCATGCAAGTATTTGTGGATGACCATGAGCCAATTGTACTTCATAAACATATCAAGTCCTTTGATTGTCATCACAGATTTTGGAATTTTTAAACCCATCTGTGGGAATAAGAAGACGGCCAACAGATACCGAACCAGTAGGTCGACTCGCCTTTTTTCCAAACTGGGGGACCACTCTTCATCTACCAAATCATTCATCTCTCCAATCAGGTTTTTTTTTAGTAGAACGAGCAAACGGTCTTCTAACGAAAGAGAATTCAACACCACTATTCGGTAACCCCAGAATCAGCGCAATCTCATTAACGGTGAGAGAGACGTAGTAATTGCGTAGAAGGAATGCCTGTTTCTGACGATTATATATGCGAACAAGAATTTACATAAGCGGTATTTTTTGTGGAATCTTGGGAATACTAAATAGTGGAAGAACTCTGATCTCATTTAGAATATTCCTTGATTCCTCAGATATGACATCAAGTAGAGGTTGGACATTTGTAATAAAAATGGATACAACACATCTGCAATTCAAGTATGGGCTACCAGACACTGGGTGTAGGAAACAATACACGGGGCAAATAACCTAATTAGATAAAAGAGAATCGACATATCAAACCTTAAATAATTCTCCCTTGTGATAGATAAAGCAAAATATAACTGCCCTTGATGTAAATAAGACCTGCGATGAAATCCGACTGTAAAACACGTCAGAAACATAACTGGTTAACAAATGAAGGAAAAATTGACTGTAAAATAGAACAGAAATGTGGCTGAATAAAAACTGTGAAGAAATCCCACTGTAAAAACAACGCAGAAATGTGACTGGATAAAAACTGTGAAGAACTGCGACTGTAAAACAGAACAGAAGTGTGGCTGGTTAAAAACTGTTAATAACTCCGATTGTAAAAACAACACAAAAATGTGGCTGAATAAAAAATGTGAATCATTCCGACTGTAAAACCTGTGAAATGGGGAAGAAAAAAAAACTACGAAATCCTAGAAGAAAACCGACTGTAAAAAGAAAACAAAATGAAAATGAAATATACCTCGGACAACAAAGTCTGCGGCGACGACCGGCGGTGGGGAGGAAGGAGAAGCACCAGTGGGGCGGAGATTTGAGAAACGCCGGTGGGGAGGAAGGAGCAGCACCGAGTACACGTTAGATCGGACGACAAGCATGATTGATCCAATGACGAGATCGCAACTCGCGCTCCTTCCTCTAGAAATACTATCCGGACCCAAAAATTATTTTAGAGACGATCAATATCTATAAGGCCGGATTGAAAATTATGATATCAATTTGAATTTAATTAAATAGGGCCTATAGTTATAAGCTAGTTGTCCTTTTAAGTTGTATAGATGGATAAATATAAAATATATAAATTTCAGAAACTATTTAGAAATTATATTGCAAGCATATAAATTAAGGCACTACAAAAATGGTGATTAGTGCTAATAAACTGAAAGATTAATGGAGTAAAAATGATTTAAAAAACTTGCGAGTATTAAAGAAAAGCCAAATTTTGGGGTATATATATTATGATTAGCGGGGTGAAATAGTTATTATTGAATACAATATTATTATTTGTTTCTTAGTAGACTTCACATATGTGGAATACTATATTGGAAGTTAGCTATTGATATAAGAGAGAGTATTAAATAAATCGGGTGCCTATTTATTTAATTTGTTAAGCTTTATGAACAATGTGGTCAATGGTAGAGTTTATAATTTAAAGAATATATTTATCTTAAACTATTCTAGTTTTAAAATTGACTAATTGAGTGTGTATTGATTTCAATAAACAAAATGTGCATTTATCAATGTGCATTGATTTCAATAAACAAAGTATTCTAAACAAAATGCCTTATATTCACTGAGAAATTACAGAAGACTCCCATGCAAGTTTACATTTCATAACATCTACACATAAAAATACCCCTATGAGTAAATATCTAGGGGATTTTTTGTGTATGGATGCTATGAAGTGTAAACTTATATGAAAGATTTATGTAATTTCAAAAATAAGAGGAGTACAACATATAATTTAGCAAACTTTTGAAATTACAAAATTGTAGTCCTCATATACTTTTTTCCCTTCTTCTCTATCATTTAAGGCAAGTAAAACTTATATTAATGTGCTTTGACTAATCATTGTGATTAGTGATCTTTATCCTTGATGAGGTCAAGTTAAATTGTAGTCGATCACCCATAATTCCCACTAACTTGGTGTGGATCATGGAAATAATCACCGCGCACGCGATCAGCGCGCGCGATCCGCGCAGGGGATCCCACTATGCTTGCAAACCGACCGCGGCCGACCGGCACGGCCGGCCGCCTCTGCTCCCTGGCGGCGAGGTCGCGGTCGCCCCCCGCTGCCTCAAAGTTGCGGAGAATGTGCATCGACTACACCGACTTAAATCGAGCCTGTCTGAAGGACAGTTTCCCACTTTCTAGGATCGACCAACTCGTGGACGCAACAGCTGGTCATGAGCTTCTCAGCTTCATGGACGCTTATTCGGGGTAAAATCGAATTCAGATAAACCCAACCGATGAAAAGCACACTGCTTTCCGAACAGATAAAGGGGTAAACTGTTATAAGGTGATACTCTTTTGACTCAAGATCGCAAAAGCAACTTACCAACGACTTATGAATAAAGCATTTAAAGATCACATTGGGAAAACGATGGAGGTATACATTGACAACATGTTGGTAAAAAACATTAACCGTCAAAACCATCTTCAAGATTTAGGAAGATATTTCCAAATCTTTCGCCGCAATAAAATGTGGCTCAACCCTAACAAGTGCGCTTTTGGGGTTGAGCCAGGGAAGTTCTTAAGCTTCATGGTAACTCATCGAGGGATTGAGGTCAACCCTGAGAAGATCAAAGCCCTCGAAAAAATGACACTGCCACGATCAATAAAGGAAGTACAACAATTGAATGGCAGGATCCAGCGCTCTCTCGCTTCCTAGTCTGGATAGGGGATAAGTATCTCTCTTTCTTCAAAATTCTCTAGGGGCGCGAAATACCAGTTTTCAATGGACGGATGAGTGTCAGAGTGCTTTCGATGACCTCAAGCAATATCTAGCATCGCCCCCACTTTTATCAAAGTCAATTTTTGGAGAGGATTTATTCTTATACCTAGAAGTATCCCCAATAGCTCTCGGCTCGGTACTAGTGAAGGAAGAGGGAGGCGTTCAACGTCCTGTCTATTATATCAGCAAGTTTTTACCGATACAAAAATCAAATATCCAGCAATAGACAAAGCGGCCATGACACTGGTGTTCTCAGCAAGGAAGCTTCGACCATACATCCAAGCTCACGCTATAAAGTTATTGACACGGCTGCCACTTCAAACCATTTTTCAAAAGTCTGAAGTTTTTGAGAGGCTTGTCAAGTGGGTCGTCGAACTTGGAGAATTTGATATCCAGTTCCTTCGCAGGTCAGACATCAAGTCTCAGGTACTCACAAATTTCATTGTAGAATGTTCCATCCTTCTAGAGCGTTCCCCTGAGGAAGACTCCTCCGCAACCCAGTGAACCCTCTTTGTGGATGGCGCGTCAGGAGTGGGAGGGGCAGGAGCAGGGCTATTCTTGGTTAGCCCCGAGAAAGCAATTCTCGAATATGGCATTTAGTTAAAGTTTTGGGCTACTAACAACGTTGCAGAATACAAAGCACTAGTCGCTAGGCTTCGCCTCGCCATCAGTTGCAAGGTGGAAAACTTAGTAAGCCATATTGATTCCCAGTTGGTGGCGTCGCAAGTGGGAGGCGATTACGAGGTCAAGAATGACCAACTAGTTCAATAGTTGGCACTTGTAAAATCTCTGTTGCAGAAAATACCTACATACCAAATACTCCACATTCTTCAAGAGCAGAAATCTAAAGTTGACGCCCTCTCAAAGCTTGACACTTCCACCACTGGATACCAGTCGCAGAGAAGGAGAATCCAGGACTTCAAGGTCCCAAGTATCCAAGGACCATGGGAGATCGCTTCCCTTGGTCATGAAGAATCATCCTGAATGGCCCCACCGAGTCTATCTCGAGCATGGAGAGCTTCCTGAAGACCGTCTAGAAGCAATGAAGACTTAAGATCCAGGCTTGAGGCGGAGTATGCATTGCGTGAAGTTCACAAAGGAATTTGTGGCGAGTACCTAGGAGGAAGAGCCTTAGCACGAAAAAAATTCTTCGTTAAGGGTTTTACTGACCAACCATGAGAAAGGATGTGGGACTTTGTCCAGAAGTGCAAGAGTTGTTAACTCCATGCAAGCACAACTCATCAGCCACAGTTACTCTCACTAGTCTTCAAAGTCTGTGGCCATTTGCACAGTGAGGAATAAATCTCCTAGGACCTATTTTCGTGGCAACCGACTAAAGAAAATTCTTAATTATGGACATAGATTACTTCACAAAATGGATAGAAGCAGTACCTCTCGCTAAGATAACTGAAGAAAACACAAAACAATTTGTCTGGAGAAATATCGTCTGCCAGTTTGTCATTCCGGCAACAATCATTACGAAAAATGGGACTCTTCATCGGGAAGAAATTCACTCAGATGTGTGATTATCTAAAAATTAACCTTTGTCACACTGCTGCAATGCATCCCCAGGCCAACAGACAAATAGAGGTAACAAACCGCACTATACCGCAAAGTCGCGGTCGTACCCTGCGGCATCCCCCACGGTCGAGCCCCGCGGCTCCCCCCAGCAGCAGACATCCCACCGGTCGCGACTCCTCCTCTGGCGGCTGTCCGCCGCCAAGATGGCCACATGTCGAAGGTGGACCCTCTCCATCGTCTGATCCTCCCGATACGATTGTCGTCGTCCGTTTTGTGGGTAACCACCCACATAATCACTATGGTTAGTGAGGGAAATATTTAATAAATAAATTATGACGTGTGTATATAAAATATATTAATTAATATTCACAAGAAATTATATTAAATATGGTATGCATCCAGTAATTTAGGTGATTATGGTGTGCGAATAGCCGTATAACTATCGTAGCCACCACCTCGAGCCTATAAAAATGCCCCCAGACCCCGCTCATTTCTAACATTTCTCCTCCCAACTTTCTTCTTCCCCGGACCAGAGCTCTGCTAAAATCCTCCTACGAACCACCGCCTCCCGTCGAGCCACCTGAAAATTTGTCTAATAAGCCCACAACGCCCCGAGGAAGAAGACGATTCACCGGCCACTCCAAGAAGCCCCCTACTTGCGTGGCATCCAACAAATCCCTGCCAACGCACCGTAACCAACTTCGCAGCAGAATTGAGCAGCCTGATCGCATCCAAGAACGTCTGCCACCACCAGTGAACAGACGGTCTGTCGCCCACCAAGCGCGTCTGTATACTCTCTCATCTCCAAGTTGTAACGAGGAGAGATTTGTCTCCCTCGATTCCACCAACTTGTAAACTACTGTCAATAGTGGAGTTTGATCGGCACTGAACCGGTCACGTGATTTTTTACCTAGTTGAGGGGTTTTTTCACGTTAAAATCATCTTATGCACTTCCTTATTTATTTTGTGATTGTTTGTGTGCTTGACCGCTCCACGGGCGAAGGCGGCCTAATTTAGTCTGGTTTACCAGGAGCGTTGAGTTGGCCACAACAACCCTAAATCCTAAACCCAAAATTTGAAGATGTCAAAAGTGATCCTCCTAAATTGAAGCTATGCAAGAAGGGATGGCTCAATTTAATGGAATAAAGTTGGGAGATTAGTGGAGAGACCAGGGAATTACCCAGTCGTAGGGACAAAATGGGTATTTAAAAATAAACTAGACCTAGAAGGAATCATTGTGAGAAACAAGGCTAGCCTAGTAGCTCAAGGCTATAGCCAGAGGACGGCATAGATTATGAGATTAAAGAAATTGCATGCACTCGCAAAACCAAAAACCCGCTCGAGATTTCTTCCTCTTTTTGATTGTGTCGTGAAAAGTAGAAAAATATGAAGGATTAAAAAAGTCTTTTTGGGTGGAGTGGTGATTGGAGATGGAGCGGTTAGAAATGAAGATAAAACATCGTTTTCGAATAGAGATCCCTCCATGTGATTGGAATCAGGTAAAAATTGGAGTTTAGGGGATGATTGTTGGTTCCAAATGGAAGCTATTCAAACGGCCAAAAAAAAGACTTCGCATTTTATGAAAAATGTAAGCCTGATAGCTGCCACTGAAAAATAGTAACATCCACCTTCATATGAACACCTCTAACAAATTGAATAATTCAACACATTTCTAACAAATTACAACCACATCATTGATCTTCAAATAAATATGTTATAAATATAATATATATAGACACACACACCTACTTATAACCAGATTTATTCAGTATACAAGAACATGAATACAAACACCACCTCTGCAAACCCTAAAAATACAGATAGCATAGTGGTACTAATAATGCAAAAAGACTGCCAATGAAATCAATTACAAAGAGGGCAGCCAAGGGCACAAAGCATCCTCGAGGGTCCTGGGAAGGGTACCACCACAAGGGTGAAATGTAGGCAAACATTACCCTGCATTTTTATAAGAGGCTGCTTCCAGGAATAGAACCCGTGATCTCAAGGTCACACGACAACACCTCAACCGGTGTGCCAAGGCCCCCTTCTAAGGAATTCAATTACAAAGATTTAAAAAGAAAAACTCAAAGATGGTCCATGTTGAATGCACCTGAATTCAGTGATCAGGGACCCGTCATCTTACTTTGGGAGAGACCCCCACAGCCTGAGCACCCTCGCCATGACCCTCCGGCTGACCTTTAAAGGGCAATCTCTGGTGAATCGGATCGCTTCCGTGTCCGCGAGCCTTCTGCCGAGAAGACGGGCCCTTCGCCTCCCTCGACCGTCCTCTCATAGAATCGATGGCTTCCAAAATCTCGACGACTTCTTTCATGGATGGCCGGTTTTTCGGCTCTCCGGCGAGGCAGCTGAGGGTGAGCTGAGCCGCCTGGTGGGCCCCTTTTGAGGGATACTGAGCTTCGAGCCTGGGGTCCATCAGCCGAGCCAGCCGCTTCCGATCGGCCAAAAATGGTTTCGCCCAATCAACCAAATTGTGCTGCCCAGTAGGTCGAAGGGGGTCGAGTGCCCGCAGACCCGACAACATCTCCAACAATACAACTCCGAATCCATACACATCACTCTTCACATACAAATGACCTGTTGGTGATCAAAGAAAAAAAATCAAATTTAGGTGGAGAAGGGCATGTAGAATCCATATAATGTGCAAGTAAATGTAGGGCTCATAATTATGCTCAAAACTTGAAACTTGCTAGAAAAAACCTTGCCTTGAGAATAAGTTGCATAATTACAGGTTAAACCCCTATTACTTTTGAAATTACAAAAATCTCCCTCTTAAATTTACATTTCATAACATCCATGCACAAAAATACCCCTTTAGAGTAAATTTTAAGGGAGATCTTTTTGTGCATAAATGTTATGAAATGTAAACTTACAAGGGTGTTTTTTGTGATTTCGAAAGTAAGATGGTGCAACCAATAATTTAGCAAACTTAGAGGGGAGATACCGGTAAATGCCCATATATTATATATAGTTACTGGGACCTACCATGAGACACCCTTTCATGTTAAAATTCTACATGAAAATTGCAAACTCGGCCACAATTTTTACCAATCTTCGTCATTTATAATTTGTGATTAGTCATAAAATGGAAATTTACTCTTCTATCATTTTTATTGATTTTCCCAATATATCATGTGTGATTAGCCATAAAATGGCTCCAAAAAAATTATTTAATTTTTTTATTTCAACGTACTTATGGGTATTCAAAAAGATGGAAGTGATCAAGATATTTCCTGCAATGGGCGCTTTAAATATTTTGGATCGATAATTCAAAAGTATGGATGCGTTGATAAATGTAGAGAAAGTTCCAAACCTTGTATATATACTTCTTGAATACCGAAAAACAAGTATGTGTATAAATATATAGGAGAGAAGTGAGTAAGATCTAGCTATACAAACAATGTGGGACTAAACACTAACTCCTACATGAGTCAATATATCATTTTTCCTAGTATTTTTTAACACTCCCCCGCAAGCTAGAGCGTACAAATCGTTGGCTCCAAGCTTGGACAAGAACTGATAGTAGAGACGCAGTGGTAATGCCTTGGTGAGGATATCAACAACTTGCTGAGCAGCAGGAACATGTGTTAACTCTATCTTCTTCAACTGAACCTTCTCCCGAATGAAGTGACAGTCAAATTCAATATGTTTTGTTTGTTCATGGAAGACCGGATTCTTGGAAATGCGTATAGCTGCTTGACTGTCGCACAATAAAGTTGCGGGTGAGAAGAGCTTTACTCCTAGATCATCAAGGAGACCCTCAAGCCACGTGAGCTCAGACACAACAACTGTCATAGATCGATACTCAGCCTCAGCAGATGAGCGAGCAACCACGGATTGTTTCTTGCTGCGCCAAGTAATAAGATGTCCTCCAAACTAAGTGCAATATCCACTTGTGTAATGACGGTCATCCAAAGAGTCAGCATAATCAGCATCAGAATATGCAATCAGAGATAAGAGAGACGAAAAGAGCTTGTATACAAGCCCTTCTCCAGGAGCAGTCTTCAAGTAACGAAGAATACGTTCGACAGCCTGAAGATGAGATGGACGTGACTTATGCATGAATCGACTGACAATTTCAACAGTAAATGATATATCAGGTCTAGTAACAGTGAGGTATATCAGCTTTCCCACAAGCCGACGATAATACTCTGGATTCGGAAGGAGCAAATCGGAGTCCGAGGCATGAACACAAAGCTTGTGATTGATATCCATGGGAGTGTCAGCAAGCTTACATCCAGAATAGTCTGCATCATGAAGTAGGTCAAGACGGTACTTTCTCTGAGATAATACAAGCCCATCAGGTCTCCGAGCCACTTCGAGACCAAGAAAATATCGAAGGCTTCCCAAGTCCTTCGTTTGAAACACAGTTGCTAGATGTTGTTTGATCATCTGTATTCCTGAAAGATCATCTTCTGTAATCAAAATATTATCCACATAAACCAAAAGAATTATTGTGCCCGTTGGACATCATGACGAGTAAACAGAGAGAAGTCGGACGGACTCCGAGTGAACCCAACAACACTAACGGTCTTTCTAAATTTGTCAAATCATGCCCGAGGAGACTGTTTGAGACCATAAAGAGACTTCTTCTGACAACAGATAAGAGACTCCCCCGTGGTCTCAAACCCGAGAGGTTGCTGCATATAAACGGTCTCCTGTAAATCGCCAATAAGAAAGACATTTTTGACATCCAGTTGGTGCAAGGGCCAGTGGCGGTGAACAACGAGGGAGATCAACACACGAACATTATTGAGTTTAGCAACTAGAGAAAAGTCTCATAATAATCCAAGCTTTGTTGTTGAGTGAAGACGCGAGCTACAAGACGAGTTTTCAAACGGTGAACCGTCCCATCTGGACCCTGTTTGACGGCAAATACCCACTTACATCCCACACAAGGTTGTCCAGGAGGAAGCGGGACCAAATCCCAAGTGTGGTTTGCTCAAAGAGCAGACATTTACTCGTCCATAGCCGCCCGTCACCCGGGATGCTGGAGAGCCTCCTGTACAGAATTGGGGGTGGAGATAGAGGATAAAGAGAGAGCACATTGTCGGAGTTCCGGAGAGAGGTGGTGAAAAGAGATGTCGGGTGTACACACGAATGACAGGTGGTTTAGGTGGGATTGGTGTGGGCAGAAGAGGTGGAAGGTTTGAATGAACATGAATAACAGGTCGCAGGAGAGGTGGGGGAAGAAGAGTATCAGCTGGTTGAGAGTAATATGGCTGATCTTCGAGAAGGTGACATTAGCAGAAGTAACCACCTTGCGATCCTTGGGAGAAAAACAAACGTAGCCCTTCTGAGTCCGAGAATAGCCAACAAACATATATTTAGTGGCACGGGGAGCAAGTTTGTCAGTGGATGGGCCAAGATGAAGAACAAAACACACACAACCAAACACACGAGGGGTGATAGAGAAATGAGGTTTGGAGGGAAAAAAGATTGAAGGAAACCGCAAAATTAAGAATAGAGGAAAGCATGCGGTTAATAAGGTTGCAGGCGGTAGAGACCGCAAAATTCCAATACTGTTTTGGAACATTCATTTGAATCATAAGAGAGCGGGTGACCTCAAACAGGTATCGATTCTTGCATTCAGCAACACCATTTTGTTGGGGGGTATAAACACAAGAGGTTTGATGGATAATCCCAAACTCAGCACAGAGGAGAGCGAAGACATGACTTGTGTATTCACGAGCATTATTGGTGCGGAGGGTTTTAATTGTAGAGGAAAACTGGTTGCGAGTTTCTATAAAAAAAGGTACGGAATACACCGGACAATTCAGAGCGGTCACGAAGGAGATACAGTCAGGTCACCAGAGAGTAGTCATCCACAAATTTGACAAAGTAACGATATCCAAAAACACTCGCAATTTTATAGGGTCCCCAAATATCGGAGTGTACTAGATCAAAGGGAGCAGGACTCCGAGTAGGATGTGATGAGAACGTAGACCGATGATGTTTCCCATAGATACAAGACGCACACGTGAACTCTCGGAGGGACACGTCGGAGAGAGATTTTCGGATGATGTTTAGAGGAGCGTGACCCAAACGTCGATGCCAATCAACAGAGCTAATGGAGGACAACACCGTTGGGGGAGAGAAGTCAAGGATATAGGGACCATTCGACAGATGCTCTTTTCCAATGATAGTCTGCGTCTTGCGATCCTGCACAACACACAAGTTAAAAGAAAAAATAACATCACAATCGAGGTCAGTAGTGAGTCTACCAACAGAGAGAAGGTTAAAAGTAGAACCCGGAACATGAAGGGCAGAGCGAAGAGTAATGAAGGGAGTGAGGTGAATATCTGTCGCACCAGAAACGGGAATTGTGCCCCCACTAGCAACAATAATGAACTTGGGATGCGCGAAGTTCAAATATTGTGGTGGTTTCCGCGAGATAATGTTGTAAGAGGCCCTCAAATCCAAAATCCAGGATGAGCTTTGAACAAGGCAGGAGGTACCACCATCGGAAATAGACATCACAAAGCCCGGAGGACAGCTGATCATCTTGCAAGGAACAGTCCGCAGCAGATAGAAACACGCCGCGACGGTTAAACAACCCGAGCAGGCAACACGGTTAGGAGAAGACCGCAACACGAATATCGGCATAAACGAGAAGCCGCAAACAGACCGCGCGAACAACCAATGCTAGATGGCAAGACACCTGGGAGGGCAGCAACCAGCAAAAAAAGGACAAAGGCCGGCGAACAGGCACTCGACCAGGCGGTTGGAGGCAGACCACAACAGGAACATAAGCCGGCGAACAGGTACGAGACCGGGCGGATAGAGGCAGACCGCACCAAGATGAACAACAGGTCTAGCCGCAGGAAGAACCTAGCCGTGGCGGGAAGACAGAGGCCGCAGCGGGAAGTAGCTGGAAGGAGAGAAGGCCTAGCCGCAACGGTCAGAGGAGAGAGGCCGCCGGGAGAGAGAAAAGGAGAAGCCGCACGGTCTTAGTGTCAACACACCAGCGGCAAGAAGCCGCGACCAAGATGCGGAGCCCACGGCGGGTAGAGAAGCCGCAACGACTAAGGAGACCGCAAAGGTTAAGCGAAGCCCGCACGAGAAGCATGCAGCAACAAGGGAACAACGACAAGGAGGATGTCGTGACCAATATGCGGAGCCCGCAGCAGAGAGAAGCCGCCTTCGAGGAGAAAAGTCGCAGTGACTAAGCAGAGAACAAGCCGGTCAAGAAGGCCGCACATTCACGGTGAGCACACCAGCGGCAAGGGAAGATGCCGCGACCTAGATGCGGAGCTCGCCGGGATGAGGGAAGCTGCATCGACTAAGAGAACAAATCGCGGCGAGAAGAGAAGTCGGGGCGACTAAGACAAGTCGCGGCGAGCAGGGAGTAGAGCAGCGAGAGGGCAAGAACTCAGCGGGTAGACAAGGAGACCGCAGTGAGTAGCGATGAATAGAAGTCGCGGCGAGAAGGGTGGAGAGCGGCGAGAAGGGAAGATCTCGGCGGGTGGACAGGGAGACCGCATCGAGTAGAGGTGAAGTGGTTAGTCGGTGTGAAACCGCGTGGACAGAGGAAACAAGGGAGGGAAGGCCTCACCTGTTAGAAAGGTTATAAAAGGGAGAAAGAGAAGGAGAAGAAGGAGTGGAAGTCACGAGAGAGAGAGAACAGAGGAAGCGGTTAGAACGACCTTAACCGCGCGGGAAGCTGCGGTTAACAGAAATTTTAACCATCCGGAAGCGGGTAGAAAGGGAGTAGGCCGCAACACACTGCGGCTAAGCAGGAGAACAAGCCGCCCGACAAACAAGCGTAGCAGGCAGTTAGAGAAGAACAGGTCGGACTGTATCCCTCTGATACCATGTATAGAAAGTTACAAACCTTGTATATACTTCTTGAATACGAAAAACAAGTATGAGTACAAATATATAGGAGAGAAGTGAGTAAGATCTAGCTATACAAACAATGTGAGACTAAACATTAACTCCTACATGAGTCAATACATCATTTTTCCTATTATTTTCTAACAATAAAGATGTGATAGCATAGGATCCAAGCAGGTTGGTTGAAGTGGAGAGGTGCGTCATGGATCTTAGGTGATCGTAAAGTACCATAAGACAAGTTTTGTCGTATTGCAATTAGACCAACGATGCTCTATGGTTCTGAGTGTTTTGCAATGAATTGTGTACTTGAGAAAAAATGAGTGTTGCGGAGACGAGAATGCTTAGGTGGATGTGCGGACACACAAGACTGGATAGAATTAGGAATGAATGTATCAGGGATAAAACAGGAGTGACACCAATTGCAAAGAAAATGTGAGAAGCTTGACTAAGATGGTTTGGACACGTACAAAGGAGACCATTAGAGGCACTTCTTAGGCGTTGTGAGAGTTTAGTTACAAGGCATGTTAAATGGGGGAGAGGTAGACCAATAAAGACTTGGAATAAAACCATAAGGAAAGACATGATGTACTTAGACATTAGTGAGATTATGATTAAAGATGGAGCAAAATGACGACAAAGGATCCATATAGCCAACACCACTATAGGGGGATAAAGGCTTTAGTATTGTTGTAACGTGCGTAGGGGCATTTTGATATTTTCAGCTATGTTGTTCGAGTCTATAACAAGGCAAACTTAGAGGCGGTGTTCGTAATTTCAAAACGTAGCGAAAAGGTCAATGCAACTATGCAAAGTCTCAAGCAGAAGATCATCATTGTAGAGAATTGGGGTTGCAAAGAGAGGCGGTACTAAATGGCAATAAGCTTTGCACGATTCAAGTCCTGCATCTATCAAAGTTTTATCTATTACTCAATAATTAATGTTAATTATATGCCTCGAATCCTAATCCAAATACAATGTTTGAACATATTTCCAACTGTTATATAAACTCATTTTCGTTCTAAGGTTAAAGGCATTCAGAAATCTGAAATTCGCCCACTTCCCTCTAACCATCTCTATTCTTGAACTAGTGAAAAACAAACTGTTGTTGTCCGTGGGCGTAACCCATCTTGGGGTGAACCAAGTAAATCTATATCTTCCGTGCCTTTTGATTTTCTATTTATTTGGTCGTTCTAAGTTCATTTCGGAGACAATACATGTGAATTTCCCAAAATATCACAGAGCAGAAAGTTCCAAAAAAACTCAAGACAACTCAACATTAAATGAAATAATTCCCTTCAAAATATCAAGCTAGCTGTAAATTGTGAAACAAGCATGAGATACAAACCTGTAGCAACATATTCAGGAGCTGCATAGCCATATGTGCCCATGATTCTGGTGGTAACATGGGAGTTACTGCCAGTTGGTCCATTCTTCGCTAGCCCGAAATCAGAGAGTTTTGCATTATACTCCTACATGATGAGAATGAAGACAGATTCATTCAGATGTCAGCAACGAAAAACTAGGTTTTTGATGCAGAAACATAAAAAATGTTGAGAATCTGTGGAATGATACCGAGTCGAGGAGGATGTTGGAGGCTTTGAAATCGCGGTATATAACCTGCTTATCCGAAGAATGTAGGAATGCAAGGCCTCGGGCGGCTCCTATGGCTATCTTCAGCCTTAAGTTCCACGACAATGGTTCGAAGGCCGCCCCTCCTACAAAAAAAAACAAGCCATGAGAAGATTATTTAGGTCAATAAAAATGTAAACAAAATAGCTTATAACTTTATGTTAGTGTATTAGCACAGCATTTTTGCTCCCGTTTAGACAAAAGCACTGCCACTATTTACTCACTTTTGGCATGCTATGACCTCCGCTGTCGAAAAATTTCATTTTGAACATAACCACAGGTGTTTCCAGAGGCGAGATCAGGCGTTCGTGAACCACAGTTTGTGGCAAATACGCAAAGCTGAGCCAAAACACAGCTTTTTGGTTGGACCGTAAAACTAAAATTTCCAAGTGCTCTTGGGCGAAGATGTCCAATCACAAGCTCTACTATTCTTAGGCTCCATTGGGCTCTCTCAACCTAAGAGCTAACTCCCACTCAGGGAGTGACATTTTCGCGCTCACTTATAAACAAGCACCCGCTCCCCCCACGCACGGTGTGAACTAACCCGGCAATATACTAATTGGGAGTAAATGAAATAAAATTCCAAGGCAATGCCGTATGCATGCCGTCATCATTAGCTATATAATACAAAATTACATTGCTATGAAATATCAAAATCAAATATAAAACTCACTTCTAAATAAGTGATTCTCTAAGCTTCCTTTTGGCATGAACTCGTAGACAAGGAGAAGCTCCCTGTCCTCCCAGCAGTAGCCCAAAAGCTTGACCAAATTGGGATGAGAAAGCCTTCCTAGAAAATTAACTTCAGACTGCAATATAAATATTATGAAGATATTAGGCTCCAAAATAACCAAATAATTAAAATGCTGCAAATTAATTTCTAAGTTGTTGTATTGAAGAACATAAATCAAAGTGTTATAATTTAGAAATAGAATCCAATCATGGGCTCACGGCAGCTTTAAACATAAGGTGTAATGGATTAAGGATCCGTTTTCTAGAGCGGTGGTGGTCCCAAACGCGGTGGTTGTGAACCGTCGTTCGTGAACAATCTACAGCTCCGTTTGGGAGGACTTATTTTCACCGGTCAAGCGGCTACGACTGTTAATGTATATTTGGACAAATATCAGATTCGGACGCTTAACGTGTCGGTTCGGGTACACAGATATTTGTATTTATTTGATTGTCCCTAGGGTATAAAGTTTTCACCCTATATCCCAACAAACAATTCATCATGTTCTCCTCAAATCACGCAAAAATTGGGATAAAATGAGACTAATTTACAGAAATTTCCAAACAAAAAGGAATGAAGAATCAAATTACCTGCCACTCCTCCAATCCCTGCATGCTCTCAGAGTTGAGTTTCTTCACAGCAATCACCATCCCAAGCCCGCTTTTCGCGGGCGCCAATGTCTTCTCATCAACCCACCCCTTGAACACCTTCCCGAACCCTCCTTCACCAAGAACAGTCTCCGGCTTAAATCCCTTCGTCGAACTCTTCAGTTCTCCGAATGTAAATATCCGAAGATTCGGCGCCTCCAGAATCCTTCCATCTCGGAATGCCTCCTCAACGCTCACTCCGCTGCCCGTTGACTGCCCGGTTGTGGTGCTGCTGACCGTGGACAATTTCCCAGTTGTGGATGTGCTGCTGGTCACATTTGCTGTCGACACTGTAATTCGAACAGAGTGTTCATCAAGTCCAGCTTTTGAATGTAAAGTCAACATTTACATGCACTGATATAGATCAGCCCTGTGCTAAATTAGAAAGAACGACAAATTCTTCATCGAAAATCATCTTCCCAACTCAATTTCAATCGCTTCGAAATTCTGTTACTAGGTTAAAAAAACAAATTTTGAACTGCTGTAAGGTAAAGGAAATCATGGTGCACCTGAACTGGTATTTCCCGATCTCGCGAAACTGTTAGAGGAACGCAAGCAGTTCCCCATGGATTTTGCTTTCAAGCTTCCTCCCAGCTCTTCTTCCACAAATTGACCTCTCTCTCTCTCTCTCTCTCTCTCTCTCTCTCTCTCTCTCTCTCTCTCTCTAGGAAGCCTGAAGAGAGAGGATCATGGCTGGTGAAATTTAAAGAGGAGGCTTGGGGGGGTGAAGAGGCGATGAAGACGAGCTTTGTTGCTTAATGCAACCGTACTTCGTATAAAACTCAAGCTGGAAGCCTTCTTTGTTTGTTGGTCAACGGTCCGCGCTTGAAGAAGTCCACCGGCACGAAGCTTACTCGAGCTTTTCATGGGTTTTAGATTGGATTGATCCGGAGAAAGGTGAGAACAGCATGGTTTCGTTGATAGGCCGAAGAAATATAGCAACGTTTTGAGTTAGTAATGGTTTTGATATGCTGTTTGGTGTTATTAAAGTACGCGATTGGTAACCACAACCGGTTATTGGGCAAGCCGTACCCCTAAATCTAATAAATTTTTGCGGCTTCTCCAAATACGTCTTATACATGCAATTTCAGGAAAAGTGCTCAACATAAAAGTTGTAGATCATGACGAGATCTACAACTTTCATGTTGAGCACTTTTTCCTGAAATTGTATGTACAAGTCGTATCTAGACATATTTTCAAAGTACGTATTGTACATGCAATTTCAGAAAAAAGTGTTCAACACGAAGGTTGATGAGATCTACAACTTTCGTGTTGAACATTTTTCCTAAATTTGCATGTACAATTCATATTAATGTGTATCTTAAAATGACGCAAAAAATTATGAAATTTTAGAATGCGACTAATCAATTACGGTTGCCAATAACAATCGTCTTAAAGTAACAGGGAACCAGTCAAATGAAAATCACGTCGATTCACGCAAACGGACACCTCTCCCTTTTTTTGAAGAAATAATGTCAAATATTATAATTGTCAAAAAATTAAAATTAAAAAATTATATGACAGAACTGTAAAAAGAGAGGGACAGAACTGTAATTAGTCATTAATAAATATATGACATTTGTAATTAAAAATATAAATATTTTTAAAGGGATGCTTATATATGTAGATAAATAATGATCGCATGTCATAGCACATTCGTGTGATGTGCATATAGTTAAAGAATGCACATCACACGCCCACTAAAGCCGGTAAAAAATATACCCTCTTCATATTATGAATAAAGACACCCTTGTGTCCTACACAGTGGCGGATTCAGAAAATTTAATAAGAGGACAAATATTGCTAAAATAATTTTTGAACATCTTCAAATTACCGGAGCTGTTTCTCTCTCATTCAATCACTATTTTCGACGTGCAAATTGTTAAAAACCATTACCTCGAATAGAGGAATCCAAATCCGCGATCAAGTTTTGCAAAATGCTTGGGGACCAACCTCCAGCCCGCCCCCCTTAGATCCACAATTTGCTCTACAAATGAAATGGGGCTCGCACATGGCTACGAAGCATGCACCTTTCATGTTACATACAATTTCGCCCAGCACACTACTTTCGTTTGCGCCCGAGCGCCACTTGCAATATATGCAAGCCATTGATATTCATGGCCCGCACTCTATCGATCAACATTGCGAACGACCTGCTACTTCCAAATACATTCCACAGGGCACTTCCATTCACTGCCGACGCATTAGCATAAAATCTATGTTTCATGCATCGCTAGCAATGACGCATCCGCGCACCAATGACAATCGCACATCCGCGCACGCCGCTCAATCACAGCTCTCAGCGCGTATATCGGGCACTGCTAAAAACATACTCTATATGTTTACATTTAGTAAATGAGGAGGCATTGTCTATCACTACGGCTATTTAAAGGACTCCATTGTAAAGATTCATGATAAGTTTGGAGAAAATATTTGAGCTTAAATGTGTCAAACTTTCAGCAGTTTTTCCCATATTTAAAAACTTACTCTTCAATGAAGGATTTTGGCAGATTTATTAAATTCATGACAAGATTCAAAATTATTTAAATGTACTGTTTCCGTAACAAATGTTAGACAAATATTACAATATTTTTCATGCATTTAAATGTACTATTTCCGTAATATGATAATTCTATATATTATATAATATAACGTAAATTCATATATTTTAGGTATTTACACCAGCTTTAAAAGTAGCCGAACGGTTGATTTCTTACAAAAAAAAAGGTGGTTGTGGGCAAGGTTTTGAAAATCGGACAGGACATCGAACCGGCGGAGGGAAATGTTCAATGTTGAATCGGTCCAACCGATTCAACCGGGGTCCAACCGTTATATATATATATATATATACTTATAAATTTTAGGTACAAGAACGAACATAAAAATGTATGAAATTTTTTATATAAGGTCGGACGTTCAAGAACGACGGTTCATAACTACAATGTTGATAACCGCCACCTTCGTGCCAAACGAAACGTAAATTTTATTTGAATGATAGATGTATCATGTATGTATATATTAAAAAATATAAACTTTAATTTTTAAAACATAATTTAATATGTTAATATAATAATATATCTAACAAAATCAGTAATTAATATTTATATAGATATGTATATTAAAGTGAGTATGATTAATATTGATATGTATATAATATATTACAGCATAAAAGCAAACGAACCAAATGACCAGATGGTTTGCAATTAAACTAATCTTGTAATGGTGGGGGTTCGAAACCCTCAGCCTACATTTTTTCTAATATTTTATGGCAGGCCAAAGGCCCGGTTCTGAGAAACCGCGCCCGGTTCCCAGACCACCAGTCCGCCCCCCCCCCCCCCCCCCCCCCCCCCCCGGTTCCGCGGTTCTTGGATAATGCGGTTTGCTTATCTGGACCGGACCGGCTGGGTTCCAACACAAAAAAAAATTAAATTTAAAATAGCAATAATAAATGGAAATGATTTTTCTAAAGATGAACAAATTCTAATTATTTTAGTTCTTTTAACTACATTAAAAATATATATATCAAACCATTTAGAACATAATGAAGATTTGGAATATCTGAACACATTTAAAATGTACGTCCAAACATACATATCAAATTCCTAGTAAAAACAGTATCAAAGGCTCTAATAATGTTAGTAACGAGAGATCAAAAAGATTATTACATATACAATCACTTTTTTACTATAACATTCTACACTTTATTAAAGTATTTTTTACAAGGAATAATATTCAAGAAAGTATTTTATTTGTAAACGCCGATCGGAACTAAAATTGATACCTCCACCACTCCATTCAAGCAATTCCTAGGTCAAGGAAGTGGAATCGTGGAGATTATAAGGCTCGCTTTGGGTTCCGTATTTTTACCGCAGTGAGTTTAGATAAAAAAAACAGTGATTGTTAACCACAACCCGTTATTGTCTAGTTTCACCCGAAAATCTCATAACTTTTTGCGCCTTTTCGAAATACACCTTTTATATGCAATTTTAGGAAAAGAGCTCCGCGCTCGGGCGAAAAATTCGCTGCAGGGCAAAAAAATCATCCCGGGCAAAAAAAAACGCGCCCAAGCAAAATATTCGTCAAAAAAAAGGCTAGTGTTTTTGCAGTGTTGTCGAACTGGATCCAGAGGGGAAATATTTTCGTAGCATCAACTGTGTATCGGAATGAGAAAATACTTTTTCAAAGTTGAAAAGTAGGAGGCTAGTGACTTTTCAAATAGAGAAGAAAAAATAATTTTTTGTGGTAGCTTTTTCCACCGGTAGACATTCCAAACAATTTATTAGTTGTGGTAGCGTTTTCTAGAAAACAAAAAGGAGCTACAAAGCTCTCCCAAACAGACCCTAAATCATCATTCATTACCCTAACAAAAATCAGCCCTTTGAACATAGAAGTGGATACAATTTAACCCATATTCATGACCGCCACCACCCTGTCAAACAGAGCCAAAGTCTAAGAGCTGAAAACTGAAAGGGAGAGACGGGGCACAAGCATGCTGAGTAAAGATCTCAGGCACATAAATTCAAGAGATGGACAAACATCAAACTTTAAAAAAACAATGCAAGAATCCAAAAATAAAATAAAAATACATACATATTTATATATATTTACATTTTTCATTTGTCATCCCATAACTTTTTTAGCACACCAAATGCAAATTTAAATAAAAACTGAAAGAGAAAATTGCACCCCTTATAAAATAAAATAAAAACAAATTAATTAAGTTCCTAAAGTTATAAAACCTGTTAGTTTCAACAGAAATGACATTTAAATTAGAATTAGAGATTCATTTGCATTGAAATTACCTAACTGACCCAAAGGGAAAGAAGACTACGAAAAAACAGTTTATGCGAGCATTAAAACACATGTTTAATAAATGTCTAGGGTAGTTTGTGATGCGGAGGAGAGACGAGCACGAGCTTTGGGCCCGTTGGGAGATGATTTGGCGAGTTACCAAATATGACGTGTCTGAATCGATGATCGGACTCCGCTGTTGTGTCCGGCACGTCTCTGCGAGTCAGAAACATATATTAATTTATTTTTTAAGTTTATTTTCATGTATTTAGTGACCGATCCTACCGGCCAATCATAGCTGTTGATGGTAAAGTCCTAATTTGTTCTCTTCTTATAAATATTGATTTAAGTGGCTAAACCAAAGCATTACAGATTTTGGAGACATTGAATCCCGGAATCCCGCGATCGATCCCCGGTGCCGACGCCGTGGAACCCGAAGTGATGACTCCGAGGCCTCCAAACTCCTCCCCAAGGTAATCCCTACCTCAACCTTCATTTTCAACCCCTCAAACTATCGTTTCACCCGCAGCAGCCCGCCATTCCACCATTTTATTGTCTGTTCACACCATTCACCATTGAGGGCAGCCACCGTCACCATCGCCTCGCCACCGGTTCCATCTCCGATCGCCAATCGACACATCCAACCCTCCAAATCTTCAGTGTCTCAATTCAGCCCTCTACTTTGTGAGCGTTTGTATTATTGTACTATTTGATTCACATTTGCATTTAGTAATTATCATATCGTACTTTGCTTTCTGTTCGTAAAAATTTGTTTTTTTACACTAATAACTTGCAGGAGAAGGCATTCGCCGCGTGCTTTGCTTTGGCCCTCCGAGCAGAGGAAAGTCATTCCAATTGCTTAAAAAATAATTGTTTTTCTATTCAAATATTTGTGTGATGCTAAAACTTACATTGCTTAAATTATTTGTCAAATACCGGTCATTGCATTACATATAGAGTTAGATTAGCGTGTCACCCTAGCACGATCACCTAGCATTACAGATTTTGTGCACCACTAGCCTATCCCTACATAAGATTGCAAGCAAAATTAATTCTATCCATAGATTTAAAAGGCACAACAGCAACCTGCGGCGTAATTTGGAAACCTTGACTTAGCATGGAAGTCAGCTGGAAACACCATTTATAGTTCAATTCCTTATGTCCAGGTTGGGTAGAATCATGTCCTTGGAATCAAAAGCTAGGCCAAATCAGGCTTGATTTTTAGACAGTAAAAACATTGACTTAGGCTCCGTTTGGAGAGACTTATTTTCACCGGTCAAGCGGTTACGACCGCATGAACCGGAGCTTAATTAAACTAGACTTCCAAATGAAGGTCCATTTTATGAAGAATATTGATTCCCACAAATTAATTAAACTAGACTTCTAATCAAATGGAGAGGAACTTGATTTGAGCCTAATATAATTGTTTAAAGGAAGATATAATATTTTGTTATTTACTCTAGTATTTATTTTTTTAGGAAAAATTATGCAGAGGAACCTAATCAAAAGACATTACAATGTAGAAATAGCTAGACAGAAAAAAAAAACTTTTGAACTTCTAGAAGAAACTGGGATGCTTGGGCGTGCTCCGGTTGATACTCCTATTGAGGATAACCACAAGATTGAAGGTGACACGAGTGGAGAGAAGGTGGATGCTTCATGATACCAACGATTTATTGGGAGGCTCATATATTTATCACATGCTCGTCCAGATATCACATACGTCGTGGGGGTCCTAAGTAGATACATGCACGCTCCTACCATTCGCCATCAACAGACAGCGTATCGGATTTCAAGATACCTAAAGAAATCTCCAGGACGTGGTCTTCTGTTCTCTGCAAACCAACCATTGGAAATCCACGTGTTTACATACGTTAATTGGGCCAACAGTCAAGACGACAGAAAGTCAACCACCGGCAATTGCTTATTCGTGGGCAGAAACCTTGTATCATAGAAAAGCAAAAAAACAGAATGTTGTGGCCCGCTCAAATGTAGAAGCAGAATATCGAGCTAGGACAGAAGGAGTATGTGAGAGTTTGTGGTTGAAAACTCTTCCAAGATCTGCGTCTTTCAGGTGAACAAGCATGTCACTATCTACTGTGACAACAAGGCCGCCATCAATATTGCCCATATTCCAATTCAACATGATAGAACAAAACACATTGAGGTGGATCGACACTTCATCAAAAATCACTTGGACATGATAAATATATGCACTCCGTTCATGAACTTCTGTGACCAACTTGCCGACATATTTACCAAGGAGTTGAGTCATGACACCTTCATAAACAATACAAGCAAGCCGAGAATGATCAATATATATTCTCGACTCGAGAAGTCGAGAAGAGTTGAATATACATAATTAATGGGGCAAATATTTACAATTAATTGGAGTATTTTTTATATTATTTGTTTACATTTTAGTTTACGCATATGGTCACGCATTATGTTTCCTATAAATATGTAATCTACACCGGGTTTAGGGCATTGGTGAATAAAAAATCATTCCCTACTGAAATAGCTATACAGAAAAAAAACTTCATATGTACAAGGAGAGAAACTCATGAAAAAAGAATAGTTTATAGCATATAGCTTGAAAAAAAATGCATTGTTCATGCTAACAAGTACTTGCACAAATCCCACCTCAGAGCACCGTGTGACAACGGGCGATTATTCCAACCGGGCTACATTCCGAAATCACCGTCGGGGGCGAGGCCATGTTGCCGCATGAAGCTCTCAATGGACGGGATTTAGAGAGAGGGATTTTAAAGTGTAATGTATTTTGATGGCTACAATTGATGTATGATATCCCTCTGCTGGTTGCTTCATACAGATTTTATCAGGAACATTTTCTTATTATGTCTCTGTGTCCAGACAATCCATTTCTGCTTGAGAAGAACCCAACTAAACATGTCTCTAATGTTCAATGGCCGTGCTACTCATTTGGGGTCCACCCCCAGCTAGGTATGCCCTTCATCAATTGAGCTAAACCGACAAGAATGAGAAGATGATGGATGCATAAATCCTTTCAAAGAGGATGAGGATGCTGGTTACAAGAAGAATGGCCAGAAGACAGACAACAAGGTGTGGAAACAAAGGCTGGAAGTACACTATAGTTTTGTTTATGAAAAAGGATTTAAAATGTTGCAAGATTGGGAAACTTTCTATCAAGAGGGCAGTTCAAAGAAAGCTTTGTGCAGATTAAGTATATGTTAAACTCTTTTGATGGCACTTTCAAGCTTTGATAGAAATGAAAATTGACAGATTTTGAGATCTACATGAAACTATCAGGATTCAAGGATCTGGATTGGATATTTTAGTTTCAATTTCACAAGACAAATGAAAATTAAACGCAACTGAACTTGTATGTACAGATACAATCTTATAGATTATTAATAGATCTCAATTTCTAACATATATATGGATCAAAATGATGGCCCTAATGTCAAATCATCACGATCCAAATTCACAAATTATAACATATTAATTGAGTCAATGAGGCTAAAATCAAATTCATCTTTCATATAAAATAATCAGATTATTTAGTTGCTAAATGTAGATTTCTATTCATTCTGTTAAGGAAAATTTGATAGTGTGCAAATAAAACTTAATGATATGATATATACCTGGGAAGATCTCATTTGGGGTGCTAAGACCAAGCAGATGAAGGACAATGTGTTTATGCCTTAAAATGGACAAAAGCTATGATGGGTTTATGCTTTGTGAATGACAAAATTTATGCCAATGTTTAGTCATATATAGTTCAGAGTTCGGGAGAATTTTATGATGCACTTTGGGAGATTATGATTCTTTCAAAGAATTTCATGTTTGACTGCGTTATACGATCTATGATAACGGGTTATGGTGTAGGACTTCAGATAAGGGTGTTGTAGAATCCCATAAAAAGAGCAGTCCAATGCACAAAACATCCCTGCGAAGCAAGGGTCCGGAAAAGATTCAAACCACAAGGGTGAAATATAGGCAAATTTTACACTGCAATAGATTCTTACAAAAAGCTAATACTCTAACCCACGATAGCCTCGAGATCACACAACACCACCAGTGCACCAATGCTTCCCACTCAAGTACAAGCTCAAAGATCAGGATTATTTCAACATGATGTATAACAAAAAATACATTGTAGTATACAAATAGAAAAATACATTTATTAGCATGCTGTTATCGATCTGAGCCTAAGCCAATCTCTCATTCTAAAAAAAATTGCATAGATTGCTGTTCTTATTTTAAATGTACTAATTATGGTAATACAAAATTTCTTTCATAACAAGCTGACATAAGTTTTTGTTCGTTTGAAGAATATTTTGCATCCGTTTTAGACCAAAACAAAAACTAATGTTCGTTTGCAACATTCACGGGACAACAACTAACACTCTTTTAATAGTCAGCAACTACACATGAGCATCAAAACTAAATGTTCATCTTCGACATTTCTCAAATGGGCAGCAAAATACTGAAGAGCAGCATCGATCTCAAATAAAGATTCAAAACTGATCGGAACAATGATCACAAATAAACATTCATTTCTTACAAGAAATGATGTCAAATAAACATTCATTTCTCGCAAAAGGCCATGGCAGCACTCCATCGTGGCTCATCATAAGCAGACATTGTGAGGGAACTTTCTCGTGGAGCGGCGACAAAGTTGGAAAAATGCAGGCGGAAACCGAAGAGGCGGAAACTAGGACCTAGGGCGCCGGCAAAGAAGCAAAACCGGGAGGAAGTTCTCGGCAGAAAATCTCCTGCCGGTGAAGGAGAGAAATGACCGTATATTCTAAAAACCGCGGAAATCAGACCTCACATATTTTGGGGCGGGGCAAATTTAGAAGTAATGTAAACACAACGTTTTCAACTCAAAATCAAAACCGTGCAAAACACAATGAAACTAGCACCTACATTTGGACCGAGAAAACTCAAAACAAAAACAGTGCAAACGAACCGGATACAACAGCTAGGAATGCCATTTGAACAATTTTGTGTTCCATATTCAAAACACCAAAATAAGTAAAAAAAAAAAAAAGAATTCAGAAATCACAGAATCTAATAATTCCAACATCATTGCATAATGTGAGACAAAATTAAGAGCTATCAAGGTACATAAAAAGAGTTTTAGATACAATGAAGCAGTGAACTGCATGAAAGTCTCATCAGAGAAACTCACGGACTATAACCCAGTGAAAAAAGTCAGAAGAAATGATAACAGAAGAGGAACAGAAGGGTAAACAGAAGACAGATATTCACGTGAAGAAAACTACACCAATGCATTCACTACAGACATGCGAAGAACAAAAGTATTACCTACCAAAGATCATGCTTCCACCTTAATTTCACTCCATTATACTTCACCTTTCAGCTTTTAGTCATCATCCTCATCATCACCTTCCTGCAGACAAAACAATTGTTTGTTCAGAAAATTAATACTCAGACGATATCTAAACAATGTCAGCCGAGGACATCAAAGAATATTGACAGCAGGTTATACCTCATCACTTCCATCGTCATCATCGCTAACTTCAGATTTAGATTTATCAGATGCTTCTTCATCAGCAGATTCCTTTCTGGTTTCCTGCAATAAAGAAGAGAGCGTTTATAATTTTTTTTTTGTAAATTTCAGATCAAGTAATATCGATCGAATGATTTTTGATTCAAACAAACCTCGTTAGCATCATAGGCCTTTATCTTCTTCTGATACTCTACTTTCAACTTCTCAGCCTTTGCAACATATGGTGCCTTTTCCTGGAACAAGATTCGGCAACAAAATCATTATATAGGAACAAAATAAATGGTAGATCAGAAGAAATGAGACTTACAGATTCCGATAACGATTTCCACTTATCCCCTCCCGCTTTTCCAACCTAATTAAAGTATGAATTAATCGACAATAAACATTGGAAGCAAAACAAATTTGAGAAAGAGATCACTAACCACTGAGACGAGCTTGTTTTTAGGGTTCTTTTCCTTAAAATCCTTCCTGAACTGTTCCCTATTTCATCCGAAATTACCCGTGGTAAATAATTACGTAATATAAAATTGATTCAAGCACAAAATACAGGGCGATGGCGATGAAACTTACATGAAGACGAAGAAAGCGCTGGGCGGACGCTTCGGCCTGTTCGGATCCTTGCCGGCCTTTCCCTTCGGTGGAGCTCCCTTGGTCTTCTTTTCAATGCCCTTCTTCACAGCAAGCCTTCATGAAAACCATCGAATCAAACCATCGAATCAACACCGACCAGACATACACAGAGAAAGAGCCCAGGAGGAAGATCAGAAGTAGTAGATGGAAACAAAAACTTACTTGGTATCCGCCTTCTTAGCGGTGCTCGCCTTCGATTTCCCTCCCTTCATCGCGTAACTGAGAAATACAAGGAGACTGCTGTGAAATCGGGAGAAAATGGGAAGAAATGAACGGGAAACGGCCGCCGGAAGCGATATTACCGAGGGTTAGGGTTTGTTCGATTGTCGGGTGTCTGCGGAAAGAAGAGCAGCGCAGTCGGTGAGTGAGAGAGCGAAGGAGGATAAGAAGGAGAGGAAGAGAGAGAGAGAGAGAGAGAGAGAGAGAGAGGAGGAATCGAGGGGCGTGGAGGGGTCGGATGAAATTTAGGCGGGATTTGAAACCCGGGCGCCACGTCATCGATCCGGATGCTCTGCTGTGATTGGTCGATTCCTGTTTGTCCTTCCCCCAGCTATCGCTTCGCTTGTTCTGATGGCTCTTTGGACGGACATCTTCTTATGGAGGAAAAAGACTGAATTACCCCTACAATTATAGATTAATTGCGGTTTTAGAATCAAGGAAGTTCGGACGGGCACTGGTGGAGTGTTGGGGTAAGCCGCGGTTGAAGAATGCAAACGTGTTCTGCTGAGCTGGGACTCACTGGCTAGAAAGCTGAGCCGGCGAGGTATAGGTAATAGGACTCTATTTTCTGTTTATTTTTATAATTTAGAAATAAAGAAAACTAAAATGGGAATTTCCAATTTGCTATTTTGCTTGTTCCGTCGTTCGTGAATTTTTTTTCCACTGATATTTGCAGGCTGCAATTCAGTAATTCTGTGTATTTTTATTGGCCAAAGCTAATAAATTTTAAAAAAAATCAGCAATCAAAATTATTAATATACATATATTTAGCAAATTCAACAGATATCTTAAGAAATGGCACCGAGATCAAGCTTTATTCATGCAATTCTCTAAGGCTCATGTATGTTAAATCTGCATTAGTTAAGGATCGCCTAACAAATATCGTCCGTTTGAATATAAAAATGAATGAAGTTCTTTAGATGAGCGTTAATGAATGACAATTTAACACTTATGTTTATTACCGCATGTACAACTCTGTGTTCGCTGAGTGGGTCCGCAAGGCAAGACGAGCGGACCAAGGCGACCTGTACTCGCCATAACAGCATTCGGGCGGGTTCAGAACAGCCAGCTCGCTCTCGCTGAAGCTAGGCGAGCGAGCAGCGCGAGCCGGCCCAACCAGCCCGTGTCTGCCCGGGGTTCGAAGATCCGGATCGGGTTTTCGCCGGACCGAGCTCGGGCGGAGCTCGCCGTTCGTCGAGTGTGGCTCGGCATTCGTCGAACGGAGCTCTAGGTTCTTCGAGCTGACCTCGTCGAACAAAACTCGACGAGCTCAAGTCTTCTAGAATTCCTTCTGTAGTAATAATCTCAGACCGCCTCGGGCGAATGAAGGTGTCAGAGGGCTACTCGCCCAGCTATTTTATGAAACTTCATCCAGACTTTACCTTCTGGCTTTGGTGTTGAGTGACGTCGCTCCACTCAACGCTCTCGGCGCCGTCCTGGCTTTGGCGTGGAGTGACGTCGCTCCACTCAACGCTCTCGGCGCCCTCCTGGCTTTCGCGTTGAGTGACGTCGCTCCACTCAACGCTCTCGGCGCCCTCTTGGCTTTGGCATTGAGTGACGTCGCTTCCCTCAACGCTCTCGGCGCCCTTCTGGCTTTGGCGTTGAGTGACGTGGCCCCACTCAACGCTCTCGACGCCCTCCTGGCTTTAGCGTTGAGTGATGTTGCTCCACTCAACGCTCTCAACGCCCTCCTGGCTTTGGCGTTGAGTGATGTTGCTCCAATCAACGCTCTCGACGTCATTCTGGCTTTGGCGTTGAGTGATGATGTTCCACTCGCGCAGTCTCCTATGAGGTGTTTTTCTTTACCATTTTACCCTCGTCAGGGGTGCGAATAGTTTAATAGAACGACGGAGTTACGCTGTTAGCAGGCCCAGTTGGGTTGCACATAGCCGTTCAAAACAGCGGAGGTTGGCTATTCGCAGGTCGTTTTCAGAAATCTATAAATAAGACCTAAGGGGCACCTCAGAAAACACGTTTATCAGTATTCAGATCTTCTTGCGCTTTCTGTGTTAGCCTTAGCTCGGCCCTTGGGTCCGTTTCCATTTCTTTTTATTGTTTGGCTTGCATGAGATAAGTGCGCGATCACCCCTTCCCCAAGAGTGAACTACACAAGAGACTGAATTCTCGGTTTCAACACCGCCGCTGCGCCAAATGGAGCCTTTAGATTTTACAAGTTTAGGTGAGTTATGGCAACACTCTAGCGTTGTTTCATATTTGTTGTGGGTACTCAACGCTCCCATCAGTAGAGTATCATCGTCCAAGCTCAAAAGAAAATCGAAGGAGCAAACACTCAAATGTGATCAACAATAATATTTTGTTACATGAAAAATTGCCCGAGGGATGAAAAACGAACACGAAATCAGACAAAATAGGTACACTGGAACCCTCTTATTGAGGCGGCCCCTGTCGCGACCTCAATTTCTCATTTTTGAGACCTTGAATTTTCAGGGGTGTCTCACAAAATAGGTACACTGGTGTCGTCTGTGAAAACGAAATCCCAACTTTCATGTAAGAGATACTCTACAACAATTCCCATAATCAGCAACAATGACTTCTCCCGGGCAAACTCATTGAACAACAACGAACCTCTGCCCAGCCGGGCTCACAAGGAAACTCCAAATCAAATGGAGGTGCATATGCAACAAATTGAGGAATGTCAGGTGGAAATACTCACACTCTCCGGGATTGTGGGGCCAACGTCTGGTTGAGCCCGCTCTACTAGCAAATGACATGTGAGATGACTCTTTTTTACCTTCTTCAGTTGAGCTCCGCCCCTGGGAAATGTCGATCTTTAACAACCTCCTTTTGTTGAGCTCTGCTGGTGGGAGGTGTCGAATTTCCTCCACCTTCTTCAGTTGAGCTCCGCTCATGCGAAGTGTGGATTCTTCTCCACCTTCAGTTTAACGCCCCTTCTGAGAGGTAATGACTTTTCTCCACCTCTTCCTGTTGAGCTCGTTCTGCTACTGAATGGTCTGAGAAATGTTGACTCTTCTCCACTTCCATCAGTGGAGCTCCGCTCCTAGGAGATGCCGACCTTTCTCTACCTCCTTCCATCAAGCCCCTCTCTTGTGAGGTGTCGATCTTTCTCCACCTCCTTCAGTTGAGCTCTGCTCCTAGGAGGAGTCGACTCTTCACCTCCTTCAGTTGAACTCTGCTTCTACGAGGTGTTGACTTTCTTCCTCAAGTTAAGCTCCACTTATGGGAGAGACATTGAGTGGCATATTATTTATCGCCCATCCCTCGAAACCACGGATAATACATTGTTTTTTCAAACTTGTGTCGTGCCCGAAAAAGAGGGGATTGTGTATAATCCGTAATTCATCGAGATCAAAAATTTCTAAGGAGACGAATATTCACAAAACATTCAGCTCGACAGTCTGGCAACTATTCTCATACCTCACAAGATGAGTACTCGACATTCTCAAGAAAGAGAATAACGACGAGTATTTGTAAGTACAAGCGAGTAGCCTTTATAACACACTAGTATGAGTGAGTAGCCCTTATAACTTGATAGAATGGACAAGTAGCCCTTATAACTCGCCAGTGCGGGGGAATGTCCAAAGTTCTCTTATTCACAAAACATTCAGCTCGACAGTCTGGCAACTATTCTCATACCTCACAAGATGAGTACTCGACATTCTCAAGAAAGAGAATAACGACGAGTATTTGTAAGTACAAGCGAGTAGCCTTTATAACACACTAGTATGAGTGAATAGCCCTTATAACTTGATAGAATGGACGAGTAGCCCCTATAACTCGCCAGTGCGGGGGAATGTCCAAAGTCCTCTTAGTCGCCATGTGGGCGAGATGCTCCTTAGGTCGTGGGGTACGTATCGTGTAGGGGTGGGGTATTTCACATAGATACACCCCCAGATTTGTCTATAAATAGAAACTATGGATACAAGGAATGACACGTTAAGGTCTCCCCACGTTCCATACTCATCAAATCCGTGCATTTCTTCAAAAAATCATAAGCCACGCCATTACTTTTCTTTGCACAGAAATCCCAACGCGCAAATATTACTAAAAATAGCATTTTTTTCAATTCACCGTTAAAAACATGACTGATAAAACAACAAATAATCCTCATCACCCACGCATACAGATCAAAATGGAGCCGTCAACATTATCAAACTGTTTTAGTCAACGCAAAAGAAATTAAAAACACCAGGTTCAGAAGAACTAACAGCATGAAAAAAAGAGAGTCGTCTATAGATAAGGATTAAGCAGAAAGAAGAAACAAAAGAGGCAGCATAATCTCTATGAAATTCTTAAGAATCCACAACCAGGGACACAATAGGATGCTCAGCCCAGCCCAGCCCAACCCATCTCTCCAACTGCATTCACTGCCTGGACCTTGACTCCACCCTCTTCGCCTCCTCCAAGGTCGATGGAAACAGCTCAACGTACCGCGACCCGATAGTCATCTTGTCCTTGGACATCGCCTTCTTCGCAACCTCCACCGACTCGAACTCCACGTAGGCCTCACCGGTGACCTTCCCATCAGGGCGGCGAACAATGTGCACGTTCTCCTCCCTCGCCTCGTATTCTTGAAAGAATTCGGCGATGTCCGTCTCCGTAGCAGAATACGGAAGCCCGCGGAGCTTCAGTACCTCAGTATATTCCATCTGATCCTTGTCATCATGAGTGGCGGCGGCGGCGCTCTTCTTCGCACGGGGAGCCGGGGAGCGGCTTCTGTACTCGCCGTCAAACAAGGAGCCGTTGTTCACCTCAGCCGCCACCGCGTGATAATATTCATGTTTCTTGGAGGGGAAGACTTCGATGTACCTGCGCCCGATGTTCTGCCGATTTCTCTGGAGGGCATACTCTGCCTGAATGGGAGATGAGAAGACCACATAGGCCTCGCCGGAGAAGCGCCCGTCCTTGTTCACCAGGAGGCAGTCTACAACGCTCAACCCCGTGAAAAATTTGAAGACCTCCAGATCGTCGCAGTTGAAAGGCAGGCCTCGTAGGCGAACCACCGGAAAGTTGTACGTGTTGCCGCCGTCGCTACCGCCATAGCTTGCATAGGACGCCCCATAAAAAGAGCCCGCGCCGGGCCCACCAAAATATGAGCTCTGTTCCAGTATTCGGGGGCGCCTCAAGTTGGAAGTAAAGTCATAGCTGTCCGAAACCCCTGCCCCACCCCTCACTCCGAAGTACGGATCGGACTCCATCATTCGTTGTCTTTTCGCGCCCTCGTACTCATCTGTTACCCTTCCGCTTCCCATCATCGCCCTTCATAATATACAATGTCCCAAAGAGGAAAAACAAAAAAAAGGAGATGGCACCCCCCAACACTCAATCACTACTTGAAAATTTGAAACCTTAAAATAACTAATAACAGTGGGGAAAAGTGAAGACTACTGCATGAGTCAACAAATGAAATTCAGTGATTAATAAATTAAGGAAAGCAGCAAAGAGAAGAAAATATTCTGCAGAAAGGTGTAACATGACGTCGTCAGATAATTCTAAAGAAAATAGAGAATATATTGCAATTCAAAATGTAACACTTAAAAAAACAAGCAATAAACATAAACAACTAACTTTTTATAACAGTAAATTGAAGGACTAACTTTTTATAACAGTAACTGAAGGAGGACTTTCTATAACAGTAAAGTGAAGGAGGACTAACTTTCTATGACAGTAAACTGATGGAGGACTAACTTTCTATAACAGTAAACTTGAGAACTTTGTTGGTGGTCAGGCATAGCATGGGTAGCTAGCTGGCTACTACGAGAAAGAATTCAGTTGTAGCGTACTTATCCATAAGTTTTTGAAATTCCATCATGTATGATGGACTGGAAGCATCAAAGATTTATCTTTATGCTTTTCAGAAATCAAAATGATCCATATGAAGGGCCATACACCAGGACCTCTCCTCTAAGTTTGTTAAATTACAGGTTGCACCTCTATTATTCTTGGAATTAAGAAAACTCTCTTGAAAGCACCCCTTGAAAATTTACTCCAAGTGGATATTTTTGTGCATGGATGTTATGAAATGTAAACTTACAGGGAAGGTTTTTGTAGTTTCAAAAGTAAGAAGGGTGCACCCGAGTAATTATGCTAACTTTCAGGAGAAGTTTTAGTAATTATTCCTCCATCAGAATATAAAAAGTTCTCCTAGATCATATGAAGATATGCAGTCAATACATATAGGATGCAATAGCAACTATACCATCAGTTTTTCGCCTTTTTGGCGGTGTATTATACCAAAAAAGTTCGGATGAACACAGCTCAACACATTTTAGACTGAGAAAATAATTATGAGTAGATTAATATCCACCAAATTTAGGTATAGAAAGAACAAATCACTAGTTAAACATTCTACAAACTGTTATTAAAAAACAAGCAACATATATCCTTTAGATCAAGTCAATATCCTTCATTAGGATTCCATATTCAGGTCTAAAAAGTTGAGTTGGTTTAACAAAGACTATGAAACACGGTGGGGCCCTTGTCGGGCACATGAACCCAGATCCTGTGTTCGACTGCAGTCGAATGGTGAGAACATCCCCAACCAAATCTCCTGGGTGCGTGTGTGGGACCCTCGTCGGGTACATGAACCCAGATCACGCGGAATAAATTCTCGGGTAGGTTGTTGTGGCCCGGGATAGAACCCGGGGCCTCCTTTATCAAGCTCCTAAGCGGAGACTTGATACCCAACTGAGCTCCCAAGCTCCTAAGCGGAGACTTGATACCCAACTGAGCTTATCCAGTCTCCGCTTAGGAGCTTGATAAAGGAGGTCTCGGGTTCTATCCCGGGCCTCAAAAACCTACCCGAGAATTTATTCCGTGTGACCCGGGTTCATGTACCCGACGAGGGTCCCACACGCACTCTTGGTTGGGGATGTTCTCGCCATTCGACTGCAGTCGGCCACAGGATCTGGGTTCATGTGCCCGACGAGGGCCCCACCATGATTTCTAACATTTTGCATAAATCGACGAGAATACCATCAATTGGTAATTTTGGATTGCGTACTGCGACACATAAGAGTTTGACATATATTGGTTCTTAACAAAGTGGATGCAAACAAAAGTAAAAGTTCTGTAAAATGAAACTAAAAAATTGGTTGCCACAGATATATCTTATATTAATAAAAGCTACAGTTACGAATCATCAGAAACTCTAGGAAATCTGTCCCCGGATCTCTTGGAAACTATTTCTTTTAATTTACAATAAAATTTTTTGGATACAATCGGATACTTGGATAGCTCAAGTATGCTCAAAAATACTAACAACCTATGTATGTTGTAGCGATGATCCATAGAAATGTGTTTGGATGGTAAGTGATGAGAGTTGATTAATTACATTGTTTCTTTCATGAAGTCTATTTATAATATGATACGATTTTGGGCACAAACTGTCTTCATTTAATATATAATTAGCGAGATATAGACCCATTTGGGGGGCGGATCCGCGTATTCATATGTCTATGGATTTTCGCAGAAATCTCGTAGAAATCCACTGCATGGAGGCCATCGCGGTCACGGTGGCCTCCGCGGGGATTAGCTATGAAGAATAGATACTTGCTTTGTTGTCTTCTTCCGATTTGAATGATGCATTTACACTTCTATCTGAATTAGAATGGTTCTGATAGGCCTTGAATATTTTTCGGAGCAGATTGGATCTCGATCTTCAAACAAAAATTCCCAATACTTCATTAATGATTGAGTTCAATTGGTATCCCCATTCAATTCTCTAGCAGTCTGCAACGACTATCATAGAAAATTCGTCTAAAACTTTTTTAGATCTACTTGGCCCTGTCGGAATTTAGAAGGCTTGATCACGGATCAACGATTATTGTTCTTCATCGGTCATCAATTTCTCTTTATCATCGATTACAGGTCACTGTTCATCATTTGTCGGAGATAATTGATCACCAATTTACTGTAGCAGTTATTTTCGTAATTTGAAAATTTCTCTCTTTACCTAACCAAATCATTGCACTGTTTGCAAAAAGATATAATTTAATTTATCTTCAATTATAATTGATTGTATACATCAAATCAATAGGGATTTTTCCAACAGACAGTTTCATGTACGTCTCCATATAAAATTCAGTTTTGAAGTCAGGATAGTAGAGGGGGCATCCTCTATTAGTCGTAATATATATAAAAATGTGAACGAAATTCAACTGAGCCATAGGAGAACAAGTTTCAAAGAAGTCAACACCTTATGTTTGTGTGTATCCCTTAACCACAAGACATGTCTTGAACCTTGCCGTGGAACCATCAGGTAGGCATTTGACAGCGAAGATTCATCGATACCCAATCGTCTCTGAAACTAATGGCAAAGGCACAAGGTCCCAAGTATGTCTGGATTGCAAGGCATCAATCTCTTCCTATATAGCACCCTCCAATTAGAATGATTCATGGTCTCAGTAACAATCTTTGGTATAGAAATGGAGGATAAAGCTATAGTAAACATAGTCATGAAAAGATTGAGATGATCGGTAGAGACATAATGTACAATTGAATATTTAGCACCAATGCACTGTAGTTTCTATGGGGAAATTGGCAAATCAATGTCAGAAGTAGGTAAAGGAGAAGTGCAATGTTCACAATCCGCATGAGATGAAGAGAGTGATGGGGGTAAGTCAGCAAGAGAAAAACGCATGTGTCTTGTCTCATTGACCTGCAAAGGCGGATTGGTAGCAGGAGTACAACAACACTCAAACCTTTATCCCACTATAGTGGGTCGGCAGGAGTATTCTACGGAAAAAGAGGAACCAAGATAGTCAAGGAAGGTTTGGCGGAGGAGAAGGGCATGTCCAAGAAAAAGACGACATGAGTACTAACATGACTTTTTTTGGGAACAAGATCATAGCAAGGTATCTGTGTGAGAGTAACCAAGAAAAATGCAGCAAACGGACCGAGGGTACTTATCATGGCCCGTACATAAGTCGTGTATGAAACAAATGCACTAAAAATTTTTGGATGGAAAAGAAAAGGTGGCTCATGGGGAAAAAGAAACTGACATGGGACTTTATAATTAAAAACTGAGATCATATGATTAATTAAGTAAATGACTGTCAGAATTGCATGCGGCCTAAAAGTTTTGGGAACATCCGTTCGAAAAAGAAGAGTGCGAGCAATATCAAGTAAATGACAATTTACCCTTTCAAAAACATGACGTACAAGAGTAGGAAGTTTGATGTAAATTCCATGCGAGGCGCACTAAGATTGAAAATCATGTTGCATGTATTCAATAGCTTTGTCAGTGCATATCACATGGAGTGAAATTTGGGTATTTATTTCATTATAAAAAACTCAAAAGACATGAAGAATCTCAAAGTGATCTTTTAATAAATATATCAAGGTAGCCTTACACCAATCATCAATAAATGAAACAAAAAATTCACCACCCAAAGAGATGAAATCATGCAAGGGCCTCAAACATCAGGGTGAACAAAGAAAACATATCTTGTCAAGAGAAGAAGCATCTCCGTTGTCTGCGACCTGACCTTCTAGAAGTAACAACAAGAACGGAAGCATGTCCGAGAGTAACCGGTATAGTCGGATGGCGTGTCAATCTGGCCTAAACTTCAGTCAAACTCAGAGGTGAGAACCTGATTATTGATAGAACAACAACATGGCGACAACATAGCTAGAAACCGAACAAATGTCATATCCTCCAGATTTTTTTGTAGAACCGCCAGAGTTGTGCTAAGGAGGCGATAAACATGTAGTCGGTGATAACGCCCTTTGAAGACAGAGTAATGATTTGTCAAAGAGGACAACTCTTTGAGGCAGAAGGTGCCCAATCGTTGATGCATTTCAAATATATGGGAGGGATTTTTCTTCAAAGAGTATGATGTCGCATCTCTTTTGTAGTTTCTAGGCACACCACAGTGCTGTTTATGGAAGGGTCAACATTATTATGGAGGAACGGGAGATGCCACAAGAAGATGGGTGAGATGACCATGACAGGTGACGTAAATCTGAAATGATCACAACAAGAAGAGATAGTGTGTCTTGTCCAAGGAAGTGTCATGCATTAGTGAACGAATGTGATTGGAGGACTATATTATTAAAAGCATAACGGACACCAAGGCGCAAAGGGTCTGGCATGTGTATGACGAATGCAAAGCGCAACGATAAAATAAAACGACGGTGTCTAGTTTATTAAATGACAAACACAACATAAAGCTACTACCACAATAGCACACAAGTAATAATGCAACAATGAATAATGTGATACAAACGTAGGGGTTGGATGAAGATCTTGTCGTTATATCAGGTAGCAAATTGTAGTGAGAAGGGCGACAGGTAGGCACGAAGAGGACGGAAATACAACGACTGGATAAATGGTAGATGCCAATTGGACCGAAGCTAACCATGGAAGAAGCTCTCGATGATCAGCATCTGGCATGCAGAACCTAACACCGGCGCAGTCGCATGGGAAGGCACTGACATAAGCTAAAAACTCGACTATATGTCGCTTGACAGTTAGGATCGTCGAGTCCTTTGTCATCAACAAGCAAGAAGACAACTTCAAATGGACGAGTTCTTGTCGTTGGCAGAGGTTATGTTAGATTGCACGCTCCTATACCATGTGAAGAAGCACTTGATTTCTTATCTTCAAGAGAGAACCCTGCCTCCTTATTTATAAGAAGAGGGACTAATTATGATAAGGAATATTTTAGAGAATATTCAGGTGCATATATTACAATAACAATATACTTGTACATATAATTAAATATATATTCAATATATATATGGTCCTATGAACACTTTAAAATGTTCAAATTACATAAGAAAATGACGACACCAAAAGATTAAATTTGAAATACTTCCCACTGGAAGATGGCGACACCAAAAGCGATAAAAAGAAAAAGGGAACCCTATGAGTGATCAACTCCAACATGTATGATTAGAAGAGTGCTTATATTTATAGTAACATGCATAATATATAATATTACATAATACCTCACCACGCCAGGTATAGGTCATTTTCATGTCAAACTAAAGCATTGATATGAAACATTTTTTCTACTCAGGATTTTGGTAAAGACGTCAATAATTTGTTCTTAAGATCGAACAAAAAGAGTACAATTACGTATACCTCAAATTTATACTTTATAAGATGCCTATCAATCTCATTTAATGTTGTTGTGCTGAATAAGATTATGATTAATATTGATAGCAAGTTTACTGTCACGTTACTAACAAACAAGCTCTTGCTCAAATAGAAGAGAAGAATAAAAAGAAAACGGAAGAAGAAGAAGAATATCAGGGGAAAGAAAATTAGGAAGAAAGTATAAGAAGAAGAAGAAAAGAATAAGAAGATTAGAGGGAAACGAAGAAAATTAAGGGAAGAAGTTGGAGGAGATTTATTTGTTTGATTGAACTTTTTGACCTTTTATTATTTGTTGAAGTTGTATTAAAATGGATCTTTGGATAAAATTAAGGTAAGAAAGAGTTAGAGATTTAATTTCAATGAAAATAACCTCCAATTCGAATTTTATGGCCCCAATTAATCAATCCCATCCAAACAGACAGGCGGAAAGAGATTTGTCAGTTCTCTCCTCAATTCCTCTTCTCCAACAGCTACGGTTGAGCTTCATAAATGATCTAGGATAGTAATTGATAATACATTGTGATGCGGGACAGGAGTCCACCTGCCCGCTACCTTGGCATCACCACCAAGGGGCCCACCTGGAGTCAGCACCAGGCGGCTTTATCAGGCCCGCGGGCCGTACACCCCAACCAGCTCTCCGCCATGGAATCACCACCATGCGGCAGGTTGTTGAGGTCGGGGCTCGATCCCCATACCTCCTAGATAAGAGGCCTTCACCAGCGCTCTCATCATCAACTGAGCCGCGGCTACGGTTGAGCTTCATAAATGATCTAGGATAGTAATTGATAATACATTGTGATGCGGGACAGGAGCCCACCTACTCGCCACCTTGGCATCACCACCAAGGGGACCACCTGGAGTCAGCACCAGGCGGCTTTATCAGGCCCGCGGGCCGTACACCCCAACCAGCTCTCCGCCATGGAATCACCACCATGCGACAGGTTGTTGAGGTCGGGGCTCGATCCCCAGACCTCCTACATAAGAGGCCTTCACCAGCGCTCTCATCACCAACTGATTAATATTGATAGCAAGTTTACTGTCACGTTACTAACAAACAAGCTCTTGCTCAAATAGATGTAGCTTTACCATAAGATACAGAGTCATAGGTCTTCGTGTAGACCTTGAGAAAAGGTCTATATTCAGCTTCACAAATACTACAAATGACTAACTACTTGATGTCGAAGTCACAAAGCTTCCTCTCACAAACGTACAATAGCCAAAAGCCTGAAGTAAAATTTGATCAATGACGCATCCCAATCCAATCACAATCAAAATAGATTTCAACCTCAAGCAGACTAAGTTTTTGTATTTTATAAAAGTTTAATCCCAACTCGTTACTTCTAAATAAAAATCATTCTATCATATGTAACATGTACATATTTCATAATTCTATAAGACAAATCCCTACAATGATAGATGTAGCTTTACCATAAGAATACAGTCATAGGTCTTCATGTAGACCTTGAGAAATGGTATATATTCAACTTCACAAAGACTACAAATGACTAACTACTTGATGTCAAAGTCACAAAACTTCCTCCCACAAATGTACAATAGCCAAAAGCCTGAAGTAAAATTTTATCAATGATGGATCCAAATCCAATCACAAACAATATAGATTTCAACCTCAAGCGGATTATAAGTTTTTGTATTTTATAAAAGTTTAATCCCAACTCGTTACTTCTAAATAAAAGTCATTCTATCATATGTAACATGTAGATATCTCATGATTCTATAATACAAATCCCAATAATGATCATTTAAAGAGCATATACATTGACTAGCAAACCCAACATCATATTCTATAGACAAATTGTGAAAAATTCACTTCAAAGTCATTGGCCTAACAAGACTTGACACTGCTTATTTCCTTATCATCAACCTTCGCCACAACAACGTCATTCACATAAATATTTGATGAAGTAACTTCCTTCGCAACTTAATAAATAATATGTGATGTGTGTTACTCTTCAACTTAAAGAATTCACGGCTATGTGAATACGATAAAATCATGTCCATTTGAAGATTGCTTCAGACCACAAAATACTTAAGTGCACGCATTTTCCGTCAAAATCTATGAGAGATGTTCATATATACCTCCTCCTCAAGATAATCATGTAGACACATTCTTCACATCCAATTATTCCAATTCCCACCCATTATTAACCGCATGGATAGAATAACTCTAACTGTATTCATTCTTTGCAACAATAGCAAATATTTTTGGAAAATCAATTACATGAAGATGTTTTTCCGAATGACCTACCTGGAACACCACCCTAGATGGAGATCGAGTTTGAGATGGATTTGGTACTGGGAGCATGACCAGTAGCACATGTTCTTTATCAGATGACCCCAGAGGAGTTGGCGGAATTAAAGGTACGACTTCAGGAGTTGCTGGAACAAGGTTATATTCGACCTAGCTCCTCGTCGTGGAGTGCTCCCGTGCTATTAGTGAAAATGAAAGATGGTGGTACGCGTATATGCATCGACTACCGCAAAATAAATAAGCTCGGGGGTGAAAAACAAATATCCAATTCCACGTATTAATGATCTCTTTGATCAATTGTGATGCAACCCAAGTCACATCTTTTTTATTTTTACTATTGTACTTGCTGTTATTTGTGTAGCGCATGCATTCGCACTTTTCAGTATTGTTTTGTGTTGAGTTGTATTGTGCATGTTATGAGCGTTGTGATGTTATTTTGTATCGCGCATATTAGTTGCGCAATTTTTGTTCGGCTCGTTGGTGTGACTGGCCAATGAGACCCTAAATGCATAAGTCCGGTAATTTAGGGGATAAGTTGATTAGGGCAAGTTTTATGAAATTAACTATTTTAAAAATAAAATCTTTCCCTACGGCCCCGCCTTTGAAGTCAATACCTGCCAATATCAAGATAAAACCCTAAGTCTAAGTTATAAAAGGACATCTCCATCCCCGTGCACAACATCTGGAAAAGAAACGGAATAGAGCCGCTTACTGCGAGCCCCGTTCCCTTTTCTTCCAGCGCCGCCCCTGAAGCTGTGATATTTCCGACACTTCCCGTTCTACAGAAGCCCTAACACCACCATCCCCTCCCACGCCAGCCACGCCGACAACACTGGAGCCTCTCCAAGGTGCCGACGACTCCTCCAGCAGCTTCCAACGACTTCTCCTGCTATTTCCCTCGACGGTTCCGACGGGATCCAATCATTCCTCGTCGTCCAGTTCCGCCACCGACTTGGAAAGCCTCGTCTGCCTCCTACACCGGCGTTGGAGCCTCCCTAGGCTCCGTCGATCCCGCTTGAACCTTCCTCCGGCAGTGTCAACGACTCTCCGACATTTGCCTTCCTTCCAGTCAGCATTTTCGTTGCTCCAGTCACCACTGCTAGCGCCGGAAACCAATACTACATCCAGTGACCCCTCCACTGTCAGCCCTTAGTTTCTCCAGCGCTTCCAGGTCGTCCCGTGTCCTGCAATCCCATCCATGGTGTCTCAAGCGTAGCAGCTACCTACATCCTTCTTCTTCACCTTCCAGGAGACTCGTCCGACGCGACTACTCTACCCCAGGTATACCTCTCAATCTCCACACTCCCAAATATTAGTTATTTTGTGTTCACATTATTCAGAAAATGGTTTATCACTAGAGCATGCCAAATTAACGTCATCTTCGGATTACTGTTATTTTTCATTCCATGAATGCCCGCCACCTGATTTCTCAGCCTATGGAATTGTGAATCGTGACGTGTTAAGTTCGTGCGGTAGCCTTATCTTCGTTGGCGACGTCTAGATCGTTTATTCGTTTAAAATAGCTTGTGAAGTCCCTTTCGCGCCATTATTATTTTAAGGAGATAGCAATTTTTATCATTTAAACTACAACCCTAGTTTCAGGCTACATCAAATTGGTTGAGTCATATGTATATTCTTAATTGGATTTAAAGTAGGAATATTATCAGTTACAAATTCGGGAAGATATCTTGAAGACTGCTTTTAGCATCCAGTATGGGCATTTTGAGTTCTTCTGTTATGCCCTTTAGTTTGACGAACGCACCCATGGTATTTATGGATCAGATGATCACGTGTTTCGATTTTACATGCCAAGTTTTCCAAGTGTGAATTTTGGCTAAAAGAAGTTGGTTGTCTGGGCCATGTAATTAGTGACAGTGACTCAACAAAGATCGAGGCAATTTGTGATTGGCCTAAACTTAAAATGTAGTTGAAGTGCGAAATTTCCTTGGACTAGTTGAATATTATCGAAGGTTTGTCCAAAACTTTGGCACGATGCATTGTCTCTTGTGTCTCTGACACGGAAGGATCAAAAATTTATTTGGACTAAGGAATGCAACCAAGCCCTTAAATGTTTGAAGGAAAGGTTGATGACAGTTCTAATCCTTTGTCTCCCTAGTGGGACAGAAGAGTTTCAATTTTATAGTGATGTACCTACTTGTGGTTTGGGTTGCATCTTTATTCAACATAGTAATGTTATTGCCTATGGGTCACAACAACTGAAGTTGCATGAGAAGAACTATCCACTGCATGACCTAGAGTTGACAGCCGTGATCTTTGCTTTAAAACTGTAGAGACATTAGGTGTATGGGGCGAAAGTGGAGATATTTCTTTATCATAAGAGCTTAAAGTATCTCGTACAACAAAAAGATTTGAATATGCGGCAACATAGATTGATCAAATTCCTCAATGATTATGATCTGGAAATTAAATATACACCCGAGAAGGCTAATGTTGTAATTGATGCTTTGAGCCGAAAATACTCCGGGCAAAGAAACTGAATCCAAGTAAACAGTGAACAGTTGTTAAGAAAATTTGAAGCATTAGATCACCTGTGTGGCACGTGGCGATGCTAGCCTGACATGTTTGAATTGGAATACTATCAATTTGAAACTAATGTATGAAGCACATTTTACGAAATACTCTATTCATCTAGGGAGTGCAAAAAAGTATATGGATCTAAAGAGATCGTTTTGGTGTCCCGCAATGAAGAAAGATGTAGCGGTATATATAGTTAGTACCAGACGTGTGAGTTTGTGAAGGCGGAATGACAAAAACCTGATGGATTTCTTCAGCCCCTTAATATTCCAGAATGAAAATTTGATTATATTTTCATGAAATTTGTACATGGTTTGCCCAGATCCCAGCAAGGTAATAATGCAATTTGGTTGATTGTGGACCACTGGACCACTTAACAAAAGTGACTCATCTCATCCCTAATCAAAATGGTGAAGATGCATCATTAGTGATAAAGGCGGGCGATTTACCTCTAAAGGCTGGAGACTAGCCCAAAAAAGTTTGAGGACAAATTTGAAATATAGTACGACGTTTCATCCACAAACTGAGAGAACAAATCGTAGTTTGGAAGATATGTTTCATATGCGAGTGCTTGAATTTGGAAAGAAGTGGGAAGATTATTTATACATGATTGAATTTGTGTACAATATTAACTTCCAAGCTATAATTAAAATGACGTCGTATGAAGCATTATATGGGCGACGGTGTCAAACACCAATGTCATGGGTGAAAGTAAGCGTCACACGACTTTGGAAAAAGTTAGATATCGCAGATGCATTTGCTATCACTGAAACTATTTGTGATCCAATGTGAAATGTGCAAGATCGTCAAGCCAAGTATTATAATATACATCCCCAACATGTGGAAGTTGCAGTTGGTGATATGGTATGCCTAAAAATCAAACCATTTAAGGGTGTATCAAGAATTCGACAATTGAAGAAATTAAGTCCACGGTATTTAGGCCCTTTTTGAACATAAAACGTATTGGTGAATGTGCATACAGCCCTGGGTTGCAGGACGACGCGTAGGGTTTACGCGCCTGTCGACTATTTCTAGGAAACCCTAATGCATGCAATATTCGATGAACTTTGCGCAATGAAATTTGAGCGAAATTTGCACGATTTAAAATTAAAGCAACTAATTTCTTTATAAAGCACAAAATTCGCTATTTTGTTTTAAAATGACTTTCTAAAAAAATGGTTCACTGAGTCTGAGATGGGCTATGGTAGAGCCCACAGTTGTGGTTGAACCAAGTACAGTGCCAGTGGAGGAAAATCTAGCAACTAGTATGTACTCAATTTGCATTGAAGATGAGGAGACTAGACAACTTCGTATTAACGAAGTAAGGCTCGTGAAAGTACGCAAGTGGAATAATGGGGGCAGCACACAGGGAAATGGGATGAATTTTCTTAGGAAAGAGAGCAAGCTATGGAGAAGAATACCCGGCTACAGGAATCACGAACTTGGAAGCAAATTCACACAGAAACATTTTCATCATTCTTTTTCAAATTTCCATCACAATCGGAACGGAATACCTCATCTCTTTATATAGGGTTACAACGAAGACAAATCGAAAGCAAAATAACTGAAAACCTGCACACCGAAAATGCGGCCATGGCGGTAGAGGCAGGAGCTTAACTCGCGTCGTGGAGGCGGGGACATGGCAGCGGTTTGGAGGAGTTGTGGCCCACGATCTGTTGCGCGGAGGGATCGTGGCCGGGAGAGATACAGAAATTGTCCACGATGCGTGGCGCGGAGGGATCGTGGCCGTCGGTGGGAGCTTCCGAAGACGCGGCGGAGCTGGATCGTGCTTCGCGGAACCCTAATGTTGCGGCTCTGTTTTTTTCTCGGGCCGATGAGAAGAGGAACAACTGCGCTCTGCTTTGGGGATGGGTGAACCGGAAATACCTATTAACACACATATATATATATATAATATATATCCAATATATTAATAAGTATATCTATATATATATATGTGTGTATCAACACTACACGTGTGTATATATATTAACACACATATATATATATAATATATATCCAATATATTAATAAGTATATCTATATATATATGTGTGTGTATCAACACTACACATGTGTGTGTATCTATATACATATACATATATAGGTATTGTTATATATATATGTATATATAATAGTAGAGAAAATAATATTCTAAACATAGCGATGCGCGTGGGCGTACAACAGCATGGCTACGCGCGCAGGCGTGCGACCAACTAAAAATTGACAACATAAAATTTGCAAAAAAAATAAAATGCAATAAACATAAACTGAAAATGCGACGTTGGGCATCTTTCGGTGATCTGACCTAGGTTGGTCTCCACCACTGGGTTATCTGCAAAGCTGAGTAATTTACACGATGTATTCCAAGTCTCAATACTGAGAGTCTGAGATGGGCTATGGTAGAGCCCACAGTTGTGGTTGAACCAAGTACAGTGCCAGTGGAGGAAAATCTAGCAACTAGTATGTACTCAATTTGCATTGAAGATGAGGAGACTAGACAACTTCGTACTAACGAAGTAAGGCTCGTGAAAGTACGCTGGAATAATGGGGGCGGGATGAATTTTCTTAGGAAAGAGAGCAAGCTATGCGAGAAGAATACCCGAAACTTTCCACCTCAGGTACGTATTAAGTCTTTAATTTTGAGGACTAAAAATTGTAATACCATGAGTTTTCTTATCCTTAATCTTCCTTTATGGTGAAGGTTGTATGTATGACTATGTACCTTAATTTGAAATATTTGAGGAATGTTTAAGGACTTTATTAGCTTGATTTGATTAATACCCTAATTCGAGAAAGGTTTTTAAGGTAATATATAGGGCATAAGACCAATTTTATGGTCATAAATCTTTTCAGGGGAGAATTATAATACCATGAGTTTTCTTCTTATCCTTGATCTTCCTTTATGGTGAAGGTTGTATGTATGACTGCGCACCTTAATGTGGAATATTTAAGGAATGTTTAAGGACTTTATAAGCTTGATTTGATTAATACCCTATTTCGAAAAAAGTTTAACTGTTTAAGGCAATATGGAGGGCATGAGACCACTTTTATGGTCATAAAGAAATGATTACTGCTCCTAATAGTGCGGGGGTTGCGTCCAAGAGCTTATGGAACTGTCTAGAGAGCAAAAATGAAGTAAAACTACTTTACACAGTCTATGTCCAAGATGTATAACATGGGAAGGTTGGGGGAAGGATTCCCGAGAGCTAGAAGACAATTTGGCTGAAAATAGGCAGGCACGCCCCGTTTACATGTCCATGTTCTGAGGCGTGTAGGGGTCAACTTGTTGAATTTGGACTCAAAATAATGATTTTTGAGGGGGGATGGGTGGAAACCATCTTATTGATTCTAATGAAGCTAAATTCGAGGAGGATTGAAAAGGCCACTTAAACTCCATCTTTTGATATTTTGAAGGTGAGGAAGAGGGAGGAGAAGAGGGTTTTGCAAGGAAGATTTGGCCACCGGGGGTGCTCCCAAACTCTGATTGACAAGCTGTTTGCAGCATCAGTTAGGTTCCGCCTTCCCCGTCGTATTCATACAAAAAATCAAGCTTTCATGGCTGGAAGAAAAGCACAGAGGATAACAATTTTTTCTTTTTGATTTTAGGTTTTCCCTTGCATTAGCTTCTAATTTTTCTTGCTTTTGTTTTGATGGTGGCTTCGAGCTTCTCTAATTTGAAAAACAAGTCAAGGTTTAGTATGAACCACCAGGCGTTGGATTGCGTTCTGTTACAGTCCCGTCTTGGTCCCGCCGTGGTCCGCATGTCGCGAACTATCTATCTACTCTACTTTATATTTTTGCATGCGTATAAGCGTATTCGATCCTCCATGTCTAAGCCGAAGGAGGGGGCACTTTTATGAACGATATATATATATGTGTGTGTGTGTGTGGCCAAGAAGTAAGCAAGAATTATTTTCCATTTATTTTTTCTAACCCTCTCTAGTTCTCTCTCTCTCTCTCTCTTTACCGTGCTTATCCCGCCCGGTTGCCCTAGCTGGTTCGTCTCCCGCAGGAATCGCGAAAGCGGCGATTCCACTGTGCCGCCTTCCGCAACTCGCAAACCCTGCAGGCCTCCTTCGCCGATTCGCACGCCGCACAGCGCCGCCGCCGCCATTGCTCGTCGGGATCCCGCCTCCTCCTCCCTCGAGGACTTCCCTCCTCTTCCCCGGAGCACACGCTCGCAATCCCGAGCACGTAACAACTTGGTATCAGAGGGAACGCTCCTCCCCGCCGCCAACACGCCAGATCTGCCCCACCGGAGCTCCGCCCCGACGAGCTTCGGCCAGCACAACGCCGCTCCGGCCAACCCCGACCCGTACAGCCCCTCCCCGCCAAACTCCGGCCCGCACAGCGCCGCCCCGACCTCCTCCGGCCTGTCCGGCCCCTTCCCGACCTCCTCCGGTCCGCACGACCCCTCCGCGCAGTCCAACCCTCACCACCCGGCTTCGCACCGGCCGCTCACCGCCGACCCCTCTTCCCCGCGCATCCTTCTCGGCTCCTCCCTCGACGGGGGCCCCTTGCTCGCCGCCTCTACCGGACTACTTCCGCCACCGACACCTTTTACCTTCATTCCCTCTGGCGCCGCTAACCCACCACCTCCGCCTCACGCAATGGCCGATCAGCCCTCCCTCTCGCAGATTTTCGAGTCTCTCGCCAAGCTCCTCACGGACAAAAACAACGCTCTCATTGCCGCTGTCACCACCTAACTAGTGGCTAACCGACCGGCCCAACCGGCCACGGGTTCCTCCAGTGAAGCACCGATTCCGCCAACCCTGCCAGAGTTTTGTCCCCCGCAGCATGACGGCAACGGAATGCCACGATACTTGCGGCCGGATTTTCCAATATTCGATAGCCACGAAGACCCCTTAGCTTGGCTCTCTCGTTGCGAGTAGTTCTTCGCCCACCAGCGCACCCCTTGGGACGAGTGGCTCAGCATTGCTGCCTTTCACCTGATGGGCCCCGCGCAACTTTGGTTTTCCCAACTGCAACGGGAGAAGCCACTCCTTTCTTGGGAAGATTTCAAGGTGAACTGCACCCTCCGCTTCGGGCCACCACTGCACAGCAATCCCTTGGGGGATCTCATTTCCATCCGGCAGACTGGTCCGATCGACGAATACCTTGAACAGTTTCAAGTCCTCCTGGCCCGCACTACCACCGTTCTTCCAACACAGCAGGTGTCCATCTTCACGGCGGGACTCCATGAGCGCCTCTGCATGGGCGTAGAATTTCAGACACCTGCATATTTGACCACAACAATGAGTTTGGCTCGCATTTGCGAGAAGCGTCTGCTTTTGGACCGCCCTCATCTACATCACCAGGACGCCGAGGGGTCCAAGCGTCCTCCGCGACCAATGTCATCGACCACAGCCAGTTTCATCGCCCCAGACCGCGACGCCGACCGCCCAACTACCATTCGACGATTGTCGCCACAGGAGATGAATGATCGTTGTGCCAAGGGCCTCTGTTACAACTGCGATGAGCCATTTTTCCGCGGACATCGCTGCAAGCGCTTCTTCTGGTTGGAGGTCGACGACTCGGCTTCTGAACGGGATGCTGACACTGACACGGGAGATCTGACGCCCACCGTCACTACAGACCAAGCTTGAGAACAAGCTTGTCGTCGGGCAGGGTGGGGATGTTACGGTCCCGCCGTGGTCGCGCATGTCGCGAACTATCTATCTAGTCTACTTTATATTTTTGCAGGCGTATTCGATCCTCCATGTCTAAGCCCAAGGAGGGGCACTTTTATGAACTATGTGTGTGTGTGGGGGGGGGGGGGGGGGGGGGGCAAAGAAGTAAGCAAGAAGTATTTTCCATTTATTTTCTCTAACCCTCTCTCTAGTTCTCTCTGTCTCTCTCTGTCGTGCTTATCCCGCCCGGTTTCCCTAGCCCGTTCGTCTCCAGCAGGAATCGCAAAAGGGGCGATTCCACTGTGCCGCCTTCCGCAACTCGTGAACCCCGCAGGCCTCCTCCGCTGATTCGCACGCCGCACAGCGTCACCGCCGCCATAGCTCGTCGGGATCCTGCCTCCCCCTCCCTTGAGGACTTCCCTCCTCTTCCCCGGAGCACACGCTTGCAATCCCGAGCACGTAACACGTTCCCGGCATGCTTGCATTAGAACTTCAAAAACGTTGCAGAGTAGACATGGTTGTGAGGCCTATTTTTGACATTTGACACAAATCGATGATGGATGTTTGCTAGATTACATTAGGGTATGAATTTGTGCAAGTGTTATAAAAGTCATAACGATGTTATAATGTCGAAATTTTGAGGGGGTTTAGTTCATTTAGTGTTTGAGAAATCATTGGCGAAAAAATGAATATGATTAAGGCTAAAAATGGTTCTTTTTGATGTCTTGCCTAATTTTTGAAAAACACTAATTTTAGCGGGCAATAAATTGGTTGTGGGGTTCTTATATTGCCATCACTTTGATATATAAAATCCACATATAGCAATATTGAGACTTTGCACTTATTGCTAGGTAATAAGTACCTTGTCATCGCATTTACTGAAAAAATGAGTATTGGCATTAGGTCTAAATGTGAATTTTGTCGTCATACTTATGTGATGATGTTTAGTTATATGAAATGAGAATTTCCTTATTTGTGTTATGATGATGTGTTAGATTCATATGTGACGTGATAGGTGTCGCGGTGGATCCATTGGAAATACTTGGTTGCATGCATGTTTGCATATGTAAGCACCTTCTTTATATACTCAACATAGAGAACGTGTATGATGCTTGAGACACTTAGCTAGATTATATCTTCATGTGATTCATCATGTTGTTTTTATTAAGTACTGACTTGCAGGGTAATGTAGTTCCACGGTGTTCACTAAGATGGCCGGGAGGAGGGGAATCATTACGCAGTTTGTGTTTAACTCCTATAGCTGACCCATGTTTTTTTTCTCATGTGTATTTGGTTGTAGGGTATGGGCCGTACGGCACAGAGTCAAATGCACGTTAGCTTGCATAAAAAAGATATGATAGCTTCCTGGAGTGCTTCTCTTTACTGTCTTTTACATGCCGTGTATACATGGTGTGCTGGCCTACGAGCCGATGTTACTTGAGTTTTGTTGTAGAATATTTGAAATTTTGAATGTTGTTGTAATGGCCATAAGGCCAAGGACTTAGTTGTGAACATGTACACTTTCATATGTTTAGTACTTTTGTTGTGAGTATTTCATATTTTGTATATTAGTTGACTGTAGTAGATTTCTGGAAATTTTATACCATCTTGAATATCTAACTTGTGATGTTAGTATAGTGCGTGGCCGGGTCAGATCCATATAATAAGATTATTACATGTGGAGAGTTACAACATAGTTCCCTACAACAACCTCTTCAAGCCCTGCATAGCACCGTACAACAACAATCCATCTTATTTCCCTCATCCACAGCCACCATTACCCCCTGCGGCCCCTCTGCCATCCCCCATACCTTGCTGCAACATCATTGTGTGCTTAGTATTGTGAATTTGTGCAACTAGCAGAATAAATTTGTCGTGTGCTTAGATACATTGTGTCAATTAGTTGTTGAATTAAAACTTGCTCTCCCAATTGAATTTGTTGTGAACAAATGTGTTTGGACTGTATTTATTTTAAATAATTGTTTATTGCGAATTAACTCGGACTATTTGATTACATTTGTATCTACACTTAAGTGATATTTTATTAGATTGCATGTATGCTTGCATGAGATTCTAGGGTCATCATAGGCACATTGCATTCATCGTGTGATCGTTTGCACCACATGCAAAGTTTGGGCATCCGTCCTCTCCCACATGTAGATTCGTGCAGCATCACTTTATTTCATATATTTATTTTTGCATCTATTTTTTGCAATTGAATATTTTATTGGGTAGCAAGGGCATGTTTCCTTCTATGTGATAATTTGGGGTCCTATTCATGTTCTAAGTTAGATGGAGGTATTATCAATGGGTTTGGTAAGGTCGGGACTAGTTTTTTCCTTCTAAGTTAATCTTTTATGACAAGAATAATTGAGTCAATCCTTAATTTTACACTTGTGAATTTGTTTGGTTTAAATCAAAAAGGAAAGAAAAAATTTTGTCAAACATTTATTTTTTTCCTTTAAATTATTTCCAATTTACATTTTATGCTGTTACTTTTGTTCATAATTCCATAAATTCTTGTTCTTACCTATTCTATGTTTTTTCTAAGGAAAATTAACATTGCAGTTTTGTACATAATTATTTGCTCGGCAGAGTGAGCTACCAGGTCTACTCCATCATTGTTTCTATAATGAATAGTTGAGAAAAAATAAACATAACTAGATAAAATTGAAGTGGTAATGTCTTTTGTTATGAAAATCAAGAATTTTCATTGTTGTCCACTTTTCCATGACACGATCACATGGTAGTTTGTTGGACTCTTCACCAAAGTCCAAATATGAAGAAGTCAATGCTGGTCTAGGTAAGTTTTGTTTAAGTTAATTATATAGCAATTTGGTACATAATTCTTGTGAGGACGATACATTCTTATCATTTTTATTACTTATGCGACAGGTGCACTTGCCGATATATAGCACGTGTGTTAAATGGGTGCATCAAGTTGCGCGTGTGTTAAATGGGTGCATCAAGTTGCACGTGTGTTAAATGGGTGCATCAAGTTGCACGTGTGTTAAATGGGTGCATCAAGTTTTTTAAGATGTCGTGGATTATTGAGCAACAACTTTGTAGTTATCTTTTATTTAGCTTATTCTGGATTAGTTTTAAAGACTCCTATGAGGATGAACTATAAATCTATAATCTTTCTAATACTCCTTAATCCTGAATCTAAAGCTCTTGGCTGCCATTCTCCTGCAATAAATCTCTCGCATAGAAGTCTCTCTCGTTCTTCTCTCTTCTCTCTGAAGAATCTCTCTCACAGAAGTATGTATCTGTCGTCCTTCTCTCTTCTCTCTAAAGAATGACCAGGATTGCAACGATAAAATCCACAAAAAGCTGAACATTCAAAGTGTTTTCATCTGGTTGTGTACACAGTCACTAAAGTTGTGTGATTAATTTTTGTCTGTCTCCATCACACGACATGTTTCCTAAGATCTCGTTCTAGGTTCGCAATATATCGTATTCATTATATTGCACCCATTTGAGTAATCCCAACATTTCTACCTGGTTGGAAATGATGGTGGCCATATTTGTTGAAACTGTCTCATGGAACTTGGACATCTGTCTCCAACGGTCATCCCATCTTATCCTTTAAGTACTTGTCTCATTGCAGCTTTTCATGTGACTCGATAACGTTTTAACGTGTTTATTTAAGAAGTTTAGTGATTTCCCCTAGTTCCACGACTTTCCACGACTCATCACTAGGATTGTGTTGTTCCTTCAATTAGTTTTGCTTTTTAAAATTTTTCATGATAAAAAGGATTGGAAAAAATATTTAAATATGATTGGACCTGATCATATGATTGGAAGCGCCAAAGTAAATAACTCGTTGGGTAGGTTGTGAAGAAGTGAAAATGCTGAGGGTTGAGGGTGCTTGAGTGGGAGCCCTTTCATGAACCACCGGTCCTATGCAAATCATGTACACCAACAACAATGAAAATACCAAAAAATAGACTCACAAATGATGATTCTAAAGTATGAGATAGGTGAGTTGTAATGGTATGTCTAGTAGCACCACCCAAGAATCTATCACCCTAACAACGGAGGATATCTCCCTTTGGAGCTCCATCACTCACAGCACCCTGTCGTGGAAATTTGAAATGGAGTTTATAACAAGTCTCTATGGTATGATTTGACTTATGACAAAATATGCATACAAGATGGTCCTTGTCAATCCTTGGTTAAGGTATATCAAGCCCATAACTGTAATAATACTCAAAATATAAAATGACCCAATAACACGAGAGGAGTTATCAAGAACTGCATAGTGAACAAAGAAACCTCATAAATTTGATTCTAGAGGGAAAAAATTATATACTTCAACTATGGGAGAAATTAGACTGCAACCAAAAATCTAAACATTGATCATTGAAATTTATGTTCAAAGGAAGCAAGAACTCATAAACTTTGCTTCATTCCCTAACCCAATTAGTCAATGCATCTCTATTACTCTATAGTAACTGAATTAAGATAACCGACATTATCCTAAATATTTAAATATTTGAAATAAATCAGAAATGCATACTGATCTCATGCCTGAATCTAAAGATATGATCGTCATTTTCATGATAACAATAAATTGTCTTTGTTCGTTCCCAACTAAAATCAACAGAGTTGAGAAGTAAGAAGCCATGACAAAATATTGAAATTCAAATTGCCACTTACAACATATCTCATTTCTAAATAGTAATTCCATAATTGAGGCATCAATACACCCTCTCAAAAATTACGTAGCAACTAAAATATATCACGACCACATTTGTTCCATCAAGATTTAAGGTAGTGATAGTAACAGTATGGTGAAAAATCATGTCTTAAATTACCACAATGGAAAAAGATGCAAAATTACTATAAACTCTCAACATCATTATTAGTAAGAAAAAGACAAAACAATGCCACAGAACAAACAACGAGTCACGTACAAGTCGCACAAAAAAGTATGTTAGAAAAGATCATCAGAAAACTCAAAATTTAAGGCATGTATGCAACAATAAAATGGGAGTGGAAGCCAGTAATTAACAGATAAAGAGTACAAAAGTTGGTAATGGGACAACTAAGGGAAGAGAAGCTGAAAGCTGATCGAGGGAGCAAAGAAGCTGACAGTCAAACGACAAGAGTCGAGGAGCTGGTAGCCAACAATTGAATAAGAGAAGTTGCCGAAAAGTGAAGTTGGTAGTCGACAATCAAAACAAAATAGACAAGGGCTCGAAGATATGCATCGATAGAAGTTAGCAAAACATAAACACCCCAAGTAGAGGAAATGTAAGCTTCAAAAGAAATTGAAATTAAAGTTGTATCCGAAGGAGAAATCATCATCAAAGTATGAGATGTGACACTTGCTATGATATGAATTTGGAATATCTACAAAGATGACAACTCTAAAATGTTGAAGATGTAACAGAGGGAACTCTGCCGCTGAATAGCGCCGGCAGCTTAAGAATCTCATAAGGAAACTTTTATCCAGTACCATGTAGAATAACAACACTCAAGCCTTTATCCCACTATAGTGTGATGTGGGGTCGGCTATATGGACCTTTGTTGTCATTGTGCCCAATCTTTTGTCATAATCTCACTAATGCCCAAGTACATCATGTCTTTCCTTATAGTTTCATTCCAAGTCTTTCTTGGTCTACCCATCCCTTGTTTAACATGCCTAGTGACTAGACTCTCACAACACCTAACAGGTGCCTCTAATGCACTGTTATCAAGGCGTCGCCTAGACTCTCACAACACCTAACAGGTTCCTCTAATGCACTATTATCAAGGCGTCGCCGAGGCGACGCCTAGGCGCCCGGGCGCCCACAAGAGCGCTATGCAATGCACGCCTAGCAGCACTTGTGTTAGGCGCCCGCCTAGAGGCGCCTAGGCGCCCAGGGCGACGCCTGGACGCCGAGGCGCAAAACATTTCTCTCGAGTATGCTTGTTTTCTCTCGAGTATGCTTTATTTCTCTCGGATAGTGATTTTTTATTTCTCGTGCATGCTTTATTTCTCCCGCCGCGTCGAATGCTTATATTTTGTTGATAATGTAAAGAACTATTGACTATTTGAAGAGTGAGTTTAGCTCAGTTACCCCATGTGAGTGAGAGTGAAAATAACCATTCCATTTATTTTGCATGTTGTGGTTTAAAAGGGAGTTACACTTTACTGAGCATGTTAAACGCTTTGGTCGCCTAGGCGACGCCTAGGCATCGCCTCGCCTTGGTACACCCTTTAACGCCTCGGTCGCCTTGTCGCCTTGACAAGCTTGCTCTAATGGTCTCCTTTGTACGTGTCCAAACCATCTAAGTCAAGCTTCTCGCATTTTCTATGCAATTGGTGCTACTCTTGTCTTATCCTTGATACATTCATTCCTAATTTTATCCAGTCTCGTGTCCACACATCCAACTAAGCATTCTCATCTCCGCAACTCTAATTTTTTGCTCATGTACACAATTCACTGCCCAACACTCAGAACCATAGAGCATTGCGGGTCTAATTGCAGTAAGGTAAAACTTGCCCTTAAGTTTTAGTGGTACTTTACGATCACATAAGATCCCTGATGCGCCTCTCCACTTCAACCAACCCGCTTGGATTCTCTGTGTCACATCTTTATCAATACCTCTGTCTTTTTGAACTCTCGATCCAAGATATTTAAAACACTCACTACGAGAAATATTTTGATCACCCAACTTAATAACGAAGTCATACATCATTCTTGTACTGCTAAATTTAAGCTCCATGTACTCCATCTTTGCCCTGCTCAACCTAAAACCCTTCTTTTTTAAAGTATCTCGCCAAGATTCAAGTTTTGCGTTTACACCCTCACGCGTCTCATCAACCAAAACGATATCATCCGCAAACAATAAACACCAAGGTATGGCTTGTTGGATAGGTCTAGTGAGCCCATCTAAGATAAGGGTAAAGAGATAAGGGCTTAAAGCTGAACCTTGATGTAAGCCAACAGAGATAAGGAATTCCTGTGTTAATCCTCCAGATGTCCTCACCCTTGTCACTGAATTTGTATACATATCTTTGATTATGTCAATATATGATACATTTACACTTTTTTTATAAGACTCTCCAGAAGATCTCTGTTGGAACTCTATCATAAGCCTTCTCAAGATCAAGAAACAGCATATGCAAATCTTATTTTCTTTCTCGATAGTTGTCAATGAGTCTCCTCAAGAGATGTATAGATTTCATGGTCGACCGCTCTGGCATGAATCCAAATTGATTCTCAGAGATGTTAGTATCTCGTCTTACTCTTTTTATTACTCGTTCTCATAGTTTCATGATATGACTCATCAATTTAATTCCTCTGTAATTAATATAATTTTGTATATATCATTCATTCTTATACAAAGGTACCAAGATACTTTCTCTCCATTGGTCTGGCATCCTTTTTGACTTCAGTATCTTATTAAACAAATATGTAGGCCACAAAATTCCTTCATTTCCTAGACATTTTCATACTTCGATGGGTATATCGTCTGGCTCAATCGTCTTTCAATTTTTCATCTTATTTAGAGCATCGTTTACCTCTGATACTTGAATTTTATGATAAAACGTTATGTTCTTATACTTCTCTGATTTACTTAACTCTTTCAAATTCAATTCATTGTCATTTGTTTTATTATAGAGTTGATAAAAGTATCTTTTTCATCGTGCTTTAATATCCACATCATCCGTCAAAACTGTATTTGTCTCATCCTTTATGCATTTTACTTGACTTAAATTTCTTGTCTTCCTTTCTCTAGCTCGAGCAATTTTATATATGTCACGATATTCATCTTTGGTATCTAGTCGCTTATAAAATTCTTCATAAGCTTTACTTCTTGCTTTACATATTGTCTGTTTAACTTCTTTTTTTGGTGACTTTATATCTGACTAAGTTTTCATCATTCCTACAAGTGCATAGTTATTTATAACAGGTCATCTTTTCTCTCACTTTATCTTGCACTTCCTCTTTAGTCTTTCCACCACCAAAATCCTTTATTTGGGAGCGCACAACTTTTTGATACTCCAGTACCATGTAGAATAAACAATAAAATTTAGTAATCATTACGGATTTGGCCTTAGGGAGCTAATTCGACAAAAAAACCTCAACCAACTCAACCAAAAAATTGTGAACTTGTCAACACTCAATTCAATAAAAATCTAAATTGCATTAATAAGTATTAAATGAAGGGAAAAAATATCACAACTACTTTATAATAGTCATGTTCAATGAACAACAAAAATCACATTAGATACGAATAAATTAAGCTCCGTGTAAAATTAAAAGGATAATAATTTTGAAAGGACATTCAATTGATCAAAATGTTAGTTGGTGGACATATAAAGTCATGAATCCGGTAAGGGCGGTCCGATGAGAGCGAGGGTATCTTTGGGACAATGAAATCCATAGAATGACAGCTTCAGGAATGCTTCTAAGATAACAGACTTATAGGTGAAAAGTACATTGAAATTGGAGAAAAATTTAATGGGCATAAATAATAATTTAGACCCCAATAAATAGGCGTCTTTTTAGAGTAATTGTTGTATGATGAACTCCACAATTAGGTGTGCTATGGTGAGAGTAATTCTAGGACAGGTCACCAATAAAAAAGATAATCATGCAATCCAACTTAGTATGGAATTGGTAGAATCAAAGCGAGTAATACCTCAGATATTGTCTGAGATATTATGGCCTCGGACATTACAAATGGTACCATAGTGGCCACTAGAAAAAAATCTCTTCAGGCTATTCCAAATATCATTGTTCATGTATAAGTAATAAATTTTCAAAAATGTACAATTATGAATTTTTATTAAGATGACACTTTGTTAATAGTACTGTAAACATGTTGAATCTTGATAAAAGAAAAATAATCCTAAAAAATAAAAAATCTACCCAAAGTTTCACTTTCAAATACTCATCTTCTAGTGAAACACAGATGTTGAAAATCAATTTTAATTGAATATGATCCGTATCATTAAAAAAATATATTTGATAGATCAAAGAAAATAACACACCGGGTAATAAGCTTTACATTATTATTATTATTATCAAATAATGGAGGAGCAAAGAAGATTTTTCCGGAAAATGTTATGTTTTCAATGGGAATATGCTAGAAAATGAGTCCATCCATACCAAATTGGTAATCAAAAATCTAACTGGGTTCCTCTCGAGATCCCCTTATTTTTTCTAAAGACATTTATGTCTTTCCATAAATCTACACAATTAAAATTTTTAATAGTTAAATGACGCCTCAGTTGAGTTAGACATGATGGTTATAAATAGGAATTAGTATTGCAAGATCGAGAAAACCATGGCATTTTTAATCTCTCCGATTAGCAAACAAAAGGAATTAATAATACTTCTTTTTACTGTTAATCTGAATTAATAATACTTGTTGGAACGATACTGAGCTTTTTTAATAATAGTATAAATTAACCACATTGAAACTTCATTTTTTCCATTTAACCACCTTGTATAATTTTTTTTTGCTCTATCAAACATAAATATTAAGCAAGACCGTATGTTTTTGTAATTCATATGTAAGTATGTAACTAATGTATATTCTCCTCATAAGTATTCAGAGTCTCAAAAGATGCTTGATTACAGCATAAAATAAAGGTTCAACCAAAACATACAAAAAGTATACATTGAAATGCATTTTTTTCAAACCACAATGAGTTTTGTGAGTGAAGTTAACCATTATTTGAAAGCCATAATAATGACGATCATTTGATAAAATGAACCAGACGTAAAGTAGACAACTCTTTTTTCCAAATAAGAACTTAAAACAAACTGAATATACAGTGAGAAAGGCTCGGTACTGATATGATGCTTTTAGAAGAAACCTGTGTGGACGAAATGTAATTTGGATAGATGCTGTTAACAAAGACTAACCTAACCTAAGCTCATACAGTATGGATCGCAGAAAGAATCGACTATGGAAGAAGGATCATAAATGGACACAGAAAATTAGAATAATGATATTGATAATCAAATGTTCATGTATAGATAAACCAAATGCTGTATAAAGCAGATACGCTTCTTTGCAAACATTTTTGAAAAAAAAAACTAGAAGGAAATTCATCAGACATTTAATTCTAGGATAAGTACATAAAAAACATCTACTTTCAATTGAATCTTTATACTTCTGCCAGTAAATAACATCCAAAACACAATAATCACTGGAAGTGGGGATACTAATTTAAGGGAAACAACAACCACAGCGATCATGTAAATGAAATATTATTTTAAAAAAATCATTATGAAAGATATAAGAACAAATACCGATTTCCTGCCGTCGATTGGCGCAACAGTATGTCGATTTGACGCCCCTTTCAGCCACCCCCGCAGAAGATCCCAGGAGTAATATGCGTAGCTGAAGAGATCCACTGAAGCGAATGGCAGAACAATAGAAAACGCAGGCGAGATCGCGTTGGTGGCGGAGCACTGAGGCGAACTCGACGAGAAGCTTGTAAATACGGGTGAATCTGACGCTTAGCAAGGAGACGGCGGTAGCCCTAATCCCAAGCCGCAATTCTTGAAATCCAGCGAGTGTCGATGGAGCCGCTATTTTCGTTTTCCCTGAATACCCCCTCTTTCAGACCTGAAAACCCTAGAAACCCTTTATGGATGGACACCGAACTGGCTAAATTGAAATTTATAGTAAAACGGGGGGAAATAGTAATAAGAAATTAATAATAAAAATAAAAATAATAATGTCGGTTGGATTCCATTTAATATAAAGTTCTCTGGTGCATAGTATCTGATAACCTAAATTCTCTAGTGCATTATGATCATCAAATAATATTTTGTAATTTGATGGGAATTGTAAGATCATGCGAATTGAAAATGCGAATTATAATTTTTTTTATAGATGGCTTAAAGTATAATTTAAACAGTATAAGTCAATTAATCTGGGTGTGTGAAAAAAATAATCGAAGAATTGAGAACTGATCGGTATCAACCGAACAATTTGGGTCAATTTTGGTGATGTGTGTTCAGTTCGGATATCAAAAAAAAAACTTAAAACTGATCGTCCAACTCAGTCTCAATTTTTGTGATTGGATATCTGAGAATCGACAAATGAACTGAATGGAAAATAATTGATAAGTAATTTTGTGTAACATTATATATATATATATATATATATATATATATATATATATAGGCCTGTCCAAAAGGCTCGGGCCCAGTGGGCCGGCCCGAGGCAGGCCCGGTGAAAGCCTATTTCGGCCCGGCCCGGGCTGAGACCGGGCTCAGGGCCCTGATTTTGGGGGCTAGCCAGGCCCGGGCCGGCCTGGGCCCGGGCCCGTACGAAGCCCGGACCGGGCCCGCAGGCCGGCCCGGACCTGCTGCCAACGGCTCTAAGAGCCGTTGGAAATCCAACGGCTCTTAGAGCCGTTGGAACTGCAGCCAGCAGGGCTGTTGCAGCCCTACTGGCTGCAGTACTTTGGCCTAGGGCCTAGGCAAAAGCCTAGGCCCTAGGCCATATTAAAAAAATATAAAAAAATTTTATTAAATTTTTTTTTATAACCCCCCCCCCCCCTCTACCCGATCCCCTCTCTCTCTCTTCCACTCTCTCTCTCTCTCTCTTCCACTCTCTCTCTCTCTCTCTCTCTCTCTCTCTCTCTCTCTCTCCCACTCACTTTCTCTCACTCTTCCACTCTCTCTCACACTTACTCTCTCCCTCTCTTACTCTCTTACTCTCTCTCGCTGCATGGCATCGTACTCCTCAACGCCGGCGTCGTCGACTCAAAGCACGGCCGAAGTGGTGGAGCATAATCGGAGGGCGCCCGTCTGCGAGCATTTCGATAAGGTTAAAGTCGGCGACGAATTCAAGCCGCGGTGCAAGTTGTGCTCAAAGTTGGTAACTCTTACCGGCAACTCAACACTAGCGAGACACGTTAAGTACTGTTTTGCAAAGCAAGCTCCTGAGTCCAGTCAGGGACAAATATCAGCATCAGGACAAATTTGGACGTACGATCAAGCAAGACAGCGAGACCTACAGGTGAAAAACGTCATCAGACGTGGGTGGTCATTCAGTCACTACGACAACGATGAGACGACGGAGTATATACACGAAGGGCTTCAGCCCAAATATCAACAGGTAAGTAGATCCACTATTAGACGCGACGCACTTAAATTATATTTTGACGCAAAACAAGATTTAATAAATTTGTTTGAAACTTTCGAGGGACGTGTGAGTTTAACGAGCGACGTTTGGAGTAGTAGCGTAAGGGTAGGGTTATCTTATATTTGTATAACGACTCATTGGATCGATCCCGTTTCATGGGATTTAAATAAGCGTGTAATATGTTTTGAAGGTTTTGAATTTCCGCACACGGGTAAGGCTATATATTCGGTAAGTATTAAATGTTTGCGTGAATTTAAAATAAAAGATAGAATAATGAGTATTTCTTTTGATAACGCTAGTAATAACAACACTGCAGTAGAGTGGTTAAAACGTGAATTAAAATCAATGCTCAATGGTACGTTTTTTTCACACTCGATATGTGTGTCACGTTTTAAACTTAGTGATACATGATAGTTTAGAAGCTATGTAACCATATGCTGAGAAAATTCGTATTATGCTTCGATTTATTTATTGTACCAAACACCGAAGTCAAGATTTCGAAAATTTGTGATCGCACAAGGTCAAAAATATTTGAAACCTCAATTTGATATGCCTGTAAGATGGAACTCCACATATAAAATGTTAAAAAGAGCGTTTCAACAAAAAACACTTCTTATGCAATATTACACTATGACAAATAATCATAATTTAACTGATAACGATTGAGACGTACTATTTCATTATATGGATTTATTAAAATGTTTTTATAGGGCGACTGTTTTTTATCTGGTGTGTATTATTTCACTAGCTCGTTAGTAGTTGAAAATTTTGAAAATATCGCACAAAAACTTAACTATTTTAAGCAACACTCCGGATGGCTTCCTTTAATTGAAGTAATAGAAGAAAAATTTTTAAAATATTATAGAGAAATGTCTCCTGCATTTTCATGCGCCGCCGCTTTAAACTCGTTATTCGGTGTAGACGGCGTAGAAAATTTAATAGATGAAATTAACGTTAACTTAGACATAAATATAAGTTTCGATGACGTTGACGACGTTAGTACTACTAAATTTAATTCTATTTTTACCAAATGTTTTAATTATTACGACAACTTATATGGCTCACGACCCCGAGAAGAAATAACACAACCTAGGACAAAAGATTTTTTTACAAATAAAATTTTAGAATTAGCTTCCATGAAAAAAATCACGCACATCAAGTAGTTTAAACGAATTAGGACTTTATACGAAAACGCAATTTCGTGATTTTATGACTACAGAATAGATCAAAAACTTCAATATCTTAAAGTGGTGGAAAGGTAAAGCTAATACCTATCCTATTTTGGTATATATGGCCCGTGATTTAGTAACAATTCAAGCTAGTACAGTAGCTTCGGAGCCGGCTTTTTCTCTTAGTGGTAGAATTTTGAACACGCGGAGGAGCCGACTAAATGAAGAATCACTCGAACTATGCATCTGCTACAAGGATTATTTGGATGCTACGAATAGGAAGCAACACATTTCAGCGTTGAAGGAGAGCTCCGAGGAAATTGAAGAGGAGATGGACAACCTGAATTTGTAAAAATGTAATTTTTTTTATTATCATTTAAAATAATAAGTTTCATTTTTTTTCTACTTTTATTTTTTAAAACTGTAATTTTGTTTTTTAAAATTTCAATATTAATAAAATTTTTTATTCTAATTTTTATTTCAATTTTTAGTTTTTTTAAGAGTTTTTTTTTCTTAAGAGGGCCCGGCCCGGCCTGGCCCGGGGGGTCGGCTCGGGCCCCTTCCTGGGGTCAAAGGCCGAGCCCGGCCCGAGCCCGATAAAGAAAGGGCCCGGGCTAGGCCCGGTTTGCAAAAGCCCGGGCCCGATCAGGCCCGGTCCGGGCCGGCCCGATCGGGCCTTTTGGGCAGGGCTGTATATATATATATATATCTTATTACATAAAGCAATATAGGTATTTGAATGCACACCATAGATCAAACAAGAGCCATTGGATCATGAGAGAAAGCATAAGATGAGGGGAGAGAGTTGGGAGAGAGAGAGAGAGGAGGGAGAGAGAAATAGAGAGAAAGAGGGAGAGAAAAAGGAAGAGAGAAATTACGTGAAATTAATATTTTTACGACAAAACGTAAATTTTTTTTATAAAATAAAAATTGTTATAATTATATATATATATATATATATATATATATATATATATATATATATATATATATATATATATATATACGAGTGACAGGCACGGGCCTCCGGCCCTCGTGCCCCGCGCGACAGTACCCAATCGCGTCGGCGGGCTTCGCCCGCCCCCGGCGGGGTTCGCACATATGTATTATAATATAATATATATTTATATAATATGTTATAAATATATATAATATATAAAAGATAATATTTAATTATAAAAAATATATTTTAAAAAAATATTTAAAAAATAAAATATTTGTAAATATTTTTAAAATATATTTTAAAAAAAATAAGAGGGGATTAAATCCCGCCTATAATTAGGCGGGATTTAATCCCGCCTGTTTAGGCGCGATTAAATCCCGCCTAACTTAATTGGCGGTGTGGGATTTAGTCCCACACCGCCAATTCTTGTATTAGTTTTTGGGTATATAAAGATTTTTGGGTCTTGAGCTATAAAATTGTGCATGCATGCATAAAGTGGTTTGTTCAGCGGGTTATGTAGGCTGGCGGGCGGACCCGAGCTGGGCGGGTTATGTAGGCTGGCGGGCGGGCCCGCGCTGGGCGGATGTTTTTATATTTTGGACTGGGGTGATGAGTTCTAGGTGTCCTAAATTTTAGAGACCATATATAGGTTTAGGAGATCTAAGAAAAAATCTGAACGGTCCTGATTCATTATTGCGATCAGCGGCTGTAATTGCTTAGATGTCTTAATTAGGTAGTCAAATAGGCTAAGTTGATAAATCTTTGTAATATAGTATATATATATATATATATATATATATATATATATATATATATATATATATATATATATATATATATACGAGTGACAGGCACGGGCCTCCGGCCCTCGTGCCCCGCGCGACAGTACCCAGACGCCCCCGGCGGGCTCCGCCCGCCCCCGGCGGGCTCCACACCTATGTAATATATATATAATATCATTTTTTAGTATAATATATAATATATTATATATATTATATATAATAATATTATATATATATTATATATAATAATATTATTTATTATTTATTATTTATTCCCCCCCACCCGCCCCGTTTTTTTGGCAGCCCGCCCTCCCCCCCCCCTTTCCACGGCCGCCGGCGGCGGAGCCGCCGGCGGCATGACCGGCGCCCACCGGAGGGTTCGCCGGTCTCCGGCGAACCCGCCGGTGGGCGCCGGTCAAGCCGCCGGCGGCTCCGCCGCCGGCGGCAGTGGAGGGGGGGGGGGAGGGCGGGGCTGGGTGTGAAATCGGAATGGGGGGTTGCTGGTATCGGGAGTGAGGAGAGAGAAATGTGAGTGATTTTTTTGGGATATTTTATTTGCAGTCCGGATATGATGAATCGAACGGTTTACATTTACCTGATGTCTCTTTTACCTTGTCATGGAACCCAAAGTGATATTTCTTTTTAATATAGTATATATATATATATATATATATATATATATATATATATATATATATATATATATATATATATATACTTAATAAGGGCCTTTCTCTTCTCTCCGTCACGCCCGAATCCCTCAGCCTGCACGACGCCGCGTGTCGTGAACGCTTCCCTCGCCGCTTCCGCCTCTCCCCGCTACCGCCACGGATGGTACGTGCTAGGCTTCGACACGCCTTCCCTCCGCGTGTCATCGCGCCGCTCTCCTCTTCCTCTCGCCAGGCAACCCGCATTCCTACTTATCTTCCTCCTCAATCACACCCGATTTTATCTTGCTGCACGCCCTTTACCTTCGCATCTGCCGCCCGCCGCTTGCGATTACCACCTCCCTGTGTCACTGAGTCACCGCTGCTGCAGGCACCGTCGCCTCGATCTTCCAGGTTTATATCTCCGCTCCTCTTCCTCTGTTCGTTGCTCCCGAATGCTCATCCTCCTCCTAACGATTCGATCTCTCATCACCTCTTTGCATTGCAGGTCAGCGTAAGGGGCTTCTCTGCCGCTACCGCTTACGGCCTGCCTGTGTCAGTCAGGCATCGCTCCTGCGCCGCTTCGACTCACCCTCGCTACTGCAGCAACCGTCTGCTCCATTTTCCAGGTATACATCTCGCCTCCTCTCCCTCTCTTCGTTGGTTCGGTCTGCTCATCGTCCTGCTAAACATTGGATTTTTCTTCGCCTGTTTGCATTGCAGCTCACAGTAAGGGCCACTTCCGTCGTGCTCTGTACCGAGGTACTCCCTACCCTAGCTCAATTCCAGCCATCTCTACTTCGCTATTTCCCCAATTTCTATGTCACCCTATCGATCTCTGTTGTGTTGGAAAAAATATGGAATCTGAAATTTGATCTGCACATGTGCAAATCACATCTTATTGCTGCTCATTTCTTTGCTTATTGATAATTTTTGCCATAGTCATTCAATACTATACGAACCACTGCTTACTACTGTACACATACTCCTTTTTTGTTATGCTATTGAGACATTTTTTTTTCAAGTATTTGCATAATATGAAATCTGAAATTTGATCTCTACAGTTGCAAATCACCTGTTATTGCTGCTCATTTCGTTTGTTATTGGTAATTTGTACCATAGTCATTCCCTACTATACGAATGTCTGCTTACTGATGTACACATATTTGTTTTTTTTATGCTGTTGAAAGTTTTTTTTGTGAATTATTTGCAGTTTCGTTCATTGTAAGTGGCATTTCCGTCCTCTACATTTACATATTCTTAAGCTAACACTGTTGCACCCAACTTCACTTGCCTCTTCGCCCACTTTGTATCCGACCGTTCACAACTGCGCTCCGCTCGCAAACTTATTCGCTGTGAAATTGAACCTCTGTACTCGCACATCCCCTCTGCTTGCCGACTACCTGCTCCTTTTTGTAATTTGTAACATAGGCATGTATTACTTCACAATACTTTCCTTTTATTTTACACACACTTACCACAACAACAACAGTCACTTCCACAGCACTGCCGGACTAAAGATGGGACGCTTAAGGAGCACATTTGATGAGTGCCAAATGCACAGAAAAAAGAAGCTCACTTTACACCACATAATCCTCATTCTAAAACATCTACAATCCTCCCTTAAAACCTTGAACCGTAAAATTCATTAATCAGTTGCCACTTTAACTCAAAAACCCTCAAACACAATCTTCATAAACCTCAGCAGTTGGCATAGCTGCGTTTGATTCTTCTATCCAAACTACCATCCGTTAAAAAAAATTTCCATTGGAACATCCACTATGCTCATCTCAAAATTTTACATAAATACTGCACTTTGCTATTCCACTCTTAACAAAATTAAGCCAACTAAAGCCACTTATATGCCCATAATCATACCAATACGCATGTCAACGTCTCATAATGACTGAAAACGTCCTTTCAAACCATCCACAAGCCTTCCTGAAAACCTTGAAACGTAAAATCCATTAATCGCTTATTGTGATGTATACACATTGTTACCTCTCATTGTTTATATGTATAACAGTTCACGAAGTACTTTTCTCACATGGTCATATTTTTATGACTAACTCTTCGTGGATATATATTTTTAAGTAACAGGAGTGTCTCTCAGTGCACCGCGAAGGATTCCCTTGAAGAACTGACGAAGGTATGACTCAAGAATTTCATAGGAATTGAAGAAGCTCGGGAAAGACATAAAATCGCATGTCAAGATTATGATTGTGCATTCTGTAATGAGTATGGTTAAATACTCATAGTTTTTGTAAAAACTTTTGTAGATAAATAGGTCAATAAGTAAAAATTTGGTGTTTGATGTTCATTGTACTGCAGATCTATAGTTTGATTCATTGATGCGACCATTTTATTGAAAAGACGCTCGGTTCTCGAATCATTTGGGAAGACCGGAGTTCAGGTTTTCACAATACACACACCCCATAAAAAGGTGGTTATGTCGGTGGTTACTCGTGCATCAGACGATGAAGATCACATGAGAACAATTAGATGGCGGAGGAGGGCCGACCGACGATGGTGGTTGGCGATGGTGGCCGGTGATGAGCCCCTGGTGGTGGGAGACCACCTAGGGGGAAGGGAGATCGAGACGTGTAACACCTCCCTTGCAATGATCATATAATATGGGTCCGGCCGAGACCCCACAACATATAGACGTCATAGCTTTGATATTATGAAATGATATAAGAGTACTACCCATTTCAAAACTCAACATACAAAACAGTGGAGACACTAAATAGAAGCTAGAAGCTATCCACAATAACATAGGAGTCAAAAATGCCATTATGGCCTTACATCAACAAAACGTCCAAATCTTCGATAACATAAACATAACAATGTGCACTAGCAATCCTAGACTACCTCAGCGTGCAAGCCGGATCACCATGGAAGAAAACATAACATACAAGAAAACATGCACAATAGGAGATGGTATAATTCATGAGGCTTAGGCATTTTTGGCCGTCGAGCTGGCTCCAACTTGCAATCTTTACCATGTAAAAAATTGATGTAACGTGAGTCAGCTAAAGCTACCTCAATTGTGTAACAAACACACCTCCTCCCGGCCGTCCCTAGCGGACCCTGGGACACTCCATCACACAGCATGTCAGCCCCTCGTATGCACATGTAACAAAACATAAATTAATATAAGAACAACAAGAATTGATGTTTTAAACATCGAACACGTTTCTATATTGAGCATATAAATAAAATGGGCCTACAATGTAACATGCATGCAAACCTGAGTTTCACCCGATGCACCCTATAGCGTATATGATTCTAGCATATCATCACACATCATCTTGTCACATCAAAACTCATGGGTACTCTCATTTTCCCGAAGGCATACAAGCTCAAGACCAAGAACTCCTGCTGAGACTCCACCCGCACATGAACCGCAACACCATCGGGCTTGTCCATCAGCTCCACCATTCTCGCCAAATCACTAAGTCAAACACAACCTATGATAAGAACTTTTGCATAAACTTCACCCACACACTGATTATAACACCGTCGGGCTTGTCCAAGAGCATAGATGTCCTCATCATTTTTCACAAGAGGGGTTTTTATTGTCGGGACACTCTCCACACGCGACTCGCAACATCACGGTCTAGTTAGACAACCACAAAGACAAAGTCACGCACTCACATACAAACATACATCACAATCTACCACTTACATTTTCCCGTCCTAGCCAATGTTCGTTCACATACGAAAAATAAGGGCATCATGACGACGTCTTCGCTGCTATTGGATTCTAGCAGAAATCTCTACTATGCACGTCAAGCAACATCACTGAAACGGACCACCGGTCGCGACTTCGGTTTCACCCGCAATGCCCACTAACGGAATGATTTTTTAATGCAAAGAAAATGTCGGGGGCGGACACAATCGACCCGGTGGTTCCTCTTGAACCAAGGCGACCCAAACCTCTCTCATTTGAGAGATCCAGTGCCAAGAAATTGCAAGAAAAATTAAGGCATTGACAAATGTTATGCACGCATCCTAAGACCAGAAGGAGAGATGTTATTACCTTACGAAGCCTTTTCCTTGTCATGGAAGATTGGAATAGCACGAATGAACGTGTTCACCTTCGAGCCCTATCTACAGATTCGGTCTCAGATCAACAAACGGAGCTCCGCAGCTCCAACAATGACGCATCTAGGTCTTCTTCCTCTTCCGCTCTCTCTCGTTCTCGCCCACAAAGTCACGAATGACTTGAAGAATGAGAGGGGACAACCCCCTCTGCCCTATTTAGGGTTCACAAGCACAAGATCTGAGCCATTAGATCAAGTCCCAAGAAGATCGGATGCCCAAAATCGCAAGTTTACGAAACCGGTTCGCGAAACAGCTCTCCAGTTCGCATCAAAACGATATTTCACTGAATACGACGATATCGTTGTGTCCACAACACACACAACGATAGTGCTGCTACAAAATAATATTTGATCCTGAACATGGCTTGCGACACGCCCGTGTAGATCTACATGACTCTATACACAACATGTGTCAGGCCGTGTAGCTCTTTGATTCCAAAGCACCCCAAAACGTCCACAATCTCCACGGGACAACTCTAAGGCTCTTAAGCTACTCACGACGCTATCATATTTAGGTTTTGGGGTGTTGCACGACGACCGACGACGGGCTGACTGTGACCCCCCGCGCCGCGGGAGTGCGACCGCGAGGAGCGGTGGCGGTCAGCCGGGAGGCCAGCAGCGCGCTCCACAGCCGCAGGTGTGCGACCGCACGACGCGGCCGACCGGGAGGCCAGCCGTGGTCGCGCTGGACAGGAGGCAGGCCGTGGGCGCACCGGACGTGAGGCCCGGTCATGGGCGCGACGGTTTGGAGGCTGATCGGCCTATGATGGTGGCCGACGATGAGCCCCGGTGACGGGAGTCCGCCCAGAGGGAAGGGAGCGGCGGCCGGGGCGGGGGGGGGGGGGGGGGGGGGGGTATCGCGGCCTCTCGCACTACGGGCGAGCGGCTGTGACCGTGAGGCCGGTCGTGCCCGCGGGCGTGCGACTGTGCAACTCGGCCACGGGCGGCTGGGAGGTACGTCGACGACCGACAGCGGATGGTTAGCGTGACAACGGTTGACGCGACAACGAATCGGGCGCACAAATCGCACATGGTGATTGTGCGTACGATGGTTTCTTCCATAACCCTCACTAAGTTAGTGGGAATTATAGAAATTATGGCTATTTGCAGCCGGAATTCCTATAAACTAAGGGAGACTCATCAATATTCTTTTTTTCATGAACTTTTAAAATGATTTAATCATCTAATGATAATACAATGCAAAATTTGTTTCGGCTTAACATTAGTAAATACTGTATTTTATTATTGTTGCGGGTCAACTTAATGCTCTGGTAGATAGGTCGAAAATCGAACTGTCTTAGCTCAGGAGCAGTCGAGTGCGTAAACGGTCAAAGTTGAGTAAGACAGCTGGCTAGGGAATTTTATTAACGTGAAAACTCTGAAAAGAGATAAAAAAAACCAAGTGGCTGGAACTGTGCCGTCCATACTTCCACTATATCTTGGTGTTGTTACAAGAGATGTAGAGAACTTGAGGGCGACAAGCCGTCTCTCGTTACAGTTGTAGAGATAGAGAGGGAGCCTCTGAGGGTGTCAGACAACTACTAGTGGAGTTAAGTATTTTCTACTTGCACAAAGGGGAGCACTGCGCTCGTGGTGTTCTGGAGACTTTTGTTGTTGCTCGGAAGTCGAGGTAGTGCGCTCGGTACTATCTGGAGTCTACAGCTTATCTCCTGCTGCGAGCGGAGGAATCTGGAGCGTTGGGCTCGTTGTTGGAAACAGGGCACAATGTGTGCGATGAAATGAGCGCGGAGTGCAAGGTGCACTATATGCAATATGCACGGGGTGAAATGTGCAGGAAAGGAAATGTACGCAGGTTAAAATGTGCGCGGGCCGCGATGTGCGGAGGGAAATCCCCAAGTGGTCCTCGAAGGCATCTGGGAGATCCTCAAGAGATATGTGAATGTCTTCGAAGATCTTTGAGGGTTCTTTCGAGCGCACATGGAGATCTTCGAAGGATTCTTCAGGAGTTTGTGGCCCCTTTTATAAATTTTGAGAGTGGTGTTTCCGTAAATAAGAGGTTTGGGTGATTATTCGACTATCCACACACCATAACCAATTTATGTACATATTATAAGTCGTTCTATGACTATTCACACATCATAATCAACTTATGTGGTATATGCACATCTGTTATGAAAATGGCAACACACACCATAACAATATTATTTGTTATACGCATACTGCCATACATATTTTGCTATATGCACCCATATATTTAATATTTTATTATACGTATATTTAGAAAATTTGTTACACACACTCATCATGGAATTTGGTTATACGCTAGTCCATAATGGGTGGTTACGCTGATGGTGGAGCGTAGCGGCCGAGGGGATGGCGGCGGCCGGCGGGCCGGCCGCGGCCGACGGAAGTTGATGACGGATCCGGGACGGCCGATGGAGGACTGATCGGATGGCTGACCGTGAGCCCCCATAGGGACGGGGGTCCCGTCGGCCGAGCGGGCCGACTGAGCGCGTCGCAGCGGGAATTGGCCTATCACACGGCGGGGGCCGGCTGGATGGCGGCCGCATGGTGTGCGTGGCCTTACGATTGTGGGGCGGAGGCTGGCCGCGCGACTCGTGACGCACATGGTCGTACGACCAAGGGGTCGCACGACCATGCAGCCGCAGGGCGTCGACCGATCGATCGGCCTGCTGCGCCAATTTGCGGCCACATGACAACGACCGGTCGGGGGGGCCGACAGTGTGGCCCTGCGGGCGTGCGACCAAGAGGCCGCACGGTGGTGGGCGGCCGACAGAGCGTGTGGCGTGGGCGGCGGGTTGTCCGGCCGCGCAGCCTTGCGGCTGTGCGATGGTGATGCGACAGTGGAGTCGCGCACGCGGCGGTTCAGGAGGTCATGGCATTAGTGGGGTTGATTTTGGTCAACCTCACTTGGCCTCCATGTTCTTCACCACATTAGGATATAGGAAGCATGGACTAAGACGCGGGTATAACCAAGAACCGAAATCAAAATTGATTCTAGGTTTTAAATCCATGGATCTATTGCAGTTCCAAAAAGTAGGAACCAAACTTATATGAATCGATTCTTGATTCTCAAGTTGAACCAATCTGAACTATGAACCAAACTTATAGGGCGGGCGGCCGCCCAACCCTCTGGCCACCCAGAAATGGGCGATCGTGTCCCGCTTAGGGCGGGCAGCCATACACCGCCCCACCCTCTAGCCGCCCAGATTTTAGGGGGCATTCCCAGCCAGGGGCGGGCGGTCACACAACAACCTCGCCCCTCCGGCCGCCCAGATCTGGCCAGCCATTTCCCGTCTGGGATGGGCGACCACACGACCACCCCGCCCCTCTGGCCGCCCAGATCTGAGCTCCCCTTCCCGCCTAGGGCAGGCGACCGCATGGCCGCCACGCCCTCCGGCCGGGACCGCCTTCCTGTCAACCGACGGCCATGCCCAACCGCCAGGCGTCCTCCGCACTTTCAGTTATCGGCCTCCTTGCTGCCCAAGTCAGGCGGTCAGGCCGTCTGTTGGGTCTGTGCCACCCCGGGGGTAAAATTGTCATTTACATAAAAATGGTGATCTGCGTTCCCTGTTTCGGGCATTTCTATTCGTCGGTTCGGTAGTTATTGAGAAAAATTACTGTGTCGCCCCTCTTGAAATATATAAATATGTGCATATTCTCCTTCATTTTAACTCTTCTCCGGCCGGAAAATCCTCATATGATTTTCTCTTTCCTCCATTCCTTTTCCCGTTGCGCGCTCCCGCACGCACCTCTTCCTTACACGCTCTTATGTGCGACTCTTCCTAGCGCGCTCATGTGCACGCCTCTTCCCAGCCCTCTTATGTGTGTGCCTCTTCCCAACGCGCTCTTATGCGCACGCCTCTTCCCAGCGCGCTCTTGTGCGCGCCCCTTGATCGCTCTTGTGAGTGCCGCTTGCACGCTCTTCTGTGTGCCTCTTCCCCGCTCGCACTTTTGCGTTCCCCTTCCGTGCACGTTCTTGTGTGTGCCTCTTCCCTGCGTCTCTTCCTTGCACGCTCTTGTGTGTCTCTTCTCTGCACGCTCTTATGCGCGCACTTATGCGCGCCTCCAACGTGACCTTGTGCGCCCTGCTCTCCTTAACGCTCATGCACGTGCCCAGTCTCGACCGTCGAAGTCCGTCTTGACTGCAGAAGCCACCTGCAAGATTCAACAAGCACTTTGAAGATCGCAGGTGGTCCGAAAATTGTCTTCTGTCGTCATCTGTCTGTGTGGCGACCAAGCACACTGCAAGCCTCCTCAATGCCAGCAGACCAAGCGCGCAAGAGCTCTCAAAGTTTGTGTGCCACTCACCGCCAGCAGTTTACAGGACCAACTTTAGGGCATGCGAAGAACCGCTTAAGTACATTCAGGCGTGGAACACACTCAATATTTCCAGCGCCCTCAACCCAACAACAAGCGCACCAGTTGACGACAAGTCAACGATTCCTGACTCCTCTAAGCACGTCGTGAGATAAGATGCAAAGGATAAGGCGCGTTGAACGCGCCACTCGAGCTTTCAAGCCCCAGACATCAAGACGAGAGTATCAAGCTACTCCCACTTCTCAGTACCGACAAAGGACCTCAAAGTGCGGCAAGCGCATCAATCCCCACAGCTCACGAAGACATACTTAGCTCCGTGAGTGGTGGCATGTCACCCTCCGAGCCCTTTTCTCTCTCTCCTAACAACTGTAATGAGAGGCGGTCTGTCGCCCTTGAGTTCTTCAAAAAGCCTTGTACAACAACCAACAAATAGTGGAGGTTTGGTTGACACAGCTCTGGCCACGTGATTTTTCACCCAGTTGACAGATTTTCCATGTTAAAAAAATCGCCTTGTATCATTTCTTTTTTTATGACTGTTTGCACGTTCGACTGCTCCCGAGCTAAGGCAGTTCAATTTAGTCTGGTCTACCAGGTATCTTGAGCGATCTGCAACAGTTTGACGTCATCTATGAGAATGTGGTTCCCCAAAGTTCAAAGAAGAGTCTAAAGACAGTACCTACTACACAACGATACTCGTGACTATAGGTCATGGCAGGAAAAGTTGTACGCACAAGTGAAGGTTCAATCCCTGGAGGGCACGCTGATCTAGCTCCCCTTCACCTGCTCATCAACATACCAAAAGGAGAGCTCCCCATCACGGATGTCCAAGGTGGCGGAGCCTGTCCATAAGGAGGACCAGAGGCTCAACATCACTGCAACCGCCCAGAAACAACATACTTCACACATGCGGTAGAGGGGCTCACTTGTAAAGAAGTTTGTGTCATGATCGAGGAGCATGAACAAGTCAGGCGGCGCACTGTTTTGGTTCACCGTCCACGCTCTTCATTAACACCAGAGGTCTTGGCGCATCCAATCCCAAATGGATACAAGCTCTTAGATGTCAAAGCATTCAATGAAACAGACGACCCGCAAGACCACATCAACCACTTTGTCACCATCCCGAGGCTCAGCAATGCACCCAATAAACTGTTATGTCAGGCATTCCTGATAACCTTAAAAGGGCAAGCTCGCACCTGGTTCTATTCACTGAAATAAGTAGGGATCGACAACTTTGCAAATCTCCCAACTTTTGTCGGTCAGTTCTTTGCAAACCGCAAGATTGCCCGAGACCCCTCCCACCTTTCGGGGGTCCGTCAGAGCGAGGATGAATCCCTCAAGGACTTTTTTTCATCGCTTCACGGCTGAAGCACGACTGATTCCGGTAATCAACCCCCATCTTCTGTGTAGCTTCCTCCTAGGAGGGCTCCGACCTGTCAGATTTTACTCAGCACTAGTGAGAGAAATGATCCCTAGCTATGTCAGCCTCGTATACCAAGTTGAGGCCCAGATTGCAGCCGACGAAGCAGTCAAAGCAAATCAACAGTTTCAAGACAGTTTGAAGTGAAAAGCGCAAGGACGATCGTCACCTCAGAAGAAGAGCAATGATAATCACAACAAGTCGCGAACCCAACAACATCAGAACCACGTTTTTCTCAACACCTTCATGACCAACATACTCTACGCAATCGAAGATAAGGTTGCACTCCACAGGCCCATGCCTGTCGCCCCAAACAAGGGAGATCAATCGCAGTACTGTGAGTTCCACTGTGGATCCGGGCAAAACACGGAAGATTGTGCCAAGTTAAGAAAAGAGATCGAGCACCTTCTTTGATAAGGGTTCTTGAAAAGATTCTTGCGGAGCAAAACACTGAATCAGTCAGCGTCGCCCAGGCCGACGAAGGGTCTACCGCCCAGGCCGACGAATGGTCTGTCACCCAGGCCGACGAAGGGTCAGCCGCCCAGGCCGACGAAGGGTCAACCGCCCGCCTGCTAGAAGGGGCCTCCACCTGCCGTCGCCAGGGGCCAACCCCCTTGGCGGTCGGCGCATGCCAAATAGGTAAGGTCACAAGACCTCCATTCGCTGTCGTCAGGGGCCAACCCCCTTGGCGGTCGGCGCCTGCTAAATAGGTAAGGTCGCAAGACCTCCACCTGTCGTCGCTAGGGGCCAACCACTCTTGGCGTTCGTCGCCCTCCAAATAGGTGAGGTCGCAAGACCAGCACCTACGGTCGCCAGAGCCCGCCCCCTCGCATTCGGCAGCAGTTCAAAGCGTTCGAGCTTCACCGTCTCTCTGGGACCACGACCCTGCAACATCTCGCTGCTGCCGATCAAATGTTTCGCCCTTCTCTGCCGCAGTGGGTCGCGGCGTCGCCAGAGCCTCCCCCCTCGCATTCGCCAGCAGTTCGAAGCATCCGCCCTTTGCCCTGGTAATAGGACACGATATCGTATAGATCTCGTCCTCCAACCGCCAACAAAAAAGGAGCAAGACAAACTTGCTCGCGCAAAATGTCGGTTTTGACACCGCAAATGACTTGCTATCACAAGTAAATGCTCAAAGGATCAAGCGCCTAACGAACAATCAAGCAATGCACAAAGAGCGACCAAATCTCCTCAAACAAGGTACAAAGTCACAACATAATGAAGGTGCGGAAAGGAACAATAAAGGCAAAGCTACACTTTGTATATATCAACTGCAGAGCCCCTCTCTCACACTTGGAGAAATCTCCAACATGAAGTTCGGCTACGCCTCAACAACACTTATGTGCTGTCGTATGAGAGATCATCACCTCTAGTCTTTTAGGTATCCCGTATCGTCCCCATCAAACATCAACCTACTCCATAGTTGACGAGGAGCATTGTTGCACCAGCCTCCCCTGGAGCAATGTCTCGCTACCTGGAAGGCCAAAGATTCGCTCGAATCTTCGCGAACGAAAGGCAACAAATGCACACAACACACCATATACAACGTCACAAACACTACGCCTCGCTCGCACGCTACGCCATGCGCACGCATCGTGCACATCACCCACTGCGCGTACGTTGCACTCACCTAGCAATTGTGCAATGTATGCCTCGTTCACATTATGCTTAGCGCACGCTTAGTGCACACTGCACCAATTGTGCACGTCACTCATAGCGTGCAATACACCCCTTACACGTTCCACCATTTTCACCTCTCGCGCACTTTTTCATGCACACACCACCACGATCGAGCCCTCGGCTCGGCAGCTTGCCTACCTTCCGCACCTTTGCCACATCGGTCACCTTGGCCATGATCAACGCAAAGCTCCACACACATAACCCGGTCATCAAGCAAAAGTCTCTGCCCCCATTCGCTTAGGCTCTAGGCTGCAAAGACTTGGGGGAAAAATGATGGGGTCCCCCTGTGTCGGTTCGACCAAACCCATATGGCCTAAGGGCGACCCCGCCTGGACCGCACGCAACCGCCAGAACCACGAGTAAGTCAGCACGTGTTGACTTGGCCCCATCTCTACATGCACGTCCACACGTGCCCTGAGAAACACGCGGCCTTGGTCTTGCGCGCCTCGACACTCCCCTCGATTGCGTACTTCAGTGCGCGACCTCACCACCGTCCGGCTGCCCGGAAATGGGCGATTGTTTCCCACCTAGGGCGGGCAGCCACACGACTGCCCGACCCTCTGGCCGCCAAGATCTGGGCAGCCTCTTGGCCGCCCAGAATGAGCGACCGTGTCCCGCTTAGGGCGGGAGGCCATACGACTGCCCCACCCTCTGGCTGCCAAGATCTGGGCATCCAATTCCTGCCAGGGTCGGGCGGCCACACGGCCACCCCGCTCCTCTGGCCTCCCAGATCTGAGCGACCATGTCCCGCCTGGGGTGGGCGGCCATACGACTGCCCCGCCTCTCTGGCCGCCAAGATTCGGGCGGCCATTTCCCGCCTAGGGCAGGCAGCCACACGACCGCCCCGCCCCTCTGGCCGCCCAGATCTGGGCAGCCTCTTAGCCGCACAGATCTGGGCTCCCCTTCCCGCCTAGGGCAAGTGGTCGCATTGTCGGCCCGCCCTACAGCTGGATCCGCCTTCCCGCCGCCGACGGCCTTGCATGACCACCAACACCGCCCGACCTCCTCCCCTCTTTCGGTCGTCGGCCTCCTTGCCACGCAAGTCGGGCGGTCGGGCCGACCGTTGCTCCCGGGCCGCCCCGGGGCCAAACTTGTCATTTACATAAAAATGGCGACCTGCATGCCCTATTTCGTGCATTTCTATTCATCAGTCTGGTAGTTATTGAGGGAAATTACTGTGTCGCCCCTCTTGAAAATTATAAATAGACTCATATTCTTCTTTACTTTAACTCTTCTCCGGCCAGAAAATCCTCCTACGATTTTCTCTCTTTCATTCATCTTCTCGTTGTGTGCTCCCGCGCGCGCCTCTTCCTTGCACGCTATTATGCGCGTCTCTTCCCAGCGTGCTCTTGTGCGCCCGCCTCTTCCTGACGCGCTCTTGTGTGCACGCCTCTTCCCAGCGTGCTCGTGTGCGCCCCTTGAGCGCTCTTATGCGTGCCTCTTCCATGCGAGCTCTTGTGCACGCCCCTTCCTTGCACTCTCTTGTGCGTGTCTCTTCCATGCGCGCTCTTGTATGCGTCCCTTGCGCGCTCGTGCGTGTCTCTTCCCCGCGCGCTCTTATGCACGCTCCTTTCTTGCGCGCTCTTGTCCGCGCCTCCAACGTGCCCATGTGCGCTCTCCTAACTGCTCATGCATGCGCCCTGTCTTGACCGCCGAAGTCTGTCTAGGCGGTCGAAGTCCGTCTTGACCGTTGAAGCCACCGGCAAGATTCAACAAGCACTTTGAAGATTGCAGGAGGTCCGATAATTGCCTTCTGTTGTCAGTCGTCCACGTGGCGACCGAGAACACCGCAAGCCTGCTCAGTGTTAGCATACCAAGCTCGTCAAAGCTCTTACAGTTTGTGTCACTCACCATCAACAATTTACAAGACCAACTTCAGATCCCGTGAAGGACTGCTTAACTATATTCAGGCGCGCATCACGCTGGATGTTTCCAGCGCCCTCAACCCAGCAACAAGCTCACCAGTCGAAAGAAATAATAGAATGTACAACAACCAGCAAATAGTGAATGTTTGATCAGCACAGGTCCGGCCACGTGACTATTCACCTAGTTGACGAATTTTCCACATTAAAAAAAACATCTTGTATCATTTCCTTTTTCTGTGATTGTTTGCACGCGGCCGCTCCCGAGGTAAGCCAGTTCAATTTTAGTCCAGTATACCAGAAGCCTTTGAGCGATCCACAACAATACTGTAATACTATCATTAATAATATAAAATATACTGTAATACTATCATTAATAATATAAAATATACTGTAATATGCAATTAAAACTATAGTAGTAAATAAATCCATCATTAGTAACATAAAATATTTCCTATTAATTGTGTGTTTTTTTAGAATATATGGCATAAACACAACAAGATTAGGAATATACATTCTGTAATACTCCCCGACAAACTTCTCAAACTCAAGAGGGCACAAACATGTCAGATGAAAATATGTATACAAGGTTCAAAGAAATAAGTCGAAAGAAGTAATAGAATGAACAATCTCATTACTACATCGTATTAGGCTCCGTTTGGAGGGACATATTTTCACCAGTCAAGCGGTTACGATCGCATGAACCGCACCTTAATTTGAGAAACCGCTTGCGATCGCCACAATAATGATCGGAATTTGGTAAGCATATTTTCTTGTTTATGCAAGCAAACAGTCCAGACGACTGATGGATGAGTGAGACCCGTCGGCAGTGGCTTGTAGTCTTCATTCTCAGGTTCACCGTCGTGGAATGCTTGTTTGAACTCCAACCTGAAAATAGACCAGCTCCGAGATACAACAACAATAACAAGAAGACAACAAAATTAGGTCAAGCAACGCGACAAAATCAACATTGTGTTCACATAAAACCACTCGCACGAGACGAGATTTAAAAAATGTTGAAAAAAATACGTTTTGGTTTATATAATTACCTCATCAATCTACAGTTAATTTTCCTGCAGGTAAATCAAATAGATTCAAAATCTGAGTTTGATGTTAATCCTCCATCAAGGTAGGTTCCCAGGTTTATATGGTGTAGCTGCATTAACATAATGAACGAAATAAACTTCAAAGTCAAACTCCTCTGTGGTTTTCACCCTCAACCACCTTCTCACCTCCCTGTGGCTCTCGGAGGTGTTCGTTTCACGAACATTGATATTGAAGTATTAGATTTCAATCAAATATCAATACACATGGGAAATGACATTGAGGTTAAATCAAATTCTTTTGATTGTCTGTATGATAACTGTTTGTCATAGAAATCGACATTCATCCATTTTTATTGTTCGTTTGCAGAAAGACATTCTGTCATAGGAATTGGCATTGATCAATGTCGAGCTTCTACATTTTTTCCTGCAAATCAAACTAAGCAATGCCGCAGTTTTGTTCTCCCGGGCGTGATTTTTTCGCCCGAGTGCGTTATATTTGCCTGGGCGCGGCTTTTTTGTTCGGGAGCGATTTTTCGTCCGGACGTAATTTTCTTTGCCGAAACGCGATTTTTTCAACCGGCGCGATTTTTCCAACGGCACGCGTTTTTTCGCCCGGGCGCGTTTTTTTTTATCCGGGCACACTTTTTTCGCCCGTGCACGTTTTGGCTCGATATTTTCGCTCGGGCGCGATATTTTTGTCCGGACGCGATATTTTTGCCCGGTCCGGACAGGAATTTTTTGCTCGGGAGCAAATTTTTTGCCCAGGTGCGAATGTATCGTCCGGGAGCGAATTTCACCCCCGTGCGAAAAAAATTGAGCCCAGACGAAAAATTCGCGTCCAAGCAAAAAAAAATCGCGCCCGGGCGAAAAATTCACGGTAGGGCAAAATTTTGCGTCCCGACAAAAAATTCCTATCTGAACATTCAAAATCGCGCGCGGGCAAAAAAAATCGCGCGCTGGAGAAAAAAACAGCACCCGAATGAAAAATATCACCGAGAGAAAAAATCGCCCCCGAGCGAAAAATATCGCCCGGGGGAAAAAATTGTGCCCGGGCGAAAATATCGCTCCCGGGTGAAAATATCGCGCCTGAGCGAAAAAAACGCCCCAGGCGAAAAATACACGCCCGAGTAAAAAAAGCACACACTGCCCAAAAAATCACGCCGAGGCGAAATAATCTCGTCCGGACCGAAAAATCATGTCTGGACGAAAAATTTGCATTCGGGCCGAAAATTTTCGCCCGATGAAAAAACGAGCCCGAGCGAAAAAATAGCGACCATGCAAAAAATTTGCGTCTGGGCGGAAAAACTGCGTTTGGGCGGAAAAATCGCGTTCAGGTGGAAATATCGCGTCCGACCGGAAAAATTGCGTTCGGGCTAAAATATCGCGTCATGGAGGAAAAAAAGCGTCTGGGCGAAAAAAATCACGTACGGACCGAAAAAAATCGCATTCGGGCCAAAAAAACATTGCTCTTCTATTAGAAAGCCGGAGTTAGTGATCTCAATAACCACACACGGAGATAAACATTGGATGGATGAATTTTTAGGTTATGGTGAATATCGTCGACTTTCCACTAAAAAGCCAATTCCACTGTACAATTGTTGGTACAAACAACAAAAATGACTTTTATAATCTCAGAGTCAATACTTATCAATGTCCGTGAAACAAACGGACACTTAAGGATCTTTGTCCATAAAGCCATCCACCGGGGGATTGAGATTAGTAGGAGAAGAATATGGAATTTGATTGATGGTATAAATTGTTGTCAGAAAAGCGCCTTAAGAAGCGTCGGGGAAAGAGGTTGGTGTTGGTGTTTCCAAGGTGATCTGAAAATAATCAAGCAGTTAATCTCAATGTCAACGCGATATGAGCCTATAGGGTCACACATAAGAGCGTTTGGAGAAGTTGGATGAAAAATTGTGTTGGCCTTATTCATATTGGATATGAGTGAAGGTTCAATCATGTGACCAATTTGAGCAGTTTGTGCTGATAGTAATATCGTTGTGTGCGCCGTGAAGGTCACGACGATACCGCCGTGTTGTGGCTTAGGTTACGACGATATCGTTGAGACTGTCTCAACGATACCGTCATGATTGTTGAGATCGTCTCAATGGCACCGTGGTGTGGCTTAGGTCACGACGATATCGTTGAGATCGACTCAAAGATACCGTCGTGATCGTCCCAACGATACTTGCTGCTTATTCTTTTTGGTCCCGGGTCCGCTGATAGCGACGACGCGTGTCTACTTTATACTCTTGGGTATAAAAAGATAAAACTCTAGGGTTTTCTATATGCCTCTTTGGGAGATCAAAACGGAAGTGTTCCTGAGATTCCGCCGCTGCACATCCGCTCAGACCCATCCATGACACCTGCTGTCACCGCCTCTCCTGGAACAAACCTAGCAGTTTGTGGAGACGCGGATAACATTCCTTTCTCCATCCCTGATCTTGTTGGCCAAGGTCCTGGTGTTCTCCTCCGTTCATGTGTATATCTGTAAAACCACAGATCTATTTTTGCGTAGACTCAGTCACCTATTACATTGACAAATGTTCTGGAGCATCTTGATTCAATATTAGCACAATCCCTCTCAGGTATATTGCATCTTTCAAATTTATACTTTTTGATCAATGTTTCATCGCAAGATTCAGTTTATGTTTAGGATTTTTTTAAACTCTACTCCGCCGCACATATGATGTGTTGTTTCACTGTTGCATAGAAAAATCAACAGTTGGGTGGAGAAAAAAATGGCAGCATCTATAGTATGACAATGAAAGCGATAAGGTGCCACCATTTTGAGTTGAAGAGTGGCGAGAAGTAATGAAAGGAGGAATTCCATATTGACATAAAAGATGGAGTTCTCATATTCCATACATTGTTAGAATGGAGAGTTTTTGATGAAAGCTGCGTGTGAATCATAGCAGCAACTTGTGCATAACATTTATATATTCAAATTATTATTTTTGAATAAATACATCATCAAAGAAGATATCTAAGTGCTGGGAGAAACCTATCATAGGTTGGGGGCAGGACCTCAAACATGAAAGTGAATATAGTGGCAAGAGTCATTCTTGAGCTATTGATAAGGTATATGAGAGACTAAGGTTTCGTTTGGTGTGTCTGTAAACACAGTGGTCATGAATTGTGGATCGTAAGCTTTGGGTCTAGCCCCTGGAACCGTGACCACATTTAGATTCAAATTGTGATTTTTCTATAACAACGGTCGCAAGGGTTGTCTAGCCCAACAAGAGAAAAATGGCGGTGATCTGAGGGCATCATGGTAAAGATGGTGCATCAAACGGACCCTAAGTGAGGATGAGTTTGTGGAAGTAACAAATACTTTAATAGCTGTGAATGATGGCACACAGAGAAAGAATGAGTGTAAAAAACAACCAACCCTGAGTCATGTACTAAGAGCTTGCAATGTCTGAGGATCTTACAGATGACACCTAGAGCGAGAAAGCAAAATATCATGTGCTAGCTCACTCAATTGTCCAATAGAACTGAGACTGAGGATAATTTTAGGTGGCACATAAGCATTAGAAGCATAATATTGGCGCGTTTAATGCTGAGTGATTGATGGAATAAACGAGGACCCGCAGTCATAAGATTGGTACAAGTCAGAAATGATAGTTAACAAAGGTGTACCAAATTGAATTTTGTATAGGTGGAAGAGAGCTGTGGTTCGATCATCGAGGATGGGAAACATAAAAGTACTATAAATGGGTTCGTTTATGTGCAACAAGGTATAAGACTGAGCAGATAGCCCACCGAGAAGCGTACCGCAGGTAAACATTAGGAGGGGTCTTTGAGCATTCATGACTATCATGGCCAGGTGCGGCTTGGTAGTAGAACAAACATTCATGAATAGGATAGATTTGGAGTATGGATAAAGACATTGTAAGCAAAGTCCACAAAGGATGCAAATTGGTGATAAATGTTGTGAAAGAATTGAAGAAGATTGACAAAGAACTCAAATGAGACACTTATGGTCAGTTTGGTGTAACGTTTTTTGCTTCAGTTCGCTCGGGAAAAAATCACCACCATAAAACACTCGTTTGAAATGACTACCGTTCTGACAACTGCCGCAAAAAACCAAAAATTGAACCTAAACATCTAAATGCGGACACCGTTCCATGGGCAAGATTGTGCGTGCACAAACGACAGTTCCCACCCACTCCGTTTATGATCATCACAGCAGCACCAAATGAGTAGCGCAGAGGTAAGCAAATATGTCCAACACCAAGTTTAGAATAAGGTTGTCGGTTGGAGGTGTGACGTGTTGAGGCTCCGCTCAAGATAGTTCACTAAGACTCATCAAGTGTGAAATGACCTTATATAGTATCTCCAGCGTAAAGCCTTACCCTAGAGTGACACGAAACTCAATGGGTCGTTCTGAGTCGGTCTCGACACGCGCAGACATATAATAAATACCCTAACAATCTCCTCCTATGTCCGCTGTAAACCCGACGTCGGAAAAATGATGGTGTGTGTAGTGTTCAACCGAACATGAAACACTCACAACCGTGTCTGACACACTTGTCAAAATATATTTGACGTTAAATAAAACAGTTGTATGCATGCATAACAATAAATAAAAAAACTCAGCAGCATCATAACAAAGTCAAAAGTACAATCACAACACAGGTACCAGCACACCTATTATCTCATGACCAACTAAAAAGCAAGACAGTACAAAAAAAACAAGTGAAAGTAAAGGAGAGCTAAAACAATGCTCTAAGCAGAAGAAAAATCACAAGAATACTCTAGAAATCATCGTCCATCAGATCATCTTTGTCAGGATCCCAATCTGTGCATGCTCCTCCATCAGCAACAGTTCATGTATTTTCCAATAAAGAATTTCATTTAGAATGAATTCCAACATTTGAAAAAGTACACGTATCTAGTTCTACTTATAATAACGTAGTACTTTATAATTAATTGGAGGACATTTAACATGAAGTATTGTAGGTTCTACCTTAGAATTCATTATCTGTTTTTAAAGAAAAGATCTTACGGACTTCTGAACACCGCAGCTGTATCTGTGTTCCTATGTGGAATGTCACGGTTACTGTTCTTCTAAAGTTAACTGAAACTCATCAAATGTGGGATGCAACCAATCAACAGAAGAAGAGCCAAACTGAGTCAGATCATGTTATCAAATGTGGAATAACACTCTCCTCAAAGATAAGGTAGACGAATCATGATGAAGTTGTTAACATCAGATGTGAAATGAAACAACTTACCAGATTCGTACTCAGCAACCCCGAACGTCAGCGGAGCACAAAACGCTTGCTTTGACAAAGGAAAGTGGAAAGAATCAAAACATTTGGACTAAGGCTAAAATAAATCGTCTAACCTTGAACTAAGGTTGAACTTAAATTGTCTTGAGTCTCATTTCCCCACTGTTTTGATTAACCAGTCTTTGAGCATTTCTTTCGTCAATGGATCAGCCAGGTTATCCTTCGATCGCACATCGATCAAGGTGATAACGCCTTGTTCTTTTAGATAATTCAATAGAGCATGTCTCAGTCGTATATGTCTTCTCTTAGTATTAAAGAGCACATTCTTGACGACTTGAATTGTTGTCTGATTATCACAGTACATGCTTAAAGAATTGTCTTGTAGCCTAAACAAGAGAATGTATAGAATCAAATTTCTGATCCAGTCTGTCTTTTCACCAGCCGAAGCTAAGGCAAACAGCTCGGCTTCCATAGACGACAAAGCTATACAAATCTGTCTTTTGGATTTCCAAGCAACGACAACTCCACCTATAATGAATATGAATCCACTGGTAGATTTACTATTATCAACTTCTGAACACCACTGGACATCAGAGTGTCCATCCACAGTAGGAGGATAACCAGTGCAGCACAGAGCATGATCTTTAGTACCTCTCAAGTATCTCATCAGTCTGTCTAAGGCATCTCAATGCTCTTTGTCTGGGCTACTGGTAAAGCGACTCAACATGCCAACATAGAAGGCAATGTCTGGTCTTGTACAACTTGTGGCGTACATAAGGCTACAATGACCTTCGAATACTTTACTCGGTCAATGTTGGTCCCTTCATTCGGACGCAACTTGACGTTTGGATCAAACGGTGTCTCTACAGGCCTACAGTCTTTATAACCCTAGGTAGAAAGAATTTACTCTACATAGTGAGCTTGACTAATAGTAATGCAACTCTTGTCTATTATAACTTTCATTCCTAAAAGGGTATCAACGAGACCAAGGTCCTTCATGTCAAAAGCTTTTGCAAGAGTGGATTTAATATCATTTACTGCAGTAAGATCTGACCCCAGAATCAACATGTCATCCACATACAGGCATATGATGACTGTTTTATTTGACATTGAGCGGTGATAGAGACACTTGTCTGAGAGACTAGACTGAAATCCAACGCTCTTTACCACTTGGTCAAATTTCATGTGTCACATCTTACGCGCTTGCTTAAGCTCATAGATTGATTTATCTAGCTTGTACATTTTCTCTTTTAGATCTTTATGTACATAACATTCAGGTTGTGTCATGTAGATCTTTTCATCAAGCTCTCCATTCAAGAAGGTTGTCATCACATTCATCTTTATATTTCAATAGGTAGACATGACAATATCTAGAAAAATCGTCGATGAAGGTAATAAAATACTTCATTCTCCCTCTAATGACATGACTTCAAAAATCACAGAGGTTGAAATGTCAAGAAGTTTTGTGCTCCTACATACTGACTTGAAAAAATTTCTAGTAATCTTAATTTGCGCACAAACCTCGCACCTATCAAATCGAATAGAAAGATTTAAAGGGATGTTGTGACTCTTAGTTAGATCTCGCATTTTCTTATAGTGCACATGTCCAAGTCTATTGTGTAATAATTTTGGATCAATAAGAGCTGAACTCACTTGATTAATGCACTCATTTTTAGGCTAAGTCTATACATACCATTGATCATATACGCACAACCAAAATAGTGTGAATTAACTACTAATGTTATTCTACTGGTTTGAGTTTTAAAGGAAATTTCAGCCTTATCCAATAAACTCATAGAAACTAAATTTTTGGTTAAACTAGAAACTACTCTTACATGCTTTAAAATTAAAGTTTTACCTCGAGAAAGGACAAGCTCTGCTGTCCCAGCATGAGTAACCTCAATCTCTCCTTCACTGCAGTTTTCAACTTTGTCCTTGACTGTTTTGACCTCTGAGAGAAGACCTCTATATTTGTGACGTGATAGGTAGCATCGCTATCTAGCCACCACTCAAAAGACGCACTGCGGTGACTACTCCCAATCATAGCCATGAAGGACTTGGGATCGGAATTGTCGACCACCATGTTCGCCACATTTTGTGGGACTTCCTCTCTTTTTCCTTTTTGGACCGTTGCATTCAGTGGCCCAGTGACCTCACTTGCTACAGTTGTGGCACTTGCCCTTCTTCCTTTTGAGAGAACTTTTTGGTCGTCGTCTGTGCAGTGGTGTCACCCTTAGGTACCGGGGGCTTCCAAGAAGGCTTGTTCGGTCTATAAACAAAGTTGACAGCCTGTGAGTGCTGAGCAACTTGCTCCGAGCTTTTCCCAGCAATGTTCTGGTCCTCAATGTTGATGAACCTTTTGAGTTCATCCAGAGTGAGCTTCTCCTTCATTCTGTGCATCTCAGTCTTGAAGGCGAGTCATTTAGGAGGCAGCTTGCTAAAAATCAGGTACAAAAAAAGATTATCGTTCATTTTAGATTGGTCGTCCTCCAGCTTGTGACGCAGGTTCTCCAGTTCTATGATTTGAGGGGTGACTGACAGGTTTGTTTTGAATCTGAAGTTGAAGAACTTCTCTCCAACAAGCGACTTAGTCAGTGTCTCCTCCTTCTGAAAATGCGCGTTCAAGCGATCCCAGATCTCCTTTGCAGATTTGTATGTGTAGTAGGTCAGGGCGAGACGGGGATTCAGGGAGTTCAGGAGGTAGTCCCCGCAGAAATTCTCGTCCTTGTTCTACTGGTATTCGTCCACATCCTCACGGGTAGTGGCGAAATCACTCTGAACAGTATAAAAAATTTCTCGTTCCTTCATTTTTCGTTGAACTTGAATTTTCCAACTGAGGAAATCTGTGACGTCGAATGACTGCAGTTTGACAGTCTCGAGCGCACTCTTATTCGACATCGCACTAGATTAAAGCAGAAATAAGAAATTCTAGAACGAGATCACCTGAGCCGTGTGGGAACGAGACGATGTCTTCGGATCCAATCCAGTAATTATTTGCTACTCCTCCGGCTAAACACAGTCTCTGAAGGCAAGATCCACGCAAACAGAAGTTAGCTTTACAGATGACTCCTACCAATCATTGAGCCTCCAGAACCGAAATCAACAGAGCAAAAAGGAAACCCAATTCAGCAAAATCTGATTTTCAGATTTGGATTGGAGGTTGAGAACTCCTCTTCCTCAGCAATCGGCAAGAAAGAAATGCTAGGATAGTAGGTTCCTCCACCCAAATCTTTGAAGTTTCTGCCACAGGACTACAACAACAGAGATCTCCAAACTCCTTTAATGTAGCAGATTCACAGGAAAGGCACGGATCTACAATAGGAATAGATCTTGCAAAATGAAGAATTTAACAGATCGGCGAGAGCCGAAATCAGCTATGCTGGCTTTCTCCTTGTGATCGATTAGCGGCAGCAACCGGAGAAACTGGACAGCGATCAGCCCCTCCCCCTTTTTTGTATTGTAATTATCCCGAGCAGGGCACGGCAGCAGGAAAACAAAACCAGAAGGCAGCGGCGGCAGGTCCGCAATTCAGCGACAGCTGGTTCCCGAGCGGCGCCGGTAGCGAAGAACGAGAGAGGCAAGCAGAAGAATTGCACTGCTGTTAAGAACTAGATCTGGAAAGGACTAATCTCCAGCAACTTCCTTTATCTCGATCTCTTTCCGATCGGCAGCAAGCGCAAGAGCGACATAGCTCTTTCCTCCTCCACGATCAGCGGCAGAACCAACAGGCGAAGGCAGAAGTTACGATCCTTGTGATCGACTTACAGAGGAAACGGGAGCGCCGGAAATCGAGACCGAGTAGATCGCCGAAATCGCGAATGAGAGCTGGGGAGCGGCTTCGAGAAATTCGTGAGCGGCGGTGGAAAAACTGAGAGAGCGGAAAACCTAAATCGCTATTTTTAGAATGTTGAGGCTCCGCTCAAGATAGTCCACTAAGGCTCATCAAGTGTAGAATGAACTTATATAGTATCTTCAGCGCAGAGCCTTGCCCTAAAGTGACACGAAACCCAATGGGTAGTTCCGAGTCGGTCTCGACACACGCTGACATATAATAAATACCCTAACATGACGCGCATAAGAAAAGATAGGTGGAGATATGTCATTAGCAATAGGCAATTTGTATATAATCTATTTTGTTGTTGTTTATGTGAAGACTATGTAAGACTTGGGAATAATATATTAATGTTGTTGGCTATGGAAGACCTCACTAATCTGTGATTGGTCTATTACTGCTGCAGGCGATGAGAAAAATCTGTGCCGGACTATGTAAAGAACTCTACAGAACCTGAAGACTATGGATTAAGTAGCATCCTGAGTATCAGTACAACAGGTCAACTGAGTAGGCCAACAAAACATCTGAGAGAGTGTGATTCAGAGGTAACTTCACTATGCTACTGTTATGGGCCTATTGAGAGCGGTGGCCGGAGGAGTGGTCGGAGGTGGAGATGGCGGTGGAGGAGATACTACAGAGCCATGACCGCGGCTACCTAAGCGGGGCTTGCTCAAGTAGAGAGAGTGATGCAGTGGTAGACAAACAAAAATTAAAGGACTATAAAATGCGAACTAATGAGTATGAGACCAAGGTACCGTGCACGTGCAAACATGAGAGCAACCCTATTAGATCAACTAGCAAGTGATAAATTTGAATAAAAGGCTAAGAACATGACATCCACAATTATGAGCAACAATTAATCGTAAGAGACTATTATAAGTTGCCAACGAGCGAGGCACGATTCGATTAAGCGCGCCGGTAAATATCCAACACGTCAAACAACATATAATACGATAGCATATTGATTCCACAACCACAACAATAGTTCAAAACCCTAGCATCCAAATAAGAAAAATAAAGACACCATATACCTTGATTTGCTCCCGCTTGCGGTGACTAGGCTTAGGGATAGAGGGTTGTGGGGCTTGGGAGGGGGAACGGGGAAGAGGGAGGTTGGCCGGGGAGGAGTGTTCATGACTGGGTGAGGATGGCGACGGGCTGCCGGAGGAGGGAGGGCTGTTTGCGGCTAGATGAGGGCGGCGAGGGGCTGGGTTGCCGGATCTGGACGGGGGAGAGTGGAAGGATGTAAGTGGAGGAGGAGGTTTTGCGGATCTGGACAGGGAGGGCTGTCCGTGGCTGGGTTGCAGGATCTGGACGGGGTGGGTGGAGTGCTTCAAGAGGAGGGGGAGATTTGCGGATCTGGACGGGGAGGGCTGTTCGTGGCTGGGTTGCTGGATCTGGACGGGGAGAGTGGAGGAGTAGGAGTGCTGGACCTGGGCGGGGAAGGCGACAGACTGCAAGGGGAGGAAGAGGAGGGCCGAACCTGGGAGGAGGAAGGGACGGACGGAGGCGGCGGACTGGGCAGACGCGGAGCCATCGAACGGAGCCTTCGGAATCCACCGAAGTATCGACCGGGAAGTTGCAGTAGAGCAACTATCGATCCCTAAATTCGGTCACCAACAAGCATATAAAAAAGAGAAAAGCTAAAGTAAAACTAGGGCTCCCGATCGGACGGCTATAAATGTTCGGCCCAATCGGGGGCTAAATACATCAAAATATAAAAACTAATATATCAAATTTGCTCGAAACGACCCTCCGGGCACATCCGTAGACTCGGATCGCCCAACTGGGTCGTCGATCACCGCCTCCTGCGGGAATAGACGCGCGTGTGTCGTCGATCGCCATCAGAGAGCTTCCATAATCTCTTTAGGGTTTAGGAAAATAGAGCTTCATTCATTGATGCTTGATAGAAGACTCTAAAGGTTTATTTATAGACCCCCGAGTGGCAAACCCATAATCACATGAGGACGCACAAAATATTAAAATACATAAATACCAATATAATAAGATTTGACTCCTAACACAAACTCAATATAACATATACTATGACAAATGAGAAAGGATCCGAAACCGATCAGTAACATCTCATCCGCCCTAGAAATCGAGCATGTCCTCATGCTCGAACTCCATGTGGAGGGTCAGAACATCTGACATCTTGATCTTCCGCCAAAACAATGTATGATATCGCGTAGCGATGGCGGTGGCATCAATGAGTAGCGACGGCGCGGTAGGAAAGACACGCGACGAAAGTAATGGCTTCGGCCAGGTCGGTGGAGCGGTGGTGAGCAGCAGTAACAACAAGGAGGTCGGAAGAGCGGCGCCGATAGAAGGAACAGATCTGAAGGCGATGTGGTGGTCAGAGGGATCGGTAGGGCAGGTGCCAGCGGAGCAAGAGCCGACAGAAGAGGTGACGATGCGGCCGGAGGCGGCAGAGCTGAGGACCGGAGAGGAGACGAACAAGCAACCCGTGAAAGTAGAACCGGGGCTGACAGAGCAATGACTGGTGGCGGAGTTGCGACCGCATGGACTGGTGGCGGCGGTGGAATGACGAGCAATTGTTTATTTTTAGCGATTATGTCTTCGAGTAGGACAAGGATGGCGACGTTGAGACGATGTGTCTCATGAGCAAGCCGAGTAGCCTCCAAATCATAAGGTGGGGTTAGTGTTGTGAAGATAAAGAAAATACATTAATTACCGAAACAATAATTAATTAGGTATATCTATATATATATCAATGGCTTGCAGTTTGGTGGGCTCGAGAAAGGGGATGCAGGGTTCGAAGAAAGGCACATGCAGTGTTTATTGCTGAAAATACTTGGCCGGATGTTGCAGAATGGTCTTGAGGAAACCAGACAGTAGGTGATAACACACGTGCAACTCGAGGAAGTTTCGACAGAAGACACGGGAGAAGACGTTCGGAGAAGACGCGGATGGTGGAGCATTCGCAACAGTAGATGGTGGTTAGCACAGAAGACCTCGCGCGATGCCATTGCAGAAGATGACGCCGGTGTCGTCACTGGGAAGAGACGGGGTTGAGTCCCGGCTTGACACAGATGTCGCAGAATCGATAGAGGGAGTCGACGCCGCTGGAGACGCAGACACGTTTGCAGGTTGACGACTAGAGCGAGCGAGTGTGGGGTACCGTCGGATGTCGCGCACCCTGAAGCCGACGAAGAAGATGTCGTTGGTTTGAAGGCAGAGAGGATCGACTTTACTGCCGAATGACGGAGGAAGGGCCTTAATGAAGGAAAATAATGGTTGCTGGTTTGAAGGCAGAGAGGATCGGCTCTGCTGTCGAATGACGGAGGAAGGGCGGTAATGAAGGAAAATAGTGGCCGCTGGAGTCGATAGAAGAAAGGTTCCAGCGGAAGATGACCGATTGACTCTGATACCAAAGTTGTTATAGGCCTATTGAGAACAGTGGTCGGAGAAGTAGTCGTAGGTGGAGAGAGAGCTTCCATAATCTCTTTAGAGTTTAGGAAAATAGAACTTCATTCATTGATACTTGATACAAGACTCGAAGGGTCTACTAATAGAACTCCCGTGTGGCAAAGCCATAATTACACGAGGACACATAAAATATTAAAATGCATAAATACTAATATAATAAGACTTGACTCTTAATACAAACTCCATACAACATATAATATAATAAATGACGAAGGATCCGAAACCGATCCGTAACGGTTACCATATTAAAATTGAAGAGGAGAGTGGACGAGAAGGAATTCTCCTTATTAAACTTCTTTACCAAAGCACATGCAAGGCCTTAATATAGAGCATCTGAAAAAAAAGGAAAACAACGTCGATAGAATATCTCCTAATACTTAAAGAATATTGTATATATCTTGAAATTAACTGTATATTATGAATAATATAGAACAATACAACAACGAGAACTAAAGATATGCTGTTATAAACCAGCTATGAAAATAATTACAAATATTTGGACTGAAGTAATGGCGTCATATTTCATGGGAGAGACATTCAGCTTAATAGAAGCCTTATTATAGTCATCAAAAATATTATGAGCAGAACTATAGCAAATTAACAAGAGAACTGGCGATTCCAACAGTAGTAACCGTGATTCAAATAGAAAGAATCTAGTAAATAATAATATAATATAGAAATTTCAAAGATTTGGAAAAGAAAATTAGAATTCCAAAAACTCAGGGACTGTGTAAATAGACGGAAACATTGTCATACTTGAATAAAACTCATCTATTATGGGATTAAATATATTTTAATTCTCTGTAATGATCTTATAACTCACATGTAGGCTTTGAAATTTGTTCAAGTAGTCTATTTAGAACCACAATATACAGTTCACCTCCCGAAAAGCAAATGAGAATATTACAAGCAAAAAATTGAAGTTATTTCCTTCTAATAGTTCTATTTAGTGTAAAACAAAGTGTTGGACTCCTCTGCAGGTAGAACAAGATCAATCAAGTAATTCAAAAATCCACTACATACCCAAGTGCTCCAGCAAGTATCATTGGCCAAAGAGAATAGTTGCTGCCAAAACTTTAAGAAAAATATCAATCAGTTTTCTCTCGGATTAAGGCATCCTCGTTGTTGCTTCCTGAAGAGATAGGCTGGTTAATGCTGGCAGTAGCTGCTGCTAAGAAGGATGGGTCTGGGTGGTGTTCGGGATTGGTAGGCTCCTTCATGGCTAATATTATATATAGTATGATGACAAGGTTCACCGATATGACCGCGAGAAACCCACTTACGAGAGTCATTGAGGAGGAGGAGAGCTTAGTTGAACCTGAAATGGAAAAAGTACTCAATTCAGTTAACAATTCATCTAGCTACGAGTATCTTGATAATGCATAAAGTATTAGTCCATCATAGAAAACAGCAAATGCCATTTATCATAACACATCAGAAAAGAGACAAGATTTGCTTTCAATATCAAGGCATTACTGGTAGGTACAATGCTATCTAGTTTTGACAATAAAGAAACTTACCGGGGAAAATAAAATGAAATTTACCAGGAAATATACGGTGATGAAACCCATAAAGTATAATGACAGGTGCTATCCACATGAACATAGATGCACACAAGAATTTTTGCATTACACCTGCCATTTCTCCTGGTTACCTGCTCATCATAAATTTGGAGAAAATATTAAAAAAAGAAATTACAACCCCAACTAACATTTGTGCATGCTTAAGAGCTGACTGAATCAACCAAAGAGGTAGGCATTTAGTTACAACTTATAAATCAGATCAGCTATAACTGATTAATTTAAGAGATAAAATCAAAACTCAGTCAAGCAATTTTAACAATTTTGGACATAGAGGCGTTCACTGTATTCAGACAGAACCATGGACTCTAAATCTAAATCAATGATAGATAATTCAACTATAAAGATACTTGTATCATACTATCATTACAACTTGTAAACAAGGTTACTGAACTGAAACTCAAAAGCATTGATAAAAAAATAGAGATAGAGAAAACATATTGAAAAATAGTGAGTTTATTTCCATTTTTTTCAGAAATAGATATGATCACTTCTGAGGGAGTTTTAAAAATGTTTGTGATGCAGGGCTATAGGAACCGATGATGACTAGTGGTATGTGTTATGGAAGAGGATGGAGCGGAACTCGAGGATGCTTTTACTTCATGGTGGGTGTCCTCGAGAAGGAAGAAGTTGGATGCCAAGACTGCGGGTATATCGGGCGGCAAGACTATGACATGTTATTTACGCTTTTGTCATTATGTGAGGGAATATCAGCTCCACATTATTGTATTGTCTTTATGTTTGGGAACTTTGGATTTGGAAATGAAAATTGGAGCCGAGGGTTGACCAAGGAATCCTTCCTTGGAGTTTTCGGTTATCTTGTTTCTCCCCTCCCTACCACGGTACCGCCGCCCCTACGGGGTATTATTTGGTCCGACCGCCGCTCCCGCTTGCTGCTTCCCAGACGTCGGTAACGCCTTTGTGCTTCTTCCCTGCTTCCGCTTGCTGCTCGCTTGACACCGCAGGGAGTCTCTTCCAACACGTACGCGTTTCATCCGCACCTCATCCGCACGGTTTGCCGCCAAATCTCTTACGTCGATGAGCATGCATCGCCTCTCGTCGGGGGCTCCCCACACGCTAGCACCGCCGGCTAGACAACTTATCATCTGCACAATGACCAATCAACGCCTTGAAGCCTTGGAGCGATGCATGGACGACCAATCCTCCACGCTCGCCTCGTTGTAAGACTTCATTCATGCGCTCCTCCAATGCTTGGGAGATCGTGATCCCCGTGGCACCAACCATACCACGCCGTCCTCGCCCATTGATGATCCATCTTCCATTGCAGGCCGATCAACCTCGCCTCCCCCCTTCACGACTGTGGGTGTGCTTGCTTACTCGCACGCAACCACACATTCAAAGTTCCCCATTTCAACGAGACAGATCCCCTCGGATGGATCGCTAAGGTCAAACAATTTTTCGACATCCATGGTACCCTAGCCTTGAACCCCAAAAGGTCTCCTTGATGCTCCTCGTCATGAAAGGGTCAACGTTGCATTGGGTTTGATGACTCTGTAACTCCTCTGTCTCCCTCTCCGGGACAGATCTCAAATTGGCGCTTGTCAAGCAGTACAACCACCGCTACTCCGACAATGTCGTGGAAAGCTTGTGTGCGCTCCTCCAATCCTCTTCGGTGGACCAATACATTGACGACTTCATTTAGCTTGACATCAACGTGCCTGGCCTTCCTCTGGATCAATACAAGAAGCGGATGGGGATTAGAGTTATGGTCATTTTGCGAAGTGTTTAAAGCGTGAAAAAAAATGAAGGCGAGCAATTGAGAGCGTCTATGGAATTTGAACAAAGAGATGTCATCCATGAGATTTGAGAGCGCTAGTCACATATATTTCATAGCACAAGTGACAAAGCACAAGAGAGAGGGGGGAGGGGTATGGCCGCAGTAGTACCCTGTACCCCAGTCACAAATTGCCTCTGTCAGTGCTCGTCTACTCTTGGAAACATTGTGTCACAATATTTATATTAAGTGGGTGTGGGCTTTGAGAAGGCGAGCTTGGAATACAAGAAAGGAAGCTGAGTTTTATGTACAAAAAAGTCAAGCCACGATCAATTAAAGCATTAAAAGGGTTGTTTTGCTTTATAAATAGTAAAATAGTATGTATATATCTAGACACACATCAAATTGATGCAGAATCATCCCAACTCACGCCAAAATAAAGTTACCCCAGAGGATCACTATGCGCTGGTTGCGTGGGCATGTGAGGATCGTCGACACTTGGACTTGCAATGATCGTCGACGAGGAATGCACTTGGGGTTGCAAGGTATCAGTTGGGAAGGTTGGGGCCCAGGCATGCGATTTTAGGGCCATGGGATTGAGGAATCGCAGGGCGTCGTGGACTGATAAAGAGCGATGAAGGATGTGAGTTACGATGGAGTGCAAGAAGCACGGTCGAGGAATAACATGGAAGGGTCTGGTTCAGCATTTGGGAGGAGGAGATTCCTGAGGTGGTATCATTTCCTCTGTTGTCGACAGTGTTGTCAACGACGTGAGATCGATGAGTGGAAGTCGTTAGACAAGAAGCGGACGGGGATTTAGGGTTGTGGTCATTGCGCAAAGTGTTCGATTCGTGAAGAGAAATGAAGTCGAGAAATTGAGAGCGTCTACGAGATCTGAATGAAGATAGGTTGTCCATGGGATTTGAGAGTGTTAGCCGCATATATTTTAGAGCACGACAGATAGTGCACGGAGGGGGTGGGGTGGGGGATAGTATGGCCGCAACAATACCCATCCACAAATTACCTCTGCCAGCGCTCGTCTTCTCCTGGGAACATTGGATTCACAATATTTATATTGAGCAGGTGCGGGCAAAACCCAAGAGAATGCAAGCTTGGATTACCAGAAAGGAAGCAGAGTCAAGTATAGAAAATTCAAACCAGGATCTATTAATGCATTAAAAGGGTTGTTTTACTTTATAAATAGTAAAATAGTATAGGTATATCTAGACACATCAAATTGATGCAAATTCATCCCAACTCACACCAATATAAAGTTACCCCAGAGGATCACTATACACTGATTGTATGGGTATGCGAGGATCGCCGGCTAGGGTTGCATTTGGGGTTGAAAGGTATGAGTTGGAAAGGTCGGCGCCTAGGCTTGCGATTTTAGGGCCATGGGATTGAGGAATTGCAGGGTGTCGTGGACTGAGAAAGATCGATGAAGGATGTGAGTTAGGACGGAGTGAAGGAAGCGCGATTGAGGAATCACATGGCAGGGTCTGGTTCACTATTTAGGAGGAGGAGATAATTGAGGTAGTGTCGTTTCGTCTGTTGCTGAAATCCGAAGTTCAAATTAGGAGTTCTGACATTCTTAATGCATGAGGGTGTGTTCGTATGGTAGGTTTTATTTGACGGGAATTGATTTTGGCTGAAAACCTACGGCGCTGAGGTTTTGGAATTGTGCCAAAACCAATTCCTGTGTTGTTTGCAAGACGATTTTCAATCACAGGAATTGAATATGTCAATATTCTGTTTGATTGCAGGATGAAATTCAAATACAGGAATTGATATTTGAGTTTAAAAATATAATCATTGAGGATCGAATACCACAAAATCACACATCCAAATGACGAAAGGATTGAAAATCGCCTTCCTTCTAATGCCGGTTGGAGGCTGAGACAAGAAGCAACACTCCAAGCTGAAAGAATGGTTTCCCCAATTGGAATAAGATCGGTGGAGTAACGTAACAAAGCAAGAGATAGTAGCTATGAAGCATGAATACTTCCCCGAATGCAGCGTGCCCGTACCAGATACGTATCCGGTACCGATACGAACCCGATACTCGACGGATACACCTATGTGGACACCCTCGAACTTAGGACACATCATTCCGCATATTGTGATAGGAGTCTGTTTTTCTAGAGTAAACAAAAGTTGGCTTTATGCTAAGAAGTGTTGGTACGTCCAATTAAGTTGTGTATCTGTACCGAGTATGTTTCTGGTATCGATACATTTTTGTTACAAGTATGTGTATTGAACGTGTTGATTCAACACAAGTTATTAACAAAACGGCTAACTTATCTCTAGACTAACTTGAGATTGAAGATGTTGATCTCCAACAATGAATAAAAAGATAAAAAAGACCGTTAAGTAGACTTAAGTTTAATTTTATCTCTTTTGATTAAACATATAAGATGTTAAATTTTGTAATATTCACAAATGCTTAATGTTTAAAAACGTCATGTTTATGTTGCATTGATTTGTGAATTTGTACTTCAAATTATGATTTTTGTTTGATGTTGCGATGTTTTGAGAATTATTTATTGCACTTGTGATATATAAATATATATATATATATATATTATATTTGTTATGACGTATCATGACATACCTGTATCCTTGTTTTTTAAATTTTGTCGTACCTCCGTACAGGGTACGTATCGTATTCGGTATCCGTACTCGTACCAGTGCTTCCTAGGATAGTAGGAAACAGGAGATAAGGAAGAAAATTTATTGATGAATAAATGTTCATACAGTGCGGAGTATATATATAACCCCAACAATACATATGCATTAATAGAAAACAAACATAGTAAATGCTAGTAATGGAAATGCTTCCCAATCAAACCCTTTCAAATATTGTGGGTTAACACTTTCATAATGTGATGCTTCAGGTTCGTATTAAAGAATGGTTCTACAAGCTCCAAACCTTGAACAAAGCTCGACAGATTCTCAAACATGAGCCACTACTCGACAAGCGATAGGGTTTGGTCGACACAGGCCAAAAGAGTGGTGCCAACGCTCGAAAAGAAGGAAGGAAGCTCGATACTTAATGACAGGTGGAGTGGGAGAGTGGCTATGACTGATTTCTTGGACGAGCTATGACTAGAAGAAGACAATGGGCACTCAATTAGCACTTGTTCTAAAGAGCTTCTCGGAAATTAGGGCATGGCAACTCTTCAAATGTATATAACTCGATTAAAATCAACTCAAAGGTAATAGAGTGAACTAGAGGATGTGGGTGTGAAAAATAAGAACCAATTTAACACATTTAAACTCAAGAATGATATAATGCAAAGAAAAAACACTTGAAGGGGCCAATTGATCTTGGCGATAATTGCAGGATAATTGATTATTACTGATTGTTGATTACTCTCAAATAGAGCTTCGACTAATGGCTCAATTTTGAAAGATTTTTCACTAGTTCAATTGCTAAAAAACCTGATGGTTATTATTTTACCATGATAGTGTTATGCCCCCACACCCGCTTGGGTTCTCAGGACATAAATACTCGCGGCGGACCAAGGAGCGCGTGCAAGACAACGGGGCTGAACCATCCGGTTCAGCCCCCACTCATTAAATCAGCCAGAAGGGGGGGCTGAACCACTCCGGTTCAGCCCCACTTGGGGGGGCCGGCCGGCCCCCTCCTTTCCCCGGGTATTTATAGCCAGGGGCTGCTTTGAGGAGGATTATTGAAGACATATCAGGTTTCTTTCCTCTCTTTCCCTCTACCCTAACCCTAGTCTCCCCTTCCTCTCTAGTCTCTCTATTATCTCTCTTCTTCTTGCACGTTCATATCATTTGGTATCAGAGCATCCTTCCTGCGACCATGGTGACACGCTCGGAGGCAGAAGGGAGCAGGCACCGGTAGCCCGGCCGACAGTGACGCGGCTTACTTGGCCTGAACTGCAGGCCAGGAAGGAGAAAGGATTGTGTTTTAACTGCGACGAGAAATACGCACCGGGGCATCGATGCCAAAAGGTGCAGGTCTTCATGCTGCGTGAGGAGGACGAGGAGGAGGACTACCCGAGCCTCGAGGCCGAGGAGGAATTGGATCTGGCTGAGTTTGGCGTTTCGATTCAGGCCATGGAGGGATGTGTGACACCCACCACTATGCGGATCAAGGGAAGAATTGGCAAGAAAAGGGTCACCATTCTCATTGATAGTGGGAGCACCCACAATTTCATCAACCCTGAGGTGGCGCTAAAGACAGGACACCCCGTTGACAGGAACGCGGCGTTCCAGGTGATGGTCGCGGATCGCAGCAAACTGCGGTGCGAAGGGGCACTGAAGGGCGTGGAGATACATCTTACAGGATATGTGTGCCGCACCGACGTCTACCTCCTTCCGATTAAAGGGTCTGATATGGTACTTGGGGTACAGTGGCTCCGCCAACTAAGGCGGGTGACCACGGACTGGGACCGCATGACACTGGAGTTCACGCAGCAGGGGACGGATTACTGTTTGCACGGCATCCGATCCGCCCCTCTCAAGGAGATCTCCCTACGGAGCCTGCAGAGACTGGAGGAGCAGGGTAGTATGATGGCCATGATACTCGGGGTGGCGGCAGAGGGGGCCAACACGCAGGTGGCGTCGGATCCGATACAGCTTCTTTTAGCTCAGTTCGAGGACGTCTTTCAGGAGCCGCACACTCTGCCTCCATCGCGTTTCCGGGATCACCGGATACAGCTGAAGACAGGGACGGGCCCTACCAATATCTGTCCCTACCGCTACCCGTATGTTCAGAAGGCAGAGATCGAGCGCAGCGTACGGGATATGCTAGTGACAGGCATTATTCGGCCCAGCACCAGCGCGTTCTCTTCTCCGATCATCTTGGTCAAGAAGAAGGACGGCTCCTGACGATTCTGCGTCGATTACCGGGGGCTGAATAGCTCCACCATCAAGGACAAGTTTCGCATTCCTATGATTGAGGAGTTGCTGGATGAGCTGCATGGAGCGAGTCTGTTCACCAAACTGGACCTCCGGTCCGGTTATCATCAAATTCGGATGAAGGACGAGGATGTCCACAAAACGGCGTTCCGCACCCACGACGGTCACTACGAGTTCTTGGTGATGTCGTTCGGGTTGGCCAACGCTCCCTCCACCTTCCATGCTGTGATGAACGAGATATTTCGACCACTTCTTCGCCGGTATGTCCTGGTATTTTTTAATGATATACTAATTTATAGCAGGGCTTGGGACGACCATTTGGAGCACGTGCGACATGTCCTCACCATACTGCGGGAGCACCAACTATTCGCCAAAAAGTCCAAGTGTTCTTTCGTACAGAGTCAGGTCGAGTATCTGGGGCACCTTGTGTCCACCCGGGGGTCCAGGCAGACCCACAGAAGGTTGCGAGTATGGTGTCATGGCCCCAGCCCACGACGGTGCGAGCCTTGCGTGGCTTCCTCGGGCTGACGGGGTACTACCGCCGTTTTGTAAAGGACTACGGCAAGATTGCTCGACCTCTGACACAGCTGTTGCAGAAGGATGCGTTCCAGTGGAGCATCGAAGCGGATGAGGCCTTCCGGGCTTTAAAGCAGGCCATGACCACTACACCGGTGTTGGCGCTGCCGGATTTTACCTAGGAATTTGTGGTGGAGACTGATGCTTCGGGCGTCGGCCTCGGGGCAGTCTTGATGCAGGAGGGCCGCCCGCTCGCTTACATCAGCAAGGCTTGGCCCCACGGACGTTGGTGCTTTCAATGTACGAGAAGGAGATGTTGGCAATTATACATGCGGTCGAGATGTGACAACCTTATCTTCTGGGACAGCACTTCCAGGTCCGTACGGATCACCAAAGCTTGAAGCACTTCCTGGAGCAGCGCTTGGCGTCTCCACTGCAGCAGAAGTGGTTGACCAAGTTGATGGGGTATGATTACGAGATTTTGTACAAGCAGGGCAGAGAGAATGTGTTCGCCGACGCACTCTCCCGCCTACCTGAGAGCTCTCTCTCTCTCTCATGTGTCGGGGCCGGTGATCACCACCTTGGACGAGATACAGGCAGCGGTACTCCAGGACCCCGAGCTACGCACCATTGTAGAGGCACTACAGCAGGGTCAAGCTACGGAGCCGGGCTACCATCTTCAGGGCCAGCGGCTGTACTTCCAGGGCAGAGTAGTCATTCCCTCCGCGTCGCCATGGAGGACGGCGATGATGCAGGAGTTTCACGCTTCACCCACAGGCGGCCACGCAGGGATTCTACGGACACTTCAGCGGCTCCGAGCAAATGTCTTCTGGAAGGGGATGCGTCGCGATGTCCAGCAATTTGTACGGGAGTGTGAGATTTGCCATCGGCAGAAGTACGAGACCACATCACCGGCTGGGCTTCTTACACCGCTCGAGATCCCGCACCAGGTGTGGGACACCATTTCCATGGATTTCATTGACGGGTTGCCCAAGTCTCAAGGCAAGTCTGTCATCCTGGTGGTGGTAGACAAGCTTTCCAAGTATGGTCATTTCCTACCATTGAGCCATCCGTACACAGGGGAGACAGTTGCAGAGTTATTTGCGCGGGAGATTGTGCGCCTCCACGGCCTTCCACGTTCCATCATTTCCGACAGGGATCCGGTCTTTATCAGCAGTTTTTGGAGGGAGCTCTTTCGGCTCCAGGGCACTACGCTACGTATGAGCACAACCCACCATCCCCAGACGGACGGACAGACAAAGGTCCTCAACAGGGGGTGGAGACCTACTTACGGTGTTTTGCGATGGACGAGACACGCATGTGGACCCGTTGGTTGCATTGGGCGGAGTACTGTTACAACACGTCCTTCCACACAGCCAGCAAGATCACCCCCTTCGAGGTGGTATACGGCCGCCCTCCCCCTACTTTGAGTTCTTATGAGCACTCCAGCACCGCTCTCCCAGCCGTGGAGCGGACACTTCATGACCGGGATCGCACTTTAGCCTTACTTCGGGACAATCTGCGGGTCGCTCAGGACCGCATGAAGGCACAGGCAGACAAGCACCGTACAGAGCGGGAGTTCGCAGTGGGCGATGAGGTTTTCCTCAGGCTCCAACCTTACCGCCAACTGTCAGTTTCTCGGAGGATGAATCAGAAACTCGCCCCACGTTACTACGGGCCATTCCGCACTCTGCATCGTGGGGGCCCAGTGGCCTACACCTTGGATCTTCCAGCGGGGTCCCGCACCCACCCGACATTCCATGTCTCTGTTTTGAAGAAAAAGCTCGGGGCTTCCGTTTGGGCCAGCCCTTTCCTTCCCGAGGCGGCCAGCACGGGTGAGTTACGACCGTCACCAGAGGTCATTTTGCTTACCAAATGGAAGAAGTCGGGTACGGAATATCGACCAGCGGTACTCGTCAAATGGCAGCAGCTGGATGCAGGGCACAACTCATGGGTTGACTTGTTGGAGTTCCGCGAGCGGTTTCCGGACTTCCACCTTGAGAAAAAGCTGGTGTTTGATGGGGAGGGGAATGTTATGCCCCCACACCCGCTTGGGTTCTCGGGACATAAATACTCGCGGCGGACCAAGGAGCGCGCGCAAGACAACGGGGCTGAACCATCCGGTTCATCCCCCACTCATTAAATCAGCCAGAAGGAGGGGCTGAACCACTCCGGTTCAGCCCCACTTGGGGGGCCGGCCGGCCCCCTCCTTTCCCCGGGTATTTATAGCCCGGGGCTGCTTTGGGGAGGATTATTGAAGACATATCAGGTTTCTTTCCTCTCTTTCCCTCTACCCTAACCCTAGTCTCCCCTTCCTCTCTAGTCTCTCTATTATCTCTCTTCTTCTTGCACGTTCATATCAGATAGCAGCAACACGGACTGGTAAGCTGGAATCTACTATTAACTACAAAGAGAGAGAGCAGACCAAAAGATTAGTCTGTGGAATCGTGTACGGAATGGGTCCTAATTCCCTCACAGAGCAACAAGAGTGTAGTTCAAGAGAAGCTGCTGAAAAAAATTCAAGCTTTTAAACCTTCCTTCCCTGGTCTTTCTACCAGGTTAAATGAAGCCATTGCTTCATGCTGCAGTAAAGGGTTCCATTCCTTCACTTGCTATCTTTTCAAAATAAGAGCTATTCTTCTTAATACTTCATTTTTGTCAACTTTGGTCATTAATTATGAAACAATATTTATATATTTTATTTTATTTTTTTATAAAATGGTCAGAGTAGAGATGAAGAGAAAAAATGGGCAAGTAATGACATAATAAAGAAAGAGAATGCAAAGACATACAAACTTCTACGACATCAAAATTTGCCGTCATAGTAATCTTATACATGCAAAATAAAGCATACAAACTCCAAACTAATCGCCTATATGAATGCCCAACCATTTCCTCCTAGCAATATTTGGCAAAACCAAGAAGACCTCGCACTTCGTCGTGTAAACGCTGAGCAAATTTATGGCTTTTATAAGATCATCCTCTAAAAGTTTTGGCATAACAGATAATGCTTGATATATTGTTTCAACCCTCAACTTAGAAGGTGCTCCGACGGGGGAAATTCCAACTTGGTTATCCATGTTATTCGTAATATGAGTCACAACTTCGGCAATCATTTCAATAACACCCTTGAATCGACAAGATAGTAATTACCTACAATGTTAAATCATATGTTATATATCGGTAAACACTCTTATCGTCAAGATGGTGGACGATTAGGAACAATCTTACCTACAGGCACTTCAAAAAAATCCTCTCATCCCAATGCATTACAAAACGCTCATGAATTTGATGAAGAACCCTCCCAACCAGGTAAAATATATATGAATTTCATGTCAGCAGCACATACTCTGAGGACATTGGTGATGATAGCTTGTTTTCTATTGCGAAAACTTTCTTGGTCACTTAGTGGTACAGTGACGTCAATGTGTGTGCCATCAGTTGTACCAACACAATCTTTAAAGTACCTCCACCTATGTGCTTGTGATGTTTTAGGACGTTTGATATACTCCAAACTCATCTTCAAGATTGCCCTCAACATAAGGTTGAAATGACAACTTATGGTATCAATGAAATGTAAGTACGTACCGACTACATTTCAAAATTTATTGTTATGTGCTAGAACATTTAAGAATAACCCTACTGATTCCTTTACCAATATATTTTGAGCCTCACTTAAAAGCCCATCTCCACTAATATGTCACAAGCGACGAAAAACACTTTTGTTCATATGCAATTGGTTATAACAGTTGACAACAGTGTCGTTATCTAACCTATTTAATAGTGCCATTCTGAGAGTATCATGTTGCTCCATAATGCTTTGACAATTGATTCTGCTATTTTTCATCAAAATAACATCAGCAACAGCAAATAAAGAGGCTACCATAGCTCTTTTTCTCATGTTCATTCTTCTTTTCCTATGAAACTCGATAAGAGTATCCATCTAAGAAACATAACCACACAACAAACACATAACAAAAACACAAACAATACATATACACACACAAACAATACATATACACACAAAACCAACACATATACACACACAAACACCTAACAAACACACACAACCAATGCATATACACACACAACCACATACACACACACACAACCACATACACACACACACACACACACACACACACACACACAACCAATACATACATATACACACGCACACGCATACGCATACATATACATATACACAAACATACACATACATATACATATACACACACAACCAATAGACATACACACACATACATATACACACACAAACACATACATATACACACACACAAACACAACCAATACATATAGACACACATACGCATACATATACATATACACAAAAACACACACACGGATCTACATATACAAAATCCCCAATCGACACAATCATACATACGCATACACATCTACAAAATACATAATCATACACAACCACACACACACACTGATGTAAACCGAACTAGGGTTTTGAAATAAAATAAATTTTGAAAGAAAAATTGTTTTATTTTGATAAACAGAAAGTAGGTTTTGTAAACTACGGGGTGTTTTATTTAATTCTTTAAAAAGGGGCCGAGCGGGCCAAAATGAGTTTTCATGCGTGAAATCGCCCCCAACGCCTAAACTTCTCTACGACAGCTAAATAGAATTTGAGAGATAATTCTTAGGCGCTAAATGTGTTGAATCTCCGCGAGACACATACATCCACAAACAAATTCACAATAACAAGTTATGAAATAGCGGTAATATACATGGTTTGAACGTTTGAGGCCAGCTTAGCAATATTTAATTGAGACAAATAAAATTAATCTTGATATTTCGAAGTAGGGGATGAATGAATGTTACCCAGACGAGGAATGACTTCCAAACAGACTCCGGACGGAGATGGATCAACTTTGACTGAAAGGGCCGTTAGAAATGAATGTTGTAATCGACGACAGCCCGGGTTGAAACGATAACTGGAAATCTCTGCGTCAGTTGATGTAGAACGCCCGGTCTGCTGAAACAGGCGACCAAGCGGTTCTGGGAATGGTCGTGCTCGAACACAATTCACGGAGTTGGACGTGGGTGAGATTGGCGGGGAGACTAACTGTGGGCTGGTGGATCTTGGAGCTCCGTTGGCGGTTGGGAGATCGGGGGTGCGTCGGCAGGTAAGTCCTAGACGGGGTTGAAGACAGTGAATAGGGTCTGCAATAGAGGAAAACGAAAATAGGGTTTCGTTTCCTCAATTCTTCCGGCCTGCCCTCTCTGTTGATTTTTATTTTTTTACATGTATCTTTCTCAAATTGATCTTCAATTGAATTTCAAGATGATTTTCCATGTGGTTGACTGTGATGATCTCAAAATATTTTGACTTGAATTTCTTGATTTTAATTTTATGCGTCCTTAAATAAATTAAACTTGCATCTTACGTCCAATCCACTCAAACTATCGGACCTTTTTATTTAAAGTCTCACCGGCCGGTCAAATCGATGAGCTAGAACTGGAAATAGCATTGATGCATGCAAATAAAATACAACAAATGACATAGCAAATAAATAATAATAATAAAAAGATAACTATCTCGTGATGGGATCAAGCGTCCTCGAGTGCGACATTCGTCGTGGGGGCGACATTTGTCGGGGGCGGCAACATTCGTCGAGGGCGGCGACATTCGTTCGTGGCGTATTTGTCGTGGGGGATATTTTGAGGTCATCGGGCATCCGATGGGATTTGAGGAGGCTTCGGTTAAGATCTGCTAAGGATTAATTTTATGGCTCATTTGTAGCCCCGATTTGGTAAGGAGTATTAGCAAATATGTTAGTATTTTGTTCAAAGGAATCCAGTCCGTAAACAGGAAGAAAAAAAGGAGATAATGATTAATTGTTTTGTATAACATTATTGCCTCATGCAAAATCTAAAAAGATGTACAAACTTTCATCCCACAGCTATTTCAACAAATGGAGTAAAGTGGTGAAGCTTAAAAATTTCATCATACAAATAAAAATCATATAAATGATGTGATCGAAAGGGCATAATCTTTTTAACATGAAACAGGTTTGTTGTCTTTGTTCATATGAACACTACTTCACTTCATATCCTCTAGACACAATATTTGACAATTGTAGTGTTATCACTCTTACATACATATAATAATTTACAAGCAGTCGTGCACGGGGGACCCCGTGCGGGCAACATTCGTCGTGAGTGCGACATTTGTTGAGGGGGCGATATTCGTCGTGGGTGCGACATTCGTCGAGGGGGCGACATTTATCGTGAAGGAGACATTCGTCGTGGGTGCGACATTTGTCGTGGGGCGACATTTTACATGGGGGCGACATTTGTCAAGGTGGCGACATTCGTCGTGGGGGCGACATTCGTCGTGGGTGCGACATTCGTCGAGGGGGCAACATTTGTCGTGGGGGAGACATTTGTCGTGGGTGCGACATTTATCGTAGGGAGACATTTTACGTGGGGGAGACATTTGTCGTGGTGGCGACATTCGTCGGGGGGGGGGGGGGGGGGGGGGGGCGACATTCGTCGTGCGGGAGACATTCGTCGTGGGGCGACATTCGTCGTGGGGGCGACATTCGTCGTGGGGGCGACATTCGTCGTGGGGGCGACATTCGTCGTGGGGCGGCATTCATCGTGGGGGAGACATTCGTCGTGGGGGCAACATTCTTCGTGGGGGCGACATTCGGAGGAGCAACATTCGTCGTGGTGGCGGCATTCGACGAAGGGGCAACATTTGTCTTCGGGGCTACACTCGTCGTTGAGACGACATTCGTCGATGACCGATATTCGTCGTTGGGGCGACATTCGTCGTTGGGGCGACATTCGTCTAAAAAGTTAAATCCCACCAAAAGTACCACGCGATAGCAGAAGTGGGTATTGAAGTGGATTATAAAAACAAATAAAGCATATAAGTAGTTTATATAACAGTAGCAACCCAATAAAGAATCAGCACCGCGAGATAATCAAAAACATTTTCATTATAATGTTGAGATGTATAGAATTCTCATAAATTTAATTTGGTAAGAGAAGCCAAACATCTACGCAAACACCTAGGGTGCAACAAACGCATTTGCTATGGCGAGTTTCTCACAAATATGTGCTTCTCACAAATGATGCATATAACTGATTTCATGATACTCAAATCAAATAAGGTATGGGTAGTGAAAAATATGAATGATAAATTAGATTATAATAACCTGGAGTTGAGAATAAGTGATGAGAAGAGAAACTGTGTCTCAGATGATTAAAAGCTCGAAAGAGAAGATGATGATATGGCAATTTTGATTCCTGCAGGAAAATTAGCGAGCATTTTTAGGATGATTAAAAGAAAAAGAAATAGAAACTCCATCAAAATTTTTGAAGGCAGTTAACCCATCAAAAGATCTCAAATTAGAGAAGCTACCAGTAGTGAAAAATATGAATGATAAATCAGATCCCTAAAAAAGAAGACTATGAAAATATGGTTTGACATATGAATAAAAATGTTAATTATAAAACTCCAAGAAGAACATATTCTATATTCTGGGAACATGAAATTATCAAACATATACATAAACATGTGGTTACATTTCCATTTTTGGAATAAATAGTAGCAACAGAAGTGATGATTTTGATTTTGTTTACTTATTTAATGCTTATTAATGCAGAAGAAGAAATTATCTGCATGCAGTGAGCACTGCACCTACAGGAATCTGTCTCTTTACATAAACTGTGCAGCTTCTGCATGCACAATTATAACTATCCATTCAATTATTGACCATTCATTACTTAAAATTATGAAGAGGATCCCTAAAAAAGAAGACTACAAAAACATGGTTTGACCACATGCTCGCACGGCTTCACTCAAAATCAGCTTACATTGTGGAAGTATCCATCTATGGCGAAGGTTGCAGAGCTCCGCGAGCATTATTTAATACTCCAATTAAGTTGCTCATGTAATGTTTCTATGAGGTTCGTTGATTAGGATGTTGTCTGGTTTTGGGAATTGTACAGCCCGGATGGATACACGGGGGGCACTGCCGCCGGAGTTGAGACATTGAGATTTTGGAATGTGTTTGGGAATCCTGGAGTGGATAAGCCTACAACTAAGAAGGCATGCTCGGAACTATTTTTGAACTACAGCCGCATCAGATGAGGAGAAGAAAAATCATTCATTTGGAGTACTGAAGGAAGGAGTGGAGAATTGTGTGTTAGAATATTTAGAATTGATTGGATTAAACGTAAGTTATGTAGCTGAGGCTTAAATAAGTTTTCTTCCTGCAGGATTTTAGCTGTTCCCTCGACCATGGACAACAGAGAAGCAAGCCATCATTCAATTATATTATAGAGGTATTGAATCAGTTGAAATTGATCATGCAACCAGCTTAAATTATGGTGTGTACAAACTGTATGCAACCAGCTTAAATTGATCATCTACTTGCAGATGTTGGTGACGATTGAGTACTGTTGACATGGAAGCGACGCTCTGTGGCTGATTGCAGCATATATATAGTTTAATACTGTCGGTGATATACATGTATAAAAATTGTGATCATTTTGCGTGATGTATGTTTTTGTATGTTATTGTCGATTTATCTTCTTTTTTGTTTAAGTTTTTTTTCCTGATTGTTGGATGAAATTCAGAAGAAGATGGCTAGCTTTGTAGGAAACTGAATCAATTTCGAAATTGTTCATCAATACTCCCTTCTTCTCTCATATCAATCAAAATAGCTCAACATTCATTTTCACGACATCCCCTGGAGACAGTCAACCGTCGAGCTGGAGAAATTCTAGAATCGGTGGAATTAATAGAGGATAGATGGGGGTGTAATCCTTTTGATCTCCTCAAGATTGGCGTGTGTTTAAAAATGTACGCTCTAATGTAACTCTCTTTATAAATTGACTCGGTAAAAGGCTTATATGCTGGTTATGCTGCTGAACCAGAGCTCTGGTGCAAACAATAACACATGATGCAAGCCAGACAAAAAGCATGGCATGTTCAAAGTTCAAACTAAAGAAGCATTTGAAATGACATAAAATAGAATTTATATATGGATATGGTAGTTTTAAATAAGGAGATTGACCTAGATTAAGAACAAACAGTCATTCTTCTCTCCAATTGTATCATCAATGTCCACTTTCAGGTCCTCCTGTCTCTTGGGCATAACAACAAACAGATTATGAGCATATAAAAATTTTGTTGAGGATTGCAGCCTATGTTTCCCTCAACCAAAACAACTATCTAAATAGATGAGATCTGAATATTATACTTGAGTTTAAAGAAATAAAGTAAACCTTGGAGAAAGAAGGGAACGGGTCCATGCTAAAGTATGGAAGCAGAATGAAGGGAAGATTGTAGCTGATGCCGATGTAGGCTCCTGTAAACTGCACTCAGTACAAATAATTAAGATAGAGAAAACATATGAAAAAACTTACAGGAGTAAGTGATGAAATTGAGACCTGATAGCAAGTGATGAAATTGAGAAGAAGTGATGCAAACAATGGCTCCGAAATTCCTGAATCTAGTAATAAACTAAGACTTGCACAAATTAAATTTTAAAGAGCGCTTCTAACACAAAGAAAATTAACAAACGGCGAGGGATGATTAGGGCGAGCGCATGCTACTCAAAGGTGAAACAATCTTGCTGAAATTTATCATAATAAATGCTAGTAAAGAAGATTGAGGGAAGTGGAAAGGAGAGATCTCACCCAGAGCTTTCCCGCAATAACTTTGTCGATCCTTCACGGTTCGGCCACAGCCGGCAAGTGGAGCGGTGGAGGGAGGAGGCCGCGGGTAGTTGGAGGAAGGTTGCTGGAATGGAATGGTGGCTGGATGGTTGTAGGAGAGGCTACGGGTAGCTGGTTGGTGGAAGGTGACCGGAATGGCTGCTGGAGGGTTATCGGCGCAGTCGGCGAAGTTGGATGCGGGGGTTAGGAGCTCGGGGAAGTAGCGGAGGGGAAGAAAAAGGGGCTGCTGTAGTCGAAAGGCGCGGAGGAGACGGGGAGTAGCGGTGGGGAAGACGGGGCTGCTGTGGTCGAAAAGGCGCGGAGGAGACGCTCGGCTCGACGATGCGGGAGAAGCTGGCGGCGGGATTTCACCGAGAGAGAGATCTGCTCGATCTCTCGGTATATTTCTCACGGCTTAGGGTTTCAATTAGGAAGCTATGTATAAGCCCCCTCGTTCTTTTTCCCTCAATTAGACAGAAGTAATTTCATCAATCTTATGATGAACAAAAAAACAATACGATCTGCCGCACATTTCAAACCGGACCGATCCACTCAGGATCACGTGAGGTGGTCAGTCTCACGCGCCGGGTCACCATATATGAAATTTAAACATAACTTGCATGATAGGAAATAATTAAACGATAATACAATAATATAACTGTGACTATATCTAAAGTAAATGAAGATGAGGCGGCACTAGCGTTCCGGCGACAGGATCACATCAAGAAGGAGAGAAGAAACATGGAGATGGTGGGAGATCTGAATAAACTTACAGGAGCAATGGTGGAGAGCTTCTTCGAAAGTTATAGAGAAGTGGAAAGGCGCGATCAGATGAGTACGCGAGTCGCGTGAGGAGTATGGCGCTGCCCTAAAAAATCGCGTCTATCGCGAATTTGAGGAGGAGTATGTCGCAGAGAAAGAAATCGCGGCTATCGTGAAATTGAGGCGGGATGAAGACCTAACCTGTGGAGGCGCTCATTGCTGCGATCGGGAGGAAGAAGCAGAAAATGAACAGGACCTAAGTTGGGAAAATAGTTGTTTGTGCGATGGGCTCTCGCGATCGGGAGAAAGAATGCGTATCGCGATTGATGGATCGTGGATCGATCGGCGGACGAAGGAAAGGCGAGGCGAGGTAGAGGGAAGAGTCGGGCTTTCGTGATATTGAGCAGATGTCCTACCTGCGCAGAAGAAAAAGGGGTATCGGGATTTTATCGCGCGTTTTTGGCACTTAACACTCTTGAGTTTGGTACATTGCACTCTCATATTGAATCCTTAGCACTTTGCACCCTCTAAAATTCCTAAACCCTCATTTTATTAAAAGTATTTATTCTAAAACCCTAAATGCACCCTATAAAACCCCAAAATCCAATTGAAGGGTGCAAAGTGCCAAAATTTAAAATCTAGAGTGCAATGTGCAACACCCTTAATTGAAGAGTGTTAAGTGCCAAAAATCCTTTTATCGCGGATGAACAGTGCAGCTCTCTATTAATTAACGCATGATCCCGCCAAATGACAAAAATACCCCTCAATTAACTCACAAAATCTAATTTTATGAGGACATTTTCGGATTAAAATGTTACACCATGGTGTAACATAACTACTTGCATATAGTATAAAGATTACATAATTTCTCATAAAAATTATTTAGTATAATTGATAAAAAGTGTTGATGAAACAAGCTTGAAAGAATTAATTTAATTTTTATCCAAAAAAATTTTATTTGCATTGAAATTTGAAAAGAACTAAAGTACGAATATTTTGCTGGAGTAATTTTAGCAAAAAAAATTTTATGTAAATACAAGGGAAAATACTTTTATTAAAAGTTTAAGGTAATAAATAAAAGGTTAAGGTAATATTAGTCCACGTGGTGTGAAACATGCTGCAAGTCAACCATAAAATGACGCGCATAGGCCCAAAAGTGTAGCCATAAAAGAGTTCGGGGAGAGTAAAGTGCAGAGGCTCCATTTTACAAAACGACATCCAACGGATGTGAATATTCACGTACATTTCAAAGCGAGTTTGCACGCACACATCTCAAAGCAAGCTTAGATCTAAGGACATCCGTTTGATGTCATACTGCACAATAAAGTGCAACGGCTGTACTTTACTCACCCCGGACCGCCCAAAATTATACCAGATTATTATGAAACCATGTACACTGCTACATATAAATATGGGTGAAGTACTATTGTGTCTAAGGCTGCGTTTGGCGTGGCTTATCACGACTTATTTGCTCGGATGAGGTTGGACAAAAATGTCATTATCATATCAATATTTATGTCTCAAATTAGTTTCTTTTTTGTAACATTTGTGATATCAAACATACATTTTATGACAATGACGTTTTTTATCCAACCTCACCGTAGCAAATAAGATGTGATAAGCCGTGTCAAACACAACCTAAGGCTCATGATATGCTGCCAAGTGAAAATTAGTATCATATTTTCATTTTCATGTTAATGATAATAGGTGAGATAACTCATGTGTCTATGGGATAATTTATTTACCTCTTAAACAAGTGAGATATATGTGAGAATAGTTGAGATAATACATTTGTGATCTCTAATATAAAAGAATTATATCAAACATAATTCATGATAATCAAATTGCATCTAAGATACTACATTTATCTTGGAGGCGACTTGACATTAAGATAATGTAGTTGTAATTGAGATTTTAAACTTTTCCCCAAAATTCAAAGCATCCAAATCTCGTGGGCTTCAGACAAATTTCGCTAAATTTTGCGATGATTTAACAGGCAAACTAGGGGATATGAAATAACCCCCTTGCTGATAATATGATATCCCTTAAAATCTCAAGAAATGTCAAGTAGTTTAATTTGACATTAAACTTTCTTCCTAAAATTAAATAGTATTTAATTTTTACCACAAGGATAAACATCAAAACCACAGATTTTAGATGTACAACTATATCTATCAGAATCATTTCAATTGTTTAAATAAAAATATTATGATATAGTATAAATTTAATGGTTTATTTCCTCAAAGTTTGCACAATTTTAATCTTCAAAAATATAATTACAACTATATCTATCCTGAATGTTTACATTTTATAAAATCCATGTACAAAAATACCCTTTGAAATAAATCTTCGAGGAGATTTTTGCTGCATAGATGCTATGAAACATAAATATTGAGGGGGGCGGGTAATTATAATTTTGAAAATTAGAGAGATTTAAGCTGTAATTATGCAAACTTAGAGGGGGAGGTCCCCCCATAAATAACCCTAAATCAAAATCATATAATTAATACATAATGGAATAAATGCAAAGCATGAGGTCGCATATGCAGAAATTATCATTAAAATTAGCTACATATATTTTTTTCCTGCAGGCTTCAAGAAGGATGCAACAATGAATGACATAATGGAGAAATAATTCATCACAGATCAGTTGATATTCCTGGGACCCCTCACCTACATGAACATACAACAACAACAACAACAACAACCACAACAACACTCAAGCCTTTATCCCTCTATAGTGGGGTCGGCTATATGGATCTTGTCGTCATTGTGCCCTATCTTGTGTCATAATCTCACCTCATGAACATAATCAAAATTACAGTAATCATCCATTCATGGGTCTGTTTGTTTCTGAGTTTTTGCAGGCTCCTTTAAAATTGTTTGGTAAACTTCCATTCCTACAGCCAACAGTCAAAAAATTCAATTTTGGCCCTTTTGAGACAGCAAACAGCGCCCAAACAAGCAGACCCGAAACATCAAAAGCATGACAATCGAACGAGCCAACCATGTCGAGGCAGAGGAAAATTAAACACCCAAATTTAAAACAAATCTCGGTTTAAAGAACGGTATAAGAACATAGTTTATGAAAAACAGAACATGACAACATAATCAAAAATCAAAGGTTCACTAACATGGTAAAGAAACCATAATGCTTAAAATGTTTCAGAAAGGATCCAGTAAGAACTCCGAATAGAAGCAGATTGATTACTGATCCTCTGAAACTGTTCCCTTCTCACTCACATAAATACCATCCAGAAATTTTCTTATGTCCTTCTTCTTCACATGGCACTTCTGTTAAATTGGGGAAAATATGCTTCAGCAAAATGCAGAAAATTCTTTTGAATTGAATCATTTGATTTTGTGCAAAGCAGCGAGAAAATTAGGAGGTGGTCGCGTAAAAAAATGGTGCTTAACCTGATTAATTAAGGCTGCGGAGCGGGAGACGAGTTCGATATCATTGCCATCAAGGATCAGCTCATCCTTGACCTTTTCGGACCTGAGAATGGAGACGCCGTCGAGCATATCAACCTTTCGAACCTAAAATCATCATAAATGAAACTATTTAATGTAGAAGATAGCTTATAAATATATTCCAACATGACGGAGAATGGTTGGGAAACAAGGGTATTAGTAATAATAGCTAGGCTTATTAAAAGGCCTAATTAAAGCATGAGAACCAAAACCATAAACTTTATACAATTAGATGCATAGAAATAGCTATATAACCAGATTTAATATATTAGATTTTGATCAAATTTTCTGGTATTTTGGACCTGTTTCAGGTGAAACTGCTCAGAATTAAAGGCAATTGCTACAAACCATCTGTGATCAATTATGTATTTGATTGTTATCCATCTATGTAGCACTAGGCCCTGGCTCTATTTGTGATAAATGTAGGTGACAAATGGAAGCGACAAATGGAATGAAGACAAATGGATAATTGTTGCGGAAAGATGTAGAAAACTGTTTCGACAAACTCAGTTTCCAATGTTGTTCAAAATTTAGATCCAGTTTTACATGTTTGGTAAAACAGTGGAGCTGTGTATGTTAAATTCAAATGACTAAAAGGCCAAATTGCAGAGCTCGGTATTATACAGTTAAAAAAATCTAAAACAAAATGGGTAATACTTTTATAGGGGCATTTACGGGGACCTCCCCTCTAACTTTGAAAAATTACAGACTGCATTCCTCTTATTATGGAAATTACAAAAACCTCCCTTCAATGTTACAAAACATAACACTCCAATTACCTCCCTCGGATTTCATTTCCAAGGGGGATATTTTGTGCACGGAGGATATGAAATGTAAACTTCAGGGGAGGTAAATGTTATGTAACATTGAGGAGAGGTTTTTGTAATTTCCATAACAAAAGGGGTGCAAGCTGTAATTATGCTATCTTCCAAGGGAAGTTTCGGTAATTATTCCTACTTTTATAACAAAAATGAATAAGTACTTTAGCTACAGATATTTTTACCAGCGTCACTGTTAATAATTTCAGGGCATGAAGAAATAATGACGGTTAATAATTTCAGGGCATGAGCAATTAGAGTACTGTACCAAAATATGCCGTATAAAATAACAAGCAAAAATACAATGAAAAACAGCAGCTAGGAGAGAATAAAAGCATACAATAGGAAAGAGACCAGAAGCTAATGCAAGAATAACACCCATAGAATGATAGAAACAATGCACACAAATCAAACAAAAAATCACATAGAACAATAAACCACACAAAACAAACAAATCACATAGAACAATAAACCACACAAAACAAACAAATCACACGAACTACAGTCAAGAAGCTCGTCAAAAAGCAGGAAAGGGAAAATATGGTGCTCGGCAGGAATCCTTGTAGTGCTAAAGCGGGGAGAAAACTGGGAGGTCACTGACATGGAGGTGCTCGGCAAAGAAGAAACAAGCACATTCTGTTATGATCAAATTTTTGACAAAAACATAGAAATGGTCGGGATAAAGGAGATAGTTGGCAACAAAATACGTGAACTCAAATGAGAGGGAGGCGCATCCCAATTTTGAGCCAGAATTATATGTCTTGTATAGATGCAAACCAAACATCTTGGCGAGTAGCAGTGGGCGTTTCTAACCTGCCACAACAGAGCTTAAAATCTTTCTCAACCTCAATTTTGGAGCTGATTTTTCATCACATAACAATTAACAAGTGGTATCAGGACAATGATTGGGATCGGAGAAAGCGTTTTGTAGTTTGTGTTTCAGAGGAACTTTTCCTATGATAATAACCGTAATCAAAGATGCAAATCCATACATGACTTTGGCAGTTCTATACCACCCAAACAATAGACATTGACTGATAATTATCACGTCATCATGATTATCAGTATTTTTCAACAGTTTGGGAACAGTACATCACGACCATCAACAAAATATGATATTTGAACAGTAAGAAAAATGCAATTCTTGCTATGCAAAAAATCATAATGCATCTGTCAGAATTAAAAAAACTATAATCCAAATCTTTGGGATGGAAGGACCTTGAAATGAATGATTCGTGATTGTGATGCGAGCATATAAAAGCATGCATATAGAGGCCAACTGGATGGATTGAAGTGGGCAGATTGATTACAATAGCACCACTAAAACATAAACAGAATCAATGTAGAAGTGGACCGAGTGATTTGTCTATACAGTATACACCAGGATGGCTATAAGAATATTACTTTTAAACCCCCCAAATCACTTATGTTCAAGGTTGCAGATGTCGAATGTCGGGACACGTTGGTTCGGGTTTTTAATATATCAAAGATATATCATACATTGGGTTTCAATATTAAATAATGTATATACATCTATACTAATATATAAAGATATTCACTTATGGTGTTGGTGTAACATGGTCGACCATCAAGTCAATCATAACCATTCGATTTAACTGAAATCAAATTTAACTGTAAGATACACTATAACATGAAATTATAGACCAACTATGATATAGTGTCCTAGACTTATATTAAGGTGTAAGATACACTATAACATGAAATTACAGTTTTACCCCTAATTTTAATGAAAAAAGAGGATCATATGACCCGATTTTTAATCTTAAAAATTGTCACTGGTGAGAATTGAATCAAGGTTCCCACTATGCCAAGCAAAGATGACAACCATCACACCATATGATTTTTGTTGAACTTGAACTACGTTTTATATATACATATATTTTTTAATTTTTATATATCGATATATTAAAACTTTAATATTTTTTTTGAATTTTTAAATAAACCAAACTAGTATAATTAATTAAAACTAAGTAACAACAACACAGCAACACTCAAGCCTTTATCCCACTATAGTGGGGTCGGCTATATGGATCCTTCGTCGCCATTGTGCCCTATCTTTTGTCTTAATCTCACTAATGCCTAAGTACATCATGTCTTTCCTTATAATTTCATTCCAAGTCTTTATTGGTCTACACCTCCCTCGTTTAACATGCCTAGTGACTAGATTCTCACAATTCCTAACAGGTGCCTCTAATAGTTTCCTTTGTACGTGTCCAAACCATCTTAGTCGAGCTTCTACCATCTTCTCTGCAATTAATTTATACTAAATAAGTAATAAAAATATCACAAAGAAGAAAACTACAAGTATGAAGCCATAAAAGATGATGGAAGATAGAGCCATCAATCAAAATCAAAAATAAAAAAGGCCAAGCAGAATCAACCTCAACAAAGAACAGGAATGAGGAAGAAAGCCAAAGAAAGTAAAAAAGAGAGTCGACAACTAGGACACAAAATAACCCAGACAATGAAACAATTTTATTTTTGGGTCTATTAAACTATATCGCAAAATAAAAACAACCAATATATTGTTGGGATATATGGTCCAACATATCTATCAATATATTTCAAAATGATGTTTTGCAAAAAGAAATCAATATGTTGTTTTTTTCCATGAAATCGTTATGTTGGTTGAAAATTATATCCACAATGTTGCTTATGATGGATAAGATTTGAAGTTAAAATGGATAGATTGAATTAACTAAGATATTTTTGTTCAAAAGATAATCAAGTACTGATTTGAAGTTTCATGTTTATAAGATATACCCAACAACAATTACCATAATTATTGTAATTATGTAAATTATATCCAATCATAACAAATATTATACAGGTGTGCGACCTCAAATTTCATGGCAGAATTTCTTACAATGAAATAAATGATTATTATTAAATAAATGATTAATAACATTTAATTAATGGATTATTTTGGAGGGTTAAATATAAAATTTTCTGAATTACAACAATGACTATTTTAGAAATTTCTTTGGTAGCATGTAGGAACAATTAGTGGATTAATCTCAAACCTTTTGATTAGATCTCGAGGAGTGATAAGGCCAACATTTTAATGGAGGGGTGTGCTGAATGAGATTATAAATATACCTCTTAACGGAACTCTAAATCAGATTTGCACTCTTCTATTTCTCCCTAGGAATTGTGAAACCCCATTAGGGCTTTAGGAAGCAGTCGAACTTGGAACTAGGGTAGAAGATGTCACCATTAGAGGGGTAGGGAAGAAGAAGGCGTCGGCCATGGACTCAAGGAAAATAAAGCCACCAATTTTGAACTCAAAAAAGACTTCAATTTTGAACTCAAGGGAGGGAGGGGCATCAGTCAATCCTTACAAGGAAGACTTCTAAATTTTCTCAAGTGACTTCTAATATCTGATTTGGAGAATATGATTCTCAAGATATATGGTAACGATTCTTCCCCTCATGGGATAAGATTCTCTTTCATCCTCTTTGTGATTTTATTTAGTAGAATCTTCTCATCTTGAGCCTTAGAACTGTTTAATTTTCATTTTCTTCATATGGTTATAATGATTGAAACTATTCCAGTGGGAACATGAGGTGTCAGTGTTTACAAATCAGTATTTTGACTCTAGAAACTTTTGTTGTATTTGGATGATGATTATATAAAACTGTATAAGATTAATCATAGGAGTTGATTTTCAGAATGTATTTGCACGTGTCTGGATATGATAAGATGTAGGATTACTCACCCTTACGAACAAGTGTTCTTTATAATTGCCACAATAGGCAATTAGTATTGCATATATGACTCCCAGAATCAAGTGCTTGGAATTAATGCAATTGCAAACTACTGCGAACAACACATATAACACAATGCATATAACGAGATTATTATAGCTGTGATTTTGAGAATAACAAGTTTGTACTTAAAGCATAATGTTATTTATATGCTCAGCCATTCACTCTAGAGCCCTATATTTGAGTTGAAATTGACAAGGACGTGTGAGGCTACGATTGAGGATATTTTAATTTGTAACTTGTATGAACCCAATATAGGGAAATGTATGATTATGACATCTTTGTTGCAGTCCATTGAGAGCTGAGAGTCATTTTGTCTTTTATGTCTAACCCAAATAATAATATATGGATCAAATGGTGATTTCAATACTCCACAATATATGTAATCCATGGAATAATATGTTGGATGATAATTGAACTATCATCTTGATTATATATGTGCAAACTCAATTATATTGTTCTCCTTAGCAAAAGATTGTTAGAATTAAAAAGAAGATTAATTTTAGTGTGCCTTGTAAGAAAAGAAGGATTTTCGATCTAATAATTGTATGAGATCAATGCATTAGATTCCCATGAGATTTTGAAAATCATGTGTGATGCAGTCTATATGGCATTACAGCCCAACAAGTTCACAAACAGATACGATGTCAGAGCTGATTAGACAGAAAATCGGGCTAGAACATGAAAAACTGCAAACTATCATTGAGATGATGTTAGAGCAATATTTGTAAGTGTCATGAGAATGAGATTGTGTTCTAGTAAATGTGGCAAAGACCTAAAGAATACACATGGAATGAATGAAAAATCATGTTTTAATGATATATTAATTAGATACAAGTATGAATGAAATGCAAGGTGGTACTGTTTGACTAGCTACCCTAAATGCACAAGAATATCTATTTAAGTATTAACAGGGCAAGTCATGTTGACATCTCTTACACTTCCCTTCTATAGGGTATATGATGCTTTGGACTTTTCATTTTTTGGAAGTTTAGATACTTTGTGAATTGAAGCATTTATTGAAGTTCCACGTGATAAATTCTGTATGTTAGAGTACCTCATGTTCACACAAAAATTGAGACTCATATGTGTTTCCTTCGTTTGATGGATTTGGGAGGAACACAAATGCATTTTACTCCACAACAACATATTTGGTGTTTGTTTTTAATGTAATTGATTGATGGCAGGATATCTGAACAAATATATTGATTCATTTACAACTCCCAAAACAATCCTAGTGGAAAACTAAAAGAAAAATTATGGGACTATCACATCCCTTTGTCACATGCACACCTCACTCAATTCTTTATCGAACTTCGGACTTGGCCAATGCTCGCTTTACAGATTAGAGCCAGATGACGTGTACATGAATTGTATATAAACATGAATTAACTTAGCGTGCCAATTTATATTAAATTTTGTACTATACAACTGGAAAACAAAAACAAGTCTAATTTAATAATGCCAGTTCCAACTTACAAACCATGTAGTAATGAACAACAAACCCAAATACGACCACTTTACAGATTAAAGCCAGATGACGTGTAAATGAATGGTATATAAACATGATTTAACTTAGCATGCTAATTTATACTAAATTTTGTACTATACAACTGGAAAACAAAAACACGTCTAATTTAATAATGCCAGTTCCAACTTACACACCATGTAGTTATGAACAACAAACCCAACTATTTGGGTAAAGTGTCAACACATCGTAAAGGTGCATCCGTCAACATGAGATCTAGCTAAGGGTTAACTACGGAGCACTGTTCGGGTGCCAATCAATGTTGAATAAGGGGAGCAAGATCATCATCAGGAATATACAATACACTGCACAAATATTTGTTGCCGTCTGGTTGTGTGGTTAATGGAAATTACTTTACCCGCAATCAGGGGCGGACCCACTCCCAGACAAACCGGGCACGTGCCCGGTTGTGTTTCGGCGAAAAAAAGGCAAGCTGCGGTTTTCGATAGGTATTTTTCCTGTTTTCCCCGGGTTTTCCCTGTCCCGCCGACTGCTACAAGCGAGAGATGGAAGAAATGGCGAGCGCGAGTAGAGGCTTTGAGTCGAGGATTGCGCGCCACTGCATCTGTGCGCACTCTTCTTCGGAGTTCCTCGTCCACACATTCGTATCCAGTCCTTCCAGTCGCAACTATACAAGAGCACTGAAGCAGGTCCTCCACGGAGTTTAGAGCTCTTCCTGATTAGAGGTAAGTAATTATGTATTTTTGTCAAATGTGATCTTATAAATCAATGAATCTAAGAGTTTTCCTGAAGTTCATTCATAGAGCTTTTTTTGAGGTTCAAGAAAAGAGTTACTAATTCAAGTGCAATCTCCGTTTTTCAAAGTTTTTTTCCCACACATTACTTATCAACTTAGGTATTTTAAGAAGATTTCAGTCTCCTCGCTTTTCATGTGTGATTCCCTCTATCGATTCCATATTTCCATGGTCTTTCCATGGCTAACCCTGCGTTGCAAGTATGACATTAGATGTTCTCAGGAGAATCCCCATTAATTAACCCTTAAAAATAGCTAAAAAACAAGTTGAGAGGCCAAAGAATGATTTTCAAAGGCAACTCAATGACTTCAATGTTGTTTTTCTTGCTTCAATGTTTGTTTTGCTATGCCTTTATGAATGCTATTTAAATTCTCCACATCAAACATAGATGAGCTTTGCTATGATTTAGGAAGAGCATCCACTTCCCCAGTTCCCCCACAAGTTATGTTGTTTTCTTCTAAAATTTAATTGTTTGCTAGAAATTGCTATAACCTACTCTTTATAGTTTTTAAAAAATTGATAGTTAACATTTTTTTTCAAAAATCTAAATCCTTACCTTGGTGTCCGGGTCAAGCAAAAATCCTGGGTCCGCCACTGCTCTCAATAGAATTCTCCATTACTGTCATCATAGATACGTCGATTCATTTATTTTCAGAATTCCACAATATCTCACATACTGTTCCATTCCAATTGATATGAAGGTACAAACTTCGTCAGTTATCTTAAAAGGTAAGTTATGTAGTACAACTAGCAAGGAACGATTGCTTCCATAGGTTAATCATAAGAGTTCAACAATAAGTCCATAAATATTATTTGATCGGAAACTTAGTTCCATAATCAAAAGAACATAAATCATCAACAATTGATATTCAAAATTTCTTATAGAATTTTTAAAAATCCTACTCTACCCAATGTTATGTGGAGTACACTATACCATAGAAAAAATCCATAACACTGAAAATCAAAGGAATCCATTCAAGAACTTCCATCATGAAACATGGATAAGTTGACAATGTTGCAAGTTTTATATTGTTTCTTTATTTGTTTCCTTTTAATTTTATTTTCAAGTATCTAAAACTCATTAAAGTACATATTTGGGGAGGATTCTAACTACCAAAGGACTACAAGTAGATCTATTGTCAAATTTATCCAAAACTGCACTACTCAGAATTCACCCCCAATATCACCTCCCAGTTACCGCGCAGGTTACTGAAAATCATGGAAAATAAACGTGCAACGAGTGGATTTTGTCACCATATAATTTTTTCACAGAGAGATGGAATTGAAAGGACCACTCTCTTTCCTAAAGTAGAGGGCGACGACTCAGACCATCAGAAAGTGCAACGTGATGATCAGGGGCGGATCTAGAATTCGAATTAAGGAGGGGGCCAAAAAAAATGTGAATCAAAGTATAATAAGCAAAAAAAATTCTAATTTGAAATTTTAGCATTAACAATAATAAAAAAATTACAATATGAATGTTATCTAATTTTAGTTGTGCACGTCGTTTTTTTCAACTCATAGAATTCATTAATGAGCACATCTTTCTTGATCTTTTCTGTTATTTCTCATTCTATGTAGAGAGTCATACAATTTGCCAAAAATTCATCCTCCATTTTATTACGCAGTCTTGTTTAATAAACTTCATAGCAAAAAATGACCGTTCTGTAGTCGCTGTTGAGACCGGAAGTGTTAAAATAAGCCGAATTAGCTTGTCAACAAGATAATAGGTATTTGATTTTTTCGTTTCGACCAATTTTTCACAAAATTTAGAAATTGTTGACAAGTTTTTTAAATCGGAATGAGAAAGAACGTCTAACTGATAATGGTGCAGCTGAGGAGAACTTACAGTGAAATTTATGGAAGGAAAAAAGAAAACTCAAAGGTAAAGTCTGATTCAGAATTTCCCCAACCCAGCACAACCGACGTCGCCCAAATCTCGCGATAGCTGGCTGGATTCACGCCAAATAGCACAATACGGCTTTGATTCCGCCGAAGGAGACCGCCAAATCGCCAATCGAGTGAAGAGCTCTTCCTAAGAGGCTCTCAGCTAGGACTAGCAGAAAGGGGAGAGGGAGACGACTCAGACGAGAGAAGAGATAGAGACAATCTCTTTCTGTATAGGAGAGAGAAATTGGATCTGAAAATAAGTTCGCAGGAATTATTACCTGTATATACATGTATATATTTATATTATATGCATAACTTATATTTTATGATTTATAAATTTCATCACTTATATTATATACATAACTTATATTTTATAATTAATAAAAACTAAAACTACATAAACTTCAAAATCCTTGGGGGGGGGGGGGGGGGGCCCTTTCCCCCTCTGGATCCGCCACTGGTGATGATGACCGAAGGCTTCTCTCATTCTCTCAATCGGAAAGGACCACTCTCTTTCCTACGCTTCACTCAATCTCTATTGAGATTCTTCCCTACTATCCGTTGGTTCCTCAAGATATCAAAAACGAGAATGTGGGCCTCTAAAGCCCAGGTTTTTGGAACTAATCACCTCCAATTTCCTTCACTGGGAAACTACCACTACCTCCATTTTGACTATCAATTTTCAGAGTTTATTATTGATTCCGAAATTCCATTTTAAAATATCAAAATTCCAAGCATGATCATCAAAATTAATTAAATTACGATTAAATTATAACTAAACATGATTAGACAAAAAGAAAATCATGCAAAATAAAATGTAATCCAAAATATAGAGGTGTACAAAACCAAAGCTGAAACTATCAACCAAACACCAGGGAACTATATATTATCATACTAGAACAAAAAAAAAGACAATAATTTGAATATAACATATCAAAGTTCAACAACGTATATCAAAACGGTATTAAAATGAATAAGTAAATCTAGTCAACATTTCCATAAAATGGTGAGTATACCTTCTTCTCGCCTAGAAAGTTTCGGATCTCAATAGACGTATTGGAGTTGGTGATGCTGGCATTGATGGGGAAATGAGCATAGACGAACCGCATCTTGTAGCGGTAGCCCTTGGTTACTCCGGTGATCAAATTCTGTATGTGACTGAGCGCCGTGCGAATAGAGGCCGTCGCCTTCCGGGAACTGAACCAGGCGTCTACCTTCAGCTTCTTACCGCCCTCGATGAGATCGAAGTCGAGGTTGAGGTGCTTGAAATTCCGCGTGAGCTTGCCTCGCGGCCCTTCAACCTCGACGATCTTTGCCTTCACCTTCACTGATACTCCCTCAGGTATATCCATCGTCTGAGATGAAAGTATCGTCTTCATCCTCGCGCGACTAACGGCGGCGTTCTGAGGAGCCGAAGAGGAACGGGGCGGATGGCGGGCGGAGACGATGGAAAACCTAACCCTAGAGAAACCCCGAGTTTAAAAAGCTCTTGACCTTGTTGTTGGGGTTGGCTGGATAAATCCTAACCGTAAATTGTTGCAGTGAATAAATTCCCGTTTTGCCCCGCATAATGCTGCCATCAGGCCCATCACAGCTGAGCGAGCATCCCTAATTTATTAACAAATTAATTAATAATAAAAATAAATTTGTTAAAATAAAATCTTTGAAAATTGCATTATTACATATTAAACATAATGTTCTTTGATAATAATAAGACGTATAATAAAATTGATTCCACATTGTTGCGGGTCACCCAGTTTTTTTTCGGTCCGGAGAATCGTACCGTGTTAGTCCAGAGTTGGACCCGGCGTAATTGCGTAAACAGTCAAAGAAAATGAAGCAGCAATGACAAGAGACTTTTTTTACCGTGAAAAATCCGAAAAATGTGAAAAATCACGTGGTCGTATCTGTTTGCGTCAAAATTCACTATTTTTCTTTGAGTTTACAAATTTCAGGAATTTTCTCGGAGGGTGATAGATCACTTTGCGATTACAAGTCTTCGAGGCCTTGATGTGAGTGTTCCGATTGGAAATAAATGCTAAGTCATTAAAGTCTTGACGAGAGCGCTTCCGCGGAGTCGGAGCCTTGATGAGAGTGCTATGGTAGAAAAGAATATCGAGTTTATGAAGCCCTGTGATAACTTCACGCTAACATCCGTGGAAGCGAATTCCAATGCCTTCTCCGGGGCTCACAAAAGTGCCGAAATGAACGACGGACGTTGTGCATGCTAGATAGTGAACGAAGCGAATTACAAGCGGAGAAATGATCTAAATCACACGTTCTTGCAGGAAAACTTAGGAGCTCTCTCTTGTCTCTATATTTGTTTATCTTACAATGAGGGGTCGCGGGCTCTTTTATAGTTTTTTGAAGGGACATGTTAGTAATTACACCCTGATGGATTTTGAGGTGGCGAATGATGTCGTTCCGTTTCGGTCACAAGGATCACAAATTTTCATGAAATGACGGAAGTCCCCCCCCCCCCCCCCCGACATCCCAGGCGGTCCGGGCAGGTTGCCTGGTGGCAGCGGTGGGCGAAGGTGACAGAGGTGGTCGGAGGCGCACTGCGAACAAATTTTGAGCAGGTCGTCCGCTCGAGCGCGTGCTTCTCGCTTGCGCATCCGCACACGCTTGGCTTTCCCGTCATGGTTTTTTTGGGTCTCTGGGCGAGCGTGACTCGTTTGGTCGGATTGGCTCTCCCTTGTGTGTTTGATCGAAATCTTCCCGATTTGACTCAGAAAATTCAGGGAACGCATCACATATATTAGATATTCATTATCATGCATTTTCCATGTTCATAATAATTATTATTTTCCTAAAACTATGAAAGTACAGTGAATAATAATGATCATTCAAACCATGCTCTGTGCATGAGGTGTTGTCGTGTGATTTTGAAGTCACAGGTTCAAGTAGACTTTGCAAAAATGCAGCATAAGATTTGCGTCCTTTTCATCCTTGTGATGAAATCCTTTCTCAGAGCCTCACTACACGGGGATGCTTTGTGCACCTGGCTACCCTTTTTAACCACCATGCTCCATGCCATATGCATCAAAGTGTCATTTGTAAATTGTCATTCCCCCCACACACACTCATATTAACACATCATATATTTATTTACATAAAAAAGTAAATTAAGTATAAAATGTAATTTGGACAATAAATATTTGATGTAAAAGTTAACTTCTTTTTCCAATAAATACTTCATAGCATTGTACATAAATTTGAATCATTTGTTTTGGGCACCAAAGTTTGAATTAAAAATTTTGGCACTTAAGTTAGATGTGTTAGGAAGATGAGTTTGAAAAAAAACCAAGATTTTAATAATTTACTAATATTCTTTATCTAAATATTTTAAATTCATATGAGGTTGAAAACGAACTTGAGGAATATTAAGATTTGAATTAAATCATAGTGCTATGATTTTGGATGTTAACTCTTCTAACATTATTGATGATGCATTTCAAGATGAATTTTGGACCATCATTAAATCATTGTTTTCAATTAATATCAATTTTTTTTGACTTATAATGGAAGGTATAAATTAATTTGTTCAAAATTTTTTACCGAAACTAGTATTAAGCTTCGTTTATTTGAACATGTGAGTTAAATCATCATTTGTTAACACACTTCAGAAACTTCATCCACTTTTATGTTCAAATAAATTATGTTTAAGTGATCCTTAACAAATGACAGTTTAACCCATATATTTATATGAAATTAAATTGTGAAGTTTTTGAGAAAAATGAAATAATTTTGGAGTCATAAAATTATATGAAATTAAATTGTTTTTAACTTTTTTTTCTTGTAAGGGATTTAGAGGATGTTAAATGTACCATGCCAAAAACACCTTAAAATGTAAAATATGTATTAAGGCATCCTATCCGCAGTTCCTTCCCAATGTTTGAAAAAAAGTTATATTCTCATCATCACCACTATTTTGAACCATTTAATTTTGTAGTGGAAAAAATAATGCTTGTCAAAAAATGTTTTTAAAAGCAGTGAACCTTTTCTACTCTGAGAAATTAGTTAAACATTATCTGTCATGCTATTTTTGTACTATTTCAACAAAAAGAAATATAGATTATTATTTTTGATGCATAAATAGTAAAAATTCACCATCACAATAAACATGTTTACATCTCTACTCTGGATTTTTTTAAATCTTTCGACATGCCCCAACATGTAAGCTCATACTAATTATATTCAGCTCGAGCTCAACAAGCTGACATATATATGCTGAAGCTTACGGTCAAGACCTACATATGGAGCTCGAGCTGCTTACAAGCTTTTATGTCACGAGCGAGCTCGGGAGTTCAAGAATATACGAGCTCAAACTCCAGCTCAACAGGAGATTTAGTCGAGTTTTTTCAAACTCATTTGTTGTGCACACGATCCGGCTCAACTCAACCTACACCACTAAGCTTGACACATTAATATTTAAATTGGAGTAAAGCATGACAAATATAAATTTCATATCAAACCCACATCAATGACCAATTAAACACCATAAACTTTATTCAGCTGTAAGCCATGATAAGTCATATATATGAAGAGCTGGAGTTATTTCCTCTAAATCAAATATATATATATATATAATCATAGTTTAACAACAGGCTATGGAAGTATCATGGAAGACTGATAAAGGTTTCTTTATACTGATTCTGAGGACTTGAGAATCAAGGGGTGGAGAATTTGTAATAAGTTATGATAGACTTCTGCTATTAAAATATTTAGGGAGAGGAAAAGGGAAAATATTAAATGTTGATGGATATTTTAATTAAGCTTTAATATATATAAGAGGGTCATTCTTGAACTCCAGAAGAGGAGCTCGAGTGATCTTCAGCTGGGCGAGAATAGGCGAACTTTGACGGGAGAGTCACCAGGGGTCCGTCTCCGCATTGCTTCGTCCATGCGAGACCCAACGTGTAGCCCAATGCTCGAGAAACAGGAACTGCGACAGCATTGCCGATCTGGCGGTATCTGCGGGTTCATTAAGATTAATATAAACAATTAACACTGACAAGTTGCTGTAAAGGGGAAAAAACTTCTGCCTGTGAAACAGCAACAAAAGCTACAAGAAAATTTCATATTCATGTTTAGATAGTGAAATAGCTGAAAATGTGAGCTAAGCGATTGCACAAGTTTTGAAATTATTTAGATTTAATTATGTTGGAAATGTCATGAAAATGAGTGAAAAAATTTGGGTGCTTATCTCGCGCCTTTATTTAGGTGCTCGCGCGAGTCGGGCCGTACGATCGGGGATCCAATGGTACACCAAATGAGATCATATTTACATTTAAAAAAGAAAAGAAAAAACAAGCATATTTCGAACCATCCAATTGCCGATCGTACAACCATGACAAGCGCGAGCACCTAAAGGAAGGCGCGAGATACACACCTAAAATTTTTTCGTAAATAAGACTCATATCATGGCTGGTGTGTTTCTTGTATTTATCCCACATCTTAGGATTGAGATTTAGGGCCTCTCCCTCTTCCTATATATGTAAATCTCAAGTTGTAAAGGATGATTTTTGGGCAATAATAAAATTTACTCCTCATTTTCCCACATTCTTCTACATGGTATCAAAGCTCTGATCCCTTTAAGCGTTTTTTTGTGACCGCATCCCTCCCTTCCGCCTTCAGTCTTGGGCAGATAGTGCCTCTTTTAACCGCCCACCCCCACTTGCTCGCTCTCTCTGGCGCGGATAGTTTTTTTTTCTATCCGCCGGGTTTTCAGAGGGCTTGTGTCGTCTTCGATCTCGCTTCTTCCTTGTCTTTTATAGACTCCCCCTCTGGGTACCACAGTTTCTGGCACTGTGCGGCCTATTTCCTTCCGCTGTGGTTTGCTCTTGTTCGCTGCGATTTTGTCTCATCTTTCTTCCGTGCATTGTTGCTCTTCTTTGCCGCCGCGAACTCTTCTTCCTGCGCGGTCCGGTCTAGCCACCGAGTGCTACTCGCTGCTCCTCTTTGTCCACCGCGGTTTCACATATCTTGTTGCGCGCGCTTCTGTCCGCGAGTTTGTTGTCGGCTTCTGCTTGTTGCCGGTGGATCTCTCTTTGCCATTGCAGCCTTCTCTGGCCGCTGCCTCTTCAGACCGCCTTTGCTCCTCACTAACCACCGTTGTTCGCCACAGGTTGATAGTTTCTCTTTTTTTTTCCGCTGCTACTAGCGAACTCCTTGGTTCAATGCTCCCCGTGGCCTCCGTTTCTCGGCGCTAGCCACACCGCCCCGCCTTCTAGTGATTTGGTTAATCATGTGGTTTGTGTTGTCACGCAGACTACTTGTTGCGCGGTCTGCATCCTGAACTCCAGTTTTTTGGTCGTTGCTTCAGTTCTCGCCACGGGCCCTGCTGCTGCTCTTCCTCAACCCTCTGACGCACCTTCAGGCAGCTGTTCTTCAGGCCTCATAGGTTCTTTCTCAAGCCGTCGGACCGCAATTCTCTCAGGTCGTCTCTTCACTCCACCCTACTTGCCGCTGTCTAGCCACTCCCTCGGCATCTTCTGTTCGCAGCAGCTCGGGTTGTTGTCGCTGCTCAGGTCCTGGCGGTCTCTGATTGCCCCTTTCCGCTGCTGATGTTGCTCAGTCACACTGACAGATTGCTCCGTTCCCTTTTCTATTTACGTACGGCCGCTGTTCTGCTAGTTGTTTTCCGCTAGTTGCTGGTCGCAGCTCGCCGGCGCTTGGTTCTTAGCCGCAACTACTGCTTGCCGCTGGCTATTCTTTGTCGCGTGTCTTCTCTCTTCTCTGCTGGTTTTCCGCTGATATTCTTGCCGCTGCTCCTATGTGTGCCCATTCAACTCCAACCAACATTCATACTGAAATTGCTGCTTTGCGCACTGAAATCCAGTAATATCAAGGGATGATCGCCCCATCCTCAGGCTCAGTTGTGTCTATTTCTGATGGAGAGACCTCCTGGCTCAGGCCAGTGTACTTTCCTATCATTTCTATCACGTCAGTAGTCATCATGGATTATGGACTCCAGAGCAACACACCACATTACCCCACTGAAACCTCCGCTCTACTTAGCCTCTGTGCATCCAAAGTTCATCATTGTTGCTAATGGGGACACCACCCTTACTCCCTCCATCACTCTTCGCTCAGTAATTCATGTTTCAGGCTCTCCTTTTAATCTTCTCTCTATTAATCATCTCACTCAAGACCTTGACCGCGATGTAACATTCTCTTCTACCTCTTGCGTTCTGCAAGATCGCAAAACGCCGAAGATCATTGGTAAATGACAGCTGTCTAATGAGTTCTACATCATAGTCTTCTCTTCCCCCACAGTTCTCTCCACCATCGCTTCTGTTGATTGACATCGTCATCTTGGGCATGCTGCTCTCCCGATTCTCAAGAAAGCTCTTTCAGGTATTTCCCTTCATCAGCTTACTTGTGAATATTGTATTTTTGACAAACAACATCGTGTATCTTTTACTTCTCTCGGTACTCGGAGCAATGCTCCTTTTTCCTTAGTACAATCTGATATTTGGGGACCATATAAGATCCCCAGTGTTTTTGGATTTCGCTATTTTGTGACATTTATTGATGATTACTTAAGCGTTACCTAGTTTACTTCATGATCGTGCCGAACTCCCATCTATTTTCCGTGCATTTCTTGTGGAGACACGTACTCAATTTTCTACTTGCGACAAAATTATTCGTATCGATAATGTGCGTGAGTATACAAGCCGAATCTTCTCTAATCCCGGCACAAAATTTGGTATTATTCATCAGATTTTGTGTGCCCATACTGCTCAACAGAACGGCATGGTCGAGCGGAAAAATCGGCATCTTCTCGATTTCGCCAGATCTCACATGATTCAAATGCAAATTCCACCACAATATTGGAACTTTGTCATTTCTACTGATTGTCATCCCATCAATCGCATGCCCTCGTCCATCCTCAACTTTGGGGCTCTATTCACTCTCCTTTTCCCTTCAAAGGCTCTGTTCTCTCTCACGCCTCGCGTGTTTGGATGTACATGTTATGTACATCACCTTGGTCCATCCACTGACAAATTTGCTCCACGTTTGTCGGCTACTCTCGCATCCAAAAGGGGTATGTTTGTTTTTCTCCTACTGATGGTAAATTGGTTGTTTCTACTGATGTCACCTTTCAAGAAGACCAACTGTTTCACACCGTCCCTACAGATCCTCTTCTTCCTCCTCCTTTACCTCGTCACGCGGTTCCCGTCACGTCTTCCCTTCCCACACCAACTACCACGCTCGCTCAATCAAAATCGCCTCTCCTTCGTGTATACACTTGTCGCCCTCCCAAATCGAATGCTCAGCAGCAGCTTCCCTCTGCTGATGTGATATCGCGGCCTGTTGATCCAGCATCACCCTCGACGGCTCATCCCTTGGCAAATTACGTCTCCTTACATTGGCTCTCCCCGCCCCTTCTAAAATTTGCGCTCTCTCCTCCATTTTTATACCTACTTCTTTACAGGAGGCTCTCCAACATCTATGGTGGCATGCGGTGATAGATGAGGAAATGACAACTCTTTGGGCTAATCGGACTTGTGATCTTGTTCCGTTGCCACCTGGACAAACTTGTGTCGGTTGTAAGTGGATCTTTGCTATCAAACATGCTCCTGACGGAACGGTTGATCGCCTAAAAGCCTGACTTATTGCTCACGGGTTTACTCAACAATTCAATCTTGATTACGATGAGACATTCTCCCCGGTTGCTAAGTTAAATATAGTTTGGGTTCTGATTTCTCTAGTTGTTCATCGTCATTGGCTTCTTCACTAGTTGGACATCAAGAATGCTTTCCTCAATGACGATCTTCTCGAAACAATTTACATGCACCAACCTCCCGGGTTTGAGGCCACGAGGGAGTCTCGTGTTTGTCATCTCAGAAAGTCTATTTATGATCTCAAACAATCACCTCGAGTTTGGTTTGAGAAATTCAGCAAGGTCGTTCGAGATATTGGATTTACACGAAGCTCGTCCGACTTCTTTCTGTTTACTCGTCATCAACCAATTGATATTGTTATTCTTCTAGTATATGTTGATGATATTTTGATTATTGACGATGATTCTACCAGGATCCACTGAATCAAACAACACTTGAACTCTGTCTTTCAGACTAAAGACCTGTGAAATTTTCGTTATTTTCTTGGCCTTGAGACAGCCAGACGATTATAAGGCCTTGTTTTATCGCAATGAAAATACTGTCTTGATCTTCTTCAAGATGTGGGCTATTCATGATGCAAACCAGCTGACACTCCTATAGATGTCAACCGCAAACTTGCACTCATGAAACTGACTTTGATCCTTTACTTACGAATCCAGAGTATTAGCTGATATATTTACGGTTACCAGACCTGATATCTCGTTTGCAGTCAGAGTTGTCAGTAGGTTTATGCATACTCCACGGAGCTCTCATCTCCATGTCGTAGAGTGTATTCTCAGATACCTAAAAACTGCTCTGGGGCAAGGGCTTGTGTATAAACCAGCCGCTTCTTTATCTCTGATAGCATATTTTGATGCTGACTATGCGGGATCCCTTGATGATAGACGATCTACAACCGGTTTCTGTACGTATTTTGGATAAAACCTTATTACCTAGCATAACAAAAAGCAATCCGTCGTTTCTTGCTCGTCAGCTGAAGCTGGATCTCTCATTCTATGGCAAATAGTGTATCGGGAACTATCCTGACTAAAAGTCTACTTGGAGATTTGGGTTGTCACATTATCCTCACAGCTATTCTTTTCGTGATAGTCACTGAGACATCATATTGTTCGAACCTGTATTTCATGATCGAATCAAAAACATTGAGGTTGACTGCCACTTCCATTGAGAAAAGGTTCTAATCAAAGAAATTGGAATTAGAGATGTCTCGGCTATCAGACAACTTTGCATATATTCTCACGAAGGCCTACCCTCGACGGTTG